>OY720347.1:25686720-27094220 GCA_963082975.1 Labia minor | reverse complement strand
CTATCTTGAGCCCTTGTCCCATCTCTCTTACGCGTCTTCCAAGCAATCGGTCTCCGCACCGTTTTCCAATCCAATATCTTTTTCCTCTCCCATTCTAGCCACGTCTCTTGCCTATCGCAGCTTTTTCGCTTTTATAACCCTAACTATTTCTGAAGATGCATAGAGGTCATGCCATTCCTCGTTATGCAGTCTCCGCCATTCCCCGGTGACCTCACCTTTCTTTGGCCAATATATGCTGGAAAGAATACTCTGAATCTACTCTCATCTCCCAGGGTCATAGACCATGCGTCCCACCCATATAATACAACAGGCAAGCAAAATAATTGGTTTATATATTTTAATTTTGATTCCTTTTGATAATAATTTTGATGAGATAACCCTCTTTACTGCATGATAACAGGCGTTTCCCGATTTCTACCTCGATTTAAATTTCCTCAAATATTATTATCCTTCTACATATTCAAATTCTACATTTTGTATATTAAGATTTTGTTAATAAATATATTTTCTTATCACTATTAATTTCAATCTGAATTAGAAGAAAATTATAAATTGCCTCCTATTCCAGCCCATTTACCTATCCAGGCATCTTAATTTCGTAACACTCCGTTTTTTTTAAAATTTAAAATAGAAGGAGAAAAATAGTTTTAAATTATATTCGAATGGTCTATTATATTCTATATATGAGTATTTTTTTCTGAATTTAATACTAAGTTGATTTTCAAAATTTTCCATTCGTTATGCATATGATTGATTAGATGTGTTAAAATTTAAAAAAATTCAAATATTCTAATTTTTAATTTTATATACAATTTAATATTATTTTTTATTAATATCATATCAAGAAAGAGAATTTATTAAAAATTAAAAATAAAAAAAAGCAAAATGTGCAGCATCGTACACGTGGCGGAAGTGAAACTTCTTACAATCTAGAGAATAAGATAAATTTTAGTTGAGAGTGTGAGTGAGAGAGAAATAGAGAAAAATAAAGGGATCATTTCGAAAGACATATAACAGTATAAAATTTTCGTAACAAATATTCGCTTTATTATTATTATTATCTACTCTATCATCATATCTACATTGCCTGTACTATTGTCGGTTGGTGCTTCAATTGGTAATACTGATATTAATGGCTTGTGATAACTAAAATAAGATATATATGTTCGTGATTCGATATTTTCTATATAACGTGTAAAAACAGCATCTATTGTAGTTCCAGATTTTGTTGTTGATTCCTTGGGATCGTTATTTATAAGCAGACCAAATGTTTCTCGAAGAAAGTTGATCAACGGCAACGAATCATCAGATCCAAAATTTACATTAAAATCTCCCCCGAGAATTAGAGGGATTTTATCTTCGCCTCGTTCAAGTGCATTAGCACCTGTGTGGCTATAAACCAGTAGTGAACGGTGTATGAAATAAATAATATCGTCTAAATTTTGGTCGTTATTTTTTTTCGGCATAGTGAAATCTGTGGAGTAGAGAAAAGCAGTTTTAAATGCAATAATAATTTTAAATTGATTTAGTAGTGTTAAAGTAATGTTGAGATTCGGATAAATAACGTGAATGGTCATCGACGCACATAACTGTATGTGTTGGCGTGTGAATCGCCGACCATGTTCACACACACAATTACATGCGTCGGTATGCGTGCACGCTGTATATTTGACTTGAGAATTTTAATTATTTCACGATATATATCTTATCTTATTATGCTAGCTAAGATTGTATATATCTATCTATTTATCTATAACCATTGGTTCTCAAAAACCGCTCTAACGATTTTTTTCAAATTCACACTAGATATAGTATTTATAAAGAAAAATTGAGTTTTATTGATTACATCTCTTGAAACTTACAGCTTCATTATTAATTTCTTAATTGAAAATTATATATGGGTGACGTAAATGGCATCCATTTTGAAATTTTACTCCCGCCTTTTTTTAATTTTGTATTAATATTTTTTTTATATTTAAAATATTTTAAAATTTATTATTTAATTTCGAAATAAAATTAAAAATATTTATTTTTAATAAAATATATATATATATTTATTAATCCCGCTTTTTTTTTAAATGATATTGTATTAACATTTTTTTATATTTAAAATATTTTAAAATTCATTATTTAATTTCGAAATTTTATATTTAAAATATTTTAAAATTTATTATTTAATTTCGAAATAAAATTAAAAATATTTATTTTTAATAAAATATATATATATATTTATTAATCCCGCTTTTTTTTTAAATGATATTGTATTAACATTTTTTTATATTTAAAATATTTTAAAATTCATTATTTAATTTCGAAATAAAATTAAAAATATTTATTTTTAATAAAATATATATATATTTATTAATCTCTCTCAAAAAAAAACAACAAAACAAATAAATGTCTTTGAAAGATGGTAAAAATATCTTTGTAATTATCAAAATATCATAGACCAGCAGTAAGAACAATTGTTTTTACTCCCCGAGTTCGAAGGATCGAAACTCGCCGCGTGCATTTTTTTTTATCTATTTTCGTGATTTATTTATTCATTGTTCTTTTATTAATTAAGTTTTAGATAGTTTTATAATTTTTAATATTTTTTCAATAAAATATTATTTAATACATTTAATAATTGTAATAAATAATTAAAGAATTGTATATCAATATTTTTTAAAGGGTAGAGCGAGCTCGGTGTCTCAGGTATTAATATTACCAGCCAAATCCAATAATAATGAATCATTTTTTACTATCTCGCCAGAGATAGTATTGCGATCACGAAAATTTTCGATGTTGAGATTTTGATGTTTTTATACTTTTTGAAGGTTCCTGAATCATTTTCACTAAGGTTGAGAAAAATGTCTGTGTGTGTGTGTGTCTGTGTGTGTGTGTGTGTGTCTGTGTGTGTGTGTGTATGTAGGCAAGATTACGCAAAAACGGTTTGAGCTAGAATGATGAAATTTGGTACATGGACATTATTCAAAATTCATAGTTTTCTATCAACTTTTGAGAAATGTAGCTCAACCGGAAGAGGGTCATTACCTACAACGTTTTGATTTTTTTTCCTCTAAAGTGACCGTAAAAATAAAGATATATGTTTGATAATTTTTCACATGATTAATAATTGTATAAAACTGCTATAAATAGAATTTCAGCTTGATTGATTAGCTGAAATTACCAGAATTAATTTTTTAACACTGCAAATCTCACGCGCCAACACGTGACGTGGTGCCATCAACAAAAAGCCAAACATGCGCTGGTTTAATATTTATTATTTATTATTTATAATTTATAATTAATTAAATTTAATAATAATTTTTAAATAATATAAATAATATTTAATTATAATCTAATCAAAGAAAATAAAAGTTTGAATCTATTTGATAGTTGATCTTTTTACATATAATTAATCTCAAATTAAATATTTTTTAATATTAAAAAAAAATAACAAATTTCATATGTATATTTATTTCTATAAATGTTTAGGCAAATTTTGAAATTAATATATATTTAAATTCAAATTGTATTTAATTGCGATATCTACTGGACAAGGTGGAGATCTCGCCCTCTTTTGATCATAAGTCATACTAATTTTTATTCTTTGACCCAGTAGAGGCTGAGAAATATTATTCCGCGTCAACGTACTCCCGCGCATGCGCGCCATGGACTTTGGACCTAGCGAGCGGGTATTAGAACGAAAGACAGCACAAAAGGAAGACGCAGATAGCCTCTTTCTCAAGAACGAAAGACCGGACAAAAGGAAGACGCAGATAGCCTCTTTCTCAAGAACGAAAGACCGCACAAAAGAGAGACGGAGATAGAGGCTATCTCATTCTCACTCGTTATATCTATATCTTTTTTCTCTCTTGCGTTACGAAATTTCAATTTTTTTCTCTCTTGCGTTACGAAATTTCAATTTTTCAATTCACTCTCCATTCTCAACCATATGTCAGGACGCCGCTAAAGAAGTTTCACTTCAAAAAGAAGCCTATTAATAAAAAAAAAAACCTTTTTTATATATATACATAGATAGTTGACGCTAGGGATGGCAATATGGGTTTTTCCAAGAAGGAAGAGAAAGTTAATATCATTTTAGATGAATGAATGGATGAAAATTCAAATTTTATATATAGTTTTTTATATTTGTTTATTTATTCACAAAAAATTAATTGACATAATTATTAATTTAATAAAATAAAATTTAATATTAAAATTTAATAAAATAATATTTAATATTAAAATTTAATAAAATAAAATTTAATATTAAAATTTAATAAAATAAAATTTAATATTAAAATTTAATAAAATACAATTTAATAATAAAATTTAATTTAATAAAATTAATTTAATAAAATAAAATAATTTAATAAAATATTAAAATAATAAAAATTAATAAATTTGTAAAAAAAATATATAATAAAAAAAAAAAAAAAATGTGCCTTTGCGAGTTTGGAACTGAGGGATGCAAAGCATAATTTAACGCCTTAGACCGTTCACCCATGAACCGTTTTTGTTTGGAAGCTTCTTATAAGGGTATATATAAGATTTCAAATTTTTGCCACCAGCGCCTCTATGAGCTAGTATGGTAACTAAACTATTTTTAATTAATTAGCATTTCCTGGACACACCTTACCAATTAGCGGTTTTCTAAAGGAAGTCTGACATGCCCTGAGACCTACTGAAAATACATAAAAAATTTCATAAGAATCGGTCAAGCCGTTTCGGAGGAGTATGATTTCAAAGTTTTGTGACACGAGAATTTTATATATAAGATAGAAAAAAAGCATTCAATTCATTTACATACCTGTTGGGGTATGTGTTTCTCTGATTTCTGTAATTGACCAGAAAATTGAAAATAATTTACATTAATCTAATATACACCAAAATAGAAAAAAAGAAACAAAAGAAAAATGTAATAAACAAATAAATAACACTTATTTAAATCAATGGATAAATTAAATTGAAAAGGTTGAAATAATTTTTTTTTATTTTAATTTTGTTGAACAATTAATTAAGTGTTATTAAAGGAATTTTTATTTAAAGACCACATTGTTTGTATAAATTATTTATTAAAATAAAATAAATATTAAATAATTATATTTATTAAAATATACATATTATACATTGAATCATTTCAGCGGAAGCACAAGATTCTTCAGGATATGTAAACAAACAAAGTGAGGCATCCATCATTGAATCGAACATTTTAGATACATTCAGTAATGCATTCAGTGATTTAGAGAAAAGAATGTGAGAGCTACCTTGCATTCCCTGCGTATCATGTGACAAATTGCATAGCAAACGTCAAGTGTCCTAACTATCAAACTTAAGAATCCCAATAAGAAACCAATGATGGGATTAGTTAATCTCCATTAAGCCAGAGGAAACATATGCCGAACTTGTTTAGATAAGTTCAGAAAGGGACAATTGCCATCAACCTGTGTGCTAAAAAATCTCTTGGCGAGTCCTCCACCAGAAAAATTTCAATGTCTCAATACATACGAAAAAATATTAATACAGAGAGCAAAAGTATTTCAAGTGGTAACTAAGATGAAACCTGTTGGAAACCGAAGGAACAAAAGACAACCACAAATTTCTAAAGTTGCTGGAAGGAGCTTTCACTTACCCCTACCCTTGGAGGAAACTTTGAAAAAAATACCACGGCCAAAAGACCCACTTAATTATGATCATGAATTGTTTGTTGTATGGCAAATATAAATTTGTACAGTGAAACGACTCGCCTTCTTTAGAATTTGTTAAAAATAGTCAATTGTCATGAAATTGGAAATTTAATTACTATATATCTATATTGTAATATATAATCATAAAAATAATTTTTATGTATATAAGGGTGCGAAACCTAGAAATGTCATTTTTGAACACATTTTGCTAAATTTGAGAATAAAGGACAGTTGATCATGGAACATGTGGTCTGCACGTGTACAGAGACCCATCCATGTATCCAAGGTGGGGGAAGGAATGAAGTTTTCATTATCGGTGAAAAAGAATGTTTAAGGCAGTCTTGATCAGGAATTGGAGTAGGGGACACACATATCCCTGCAGGAAGGAGTGAGATCCGCGGCCAACCCCCCTTTTTGAGAGATACCGCTGCCCATGAGATGTTTCAGCTAACTCCGCAGGACGACACTCAAGACTCAAGTCTCCAATGAATTCTCCATTCATTCCCTACACAATATTAATCAAAACTGGTCGACCATTGGTAATTAATAATTAATTATAAATTGCAATTGCTAAAATATAAATTAAATTCCTTTTAATTTATATTTCTATTTTTACGGCACCATTCAATTATTCAATTTCATATTCATTTCTTTTGTTATCTATTTTTGTAATATTAATTCTTCCATAGTTTATTAAATAAATAATTTTAGTTAATTTTATATAAGCATTTTTAATTGAACCTATTCAATTTTATCATTTCCCATATCAACCGTCGCGGATTCAATAACTCTTTTTTATTCTAAACTAGCTGATCAGAGCGCCTTCGGCGCTCTTCACACCTAGACGGGGGCTCCGCCCCCTGTACCCCCCCCCCCGAGTGTCCCTATTCTGAGCTATAACCATCTAACTCCTACCCTATCCTATCTCTCTCACGTTCCTTCCTACATTGTCCACCCTGTTCACAATTGGTCTTCCAAACGGACGTTTTCCAATCGAACTCCCACCAAGATATTTTCCTCTCCCATGCTAGCCATGTGCCCTGTCGGCCCCAGCCTTCTCTATTTTATGACCTATAATTTAATAATTTTGATCCCCTTTGATAATAATTTCCCGATTGCAACCTCGATTTAAATTCTTTGCAAATATTATTCTCTCTGATACTAATTATTTTGTCTTATCACTATTAATTTCAAACCCCATCAATTTTCCTGCCTCGATTAATTTTTTTATGCTACTTTAAATGTTATTAATTTATTTAAAAAAAAATCAGAGTAAACAAAATAAAAATAAAATATAAAATTAGCATAACACTAAACTACTATAAAAATAATATTAAAAAATATATTATATATTAAAATCTTACGTGAAAATCCAATTATGAGATCAAATTTTCTTAATTAAAATAATTTACTCACATAATCTTAAAAATTAATAGTATTAAATTATAGCCGTAATGTGAATGTTTTCAAAGTTTAAAAGGCCAATAAGATCAATTGAGATATTGTAAATATCAATAGATATAAAAAGATTTTTATCTGCACATTGCTCAGAATTTAAATTACCGCCAAATTATCGCCACCAGCGCCTCTATGATCTAGTATGGTAACTAAACTATTTTTAATTAATATTCTTTATAATTTTTTTAAAATTTTTCTAATTAAAAAATCGAAAATCGGGCTTCGAGGTCTGGTGGCCAGCCCCTTTGTGCTTCCGTGTAAAAAATTCCAGGTCCCTGCGTGCGATAGTTTTTGCTGGAGAGCTCGGTCAAACAAACACACAGACAAACAAACAGACACATTACACTTGCTTTTATTATTATAGATTCAATCCAGAGTGATACCAATTAATTAAACTTATTTTTAACCCATTTTTTTCTTATAAAATACCTTACTTTTTTCCTCCCATATACGACAATATATATGTTTTAAATAATTTTATTAACTTTTTTAAGCATTACCCCAAAATATTTTTGTGTAAGTTGATATTACCCCATGGTTTATAAAATAGCAAATTAAAAATATATACTTTTTACTCACACAAGTTTCATTTTTACCCCCAAAAATTTCATTAAATAGTAATTAAAGAAAATAATTTTTTAAAAGTAATGCATTTATTGTAGATTAGAAGATAAAGATACAGAAGATAGATTGATGAATAAATGATAATTACACATTTATAAGGAGAATTTTATCAAAAATTATTTTTATATATTACAAAATCATTGTTACACTTAGATAATTTAAATAATAAGACAAAAACAGAAAAAATGAAATTCTTCTTGATAATATTTAAAATTAATAAAATATAGGTAATTCAAAGCCCGAATTAAATATATTCTGTTAATAGATAAACCTAATAAAGAAAAAAGATCTGTATATTCACTTAAATGTTAATTAAATAAAAATATTTGGGAAAATTTTCAAATAATACCCGAAGAACAATTATTGAGAGTGAATGATAATATAGTCAAGATCAAACGTATCAATATCAATTTATTAAATATTGATCAAATGTTCATTGATAACAGAATTTATCATCACAACAGAAACTCTAATAAGAATACAATGAATGCAATTAATTCACCAATGAATAAAAGATAAAATGCAATTTGCAAATCCCAAAAAGAAAACACTTTTACATGATCAGATTTATCAAAATTAATTTTAGGTGTTTTAAAAACATTTATATTAAGTATTCCAGTTTCAAATAACTGTAAAAAAAATTGATGTAACTGAGAAAAAAATGGGAAATTGGCTGATGTTTCAATATACTCTGGTTGAATATGAATTACATCTTTCAATAAATACAAGAATTCTTTATATAATGGATGATTTAATAATTCTTTTGCACGAGAACAATCCATAATCAATCCACGAGTTGAATTATTTAAAATATCCTCAATTGTATTTTGTTTCATAATTATTGGAATAAAGTTAAATGAGAATTCTTTTAAATTAGTTTTATTTTTGACCAGATCGATTGCATTATCCATTAATTCCTTCAAATTGGGAAATTGAACATATTCAGGAAATTTTATTGATAAATAAAAACAAAGATAATTTACTTCACAGATAACATTAAAGTTAATTGTTTTTAATTCATTTAATGTTTGGATTTGTGGTAATCGATCAACTATATGAAGATTTGTAAATAATTTCGATTCAAATAATGCCTTAATAACAATTAATGATGTGAAGATTAATGTTGCCGAAATCCAACGCGATCGATTTCGGTTTGGTGAATTTATCCACGTGACAGTGTACGTGGATAATAAACATAAAATATCACAAAAACATACAAGAAAACTTTCATTGGAATTTGGTTTCATGAAATACCATACAAAAGATGTTATAATCCAAACAATTATTAAACTTAACCAGATTTTCCAATTAAAACATCGGTGAATTGCTTTCCAAGGCAATATAATTGCCCCTTTATTTAAAATCACACAAAAACTAGTTAAAGCATAAAAGAACAGATTTACATTTCTTAATTTATCAAGAGCTATATTATCCAACGTAATATATATAATACTCACTCTATTATAATCTATATTAAAATTCCATTTTTTTGAAAGTGAATTTATAATATTTTCATATAACTTTTCATTTTTAAATTTAAGGTCTACAATGATTGTTAAATCATTTCCCTTAAAATTTGGTGATCGATTAAAATAAGCACTTTTTACATTTGCAATATGTTTAATGGTTAACTGGGACCATGGTTCTTGTACATATAATTCATTTTTGATTCCATACTCACAATAAAATAAGGAATGCGATAATAACGATTTAGGAGTGAAATGTTCTTTCAGATACAATTGACATCTTCGGTTAATATTATTATTATTGTTATTATCATTATTTTTTAATTTTATATTCAAATCAATATAAAAGAGTACCTTCTTTTCGGCATAATTATTGTTTGTGTTCAATAATATTTTTTCAAAATCTTTATATAGTGATAGATTTTCGCTTTTTTCAATATATACGCCCTCAATCCCAAAATAAAATTCATTATTTAAGGTACCAAAAGGGCATGGATATTGGATGATTGAACGTGTGTTAAAATATTGTATAAATTCACGAAATGCATAATCAATTTCAGGATA
This sequence comes from Labia minor, assembly GCA_963082975.1. Taxonomy (NCBI): domain Eukaryota; kingdom Metazoa; phylum Arthropoda; class Insecta; order Dermaptera; family Spongiphoridae; genus Labia; species Labia minor. The sequence continues at coordinate 27,084,433 of OY720347.1, read as the reverse complement.
ACGATGTGAATAAATTAAACAAATTGGATAGTCATTCTTGAAATGTTCTGAGGCAACTTTTAATAAATTTGTATAATTTGATCTTGGAATTATTATATGAAATGCATTTATATAAAAAATTAATAGTGACTTTAATAAAAAGAAAAGCATTTTCATTTTAAGTTGTTTCTTTGTCATAAACAACAAAACGACTGACAAATAGAATCACTATACATTTCGAAACAATTTATTCAAATTTTTTGTTTTGTTTGTGTTTTGTCTCTTTTTATATAAATATTTCATATTATTAAATTATCTATTAAACTTTTTTATTTATATATTTTTATATTGTTCTATGATGATTTAAAGATAAGATAATTGCACCTTTAATATTATATTTAAAAATTAAATTTGTTTTCTATAAAAACAAATGTTAGATTCAAAAAGTTTGAATTTATATAAAAAAGTAATAATAATAATAATAAATAAATTAATAAATAAATATTATAAGCGGTTTCTTGATGAGGGTTAAAAAGTTAGAAATATCTTTATTATACAAAAAAAATTAATTTCTTAATTTTCAGTTAAGTGAAAAATCATTTATTTGAATATAAAACCAACATTTTGGCAATAATCTGAGATAAGCATAATTGATTGCTGAAATGTCAGTTTTATCTGCAAATAAATGATTTTTCACTTAACTGAAAATTCTACAATTTTTTTTTTTTTATTCCCAATATTCCTTCTAAACAAAATTAAATTTATAAAACGTGCCAAAATTCTACAATTTTTTTTAATTCTCAATATTCCTTCTAAATAAAAATAAATTTAAAAAACGTGCCACAAGCCCCCACCCATTTTTTTTAAAAAACTTTTAAGGTTAGGCACTATAAAACATTTATTTTTACGTTCAGTTTAGAGGGAAAATAAGTTGACCTGTGTGGCGAGGTCCGAACCGACCGACCGGTTTGAAATAAATTAATTTCCAGCTACAGAAACAATTTCAAACAATTTTAATATATCTATTAATGTAATAAAAAACAGATATGGATATAACATAAATATTTTTAATTTTATTTTATTTATAATATATATGTAAGACCAGGCTGTGACGTCATGAATGGCTGGATGACGTCATATAATTTTAATTAAGAAAATTAATAAAGATGATTTTTCTCGAGTATAAAACCAATGCAAAGTGAATGATTCGTGATGATATGTAAAAAATCTCCTCATGTGAAATTTGGTATGAAAATAACCCTTCCCTTCCTATCGTCGATCGCTAATACTACCACTTCCGGTTTCCGGATTTGCACCAAAAGTTGATCAATTCATCCCACTGATGCATTAAGTAAATATACCAAATTTCATCAAAATCGGTTTAGCCGTTCAGGCTGTACACATCTATACGGACGGACAGACGGACATACGGACAAACGGACGGACAGACATCATGCTAAAAATACTTTTTTCTGTTTAGAAAATGCATGATTCGTGGAGATATGTAAAAATCTCCACATGTGAAATTTGGTGTGAAAACAATACCTCCCTTACTATCGTCCGTCGGTAAAAAGAAAATGTGGTAGGTAATGACCCATTTCCGGTTGAGCATTATTTCTCAAAAGTTGATAGAAAACTACGAATTTTGAATAATTACCGTATACCAAATTTCATTGTTCTAGCTCAAACCGTTTTGTCTAATCTTGTCTACATACACACACATACACATATATAATAATACAATAGATATATATAAAAATTAAATAAAATTATATAAAAAAGTAATATCTTTTTTACACGTTTCAAAAATTGAAATCAGATATTTTTATTTAAAGAAATTATTTAATTTATAATATAGATCTGTTTTATATTTTTGCTTTTTTGTGGACTTAATTCATATATATAAATATACACTAGATGTGAAATTGTAATTTCATAAAGTAAATTAAGTAAAGGAATGATATGACTGATTTTAAAGTGCAACAGATTGAAAAATAATTTAAAAAATTTTTATGCTTAAAATATTTGATAGAGTAAATCAGAATACAATATATTTAATTATTTATTTATTATACACTTTAAATTTTAATATAATATTACTCAATTACATGGAATAAACCAACAAATATACTAATCGTTAGATAATTTTTGTAATTTCATTGGTATAATAACAATAATTGTTATATAATTATGATTATTATTATAGTTTTTAAAGAATTTAAAAAATGAATTAAAAAAGTGCTAATATAAATATATAATAATTATTAGTTGATTTATTGAATTTATTATAATAGGTTATCAAATAACTCCCTTCCGCTTTTTTGTTCTTTATTCAATGCTTTATGAAAAATGTTACGGTGATAGGATTTAGTTCAAATATGCACCATTTTGTTCGATAATCTGTTTCCATCTAGACGGCAACTTCATAATACCACCCTCGTATTAATATTTATATTTTGAAAAAAATTATTTTAAAATGTATTGAAATTTAGTAGAAAGACAAAATATCTAACTTTTCATTAACTTAATAATCTTTAACTTTCACTTAATAATTAAAGTAAATGATAATTACATTTCAATAAATAAATAAAACTAGTGCGTTTATTGTTTTAGAGCAGGGGTTCTTAAACTATGGGTCGCGACCCCCAAGCGAGTCGCGAGACTACTGAAAGGGGGTCGCAAAGATCTGATACTTTTGAATCATTATAAATAAAATTTTAAAATTATTAAATTATATATATGTGAAATGAATGAGTATGTATTCTTTAATTCTTATTTTATTTACATTGTAAAATAGTGCGATATTACATCTACATCTACGGTTAATATATATTTCATTATATGGAGGAGGGGGTCGTTTAAAATTTACTAAGCTTGAAGGGGGTCGCTATATAAAAAAGTTTAAGAAGCCCTGTTTTAGAGCATTCAAATACAAGAGTTAGGTAATATAAATATAAAAAAAAGTTTATAAACGTTTTTCTCATGGACTAAAAAGAATAAAATAATTTTTTTATAAGCCTGACAAAGTTTATGGATGAATTCCTTTAATTTCAATTGAAAATAATATTTGTGATTCCTGTATGTATGTAATATAAATATAAAAAATTTTTATAAAATAACGTTTTTCCAATGAACTAAAAAAGAATAAAATAATTTTTCTATAAGCCTGACAAAGTTTATGGATGAATTGTTTCATATTAAACGAAAAACGTTGGGCGCATTTAGTTTTATTTATTTATATGAACAATCAAGTCAAATTTTTGTAATAATAAAAATTTTATTAAACACATAAACTGACAATTTTTTTTATTATGCAATAAAATTGATATATTAAGAACTAAGAAATTAATCTTTTATTATTTTCAACTGTAATAAACTTTTATCAAAGTATGTAACAAAATTTAAAAGAATTTTTATTAAATTTACATATTATCAATCAAATAAAAAACGGTTGTTTATATTAGAAGAAATAGTGTTACTTGTTAATGAACTGTTTTACATCTTTTCAACTTCAAATTGGGACTAAACATTTTCAAATTGGGAATAAACACTTTCAAATTGGGAATAAACACTTTCAAATTGGAAAAATTAATATAATTTGAGCTTAAAAAGAACAACAACAAAATGGAATACTTAATACCAAATTAAATAAGCCGGTAAAAATATAAATTTTTTTATTCCTAATTAATATTTTTCTTAAACTATATACACACGTCTTCTTTGTAAATGAAAAATAACATACATAAAAAAAAATTCAAGCCTACAACATTGTAAAATAACTTTGTGCATTGCATAATAACAATGGAGACTGGAGATCGTTTGCAAACACACTAGGTGTGAAAAAATCTAAGGCTTATCGATGGATCAATCATCAAAAAACAACGTGGTGGAAAGCGAAGATCTAAAATTTTATCTGAACATCATGTCTTTATGGAGCAGTATGTTGAAGAGAATCCAAAAAAGAAAGAATTAAAAAATAAAAATTTCAAGAAAATCATCATTATTGATTCTACAGAATGTTTATGGAAACATTTAGATGGTATGTTATTTACATTAAAAGATATTCAAAGGGAACCTGAAAAAGCAAACAGTGAAGAAAATAAAATAAAAATACAATTTAAAGTTGATAAAAATCGATTTCAATTCGTCAAAAGACCGAACAGACAAACAGACAGACAGACATGAAGCTGAGTTGAAAAAAAGTTATAAAATAGAAAGATAGATTAATAAATGGTAATTAAAAAGGACAAAGAATGTCATAATAAACATTATTTTTGAATTATTACAAAAAAATATTCATTGAAATTTATTATCATATTTTATATCATATTTTCAAATAATGCCTGATGAACAATTATTGATAGTGAATGATAATTTAGTCAAGATCAAATGTATCAATATAAATTTATTAAATTTTTATCAAATGTTCAATGATAATAAAATTGATCATCAAATCAGAAACTCTAATAAGAATACAATGAATGCAATTAATTCACCAATGAATAAAATATAAAATGAAATTTGTAAATCCCAAAAAGAGAACACTTTTACATGATCAGGTTCAACAAAATTAATTTTAGGGGCTTTAAAAAAATTTATATTAAGTATTCCAGTTTCCTTAAATTGTAAAAAAAATTTATGTAATTGAGAAAAATATGGGAAATGGGCCGGTGTTAAAATATACTCTGGTTGTATATAAATTACATCTTTCATTAAAAACAATAAATCTTTATATACTGGATGATTTACCAATTCTTTTGCATCGGCACAATCTATAATCAATCCACGAGTTGAATTATTTAATATATCCTCAATTGTATTTGGTTTCATGTATATTATATAAAATCTAATTACAAATTGATAAAAATTAATTTTTTCGTATAGTAGATCGAAGCCAATATCCAAAAATTCCTTCACCATGGGAAATTCTACAAATTCAGGATTTTTTTTGGCAAAATGAATACAAATAGATTGTTGTTCACAGATAAGTTTAAAGTTATTTGTTTCTAATTCTTTTAATGTTTGGATTTGTGGTAAACGATCAACTAAATGAAGATTTGTGAATAATTTGGATTCAAATAAGGCCTTAACAACAATTAATGATGTGAAGATTATTGTTGCCGAAATCCAACGCGATCGATTTCGGTTTGGTGAATTTAGCCACGTGACAGTGTACGTGGATAATAAACATAAAATATCACAAAAACATACAAGAAAACTTTCATTGGAATTTGGTTTCATGAAATACCATACAAAAGATGTTATAATCCAAACAATTATTAAACTTAACCAGATTTTCCAATTAAAACATCGGTGAATTGCTTTCCAAGGCAATATAATTGCCCCTTTATTTAAAATCACACAATAAACACTTAATCCATAAAAGATCACGTTTACATCTTTTATTGGTTCAACATATAAGACATCACTAACCCTAATTGACATATTCACATTATATAATTTTAAATTGAAATTCCATTTTTTTGCAAGTGTATTTATAATATCTTTATATGTCCCTTCATTTTTTGGTTTGATAACAGTTTGGAATAATACATCATTTCCCTTAAAATTTGGTGATCGATTAAAATAAGCACTTTTTACATTTGCAATATGTTTAATAGTTAACTGGGACCATGGTTCTTGAACATATAATTCATTTTTGATTCCATACTCACAATAAAATAAACAATGCGATAATAATGATTTAGGAGTGAAATGTTCTTTCAAATACAATTGACATCTTCGGTTAATATTATTATTATTGTTATTATCATTATTTTTTAATGTTATATTCATATCAATATAAAAGAGTACCTTCTTTTCGGCATAATCATAGGTTGGCGAGTACAACATTTTATAAAGATCTTTATGTACTGATAGATATTCAATTTTTTCAATATATACGCCCTCAATCCCAAAATAAAATTCATTAATTAAGGTACCCAAAGGGCATGGATATTGGATGATTGGGCGTGTTTCAAAATATTGCATAAATTGACGAATTGCATAATCAATTTCAGGATAACGATGTGGATAAATTAAACAAATTGGATAATCATTCTTGAAATGTTCCGAGGCAACTTTTAATAAATTTGTATAATTTGATCTTGGAATTATTATATGAATTGCATTCACATAAACAATTAAGAGGGAGTTTAATAAAAACCAAAGCATCTTCATTTTAAGTTTCTTTCTCTGACAAAAACAACAAAACGATTGACTAATAAAATCACTATACTTTTCTAGACAATTTAATCAATTTTTCTTGTTTGTTTTATTCAATTGTTTTGCTTTGTTTTTGTTTTATTTCTTTTTATATAAATATACTAAATTATTATATTATCTTTGATCTATTTTTATTTTATAAATTTATAAATGTATTTCATATCTTAAAAATTTTCCAGTTAAACTTATTATTATTATTATTATTCTAAATTTTTTTTTATCCTTTTTAATTTGCTTGTGTTGATCCAGGGGTTTAATATTATATATTGAGTATATTATAATATTTCCCTGGCAAAGAGTACAAAACAAAACGACCTCCAAATAAAATTAAGAGACTTATTCCATGAAAATAATAAACTTTTTTATTTATATATTTTCATATTATTTATTCTATGGTGATTTAAAGATAAGATAATTACACCTTTCATATTATATTTAAAATTTATATGATTCATATAAAAACAAAACGTTTACTTTAAATAGTTTGAATTTATATGAAAATAATAATAATAAATAAATTAATGAATAAATATTATAAGCGGTTTCTGGGTGGGGTTTTTTTTTAGTAAGAAGCCCCCCCCCCCTCGGAAAAGATATGTAGAATTCTTTAAGCGAATCTAATAATAGGTCAAAACACCTTATTTAATAAAATTAATTTAGATTAAATTTTATTATTTATTTTCTTATATTGTAGATGGTTGATCTAAATAAGAGAGTGAATAACAATAATATTATCTGGGAATAAATTATAATGAGAATGTATACGATGGTTGGGTGAAAAGTTTCCGGCCTGACCGAGAAAAATGAGCTGAGTCCTGTACCATGTCAGCTGAACATGTGTGAAATATCCTTTAAAAAGTTTGAATTTATATGAAAAAAATAATAATAAATAAATTAATAAATAAATATTATAAGCGGTTTCTGGGTGAGGGTTGATTTTAGTAAGAAGCCGATGAAAAGAAATGTCGAATTCTTTAAGCGAATCTAATAATAGGTCAAAATACAATATTTATTTTTTTGTATTTTAGATGGTTTACCTAAATCAAAGAGTGAATAACAATAATACTATCTGAGAATAAATTACAATGAGAATGCCATGTATATTTTTATATTTTGGAAAAAAATGTTATAACGATGATCTGCTTATTACTAATGAGAATGAGCAAACTTGATACACATATCACCTGGACGGCGATATAAAAATTATGGAGAAAAGTACCATGAATACACTTGTTATGTAACTCTAAGACGGTTAAAACCAAGAAAGGAATCGAGGGCCCTTTTTCATGCTCTCTGTTGAGTTATAAAACATGAGATGTTAGGGTTTTATTCGATGAAGCTGCCTCCTGAAAGTTGTTTTAACTTTTTTTGAAAATTAAATAAATAATTACCATCTTTATAATAATGAGGTTGCATAACTCTCATTAAATACTTATTAATTAAGAATAATTCATTTTTATTATAATTAAAAAGATATTAAGCTTTTCATTCGATATAAATAAAAATTTTGTCTATTCAGAAAACATATAGGAGGAAAGACAAAGACAAAATGAGAATACATTCAGATAGCTAGAGACACATTTGTTTATCCAATAAAGCAGTGGCGCAACTAGGATTTGATCCTGGGGTGGGGGTTTTGACTAGCCGCTCCACCTTCCTATAGCGGCCCCCCCCCTCCCCCTGAGCTCTCTCAAAGACAAATTTTCATTAAGATTTTTTTTTTATATTAAATATTTAAAATAGTTTTGTAAATGAAACCCTGATTTTACAAAATCTGGCAAAAAAATTTAATTTTGTATTTTATTTACTCGTATTCACAGTTTTAGAAAGAAAATATTCTTTTCCAGCTATAAGGAAATCATTTTAGTTTTCCTCATGGAATGAGGATAGCTTATACGATGGTCGGAAAATTTTGAAAATTTTTGCTTCGAGATTTTTCCAGATTTCCACTTTTCAGACGGTTCTGAATCCAAAACTGCAAAAAAAATTTTTGAACCGGCTCGTTACCGAGATTACGTCTAAACAAAATGAGATAAGGTAATGGCACCAATAGATGACATTTTAAGCGCTCTCGCCACTATTTTCTTTTATAAAACTGAAACTATACGTCTCACAAAAAAATCATTTGGTTATTATAAAGCTTATCTTACCTTTTATCACCAGGATAAATATTTTAAATTTTTATATGAGTTTAAGAGGAAATATAATTTTTTTTCAAAGTAATCAAATGGCACCTATAGATGACACCAAAAATTTTGGTGGAACCTAATGATGACAATTATGGAACCCAAAGATGACATCTACTTTTTTTCACTTCGCTTGCTCTCTTTATCTTCAACTTATTTATTTACAAAGTAAAACATCTTTCCAACACCTTGTTGCTGCTTTAACTTTAGTTATAATAAAAAAATCAGGTTTCATATAATGATACATTAGATATATTTATTGTGATTGATTTTATTTTTAGCTGATTATTATAATAAAATAAAAAATTGATTTTAAACAAATCTTTTTTTAATTATGCATTTTTAATTATTTATTGAGAACAGAGTAATTTAAAAAAATTTTCAAAAAATAGTGTTTGAAGTTCTGGAACAGAAAAAAATTTTCTGACAATGAGAAACACATTGTCACCTTTAGGTTCCTATATCAATTCAGACATGTAACTTGGTGGAATTATATAAAATTATCTCCTCTTTACAGCTATTAATATAATAGACAATTTTTTTAAAAACCTACTTATAGCTGACATTGCTGTCATCTATAGGAAAAACAATCTTTAGGGGCACCTATAGATGACACGGTTGATAAAAAAGATACTTTTAAAAATTAGGTGTTTAAATTGAAGTGATTTATATCTATATTAAGTCTATTTTATTAAATTCTTGATAAATATGAATATAAAAATATAAAATATTAATTAAGAACATTAGTTACCTTAAGGTTATCTTTAAGATTTGTTGAAAAAATCAATTGTTGACGATTCGGTCTGCTTTTCAAGTTAAAAGAAAAAAAATAGGGCGACTTATTGTATTGTTGTAGGATATCTCAGGTGGTGGAAAAGCATAACTATCATTTAAAAAAAAAAATTTCCGCGTATGTTTTAAAGTTTGCTTATTTTTACTTTCCCGCATACTTCGTATAAGGGAAGTATTGGAATCGTCAAAAATTTCGACTTCGAGTCTTCGATAGATCTTGACGTTTTAGACCTACCTGAGTCGGAAAATACCATTTTTCGAATTATGTCTGTGTGTGTGTATGTATGTATGTATGTAATGTCTGTAAGCAAATTTACTCAAAAACTAATCAAGCTAGGACTTCGAAATTTGGTACACCGATATTATTCACAGTTTGTAGATTTCTATCAAAATTTCGTCAAAATCGGTTAACCGGAAGTGGTACTTTACCTACACTGGTTGCGTTTACCTTTCAAGTAAAGTACTAGTTTGCTTCGAGATATTTGCTTCATATTTTGTATATAGATTTAAAATATGAAAAAAATTCAGATACCAAATTTCATCATGATCTGACTACCGGAAGTGACATTTTACCTATACAAGTAGCGTTTCCTTTTTACCGACCGACGATAGTAAGGGAGGTATTGTTTTCACACCAAATTTCACCTGAGGATATTTTTAGGTACATATCTCCACGAATCATGCATTTTCTTAACAGAAAAAAGTATTTTTAGCATGATGTCTGTCCGTCCGTCCGCTATGTGTCCGTAGAGATGAGTACAGCTTGAACGGCTCAACCGATTTTGATGAAATTTGGTATATTTACTTAATGCATCAGTATGATGAATGGATCAACTTTTGGTGCAAATCCGGAAACCGGAAGTGCTAGTATTGCCGATCGAAGAGAGGAAGTGAAGGGTTATTTTCATATCAAATTTCACGTGAAGGCATATCTCCACGTGTTATGCACTTTGTATTGGTTTTATCCTCGAGAAAAATCATCTTCATTAGTTTTTTCTTAATTTAAAATTATATGACGTCACCCCGCACTTCATGACGTCACAGCCAGCCCTTATATATTATAAATAAAATAAAATTAAAAACATTTATATTATATCCATATCTGTTTTTTTTACATTTAAAATATCAGTTGACAGGAAGTAGCACTTTATTACATTCTAAATATTCATTCACAACTCTTTATACCTATTTATATGCGGGAAAGTCTAGGGGAGGACACTCCCGCTTATTAATCTTGGAATGCCCGCAGCTGCAACTCTTCAGGCGCCCAATAAATGGCACCGCAAGGAAAAGACCGCAGATCACATAGTTTTACTTAACACTATTTAACTTATGAATTTATATTATTTATTATTTGATAAATATAAATATAAATTTTATTTAACACTTAACTCCAATAAAATTAGTAGATTTATTATTTATTGTTTGATATATAAATTACATTGTAACACTTCACACTATCGATCAAATATCAAAGTTAAATTATTTATTATTTGATAAATAAATATAAATTTCTCCACAATATAGGAACTCACAATAAGCACTATTAAATCAAATATAGTCACGTACTCCTCTCAGTATAGGCCAGGCGTGAAGCGAAAACCAAAAAAAAACACATTCCCACATCATGACGAATATCAAACAAACTTGTTTTTCTTCTCATAACAATTACTATTTTTTCAATATTATACTTTTAATATTTTATAGAAATCTATAATATTGCAAAACAGCAATTGTCTTTCAATCTCGCATCTTACTATATTAGCAAATATTAAAGAAATTAAAAATCCCATATTACAGTTGTTTTATTTAAAACAAAAATTCCTCTTGCTTTTTTACTATCTCGCTAGATTTTTGATGTTGAGATTTTGATGTTTTTATACTTTTTGAAGGTCCCTGAGTCATTTTCATTAAGGTTGAGAAAGATTAATATCAGCCATTGTGTAGGGTACTCTCCAGTTTCATAGATTTTATTGAATAATTTTTGCAGTACTGCAAAGCTCCTTTCATCTAAAAGCTTGATGATTTCTGCTGGAACCTCATCTATACCTACCTACTGCTTTATTATTTTTTGAATTATGTATGGCTCTTTCAATTTCTTCTCTCAGGATTGACGGTCCAGTCAGATGATTTATTTGATCTTCTTCCATTAAATCCCTAGTGCTAGGTCTTTCATCATAAAAGAGTTTTTGCATATATTGTTCCCAAATTTCTATTCTTTCCTGATTGTCCCCGGCCATTTCACCATTTTCATTCATTACCACTGAAAACTTTTTTCTTTTATATATTCCAGCTGTTTCCTTTAACTTTTTATGTAGATTGAAGTTGTCATGTAATTTCTGTAATCTTTCAATTTCTACACATTCGTGTTGTAGCTATTCGTTTTTCGCAATTCTGAATTTTTTTCTTATCTGTTTTTGAATATTTATATAGTGAGTCGTGTTTCCATGATTTTTATATTGTCGCCTTTCATTCATAAGAGAAAGAATTTCATCGGTCATCCATAGTTGTTTTCGATTTCTTGTTTCATATCCCAGTTTACTTTCAGCAACACTGGTCATTAATCAAATGTAAACAAAATGGCTTTTAATATAGGTATAATTTTATTATTATAGAAATTATTTTATTATTAATTATTAAACTATATATATATATATATATTATATTATATTACTATCAGATTTATCAGGGATATAATCACGTATTTTTATGAGATTGTTTTCTCGACGTTTCGGCACCCATTTTGGCGCCATTTTCAAGAGATTATTTAGGTGGAAATATTTTTTGGGATTATGGGTCTTAGTCTGTGTGACCAAGGGTTAATATCGGGATTTTGGGTTGATAGGTTGGATGGTTTTGTACTCACTGCGTTGCTGTGGAGCTCCGAAGAATCCTGGACGTGTGCCAGTACATATCGGTAAAAATGCTATCCTAATTTCACATTTTTTGTTTTAGAACCACTGAAAATTTTTGTGAGCCGAAATATTTCACACACACACACACCAAAATTAAATTCAATTATAAATCTTCATAAAAAAGTAAATAATAACAAATTCATTATATTTTCTTGAGCGATATAATACCAGATATAAATATATATTTAATTTATGTATTTAAATAATTTTTTTAAAAAATGTAAATTAAAAAAAAAATTAAAATAATAGCTATATTTAAATAGAATGCAGGAATTTATCAATATTATAATACAGAAAATTTACTGTACATTCAGTGATTTATACGGTGCAATCAGTCATATTTACACTGAGCATCAAATACTGAACGATTTTATTTATTTTAATAGGCATGAATTACTGGAATATGTAATTAGACAAATCGGAGAAAAATCAAACGGAATAGAATTAAACAAATAAGTTGACCTGTGGCCAGGTCCGAACCCACCGACGGTTTGAAGTAAATTAATTTCCAGCTACAGAAACAATTTCAAATAATTTTAATATATCTATTAATGTAATAAAAAACAGATATTACAAAAAATATTCATTATAACACCCTGAATGTTCTCCCCTCTAAGAAAAAGGCAATGACCCTCGAATAGATAGTAGGGAATATTTCATCAATCTTCAATAGCAGACCCTCATGCCATACACTATCAAAGGCCTTAGAGATGTCCAAGAAGAGACAGCCGAGCATTAAGACCCCTTTTCAAAGGCGTCACCAATAACGTCCACCACCCTATGGACCAGCCGAATTGATGGTTAGGATAGCACCCTTTTCAATCATGAATGGTCGGAGTCGCTTTAAAAGGACTTTCTCAAATAGTTTAGAGAATATGGACAGTAAGCTAATAGGTCTATAAGAGTTAGCCTTCTCCGCGGGTTTGCCAAGTTTTAGTACCATTATAATTCTGGTGCGTTTCCAGTCGTTCGGGAAATATCCTATACCTATAACTCCGTTAAATATAGAGGTGACCAATTTCAAGGCAGCTCTCGGAAGTGCTTTTACCATCTCCCCTGTAATTAGGTCGTCGCCTGGGGCCTTCTTATTTTTAATTGTGTGTCGTATGGTCAGTTCAAGTTTTGTGAGGGAGATCAATTGGAAGTTATTATTTGGAAGATAATTGGATACAATGGATGGGTTTTGGAAAGATGACAACGGTTCTCCCGTAGGTGGTGGAGGAGCAAAAACGTTGACTAGATGTTCAGAGAGAACATTTAGTTTTTCTTTTTCATCACGTGCCCATCCACCATCATTGCAACGCAGAGGAAGTATATGGTTGGTCTATTTTTTAATTTTATTAGTCATTTCCCAAAGGGAGTAATCGGTAGAAATGGTTGGGGAAGGTTGTTAAGGAAGCTTTGGATTCTGTCGTTTTTTCATTTGTCAGTAGTCTTTTTATTTGACTGTATAATTTGTTGAGTTTGTTTTGAACGTGAGGACATTTTTGTATTTGCAATATATGTATCAGTTTATTTTTGGTAGTGATAAGGTCTTTAATGTGGTGAGGTGTTTAAGGAAGTTTGAGAAGGGGTGTCTTTGATTGGGGAGTTGAAGTTTTAGCTGCGTTTTGTATGGTATTGGTTAGGTGTTTAACTGCTGATTCTATGTCTTTGGGATTGTTAAGGGAGTAATTTTGTATTAGATGTGTGATTGTGTTAATATTGTTAGTGAAGATTTTCCACTTAGTTTTGTTGTTAGTTAGGAATTTAGGGAGATCTATTGAGAGTAGAGTGGTGGCAAGAAAAAGTTGGACTGGAGAATGGTCTGATGATATGTCAAAAAGGGATTTAATTTCGTTGAAATAGTCATTGAATCCTCGAACGATAAAAAAGTCTATTAGGTCAGGTATTTTACGTCTGTCCGTTGGCCAATAAGTAGGCTCGCCTGTAGAAATGTGTCTCAAGTTACTTGTGTCTAGGGCCTTCCATAGGCTTCTGCCTCTAGGAGTCACAAGTCTAGACCCCCAAAGAGTATGTTTTGCGTTAAAATCATCTCCCTCAATAAATCTGTCTCCAAGCGTTCGAAAAAAATCCCCAAATCGCCAGGATTCAATCCTTGGGGGGACCGGGTGTCCGCGTTCTTCAACTTCCTTTTTAATTTCATCTATGTCAGTGGTATGGTGAAGTCTTTTAATAACAACTCTGAAGTTTCGCTCGGATTTACGTTGGTAGGTATAGTACTGAATTTTTTTCCTGTCAAGTAGGTTAACAATAATTATATAATCAAGCGGAGTTTTAGTTTTTACTCTAATCAAGTCTTTATTGATCAGGTTACAAGTATACCCATTGTTAACAGCTGTGTTTAATTCGCGAGTCATTAGTCTGAAGTCTGAAATGTTAGGAATGAAGATTGGTGGGGGGTTGTTTTTAGGTTTAGTGGGACATCACACACATCGGCAGAGGTGTTTAAGAGAGCCTGGAAACGGTTTACGGAATTAGGGGTCGTGAAATCACTAATAGACTTTTGTTTAACATTTCTAGTAAATATTGGGCTTTCTCTCAGTCTCTTCTTTCTTGGATTGACGTTTTGCCATGCCTGTGACTCTTTAGATTCATCCTCACTGACTGCTTTTACAGTTGAACTACTTTCCATTATGTCTTTCTCGTGGTGGAGAATGCATGTGCCGTGAAATCTTTTATTACAGTGGTTACACTTATAGTTTTTTTGGTGTTTATTGCTAGCTTGCAATAAGTACATTTAAACATAAAACGACTTGGGATTTTTTTTTTAAATTCTTCTCTTATTGTTTATAATTTATCATTCATTCATTCAATTTATTTATTTATTATTATTTGTTTATCACAGGAGTGAGAAATATAAGGGATTAAGGATTAGAGAGGGGAAGACGCTTATAACTTTCTTCTGCTCCTACGAGGCCTGACCGCAGAGACTTGGTGGGGAAGGGAGGGCCCTGGTGTAGTGTGAGGAGGGAGGGAGAGGGGAACTAGTTGGAGAATCGGGGAGAGAATTAACTATATATAATAGAGATAAATGTATTTTTTTATGAAGATTAGTAATTAATTATGAATTAAATTATTTTTAATGAAACTCAGATTATATTTAATGAGCTAAGCAATTTTTGTGAATCTATATGAAAATTGCTATACATTTTTTGATTATTTTAAAGGAAAAATATGGTGTCAAATAAAACACTCTAATTCAGACAAATATAAATCAATTACTATAATTCTTTTTTTAATATAATGTACAAATGTTTTGTGATACTTATATAAAAAATAAACATAAAATATTATGTAGTATTTACTTTTTTTTTCTGTTTTGAGATGAAAATTATAAAAAAATATATCTCAACAAGAATGCTTTGCCGCACAAACAGCATGTGTAGGCCTTTCCTACACCGGGCGCAAATAAGTCGAGATCGTTTTACACTCCCTTTTTTGCTACATACTGTGCACTGACGCAAGTTACGTCCCGGTAATTTTTCCAGAGCAAATTTTTTGGTTGATGAAGATGGTTGTGTCGACTCGCCATTTTTATAGTTCGTCCACTCCATTTCGATATCATCGATAATTTTCGATGTAAATTGTAGCCGGGTAATTTTTTTTTTTTAATAGTGTTGGATTCATACAAAATATAAGAGTTCAGCACCATTCTTCCAAATATATTGAAAACTACTTTCTTCCAATATTTTAGGGTTCTTCGCTCGTCCAAATACACGTATAACATTTTGTCTGACTCGTCCACACCTCCCATGTATTTGTTATAGTCATCAATCATACTTGGTTTCACCTTTTCGTATTCAAAATTCCTTTTCTTTTTCTTGATTGTCACATTCTTAGTATCTGCATTGTTTGAAATCAATATGACAGGATTTGGTTTGGACTTCTTGTCTTTGAAAGAACACATCACAACATCTTCATGTGCTAGGTATTTGGCTTCTCCTACGGTTGCTTTCTTAGCTTCTGGAGGAATCCCTTTACGATTGCGTCTTATTGTTCCAGTTAGGTATGTATTCTGTTTCAAAAGTTCTTTGGCTAGGAGTAAACTTGTGTAAAAGTTGTCTGTAAACATATGATAGCCTTTGTTCAGATAATTTCCAAGTGAAAGCAATTTTTGCACTACTGCAAATCCAAGACCATATTTTTCTACTAAATCTCTGTCATCTGTGTTTTTAGCTCCTTTGTAGCAAAAAAACCCAAACAATATTTAGAAATCGAGTCACACAGCATCCAAAATTTGATCCCCCGTTTATGATGTTTTTTGCTCGGTATGTATTGCTTCATGACAGAGTGGCAGTGAGTACCAACTAATGACTCATCGATGGATAACTTCGATGGTTCGGTATATAATGTCGCTGAAATACGGTGTTTGCGTGTTTGACAAGAATATCAAACCTGCCACATGGGTCATAATTTGGATGGCCTGGTTCAAATAATGACCCATTGTCAACTAAGTGAAAGAACTTCAAAATCAATTGAAACCTATCCCTTGAAAACATTTTTCTAAACCATGGTATACCTCGGGAAGTGTTTATCCAATAACTACTAATTGTTGGCCTTCTCGTAATCCCCATTTCGAGAATGACTGCAATAAGGGGTTTTATTTCGTGTACTGTAGTCGGCGTCCACTTTTTTGCTCGAGAATTTTCTGAAATAACGTGTGAGGCCAAAAACTGGGAAGCATATCGATTCGTTTCCTTTACTGATTTCAAGCAGTGATGTGGTAAAAAATAAATTGAAATAGGTTATAGGTGTGGCATCAGGAGAAGGCGCCCATCTAGGTCCAGGAGTCTCGAAAAAATTATTTGTTGCTTTAGAAAACACTTTTGAAGGGGGAATATTGGCAAAAGTTGGTGTTTCGTCTATTTCTGAAGATGATGATAAAATAGAAGACTCACTTTCAATTCTCAATCTTTTTTTTTGATGCATTATAACACTGCTATTATTACTGCTTATATACGTTGTTTCACTGTCCGTATAATCATTAGAGATCGAATCATCGTCCGAAGTAATAGCAAGTGACATGGCCATTTTTGCTAAATAATATATAAAAACTGTAAAAAATTGTTTTTAAATGTATAAATATGAACTCTCGTAACAAATTATGCGCGGGATTATAATATATCAACAACAATGAAGCGCCAAAAATACACTGTTGCGCGCGTCAGTTTTGCGCTGCGGCGCAATTTTCAATTGAAACTATCGAATCACTTTTGAGCCGCTTAGCACTCAAACGGTTAAAAATACCTGTTCAAAGTATCGGCAGAAATTGACAAACCACTAAAACGACAAAGCCAGACAACTACTCATCAATGAGGTTAAGGGACGAAGACTTAAACGACTTAAACCAATCGAAATCGTATAATTCCTATTCTTCTCTGATCTAAGCTATAGTTCCGTCCGTTTTCCCATCTATTTCCCTTTTGTAATCTGCGTATTCAGCAGGTTTTCATTTACTCTTTACTGTCCTATTCCCTCCTCTTTCACTCGACCTCAAATTGAGAGATGTCCTCCTATCCTATCGGGCAAATAGCCGAGCCGAGAACTTCTTGTTACTCCCTACTTCTCCTTTCCCTTCAGTATCATTTATTATTGCTGTAAATATTATTGTAAACGATTTATTATTGGGCAGATGTAGATCTAAATCGGAAAATAAAAAAATAAATAAAAAAAAAACTTGATTAAAGGTTCATTGATAATAAAATTGATCATCAAAATAGAAACTCTAATAAGAATACAATGAATGCAATTAATTCACCAATGAATAAAACATAAAATGCAATTTGTAAATCCCAAAAAGAAAATATTTTTACATGATCAGATTCATCAAAATTAATTTTAGGGGCTTTAAAAAAATTTATATTAAGTATTCCAGTTTCCATAAATTGTAAAAAAAATTTATGTAATTGAGTAAAAAATGGGAAATTGGCCGAAGTTTCAATAAACTTTGGTTTTATATAAATTACATCTTTCATTAAATACAATAAATCTTTATATACCGGATGATTTACCAATTCTGTTCCATCGGAACAATCTATAATCATTCCACGAGTTGAATTATTTAATATATCCTCAATTGTATTTCTTTGATTGTATACTGAAGTATATTTAAATACAAATTGAAAAATACTAATTTTTTTGGATAGTAGATCAAAGGCAATATCCAAGAATTCCTTCACATTAGGAAATTCTACAAATTCAGGAAATTTCATGGAAAAATAAGTACAAATAGAATGTATTTCACAGATAACTTTAAAGTTATTTGTTTTTAATTCTTTTAATGTTTCGATTTGTGGTAAACGATCAACTAAATGAAGATTTGTGAATAATTTGGATTCAAATAAGGCCTTAACAACAATTAATGATGTGAAGATTATTGTTGCCGAAATCCAACGCGATCGATTTCGGTTTGGTGAATTTAGCCACGTGACAGTGTACGTGGATAATAAACATAAAATATCACAAAAACATACAAGAAAACTTTCATTGGAATTTGGTTTCATGAAATACCATACAATAGATGTTATAACCCAAACAATTATTAAACTTAACCAAATTTTCCAATTAAAACATCGATGAATTGCTTTCCAGGGCAATATAATTTCCCCTTTATTTAAAATTACACAATAACTATTTAAACCATAAAAGAACACGTTTACAGTTTTTATTGGATCATCGTTTAAGCCATCAGTGATCTTAATAAGTGTCATATTCACATTAAAGTAACTTTTATTAAAATTCCATTTTTTTGCAAGTGTATTTATTATATTTTTATATAACTCTTCATTTTTTAATTTGATCTTTGGATTGAATGCTACATAATTTCCCTTAAAATTTGGTGATCGATTAAAATAAGCACTTTTTACATTTGCAATATGTTTAATAGTTAACAGGGACCATGGTTCTTGTATATATAATTCATTTTTGATTCCATACTCACAATAAAATAAGGAATGCGATAATAATGATTTAGGAGTGAAATGTTCTTTCAGATACAATTGACATCCTCGGTTAATATTATCATTATTGTTATTATCATTATTTTTTAATTTTATATCCATATCAATATAAAAGAGTACTTTCTTTTCGGCATAATTAAAGTTTGGGTTTAATAATATTTTTTCAAGATCTTTATATACTGATAGATATTCAACTTTTTCAATAAATACGTCCTCAATCCCAAAATAAAATTCATTAATTAAGGTACCCAAAGGGCATGGATATTGGATGATTGGGCGTGTTTCAAAATATTCCATAAATTCATGAATTGCATAATCAATTTCAGGATAACGATGTGGATAAATTAAACAAATTGGATAATCATTCTTGAAATGTTCCGAGGCAACTTTTAATAAATTTGTATAATTTGATCTTGGAATTATTATATGAATTGCATTCACATAAACAATTAAGAGGGAGTTTATAAAAAAGAAAAGCATCTTCATTTTAAGTTGTTACTCTGAGAAAACCAACAAAACGACTGACTGAATATAAAATCACTATACATTTCCAGACAATTTATTCGATTGATTTGTTTTGTCTCATTTTATATAAATTATTTTATTATCTTTGATCTCTTTTTATTTTATAAATTTATAAATGTATTTCATATCTTAAAAATTTTCCATTTATTTATTTATTTATTATTATTATTCTAAGATTTTCATATGCTTATTTATTTACTTGTGTTGATCCAGGTTATTAATAATTATCTTATAATATTCCCCTGGCAAAGAGAACAAAAAATCGACCTCCAAATAAAAATACGAAACCCATTTCATGAAAATAAAAAACTTTTTTATTTATATATTTTTATATTATCCTATGATGATTTAAAGATAAGATAATTGCACCTTTCATATTATATTTAAAATGTATATATGATTCCTATAAAAACAAAATGTTTCCTTTAAAAAGTTTGAATTTATATGAAAAAAATAATAATAAATATATTAATAAATAAATATTATAAGCGGTTTCTGGGTGAGGGTTGATTTTAGTAAGAAGCCGATGAAAAGAAATGTCGAATTCTTTAAGCGAATCTAATAATAAGTCAAAATACAATATTTAATAAAATTAATTTAAATTAAATTTTATTATTTATTTTCTTATATTGTAGATGGTTGATCTAAATAAGAGAGTGAATAACAATAATATTATCTGGGAATAAATTATAATGAGAATGTATACGATGGTTGGGTGAAAAGTTTCCGGCCTGACCGAGAAAAATGAGCTGAGTCCTGTACCATGTCAGCTGAACATGTGTGAAATATTTTGCACAATGATTTGAACATGGAAAGCTGTGTAAGGGGGGTGCCGCGCTTGCTAACGTTAGACCAAAAACTGCTTCGAAAAACATTTCTACCGACAATTTGGCGCTGTAGTCGTAATCCAAACGATTTTTTGCGTCATTTCATAACAGTTGATGAGACTTAAATTAAAATAAATTTAATTTAATTAATTAACTAAATTAGAACACCGTTATGAGAAATGTATCAGTATTGATGAAGATTTTGTTGAAAAATAAAGCAAAAAAAAAGAAGAAACAACCGCCACCCAGCAAATTCTCCAAACAACCGAGATGAAAATATTAAGAGCGATACATGGAAAATACCAAATGACAAGATCCGGAACGTACATCTCCGACAAATAAGCGGGATACAAATTATTGTAAAATGGACAAAAACCCGAAGAAGAGAATGGCTCAGCCATGTGGAGAGAATGCATGACGACCGTCTCGCCCGAATAACTTGAGACAATCGTCCTCGAGGAGTACGCAGTCGAGGCCGACCTAAAAAACGTTGGAAGGATAGCCTTAAAATTACTCCTTCGCCTTAAAAAATAAAAAAAAAAAATTAAATTTTTGAAAAAAAAACAGGCAGAAGCCTATAATGAAAATGAAGAAGAAGAAGAAGGAAAAAAATGTTATAACGATGATCTGCTTATTACTAATGAGAATGAGCAAACTTGATACACATATCACCTGGACGGCGATATAAAAATTATGGAGAAAAGTACCATGAATACACTTGTTATGTAACTCTAAGACGGTTAAAACCAAGAAAGGAATCGAGGGCCCTTTTTCATGCTCTCTGTTGCGTTATAAAACATGAGATGTTAGGGTATTATTCGATAATGCCGCCCCTGAAAGTTGTTTTTACTTTTCTGAAAATTAAATAATTAATTACCATCTTTATAATAATGAGGTTGCATAACTCTTATTAAATACTTATTAAATAATTATTATACAAATTCATTTTTTAAATATAAAATATATAAAATCAAAAAGTGTGGCGAAATCAAAATTTGTAGAAAAAAAGGAAGATTCTTTTGAGATTAATTCCTTTTTTACCGACCGACGATAGTAAGGGAGGTATTGTTTTCACACCAAATTTCACATGTAAGGATTTTTACATATCTCCACGAATCATGCATTTTCTTAACAGAAAAAAGTATTTTTAGCAAGATGTCTGTCCGTCCGTCCGTCTGCCCGTCCGTATAGATGTGTACAGCCTGAACGGCTCAACCGATTTTGATGAAATTTGCTATATTTACTTAATGCATCAGTGGGATGAATTGATCAACTTTTGGTGCAAATCCGGAAACCGGAAGTGGTAGTATAAGCGATCGACGATAGGAAGGGAAGGGTTATTTTCACACCAAATTTCACATGAGATTTTTTTACATATCACCACGAATGTATTGGTTTTATCCTCAGGAAAAATCATCTTCATTATGTTTTTCTTAATTTAAAATTATGTTACGTCACCCAGCCCTTCATGACGTCACGGTCTCCTTATTATGATCACGGGCAACGCCGGCTACTTCAGCTATATATTAATAAAATAAAATTAAAAATATTTATGTTATATGCCTATCTGTTTTTTATTAGATTAATAGATATATTAAAATTATTTGAAATTGTTTCTGTAGCTGGAAATTAATTTTTTTCAAACCGTCGGTCAGTTCGGACCTGGCCACAGGTCAACTTATCTTTTTTGGTTGTTAACACTTAGATTTATATCTTACCATTTTTTTTGGAAATTTTGAAATTAACTAGTATAATCAAATTCAAAGTCCAATTAAATGAAAGAACACTATAGTTCTATTCAACAACTTTTTATCAAAATAATAATTTCTGAAAAATATAATGATATAAAAATTCGAGATAAGTATAAACTTTTATATATCGCACCCGGGCAAGAACATTGACACAATAAAAAACCTTGAATTTCTACAATATTAAATTAAAGAAAATTAAAAGCGTCAACTAACCTAAAAGTAAAGATGACACAACTGCCATATTGCGGACAAATCTAGAGTTACAGATATAACATTTTTCGTGCTCGTAGTTGTACAACAGATCCATTCACCAGTGTACTTAACTCAAAATCGGGATTTTTTTAGTAGTGTCACTGTTCTTGCCGGGCTTCGATATGAGGTTATTTTTCAAAATAATAACAATTACTATATAGACTGAATATAAAGATCTTTTCATAATACTTTCACTTTATATTAAAGATCAGCCTAAAAATTACTTATGGAATATTATTAATTATGTGATTAATTATTAAATAAATTTTCCTGACAATAATAACAAAATTATATACAAAAGATACACACCGACAGATAAAGATGACATCGAAAGCAATAAATTTATATTTAGTAAAACATACGTTTTATTAATTTAATTTATAGTGAAGTAAAAGTAAATGGAAAAATAGTTATTGATTTCATATGTGCAATTTGTAAATTATTAATCTATTGTATTTTAAAAAATATTTTTTACATGATCATAAAATTTAATATTTTATCAAATACACGTATATTTATTTCTATGAATATGTAATCATTTATTTTTCATATCAATAGGGTTATTTTCACACCAAATTTCACATGAGATTTTTTTACATATCACCACGAATGTATTGGTTTTATCCTCAGGAAAAATCATCTTCATTATGTTTTTCTTAATTTAAAATTATGTTACGTCACCCAGCCCTTCATGACGTCACGGTCTCCTTATTATGATCACGGGCAACGCCGGCTACTTCAGCTATATATTAATAAAATAAAATTAAAAATATTTATGTTATATGCCTATCTGTTTTTTATTAGATTAATAGATATATTAAAATTATTTGAAATTGTTTCTGTAGCTGGAAATTAATTTTTTTCAAACCGTCGGTCAGTTCGGACCTGGCCACAGGTCAACTTATTTAAAGTGATAATAAGATATTAAAATTTTAATTTGTCATATATAAAAATTTTGTCATTTCAGGAAGAAGGAATGGGAGGAGCGACAAAGAAAGGAGGATCAGAGATTCGAAATGATTAAGATGAAGAGAGAATTATTATGTATGACCTTACAAGAGAAGGATAATACACAAGAGCTAGGATTATATGCAGAGAAGGTTGAACGCCGCGCACACCGATTGAAGTTGTTCGGTATCTTCCGCCGATGTCGAACACTCCCATCGGTGAATTGAGAGCAGAAGCACAAAGAATTATGGATGGTGACTTTAGTAGTGATGAAGATATTTTAAAAACTGATGGTAAGACTATTGAATTTAGTGATTTTGGATGGTGTGACACAGGAAATTTACAACAATTTCCATTTACTAAGCAACGTGAACTAAGTCTAAGTTCCAAGAAGTAGAAAACCTCACCATATCTCTCCCGATATCCCCGCAACCCGCAACCCAACAACTCATCTAACCTCTCAATATAAACACGCCTTGCACCTGGCGCGGTAGCCGATGCATTCAGCAATATTCTATAAAGGACATGATTCGACTTCAAGATATCCCCAACCACCCCATCATCCTTAATCTCCATGACAATGGCAACCACCCAACACTGATCAATGACGGACCTTCTTGTACTGCCTATAAAGGTATAATTTGCCGGACTTTTCACTTGATGTGTGTGTCCATTCAAAACAACAAAACCCCCTCCTCCAAAATTCTCACAAGATTTCCTCCTCTTCAAACAGGTACAAGTCACTAATTCTGCAGTCGATAAAATGTAATTTCATAAAAATAAATTAAGCAAAGAAAGGATATGACTGATTTTAAGGTGCAAGGATAATATTTTCAAAAATTAATACTTTAGTTATTTGATAAAGAAAATCAGATCACAATATATTTATTTATTTATTTATTACACACTTTAATATAATATTACGTATATACATAGAAAAATTGAACAAATATAGTAAGCATTGAATATAATTAATATAATTTGATTGATAAATAACAATAATTCTTATAAAAGTAAAAAATAATTATTATTATAATTATTTTAAGAATTTAATGAATAAATTATTAGAGTGTTGATATAAATATAAAATAATTATTAGTTAATTTAATGAATTTAATTAAGAAATTAGTAAATATATTTTGAAAATAATTATTTTAAAAGATGATAAATTGTATTTTAAATATAGTAAGTAGACTAAAATATTTAACTTTTCATTAACTTAATACTCTTTAACTGTCACTTAATAATTAAAGTAAATGATAATTACATTTCAATAAATAAATAAATAGTGCGTTTATTGTTTTAGAACATTCAAATACAAGAGTTAAAAATAGAAAGATAGAAAAGTTGACAAAGCGTGTCATTATATTAAATATTTTTGAATAATCACAAAATAAAATTCATTGAAATTTAAATATTAAAAAATTTGAGAATATTTTCAAATAATCCATGATGAACAATTATTGATAATGAATAATAATATAGTCAAGATCAAACTTGACTTTATTAATTTATTAAATTCTTATCAAAGGTTCATTATTAATAAAATTGACTCTTTCCTATAATATTCCCTCCTCTTTCATTCAACCTCAAATTGAGAGATGTCCTCCTATCCTACTCTATCGGGCAAATAGCCGAGCCGAGTACTTCTTATTACTCCCTACTTCTCCTTTCCCTTCAGTATCATTTATTATTGCTGTAAATATTATAGGGCATATGTAGATCTAAATCGGAAAATAAAAAAATAAATAAAAAAAAAAAATTGATTAAAGGTTCATTGATAATAAAATTGATCATCAAAATAGAAACTCTAATAAGAATACAATGAATGCAATTAATTCACCAATGAATAAAACATAAAATGCAATTTGTAAATCCCAAAAAGAAAATATTTTTACATGATCAGATTCATCAAAATTAATTTTAGGGGCTTTAAAAAAATTTATATTAAGTATTCCAGTTTCCATAAATTGTAAAAAAAATTTATGTAATTGAGAAAAAAATGGGAAATTGGCTGATGTTTCAATAAATTCTGGTTGTATATGAATTACATCTTTCAATAAATATAATAAATCTTTATATACTGGATGATTTAACAATTCTTTTGCATCGGAACAATCTATAATCATTCCACGAGTTGAATTATTTAATATATCCTCAATTTCATTTTGTTTCATGTATACTGAAAGATATTTATATAAAAATTGTAAAAAATTAATGTTATTGTCGAGTAGATCGAAGGTAAGATCCATGAATTCCTTTTGATTGGGAAATTCAACAAATTCAGGAAATTTTGAGCAAAAATGAATGCAAAGAAATTTTATTTCACAGATAACTTTAAAGTTATTTGTTTTTAATTCTTTTAATGTTTCGATTTGTGGTAAACGATCAACTAAATGAAGATTTGTGAATAATTTGGATTCAAATAAGGCCTTAACAACAATTAATGATGTGAAGATTATTGTTGCCGAAATCCAACGCGATCGATTTCGGTTTGGTGAATTTAGCCACGTGACAGTGTACGTGGATAATAAACATAAAATATCACAAAAACATACAAGAAAACTTTCATTGGAATTTGGTTTCATAAAATACCATACAAAAGATGTTATAATCCAAACAATTATTAAACTTAACCAAATTTTCCAATTGAAACATCGGTGAATCGCTTTCCAAGGCAATATAATTGCCCCTTTATTTAAAATCACACAAAACCTATTGAAACCATAAAAGAACACGTTTACATTTTTTACTTGATCAACGGTAAATACATCACGAAATTTAATATGAATAATATTCACTCTATTATAATCTATACTAAAATTCCATTTTTTTGCAAGAAAAATTATAATATTTTTATATAACTTTTTATTTTTAAATATGATGTCTGAATTGATTGCTAACTCATATCCATTAAAATTTGGCGGGCGATTAAAATATGCACTTTTTACATTTGCAATATGTTTAGTGGTTAACTTGGACCATGGTTCTTGAACATATAATTCATTTTTGATTCCGTACTCACAATAAAATAAGGAATGCGATAATAATGATTTAGGAGTGAAATGTTCTTTCAGATACAATTGACATCCCCGGTTAATATTATCATTATTGTTATTATCATTATTTTTTAATTTTATATCCATATCAATATAAAAGAGTACTTTCTTTTCGGCATAATTAAAGTTTGGGTTTAATAATATTTTTTCAAAATCTTTAAATACTGTTAGATTTTCATTTTTTTCAATATATACGCCCTCAATCCCAAAATAAAATTCATTAATTAAGGTATCCAAAGGGCATGGATATTGGATGATTGGGCGTGATTCAAAATATTCCATAAATACGTGAATTGCATAATCAATTTCAGGATAACGATGTGGATAAATTAAACAAATTGGATAATCATTCTTGAAATGTTCCGAGGCAACTTTTAATAAATTTGTATAATTTGATCTTGGAATTATTATATGAATTGCATTCACATAAACAATTACGAGGGAGTTTAATAAAAAGCAAAGCATCTTCATTTTAAGTTGTTTCTCTGTCAAAAACAACAAAACGACTGACAAATAAAATCATTATACTATTACATTTCGAGACAATTTATTCAAATTTTTTGTTTTGTTTTTGTTTTTTTATCTTTTTATATACATATACCATATTATTATATTATCTATGATCTATATTAGATTTTTTATTCTATAGATTTATAAATGTTTTTCATATCTTAAAAATATTTCCCAGTTAAACTTATTATTATTATTATGTATTATTCAAGTCAAATCAAATTTCTTATGCTTATTCATTTGCTTGTGTTGATTCAGGTATAATATAAATTAATTATATTATAATTTTTCTCTGCCAATGAGAACAAATAATCGGCCTCCAAATAATATTACGAAACTTTTTCCACGAATATAAAAAACTTTTTTATTTATATATTTTTATATTATTATTATATGGGGATTTAAAGATAAGAGAATTTCACCTTTCATATTTTTTTTTATTTAAAATTTAAATATGATTTTTATAAAACCAATATGTTTTATTTAAATAGTTTGAATTTATATGAAAATAATAATAATGATAAATATATTAATAAATAAATATTTTATTCCGTGAGTGTTTTTTTAGAAAGAAATTTCTTTTATTGTACAAAACTATGAAAGAAAAGTTGCTAGAAATGTATTGCTCAGTTGTAACCTTAGGGAGGTGTTTTTAGTTCGACCTCCACACACACACACACACTACTAGGTTTCTAGTGTCGGAGATTTTCAACTACCCTTTAGAAAAACAAAAACAAATAAGCGGGAGTGTCCTCCCCTAGACTTTCCCGCATATAAATAGGTATAAAGAGTTGTGAATGAATATTTAGAATGTAATAAAGTGCTACTTCCGGTTAACTGATATTTTAAATGTAAAAAAAAACAGATATGGATATAATATAAATATTTTTAATTTTATTTTATTTATAATATATAAGGGCTGGCTGTGACGTCATGAAGTGCTGGGTGACGTCATATAATTTTAAATTAAGAAAAAACTAATGAAGATGATTTTTCTCGAGGATAAAACCAATACAAAGTGCATAACACGTGGAGATATGTCCTCAAGTGAAATTTGATATGAAAATAACCCTTCACTTCCTCTCCTCGATCGGCAATACTAGCACTTCCGGTTTCCGGATTTGCACCAAAAGTTAATCCATTCATCATACTGATGCATTAAGTAAATATACCAAATTTCATCAAAATCCGTTCAGCCGTTCAAGCTGTAAACATCTCTACGGACACACAGCGGACGGACGGACAGACATCATGCTAAAAATACTTTTTTCTGTTAAGAAAATGCATGATTCGTGGAGATATGTACCTAAAAATATCCACAGGTGAAATTTGGTGTGAAAACAATACCTCCATTACTATCGTCGGTCGGTAAAAAGGAAACGCTACTTGTATAGGTAAAATGTCACTTCCGGTAGTCAGATCATGATGAAATTTGGTATCTGAATTTTTTTCATATTTTTAAATCTATATACAAAATATGAAGCAAATATCTTGAAGCAAACTGGTACTTTACTTGAAAGGTAAACGCAACCAGTGTAGGTAAAGTACCACTTCCGGTTAACCGATTTTGACGAAATTTTAAAAGAAATCTACAAACTGTGAATAATATCGGTGTACCAAGTTTCGAAGTCCTAGCTTGATTAGTTTTTGAGTAAATTTGCTTACAGACATTACATACATACATACATACATACATACATACATACATACATACATACATACATACATACATACATACATACATACATACATACACACACACAGACATAATTCCAAAAATGGTATTTTCCGACTCAGGGAGGTCTAAAACGTCAAGATCTATCAAAATCTCGAAGTCGAAATTTTTGACGATTCCAATACTTCCCTTATACGAAGTATGCGGGAAAGTAAAAAAGTTTTACAAAAATTGAAAATTATTGAGATATGAGATTAAATTCTAATTTTTACTTTCCCGCATACTTCGTATAAGGGAAGTATTGGAATCGTCAAAAATTTCGACTTCGAGATTTCGATAGATCTTGACGTTTTCGACCTCCCTGAGTCGGAAAATACCATTTTTCGAATTATGTCTGTGTGTGTGTATGTATGTATGTATGTATGTATGTAATGTCTGTAAGCAAATTTACTCAAAAACTAATAAAGCTAGGACTTCGAAATTTGGTACACCGACATTATTCACAGTTTGTAGATTTCTATCAAAATTTCGTCAAAATTGGTTAACCGGAAGTGGTACTTTACCTACCTACACTGGTTGCGTTTACCTTTCAACTAAAGTACCAGTTTGCTTCGAGATATTTGCTTCATATTTTGTATATAGATTTAAAAATATGAAAAAAATTGAGATACCAAATTTCATCATGATCTGACTACCGGAAGTGACATTTTACCTATACAAGTAGCGTTTCTTTTTTACCGACCGACGATAGTAAGGGAGGTATTGTTTTCACACCAAATTTCACCTGTGGATATTTTTAGGTACATATCTCTACGAATCATGCATTTTCTTAACAGAAAAAAGTATTTTTAGCATGATGTCTGTCCGTCCGTCCGTCCGTCCGTCCGTCTGTCCGTAGATGTGTACAGCCTGAACGGCTCAACGGATTTTGATGAAATTTGGTATATTTGCTTAATACATCAGTAGGATGAATTGATCAACTTTTGGTGCAAATCCGGAAACCGGAAGTGCTAGTATTGCCGATCGAAGAGATGAAGTGAAGGGTTATTTTCATATCAAATTTCACGTGAGGACATATCTCCACGTGTTATGCACTTTGTATTGGTTTTATCCTCGAGAAAAATCATCTTCATTAGTTTTTTCTTAATTTAAAATTATATGACGTCACCCAGCACTTCATGACGTCACAGCCAGCCCTTATATATTATAAATAAAAAAAAAATTAAAAATATTTATATTATATCCATATCTGTTTTTTTTACATTTAAAATATCAGTTAACTGGAAGTAGCACTTTATTCTATATATATATATATATGTAACAAAGTCACTGCCATATAGAACCCTTTAGTCACCGCCATCTGTTATTTGATATTGTTTGTATTATTTATAAGAATCAACTAATTAATTTTAGAATGGATTAAAGACAAATATAATTTGTAATAGGATAAGTTTTAATTATAATTATTAGTTAATAATTTATATTTGGCATTTGTAAAAATTATCTGGAAGAATCAACTTTAGAATCGATTTCTTTACAGGTAATTTATATTTCTAATATTGTAATAATCAATGTAAAAAAAAATTAATATTGAAATAAAATCTTTACAGAGAACGAAATCGATTTAGTTACCAGAATCCCTGAACATAGTTATAAATCGATTCTTTTCAAGATTGGAAACATGCCTTCTGATATAAAGATTCACATCGTTAAGGAATTTGAAGAAGGAAAATTGGTGAATAAAATCAAGACCATAAAATTTCTGGGCAGTGATGAAATATATGCATTCCCAACGGAGAGCCAGCATGAAAGTGAACATCAGGACCTCTTTCAGCTAAGTACAGTGAAATTAGGATGTAAGAGTATGTTAAAACAGGGAAATTTCAGAAATATAAATATTGCATTGTCAGAAAAATTAAAAAAAAGATATTTAGATGAAAAAGATAATTTTATATTTGATGGATATATGCTGGAAGAAGTTTTGGTTGAAAATATAGAAAAATCTGATCCATTAGAGATGAAACTGGATTATAATTATGTGAATAAAATAAATTTATTAGAGATTGAAAAAAAATTTAATATTGAGAAATTCATGGGCATTCAACAAAATGCTAAAGAATGGATAAAAACATTTGAAAGTGAATGTCATAGGCATCAAATAATAATAGATTCCATGAAAATACAAGCATTGCGGTTATTTTTAGAAGGAAATGCCAATGACTGGTACAGGATTAACAGTAAAAAAATTATTGATAGTAATTGGAGTGAATGGAGAGAATCCTTCTTATTAGTTTATGCGAGTAAAGGGTGGTCTGAGGTGAGATATGCATATAAATATAGATATATGGGAGAATCGGTCATCGATTACTGTCTAAAAAAAGAAAGATTATTAGTAGAAGCTGAGCCTTCCATTTCAGAAACCTCAAAAGTAAATCATATTATGGTAGGTTTACCCATTCATATTCAAAATGTAGTAGATAAAGATGAGGTCACAAATACTAACAAATTAATTAATGTACTAAGAAAATATGATTGGGCGATAATAAAAAAGAAAAATAATGAAATAAAAACAGAAATTAACGTCAAGAAGGTTCCTTGTTATATATGTAAAGGATTGGAAAAAGGAGACCGATATCATCCAGTCGAGAAGTGTTTCAATAAAAAAATATATGATAAAAAAATTAGTGTAAATTGTTTGGAAGAGATAGTTTCAAATGAAAAAAACGTATAAGCCCCGGCAGAACAATACCGTTGATAAAATTAAATGTAGTAATTAACAAAAATAAAAATATCAAAGCAGTATATGATACGGGTTCAAATGTATCTCTTATTAATTATAAAGTAATTATGAAAGAAATAAAAAAAAAAATAAAAAGGGAAAATATTATATTTAAGACGATTAACGGGATAAGTTTTGTTGAAGGCCGGGCTCACTTACAATTGAAGATAAATGAAATTTCGGATACATTGAATGTTTATATAATTAAAAATAATAATTTTTCATATGACATGTTACTTGGACTTGACGCAATAAAAAAATTTAAATTAATTCAAAATGAAGAATTAAAAATATTTCAAAAAATTGGAAATGTTACAAAAGAAATAAAAGATATTGAAATTGATAATAATATAAATAGTCAAAATAATAGAGACAGATATAAAAATAAAAATATTGAATACAAAAGAAAAGATTATAAAGAAATAAACTTGAATGAATACATCGACTTGGATGAATATGAATCCCATTTAAATCATTTAAATAAGGATAATAGAAATGAATTAAAAAAATTATTAATTAATAAAAAAAACATATTTGCTAAAGATAAATATGATACAGGGAAAGTAAAAAATTATGAAGCTGTGGTCAAATTGAGAGAATATAAATATATATCAAAGAAACCATATAGAAGTTCTTTGCCTGATCAGAAGGAAATTGAAAAACAAGTAGAGAGGTTACAGGAGGCAGGTCTTATAGAAGAATCATCTTCCCCTTTTGCTGCTCCTGTAACAATGGCATACAAGAAAGATGAAGCTGGAAGAAAAAGGTTTTGTTGCGATTTCAGGGAATTGAATAAGTTAGTTGTACCAGAGAGTCATCCGTTTTTAAGAATAGAAGATATAATGGTAAAAGCAGGCGATTGTTCATGGTTTTCTGCGTTGGACATAAACTCGGCTTTCTGGTCAATTCCTGTAAGAAATAAGGATAGAGAAAAATTAGGGTTTGTCACACAGAAGGGCCATTGGCAATGGAATGTTTTACCTTTCGGATTAAGAATCTCAAGTAGTGTGTTTCAAAGGATACTCTCAAACTTATTAAGAAGAAATAAATTAGACAGTTTTTGTGTTAACTACATTGACGATATATTAATCTTTTCAAATACATTTGAGGAACACATGAAACATTTTGAGTTAGTATTGGATATGATTAAAAGAGAAGGATTCAAATTAAAATTAATAAAATGCATATTTGCAAAGAATTCTGTTAAATATTTAGGACATATTATAGAAAAAGGGAGAATAATGCCTTACAAGGACAATCTCATAGCAATACAAAAATTTGAAACACCTAAAAGTAAGAAAAACATAAGACAATTTTTAGGAAAGGTAAATTTTTATTATAAATACATTGAAAATGCTGTGAAACTCCTGGAACCATTACATAATCTACTAAGAAAAAATGTTAATTTCAAATGGGATTGTAAATGTGAGGAATCTTTTAATTTAATAAAAGAATATTTATGTTCGAGTCCCATATTAAAAATATATGATGAAAAAAAAGAGGTGTTCATATACACGGATGCAAGTGGAGAAGGTTTAGGCGCCGTCTTTAAACAACCTGATGATGATGGTTTTCTACATCCAGTTGCATATTTCTCTAAAAAGTTGAGTAATGGCCAAAAGAAAAGAAAAGCTATTTATCTAGAGTGTTTGGCTATTAAGGAAGCAATTGTTTACTGGCAACACTGGTTAATAGGAAGAAAATTTAATATAATCTCAGATCATAAACCTTTGGAGACTTTGCGTGTAAAAGCTAGAACAGATGAACCTCTTGGGGATCTTATGCATTATTTGTCTCAGTATGATTTCAAAATCATGTATGCACCAGGATCCTCAAATGTGGAAGCAGACTCTTTGTCTCGAAATCCAGTGTTAGAAAGTTTTGAGAATGAAGAGGATGCCTTAGAAGTAGTGAATTTAGTGACAATGAATGAAATTATAGATGATCAGAAATTAAATGAGCATGAAATAAAAAAGTCAATTGACATAAATTATAAAGGTAATATTTACTTTAAATGTACAAAGGCAAATCTTAGAATATATATATCAGAGAGATTAGGTTTGGAATTGTGTAAGAAAGTTCACAAAATTTATGGACATATTGGAGTAAAACAAATGATAAAGATAATAAGACCACAATATTATTTTAAAAAAATGGATAAAATGATTAATAATATATGTAAAAATTGTGAAATTTGCATTTTAAATAAGTCAAGAAAGGGCAGAGTTATTGGTTTATTGTCACAACTAGGCCCAGCTAAAGAACCATATGAAATAGTTTCAATGGACACAATAGGAGGATTTGCCGGAAATGGATCTAAAAAGAAATATCTCCACTTATTGATTGATCATTTAACCAGATATATTTATGCAGTACCATCGGAGACACAATCAGCACGGGATTATATAAGATTAATTAAAAAAATAGAAAAGCCTAACAAAATAAAATTATTATTATGCGATCAATATAGTGCAATAAATTCTAGAGAATTTAAAAACTTTGTAAGAAATGAAAATATAAATATAGTTTTTACGGATGTAGATTGCCCGGAATCAAATGGAATGGTTGAACGTGTAAATCAGACGATTGTGAATAGAATAAGATGTAAAATAAATGAAGGAAATAAAAGATCTTGGGTGATTGTATTAAATGAGTGCATTGAGGAATATAACAAAACAATTCATACAGTGACAGGTTTTGCTCCAAAATATCTATTATATGGAATAAAATCAGAAATAACACCAGATAGTTTAACGAGAGTAAGTAGTGTAAAAGAAGATAGAGAAGAAGCTATTAAAAACTCTTTAGTTAGTTTTCAAAAAAATAAAATTAATATTGACAAGAGGAGAAAGGAATTAAAATTTAAAAAAGGTGATTTAGTGTACATTGAAACAGGAAATAAGATAAACAGAAGAAAGTTGGATCAAATACGAATGGGTCCATTTCATGTGATAGGACAATTTTCAAACTCAATATATGAAATAGACTGTAAGAAAAAAGGAAAGGATTCCACATTAATTCATGTAAATAAGTTAATACCTTGTAAATTGTAAAAAAAAAAAAAAAAAATTAATTAATTTTGTTTTTTTTTGTGAGGGTGGGGGGAGATGTAACAAAGTCACTGCCATATAGAACCCTTTAGTCACCGCCATCTGTTATTTGATATTGTTTGTATTATTTATAAGAATCAACTAATTAATTTTAGAATGGATTAAAGACAAATATAATTTGTAATAGGATAAGTTTTAATTATAATTATTAGTTAATAATTTATATTTGGCATTTGTAAAAATTATCTGGAAGAATCAACTTTAGAATCGATTTCTTTACAGGTAATTTATATTTCTAATATTGTAATAATCAATGTAAAAAAAAATTAATATTGAAATAAAATCTTTACAGAGAACGAAATCGATTTAGTTACCAGAATCCCTGAACATACTTATATATATATATATATATAAATGTTACCAAATATCAAATTTGACACCAATAAACTAATGCGAACTGGCTCTTTATCAATACCAAGTTTACACATTCTAAATATTCATTCACAACTCTTTATACCTATTTATATGCGGGAAAGTCTAGGGGAGGACACTCCCGCTTATTTTACAGTTGAATAGCACATCAAAGATAGGATAGGGTAGGTTATAGCTCAGGAGAAATATGGATGCTGGGGCTAAGAACTTAGTTAAATATTTAAGCGTAAATTTAATTTATATTTAAGGCAATCATCAGCTTCATTTATGTCACTAAAGAATCTTTTCTTTAATCGGGACCTTGACCACAAAATAAAAAAAGGCAAAATTGGCAGTCGTGGGACTGGCCGACAGAAGTGAAAACTTCTGCGTAAGAAATTTGAAAGCAGACGGAATGCGCACCAGCTTCACGAGAAAAATGAATTTTATATACGTATATATATATAAAATTCATAATTATTTTTTTCAGCAAACTGATTATTATTATATTACAAAAATATTAAAAATACGATGTGTATGAATAGAAAATAACATCATTTATATCCTTATCTCCTAATATTTCCTCTGCCTATGGTTCGTAAGTATTATATATGTTATAATAAAAATAAATTATAATATTTCTTGATCATTTCATTTTGATATTTTATTTTCATTGCTTGATTTTTATTGAATATTTTAATTATAATGAAATTTTGTCATGTCCGACCTCCATCCAACAGTTATTTTCTCTCAAGTTTCTTGCTTCTCTTAATCACATGATCTAAATATATATTTAATTTTTTTTATTCATTTTTATAAAATTTAAACAAATAAAAATTTTCATTTTGTTAATTTATATAAATTTCAATTTAAACTGATTATGAGTCATACGCTTTACCAAGAAACTGAATAATTTGTGTACAGAAATATTGAATGTTCTTAGCGAGATTTGATATGTTGTCCGATTTGTCCTAAATCAGAATTAGAAGAAAATTATAAATTGCCTCCTCTTCTAGCCCAATTCATTTACCCATCCATGTTGCATCTTAATTTCTTAACACTCCGTTTTTTTTAATTTAAAATAGAAGGAGAGAAAGAGTTTTAAATTATATTTGAATAGTCTATATATTCTATATATCAGTATTTTTTTCTGAATTTAATACCAAGTTGATTTTCAAAATTTTCTATTCTTAATGCATATGATTGATTACATGTGTTAAAATTTAAAAAAATTCAAATATAATAATTTTTAAATTTATATACAATTTAATATTATTTTTTATTAATATCATATCAAAGAAAGAGAATTTATTAACAATTAAAAATAAAAAAGGAGCCTATTAATAAAAAAGACAAAAATTTAAAAATTTATATCATTTGTCTAGAAAAATCATATTTTAATTTTATATAACCAAGAAATCATTTTTGCACTTAAAATATAGTTGTAATTAATAATTGAAAATAATATAATTTAGTCCTTTTAATTGACGTTTTGAAAATATTTTTGTATTCATAAAACATTAAAAATAATATATTCTGTTTTTTTAACCTTTCACTGTCAAATAGAAAAGAAGAAATATTCAAATATATAGAAAGAATAAATAAAAATTAAGTTAAATATGATCTAAATATTTTATTAAATTAATTAAAATGAGAACTTTTAGAATAAATTATCAATTGAAATGATATTTGAATATTAGAATTTAAAATAAAATATTATATTAATTCTTTATTTGGAAATTTTTATAATAATTAATATATACACATTGTGAAAATGATTCCGCTAGGGACAGTGGGCCACGCCAGGTCAGGCTCTGGAATGAACAACACGGAGAATTATATAAACTTTAAAAAATTAATTTCTGCGGATTAGATATTAATAAAATTTATAGCCTATGTTACTATAGAGACATATAAGAATATTGTGATGTAATTTCATAGAAATTGGTTCAGCCAATTCTGAGTCTATAAAATAGTCATTTTCCGGACAGACAGACAGAAATTCTAAAGTCACTTTTGGATTCTAGAGGTCATGAAACGCGAAGATATGCAAAAAATTTTAAATTCTGAGCAATGTGCAGACAAAAACCTTTTTTTATATATTTAGATTAAGCATTTCACAATCTATGGGGCTACCCCTAGGGTGAGGACGACGTAATATCTAAGAGAAAATATTTATTATTAAAATAAAAATTGATTACCTGACTGAAAAGAAAGCACACGTCAATCATCAAGTAAAAATATAATAGATTTTAGAAAAGAACATATGAAAAAGGATAATAATCCCTTTCATTGTTCCTTTATTTGAGGTACTAGTCAGTTAGGAATTGTTAAAATTATGATTGGGGAGAGCTAAACATTCACCACAGGAATACTTATATATACACAATAATAATAATATATAGTATTTTTATTTCAGTTTAAAAATAATACATTTTACTTAAATTACTTTCTTTTTATTCAATAACATAACTTGTTTCTAAAAATTAATTTCTTAATATGTCACTTCCTGGTCACTTCAGAAAATATATGAAAATATAATACAATGCATTTTTAAAATTAGAATTAACAAGGACATAGTATTATTTATTATCACAGGACCGCCATAAACGGAACTTAAAGGATATCTAACTCAAAAAGTTATCATTTACATTGATTGATTAATGCAATATTATCAAATTATCTTCTAGGGGAAAAAAAATCTTGATATTTTTTATTTTGTATTGTTTTACTTAAAAAATTAAAATTTATCAATTTATTTCACATTTAAGAAAAATATTTATATATATATTATAAGATAAATTAATTTTAAAAAATAAACATTGAATAAGAATAATTCATTTTTAATTTTTTAATTTATTTATATATTTGTTTATGTATAGAAAATTTTTAATTATATAGATTCAGTGTTTTAAATTAAATTATTACTATATTTTCTTTTTAATTTTTATTTTTATAAAATATAAATATTTCAACCAATGCATATAGATAAGTTGATAATAAAATAAATATAATGATATTTGATTACAATCCACAATTAATTATTTTCTACTTTCTTATATAAAAAAATTAAATAATTGATTTAATAAAAAACTTAAAAATACTTATTATGTATAAATTGATAAATTAGGAATGTGAAGGAATAAACAAATAAGCAAATATTTACAAAAATGTTTTTTTTAAATTCAAGTTCTAAATTTCAAATATTACAAATGAAATTCATTTTATAATTCCACTAGTTTTGATAAATGTTTAGAAAAATTTTAATAAATTAATAAAAATAATTTTTTATATTTTATTTGAATCTTTATTTATTCGAATCTTAGGTAAAATAAAAAACATCTTAATTTTAGTATGTTATATATAGAATATTTATATATAAAAAATTGAAATAAGGAGAAAAAATTTCTTAAATAATTATTTATATTTGGTGATATTAGTTTCGTTGTTGTGCAATCTACATACTCAAATTATATTCAATCTTTCACATATAAATAATAGAAAAAAACATTCATCCAGGATTCTGGTTAAGAATTTGAAATAAAATAGAATTTTGAAAAAATCTAAACAAATTTAGTAAATAGATTAAAATTAAATTAAAATTAATATAAATATCGCGACTATGACTCTCACAAGTTTTAAAAATATGTGTAATATAAAGGTGGCCAACCGTCCTCCTTTAGGAAGGACAATCCTCCCTGTGTAAGCTCTGTTCTCCTTTTGTAAGTGTCCTTTTTGATATCTGTCCCATTTTTTGAAATATTTAGGGCATTTCGTACTTTTTTTCTAAATTTTTTCAATTTGTCTCTAAAAAAAAGATAAAATGTCCTGACTTGGTGATTTCAAAAAATGGTCACCTTAGTAATGGGTTCAGGGAGGTTGAATCCCAAAAATCAAACCTAGAGTAACTAGTATTTTAAAAGATGTCAATGGTAATCTAATAACCAATAAAAATGAAATTTTAAATTCATGGAAGACATATTTTGAAGATCTCTTGAATCCTATAGATGTTTATAGTCAACGATTTCTGTATAGAGATGAAATTGTCGTGACAACATTAAAGAAAACAATATTATCTATAAAAAAACTGAAGAATAATCAAGCTCCAGGAAGCGTTGCCATCTCAGCAGGATGCCTAAAGCAGGGAGGGAGGGACAATTCACAAACTTTTTGTTAAGATATAGCGAAGTGAACAGATTCCAGATGAATGGCAAGAGGACATTATAATCCCGTTGTTTAAGAAAGGCGATAAATTACAATGCAATGAATATCGATGAATTACGTTAAACAAAACTAGCTACAAAATTTTTTCATATACTCATCGGTGGGAACTCACCATAAGCGGAGGAAATATTTGGCGATAACCAAAGTGGCTTTAGGTAAAATATGTCGAAAATCGATCAAATTTTAACTATTAAACGACTAATGGAGAAATTGTGGGAATTTGACCAAGAACTGAACCAATTGTTTATTGATATCCAAAAAGAATATGACTCAATAATTAAGTCCAACTTTGTGAGGTTATGGTAATACTTGGGATTCCTATTAAGTTAATAAGGTTAACTAAGAATGTGCTTGGAAGGATCAAACGCCAAATATAGATGGAACCCTAAAAGAGAGACTTTTTATATACATTGGGTTTATAACCAGGGGCTGCATTGTCTCTGGTCTTTTTTAACATTGTCCTGGAAAAGTGTATAAGAACAGCACGCCTTAAATCACCTGCGATGGAACAAATTTGATATAATAGGACGATATTGATATAATAGGACAAAATATCTTAAGTATTGAAAGAGCATTTGAAGATCTAGAGAAGGAAGCCCAAAATATGGAGTTAAGGATCAATATGAAAACAAATTATATGTGTATGTCCCGAAGTCCTAGAAGTAGAGAGTACAATCTACAAGTTTAGATTATCGGTGATAGATTTATAAAATATAACACTAAACCGGACCTTGTGGAAAGAATTCCTTCATGCAACCGAGACCCACCCGGGGTTGTAGTGCTACGAAGCAAATAAGTAAGATTAACATTTTTTTCTTTTGTGCGTATGTTAAACACAATGCCTAATGCTAAAATTATTTAAATTATTATAATATAATTAATAAAATCACAAAATAATAATATATAATATAATATTTGAGTTGTTTATTACTCCTAATTTTTTATTTTTTTTTATTTCAAATTCACACTTTATCAATCATTGATCGTTTATTATTATATTATGATATGATAATATGTCCAACATATCTATATTCTATGTCAAAATTATAAATTTCAAATTATAAAATACGTCAACTTTTCAAATTATCATATTTATCAATTTTACATTTTATTTTTTTTTATATAGAAAATGTTCAAACTTTCCGAATATTACTTATTTATAATTTAAGAATCTAAATTTAAAAACTTAGATTTTTAATTAAATAAAATAAAATAATGTTAGAAAGATATCATTTATGGCCTTTTTAAACAAAAAAAAATTTAATCATTTATTATCCATCTATCACTTAACACATTTGTTTGTTGTTTAATAAGCATTTTATGGCACAAAATTTTTTAATATAGTATACTAACTTCACCAGTATAAATAAAAGATGGTCCATAGAGAGTGGCCATTTAAATTTTCTTTTTATTAAAGAACACACAGACAAGTATATTTTTAATTCAATCTTCGGGTTTGAGATATTGGTCCAGGGGATTAGATCCTTTTCTTTTTGTTGATGGAATGGAGTTAGATGCTGAAAATAAATTGAAAACATCACTTTTAGTGTAAATAGAAACAGAAATAATAGCCATATTTATTACAGATGAAATTATTACAGTGAAATGATATGATCAATATTATAAGTTTATTAATAATGATTTATGACGAAAAAAACTTATCACTTTTCAAAATAAATTCGAGATATCTTAATTTTCAACTATAATTTTATTAATTATTTAATAGAAATTCAAATTTTATTATTTTTTTTTATATCAGTTTTTATCAGTTTACAAATATAGATCTTTTATATTGTTTTTTATTTGTTTTGAAGAATTTTATTAGAATGGTTTAAATTATTATTATTTACTTAGTTTGAACTATTGTAATCGATTTTCGCCCCTGAAACGTAGATAACCAAACAGACATGGTAGTTAGCTTTGCCACCCAATTTCCATCACTTTTACATTGACATTCATTTTTGATCTTGTATTTAAATACCGGAGCGTTTGAGTTTATAAAATAAAAGATAAATAAATTAATATCAATAATTTAATATTAATTTATTGTTATTATTTATTATTATTATTAGATAAATTATAGATATTTTTATGAAATTTTGATTAGAGGCTAATTTAATTGAAAACAATAATTTGAATGACTTACTTTCATTAAGACAGGCTAACCATTCACTGTAAGTGATTGTTTTATTGTTATCCTGGTCGCAATATCGTGGTAACCTCTTCCCACAACGTCGAAGCTCTTTGTTTGGAGACAATAGAATTCTAATACCTCTCCACTCTTTACGTTCTAATACCTTAAATTCAAATTATTAAATTTTTTATTTTACTTTAATTTTATGTGTATATGTATATAATATTATTTAATGGTAATATAATTACATTATTTTTATTCTTATCTACACGTTTGAAACTCCACATTCCAATATGTTCTTCTAGAGTTCTGAAAGAAGGAATTTTTTTATTAAAAAATCAATAAAATATAAATAATTAAATAAACGAATATTTATTTTATTCAAATTATAATTAATATTATGTTTTTAATAATCTTGATAAATATTTAATCAACTAAAAAATAATATTTACCCATGGGTTCGATTTAAGGCACTGCTTTGCTTGGTGAAATAACTCATCAATTCTTGAAGAAATTGAATTTTTTTATGTTCAGGACATCCTGAAAAGAATAATAAAATATTCTTATAAAAAAATATATTGTTATCTTCAATTTTTAGATATATTTAGATATATTGTGTATGATATGATAATAATACTATAATTTTAATACTTTTGTAAAACCAAAAAATATATAGATTGATTGATTTCTTACCTTGCATGGGTCGTGCAATTTGTGCGGAATCGCATTTGGGTTCTCGATCTTTAATTATTGTTCCAGGAATTGATAATCCATTGTCTTCACGTACGCACCAACAATATCCAGTATTGTTATAACATTGCATTTTCCTATATCGGCCATCCGAAAGACATTCAGGAATAAAAATACTTGGATTTTGCCGATGCGATTCCAAAAACAGACGTCGTTCAGACAAACAATCCGAAGCTATAAAAATTTTCAATAAATAAAAAGTTAAAAATTTCCAAAAATAATTTTTTTTTGACATAAAGAATATAACATACAAATTTTACAAATTATAAAAAAAAAATAAAAAAAGTAATTGTATGAACATCATTTATAATTTAATTTTAACATTTTGTTTAAATACAAAAACTATTCAGAAAGATTGCTAATTAGAAACTAAAATATAAATGAATTCAAAAAAATAATATTTCATAAATTATAAAATTAAAATTAAACATATATAAACCTTAATATAAAAATAATAAAAGTTTCAAGTTGATTAATATATTTGTTTTATGGTCTTTTCGGTTATTATCAAACTTTCTTCTGATGGTGTATTAACCGAAATGCACATGAAACAAATACATCAATCAACTTGAAAGTTAATCATATGTTTTATTCTTATTAAGGTTTTTATTTTTAAGTTTAATTTCACTCTCTTAGCACAAAAAAATTAAATTAATTTTTGAAATTAAGGAATTTGACAATTTTTAAGCAAATAAGTTTTAGAAAGTAAATTCTATAATTAATAAATGACGTGTTCATTCAATAAATTAAGAATAATACCATCCAAGTGTTGCTTGCCTTCATTCGATTCCTGGTCCAAGTCGAAGATCCCACTTCGTTCATTGCGTTCATTCTTCTCGAGGATCGCTGTGAATCAAAGGTAAACATTCACATTCAGCACACAACAAAACAATTTCATGCATTCATGCATCTAACTAACAAGCAATCCCCAGTCATTTCTA
Organism: Labia minor; assembly: GCA_963082975.1. NCBI lineage: Eukaryota > Metazoa > Arthropoda > Insecta > Dermaptera > Spongiphoridae > Labia > Labia minor. The sequence goes on along the minus strand of OY720347.1, from coordinate 27,041,538 downwards.
TTAATAATATTGTATATACTTTTTTTATTTTAATCAATTTATTTATGAAATATTAAAACATTACAGAATTAAAGATTACATTTTAAATGTTTGATTTATAAAGAAAAACATTTAAAAATTATTAATTTAAGAATATTTATATTTTTTTTTATTTAAATCACATAAATAATTAATTTCAAAATAATAAAATATTTCTCTATATGTTATATATATATAATGAATAATTTTATTATAAATAGCATCCATCCTCATAAGTAAATCGTATATATGGTATGCTTATATGACACTTTTTAAAATAATTTCGAGAATCAATTGAATAAATTGAAACATAATTTTATTAGGAATTTTATTTAAAAATTAAATAAAAAAACTTAAATGATATTTCTAAATATAAATGTGAAGATGACTAAAATAACATATTCAAAAATCTGATTTTTTTAAAAAGAATATATGTAATATATAAAAAAATAACAAAATTGGAATACTTAGATATCTTATTAATCTTATTGACTATTTATGTTAGATAAATTGAAATATTCATGATTTTTTAAAATAATTTCGTTTTAAATGTTCAAGAGGATAATAGTCGAGATTTGTTAGAAAAACAGGCAGTGACTTCAGGGATAAGGTGGCGAAATTAATTTACATAAGACGATAGCTATAATCATATGAAATATATGAATGAAGTAAAAAAATACAATTTAAAATTTTAACTTTTTATTTGGAAATAAAAAAAATATTTTATTAATATTGGAATAATAATAATAATCACAAAAATAAATACTACTGCTAATAATAATAATATATAAAGATTTAATTACATAAATGTTAAATGACAAAATCATGAAAATACCTTCTGTTTTATTTCATTTTCTCTTTTAAATTTTTCAATAACAATATGTTTATTTATTTTACCTATGATTCTACATAAACAAATTATATATTCTTGAAAATTACTATTAACGCACGTGAATATTATTACCAAATATATATATATATATATGTTATGCTAAAAGAAAATATTGAGGCAAATGTGTACATTTACCTTCTCGTTTGGGTAATATGCATTCAACCAACATTTACGATTTCAAATAAGGGAAAAGTACACTGGCCTTTCTAATGACCATGCCTTTTTGGTAATGTATGTGATTATGAGGTTATGTTTATGCAGACCTAACCTTACAACAGGGGGTGACAGTCAAATGGGACTTCCGGAAACCTAATTTTTACACTAAGTGCCACAATAGCAATTCTTCTTCAAATAAATAACAAATAATTATATACTAGTTGTTGCTTTAAAATGATAAACAAACACAGCCGAATTTTCATAATGAATTTATGGATTGTTAATTTAACTATTTTAGCTACATATGAACATTTTTAATGAATGTAAAAAAAAACAAAACAATAAAACTAAACAATAATATAGAACAAATAAAAAATATTAATTTAATTTGTTCATAAAGCCCTATATAAGTTATATAATATTGATCATATTTATTCCACTTGAATAACCCATGTTTTTTTATATTACTATATTTTATTAATTTTTATTCCAGAGAAACATGCTTAAATAGTAAGGAATTTATTAGCCATTCATTTTTTATTTTCATTAAAATATTGTGTTAGTATAAAAAAATTTCCTATTATTTTTAGATTTTACTAAAACATTTTGTTTTAACTTAATCTTTGATAATTTGAATATAAAATTTATAATATGTTCTTCAGATTATATCGCATTTTTAAAATAAATAGTTCCATTAGTGAATATTGCAATTTATAAATTTTATTTACTGTTTACTATGATGAATTAATTTAAAAGTATAATTGTAACTAATGTATTAGATTGTATGAATGTGTTCGAGCTTTTTTAAAAAAGACTTCTTTAAAAACATTCTAGATTAAAATTCATAAACACAAACCACTCGAAAATACAAATATAATTAACGTGACTGTCTAATGAACATGCCAAAGACTTTACCTGTAATTATTATTATAAATATAAAAAAAATATAGTATGTACCTAATAAGTATTTATAATATTTAATATTTATTTAATTAGAATGTTCAAGGTGCACACAACAAACAAATTCCGCAACAAAACACAGGAAGCAAACCAATACTCTGCATCTCGCAATGGTTGCCTGATATAAAATTTATTTAATAAGTTCAAAGTATGACAAGCTGATATGAAGAAATGCGGAACAACACAAGCTATGATGCAGGCCAGGTGGGAGCTTACCTTGAGGCGAATGGCGCCCATTGTCCACTGCCTGCGAGTCATTCCCTTCGCCTGGCTTCAGCATCATGAAATGGTTCAATACTAAATAATAATGATGGACCCGTAATCAGAGCCAATCGTGTTTACTCCTAGCTTTAATTCATTCCCATTAATAAAACAGGTGTAAATTTATTCAAAATTTTCTATTCTAATTTTATAGATTGAATAATTTTGTAAATACGCGTAGGTATAGGCTAGTAAAAATGATATGAATCGATAATATACACTAAAAATATGTTAGATATATAAATAATAAAAATTAAATTGAAAATACTTATTGATCTATATATCTATCTTTTTACAATTTTTCAATTAATATCTGAATAAATGAATTTTTTCGAGGGTAGCTCAGGTAAATATTAAAACACAAAAATGATATTATAAATAAAAATATCTTTTCTATAATTAATTTATTAATTTAGTAGAAAAATAAATATTTTGGTATAGAGAAATAATGGACATAATAATTTATTTTTTAAAGATTTATTATTAAAAAGTGAATTTAAAAAAATTTCCATTTATCATAAAATTTAATTTTCTCTTACTTAATATAAAAATAAATGAATATCAAATTATAAATTTATTTATTTAATTTAATTATTTATATGTTAAATATATAAATATTTAATATCTTATCTTATTATACTAGCAAAAATTATATATATATATTTGTATTTTATTTGTAAATATTTAAGGCCCGATTCACACACAAGTGGCGTATGGCACTGGCGTGGTTCTGGCGTGGAACAGGTTTGTTAATGTAATTGCGTTAGCTTATGACTCAATACACACAGATATGGCGTGTTGGAGGCGTGGAAAATGGCACGAAGACCACTCCACTCCGACGCCACCGGTGGCTCGTAGGACTGGCACGCCACTTCTAGACCATTTCATTATTCATTTCAACTTTTTAATCAAATTTTATATTTTGCCAGCATTTAATTTTAAAAACGTGTTTTTTGTGTTATCATCATTGTTAACGCCTCTCTCTGATTTTGATTTATTTATTTAATGTCAATTTATTTTTATATAATTTTTATAATTTTTTCTTTCATATATATATCTTTATATATACGCCTCTCTCTGATTTTGATTTATTTATTTAATGTCAATTTATTTTTATATAATTTTTATAATTTTTTCTTTCATATATATATCTTTATATATATATTTTACTAGCTGATCAGAACCACGCCAGAACCACGCCAGTGCCATACGCCACTTGTGTGTGAATCGGGCCTAAGGATTTTTTTGAAATTTACACCATAGATAATCTTTATAAAGAAAAATCGATCTCTATTGGTTTCAGAAAAATCATCTTTGTTAGTCTTTTCTTAATTTAAAATAGGAATTTTAATAATAAAAAATGGCTTCCTTAAATACAAAATATTATAAATAAAATAAAATTAAAAGTATATATTTTAATAATATTTTGTAATCAAATTACGAAATATATATTATGTTATATCCACATCCATACTTTTTCTATCTTTCAGTGCATTAATACGTAGGTTCAAGGGGTGTACGTTTTATGACTATTTGTTTTAATTTGTTCTTTTAAATTATTTGAAATTATTCTATATATTTTGTCTCGTTTATTTATTTTAAACAATAATATTAATCTTAAATATTCATAGTTAATAAGTAATAATGTTTTTAAAGTACCGAGCGGTTGAAAATTTACCAATTCAGCTATTCCATTTATACAAATTTCTGGTTAAATATTATAAAATATCAACATTTTTTAAAATATATATAATAATAGTAAATTAATTTAATCAAATTTATTTTATTTTTTATAAATTATGTATTTATTATTTGCATATGTAATTAAAATAAAAATAAAAAATATTTGTTGGTTTATACTACCTATCCTAGAATCTTAAAAGATAAAATATATAAATTAATAATAGATAACTGAGAGATCAAGAGGCAAAGCTAAAGTATAACCTGAAAAGATTAAATAAGTAGATTAATAGAGAAAAGGATTGAAAAATAGAATAGATAATAAACAATTATAACATAATTTTTAAATTGAAAATAATTATTATTTCTTAAAAATAACAATAATAATAGAAAAAATAGAAAAAATATATAGTAAGACTTATTAGAAAGATTTTGACTGGTAACGGGTAGTCTCTTGTCTATGATCCCAATAGAAAAGATTTCTACTTCAGGGAGTAGCGTCCCTGCCCTCCCGTGAGCTCATGATTCCTTTCCTGCATAAGAGGGGAATCATGTCCTTTATCCGTTGACTCCTTTCAATCCATTCCCTTACTCTTACTCTTTCCCCCCTCCCTTGATCCTTAAAAAAATCAAGTTTATTTGGATGAAGGAGAATACCTAGCATATATTCATTAAAAAGAAAAAAAAATGGAATTTTGTGTGTCTCCTATTGGAATTAATTCAAATATATGCTGATTACGCGCATTTTCTCACTAGCAAAACCTCGTAACTGACGAGTGAGACGCATCTTACAAGTGTCTCTGAGAGGACCCACCTCTCTTACGCTTCTTATTAGTAAAAAACTTGGAACTCATATTTATTGTATTCTTTGGAGATTTAGAAGAACAAATCTATTCAATGTTTTTCATTTTATTAAAATTTTTGACTAAATCTTGTAAATTGTGACCAAGACAATCAATTGATATTATTATCCTAGCATAAGTTCATTAAAATATAAAAAAAATTGAAATCTTGACTTTTATAGAAGACGGTGGGTTAATTCAAATATATGCTGATTACACGTATTTTTTGACTAGCAAAACCTCGTAATTTTCGAGTGAGACATATGTTATAAGTGCCTCTGAAAGGACCCACCTCTCTTACGTTTCATATTAGTAGAAGACTTGGAACTCATATTTATTGTATTCTTTGGAGAATTAGCAGAACCAATCTATTCAATGTTTTTCATTTTATTAACATTTTGACTAAATCTTGTAAATTGTGACAAATCTATTAAACATAATGTTAGCCAGATTCTAAATAAACTTAATTTTTAGTATCATTAAATGGAAATTTTTAATTACGGAGGTTCTTTAATTAAATATTAATTATTTAATTTTGACAGATTGAAAAGATTCGCCGAAATGTCGACTGCCGGGCACCTCAAATGCTCTGCTTATCCGCGACCTTGAAGGGGACAATTGTTTTTTAGCATTTCCTTGCTTACCCCCAATGGATGAGATTCAACTGCCTTTGGCCTTATTTCCTTAATACACGCTTCCTATTTAAAATAATATTACATGTTCTGACTATTTTTTTTTCATTTATGCAGGCCATCTTTTCTATCTTTCTGTGGATTAATATGTACGTATAATGGCTGTATGTTTTATGACTATTTTTTTAAATTTATGTTCTTTTAAATTATTTGAAATTGGTTAATATATTTTGTCGTTTATTATTTTAAATAATAATCTCAATCTTAAATATTCATAGTTAATAAGGAAAAATTTTTACAATCTCGCCAGAGATAGTATTGCAATCACGAAAATTTTCGATGTCGAGATTTTGATGTTTTTATAATTTTTAAGATCCCTGAGTCATTTTCACTAAGGTTGAGAAAAATGTCTGTGTGTGTGTATGTGTGTATGTAGATAAGATTACACAAATACGGTTTGAGCTAGAATAATTAAATTTGGTACACAGGCATTATTCAAAATTCGTAGTTTTCTATTTGAGAAATGTAGCTCAATCGGAAGAGAGTCATTACCTACAACGTTTTGATTTTTTTTCCTCTAAACTGACCGTAAAAATAAAAATATATGTTTGATAGTTTTTCATATGATTAAAAATTGTATAAAACTGATATATATAGAATTTCAGTTTGATTGAATTGCTGAAAGTACCGGAATTAATTTGTTAACACGTTGACTGCCCATCATGAGGCAGCACGTGACGTGGCAGCGGCTCGGTGAGCCAGGTACTATTTTTTTAATCGTGGTGTAAATTTATGTAGATATTTGTACAGGAATCAAATAAAATGAACAAATGAAATAAAATAATTCTATAAATTTCCTTTATAAAAATTAATACAATGATAATCAGGAAATTTTTTGCCTGGATTTTATTTAATTAAATCTTCATTTATGAATAGATGGTTGCCTATCTTAAGGTAAATATTTTGTTATGTTAAATTTATTTTAAACTTTTGAATATTTACCTTTTTAAATTTTTCTATTTATCTATCATTGGTCACCACTATCACATTTCTTCAAACTTTCCTATTCCATCCAATTCATTTCCTCTTCCAATTCCTCCATATTCATCTTTATATTTTTTTTCATGTGAATTTACAATTTTTTTAATAAAAGTTAAAAAAAAACAAGATATTATAAAAAATTAATTAATTAATTAAAATTTAAAAATTATTTTTCTAAAAAATAAATATTTCTAGGAATTTATTTGTTTTCACGGTCACTTTTATTAAGAGGAAGAATCATTTTCCTGTTTGTGCCAATCATTGAGTCAATAAAATGATTTAAAATTTCGCACTCGTTGCACACAAGTTTGTTATTATTATTTTTATTATTATTGTTATTCTAATAAAGATGAAAAGTATTTTTATTTCACGTGTCATTCAAATAAAAAGATTTTATTGTTATTTGTTAGTTTTGAATGTTCTGAATTTTTTAAATGTTCTAAATTTTTAAAATATGGATTTAATAATAAGAGAATTATCATTAATTATAGGTCACCAATTGGAAAGAAAAATTATACTATATTTAAAAAAAAGAATATATAAATTAAATATATATATATAATTTACCTAAAAATAATTAAGAATTTTCTAAATTATTTGTTTTTAAAATTATTAAATTGTTTTGATTTTGAAAATATTTTCCTAAATCAATGTTTTTTTTAAATCACAGTTTATAGAATATATCTACACCTTTAGAACAATGAATAATGCTTCTCTATTGTTGAAAGTGCTTCATATACTAAAATTTCTTTTAAAGTGAATTTATAAATTATTATTAAAAAAATTAAATTATCTATTTTTATTAAGTAATTATATAAAAATTGATTCAATCCGATAGAGATAAAAATTGGCAGAAAATAATTGAAAAAAATACAAATATATATGATTAATTTATTATGTTATATAAATAATATATATAATTTGAGACTAGAATCACGATTTAATTCATTATTTTATAGATAAAATTAGCTAATTAAATATGAATGAAGATAAGAATAATATTTTTATATACAAAATTGTAAAAAAAGTTTATTGTTCATATCCCTTTTTACAGGGAGATACTTACGACTATCTGATATATGATGAGACTCTGGAGAATTGGGATGAATGCGTAAGCAACGTAACCATTCTTCAAGAGACATACGTCGGTCCTCGTCAGTGTCGCATCTCTGCGTCAGCGTTTTTCCACATCTTCGAGGATTCGCTGCCCATTGTCGTGCAGCTGATTGACGTAACTCCCTTAATTCCATACGACCTGATAACTCGCCATCTTTATCTGTATCCAAGGTTGTGAATTTCCATTGAAAAATTGTTTCTGGATCCCATACATCCTTAGCAGACACTGGAAAAACAAGATTTTTTTTTTTTTGATATCCATATTTATAAATACACAAGCGGCTAATTGAAAATCAAGGACAAATGGATTGGAAAAATCACTTGAGAAAAAAAAACATCCATCATCGACTTTTAATTGAGCTATTTAAATTATTATTATAAATAATACATATATAATTTCACCAAATCTCATCGCTGAGTGATTTATTAGAATCAAGATTAAATCGAGAGTGTTTTTTTTTTTAATTCAATCTTCATTTACTTTACTAAATGAACTTTATAATGGATCTTGCATGTTTTTTTTATATAGATCTTTATAAATATTTATGTTACTAGTTAATAAATTGATCAATTTTATGTTCAGATTAAAATGGGTAAGTGGATGAGGGGGGGAGGAGGAGTGTAAAAATTCTAAATCGAAATTCCATTTATTGATATAATTAATGGATCTGTTTCCACGAATCCTAAATTGTTTGTTAAAATAATATGACTAATTAAAAATAAAATTCGGTGTTTTATCAATTAATAAAATCTATTCAAGTAATAATATTAATATTTTTTTCCATAATAATTTAAAACATAATAAAAATTAGATTATAAAAGTTAATTCAAATAAAATTAATGAATTTCAAAAATAAAATCTCACCTCAAAATTCAATTCATTGGGTAAAAATAGTTGGTTCCAGAGAGGTGTGTATATTTAAGATAAAATTATTATTTACTTACCAGGTTTAGTAGGGTCCGATATTTTAAGATAATTTTGATAATCACTACGAAAAACTTCTAATAATTCTTTATTATATGATATTTGCTCTAGATGTGTACAACTTCCCCCTAAAAAAGAATAATTATGTTAAAGATTAATGATCAAGACAGAGATAACTAAAAAATTGAAAAATTTGATAAAATTTTGAATTTAAAAAACTCTTCTGAGAATATTCAGGTTTCATTAAGTGGAAGTATTCAATGGTCAAATGGATAAGATTTGAAAGAAAAATAGACAATTCAAGAAATTTTTCAATAGATATAAAATCTTGCCAAGATTAAGTATTCAATGAAAAAAAGTGGCGCTGTTGTCGGGCAATGGCAATGCGCCTTTTTAACTGACTGTGAGGAGCGTAAAAATTCTAAATCGAAACTCCATTTATTGATATAATTAATGGATCTCTTTCCATGAATCCTAAATTGTTCTGTTAAAATAATAAGATTATCACTATTCATATAAATGTGAATAAAAAATAATGAATAGATAGGATGATATTTATATAAAAACATTTTATTTTAATATACAATTAAATTTAATCTTTTTAAAAATATGTTTATATCTATATCCATGTGTGTGTACACGTATATATTTTTATTATATTTTTAATATCACTTAATTATATTGTTAAAATATACTGTTTGGTTTCATAATATATTATAAAATGAAAATACATTTATATAATTTAGGTATATTCATTTTACCTTTTTTCTGTTTTCCTTTATTTAATTTTGGTCCATTTTTGTTATTTTTTCCTAAAATAAACAGAAATATATCAATTCTCGTTTATTTATTTCATCAGCTCTATAATGTTTTAATTTATGTTAATGATACATTCTTCTAATCGATAAATTAAAATTAAACAATATATTTTAGTAGTTCAAAAAGTGCATGTTAGAGTGCGTGCAAGATTTCTTTGAATGTAAAGCGGTTAAATAAGAAAAATGACCATTAAATTTAAATAGAAATAAATATAATAAGGCGTTCTCTTCAGAAAAAAAATACAAAACATTAATAGCCAGATTATATCTCTTGAAATTTTTTTGTTTTCCATTTGAACGATCTTAATATTTTTAATAAAGAGGTTAATTAAGTTGATTAATTAATCTAATTGTTAACTGTGATATTATTATAATGAATTTTAATGGATTAAAAGAATTAATAATAAAATTGAATCTCTAATTTATTTTCAATATTTAGTAAGAAGGATTTTTTTTTAAAAAAAAATTAACTTTTGTTTGTAATTATATACATAATTTTTAATTTCTTTTATTAAATGAATTTTGTTTTCTAACAGTTATGATTCATAAAAATTATCTAATTATTAATTATTTAAGAAATATTTAAAATATTAATTAAAAATAAATTATTATTTATTATCATTCTCAAAAAAATGATCATTATATATAATTTTTTTAAAGTGTAATCAGAGGCGGATTAAACGCCGGGCGGACCGGGCGGCCGCCCGGGGCTCACCAGCCCGAGGGGCCCACCGAAACCTAAATAAAAATATTTCCTTAAAAAAAATTTAAAAAAACTGTTGAGTTTATGGATAATCGGAGTTTAAATAAAACAAGTTATTCTTGATACAGATCTTTATTGAACAAGAGATCTTTATTCGGTCGTGTTTGAATCCCGACTAATTTAAGAAAAAATAATCAATTTTAGGTCTCGGCGTCCGCAGTAAAAATTATGTATTTTTTACATAAGTCCTATATATGTAAGTATAAAACATACTAAATTATAATATAAACAAAATTTGTCTTTCAATTATAAATAACAGAGGGCCCATTTCAATTTTACCGTCCGGGGTCTCCAACCAACTTAATCCGCCACTGAGTGTAATATAGAAAATATAGTTAAATGATTTTTAGTAGAGGAATTAAAGATTGTTCTTAAATTTATTTTTAAAGTATTATTATTTCCTCACAATACACACATTATAAAATTAGAGACAATAATTGTTTTATTTAATATGTTAGAAAAATTATATAGTTTATTTGTTTCATTCCATCTCTCTTTTAATTTCATTTCAATCACCAATCATTAATCATTAAAAATTAATTAAGTCTTTTTAAATAAACTAATTAATTGTATATAAGATATTAATATAATAGATTCAGTAGAAAAGGATAGTTAAACTTACAAATTTTTCTCTTTAATATATATATATATTATGATTATAATTAATTATTTTGATTAATATTAAATTGTCTTTTAATTAATTTTAATTAAAATAAAAAAAAATAAACAAAATTTAATGATTAATTTCAATTTTTGAATATAAAATATTTTTTTTTTTTTAATTATATTATAAGTATTCATATCGAGTTAAAATAAAAATAAAATTGAGAGTTAACTTACCATTAAGACAAGATCCTTGCGAAAGTACTGTAATAACCCGACTTGTGGTACATCGAGCATGGGACAATTCACATACATTAGCATACGTCCTTCCATCCGATCCACACACAAGATGTGATTTTCTCCCTTTGACTGTTCCACCGGGACTGATTGGAAGGGAAGGTGTTAAATTCTGCAGACATTCTTCTCTAATAATTGCACATTCTGCATTTTCCTAAATGAAAGAAACAGAATATATAATATCTGAATTTAAATTTTAAATAAAAAAAAATGTGATAACTAAATAATTTTCTTTATGAATACTATTGTATATCTAAAATATAATTTTTTCTCTATTTGAACTAAGACTTTGATTGAAAATTAATTTTTAAATAAATAAATTAATTATTCAATTATTTATTGAGCCTAGTAGGAAATTATATCTCAAAATAAAAATTTAAATATATTTATTTACTGGTGTTTATTGAGGTACAATTCTTATTACAATTTAAACTAATATCAAATAAAGTTAAAAGTCTTTACGGAATTATATTAAATAACAAGTTTAATATTTACATTAAGTTAAATTGAATTACTAATATAAATAAGAATATTTTAATATTATAAAAATAATATTATAGAGAACTTTAAATATAAACTTGAAAAATAAATATTTTTTAAGAAATTTATTGATTGACCATGTGCATAAGGTAAACAAATAAATCACAATTGAAAACTAAACTGTATGTTTAAATTCACAATTTTCTTTGGCCAATGATTTTAGGTTAAAAATAAAAGACAATATTTCGTTAAATGCTCTCTGTTAAATTTATCAATTTAAATTTCAATGTCCGCTAGCAAATTTGCAGCTTATTTTTCATCGTAAGCTCTATTTGGAATGATGAACCATTATATGAAAACTTCCTCGAAAATCGAATATGAAATAACCAATCTAAAGTATTATAAGTTTATTATATACAATATGTATATTACAATAACATTCCTTCTTCTATTATATATATATATATAGACTCTAGATATAAATTATTATATTATTCTCATGAATAAATAGCTATTATTTATATTTAAAAGTGTTAATTAGAATTATTGTAAAAATATTGAAATTGTACTGTCAGAGAAAAACAAATAAATTATTATTATAGTTATTACAAACAATAGATGAAGTTGTAATAAAGAAATTAAATCGCTAAGGAATGGGAACAATTAGCATGGACTGAAGGACGTTTAAAGATTGTTCTGAGGAACAACATTCCTCTTCCTGGGATAGGATCATTTAATAAGTTAGATAAGATCTTATTAAATATATAAAATCTACTATTATTATTTTTTAATTTTATTAATTGTAAGTATTTTAATAAATACAGTTTAACAGTGATTTTTATTTGAAAAGAGATTAATTTTTATCCAATCACAATTTATATTTAAATTGGAAAAATGTCCAAATTTGGTTGAAGCGGTTTTTATGTTAGGATGCGAGGACCATGTCCCTTGGACCAATATCGAAATCTCGAGTGTTATCTTGTCCAGCTGGAGAGGAAGGCCGGGTCCTCCATCGTCAAGGACGTCACCTGTTCCCAACCCAACTCCTCATACTCCTTCCTTCTCCCTTGACTTCTAAATATTTGTTTCACTGTATTTATTTACATTGTTATTTCAATTAATTTTTTTTTCGATTCATCGATTTTTTTTTTCCCCAAGTATTTTTTTTTACACTCTTTATTTTCATTTATTAATATAAGATTAAATATAAGATTAAATTTTTCAACATATTAGAAGATCATGTTTATATAGTTTATTTATTTATATATAATAATTAAGAATTAATACTTTAAGAAATTTAAATTATGTAATTTTTATCAATCTATATGGTAAATATTTAAAAATAAATTATAATCAATAAATTAGTAAACTAAGTAAACTTTTTGGTTGAATTTTCCATTAAATTCCTTTCATTTCTATTTTTATAATATAATCGAGTATTTCAAAATTAAAGACATGGATTTATCTATCATTACCAATATTAACTTGTTCTATTAAAAAAATTTAATTTATATTTGAATGATTTTATAGGATAATTATAAAATTATTTTATCAATCATTTAAATGGAAACTAGTATTAATAAATTTTATTAATAATAAAGATATAAAAATATTTATATAGATTTTTAAAAGTTAATTCTTATGTTGTTAATTTAAATAGTAATGAAATTTATATATTCCGATATTTATTTTTATTATTTATTCATAATATATTTTTTATTGTAAAAAAATATATCTTATTGTAAAATTTAAAATTAAAACTAATTTTATTTTATTTATTTATTTTTAATAACATATAAATCTATACTTATTTTTAAATCGACATTATAAAACATATCCAGAGGAATAGAATATTATATCTCCTTTAGAATTAAATAAAATGAATTAAATGATTAGTTATCGTAGAATATCAAATAAAGAAGGGGGAGTTTGAAATAATATTGATATTATGTTTTCCTGAGCTCATAAAGAATGCTTAAGTCGTTCACAAATATATTTGACATCACTACATAATGAATCTAAATAAGTATTTTATTAATTTGGAGTAAATTATTATTATTTCAGCTTGAAATTTATATTAAACTAATTTTATTGCTCAATAGGATTTTGTTAACTTGGAATTTATACGTTCATCAAATAAGATAAATTATGATATAAAAATACGAATGAATTTATTAATCCTTTTTGTGATCAAATTCTTTGATGTATTTCTCTTGGATGATATGCACATCTGTGAAAGTACTTGAATAATTAACTTTTTTTTGAATGTCATCTATTAAGTTAAATATAAAAGAGATGATGATATCAAGATTTTGTTCAAATATTAGATTTAAAAAAATATTTATTTAAATAGATATCGTTAATTTTATTGTTTTTTACATATTTAATTTTTACTTGTTTACATAAGCTTAGAATTAGAAATATTTGAAAATCCAAATTAAAGGGATTCATTTATGGTAACCTCTCTCTTTCTCACAAATATACAATATACAAAATAAGGGATAATTTCGAAAATGATTATGTATGATTATATTTAAAATTTGTCTAATTATAACATTAACATTATTTGAAGTACTATATTACAAATCTAGGTAGATATCTTCATTTATATTATACATTGAATAAAATATTATTTTAAAAAATTATGTCTATGTGTGATGTTAGACTAGAATACAACGTATAATTACTAATTATTCAATTTTATATTTACTCTTCTACCATATGAAAAAATATTTATCGGTGAAATTTTATTCAAGCTCCCTTCTAATTTTTACTATCACGCCAGAGATAGTATTGTGATCACGAAAATTTCCGATATCGAGATTTTGATGTTTTTATACGTTTTGAAGGTTTCTGAATCATTTTCACTAAGGTTGAGAAAAATGTCATTATATATATATATATATATATATATATATATGTGTGTGTGTGTGTGTGTGTGTGTGTGTGTGTGTGTGTGTGTGTGTGTGTGTGTGTGTGTATGTAAACAAGGTTACGCAAAAACGGTTTGAGCTAGAATAATGAAATTTGGTACACGGGCATTATTCAAAATTTGTAGTTTTTAATCAACTTTTGAGAAATGTAGCTCAACCGGAAGAGGGTCATTACCTTTTGATTTTTTTCCTCAAAAGTGACCGAAAAATATAAAGATATATGTTTGATAGTTTTTCACATGATTAAAAATTGTATAAAACTATTATATTTAGAATTTCAGCTTAATTGAATCGCTGAAAGTACCGGAATTAATTTTATAACATTGCAAATCTCGCACCAGCACGTGACGTGGTGCCATCAACAAAGGGCCAAACACACGCTGGTTTAATAAATATTATTTAATTTATAATTTAATTAATTAAATTTAATTTAAATATAATATATATTATTTTATCCAATTCAAATTGCAAGTGGAGACACTCCAGATTTTTTAATATTTATTTACTAGGTGAATGGCATAATTTATGTTTATGTTATCAACAATATTAGTTTGATATTTTCCATTGCTATTTTAATAATCCAAAATTTAATGATAATAGTAAAATAGTAATAGAAGTAGAAGGCACTTAAATGTAACTTTGTGAAGCATTATATTATCATTAGCGCCGTTAATATATGCAACCAACAACAAATAATATTTCTAGCTTATAAGTTAGTTGCATAATTTTTAGATGTAAAATTGATATTTGAATGATTAACTTGATATATATATACAGATAAATATATTCTTATAATAATTTAAAATAAAATTTAATAAATATGAGGAAATAATAACTCAAAATTAAAAATCTCAATTTATGTTCAACAAATTTTTAAAATCCAGAAACATTAAAACAACAATTAAATAAATAAAGTAAATTAAATGAATATATATATATATATAATTCCTTAATATTATTAAATAAATTATATCCTTCTTTTTTAATTTATACAAAAAAATGAGGAGTTGACAGATTAAATAATTTTCTTTTTCTCGTTAATTAGGTTCAATCTTCAAATGCTATATTTTTGTTTAATAACTTCACAAATTTTGATTCATCCTTTTATAATATAATTTTATATTCTTGTCTTATGTTTTAAGGATGTTATTCTGACGTATTCTGCACAATTATAATTAAGGAAACATTGCCTTTATTTTTGAAGATCAAATACTTTTCAAGCTAGGCATAATGTGATTCACTTGCAAATGCTAATTTTAAACTGCACGTTAGATTCAAGAAAAAGAAAAGAAAATTTTTTTAACAAAGCATGTGTATTGGTGAGTTAGTGTAGGTGTGGAATGTTGAGCTGAATTTACAGGGTAGCATGTGCCAAAAAGTCAAAATGTTAACGTCGAAACGAATCATTTAATGACTTGATGCCAATGTCCGTGCTTTACCTTAATTAATTCAACTTGCCAATAGAACTCTATGATTGAAATCTTTTCAAATATAATATATATATTTATATATTTAAACAAACATTTAAATATACATATTAGTATATATAATTCCAAAAATTATTCATTTACAATTAAAATATAAAAAAAACAAACATTTAATTTAACGTTGTTTAATGAATGAATATTCAACGCGTTATTTCATTTAAATGATATTTTAATATTAAAATATTCGATTCTTGCACATTCTAATAAAATATATACGACTGTTTTATTGGCGATTTAAATTTATTTGTAATCTAGATGAAGAAATTAGATATTTTTTTTATTGCGGTATGCAAATCAATGGAGAACATTCTTTTTTATGAACTGATTAATTTCCTTATTTCGATTAATAAATATTTGGCTTATAAGGAATAAAATAAATAAATCAGATTGTTTTTTTAATGATATTAAATATTGATTTTGAGCTGTTTCGAAAATTTATTCATCGTGTTCATTCTATATAAATATTTTATTTAGAATAATAAAAGCTTCACATTCCGTTGAACCAGCTCAAATAGACTCGACAAAAATGACCTATCAGTTAATTTATAAAGAATACCTTGACTACTATTTTATGATATAAATCCTCAATACATTTATTGATTTTATCTGTCCCAGATTTTAAACATTTTTAAATAAATTTAAAGAAAACATAATTAAAACCTGATTATCCCTTTACCATCAAGTCTCTTTTTAATTTAAAATCAAATTAATTGTTTAATAAATTATTCAATCGAGTTATTATGACATGGATTTGAATAAAACTTTACTAGACGGTTCCTTTTTTAATTCCAAATAAGCTTTTCTTATGTAATTTTTGCGGATCGCTTCTAGTTTAAGAGATAAAGAGGATTCAAGTTTACCAGATTAGCTTATTATGAACCTCGAAATATGATGTCATTAAGTAATGTTTTATTGACTAATTCACTAATTATTCACTTATTCCTATTTTTCGGTTTTTTCGGTTGGGTTGGATATAGAAAAATTATTTAATTAATTAATTTTTTAATCTTCTTATATACAAACCGAACTTATAACCCCCCCTCGAAAATTAGTGGAGCCCTCTGATAGTCAAATAATAAAACATGGAAGCTAAATAGAATATCAATGGGTTTATATCCAAACTTTAATCCTTTTTATCTCGTAAACTAGATGCGACCAGTGTATAAGAAAAGTTTATTTGGAATTAAAAAAGGAACCCATTGGTAAAGTTTTATACAAATCCATGTCATAATAACTCAATTGATTAATTACCGAATTACATTTATATATTTATTTTTATTTGGTAAATTATTCAAATTAATCAATTATAAGTCTGAGAAATATTGAATTAATATTTTTTTATTTAAACAATATATATTTATTATGTTTTTCTCAATGTTATAATAAACATATTAGTTCAACATTTTAAGTAAAAATATTTATTTTTTTATCATTTTGGTTGTGACTAAAATATGTCACTTAGATAGAAATTGATAGAAAAATAAATACATTAAATCATAATGATCTAATTATATTACCCAATAATACATTCGTACAATTAAAATCCTTAATAAACAATTTACTATAATTTTTTTATTTTTATGAATATAATATTTTATTAAAATGTAACGAAGAAAAAAAATACTTAAAAAATATCTTATCTATAGACAGTTACGTACTTTATCTAGAAGTATAAAAACAATACGAAAGGATTAAGAATTTGAAGTAGAAGAAAGTTTTTCGAAAGGCCACCTCTGGGATTCGATTCATCGACATGCATTCGTAACATTCTTTACTTTGGGTGATTAATCTTGAAGGCCAAATAACTTCGAAGATGAAAAAAAACAATAATTAATATTCATCTAACAACGGGTTTCTCTCTCTCCCTCTCTCGTTCATCCACTTTGCTTTTCGAACTCGAACCAGGAGGAGAGCAAAAGGCAAATTCCAATTTGAAACAGAAAGAATTTCAATTCTAACACGAGAGTGAACGAGATACTAAATTCCATTTCGAGGTCAGAATAGTTATTTGTAAAATTAAGTGACAATCAACGATTCAATTTTATAATTATAGATTGTTTGTAAATGATACATTATATTTTTCTTTTATTTATATTAATGATAAGGATTGATAAGTTAATATTAAACTAATTAAAACATTTCAATAAAAGTTTTGAAAATTGACTCAAATTTGACAAATTGGTTTTGAAATAAAAATTTAAATAATACATTATAATTATATAACATATACCTATATAAGTTTTTAAAAAATGGAATAATAATAATAAATAAAAATAGTCAATATTAACTGATATTTAAAAAAAAAAATAAAAATATATTTTAATATTATATAATTTTTATTTTTTTTTAATCTTAATTTATATACTAATTTTAATTTTCATTAAGCTTTTAATAATAAGCTAATCCATGTAAATAAATATATCAAATAAATATTCATGAGAATAATTGTTATTTATATAAATATAAATGCATTTTTATTATATGATTTTATTCCCACGTATTTAAATAATTAAATAAATAATATATTAATGAATATATTCACTCACTAATCCAAGCAAAAAAAGGAATTATTCGTTTTCGCAATTTCCAATAAGTATATGTTATATTAAGTAAATTAAAGTACATATTTTTAGTAATTTGTTTTTTTTCATTTATAATTATTGCAAAATATTTCAATTAATATTTTTTAAAATAAACTTAAGTTTCAATAAAATTTATAGAATAATTAAACTTTATGTTTTATCTTGTGTAAGAGTGGTTTTACTATGCTAAAAATATAAGAAAGTCAGAAACATAAAACTTCTAAAAATAATATTTAAATATTTTTTTTAGTATACTTCAATGTCTAATTTAAAAATATAACAACTTAATTTTTATATTCTTTGGATTATCCAAAGATTTGATAAAAATTGAACTATTGGAAAATTTAACCAATGAAATATATTTCAAAATAAATACAAATTTGATCCATATTGGCAATACATTATTCTTTATTTGTTAATTAATGAGATTATTTTCCGAATTTAAAATTAATTAGTTAATTTTTATCTAAAGATTTAGTTTTATAATATAAATATATATATATATATATATATATATATTTACATATATCCTTAAATTTTATATTTTGGACATTTACTTATTGTTAAAATTTTATGAATTTTTTTTTAAATCCTAAAATCTTTTATAACTTAAAATCACTTTCAGTTTTTAAGAATAAGGTTTTAAATATAAAGTATTTTTAATTTTTCTTTTTCTTTAAAAATTTAAAAACCCATAGAGAATTGTATTTAAAAATTGAAAAATTTTCTTCACCCTTGGCAATTTAGGAATCAAATTCACATTTCAATCAACTAATTCACATTTCAATCAACCTTCGCATTTATAATATATACATATTTTTTTTTTTAATTTATGTGTGGTCAAAAACATAACTTTTATTTCTAAATGGATTTTGATCATAGTTTTAATTGAATATTTAAAATATATTTTCTAATAAAAAAAAATATATATTATTATTATATCCTCATAAATGTGATTAATAAATGATGAATGTAATTAGAAGTTTTTGCTTGTGGTCATTTAGACGAGTGCGCTCCTTGCAAGATGGACAAACAACAAGCCTTAAGTGACATCATAAGAGGATCTGGCTAATCCAATTAAATTTATCATTAATCATTAGGATTACTGGCGCCATGAGTGACCTCTTGACTTGTTCCTTCTCTTCTTGTTAAACAGGTATTTGATTTGGCAAAATGAGCACATGCTCTCATGTACAAAATATTTTATTAAAAATAAATAAGATTTTTTTTTCATTTCCTTTCCTAATTATTTATGTAAAAAAATATTTAAAAAAACTATTAAAAATATTTATTTTAAATTGAATTTCTTTCGAAATATAAAGATTTAAAGAGAATAAGATTCTTGTTAGAATAGGTTTGATTATATAATGATTTATTTGTTTTAGACAACCTTATGCTTACAAAATTATCTATTAAACATTTCGTTAATTATAATATAAATAATATAGGCTAATCATGTGACACTAATAAATTTCATTATTAAATTTTATTCAGTTTTATATTATATTAAACTAAAGAAGACCCTTAATTCATCAGGTTCGCTAAGATAGATTTGGAAAATGATTTACGAGAGAATACTTGTATTCCCCCTTCTCAAAAGTTTTATGGTTAAAATTTATTTATAAAATTAATTAATTTTAAAAACGATAAAAATATGATATGAGGACAGGTCAATAAGTACGTGACTTTTTGAATTTCCCGTATTTTAATTGAAATGGCAACACTGCTCCTGTCAGTAGGCAACTATCAGCTGACTCCTGTCAAAATTTGAACCAGCTGGGTATTTTAGTTTTTGTTTTACATCCATTAATAGCAGACAACCTCGTGATTTGAGAAGAAAATGGAAAAAAGTGAATTTCGTATGTTCATTAAGCATTATGGCATTGGCGTTGTTTAAATATGGATGACTTTTTGCGCTGTTTAATAACTGTGGATGAAATGTGGATCCACCACAACACACCAGAGACCAAACAGTAGTCAAAACAGTGGATTTTTCGGGGTGAATCGGCACAAATACCTATTATGACGTCCTCGACAAATCTTATTTTTTGGAGATGATAAAAAAATCGGGAAAACGTTAGACGAAGTGTATAGAGTTCAAAGGAGACTACGTTGAAAAATAAAATAATTTTTTATCCAAAAACCTGTTTCCTTCCAAAAGTCACGGACTTATTGACCTGTCCTCGTATGAATTATACAATGATGGAAGGATTCACTTGTTTATTTCATCCCCCATTGTGAAGTGTCTTATTTTTTGAAATTAATTAAATATGAAATATTATTTATTATTATTTTATTCCTTTATTTACTAAATATAGTAAATAAATTATAAATGTATTGATGAAATTGTTTCAAGTGATTAAAATTAAAAAAATATTTATTTATAATAAATTAATTGACTTTTATTTTAAATAATAGTTGAAGAATAGAAATAAATAATAATATATTATTTTAATAATTTTCCACTATTTAGGTCTTTTGAGGAGATTTTTTTTTTTTTTGATGAAAACATTTAATGTCTACCTATAAATTTATCAATTTATGATGTATATATAATAATTATATTTTCAACTTTCCCTTCTCCACATGCCATTATTAAAATATTTAAAATTATTAAAAGATTCAACATATTTTTAATGTTCAGACATAAAAAGAAAAGCAATCTTGAAATGATGTTCGCGTGTGATTAAGTATGTGTCTATTCTGGACCGCCCCTCGCATTTACAAGGGACTATTTAATTGAAGGCCAACATTCCAAATGTAAAAATAATATTTTATATCAATAAATCAGTTAAAAAGCCCTGGGCAACTGTCCTACTCGAAGGGCGCAGGATACATGAATTAGCATAGCAAAAACAAAACAAAAACAAAAAAATATCAAAGCAGTAAAGAGAGAAAATATTGTCTTTATAATGAATCATTACACAAGAAACAAACAAAACAAATAAATAATTGTGTATTTAAGATTTTTATCATAAATTGCATTTGAAACGTTAATAAACGATTTTCTTCTTAATCATAATAATTAATGGTTTCTTTCTACAGACTCCCTTTAATGTACTTTCAATATGAATTTAATTATAAACTGGTCAAAACAATAGTTTTAGTTAATTTTCCTTAATTTTTACCGACCGACGATAGTAAGGGAGGTATTGTTTTCACACCAAATTTCACATGTGGAGATTTTTACATATCTCCACGAATCATGCATTTTTTAAACAGATAAAAGTATTTTTAGCATGATGTCTGCCCGTCCGTCTGTCCGTCTGTCCGTCTGTATAGATGTGTACAGCCTGAATGGCTCAACCGATTTTGGTGAAATTTGGTATATTTACTTAATGCATCAGTGGGATGAATTGATCAACTTTTGGTGCAATTCCGGAAACCGGAAGTGGTAGTATTAGCAATCGACGATAGGAAGGGAAGGGTTATTTTCACACCAAAGGAGATTTTTTTATATATCACCACGAATCATGCACTTTGTATTGGTTTTATCCTCGAGAAAAATCATATTTATTAGTTTTTTCTTGATTTAAAATTATATGACGTCATCCAGCCATTCATGACGTCACAGCCTGGTCTTGCATATATATTATAAATAAAATACAATTAAAAATGTTTATATTTATTATTTATGTATCCATATCATATCTGTTTTTTATTACATTAATAGATATATTAAAATTATTTGAAATTGTTTCTGTAGCTGGAAATTAATTTATTTCAAACCGTCGGTCGGTTCGGACCTGGCCACAGGTCAACTTATTATCTTAATTATATTGGTTTTTGCGATTTATGCCCCTATTAGCCTACCATTCTACTCCTAATTAGCGACCGACGATAGTAAGGGAGGTATTGTTTTCACACCAAATTTCACATGAAGAGATTTTTACATATCTCCACGAATCATGCATTTTCTTAACAGAAAAAAGTATTTTTAGCATGATGTCTGTCCGTCTGTGTGTCCGTATAGATGTGTACAGCTTGAACGGCTCAACGGATTTTGATAAAATTTCGTATATTTACTTAATGCATCAGAATGATGAATTGATCATCTTTTGGTCTATATCAGCAAACCGGAAGTGGTAGTTTATAAAGTATTAATTTTATATTCATTGTCCCAAAATATTTCACTTAAAATATAGTAGTAATTATGAATTGATTAATTAAACTAAGATAACATAATTTAGTCATTTTAATTCAAGTTTTAAAAATATTTTTTTTATACTTTATATATATATATAATGTTGTTTGGAAATTATTTTATTTCAAATCGTCGGTCGGTTCTGTGCCTGGCCACAGTTCAACTTATTTTTTTATTATCTTACTAATTTCGAATATTATAATATAACTTTTTAAATATAATTTAAATATAACTGAATATATTTAATAATATAAATTAAATATGAATTTAGACAATTATTTTTATTTATTATCATAAATTAATAATAAATTATAGATTTTAATTATAAATTATAAATTTTAATTATAATTCAATAAATAAAAAAAAAATTTAGGGGCAGAGATTACAGAGATATATTAAATTAAATTCGTTATCCCTACCCTTCTCTCTCTTTTCTGGAAAGCGCTTGGAAAAAAAATCTCTCACAAGTTTTTATACTCTTATTATTTGTATAATTCCTATCTCATATCCAATCTGAAATCTAGACGTAAGTGAGGGTAGGTATATCCTATTACTTTCATTACGACATAGATAATGACAAAAGTATTGCAAATAATATTATATTATAATAAAAAAATAAAGGAACATAAATAATTAATAATGAATTAAGTAAAATAAATTATTTATTATTAATAATTTAATATACATATTTTGATTATATTATTATAGAAAAATTGTTAATGAATAATTAAATACTTATATATAAGTAATACGAAGAAGAAAAGTGAATAATCGATTCACATACACACACACACATCCTGTATAATTTGTCAATCAAAAAATTTGAAAAAAAAATTATACTAGATTAAAATAAAAAATTATAAAATTTGTAAATTTCACTTCTCTTATCTTGTTCTTACAATTTATTTGTTAGCCTTGGCTTTATTTTCAAATGCCATTTTAACCAGTTGAAATTATTTGATCGATATATATAATTTTAATTAAATGTCAAATATTTGTAATTGTTGAAATTAGGGCTTTAGATTGTGGCTGAGCAATTTAATTGGATTATTATGCCAAGATTTTTTTTATCGTTATTTGATTTAAAAAATAATAATAAAGTCTTATGTTAAATAAATAAGATTACTATATTTACTAAAGTATTTTCTAATGAAAATGAATTATTGTATGTGATTGTTAATATTATAAATAAAATTTGTATATTGTTTATGCAATAGTTTTACTGATAGTGAAGGTTAAATTTTCGAAAAATATAAATTGGACTTAACTTTCTTCATTTGTACAAGATTATATAAATTACTTATTTAATATTTTTATTGTCTCTAGATTTCCAGAAAGGTGCATTATTATTATTAATAATAATATAGTAAACAAAATAAAATTATAATTTATAAATAAAATTCTCTTTAAAACACAATATATGGGAATGATATATCTATATATCTTATATCTATATATATAAAAGGCAATGTCTGTCTGTGTGTCTGTCAAATACTCAAAAACTACCCGTCCGATTACAGTGAAACTTTCAGGGATTGTTGTGGGCATCCCAGGGAAGGTTTTAGTGTAGTTAAATCCAAAATTAATTTAATTAGTAATATTTTGGTAAAAGTCTGTAATGTCACAAAACTATCGACAGATGGCGCTACATATAAACTTAAACATTCAAATATTTTTAATTTTTTTTAAACTTAATATTTCTAACTTTGTATCACAATACAATAATGAGACGGAATTGTTGTGTGTTAAATTAGATTTTATAAATTGAAAACCATTAGTTATACTCTTAAGTTATTTAGTTTTATTGATCACATATCTGGAAAAAATCATCTTCATTAGTTTTTTTTAATTTAAATGTATATATGTGACGTCACAGTTACCGCCTTTTAGATATATATCTATTCTTAAAATAAAATTAAAAATATTTATATTATATTCATAAATATGTAAAATAATAATTATATTTTTTTAATATGCCTATAAGTTGGTATCACAATTTATTATTATTATGAATTATTTATAAGTAATTAATATTATTAATTGGTATTAATAAATAAATAATATTAATTATATTAACTTAATATTTCTAACTTTGTATTACAATAATGAGACGGAATTGTGTGTTAAATTAGATTTTATAAATTGAAAACCATTAGTTATACTCTTAAGTTATTTAGTTATTAACAAGATAAGAATTGACTATAAAAACCAATTTGTTTTTAGGTAAGAATATATTATTGTATTTATTGTAATTATTTAAAATTTATCTAATGTAATAAGATGTTTTTAGCAAACAAATCTGTCTATAGTCCATTTGATTAAACCTACCATCTTATATATAGATTGTCGTGTATAAGATATTAGGGGTGAGGTATTTTATAAGAAAAATTGGGTTAAAAATAAGTTTAATTAATTGGTAGCACTCTGGATTGAATTTAGAATAATTAAAAGGGTTATTGAAACCGCGTATGTTGATTAGGGAATGACAAGATTGAATAGGTTCAATTAAAAAATGCTTATATAAAATTATAACTAAAAATGATTTATTTATTAAAACTGTAAGAATTTAAATTACAATAGATAACTCAAGAAATTAAGATGAATCTATATATATAAAAGGCAATGTCTGTGTGTCTGTCTGTGTGTCTGTGTGTCTGTCAAATACTCAAAAACTACCAGTCCGATTACGGTGAAACTTTCAGGGATTGTTGTGGGCATCCCAGGGAAGGTTTTAATCTATCTATATATATAAAAGGCAATGTCTGTGTGTCTGTCTGTGTTATTGTTTTGTGTTTTGTATATATATATATTTAAAATAAAGAACAAACAGAAATAAGAAAATAAATTTTAATTAATATAATTTATAAAAAAAATAATGTTCATAAACTTAGAATATTAATTATTTAATTAATTAAAATCCACTTAAATAAATGCAAAGAGCCACAAATATATTTGTAAATATATAAATAATAATATGAAATAGTCAATAAATCTTACTTATTATACTAGGAAAATTTGTTGTTGCTTAAATTAAAATATATTTTCCAATAAAACAAATATATATCTTATCTACTTATACTGATTGAAACAAAATGGATGAAAACCTTTTACATACAGACTTTCAACCAAATACCATGTATCATTCGGGGGTACAGGGGGCGGAGCCCCCGTCTAGGTGTGAAGAGCGCCTGGAAGGCGCTCGGAGCAGCTAGTGTATATATAATATATATATTATTTTAAGATTGTAATATTCTTATATATATTGAGAATATAATATGTTTTTTAAACATTTATAAAAGATTACAAAAGTCATTTGGTTAAATATTCATGAAATGTAATTTCGATTATAAAACTGTCTTCATAATTATATATCACAGCTGAAAATAAAAAATATTACTCTTAGTGCTATTAATAATATATTTATTTTGAGATAAGCAATTTAAATAGTGTGAACTTTGTCAATTTAAATTATGATGAATAATCTTCATATTATATTTGCAAGAGGAAATCTAGCTGGATAACATAAACAAATTGATTTCGGCATTCTTTATTTAGTATAAAGCATTTTATAATGAGAAAAACAAATATTTTTCTTTTTATTTATAATATAATTTATCCTATTTATTTTATACACTAAACCCATTGTACATGATGTTCCTTCATTTTTATTAATTTCGAAGTTATTTTCTTTACCAAAATTAATCATAATGATGTCCCTATCTATATAAATAAAAACTATTATCATTACTTATATAATGAAATAAATTGTAATTTTTATTAATGTACAAATGAATAATAAAATAAATTAGAATATATGTGTTAGCGGCAAGACAGGCTACTACCTCAAAATTATCATCGAATTTTTTTAGAAAAGCTTTCAAATAGTGCCCAAGATTCTCTTGCCTAATTTCACCCTACTCTATTTACTTTTGAATAATAATTATTGATATATTTATATGTAATTAGAGCAAATAAAATATATAATTAATAATATATTTATCTATCTGTTGTGTCAGTGTAAATGACTATCATATTTCAGTGCCTATATATATATATATATATTATAATTTGTTATTAATTTATATTTTTTTAACTCATCAATATCTAAGTATTTGAAAATAGGATTCTTCGCAGCATTTATGGACCAAAGAAAGATGTGATCTCGGGAGAATGGGGGAGACTTAATAACGAGGAATTGCAACGCCTTTGCAAGTGTCGGCGAAGCCATTTTCAAGTGCCCGCATTAAAAGGTTTTTGCAATTTGTCTCTTAAACATATTCGACTTTTTTTAAATTTTTTTCAATATGGTTCTAAAAAAAAGGTAATATGTTTTTTCGATCAGGCTCTTAAACATTTTCGATTTTTCAATATGGCTCTAAGTATCACCAAGTGTGCCCACGCCTCTTATATTATTTCAGAAATGTGCCCGACTATTGAAAAAGGTTGACGACCCCTGTATATATGTATATACGATCTCTATATCCTTTTAGTTCTCGGCATTGACACTTTATTTATTTTAGCCATTACTTAAATATCTTAATTTATCGAAAATTGTATCCTATCGTTTCTCGTCCTTGTGTTATCAGGTTCATTTTTTTGACCTTACACTAGTCTTGAAATTCCTCCTCGTCACCGATAAATAAGTGTCACTTCGTAGAAAGTCTAACACTTTACATAAATGCATTCAAAAGTTTTATACATATTTATCTTTTTGTTGATTTTTGAATATTTATTCCGAATGATAATTCGGAATAATGTTGATTTTTAATTATTCCATTTATTCAAGAAAATAATTACTATATTGCATTAAATAAAATAAATATAAATATTATTTTTAACTTTTTAAACTGCCCCTTACTTCCTGCAACTAGCAATACACGTTATTTTTGTTTCAAAGATTTTCTAAAAATATATTCTTAAAATAACATTATTATATTTTATTATCAAAATATCAAATAAATAAAAAAAAAATTAAAAATAATTGTATACATAAAATGTCATTTATAATCATTAAAAAAATCTTTTAATACATTTTCACATAATAAATCATTGCAAAAAATAAAGGATCACTTAAGAATTATTGGATTTTATTAGTCAATAGGGTCATTTTTCTTGACTTTTTGTTTTATCAAGTCAAGTGATTTGACAAGAGAGTAATTCTACGACTTCCTTAATAAATATTTTATGTTTCTATTATTTATTAATTTTCTATAATAAATGTGTATAAACATTTAATAAAACAAAATTCACATTCAAAAAAATAATACATATCTATTTTTCTTAAAACAAAAATAAATACTTATAACTATCTAACTATCTATATATCTAAAGGCGCTACTGTTCAATATATATATATATGAGATTCTTGAGTGACCGACGGAACCACCTCCCTTTCAATTCACTCTTTATCTTGTCCTTCCATCGCCTAAAAATATTTTGTATAGAAAGGAGGAAAGCCTTAAAGGACGCCTGCAGTGTGGAGCTTCTATTCGTAAAAACCTTTTTCATTATTTATTCTTTATTTGAAAATCCCGGAACAGTGTTTCGAATTTTTTTATTAAATTAAATTAATAATTATTAAATTTAATTTGAAATTTTAAGCTCACGAAAAAATCAGGGACTCTGAAAAGATTTACTTGAAAACTAATTTGAAAACAAATAGATAAAAGAAATAAATAATTTATAAAATTATAATATTTATTTTATGGGAATATACTCGTATAGAAAAATCCAATACTATTTCACTCCGCCTCTTTTTAAATTGATATATAAATTAAATTATTTTTAAAATTCCTCAAAAAATAAATTAAATTTCTTTATTTTTAGTTATCCTCAACAATATTGAATTCGTGAATGAAAGCTCCGTGATATACCTCTAAATTCAATCCCAATCTAAAAACAAAAATATATTTAGGTAATGCTTAATTAACAGGGTAAATATCAGGATGAGTCTGTTAATTTTTATTATAAATTTTAATCATTTCATTTATTTGTATATAATTTGATATTAAAGATGAATTGAAATAAATTAAAGAGCAGATTTTAAACAAATTCATTAATCGTTTTTGAAATATTCTCAAAATTGAATGAAAAATCATTATATTAAATGACATTTCCTGTTATTAAATTGCTGAAACGTAGCTTAATTTAAATATAAAGTTTTAGATATTTAGCACACACACCATTCACACACGTGAACAAACTATTATCTAAAAATCATTTAAAACCTGTATTTTCGTTGACAACTCGTATTCGAAATTTGGGGTCAAAATCAACTTTAATTTCTACATATTCTTATATTGAAATTAAAGTTATATAAATTAACTAAATCTATATATGTATGAAAGTAAAGATACCTGAGGGTTGAATTTTTATATTTAATTTAAATTTTTATTCTGATTAATTTATTTTAATATTTTTTTTGTTATAATATACATATCATTATATTATTTTATAATAGAATGTACATATAGTAATTATTCAGTTTTTATTTTTATTTTTCTATTTTTGTAATTTAATATAGTTTAAAATTATGTCTTTTGTTTTATAAACATATTAAAATATATACATATATTTACATGTAATATAAAATTGAATCATTTTTATATTGAAAAATGATTTCCTACATATAATATAATTTATATGGAATTATTTATTATATTTATTATCATAAAATAATATTTATTATCATAAAATAAGAAAATTAATCAAAAATGCTAAATATATTAAAATTATTTATAAATTATATAAGAAGAAACTTAAAAAAAAATTATTAGTTTTCATTATTCAAAGAAAATTTCTAGTTTCTATTTATATAATAATATATATATAATTATTTTGTAGTTGTAAATGACTATTTCGATAAAAAGATTTTAATTGATTGATTAATTTAAGATAGTGAATCGCCGAAACGTTAGTGTCCGGTGGTTGACCGCATCCTCAGCGCCGGCGCCATTTTAAAACAGGTTTTTCACTTCATAATAGATATGAAGAAGACATTTGCATATTTAACGATAGAAAATCCATCTATCTTTTGACTCAGCATGATAAAAAAAATTCCCTCAATTAATTATTATAGAATTTTAATACGAATAATTAATTAATAATATAAACATGTCAACATATATATGTATACTATTTAATGCAAATTATGATAAAATATTATATGTATATTTTAACAATAAATATTTAATAGAAAGGTAAGATTTCCAATTATAATAGATTAATATGAAAAATAGAAGGAATAAATTAATAGAATGAAAATCAATATAGGGGAATCATAAACAAGTCATCATATATTAAATATGTTGACAATAAGAAAATTTTACTTTAAATCTTTTTTCTTTAGAACATTTTATGTATTTATGGATTTTATTGAACGGAATACCCGAATGATGTAATAGATATTTTAATAATTTTATAGTCCATAACATAAAAATTTTATTTAATAATATTAATTTTTAATAATCACGTTATCAATAAAAATATCTTTAAAAGTAATTTCTATTAAAACTTTCGATTAATAAATAATAACAATAATTGAATTATTGATGATTTAAAATTAAATGATATATATATATATATATATATATATTAATAGAATTAATTAAAATTAATATATTTATTTATAAAATTATAATCAAAATTTTATTATCAAATATGATAGTACACAAATTGTTCCAAGAAGATTATTAAATTATTAAAAAAATTATTTATTATAAGTTCATTTCATTTGGATTAATCCTTTCTAAGATTATTTTTTTTTAAACATAATATTGGATCAAAAGAGTTCAGGGGTCCTATTCTATTAAAATTAAATATTTTAACAAAAAAAAACTCAAGCAAAACGTTTTTTTTTATTTTAATTTTTTTTTAAATTACTTTATCTTCTAATCATAATTATTCAAATTCATAAGTCACTCTGATGAATAATTAATTTAGGTCCTTATAGAATATGATAATTATATTGAAATACCTATACTTATAATTTAACAAGAAATTATAATCATTATAAGAGAATTTTGAATTAGGAAACAAACAATAAATTTATAAACCTTAATTATTAATTATTATTATTAAAGATGTCAAAAGAGGTCTGGGGGAAGCACGGTTGACAGTCAACCTCGTGGTTTCGAGTAAAAGTCTTAAGCCTGACAAGGGAATTTCTCTCTAGCTGAGTTCTACTTATCTTTCGTGATCGAAATTGGAAAGGAACTTGTAATAAAAAGTAGCGGCCCCCGATCAAGAAAATCAAGATAAATGTTAAGAGGAACCGTTTGACTGATCATACAAAATACCTTTCCCTCTTTTTGAGGGTAATGGACATTAATAATATTTTAATTTAATTTATTATTAATATGTGTATATATATATATCCATGATGAGAAGAAAATTGACGTTGCGATGGATATAATATGAGCTACAAAAGGTTTAATGAATCCCATTCTATAACATTCTATAATATCAATCTCAACATGGTCAATATTTTTAATTATACCTAATATATAAAGAAATAAAAGGCTATCAATCAAATTATTTATATACTAGGTATATAATATGCATATGTTTGTATAATAGTGAATTAATATCTTAAGTTGATCTAAAATTTTTCAAAAAAATGATTATTTGAAAATTTATTAAATTCTTAAAAAAGATTGAAATAATTCAATATTATATTTTTTTATTCATTATCTGAAACTAAATTCTTTTATTTTAATTGTCAACAAGCCCGAAGGGATTTAAGACAATCTAAATTATATTTATCTGAATTTAAATTTGTAATAGATAAAAATTATTTAAAACAGAGGAAAAATGAATAAAATACAATTGAAACAACTTGAAAATTATTTTGTTTCTTGGAATTCCAATTTTTTCTTTTTTTTCACTTTTAGAGTAACAAATTAAGATAAAGATTTATATTAAGATAATCTCGATGTGTGTTTATTTAGGCCCCTATCAATTAGACACGGAATTAATTCAAATTCCAACTCTAATTGGATATCATGTAAATCCCAAACGTCACGTCCTATCATCATTATTCATTAAGATACTTGTCTATCTTAAGATACTTTTTTATCCTCATTTTGAAATGAATGAATAACTACCGTTGTGGCAATCTATTAAGAATGTTTTTAATTTTATTTTATTCAGCTATCTCAAAATTATGCCTATTTTCTTTCGTTTGAAAATACATTAAGAAACACATTAATAATACTAAATGAAATAAACTTAAACAGTTTTAATACTATAAAATACTAAGATTAAAATATTTCAATTAAAATTAATACTAGTAATCTGTGACGGTCTCTTAAGTGAAATCATCAGTCTGAAAATAGATATGTTATATTAATAATTATTATATTAATTTTAAAAAAATTGAAAATTATCAATATATTTTGATATGAAAGTTTATTTTTTTAAGTAAGTAATATTCCCTTCTAATTAAAAATACCTTTCAATGGGAGTTGATTTTATATTAATTAAATGAGATAATTTAATTGCAAAATTTAATTCACTGGGCTTTTTTAAAAATAGTCTCTAAAACCCACAAAAAATTAATATTATTTTTAATATGTCAAGCGATTAATTATAAATTGAATTTATTTTTTCAATCTGAGGCACGAAACTATCATTAATAATCATAATATTTAAAAAAAACATATTTATTATTTTAAAGAGTGTAAATTTTATTTAGCATATTTTATTTATATAATATTGATATGAACGTGAGTACCACAAGGAAGTGTATTAGATCCACTTCTTTACCTGGTCTTCTCTCTCGATTTACCAGTGACAGAAAACATGACAATCGCCACTTTTGCTGACAATATTACCTTTCTGACAGTAGGAAAAGATGAAGAGGAAACTACCCATTTGTTACAAAATGCTGTGAATAAAATTAACAAATGGACAATCCAGTTGTGAATTAAATTAACTAACAGAAAATCAATAAGTGTAATTCTTACCAATCGGTTAATAAGAAAAATACCAGTGATTTTAAACAGATAACTACTAACCCTCGATAAAACAGACAAATACTTGGGCCAGATTCTAGATGTCAAATTAAAAATGGAAGGAACAAATTAAAAACCCAAAGCAATTGACATTAATATAAAAAAAAATGTATTGGCTAAAGGACAAATATTCACTATTGACAATTGAAAACAAAGTCATGATTTATATAAACAAATATGCCCTAAACCGTCTAACATTAAAATACTGCAAAGAATTCAAAACAAAATACTTATTGTTAGAAGTATAATCGGAGCTCCGTGGTATGTACGTAACAAAGATATCCATAGACTTGAACGTTGAATTAGTGGACAATTTAATAAAATAAATATGCAAGAAAACATCAACATCACATTAGTTTTTGTGACGTAATTTTGTATTTTGTTTTTGTTTTTATTTTTAATTAATAGTCATTGTAAAATTGTTTGTTGATCTGAAAAGATTAGTTACAATAAAAACTAAAAGAAAAAAAAAATATTGATATGAAAAATAAATGATTACATATTCATAGAAATAAATATACGTGTATTTGATAAAATATTAAATTTTATGATCATGTAAAAAATATTTTTTAAATTACAATAGATTAATAATTTACAAATTGCACATATGAAATCAATAACTATTTTTCCATTTACTTTTACTTCACTATAAATTAAATTAATAAAACGTATGTTTTACTAAATATAAATTTATTGCTTTCGATGTCATCTTTATCTGTCGGTGTGTATCTTTTGTATATAATTTTGTTATTATTGTCAGGAAAATTTATTTAATAATTAATCACATAATTAATAATATTCCATAAGTAATTTTTAGGCTGATCTTTAATATAAAGTGAAAGTATTATGAAAAGATCTTTATATTCAGTCTATATAGTAATTGTTATTATTTTGAAAAATAACCTCATATCGAAGCCCGGCAAGAACAGTGACACTACTAAAAAAATCCCGATTTTGAGTTAAGTACACTGGTGAATGGATCTGTTGTACAACTACGAGCACGAAAAATGTTATATCTGTAACTCTAGATTTGTCCGCAATATGGCAGTTGTGTCATCTTTACTTTTAGGTTAGTTGACGCTTTTAATTTTCTTTAATTTAATATTGTAGAAATTCAAGGTTTTTTATTGTGTCAATGTTCTTGCCCGGGTGCGATATATAAAAGTTTATACTTATCTCGAATTTTTATATCATTATATTTTTCAGAAATTATTATTTTGATAAAAAGTTGTTGAATAGAACTATAGTGTTCTTTCATTTAATTGGACTTTGAATTTGATTATACTAGTTAATTTCAAAATTTCCAAAAAAAATGGTAAGATATAAATCTAAGTGTTAATAACCAAAAAAGAAAAACAACAACATAGTAATAATTAAGAGATAATTTGAATTATATTTATTTTTGATGTTTTGATTAAAGTTATTTATATTTTCGAATATCTTAATTCTTCAAAATGATCATTTTTGAAAATTAAATTAAAGAGGAAAAAAAACAGTTAATATAATCGTAACTCTTAATCGCCATTGGAAAGCTATTAAAAAGATTAAATAAATACTAAAGCTATAATTAATAAATGAGAAAACCAATAATAAATAAAGGGGAAAGATATACAAAATTGCTTCCTGAACACTTAAAAGTATAATAAGCTATTCAATCAACTCTTTAAAGTAATAAAAAAAAAAGATGGTCAAAAAACTAGTAAGTGCAAAACTGATTCTAAGAGAAGGCGCCCGAAAGGAATTGATGAAAAAAAATCCTTTTAGATTTCCGATTAAAACAAGCACCTGTCATTTATATAGAAATGATAAGATATCCTCTTTTTTCCAAGTCCTTCGTTACGGTGGCTACGCACAAGCCTTGATCCCGAGGCCTTCGTCCCAATGGCATTTCGAATCGTTTCTTGCCACCGGCTTTTTCATTAATGATAATTTTATTAAATACCTTCGAATCGATTAAGTAAACGTTGAATCATTTATTCTTAGTAATATATGCTTTCGGAACATGCGAAACATGATAGAATTTCCATTTTTATCAATGAAGATTTAATAAAATTGATTAAAGAAAGAAGAATGCATTAAATGTAATTAAATATCATGTTCCCTATCAATTCATGAACCGATATTTGTATAATTTTAAATTCATTAGAAAAACAAAGCATATTATAGGTAAATGATTCATTCCGAAGAGGGGGGTTTTTTGATTAATACAAAGTTTTTAAAAAATGTCCAATTACGGTTATAAATTACATATAAAATGTTTACATTTATTAAATTGGTAAATAATAATATTCTAATTTTATTAATATCCGAAATAATAATATTCTCCCTCTAAAACTAAATAGTATTAAAATAAAATATAATGATTGTATAAATTTTGCTATTAGAATTATTATATTTAACAAAAATTTATTTTTAGAATTTTCATTGAAATATTGAAGACCATTTATTTTCAAAAACAAATCTATTATACATAATTTGTGGGTAAATGTTTGATTTTTTTTCAGATAAATATAAAAATTTCAAATAGACAAAAATAAATGACTTGCATTATATGCAAATGATTTATCGTATATATTTTAATACTTCCTTTAATTTAATTTAATTTAATGCTTAAAAATACTTAGGTAATATAAAATATATTGGTAGGGAAACCGAGTGGAAAACGTTCACTTGAAAGACCAAGAACACGGTGGGTGGATAATGTGGGAAAGGACGTGAGAGAGATGGGAGAGGACTAGAAGGTTGTGGCTCAGAATAGGAATACTTGGAGGAGTGTGGTTGCTGCGGCCAAGAACTTTCGAGTTCCGAAGAGCCACAGAGATAGATAGATTTAAATACTTCCTATAAGTTTGTAACTAACAAATCTTGTAAAGATATTATTTTAAAAATTCTCTTAACTTTCATTATTTTCCTTCTATTAGTTAAAACTTTTCTTATATATATTTATATATTTCTTTTGTAAAAAATTTTAATCAGAAAAAAATACTTTCTATAGTTGAAATAAATTGATGTTAATTCAGATTTTTCAAATATGAATTAATTAATTAAATGTTTTAAATAGATTTAGCAGTTTTAAGTAGGAATTGATTTTAATTTTTTTTTTAATACTTGTTTAGACCTCCCTTTAATTAATTGGTAATTATAAAGATCAAACATAGATCCTAAATTATCATTTGACTTCAAAATAAATTCAAACAAATGTCAAATAGAAAAAAAATAAAACTTAATTATCGAACATTTAGTAATATATATATTGATATGTTAGTATTTGTATGTTTATAATAATGATTAAAAATAACCCATAAAAATTGGAATTTCTGAGAGATAAACCTTTTAAATAAATTGTGAAAAAACCTTAAATTTATATAAGGATAATATTATATATATTCATTTGAAGGATTTTATTAATAAAAAAAATGTATTATAAAAATAAATAAATAAATAAATGAGAAAGATAAAATAAATAAAAGTATTAAAGAAAAAAAAAAGAAAAACAAATCGTTACATTACTCAGATCAAGAATACGTTTCTCTTATCATATCTTCAAATTTCAAAATCTTTCTACATCTAAGGACCAATGATAATAATAAAAAAAAATTCTAATTGAGACAACATAAAAACAGGATTAAACGGCCAATAAAATATTTAAATTACCTGAGTAATATCAAATTAATTAAAGTATTTATCACAATAAAATAGTTAAAACTCAAGGTGAGATAGAGTCCACTATTTTTTTTTTTATCTTTTTCTTGAATTACTTCATCAAAATAATTTAAAATTTTTTAAAAAACTATTCCTTATTGTTTTTGAATCAAATGTTATTGAAATACAAATAAAAAATGATTTATTAATGTCCATTGCAATTGAAATATAAAAATTGAAATGAAAAAAAAATATTATCAATTCTGATTAAACTACATTTAATCTTCGAAATGCCATTAATTAAAATAAATGATATAAAATGATTAAGAAATAACATCTTTATTTCATACTTATATAGTATATTTATAATTTGTTTATTTGTTTTCATTGATAATAAAAATTCACATAAATTAATTTAAATATTATTTATATTTTTGTGTTTTTATTAATATTATTTAATTTTTAATTAATTGATGTTAGATAATTAAATATCTTAATAATTTTTATATATATTATTTAAAAATTCAATTCATTTGGAAATGAGATAAAATTATTATGTTAAATGTATAATGTATTGAACAACCTATTTATATATATATTTATAAAATGATAATATGAAATATGGTTTCATATTAAAACAAATGAGAATAAATATTTTCTCGTTTTTCAAAAGTGGATCATTCATAAATTGGGATAATAATCATTATGTAAAGTGATGATATCTATTAAGCCTGGACAATACTATGCTAGTAACCATTGTCTTATTTTTAATATTAAAACAAGCAAGAAGATTTTTATCAGTGAGAGGTTGAAACTTCTAGTATATTACTAGATCAAAACATATCACATTAAAGAATTATTATGCATGTATGTATATATATAATCAAAATGCATGGTTGGTTATATTCTTTTATTAACCTGAACATCAATTTTCAAATTTTTCTTTTCTTATTATTTTCTTATTAATTCCAGATCGATTGATTTTTTTTGATCCATTAGCGAGTGACACGTCCCTAGTAAATATTTTTGAAAAGAAAAAAATTTCCAAGATCATTTACCTGTCCACCTGAAACCGAATTTATTTTGAAAGCACCCTAAACAATCAAGCCTTTTCATGTTTAGGCGGGTTCCTTTAATATTTATTTCTCAGATGTTCCGACCAAAGTAATATTACGGTTTATATGATTTTAACTATCTTTGTATAGTTATCATTATATTCTCTCATAATTAATTTTGGAATTTTATAGTGTATTTTTGATTAAAAAAACGCTTACAAATTCTAACCCTATATTTTTATCTAAAAGCACACGTCTCAGGAGTATATAATAAGAATTATACCTAATCATATGATTATTAATACAAATGAACTAATATTAATTGTAAAACAAAAATATTGAATTATTATTTGATTAAAAAATTTCTTTATTTATTATAGTATTTTAAATTACAAATTCCTCTTTAAATTTTGTATTATATATATATATAAATGTAATGGTACTTGTTGAAGTCTCCTCCTCTCTCAAACCTCTTCAATTACATACATAAAATAACCCGTATAGAGTAGTATTTTATATTAATAATTAATATATATAAGTATAAACTAGAACTCTGAGTACTCAGTGATTACTAACAATAAGTGATACATTTCAGATTGGCACGAATATCATAGATAAATAGAATGGTTTGTTTTCTATATTTAGGTATATTTAACTGCGACAGACAAAATAATAGATTTAACAATTGTATTATACATTAGATCTATTGACAAAAATCGGTATCTTTGAAAACGAAGAGGATCCTTTCAAGATCGACAAAAGATTACAATGAAAATGAACAAAGCTTTGAAAATCAAAGAATAAGATAAGCCCAAACATTTCTAAAGAGTTACATTTACCCCAAAATATATTTCAAAAAAAGTATATTAAATTCTCATTAAGATGCCTATTATAGATAATGAATTAGTATATACAAATATTTAAGATAATATGTCCTTCCAAATTAATAATATTAATAGATGAAATAATTCAAAATGAATAGAAAAAATTTATAACTCTAATGTTATTAAATTAAAAAAAAAAATAAAAAATCTGTACTTCCATTACAACGTTGACTACATTAATGTCATCCATTAATGGTGTAATAATAAATTGATGACCAATAAAAACGACTAAAGAAATTAATATATAACTTAATTTTTTTTTCCTTCTAACTACATACAAATACTTGTATATGAATTATCAGTTGAAAATTATATTTTGTAATAATAAAAGAAAACATTATTTATCACAAATTAAATAAATATTTAAAATTTTATCAATATAATAATTTAATCAAAATTTGAGTGATTCATTTAAATAAAATAGCAATAATTGTTGGAGTTTAACTATTTTATTAGTAGTATAATAATTTAAAATATAATAGAATAATTTAAAATATTAAAATATTATAAATAATAGTTTAATATATTAGTAATATAAATTACAAAAAAAAAATATATTCACGAATTATATATATTATATATTATTATATGTATTTCTATGCATTATTTTAAATAAATATGATGATTTAAAGAGCAGTAAAGTAAAAATATATTATTTATGTTAAATTTTAATTAAAATTAGATAATATATATATATAATTTAGTATAAATTATATTTATACTAAATTATCCTATCGTTATTAAATTAATTCTATTAAAATAAATAAAAATAAAAATTAATAAATATATTTCTTAATAATTAAAAAATTAATTATAATTAATCTTAATTATGAGATTAAAAAATGACAGAAATCAAATCATATATATATATATATATATATATAAAATATACTCGTAATAAATAGATGAAAAGTAGAGGAGTGTTTTACCTTGATGGTAGGCCCAGCGATAGTCACGGCAATGACCAGCGAGTAGCACGCGATGACATGAAAAGCGCGCATCGTTCAAGTGGATTGGTAAAATGTCTTAAGAGGATGAAGAGGAAAATAAACGAGATGGAGAGAGAAGACCACACACAACACACGCTTCCCTTGATAGCACTCTCACCTCGGGGTCACATCATTAAACCAAATTGGTGAAATAAACTCAAATCAAGGGAGAAAGGTGTCTCTCTCGCTCTTTCGCCTCGTAAGTCTCTCTCGCTATCCTTTGGGTTGGTTGCTGTTGGAGTGTTGATGATGTGCCGCTGGCAGCCCGGCAGCAACTGAACGCAGCATGAGGAGCCCACCGCTCAGCAGCCGAGTGGGGAGAGCAACCCCTCCGGGCTGCTGCCTCCGGGGGAGACAAAATGTCTCATTGGCAAATTGCGAGAATTAAACCAACCAGCAATTAGTTGGCATCCACGCATTGGATGGCCATTTGGGTAAAAATAAAGAAGATGAGGAAATCTCACGTCCTTAGCCAGCAACGCGTCTTGCATTTACAGACACAATACACACACACACACACACACACTGTTTCAATATAACTTTTCAAGTGCAACCAAAAACAAACTATTTTTTTTTTGAAGATAGATATTTATCTTTCAAAATATTGTATATACATAAAATCTAATATATATATATATATATATATATATATATATATATAATGAATAGATTTCAACAATGCATGTATTTTATATTTGTTGAGTATCTTCACTCGACTATCCCGTAAATTTGAATTGGATTAATAACATATATTATATTTAAATTAAATTTAGTTAATTATAAATTATAAATTAATAAATATATATTAAACCAGCGCGAGTTTGGCGCGTGATTTACAGTCGTGTTAAAAAATTAATTACGGTTCTTTCAGCGATTCAATCAAGTTGAAATTCTATACATAGCAGTTTTATACAATTTTTACCGACCGACGATAGTAAGGGAGGTATTGTTTTCACACCAAATTTCACATGTGGAGATTTTTACATATCTCCACGAATCATGCATTTTCTAAACAGAAAAAAGTATTTTTAGCATGATGTCTGTCCGTCCGTCCGTCTGTCCGTCTGTCCGTCCGTATAGATGTGTACAGCCTGAACGGCTCAACGGATTTTGATGAAATTTGGTATATTTACTTAATGCATCAGTGGGATGAATTGATCAACTTTTGGTGCAATTCAGGAAACCGGAAGTGGTAGTATTAGCGATCGACGATAGGAAGGGAAGGGTTATTTTCACACCAAATTTCACATGAGGAGATTTTTTTATATATCTCCACCAATCATGATGCACTTTGTATTGGCTTTATCCTCGAGAAAAATCATATTTATTAGTTTTTTCTTGATTTAAAA
Organism: Labia minor; assembly: GCA_963082975.1. Taxonomy (NCBI): domain Eukaryota; kingdom Metazoa; phylum Arthropoda; class Insecta; order Dermaptera; family Spongiphoridae; genus Labia; species Labia minor. The sequence continues at coordinate 27,000,976 of OY720347.1, read as the reverse complement.
TTATATGACGTCATCCAGCCATTCATGACGTCATTCATCACAGCCTGGTCTTGCATATATATTATAAATAAAATAAAATTAAAAATGTTTATATTTATTATTTATGTATTCATATCATATCTGTTTTTTATTACATTAATAGATATATTAAAATTATTTGAAATTGTTTCTGTAGCTGGAAATTAATTTACTTCAAACCGTCGGTCGGTTCGGACCTGGCCACAGGTCAACTTATTAATTATAACTTAATTTTTTCGGTCAGTTTAGAGGAAAAAAAAAATGAAAAAGTCGTAGATAATGACCCTCTTCCGAATGAGCTACGTTTCTCAAAGGTTGATAGAAAACTACCAATTTTGAATAATCCCCGTGTACCAAATTTTATTATTCTAGCACAAACCGTGTTTGAATAATCTTGTCTACATACACGCACTTTTAGAGTGCAACCAAAAACAAACTATTTTTTTTTTAGATAGATATTTAACTTTTAAAATATTGTATATATTATGAATAGATTTCAAAAATGCATGTATTTTATATTTAAATAAAAATAAATAGAAATGAATAGATAACATTTTATAAATTATATAATATTAATTATATATATATATATATATTTTATATTATAAAATTAAAATAAACTTGTGTAAGCAGGCAACACACAATTTTAATTTTAATAAGTTGACCTGTGGCCAGAAACAGAACCGACCGACGGATTGAAATAAATTAATTTCAGCTACAGAAACAATTTCAAATAATTTAAATGTATCTATTAATACAATAAAAAACAGAGATGGATATAACATAAATATTTTTAATTTTATTTTATTTATAATATATAAGGAGGCCATGGCTGTGAAGTCATGAAGGGCTGGGTGACGTCATATAAATTTAAATTAAGAAAAAACGCATGAAGATGATTTTTCCCGAGGATAAAACCAATACAAAGTGCATGATTCGTGGAAATATGTAAAAACCTCCACATGTGAAATTTGGTGTGAAAACAATACCTCCCTTACTATCGTCGGTCGGTAAAAATTTACTTATATAGAGGTACCTGCTTAAATTTCCTTGGTCAGAGTCTCTTTATTATTAAATTATATATCAGAGTAGAATCCACACCTCTACTTATATACGTATGTGCGCCATAAATATTTAATAAATTTAAATTTAATAATTGGTGTCGATCTGACTGATCCATGTTGTGTTATCAGATTTATGGTCAGTTATATAATAAAATATTGAAATTAAAATATTTTATTTTATTTATTATTATTATATATTATATACAATCAAATAAAATTCAATTCTATTTTAAAATCTAATTTATTATACAAAAAAAAAAAAAAATTATTGTATAATTATATATTTAGGTTTGTATATTTATTTCTTGTTTAAGTAAAATTCCCTTCCTTAATTATAATCTAAAACACCATTGAGAGAATTTTTATTAAAAAACCACATTATTTGTATAAAATTATTTATTATATTAAAACAATTGTACAACGTTTCAAATGCTTATTCTGCAGTCGTTTTCAAGTAACCGTACGCTTGCTCCGATTCAAACAAGATGTACTCATGGGTGGAAAGAAGACAAGCTTTAGTACTTCCCCCTGAGTTGTTCTGTTTAATGGATATTTATAAAATTTACTTTAATACTTAAAATTTCAACTAGTAAAAAGAGTGTACCTATATATTCTAATTATTATTATGTTAAATGATTTTTCATCATAGCATGTGGGGGTTGTTTTTTCATTCGTTATTTAATAATAATTAATAGATTTAAAATTTTTAATTTATTTTAAAATTTTATATTTAAATAAAAAACAAAATAAAAATATACATTGATTTTTACTGACATGAGTGGTTTGAATTTAAAAAATCTTTCATTGAGGTATGAATCATCTAATTTCAGGGCGTTACTAAAATGAATAATTAAATAATTGACGAGGAAAAAAAAAGAACTTGATGATTTCACCTTTAAACAATGTTATTATATTATTAGAGCTTATCAAACATTTAGTTAAAATTGTATTTTATCTATCATTTTGGTCATTATGTTAGAAATGTTATTCCTTGTTTAAACGTTTCATTTTTTCTATTCCATTTTTTTTTATTGTCCTTGATTTATGATTTTGGTCAATAATATTAATGATTTTTCTTATCCAGAAAATATTATTAATTATAACTTTGAGTTCTTTCAGGATTATATATATATAGATATTATATTAAAATTTTTTAAATTTCGGGATTTATTATTCTTATTACTATCTCGCCAGAGATAATATTGCGATCATGAACATTTTCAATGTAGAGATTTTGATGTTTTTATACGTTGTGAAGGTCCCTGAGTCATTTTCACTAAGGTTGAGAAAAAAATGTCTATGTGTGTGTGTGTGTGTGTGTATGTGTGTATGTAGACAAGATTACGTAAAAACGGTTTGAGCTAGAATCATGAAATTTGGTATACGGGCATTAGGCAAAATTTGTAGTTTTTTTTCAACTTTTGAGAAATGTAGCTCAATCGGAAGAGGATCATTACTTATCACGTTTTGATTTTTTTTTCTTCTAAAGTGACCGTAAAAATAAAGATATATGTTTGATAGTTTTTCACATGATTAAAAATTGTATAAAACTGCTAAATATAGAATTTCAGCTTGATTGAATGAACAGTAATTAATTTTTTAACACGACTGCAAATCACGCGCCAGCACGTGATATGGTGCCATCAATAAAGAGTCAAACATGCGCTGGTTTAATAAATATTATTTATTAATTTTAATTTATAATTTAATTTAAATATAATATATGTTAATTAATTCAATTCTTCAAATTGCGAGATAGTCGGTTGGAGACACTCCAGCTTATTTTTTTATTTATATTATTTCTTAACCAATTTGACCTAAATATTTTTGAAATCACACCAATAATTTTCAACTCTTATTCTGCAAATAATATTTTGTTTCCAAAGTGATATGAGTATAACAATCGGATTATAAGATTATATGAATAGCCAAAATTTATAAAATTATAAAGAAATTAAAATTTCTCTTCTGATCTAATTTGAAAACTAGATTCCAACAGAAATAGAAGTTTATGGTTCCCTGAATCAAAAAACGTCGATTTTTTTTTAAATTGATTAATTAAGTGTTTAAGTTCCAAAATTTCTATAAATGTATAATTTACTAAATTATAGCCTTTATCAGTGTATGTTCTTTTTAAGATACTTAACTGAGAGTTATTATAATGTTTATTTTTATTCTATAGGTTCATAAATTATTTTAAGAAGTCAAAAAAAAAAAATTCAAACTTAACAATTTCAACTCTAAGCTGAAAAATAATTGTTTGTAAAATGAAATATTTATTCATATTTATTTAAGAACTAGGAAAAAAGAATAATGACGACAGAGTATCTATATTTAATTTTAGTTATATATATATATTATAATAATTGATAGTTCAATAGAATGTATAAATCATTTTCTACGTCATTAATAAAATTTTAGAAACTCTACATTTCTTAGAAGATAAACTTAATAATTATATCATTTCTAATTATTTTTATTTATTATTGAAAAAAAAGTTTATGAATGGGGGAGCAAGTATGTTTATTTTTTTTTTTTTTTTTTTTTTTTTTTGAGCGTTTTGAAATATTAATTCTAGTTTAAAATTTATTACGTCGAGCTGTTAGTTGAGTGAAAAAGAGATCACGTCAGATAATTCAAAGAAAGAAAAAAACAAATAGAATAGTGAGACAAAGAAAGAAAATTCTTAACCGATAATTTCCTTATATAACTCAAGTACATAGAGCAGAAAGACAAAAGGTCTGCAAGCCAAGTTTCCAAAGGAAAGTGGAGGGGGAAACTGGACACCTCTTTACTATCAGGCGAAATTAAAAAGTGAGATGATTTCATTTGAACTAATCAATCGAAAACAAATTATGGAAGATAACAATTGTTCTTTTGACTAGGATCTAGATCGAATAACTTCGAATTGCATATAAGAATAAGTACTTAATTCTTCTAAAAGAGAGATTTAAGACTTCGAATGATAATGACAGCAGTCCCAGGATACAATAATCAAAGTCTTTGTTCAGTAAATTCTATAGGTCATAAAGAATAAATTGAAAATTTTGATTACATGGAAGTAAAACTATGAAAGATTAGAAATAGGCTAAAAATATTTTAAATAAATTTAATTAAACATTTTGTTTATCTTTTATTACTAAGTAAATGTTTCAATATAATCAAAAATGTTGTGAGAATTAAAAGACAATTTTGGAATTTCTTTACGTTATATGGTCCATTTATGACATTTTTAAGATAACATCTGTATGTGAAGGAATATGAATGAATGATAAAGCATCTACACCGTTTAACCTGGTTTTATTAGGTAGTCTTACATCAAGCAGTCTCTGGGTGTGTCTCCTCCAACACTTTCTATCCAAAAACTAAAGAATTTTGATTTAATGTATATATTATATAGATAAATATCACAATATTATTTATTGGCAAAAACAGAAATAAAACAAATAAGAAAAGATTTTTAATTTTAATAAAGTCATTATCATCACTGGACCATAAAGATTTCCGATATTAGATGTGTCAGTAAAGCAGTAGAATATTTGTATAATAATAAATAATACATTTGTGTCGGGCTAAGAATTTTTTTTTTTCAAAATTTCCAATTTAATAAAGTCAGTAAGTCGTTTCTAATTTGATCCAACAAACATTATATCATCAAAAAAAATATTCTTTTTGTTCTTAATTATATGATTCAAGGGAAAAGAGTTGTTTCAATTGGTTGAAAATAACTCTTTCAATTTACAAGCTGATGAAAGATGGAAAACATTCAAAAAATACATTTTATATCAAACGGATTAAAAATATAACTTTAAGATGTTTTTATTGGAGAAAAAGAAAATTTATTGAAATGGTCACACACAATTAAATACTTTTGTTTTATTTTCTTAACTAAGAAAACAGTTAGATATAATTAATTATTGTAATTTTTTTTTTTGGGAAAATAAAATTGATTTATTATCAGAAATAATATACATTTAATGTTTCATAAAAAGAGTTAAGTATTACTTGTATGTATTTAAAAAATAAATACTTAATGGAATACATACGTTTAAGTTAAATATTTATAATTATTTGATTCATATTTTATAGAATTTGAATTAAAATAATTTTCAAGGGACAAGGATGTTATCAATTTCTTAATAAATAAATAAATAATGTATAAACATTTTATTAGTAAAGCTTAATTAAAAAAACTTGGATTTTTTTAATAACGCCGATTTGTTTCTCTCTCTCTCTCTTTTCATATTACTTTAGAAATTTCATGAGTTTTCAGAACTAGGAGATAGCAATTTTCATTTAATCCCTCTCTTTCCAAGTTTTAAATAAATTTTTGTTAATTTTCATTTTTTTGGTATTCACCTCTACTACCTTTACAACTCTAATTTCTATAAATTTATTTTTCTTTCGTTTATTTTCATTTATTGATTTGGTAATTAGTCAAGTAAACGCATTTTCTTGGATTTGGATAATACTTTATCAGTTGGTTCCTTTTGCAATTCCAAATAAACTTTTTTTATGAAATTTTTTTGGGCCTCTTCTAGTTTATGAGATAAAAATAATTAAAATTTGCATATAAATCCATTGATATTCAATTTAGCTAGCATGTTTTATCCGTTTGACTACCAGAGAGCGCACTAATTTTCGGTTTTTATAAGTTCAGTTTGGATATAGGGAAATTATTTAATTTTTTTAATTTTCATAAATCCAAACCGAACTTATAAAAACCGAAAATTAGTGAATAAGTGAATAATTAGTGAATTAGTCAATAAAACATTACTTAATGGCAGATTTCGACGTTCATAACTAATCTGTCAAACTTGAAAATTCTTTATTTCAAGAATTTTTATCTCGTAAACTAGAAAAGGCCCAAAAAAATTTCATAAGAAAAGTTTTTGGAATTGCAAAATGCACCCACTGGTAAAGTATTATCCAAATCCACGTAAATGCGTTTACTTGAATAATTACCATTTTTTTATTATTTATTTAATTAAAATAAATCAAAAAAATAATTTTAATGATTCAGACTAATAGGAAAGTTGGATGTATACTGCACATATTAGATAATTTATATAAATAACAGTGTAATAAATAAAATTCCTTAATTTAAATATTTTACACATTGACATATTATATATATAGAAAGAGATGAAGTTGATCATAACAGTGACATTTCAGATAAATGAAGTGATCATAATACTATGTGTAAATCTATTTATTTATTTTATAATAGCTATATAAATAAAAAAAAATAAATAAAATATAATTATTTAATTATTTCCTTAAATATTAATATAATAAATTGTTTCATTTTATTTCATTGATAGAAGGTAATTTATTATCATTATTTTGCTTTTAAACGTTTTCATTAATTGATAAATATTCTTTCCTTAACAACAAGAAGATCACCTACTTGTTTCCCCTCTTATAGAAACCAACAATTTCTCCTTTTCCTAGTATTCAAACTGTCTTACAATCTTGGATTTCTGTGTCAACCAACATTTTTCATTTAATCATCTTTTGTCACACTCTTTATATTAAAATAATAAATCAATAAAAAACAATATCTGAGAATATGTAGTAGATGAAATGATTAATGAGTCCAGGATTTGACTTTGTGGGAATGTAGTTTTGAGAGGGGAGGGGGGAGTTCTTGAGTTGAATATAAAATATATAATCCTCATCTTAAAAATATAAGTTATGTTATTTTTTGTAAAATAAAAGTCTTTTTTTACAATGAAAACCTTTTCATCTGTCCTAAATAATAAAAGGAATATAATATAATAATATTATTTAATAAATTTAAAATTATATAAATTATAAATAAAATTTTTATAACAACAATTTGTAGTTGGTAAATTGTGTATAAACAAATTTAGTAAAATACAATAAATTTTTTGTAAATACAAAAGAATACTTGCTTTAAAAAGTAAATTAACATTTAAATTTATTATTCAAAACATCATAAATCTTTCCTTTACAAAAGTTCTGTAGTTGTTTATATAAAATCGAAAAGTATGAAAAATAAAAAAAAATCATTAAATCAAAAAAATGTATAACAGTTGAAATGTTAGTAAATGGGTACAAGATTCAACTGATAAAGAAAAATTAGATATTTATTTAAATTTAAGAAATGTTCAAAATTTTGTTCTATTATTTCTATCAAATAGTTCAATTTGAAATTTTGATAATAGTTTTTAACAAAAGGGCGCTATCGGAAAGTTATCATTAAAATCAAAGGTTAAAATCTATTTGGCAAGAATCACCATCACTATGATTTAAAGTATTAAAATTGACAGCTAAAAATTAAATTTTAAATTTTTTTTAATTTATCTTTAAGTTAAAATAAGTTTAATCAAAATTTAACCTTAAAAAAATTTATTATAAGTAAGTAATATAAGTATTTAATATAAATTGATATTGATTGATATTTATTAAGAGAATTTTTATTAAAAGACCACATTATTTGTATAAAATTATTTATTAAATTAAAATAATTGTACAACGTTTCAACTGCTTATTCTGCAGTCGTTTTCAAGTAACCGTACGCTTGCTCCGATTCAAGCGGACTGATGCATGTCGGGACACGTCACCTCTTATATAGGCAGTGATATTGGCGCCAATTTTTGGCTCCAATTTTTACCGCCAATTCTTAATCTCAACATGAAGTCAGCAGCAATTGTCAAAGCAAGCGTTTACAATCAAGAAGTATGATAGTGCATTATGTCTCTAAAATGAAGATACTAAATTATTTCCATAATCAAGATATATACACAAATACACATTAGATTAATTATATTTAATTTAATCTGACAAATTTTACTCATCCAACACTATGTTCCACATCTTATTAAGTCTATATCCATCCTCTTTGTTAATATTATTGGGATGATTATCAATTTCTATAGATTCTTTTATTTTTCTTTTCCACCAATTATTTTCAATATGAAGTGTTTCTACATTATCTAAATTTATTTTATGTCCTGTTGTTAAGGCATGTTCTGCAATTGCTGATTGATTTGGATGTTTCAATCTAATGGCTCTCTCATGTTCAGACAGTCTTGTAGAAATCTTTCTACTTGTTTCACCAATGTATACTTTTTTGCATTCACAAGTTACCTTATAAACTCCATTATTTTCGTTTTTAATTTTGTCTTTTATATTTGAGGTGAGAGAAGACATTTGTTTATGAGGTTTATATGTTACTCTGATGTTGTGTTTCCTCAATTTTGACGCTATTTTTTCTGTTGTTCCTTTTATATAAGGTAATGTTATTTGTGATCTGTATATTGGTTTTTCATTTTCATTTTTGATTTCTGTCTTTTTTGTTTTACTGAATTTCCTAATTTCATATTCCGAGAAGCCATTGTTTATGAAAGCTTCCTTCAATCGTTGTTTTTCTTTTTTAATGTTTTCATTTGAGCATATCTCTTCGGCTCTTTTGTGCAGTGTTTTTATCACTCCATATTTTTGTGATGGATGGTGGTGGGAATCTGCGTGGATATATCTGTTGGTGTGAGTTGTTTTCCTGAAAATATCAAACCTTAATCTATTCTGTTTCTTTTTAATTAATACATCAAGAAACGGTAACTCTTCATTTATTTCCCATTCAACGCTTAGTTTTATATTTTTATGTAAATTATTTGCTGCTTCTACAAATTTAACTAAAGAATCCTTACCATGAGGCCAAATCATCAAAATATCATCCACATATCTAAGAAACAGTTTTGGTTTCTTTATTGCATTATTGACCAATTTTGATTCAAATTCTTCCATGAATATGTTAGCGAATACTGGGCTTAGTGGACTACCCATAGCACATCCTTCTTTTTGCTTATAAATCTTTTTATCATAAATAAAGTATGTAGATTTTTGGCAAAATTCTATTAATTCGAGAGTATTTTTATCTAATGTAATGTTTGATTTTATAATCTCAATGGTCTCGTCAATAGGAACATTTGTGTACAAGGAGTCCACATCCAGACTCACCAATATATCATTTTTTGTAATTTCTACTTTTGATAACATTTCTACTAAGTGGGTGGAATTTTTAACGTATGAAAAATTAGTACCTGTAAATGGTTTTAACAAATGTGCTAGATATTTTGATGAGTTGTAAGTCACTGAATTGATTTGACTAACTATTGGTCTTAAAGGTTTGTTGGTTTTATGGATTTTGGGATTACCGTATATTTTTGGTATTTGTGGATCTTTCGGTTTTAATTTATCTTTATCTTTTTCCTCAATAGGTAGATTCTTTATTATTGATTTTAGTTTTCTACAGAATTTATCCGTTGGATCTTTTTTCTGTATTTCGTAGGTAGAAGAATTCAAAATATTTTCCATTTTTTGTTTATAATCCACTGTATTCATTACAACAGTGGCGTTACCTTTGTCGGCAGGGATAATCTTTAGAGAGTCATCGTTTCTAATTTCCTTCAGAGCACGCATCTCAGATTTTGTCAAATTTGGTTTGGGTGGTTTAGCATTTTTCAGTATGTTAATCGTATCAAATCTAATTTCCTCTGCAATGTTGTTTGGTAAGTTATATAAGGATGATTCAATTGAACTAACTATCTCAATTTTTGGAATTTTATTCGGTGCTATGGAGAACTTTGGTCCTTTTGCTAACACTGAGATGGTATTTTTGTCAAGACTTTTATTTGATAGATTGACTACTAATTTGTTATTATCAAAATTCTGAATAGATGTTTTAGTCTTATTGAATGAAAGTTTATCAAATTTTGATTTTTGAATATCGGTTTGTTTTTTATGTGTAAATTTAAAGTGTGTCTGGGATACGTGCTGCAAATAAGAAATTTCTTCCTGGGTTAAAACAGATTTTAGATTATTATATATATTGAATAAATCAGTGTCTAATGTAAATAAAACTTGCCTGATATTTGTGATGCGTTCTCGTAACAGAGCCAAACTAGCATTATTATATATGCTAGTCGCTCTTTTTGTGTATACAACTCGCTTAATATAAAAGCCTTTTGGTATAATATCTTGATCACGACATCTTTTTAAGAAATTCAAAGAACTTAATAATTTTGCTTTTTTAACAATTAATCCATCATAACTCCTTACCTGCTTTTGAATTTTTAGGTTATATTTCTCATAAATGTATTTATTAAAGCTTTTGTGGTTATTTTGATAATTATTAAGAGAATTTTTATTAAAAGACCACATTATTTGTATAAAATTATTTATTAAATTAAAATAATTGTACAACGTTTCAACTGCTTATTCTGCAGTCGTTTTCAAGTAACCGTACGCTTGCTCCGATTCAAGCGGACTGATGCATGTCGGGACACGTCACCTCTTATATAGGCAGTGATATTGGCGCCAATTTTTGGCTCCAATTTTTACCGCCAATTCTTAATCTCAACATGAAGTCAGCAGCAATTGTCAAAGCAAGCGTTTACAATCAAGAAGTATGATAGTGCATTATGTCTCTAAAATGAAGATACTAAATTATTTCCATAATCAAGATATATACACAAATACACATTAGATTAATTATATTTAATTTAATCTGACAAATTTTACTCATCCAACACTATGTTCCACATCTTATTAAGTCTATATCCATCCTCTTTGTTAATATTATTGGGATGATTATCAATTTCTATAGATTCTTTTATTTTTCTTTTCCACCAATTATTTTCAATATGAAGTGTTTCTACATTATCTAAATTTATTTTATGTCCTGTTGTTAAGGCATGTTCTGCAATTGCTGATTGATTTGGATGTTTCAATCTAATGGCTCTCTCATGTTCAGACAGTCTTGTAGAAATCTTTCTACTTGTTTCACCAATGTATACTTTTTTGCATTCACAAGTTACCTTATAAACTCCATTATTTTCGTTTTTAATTTTGTCTTTTATATTTGAGGTGAGAGAAGACATTTGTTTATGAGGTTTATATGTTACTCTGATGTTGTGTTTCCTCAATTTTGACGCTATTTTTTCTGTTGTTCCTTTTATATAAGGTAATGTTATTTGTGATCTGTATATTGGTTTTTCATTTTCATTTTTGATTTCTGTCTTTTTTGTTTTACTGAATTTCCTAATTTCATATTCCGAGAAGCCATTGTTTATGAAAGCTTCCTTCAATCGTTGTTTTTCTTTTTTAATGTTTTCATTTGAGCATATCTCTTCGGCTCTTTTGTGCAGTGTTTTTATCACTCCATATTTTTGTGATGGATGGTGGTGGGAATCTGCGTGGATATATCTGTTGGTGTGAGTTGTTTTCCTGAAAATATCAAACCTTAATCTATTCTGTTTCTTTTTAATTAATACATCAAGAAACGGTAACTCTTCATTTATTTCCCATTCAACGCTTAGTTTTATATTTTTATGTAAATTATTTGCTGCTTCTACAAATTTAACTAAAGAATCCTTACCATGAGGCCAAATCATCAAAATATCATCCACATATCTAAGAAACAGTTTTGGTTTCTTTATTGCATTATTGACCAATTTTGATTCAAATTCTTCCATGAATATGTTAGCGAATACTGGGCTTAGTGGACTACCCATAGCACATCCTTCTTTTTGCTTATAAATCTTTTTATCATAAATAAAGTATGTAGATTTTTGGCAAAATTCTATTAATTCGAGAGTATTTTTATCTAATGTAATGTTTGATTTTATAATCTCAATGGTCTCGTCAATAGGAACATTTGTGTACAAGGAGTCCACATCCAGACTCACCAATATATCATTTTTTGTAATTTCTACTTTTGATAACATTTCTACTAAGTGGGTGGAATTTTTAACGTATGAAAAATTAGTACCTGTAAATGGTTTTAACAAATGTGCTAGATATTTTGATGAGTTGTAAGTCACTGAATTGATTTGACTAACTATTGGTCTTAAAGGTTTGTTGGTTTTATGGATTTTGGGATTACCGTATATTTTTGGTATTTGTGGATCTTTCGGTTTTAATTTATCTTTATCTTTTTCCTCAATAGGTAGATTCTTTATTATTGATTTTAGTTTTCTACAGAATTTATCCGTTGGATCTTTTTTCTGTATTTCGTAGGTAGAAGAATTCAAAATATTTTCCATTTTTTGTTTATAATCCACTGTATTCATTACAACAGTGGCGTTACCTTTGTCGGCAGGGATAATCTTTAGAGAGTCATCGTTTCTAATTTCCTTCAGAGCACGCATCTCAGATTTTGTCAAATTTGGTTTGGGTGGTTTAGCATTTTTCAGTATGTTAATCGTATCAAATCTAATTTCCTCTGCAATGTTGTTTGGTAAGTTATATAAGGATGATTCAATTGAACTAACTATCTCAATTTTTGGAATTTTATTCGGTGCTATGGAGAACTTTGGTCCTTTTGCTAACACTGAGATGGTATTTTTGTCAAGACTTTTATTTGATAGATTGACTACTAATTTGTTATTATCAAAATTCTGAATAGATGTTTTAGTCTTATTGAATGAAAGTTTATCAAATTTTGATTTTTGAATATCGGTTTGTTTTTTATGTGTAAATTTAAAGTGTGTCTGGGATACGTGCTGCAAATAAGAAATTTCTTCCTGGGTTAAAACAGATTTTAGATTATTATATATATTGAATAAATCAGTGTCTAATGTAAATAAAACTTGCCTGATATTTGTGATGCGTTCTCGTAACAGAGCCAAACTAGCATTATTATATATGCTAGTCGCTCTTTTTGTGTATACAACTCGCTTAATATAAAAGCCTTTTGGTATAATATCTTGATCACGACATCTTTTTAAGAAATTCAAAGAACTTAATAATTTTGCTTTTTTAACAATTAATCCATCATAACTCCTTACCTGCTTTTGAATTTTTAGGTTATATTTCTCATAAATGTATTTATTAAAGCTTTTGTGGTTATTTTGATAATTATTAAGAGAATTTTTATTAAAAGACCACATTATTTGTATAAAATTATTTATTAAATTAAAATAATTGTACAACGTTTCAACTGCTTATTCTGCAGTCGTTTTCAAGTAACCGTACGCTTGCTCCGATTCAAGCGGACTGATGCATGTCGGGACACGTCACCTCTTATATAGGCAGTGATATTGGCGCCAATTTTTGGCTCCAATTTTTACCGCCAATTCTTAATCTCAACATGAAGTCAGCAGCAATTGTCAAAGCAAGCGTTTACAATCAAGAAGTATGATAGTGCATTATGTCTCTAAAATGAAGATACTAAATTATTTCCATAATCAAGATATATACACAAATACACATTAGATTAATTATATTTAATTTAATCTGACAAATTTTACTCATCCAACACTATGTTCCACATCTTATTAAGTCTATATCCATCCTCTTTGTTAATATTATTGGGATGATTATCAATTTCTATAGATTCTTTTATTTTTCTTTTCCACCAATTATTTTCAATATGAAGTGTTTCTACATTATCTAAATTTATTTTATGTCCTGTCTTATTTTAATTTAATAAATAATTTTATACAAATAATGTGGTCTTTTAATAAAAATTCTCTTAATAATTATCAAAATAACCACAAAAGCTTTAATAAATACATTTATGAGAAATATAACCTAAAAATTCAAAAGCAGGTAAGGAGTTATGATGGATTAATTGTTAAAAAAGCAAAATTATTAAGTTCTTTGAATTTCTTAAAAAGATGTCGTGATCAAGATATTATACCAAAAGGCTTTTATATTAAGCGAGTTGTATACACAAAAAGAGCGACTAGCATATATAATAATGCTAGTTTGGCTCTGTTACGAGAACGCATCACAAATATCAGGCAAGTTTTATTTACATTAGACACTGATTTATTCAATATATATAATAATCTAAAATCTGTTTTAACCCAGGAAGAAATTTCTTATTTGCAGCACGTATCCCAGACACACTTTAAATTTACACATAAAAAACAAACCGATATTCAAAAATCAAAATTTGATAAACTTTCATTCAATAAGACTAAAACATCTATTCAGAATTTTGATAATAACAAATTAGTAGTCAATCTATCAAATAAAAGTCTTGACAAAAATACCATCTCAGTGTTAGCAAAAGGACCAAAGTTCTCCATAGCACCGAATAAAATTCCAAAAATTGAGATAGTTAGTTCAATTGAATCATCCTTATATAACTTACCAAACAAACATTGCAGAGGAAATTAGATTTGATACGATTAACATACTGAAAAATGCTAAACCACCCAAACCAAATTTGACAAAATCTGAGATGCGTGCTCTGAAGGAAATTAGAAACGATGACTCTCTAAAGATTATCCCTGCCGACAAAGGTAACGCCACTGTTGTAATGAATACAGTGGATTATAAACAAAAAATGGAAAATATTTTGAATTCTTCTACCTACGAAATACAGAAAAAAGATCCAACGGATAAATTCTGTAGAAAACTAAAATCAATAATAAAGAATCTACCTATTGAGGAAAAAGATAAAGATAAATTAAAACCGAAAGATCCACAAATACCAAAAATATACGGTAATCCCAAAATCCATAAAACCAACAAACCTTTAAGACCAATAGTTAGTCAAATCAATTCAGTGACTTACAACTCATCAAAATATCTAGCACATTTGTTAAAACCATTTACAGGTACTAATTTTTCATACGTTAAAAATTCCACCCACTTAGTAGAAATGTTATCAAAAGTAGAAATTACAAAAAATGATATATTGGTGAGTCTGGATGTGGACTCCTTGTACACAAATGTTCCTATTGACGAGACCATTGAGATTATAAAATCAAACATTACATTAGATAAAAATACTCTCGAATTAATAGAATTTTGCCAAAAAATCTACATACTTTATTTATGATAAAAAGATTTATAAGCAAAAAGAAGGATGTGCTATGGGTAGTCCACTAAGCCCAGTATTCGCTAACATATTCATGGAAGAATTTGAATCAAAATTGGTCAATAATGCAATAAAGAAACCAAAACTGTTTCTTAGATATGTGGATGATATTTTGATGATTTGGCCTCATGGTAAGGATTCTTTAGTTAAATTTGTAGAAGCAGCAAATAATTTACATAAAAATATAAAACTAAGCGTTGAATGGGAAATAAATGAAGAGTTACCGTTTCTTGATGTATTAATTAAAAAGAAACAGAATAGATTAAGGTTTGATATTTTCAGGAAAACAACTCACACCAACAGATATATCCACGCAGATTCCCACCACCATCCATCACAAAAATATGGAGTGATAAAAACACTGCACAAAAGAGCCGAAGAGATATGCTCAAATGAAAAACATTAAAAAAGAAAAACAACGATTGAAGGAAGCTTTCATAAACAATGGCTTCTCGGAATATGAAATTAGGAAATTCAGTAAAACAAAAAAGACAGAAATCAAAAATGAAAATGAAAAACCAATATACAGATCACAAATAACATTACCTTATATAAAAGGAACAACAGAAAAAATAGCGTCAAAATTGAGGAAACACAACATCAGAGTAACATATAAACCTCATAAACAAATGTCTTCTCTCACCTCAAATATAAAAGACAAAATTAAAAACGAAAATAATGGAGTTTATAAGGTAACTTGTGAATGCAAAAAAGTATACATTGGTGAAACAAGTAGAAAGATTTCTACAAGACTGTCTGAACATGAGAGAGCCATTAGATTGAAACATCCAAATCAATCAGCAATTGCAGAACATGCCTTAACAACAGGACATAAAATAAATTTAGATAATGTAGAAACACTTCATATTGAAAATAATTGGTGGAAAAGAAAAATAAAAGAATCTATAGAAATTGATAATCATCCCAATAATATTAACAAAGAGGATGGATATAGACTTAATAAGATGTGGAACATAGTGTTGGATGAGTAAAATTTGTCAGATTAAATTAAATATAATTAATCTAATGTGTATTTGTGTATATATCTTGATTATGGAAATAATTTAGTATCTTCATTTTAGAGACATAATGCACTATCATACTTCTTGATTGTAAACGCTTGCTTTGACAATTGCTGCTGACTTCATGTTGAGATTAAGAATTGGCGGTAAAAATTGGAGCCAAAAATTGGCGCCAATATCACTGCCTATATAAGAGGTGACGTGTCCCGACATGCATCAGTCCGCTTGAATCGGAGCAAGCGTACGGTTACTTGAAAACGACTGCAGAATAAGCAGTTGAAACGTTGTACAATTATTTTAATTTAATAAATAATTTTATACAAATAATGTGGTCTTTTAATAAAAATTCTCTTAATAATTATCAAAATAACCACAAAAGCTTTAATAAATACATTTATGAGAAATATAACCTAAAAATTCAAAAGCAGGTAAGGAGTTATGATGGATTAATTGTTAAAAAAGCAAAATTATTAAGTTCTTTGAATTTCTTAAAAAGATGTCGTGATCAAGATATTATACCAAAAGGCTTTTATATTAAGCGAGTTGTATACACAAAAAGAGCGACTAGCATATATAATAATGCTAGTTTGGCTCTGTTACGAGAACGCATCACAAATATCAGGCAAGTTTTATTTACATTAGACACTGATTTATTCAATATATATAATAATCTAAAATCTGTTTTAACCCAGGAAGAAATTTCTTATTTGCAGCACGTATCCCAGACACACTTTAAATTTACACATAAAAAACAAACCGATATTCAAAAATCAAAATTTGATAAACTTTCATTCAATAAGACTAAAACATCTATTCAGAATTTTGATAATAACAAATTAGTAGTCAATCTATCAAATAAAAGTCTTGACAAAAATACCATCTCAGTGTTAGCAAAAGGACCAAAGTTCTCCATAGCACCGAATAAAATTCCAAAAATTGAGATAGTTAGTTCAATTGAATCATCCTTATATAACTTACCAAACAACATTGCAGAGGAAATTAGATTTGATACGATTAACATACTGAAAAATGCTAAACCACCCAAACCAAATTTGACAAAATCTGAGATGCGTGCTCTGAAGGAAATTAGAAACGATGACTCTCTAAAGATTATCCCTGCCGACAAAGGTAACGCCACTGTTGTAATGAATACAGTGGATTATAAACAAAAAATGGAAAATATTTTGAATTCTTCTACCTACGAAATACAGAAAAAAGATCCAACGGATAAATTCTGTAGAAAACTAAAATCAATAATAAAGAATCTACCTATTGAGGAAAAAGATAAAGATAAATTAAAACCGAAAGATCCACAAATACCAAAAATATACGGTAATCCCAAAATCCATAAAACCAACAAACCTTTAAGACCAATAGTTAGTCAAATCAATTCAGTGACTTACAACTCATCAAAATATCTAGCACATTTGTTAAAACCATTTACAGGTACTAATTTTTCATACGTTAAAAATTCCACCCACTTAGTAGAAATGTTATCAAAAGTAGAAATTACAAAAAATGATATATTGGTGAGTCTGGATGTGGACTCCTTGTACACAAATGTTCCTATTGACGAGACCATTGAGATTATAAAATCAAACATTACATTAGATAAAAATACTCTCGAATTAATAGAATTTTGCCAAAAATCTACATACTTTATTTATGATAAAAAGATTTATAAGCAAAAAGAAGGATGTGCTATGGGTAGTCCACTAAGCCCAGTATTCGCTAACATATTCATGGAAGAATTTGAATCAAAATTGGTCAATAATGCAATAAAGAAACCAAAACTGTTTCTTAGATATGTGGATGATATTTTGATGATTTGGCCTCATGGTAAGGATTCTTTAGTTAAATTTGTAGAAGCAGCAAATAATTTACATAAAAATATAAAACTAAGCGTTGAATGGGAAATAAATGAAGAGTTACCGTTTCTTGATGTATTAATTAAAAAGAAACAGAATAGATTAAGGTTTGATATTTTCAGGAAAACAACTCACACCAACAGATATATCCACGCAGATTCCCACCACCATCCATCACAAAAATATGGAGTGATAAAAACACTGCACAAAAGAGCCGAAGAGATATGCTCAAATGAAAACATTAAAAAAGAAAAACAACGATTGAAGGAAGCTTTCATAAACAATGGCTTCTCGGAATATGAAATTAGGAAATTCAGTAAAACAAAAAAGACAGAAATCAAAAATGAAAATGAAAAACCAATATACAGATCACAAATAACATTACCTTATATAAAAGGAACAACAGAAAAAATAGCGTCAAAATTGAGGAAACACAACATCAGAGTAACATATAAACCTCATAAACAAATGTCTTCTCTCACCTCAAATATAAAAGACAAAATTAAAAACGAAAATAATGGAGTTTATAAGGTAACTTGTGAATGCAAAAAAGTATACATTGGTGAAACAAGTAGAAAGATTTCTACAAGACTGTCTGAACATGAGAGAGCCATTAGATTGAAACATCCAAATCAATCAGCAATTGCAGAACATGCCTTAACAACAGGACATAAAATAAATTTAGATAATGTAGAAACACTTCATATTGAAAATAATTGGTGGAAAAGAAAAATAAAAGAATCTATAGAAATTGATAATCATCCCAATAATATTAACAAAGAGGATGGATATAGACTTAATAAGATGTGGAACATAGTGTTGGATGAGTAAAATTTGTCAGATTAAATTAAATATAATTAATCTAATGTGTATTTGTGTATATATCTTGATTATGGAAATAATTTAGTATCTTCATTTTAGAGACATAATGCACTATCATACTTCTTGATTGTAAACGCTTGCTTTGACAATTGCTGCTGACTTCATGTTGAGATTAAGAATTGGCGGTAAAAATTGGAGCCAAAAATTGGCGCCAATATCACTGCCTATATAAGAGGTGACGTGTCCCGACATGCATCAGTCCGCTTGAATCGGAGCAAGCGTACGGTTACTTGAAAACGACTGCAGAATAAGCAGTTGAAACGTTGTACAATTATTTTAATTTAATAAATAATTTTATACAAATAATGTGGTCTTTTAATAAAAATTCTCTTAATAATTATCAAAATAACCACAAAAGCTTTAATAAATACATTGATTGATATATTTGCCATTTGAAATAAAGGAAACTTCTGGTTATGGTGTATCAACCGAAATGCACATAAAGTGTTTTTTATAAAAAATTATTTTTATTATAAGAGTCATAGGTGTTTGAAGTTTAATTTCAGATATATAAAATACACACACATATATTAAAATGTTACAAGTTACTTCGAGTAAAATCTATTAATAATATAAAATAATAATTACCTGTAAATAAATTTAGATATTTAGCAATATGACATTGTTATTAAAATTTAAAATTTATATTTATAATGATATTAAAATAATAAAATAGATTATTATTTATGAGTTCTTTTGTTATTCTTTTAGTTGGACCACGAAGTCTAGGCTGATTGATACAAGAGAATTTTACAAATCAATTTCTGACTCATTTGTTGATAATGGTAATTTATTTTGTTCTTTTGATAATTCATTTTTTTTTCTTCCTTGTTTATTTTTAAGGAATTTGTTAATCATTTTTTGGTTCAATTAAATTGTTGAACTTTTTTATATTTTAAAAACCAGATATATGATAAAAATACTCAATTAAAATTATCAGAAATAATGTGTGATGTTGCTACTTAAATTTAGATATCTTAAAATAAACAATTTATAAATAATTATTTTAAAGATAATTATATAAATATATATATATATATATATATATATATATATATATAGTGGGATTTGTTATTATAAATATTTTATAAATTTTATTTAATATTTAAATAAGATAAAGATCATTAAACTGATTTCATGTTAACCCGAAATAGGTCAGTTAGGTGGTTTAATTTTATATAATTGAGGTTAAAATTTATCACTACAATAATTAAGGACTGTTAATTTTTTACAGAATTTCATAAAATAAAAAGAATTAATCTTAGAGACAAACAAAGATTATTAGTGGAATAATAAGTCTAAAGAGTTATTCTAATAAATAACTATATGATTTGTAAATATTTAATATCTTAACTACCAAATGGAAATTCACTCGCTAAAAGTCTGTATTATACCTTCACACATAAACAAACACACAATATTTAATATATATACATGTGTAATTAAATTTAAAATAAACTATAAAATAGTATAAATAAATAAGCAAAAGTGGTGAAAATATATTCTGAAATAATTATAATTAATATTATAATTATTATAGTACTTGATCATGAATATTATTTTAAAGAACTTTAAAATTGATATCTCTATAATTTATTTATTTATTATTTATATATGTATTGCTAATTTTGGGATATACATACCCTTTGTATTAATGAGATATTATATCATGATAAAACTCACACTCACAATAAAGTTAATAAATCATCTTCAATATTCTAGATGTTCAATAATTTAAATGTTAATTACATATGCAAATTTTATTGAATTTTATTGAAATACCTATAAAAAAATACTAGGAAAAAGAAAAATGATTCAAACATTTAATAACTATGCTCTTAATACCTTTTATAAAACCATCATAGATCCTTTTTTTAAAAAATTCGGGAGTGTCCTCCCCTAGACTTTCCCGCATATAAATGGTAATTAGGTTATTATTATTATGTTTTAACAACAATAAAAATAAACAAACTAATTAATTTAAATTAAAATGGTTTAACACTATTATATATATTTATAATTTACACCTAACGCTACTTGTATAGGTAAAATGTCACTTCCGGTAGTCAGATGATGAAATTTGGTATCTCAATTTTTTTCATATTTTTAAATCTATATACAAAATATGAAGCAAATATCTCGAAGCAAACTGGTACTTTACTTGAAAGGTAAACGCAACCAGTGTAGGTAAAGTACCACTTCCGGTTAACCGATTTTGACGAAATTTTGATCGAAATCTACAAACTGTGAATAATATCGGTGTATAAAATTTCGAAGTCCTAGCTCGATTAGTTTTTGAGTAAATTTGCTTACAGACATTACATACATACATACATACATACACACAGACATAATTCGAAAAATGGTATTTTCCGACTCAGGGAGGTCTAAAACGTCAAGATCTATCGAAATCTCGAAGTCGAAATTTTGGACGATATTCCAATACTTCCCTTATACAAAGTAAGCGGGAAAGTAAAAAACAGAAAAACACAAATATAAATCGAACATAATGTAATTGAATGAAATAAAAAAAATATTTAATTTTGGGAATTTTTATAACTAAAATAATGGAAGATGGTACACATATATACATATAAATAACAAAAAACAAATTAATAGTTTAATAAAACAAGACAAATTGGGAAAATTATTAGTGAATTTTCAGAAATTATCAAAGAAAAATTTAGTTTAAATAAATTTTTTTGTATTTGTAAAAGATTTTTAATATAGAAAACATAAAAAGAAATCTTAATGTTTATTAATTAAGATTTTAAATATAATAATTCATAAAAATTAATTAAAATAATCAATATATTATAAATAATTTTGAATCAAATATCTATTATAGAAAAATTAAAAAAAAAATATTTATTAGACTTGTGTTCATCATCGATATTTTATATGAAACTAACTACTCAGACCGCCTTCACACCTAGATAGGGACACTGCCTGTACCATCTATCTCTGGGCTCTGGCTCTACGATACTCGAAAGTCCTTTGCCGCAACACCCACATTTATCCAAGTGTCCCTATCCTGAGCTGTCATCTAACTCCTACCCGTTCCCAACTCTCTCACGTCCCTTCCTACATTGTCCACCCACTGGTCTTCCAAACGGACGCACCAATATCTTTTTCCTCTCCCTTTCAAGCCACGTGCCCTGCCTATCGCAGCCTTCTAGATTTTATAATCCAAACTATTTCTGGAGATGCATAGAGGTCATGCAATTCCTCTTATGCAATCTCCCCCATTATCCGGTGTCCTCATCTTTCTTTGACCCATAAATGCTGGGAAGGTTTTATATATTTTAATTTTGATCGCTTTTGATAATAATTTTGATGAGATAAGCCTCTTTTCTGCATGACAACAGGCGTTTCCCGATAGCAACCTCGATTTAAATTCTTTCGTGATTACATTAAATTTTTCTACATATTCAAATTCTATATTTTGAATATTAAGATTTTGTATGTTAATTCTGTTCCTCTCTGATACTAAATATTTTGTCTTATCACTATTAATTTCAAACCCCATCTCTTTTCCTGCCTCGATTAATTTTTTTAGGCTACTTTAAATGTTAATAAATTATTAAAAAAAGATATGCAAAAAAATTTAAATTCTTAGCAATGTGCAGACAAAAACCTTTTTTTTATGGGATAAATATAACGCACACTTAAATAGGTTATTTCCATACTAAAATAGGAGATTTGCACATTGAGAAATCTGATTTGAACATTAAATTTGAGTACTTGCACACTAACCAGCTGCACATCAAATTAGGTCAAAATAAACATTAAATTAGATTCTTTGCACATTAAATTACGTTAACAATAAAAATATTCATTCGCACATTAAAACATTGACATTAACTATTAAAATAATTTTTTTAAACATTATATAAATTTGCTGGTTATTAAAATAAGAGTTCATTAATTTATATCTGAGAGGAAGGACAATATAGATGAACATTGAAAATATTTTAAAATGGAAAATGTGTAGGATCCACCTTATATTTTGTTTAATTTTATTCACATAGGAGAGGTTGAGAAAGGTGTGTGTGATTGTATGTTCTTATTCATTTATATGTAAGTATATAAAAATATATAATACTGATATTATATTTTTTAACAAATTTTATTATAATAAATATATAATATATATGACATAGATTATTATAGATATAGGAACATTTTTATTAATAATTGAAACACACTTATACCCTTTAAGGGTGTCGTGCATATAGGAACATAAAAAATTAATTTTAATCAATTATTAGTGCTTTTGTTGATTTAACCGGTCTACCACGTTTTCGTTTCTGACCAATGGGAACAATTTTTGCTTCTTGTGAAAATGTTCATGATATTTTTTTAGTGTTAGAGAGCTAAAATTTAATGTTCAAATACCATAATCAAATGTGCTGAAAAATGGCACCCTTTTTTTATATATATATAGAAGAAGATTTATTTACTAGGCATTTTCTAAAAATAAAAATTTGCCATTCAATTAAATCAAAATACATCTGACAATGTGATTGTGTTCGCCTTTCTATAGATCTGCAAGAACTAAAAGTTAAAATAAAATTAAGTGTAAAAAACAAACTCTCCTGAGGTGTACTGTATCCCAAGGTGAGTCACTAATATATATACGTATATATAATAATAATTTATTATTATTAAGTTACAAAAATTAAAAAAAAAGTTAATTTATCATAATTTATTTAATTTATAATATCAATTTTTAAATTTTATTCTTTAACATTTATTTTAAATAGGAAAAAAAATTATCTATAATTTATATAAAGAATCAAATTCAAATTCCTTTTAATTCCAATAGTAAAAAGATGAATTTAGCATAATTAAATTTCCAAGCATTCTTTAACCTACTAAGTACTTTTCATTTTTAATACTCTTATAAAATTACAAATAAAGATTTAAAAATAAAAAAAAATTGTTAGTTTATATTGAGAATAGCAATAGAAGCATTTTTTTTTATCTTCTATATATTTTTCCAGGATCAGTTGCGAGTGCAGATGGTTGATGGCAAGATTTCTGAATCCGTGTTATGTATCTTTCTTGTTTTGGTAGGATTCAGGTATTGCACTCTCGTTTCTCTTTTTTGTCTTGGCTGCTCGAAGACAATTTTCCTAAATGGAAGGTCGATTAGATATGTGTGAGTATATTGGTCCCTAATTAGGAAAAGGCCCGATGGTCATGTCTGCAGGTGCGCGCAGGTGCGCACGCGAACCTCTTGGCAGGGTATTTTTTTTTTTTTTGCACCGACACCTCCCACACTTTGTTATGAACTGATCTCTCCCTCTTTTGCCTCAAGGACAAAGGTATCCAATATTTCAAAATCTTCATTATTCCACAAATAACAGAGTTCACCTTATTTTTTTTTTCTTGATTCTGGATTCTATATCTTTCCACTTGAACATGACATTTCTATATAATAAATTTCTTGTCAATAGATATATATATATACTACAATATATTTATAATAATAAGAATATAAATTGAATAGCTTGTCAATATAAAACACTACTTTTCATTATTTATGTGAATAGGGAAGCATTTTAAACCAATCAAAATAATTTATATGATATATAAATAATTTTATTTATTTATTTTCAACTTTTGAAGTAATTTTGGGACAGAAATAAATTAAATATCATCAATAAAATTAGTAACAGACCAAAATTTCGTATACATATTTACCTGATGATTGTTCAAAAATGTTTATCTTACAAATTAAAAAGTAAAATATTACCTAAAATATTTTTTTCTTTTATTAAATATAGAGGAGGTGGTTGTAATATGGAACCCCATTTTATTTTTCGTGAATTGAAGCTCATCTAAAAGTTGTGTTCTCTGGGTCGGGTGTAAAATGTTTTTATTCATTATTTTCCTATTGACATCCAGGTACAATATCACAACTAATATTACTTACACGACGTAGTGGCACTTTTTTTGAAAAAAGTGAAAAAACGGTTCAAGATAAAAGTGTTGATAATATGGAACCTACTGTGTTGTTAAAATGGAACCCTAGTAAAAATCAGTCATAGACAGCAATTATTTGAAAAAATCATTTTTTATTCAAAAATTATTTCTTTTCATATATGTATGTAAAATATGACGGTAATAAAATTATAAACAGAATTCACAAATGTAATAGTCTTTTTCTGCACCTGCGCATTCTGAATGGGCCCACATTTGACACATTAATGCTTTTCTTGGCATCTGGAAAATATGTGGAATAAAATTAAAATGAATAAATAGAGCTAAAAAAAAATAATTAAATGTTTGTCTAAAATACGGAACCTTGTCTGTATTATCAAACCCGGTTCCATATTAGCATCACGGCAAGGGTCCATATTACAGAAATCGCCATTTAAAAAAAATGCACTTGCTATGAACTGAATATAAATTTATATCAAATTATTTTCAGCAATATATTTAATAATTCGTTAATAAATTAAGGCACATTCATAAAATTAATAAATTATTAACAATAGTAATAATTATAAATAGTTTTACTTACCTTAAAAAAAGTTTTTTAAAATTGAAAACACAAAACATTTAAACTGAATGACAGTTATCAAACAACTAACCGCCATTTCAATTTTTGTGGTAGATTTTGGTTCTAGAGGAGGAGAATCCATTCCACCTATTGTTAAAAAAGTGCAGCACGTTATAATGAACGAAACAAATGGGTTCCATATTAAATACAGGTTCCATAATACAACCACCTCCTCTAATATTTATACATTTAATTTAATTTATTTATTTATTATTCAAAAATTTTAGTATCATTCTAAATTTTAAATTTTAAAAAAATCCTTTTTTAATATTTTTTATTTTTAAAATTATTGAATATATATTCTTTAATTATTAAATAATTTAAATAAATATTTAAAAAATTAATGATTACTAATTTTAAAATATTTATGAAGAAGTGATATATATATATATTATTATATTATTTATTTATATTATATTAAATTATACATAATTATATAAATGTAATATAATATTTATAACTAAAGATAAATTACGATCAATAAACAATGGTAATAGTTATCAATGACATATTAAAATATTTTGAAAAAAAATTAAATACTTATATTATATTAATATTGCTATTATTATTTTTTTAATCTTAAGCTTTTATTTTGCAACAGAATAAAATTGAATATTTTTAGAAATGAATCCTATTTTATTTATGCTTATACATATAGTAAATTAAATTTATTTTTTCAGTTTAGACTAAAATAGAAACGAATTCGGTTTTCAAAAATAATTTTATTTAATCTGATAAAATGTAAATAAAATTAAAAATTAAAAATAATTAATAAATGATATTTATTCTAAAATATTAAATTATTATTATTAAATTTAGATTTAATTTTATATTTTATTGGTGACAAACTAATTGCATTATTTTATTATTTAATATTTATAAAATTTTATAATTTAAATAATCACTTTAAAAAATATAAAAATTAATTAGTATAAGAAACGGAGTTATTCTTTTTTCATAAATATTCAGAAATAAAATTCTCTCTGGTTTGTTAATAGAAATTTAAACATTCATTTTTAATAATCATTGAAGGAATTTTTTAACTCGACTATATACAAATTAGAACGATAGAGAATATAAAGGTCAGTTAAGTTGATAAATATATGATGTGATGGGTCTAAAAGCCAATCGCCTTGGAGGTGTCGATGAAGGATCCCCTTGAGACGTCATCTTATGTTGTGGGAATTCTGAGTTGGCCAGGTCGTAAAGCAAAGGGCAGCGGCCACAAGAAAGAGCAGAGGGAGGGGACTCGGCGACGGGCAGTCTGGCCCGACAGGGTCTGTACCTCCTCTCTTCTACCCCGCCCCCAGGCCCTTTTGTAGTCTTTGTCCGCCCAACAGGTGGCCAGGTGAACAGCGAGGAATGCCAGGGCCTGCTGCATCCCATCTCATCCCGTTGCATCTTCTTTCTCCTGCTTTAAAAGAAACAGCAGCCCAAGACAACAGACAATCCATTATCGATTGGATCTTTCGAACGAACGGGGCTTTTCAATTTAAGAAACAATTTGATTTATGAATCAGGTACTTTGTACTTGAAACGAATAACATAAAAAAAAATATTGATTAGTTATATATATATATATATATATATATAAGATATACAATAAAGATCATATATATATATATATATATAATTGATTAAAATGTAATTGATTAAAAGTTCAAATCGTTGAAAATCAAATTTAGTGGGATTTGTTATTATAAATATTTTATAAATTTTATTTAATACTTAAATAAGATAAAGATCATTTAACTGATTTCATGTTAATCCGAAATAGGTCAGTTAGGTGGTTTAATTTTATATAATTGAGGTTAAAATTTATTCCACTACAATAATTAAGGACTGTTAATTTTTTACAGAATTTCATAAAATAAAAAGAATTAATCTTAGAGACAAACAAAGATTATTAGTGGAATAATAAGTCTAAAGAGTTATTCTAATAAATAACTATATGATTTGTAAATATTTAATATCTTAACTACCAAATGGAAATTCACTCGCTAAAAGTCTGTATTATACCTTCACACATAAACAAACACAATATTTAAGAAATACTTATACTAATAATAATCATCAAATCTTTCCACCTTTTCATTATATTTATATTTTCAAAATAAAAGTACAGTAAAATATATATATGTTATATTATTTACAAAATTCCTTTATTAATAAAAAAAAAGTTTTAATATTTTAAATTGTCTTATTTCATTTGTAGAATTTAAACTATCAAATTATATTGATGAATATTTTATAATTTATTGATTAGAAGGGATAATATTTATTAACCCTTTGCACTCCGTTGTCGCCACAGCGGCGACAGTGTAAGGCAATCATATAGCTCCGGTGTCGCCGCTGTGGCGACTTTGTAAGTTAAGCTCCTACTCCGTTGTCGCCGCAGCAGCGACATGGAAAAGAAACATTGTTTTTATTTTAAATATAATATAAATATTTAATTCAAATATTCTATAATTCTTCATCAAAATCTATACTCTTGGATTTTACAAATAATTGCGTTAAAATTATAATCATTTTTTTATATTTTTCCTCAAAATGGAAGAAAATAATTTCAATGCAATTGATGAATTCTCCGAAAGTGAAGATGAATTCGAATTTGAATTATACAGCGACAATTTGTCTGAAATTAATATAAATGAAGATTATAGTGATAGTGATACTTCTGGCAGTGATGTAGTAGTCCATCGAAATCGAAAAGTATGACCTATTGATAGTGACACCGATGACAATGGAAGCATCTCCTCAAAATAAGATGATTGGGTCAGTATTACAGAGAATGGATATATGCCCAAAAGAGTAAATTTTTCAATAGGGCAAAAAGTAACGGGCCCTCAAATTCCCTCTAATATTTTTGAACCGATTCAGTTTTTCAAACTATTTTTCTCAGAACAACTTGTAAATGAAATAATAAAAGAAACAAAATCAAAGAATATATCTAAAGACTCTATATGGCAAACATGGGGCGATGTAAATAAAGATGAATTCTGGGCTTTCATTGGACTTATCCTAAATATGGGTACAATGCCTGTTTCTAACATGCAAGAATATTGGTAGACTAGACATAACAGTGGAATCCCTTTTTTACTATCTCGTAAGAGATAGTATTGCGATCACGAAAATTTTCGATGTTGAGATTTTGATGTTTTTATACGTTTTGAAGGTTCCTGAATCATTTTCACTAAGGTTGGGAAAAATGTCTGTGTGTGTATGTGTGTATGTGTGTATGTATGTGTGTGTGTATGTATGTAGACAAGATTACACAAAAACGGTTTGAGCTAGAATGATGAAATTTGGTACATGGACATTATTCAAAATTCATAGTTTTTTATCAACTTTTGAGAAATGTAGCTCAACCGGAAGAGGGTCATTACTTACAACGTTTTGATTTTTTTTCCTCTAAAGTGACCGTAAAAATAAAGATATATGTTTGATAATTTTTCACATGATTAATAATTGTATAAAACTGCTATATATAGAATTTTAGCTTGATTGAATCGCTGAAAGTACCAGAATTAATTTTTTAACACTGCAAATCTCACGCGCCAACACGTGCCATGGTGCCATCAATAAAAAGCCAAACATGCTCTGGTTTAATATTTATTATTTATAATTTATAAATTTATTTATTTATTATATAATATATATTATATTTATTTATATTTATTTATTTATTATATAATATATATTATATTTATTTATATTTATTTATTTATTATATAATATATATTATATTTATTTATATTTATTTATTTATTATATTTATTATATTTATATAATATTTATTATATAATATATTATGTTATTTAATCCAATTCAAATTGCGAGATAGTCGAGTGAAGACACTCCAGCTTATTTTCTGATGTATTTACAAGAGCTCGATTTAATCAAATATTTTGGATGCTCCATTTAAAAACACCTGACTCGGAAAGCAAACATCTCAAAACTCGAATACAACGAGCTAGTATTTTTTTAGATTATATAGACTCAAAATTTTCTGAACACTTTATTCCTGGTAAAAATATTTGCGTAGACGAATCCATTGTAAAATTTAAATGAAAAATTTCTTTCATTACTTACAACCCCATCAAGCCAACAAAATGGGGTATAAGAATCTATGCAATGGCGGATTCTGAAACAGGATATATCTATTCCATCTTACCTTATTATGGAAGTATTACTTCAGAAAGTCTTATTCGTTCAGATTTACCAGTCACCACTAGAATTCCGCTGCATTTATATAAAAAGCTGCTAGATAAAATCACGGAAGCACAGGGTTACCATATGTTTACTGCATCTACCTATTGTTTTTTGAGAAAATCTCTTAAGTGGTGGAAAAAAATGTTATTTTGGGGCATGGAAGTGTGTAATTAATTCATATATCCTATATAAAATTGAAAAAACAAAACGAAACGAAAAACCATTGACACATTTGAAATATGTGAAACTGTTAGTCGATCAACTGGTTAATAATTTTCGACAAGAAAAATCTAGAGCCTCTACCTCTTCATCTGAGTTCAGGTTAAACGGAAAACTTCATGAAATGCGCAAAGTTTGCTCCAATAGACAGAAAAAAGGTGAAAAGGAGAAACGAGTGAATACTGTGATACTTGTCCTGATAAGCCAAGAATGCACCTTGGGGATTGTTTTGCAAAATACCATAAAATGAAGAAATTCAAAAAGTGATTTTTATAAAATATATTGTATTTTTATATTTTCGTAATTATATTGTATTAATAAAGCATATTTTTTTAGTTTATTCAGGGTTTTTTTAATGACAAAGCAATTTTCAATATTCAACTGAGGCGCGCTCGCGCCATTAAAAATAGCCTGGAGTAGCTGATAGCCCATAGTGAAAATGACTCGGAGTTGCTGCTAGCCCATATTAAAAATTGGTCGGAGTGCAAAGGGTTAAACGGCCAAGTATTTCATTCTATCTATCTGAAATGCTGCGAAGAATCCTATTTTCAAATACTCTAAATCTACTCTCGTCCCCCATGGTCATAGACCATGCCTCACACACATATAATACAACCGGAAAAATAATTGTTTTATATATTTTAATTTTGATTCCCTTTGATAAAAATTTTGACAAGATAAGCCCCTTTACTGCATGATAAATGTCGTTTCCCGATTGCAACCTCTCTTTAAATTCTTCTCGAATATAATTATCCTTCGTGATTTCTGAACCTAAGTATTTAAACTTTTCTACATTTTCAAATTCTACGTTTTGTATGTTAAGACTTTGTGTGTTAATATTGTTCCTCTCTATTATTAAAAGTCTTGCCTTAGCACTATTAATTTCAAACCCTATCTCTTTTCCTGTTTCGATTAATTTTCTACGCTATATTTAATTACAATTGCCTAATTTCCTATTATATTTAAGTAGTCTTCGTGACCTAATACTTTAATTTTTTTGTTTAATTGAATTCCATTTGATTTTTACCCAATTTTTCTAATCACATATTCCAATATTAAATAAAATAAAATTGGTTATAGTGCGTCTCCTTGTTTTAACCCATTCCGAATTTCGAAAGTTTCTGTCTCTTCCTTCAAGACACATTTGAATCATACGTACTAGTTTTTATGAGATTCCCATTAATATCAAAATTTGAAAAAGTTTATCATGGTCTATTCAGTACTTTACTATTTTTATCTATCTCTATATATCTCTGTGACTCTATGAAACTTTTAAAATCCTTGACTGCAGCAACCACATTTCTCTAAGTATTTCGATCCTGAGCTACACCCATCCAACTTTCAATCTCTCAAGTACCTTCCAACATTGTTCACCCACTGCGTCCTTGGTCTTCCAACCGGACGTTTCCCAATCGGTCTCCCCACAAATATATTTTCACTCATTCTTGGTTCCTGTGCTGCCTCAGTTTTCTTTGGTCCATAAATATTGCTTTTTTCTAATATAAACATTTCATTAATACTCAAAATTTCAAAGAATAATATGAGTGCTATAAAATAAATAAATTGATTAGTATATTACATTTAAATCATTTAGTAATATAATTAATATTTTATAATAATATAGGGTAACATTTTTACCGACCGACGATAGTAAGGGAGGTATTGTTTTTATGTATTTTAGATATAGTAAATATATGGATATACCCAGTGGTGTATTGGGAGGGGAACGCAGGGGAACGACGTTCCCTTACCTTTTTCAGAATCGGTACGCGTTCCAGTACTTTTTCATGTCCCGACAAGCCCCACTTAAATCTAATGTTAAAAATTATTTTTTTGGGTTCGTTAATATTTTGTATAGTAAGAATAAGAAAAAATAAAAATTTATATGGAAAAAAATAGTTGGCTGAAAATAGGACTTTTTTCTCCCACTCTGCTTTCGTTCCTTTACTTCTTATTTTACCAATACATCACTGGATATACCATATATTTCTATTCGTATATCTTTGATTCTACGGAACTCGAAAGTTATTAGCAGCAGCATACACATTCCTTCAAACTTTCATCCAACACATTTTTTCTCCCAATTCCCTAACGACTCCCCCAACATTGTTTTCCCACCATTTCCTTAGAATGTATAAATAACTAAATAAATTATAGGGATTGGAGCTTAAATAATATAAATATATAGGTATATCAAAATTTATTAAAATTATTTTGAAGAATATTGGAATATAATCCCATTTCAGCCATTCTATTCATTTTTATATTCATTCTTGGATTGGTGAGGTTCGAACGCACATTCACTATTTCTTAAAACTTGAGTTTACCATTTCAACTACGATAGTGATTTTTCGAGATTAAATTGAAATAAATATTTTTATCATTATATATACATATATCTATGTATATAATATATACATAGATAACTTCTTATATTTTTTATAAAAAAAGTTTTTTGTCTGCACATTGCTCAGAATTTAAAATTTTTTGCATATCTTCCCGTTTCATGACCTCTAGAATTCAAAAGTGACTTTAGAATTTTTCATGTGTATCTGTTTGACTGTCTGTCAGAAATTTCATTAAAATTAAAAATATTCAATAAAAAAATGAAAATAAAAGGAGGAGATTGCGTGTTTCAACAAAAATTGATCTCTTTAAAGAAGTGGGCAGCAGCCTCTGGACTTACGACTCCGGCGTCGCATACCAATTGCAATTAATTAAAGACGGCGCCGACGATCATCTGTCAACTTGCCGAGAGATCATCCCACATCAGCGCCAAATCAATCTTAATCGAAACTTTAAAGGGCTTTAAAGAGATGAAGTATCATTTAATGAATATATATATAAGCAATAAAAAAAATTTTAGGACCCTGAAAAAAAAATAAATACTATTTTATTAAAAAAGAAAAAAATAGTTATCACGTTTTATTTATTTATTTTAATCTTTTTAAAATCAATAAATTTATAATGCCTTTAATCAAACATAAACAAGTATTCAAAACTAGTATTCTTATTATTTTAAGCAGGTTTATAATCATTTTAGGGCCGCTCAAATTTGGGCAAGATATATTACTACGTTGATCCTAACAAGCGGTATAATCTTATATTATAATAAGCATATCATCCACCTATAAAATAAGTTTATTTGTTTTGTTTATATGCAAATAAAACTTATTGATTTTACTAATCCAAACTAAAAGATAAAAATTGAAGTAACTTCTTTATCATTATAATTTATTAATATTATATATATATATATATATATATATATATAATGTAAATACATATAATATTTGAGAACCATATATGTAGTATAAACGTATAAATATAATTAATAAAATAAAATCAATGGCAGGGTTCTCTGCAAATATATATTAATTATAATTTATTGTTTGTAAAATATGAATATAAATAACTTTACTAATGAGAGGAGATTTGTTTTAGTTAATATTTGTTTAAAATTATCTATTCAATTTGTCTAAACTCGCATACTTATATGAAATGTTCAATTTTATTTATTTGGTGCCTGATAATTTGAATTATTCAAAGATATATTTTTTAATTGTAATCAGTTTGTAATACTCGAATCCGTACAAATATGTAAATTATCGGATGACGAAAATAAATCTTGCCTAAGAGATGTTTTATTCTTTTTACCGACCGACGATAGTAAGGGAGGTATTGTTTTCACACCAAATTTCGCATGTGGAGATTTTTACATATCTCCACGAATCATGCATTTTCTTAACAGAAAAAAGTATTTTTAGCATGATGTCTGTCCGTCCGTCCGTATAGATGTGTATAGCTTGAACGGCTCAACGGATTTTGATGAAATTTGGTATATTTACTTAATGTATCAATATGATGAATTGATCAACTTTTGGTGCAAATCCGGAAACCGGAAGTGGTAGTATTAGCGATCGACGATAGGAAGAGAAGGGTTATTTTGACCCCAAATTTCACATAAGAAGATTTTTTACATATCTCCACGTATCATGCACTTTGTATTGGTTTTATCCTCGAGAAAAATCATATTCAATAGTTTTTTATTAATTTTAAATTATATGACGTCACCCAGCACTTCATGACGTCACAGCCGGCTCTTACTTATATATTAAAAATAAAATAAAATTAAAAATATTTATGTTATATCCATATCTGTTTTTTATTGCATTAATAGATACATTAAAAATTTTTGAAATAGTTTCTGTAGCTGGAAAATAATTTATTTCAAACCGTCGGTCGGTTCTGGCCTGGCCACAGGTCAACTTATTTATTATTTTATCTAGTTTATTGGTAATTGTTTAGTCTAAGCGATGTATGATGGATTTTGATAAAACTTTACCAGTAGATTCCTTTTTTGATTCAAAACAAAATTTCCTTAAGAAGTATTATTCAAGTTTGCTTATAAACTAGTTAAGAATTAATAATGTTTTATTGACGAATTTACTAATTATTATTATTTGTTTTTTTTTTAATTTTCTTATATTCAAACCGAACTTATAAAAAAACCCAGAAAATTAGTTGAGCCCTCTGGGGTCAAATAATAAAACATGGTAGCTAAATAGAATTGTGGATTTATATGCAAATTTTAATAATTTTTTATCCTGTAAACTAGAACGGACATACTTCTTAAAGAAAGTTTGTTAAACTGGTAAAATTTTATCAAAATCCATCATACATCGCTTAAACTAAACAATTATCAGTTTATTTTTGTTACACTTTCTTGATTAATTATTAAAAATGATAATTTTACTAGATTGAAGGAAATTTTATACTAAATAATTATACCTTATAAAGATTTATTTTCCTGAAAAATTAAAATAAAATTATTCTAGTTTAACTTATACTTTTTTAATTTTTGTTTAATGTTTTGTAATTTTTAAATATATTTTTATTTTATATTTAAAATTATATGTATTATATAAATTTTACAATTATTTTTCTTTTCAAAATAATACAATAAAATGTTTCTAACTTACACTAAACTTTACTACTTTGTAAACACTTTATTTCAAATAAAATATATTTATTTTTTAAAGAGATGCATATTTTGCCAAGCAATACGTGCTCGTTGAGACGTTCATAGTACTATTCATAGTAATGAAAAAAAAATTTGTTTATTTGGATAATGGTGTTTTATAAATTGCCTGATGATTGCAGAGGCCTCGTTTACGTCTGCCCTACATCCGGATTCGACCATTTGAAAGATTAAAGTTTGGCAATGAAGTTCAACGGTAATTAATTATTATATACCGATAATCAGTATTGAATATTTATGTGTATCAGTTGAAAATATTTTTTATTATTTCTTTATTTATTATTTCAATAGATAGAGAAAATAAAAATAAATATAATTTCATCTATTAGTTTATGCATTTTAAATATCAATTTCTCTGGTACCACATTTTTTAAATGCATTTTTTTTTTGATTCCAGCAAAAACAAATTTTTTAAACCATCTCTATAGTTCCATTAATTCAACTTATTTTGTTTTATTTGATTTATCAGTTATTTATTTTTCAAAGGATTTCACCAAATATTTTTCATGTTTATTTTCTCCTCAAACGCACCCAACCCTTTATAATCATCTAGATCAGGGCTTCTTAAACTTTTTTATATAGCGACCCCCTTCAAGCTTAGGAAATTTTAAACGACCCCCTCCTCCATATAATGAAATTTATATTAACCGTAGATGTAGATGTAATATCGCACTATTTTACAATGTAAAGATTAAAGATACATACTCATTCATTTCACATATATATAATTTAATAATTTTAAAATTTTATTTATAATGATTCAAAAGTATCAGATCTTTGCTACCCCCCTGGGATCGCGACCCACAGTTTAAGATTTAAGATAATTATTTATAATTTTATATATAATATAATTTAATGCAGTTCATTTCCAAGAAATTTCAATTATTTTTTTTAAATCTTTAGAAGAATTATATTTTCAGACATTTTCTTCCTTAACATCCATATAATTAACGATTTGATTTTTGTTTTGATATTCTTTGATATATTCATATATTTATAAAAACTTTGTCCAAATGAACTTAAAAAGAATTGTCTTGACTTAAATTATTTATTAATATTTTATCATTTGTGTATTTCAATATTTACAATTTTTAAAACTCATAGTTTACAATTTTAGATACTTTGGTGCCTTATAACAATACCTTATAAAAATTTTACTCTTCTCCATTATAAAAATAATTACTTATATATATATTCGTTTCTAACACTATCTGGAATTAAATACACCTAGTAATATATATTTTATATAAACAAATACTTGTATATTTAAGGATTATTGAATTGGTTCTTAATTTCTTAAATACTAAATTTTTAAAACAAAAATTTATGTGTCTTCTTATTTCTTAATTAAGAACTTTTGCTATTATATTTTTCCTTTTGTACTCCTCATTTATCACCATCAAGATAAATTTGAAACATAGGCTGTATAAATTTTAAGTTAATTTTTCTTATAAATTTCCATTTATTAAAATTTCGAATGATTTATTAAATATTTGATCTAATGTAGAACTATTTAAAAAAATATTATTGTACTTAATATTTCACATAATTATTATTAATTAAATAATCAATTTTTTAAAAATTGGTGATAATTTTACATTTTAGAATAATACTTAAAAAATATTTAACTAACTCCTTTTAGTTAGACTATATAGTTTCCATGTAAGGAATCAGGTTGCCTAAAATCAGGCACCAATCATTAATTGGCCAGTTGACTATTTATCATAAATTATTAGTTTTATTTTTTTCCTTCTAAATTAAGGTTGAAATTCTTATTAAAATACATTCATTAAATAAATTAAATTTCTTGAAAAATTTTAAACTATGTATTTAATTTTTCTAATTTTCTTTTAATCATCAATCAAAAATAATGATATTACATTATTATTTGTTTTCTATATAATAATGAAGTTTATATATAAGAATTTTAATTTAATATTTTATATTGAAAAAGATTTTAAAATTTGTTATATGTACAAAATAAATATTGGTATCATTAACATAATATCCTAGGATGGGAGGTTAGGCTGCATGAAGGGTGAATTGATGATCATATTATAACCAAAATTTAGAAAATCATATGAAAGAGATAATTGTTTAACATTCAGGATTAAAAAAAATGTTATCAATTACTTCAGAAAGATTTATTTTTTTCAGATGTCTAAATTATGTATACAATACAAATAGTAAATATTAATATATGGTTTCTAATTAGCATGTTTATTAACAAGAAAATAAAATGATCTACGAATTTGATTGACATGAATAATGAAAGATTTATATGAAAAAAAGTTGTCTTAAATTTGAAAAAATAAAAATCTCAGGCTAATGAGAGAATATATTTTTGAAAACATAAATAGAGTAAAATATAATTTTCATATATATAATCAATTATGGCAACTTTAATCATGTATGTAACAAAACCAAATTTTAGATTTCTAAAATTATTTTTGTATAATATTTTATTTATTTTTTATATTTTTTCGTTTTTTACTTTTTTAACATGATTATAAATATTTAGTAATTAAATATTTGATTAAATATATCTTTTTAAAAATTTAAGCTGAAAATAATGAATAGTAACTGATAATTGGAAAAAGTCTCACTATCAAAAAATCACGTCACTTATAAGTGATCAACAATATAGTAGTTAACAAAATATATATATATATATATATATATATATATAGAAAAAAAATTATAGATTAATAATAAAATATATTCCTGAATTTTATTTAGATATCTTGCATGTTTTCAATATCAGGAATTGATTATATAATATATATATATATATGTATGTAAAAAATTACATATTTACTTATGTATTCATAGATTTTTTAAACACTAGAAAAATTCGACTAGTGAATTATAATTTTATTCATTTTTGTAATTTGAATTTTTAATCAATGCATGTTTATTTATTAGTATAAATTTTGTGCGAGGTGTTTTTAGAGAAATCACAATAGTAACTATTTTACAAATGTTTTTGTCAAAAAAATTTTAATATATTTATTTTTTTATTTTTATTTTATTTTTTATATTCATACAAATATATGTTTATTGTAAAATTATATTAAACATAAATTAATAATGAATAAAAATAAATAAATTATTTTCGTCAATGTTAAATATATTAGTTTAGTGAATTATGTCAGTTGAGAGATATATTATATATTTAAAAAAAAATTAAGTACAAGCCATTTATTGAGAACCTATTACAAATGATAACAAATTAGAATATAAAATTTTAAGAATTTTCTATTGCAAAATAAGACTATGTATATATGATATTAATTTATAAATTTTTATATTTTAACATTCTGATTTACAAGTATAAGTAAATTTTAAGTAATAATTTATTATTCTCAAAGATTTTTGGCACATTTAAAAAAAAGTTACTAATACTGAATTAATATATATTTATATATATATATATATAAGTATTGGTTTTGAACTTTAACAAGTTAGCCATCTTTTTTTTATATTACTTTAATTGGTCCCGTAAATTTTGATTAAAAACGGATTTAAGACAACATCGAAATATTTAAATCTTAAAAACACTTACGAATAAACAATAAGTATAAACTAAAGTAACTAATCACAGTCACTTGTTAAATTATATAAAAGATCATATTTTAAATAAATAAGTAAAAAGTGGGATTGAGAATAGTGAAAATCTCTGATTTCCAAAATAAGGAAATAATCAGGAAGCACATTTTAAAATTCAAATTATATTTATAGCACAATAAAATAAAGGATTATAGGAATGCTAAATAAAACTTAGCATTAATCCCAGAATTTGAATATTAATTCCTATCTCTATACTAAATACTAAAAATCTGTAAATACTCATAATAATTAAAACAGTCTATCTCACATATACAAGATATATGAATATATATATACACATATATATATATATATTTATATATATGTGTATATATATATTGTCATTCCATTTAAAAGATCTGATTTTTAATGTAAATGAAAGGACGGATGTATTAGTTATTTATTAAAATTAGTTTGCCAAATATTAAAATATAGATTAATATATTTTTAAGATTCCAAATACATCTAATATATCTAATATATATTTATAAAAAAAAATAATAAAGGCACATTTTATTCATATTTCTTTTTGAAAATAAATGAAATTTTTTATTTTATTAATTGGATCTCTATTATTTTTTATTAATTAAATTAAATAATTCTATAATTTAAAAATTTATTGATTTATATGCTTTTAAATATATAATTTTATTTAATATATATAATTAAATATGATTCATTTTTGAAAAGTATATTTAAGTAATTTTATTATTAGGAATGAATGTGAATACATGTTCCTTTATTATTATTTTTTTTCAAAAAAAGAGTATATAAATTGATAATATAGTAGATATTAAAAGATTTTATAAATTTAATAGGCATCAATAATTTCTTGTAAACTTGAATAAAGCCCAGTGCAGAATCCTAAAACTCCAAAAGAAATGACAAAAATATTTTTCCATAGTCTCCAATTGTATGCTCCAAGACCTGGCCTTTCCCAATAAGTCACAAGTTCAATTATCGCTGGGAAAATGAGACCCAAATTGGATAAACATACTGCACCGACAAGAGACATAAACGGACCTAAATTAGGTACCGCAACAGCAATAGCAACTAAAAATAAAAAAAATTATATTAATTAACAAATTAAATTATAGTAAGTTTTTTTTAATTCAAATACAAGCTATTTATATTTTAATATATGGATTCATTTTTGTTTTTCATTTTATATGTTTAAAAATTATTTCAATTTAAAAAATAATAATGATTGATTCAATTAACATTTCAATTTACATATGATATTTTAATACATTTAGTCTATTTTAACTTTGACATTGGAATGGAATTTTAGAATATTATAATCAGAACCGTTCCTAGGTATATTCCGCCCGGGTGCGAGAATAACTTTGCCGCCCCTTCCCTAATCCAACCCCTTCTCCCATAGTTGTTAAAAATTTACAAATAAAAAAGATAAAGTAGATTTAAGTTAATTTAGTTTTTTAAAAAAAAATGGAAAGTATTTAAGATCCTGAGTGCCCCGCACCCTCTGCACCCCCGGATCGGAACGACCCTGATTATAATAAATAAATAAAAGAATAAATAAAACTACATAAATTAAAAATTTACATGTATATTACTATGGTCAAAAAGTAAGGTGAATTTTTAAATTATTCACAAATTATTTTATTTTTATTCATTCAAATTTATTCTATCCCACTTGGTCCAAAATTTTTTCCAGTTTAATTTATATTTAAAATTTCAGAAATGCTTTCTAAATTTTCTCATTTTTATTATACAAGAAAATAAACCAATAAAAAAATTTTTAGATATAAATTAGTACTTACCCGTGATAATAATAAGAAGAATCCTAAGTGAATAATTCCATAAATTTTTCCGTTCCACTTTGCTTTCCACAGAATTCCATATGATTTCAAATGGAACATAAAATTGAAGATTATAAGTAAGGAACATAGCAAGAGCAATCATGACTTTCACAGACTGAGCCAAACTGTAAAAAAACAATATATTCATTTTTAATTTTTTTTTTTTAAATAAATTATTGTGTGAGATTCACGCGTAATTATCTGTTTTTGTCATTACATTTTTATAAATATATAAGAAGTATTTATAGTAATATTAATAATCTTCAGAAAATGTAATTTTAACCATGTTCAAAATGTTATAACAAATTTTTTTCTTCCGAAATCAATATCAGTTAATTTTTTTTTAAATAATTTTTATTGTTAAAATAATTAAATAATTACTTATGCGGAAATATTAATATTAAAATAACCAATTAAAAAAAAATCTAAATATAAAATAATGAATTTCTAAAATAAGTTGATAAGTCAAACTTATAAATATATCTTATAGTTTGAAAAATGCAATTAAACTATTTATTGTTCAGTTATTTTTTATATTTATTCTCTATAATAATTTATTAAATTATTAAAAATTAAATATTTTGGTTGAATGAGACTATTTATGAGCTGAATCATTGCAATCTTTTCAATCAATTTATATTTAATTTTTATAATTGATGATATATTTTAGTTATTAAAAATATTTGAATTACATTTCATCCTGTGGCAAATTAAGGGAGATACTGCTTTGAATAGCATCTCCATATCGTAAATATCCAAAGAATCCAACACTGGTGTAGAGTGCCACTACTAAAGTCATACCTGTGTTCAACACACTCGGGCAACCAATCAAAGATTTTGGTGTTTTCATATTATTTTCAAGTGGCATCACCTAAATCAGATAGAATATTAGATATTGAAATCAAACAGATGCATCTTAATGATAAAATAAATGATAAATTATAATACTAACCACACCGATTCCTTCAAGAGCGAAAATTGCGTTGCCAAAAAAGAGAGGTAATCTTAAGATATTTGCAGTGGTAGGTACAGTGTCAAAGCCTGGTAAATCGGAGAAGACATAATACATAGTAATAGCCAAGCTTGATCCAATCATAATATTTGCAAACATTGATAATGGAGCCATATATTTCAGTGAACGTACTAAATTAGATAAAATCAAAAGGGGCAACATGGCTACCATATATATTCGTACGTCAATTCCACTATTAGTATGATAATCCACAACCTGAAATCAAAAAAAAAGAATTTACTTATTATATTATATTATTGTTTATAACATGATATTGATTTAAAGAATGAAAATGGGCGCGGTTCAAAATTAGTACAAAGGGAAAAAAAGCTAAGCTCCTCCTTTTTTCCCACTCCGTTATCTTTAGGTTTTTACAGTCTTTAACTTAGGTTGAAATTACCCATCAAGACCGACTGTTTCCCCCTCCAGAGCAACAAAAGTTGAACTCATGTTTTTTTGCCTTTATACCAATTTTGGACCGCGCCCAAGTACATTTTATTTTTCATAGATCGATTGAGTTTATTTTTTATAAAAATAAATAAATTTAATAGCTTATAGTTTTTAAATAAATTTTAGGCATTTTGACAATACTTTATCTTATAAAAATAAATAAATTAGCTAAACTGTGAAAAATCCTTCTTATACATACTTATTAACAATACAAAAATAATTTTACCTAATAATAATAATTTCAGTGATAAAATATTTAATTGTGTCAAATGGTAACTTAAGTAGGAATGTTGAAAAGTTAATTATTCAAAAATGTAAATAATAAATAAGTACTTATAATATATTAAATATATAAAAAATATCTAATGGCGTTAATATGGCCAAAGGACTTAATTTAAATAAAAAAATTCTAATAAAATTCAAAGTTTTTGTTAAGGAATAATAATAATTTTTTTTAAATAATAAAAGTTATACATAATACTAATTTAATAAAATAAAGTTTCAGGCGATGTTGTGACCACTGAAAGGTGATTAAAGAAAATAAATTAATTAATTTTAAAACATAAAGATTAATTATTTATCTTCACGAATCATGAATTTTGTAAACAGAAAAAAAGTATTTTTAGCATCTTGTCTGTCCGTCTGTCTATTATGTGCCCGTATAGACGTGTATAGCTTGAACGGCTCAATGGATTTTGATAAAATTTGGTATATTTACTTAATGCATCAGTAGCATGAATTCATTAACTTTTGGTCTATACCCGGAAACCAGAAGTGGTAGTTTACAAAGTATTAATTTTATATTCCTTGTCACAAAATATTTCACTGATAAATAATTGATTAATTAAACTAAAAATAAAAATTAAGATAATATAATTTAGTCATTTTAATTCAAGTTTTAAAAATATTTTTTTTTGATACTTTTTTATATATAATATATATATTATATAATACATAGTTTACATTTACATAATATAATATTATAATAATTAAATTGTATTTATCATGTGAACTAGGTTTTCACAGTTTACTTCTTCGTTGTCGATAACTTCCTAGCGGAAGTGTCGTGGCCCTAATAACTCCACAGGAGTCATAGGGTGTTCATGGGAAAATTTGACCGAAGTGGTTTCCCCTTGCCTTCTTCGGTGGGGCAGCCGATGTTAAATTTGAATTAGATTTTTATATTTATTAATTATTAATTAAATTAATTAATTAATTAATTAAATAAATATATAATCTTGAGTTCTATGCTGGGATTCGAACTCAGGCTTTCTGTGTAGAAATCTAGTACTCTACCCACTCAGCCATGCTGCCCCTTTTACAGTTTACTATAATTTATTTAATTAAATGTACTATATAAAAAATTATTACATGGAGTGGAAAATCAGACTAATTTTAATAATGATTTTAATTTTATTAAATACCAATTTTTTTTAATTTTTTTTTTCTTTTTATGTTTATATTTTTATCATTTCCTCATACCTGTTTTAAATTTTCAGAAACGAAGACCATATAAACACAGCAACACCCGAGAAGATCAATCACAAGGAACGTATTGATAAGGAACCTGAATAATAAATAACAGATTAA
This sequence comes from Labia minor, assembly GCA_963082975.1. Taxonomy (NCBI): domain Eukaryota; kingdom Metazoa; phylum Arthropoda; class Insecta; order Dermaptera; family Spongiphoridae; genus Labia; species Labia minor. The sequence goes on along the minus strand of OY720347.1, from coordinate 26,957,734 downwards.
TATGCCTAATTCTTTCTTATTTAGATTTTAAATAATATATCATATGGGTATATATTAAACGTGCAAAAAAATAAGGATAAATTGTTATAAAAACCTTGTGAAATTATAAAATGAAATAACTCGCCCACTCACCTGTGACGAGTGACAATATTTTCATGTCCTTAATTTTTAAGGAGGATTGTTTTTTTTATAATTCTATAAAATGGGTAAAATTAAGTAACATGAGTGCCAACACACTGATGTCAGCAAACACCTATTCATATTTTAAAATTTTGAAATATAAGGGCACTTTTTTTGGTCTATAAAGCGTCTACAAAATAAAAAAACAAAATAAAAACATAACAGTTCCAACGTTAAAATAGTATAAGTTATATATATATATATATTAAAATGTATTGAATATCCATTTAATTTTTTTATTATTTTTTTTTTAATATTAAAATATTCTTTATTATATGTATATTTTGATACAATCATTTTTAATGTACACGAACTCTTCCTTTAGCAAGTGTTATTCAACTGTTTTTGGTGTACACCTGATGACATAAATTGCTACAAAATAAATAAAACCGCTCATCAAAGAAAATATACAAATATTTTTACATAATTTTTACATTCCATTTGATTTATGTAAATAACATATATATGTATATAAGTCAAATTATTTTTAAAAACTTTTTCGTTTGGTACATACCTATAAATTTCTAAATGCTCATTTTTTATTTTTAGAGGAGGTTTAATTTTGGTTTCTTATTAAAAGTGTAATCATTTTTAACTTTAAACTTCACTATTTTTGTAGAATTATATAATGACAATTTTATTGAATATCGGTGACCAAAATAGGTAAAAATAAAATTCACAAAGGCGAAAAATAATTTAAAAAAAAATTGAAGATTTACATATAATACTTCAAATGATCATTTGTATTTATATACAATGAGTGTAATTTTAATTTCTCATTAATTATTTGTTTTACTAATTTTTATTTTTAATTTGTATATATTTTTTTCAATTTTAATAAAAAAATTTAATAAAATTTTATTCTAGTACATCTATTTTTATCCTTCCTACTCAATCATTTAGTTAATTAATATGTGACAAGAGAAAAATTATAATTTTAAATAATTATATTATATTATATATAAAACTATATAAAACTAATTAAATTCGATTATTTATAATATAATTTTTTTTATAAATATTTTATGCTAATACATGTCATTTATATTTTCTGGTGAAACAAGTGATAATTGCCAAAAACAGTCGATGAAAAAAATAATTTGAAATTGTTATAAAGATGGATATTTATGATCAATATTGAAATTATCTAAATTTTGAATCACATTTTTTAATTAAAATACTTTTTTATATTTTTTGAAAATCCTATTTTTATTTCACTATTTAAAGGTATTGATTGTACTACATAAATATATTGAATATTATATATTAGATAAATATTTTAATTTATAATTTCATTTTTCAATTAATAAAAAACATTTAATTAATATTTTATATAACTAATTTTCTGTTTAAATTATTATTTATTTCCTAAATGCAAACTTCTTCTGATTTATTATAATAGTTGAAATGATATATAGTTCTGTAGACTGGTAGTAATATATGATTAATAAAATATCTTGCTGCTAAGGAAAACAACTTGCAAATTAATCATCATAAACCATATATTATAAAATGAATAGTAAAAAGTACAATATAATAAAAAAATATTATCCCAAGGAAGTTTTTTAAATTTATTTGAATAGTAATGTGAAACTTTTTCCACTTATATATATTATATGAATTTTTTTATTACATATAAAATAAAATTTATTTTATTTATCAGCAATAATATTTTTATAATTATTTAAATTGTTTTGAAAGTAGTTAATTTTTAACTACAAGGAGCAAGTTCTCACTAGTTATATTTTTAAAATTATCATTTATATATTCAAACAACGTTTCAATTAATAATCCATTAAAAAAAAAGTAAATTCCTATCAAACAATTTAATACGAGTACGAATCGCTGACATCGTTTGGGTTTAGTAGGATATTTAGGTGAATAAATGAAGCTTTAATATTAATTAAGGTATCGATTGCTATTTTTACGGAATATATTTTATTTACCTGAACAGATTTAATCAGACATAGAGATTTGCTTGCTCTTGGCTGACATGCTAGTGTTATCATCGTTGTCACTGCAGCGTTATCGTCCTCACAGTATTCTTTAAAATCATACTGTAAACTTAATTAAAATGATTATATAATATTGAAAAGATAGAGTCTTTCCATTATTAAATAATCCAAGGATTGTTTTATTATTATTATATTTTTTTTTATCTCAACTTCTAGTTCATGAAACCCAACTGTAGATTACAGTAAAGATTCATGATAAATATAATTATTTTGAAAACGATAACGTTGCTATGAACAAGATGGTGACATTAATATACTTGATTAATATCAATTCTGTTCAGATGAATAAAATATAAAACAAATGTTTGTTAAGGTGAGATTCCAGAACAGAATTGTGCCAATTACCTGGCCAGTCTTGAGAATTTCCTCACGGGCTTGGGGCCCATCATAAATGCAGCCTCGGCGACATCAGCAAAACCCAATGAGGGTTTTTTCACTCGAGTCAAAAGAATATGAGCACACTTGACCTGTATATATCGCATAAGAGGAGAAGAGATTAACATTAATTGGCTCACCGGCAATGGAGATGATAGTCTGCCCTCAGACCTGAGAGTAATCTTATCTCCATCGTTATATGTGTGTGTGGGGTGAGTAGAAAGCCGCCTTGGATGCCGAGACGACGACACATTCATACTTTTCACACTCATTCATTCATACAAACACATAAAATCAAATTCACACATATACAAATACATACATATACAATCAGATAAACATTCATTCAAATGCATTATAAATGAGCCTAAAAAAATTTTAATAACAAAACATACCAAGCATAAAAAAAAATTAAATAATATTAATTTTATAAAAAATGAATTAAGTATTTATTTCATTTTATTTTTATTTAATTTAAAAAGCAGAAATATCTTTTAAAACTAAAGATTTCTCACACGTTTTCAGTGATGAACTGATTGGGGAGGATAGTGGAGCAAAAGAAGATTGGGTATATAAAATCTCAATTGTATTATCAAAGAGGAGGGATGGTTGCCATTAAATAATATTATTTTAGTTCACTCAATATAATAAATAATTATAATTTCTATTCGGATCTTAAAAATAATAATATACAATACATAATAATAAATACTTAATAATTTTATATAGATAAACATTTAATTTTTTTTTTCATTTAGAATAGATAAAAAAATTGTAAATTTTTTTCTAAAGTTATCTAAATTCTTTATTTTTCAATTTAGTTACTTTCGGTAAATAAAAAGCAAAATTTGTTATAATTTCAACTTTAATAATTTTAATCAAGAAATATTAATTATAATAATAAGTTAAATAAAGTGAAAATTAGATCATTCTAATTGCAACAGTTTTAATATCAAAAATTATAAACTCTTCGTTATATATAATATTTTTGTAAAATAGATATAAGAAAGTTTCTGCTTTTAAAATTCAAATAAAAAGAAAATTAATAAAAATGTATTTATATAATTATATAAATAATTTCTTACTTAATTCATACTTTATAAAGTTAGTAAATGAAAACCAATAGTCATACTGGAATTCAAAATAATAAGATTAATTTCTTTTACAAAGGAAAAAAAAATAAATGAAATTAATTAAAGCTTAGTAGAGGAGATTGAAATGTTTAATTAATTTATTATTTTATATTCTTTTTCTTGAATATTTTAAAATTTCTAAATAAATTAAATCAAAATAAATTGAAAAAATTTATGAATAATTATCTTATGAGTTTAAATGCTATTTCTAAAATTTATTACTGAACAAAAAGTTTTATATTCAATTTGGAACTTTTAATCTTCCCAGAATCTAATTCTATTTAATATTAATTTATTTCTAAGATATTTAATAAAATTAATCAAAAGTTAAATAAATGAAAAAAATAAAATTTATGCTATAATTTTTTTTTTTTTTGTAATATATATTTTTAAACATTTCAATTCTTGCGAACATACAAAAAATAAACCTGGAATAAATTAATAAATAAAAAAAAAAAGATTAATGAAAAAACAATTTAACTAAATTCGAATATTTTAAATAAAATTTTGTTTTCCCAATTAAAAAATGACAATGATTAAATTTGAATAATTGAAAAATATAATAATTAACTTGATCATTTGAAAGAGTATTACTCAAAGCCCCTTTTCCAATTAATTAGTAATTAATAAGATACATAAAATTCCAAATGATAAGATAATTATTTCTCTTTCGAGACCCTTCATGAAATTAATATGAAAGGTATTAATAATAATATGATTAATAACGTTTTGTTTTTAGTTAAAATTATAGAAAAGCTAGCATTAAAACACGGATAGATGATTGATAATGAATGATTTCTAAAATATGTTTATATCTTGAAGACATGTTACTAACCAGCATATGTACACAATAGGTACAGACGATGCCTATAAATATGGTCCCAATGATGCCCACAACACTTCCTGAATTTGCAAACGCATAAGGCATTGCCAAGATTCCAGAGCCAAGAGATCCTTTCAGGAGATGAATTAACGTCTCGGTATTCCTAAAAAAAAATAAAATGAAATGTAATACGTGAATAAATTATATAAAAATATTTAATTTACATTAATTTATATCATAAAATATATGACAAATTATATTATTCAACTTTTACCTATATAATTTTTAAATTAAAAATATCAATTCGCCCCTTGCACACCTTATCCCTATATTATTATTTATATTTTTTTTATTGACTCTAAAGATCAAAACACACAGCTTAGCGCTTAATTATTTATAATTAAATTTTGACATTAAATAAAAAACAAATAATTTGACTTTTTGAGAAAGGGCATACTCAAAAAACTTGGAATAATTCTATATAGAGATAGAGGCAGGAACTCTACAAGAAAATATATCTATTTTTCTTTTTTTTGAGAATCACATTTTGTTAAGTTTGTCCTTCGTAATTGTAAAGGATCATTTAAACTAATTACATTAATTAAATATATATATAATGATTTTAAAATTAATTTACACATACGAGTACACATATATAATTTATACTTTTAACTTGAAATAATTTTTTTTTTTAATTTAAAAGATTTTAAAACTTTATAGAAAATGTTGAATGAATTACTTAAAAAATTTCTTTAAAGAATTTTACTAATGTATAAGTACTATGATTATAATAGCTAGATGAACTGAATTCTAATTCTCTCTTTCTCTATATTATTTTGTTAATAATTAATTAATCAATTGTAATTAATGATTCTAATAGAATTTTATTAAATTAGTATCATTATATATATATAAAAAAAAATTAATTTTAATTCTCTCTCTCTACTGAGAAAAAGGAGAAATACTTTTAATTAACAATCTTCAAAATAAATTTCAAAAAATTATTCTAAAAGAAAATTCTAAATAAAATCAATTTATTTATTTAATATGCAAATATTTATCACTTCCAGCAACCTCATCCCAATTTCAATCTTTAGTTATTTATAGCCATTACCAATTTTAATCAATTAATTTTTATCTTACAAGTAAAGAGAATCTTTCATTTATTACTGAGACTAATTATTTCTATCCCCTCCTTAACTTTACAATTTTAATTAAGACTATAAAATACTATATATAAAAAAAAATTGAAATTTATCATTATCTCATTAGACAATTAAGCTTTGTAATATATTTTAATTTTTATTCAAACAAATAACAAAAAATATATACCTATAAATTTTCAAATGGTGAATATTTATATATATATACTAGCTGCTCCGAGCGCCTTCGGCGCTCTCCACACCTAGACGGGGGCTCCGCCCCCTGTACCCCCCGAGTGTCTCTATATTCTGAGCTATAACCATCTAACTCCTACCCTGTCCCATCTCTATAGTTTTTTATATGTTTATTTATGCAGAAAAAATTAATTGACATAATTATTAATTTAATAAAATAAAATAATGTAATAAAATATTAAAATAATAAAAATTAATAAATTTGTAAAAAAAAATATATAATACTTAAAAAAAATGTACCTTTGCGAGTTTCGAACTAAGAGTGCAAAGTCATAAGATAACGCCTTAGACCGTTGACCCATGAAACACTTTTATTTGCAAGTCTACTATTAGAATATATAGACATGTCAAATTTTCGCCACCAGCGCCTCTATGATCTAGTATGGTAACTAAACTATTTTTAATTAATTAGCAACCCCTGGACACACCTTACCAATTAGCGGTTTAATAGAAGAAGTCTGACATGCCCTGAGACCCACTGAATATGCATAAAAAATTTCATAAGAATCGGTCCAGCTGTTTCGGAGGAGTATTTTTTCAAAGTTTTGTGACACGAGAATTTTATATATAAGATATATATATTTGTTTTTAATCAGAGAGAGAGAGAGAAATTATACTTACGATGTCGGATGCGCAACTTTTCGATGCTGGAAGGGGTCATAAGGGGCCACCCCTTGTTCACACACGCTCATATCACTCTTAAACATGAGTGGGGTAGTTGAACCAGCTGCAGATTCTAAAGAAACACCCACCGCCTGGGTCTTGTATCTGCAAATAAATAAATATATTCTTTAGTATGACTTCCTTGCAAAAAGAACCTTTCTCTGATCTACTTTCGTATACAAATTTGCAATTCTACTTGGGCGATTAAATACTGAGTAGAATTTAAGCTTTCTATTCAGATCTACATTCCAAAGGATTTATTTTTAAGAAAAAAATACAAAAAAAGCTCATTTCTGGAAATGTATTTTTTACAAAGACGCATCATTAGTATAATATTGAATTACAAAATTTCAATATAATTCTAAATGTTTAATTAAAATTTATTTTAGAGATAATAAATGAACACTATTATAGAAACTGTTAATTGGTATAATCAAATTTTACATTTTTATCAATTTATTGTTTATATTTCATTTATAAAGTGATCAGTTTCCAAATTGGCGAGGATCCAATTTTTTTTTCTTATTCCCATACTATAATAAGTAATGTACAAAATAAATAAAATCTATTAATACTTGTAGTAAAAAATTCTGTGAATGAGTCTTTATTATATATTTTCCCATGTGTTTATACTTTTATTGACATTTTTCTTGAATTTTTTTTTTTTATGTAAAACAAGTTTTTTATTATTTCAAATGTGAATATATTAACAATTCACAAAGATAAGATATTTAATAGAGAAATTTAATATTAATTTATCTGGTTAGATAAATATTAGTTTATGAATATTCAATAATTCATAAGGATAAGAAATCTAATCTTTCTTAATGTAAGAGTTTCTCAGGGAAACAATCCTTGATACAAAATTAAATTGACATGTTCCTACATGTTGTCTCGTTTAATTTTTAGCAGTTAGAAATAAATATATGTTGAATATTTCAATAAAGAAAAATTTAGACAGAATTAAAAAAATTGTATATTATTTATTTATATATGTTTTTCAAATATTATTCCTGATTCAAATCTAATATTGAAATACAAATATAGGTATATTGGTATTTAGAATAGAGGTGTCTAAACTATGACCATTCGAGGGCCACATTGCAAAAAAAAAATATCATTTTACCTTTTTTTTAGAACCATATTGAAAAAATTTAAATATTTTCATAATTTGTGTTTGGGCCGCAGTTTAGACACCCCTGATTTAGAATATCCACATTATTATTTTTTTAATTTAAAATTTATTAAAATAAATAAAAAATAAAATTTAAGAAAAATAAAATCTCAAAATTCTGATAAAATTCTCATATAATGAGGATGATTATTATTTAAAATTTCATTAAACATAATAATAATAATAAGAGAAAGTATAATTTGCCGAATTTAATAGACTTAAGTTTTCTTAGTCTATAATTTATTAGATACCGTATTAACAAAATTTAGTAAAAGTATTATTAAATACCAAATCAAATTTGTGTATATTTAATAATTTTAAGAATGTAAAAATGTATAAAGTCTGAAGCAATAATCAGAAAATAAGTTCAATCATCAATAAATTTTAAGAACACATAATTTTTCTCCCCCCCCTCCTCCAACAATTCCATACCCTTCTAGAATGTTATCACAAAGGCATGAATTAATCATAAACTAATAAAATGTTCATATCATTATATTTTTATTGATTTGTTAATGTAAATAATTTTATAATACCTAATACATTTCATTCTTATTTGACAGGAAATTAAACCTCTTTTTGGCAACTTACTGTGAAATATATGCGAGCTCAGTCTTCACACCGGAATTCCGCCGATTGTATTCGCTAACAGTCTGATGTACTTTTGGTTGTTGGGGTTTCACCTAAAAATAAAAAGAAATCTTATTAGCAATAGAAACATAATATAAATAAATAATAAAGGATACATTTATAAAGCAATTTCAATCATATTTAAATATATATATTCTCAATTATACTCCAAAATATATTTGAATAATTAATTTTTAAATATACAAAATATTTATTACCAATACTTTTTATTAGACAAAAAAAACAACGACGTATATATCAAAAAATGTCCAAAATATCAGAAACTTAAATGTATATCTTTACAAGTAAATGAAAACTTAAAAAAGAACTAAATACTATATTTCATATAAGTTCTAATATTAAAAAATCCTTGACAATAATCCATATAAATTCTCAGTTTCAAACAAACAAAAGGGCTTATTATCAGGATTAAATAATTATCTATATTAAATAATCATAGTTGTCATCAATTTTAAAGAGATACTTATAAATTTGAAATGTTTTATTTTAAATGTATTATTTTTTGTAGTTGGAGATATATATATAATATATTTTGGGGATAACAAAATTATAATATAAATTTTTTTTAAAAATATTTATAATTGAGATTAAAATAGCTAGAAAGAGATCAAACATATGAATATAAATTGTCTTTGAAATTATAGTTTTAAAACAAATATTTTTTAATTACATTTAAAGTTATATTTGATTTAGCATTTCAATTATAATAATTTTTTTATTGGAGCCTTATTTCTATCTTCTTACTTTTTATATCTAGAAAAAAAATAAATATAAAAAAAAAAATTCACTGTTTTATATTAAAGTTTATTCATATACTTAAATGAATATATAATATAGACAATTTTTCTTATATTAATATACATATCATATATATATTATTATTCTTAATTTTCTAATTTATTCTATTGAGACAAAATAATTATTTTATTTTGTTTTAAAATATAGGTTTTGAGATGATATATATTTCCAAGAAGTTTCAATTTCTTAACACCTTGAAAGTGCCAATTATTTATTAAAATCTTTAGTGAATATATAATAATAATAATAATAATAAATGAGCAGGGATTGAAGCATTCATTTTTGGAGTATAAAATTACTTGAAGAAGTACTATGATATCAGAGTCAGATAGATTATTAAAAAAAATATCACATTTAATCTATTACCCTCAAGAGGTTTGTGGGTCCTATCAAATGATTTATATCTTTATAAGAATTTTCACTTCAATTAATTTATAAATGTATATTAGATTAAATTGAATTGAATAGGGGTATATTTACACAATATAAAAAAATAATAGTTAAATATGAAAAGTAGGACTTATTAACTTAATTGATAAGGGTTAAAAAAATGTTTTGAGGCTCTTTCTAATTTTAAAATTCCAAGGATGTTTCAATTGAATGTTGTTGCTCAATTACTTTAAGGCATTTATATTTCAATAAATAGAACTAATATTATTATTTTAAATAACTTTTGATAGAATATAAAACTATTAATAAGAATCTATGAAAAAATTACTTACAATACTGATATCTACTTCGGTTCAGGCTATATTAAATATCATTTATTGTAAATTAAGAAATTTATTCTAAAAGTTTTCATTTTCAATTAATTTAATGAAAGTATTATTTATTTTATTATTTTAATAAATATTTTAGTAGCAATAGGGTATTCATTTATTATCATTTTAAATTAAACTCAATTAATTGATTATTTTAATTAAAAAAAAATAATTAAACTAATCTTTTCCATAAATTTGACCATAATAAAACACAAAAACCTCTTAATAACGTGAATTTAATAAAAATCTTATGAAAATATATTTTAAGATTAGAAATATATACATACTATGTTTGTTAATTGTATATAAGATTAGTTATTTAATAAGTAAAATTATTTTTTCAATTTCAATAATAAATTAAAATATTTCTTTTTTATTTGATTTTTGTAATATTATCAAAATATGAATTTTATATTTATTTCAAATTCATAACTATTAAAATAAAATAAAAGTTTTTTCTTAGTTACTTATAAATAAAAATACTATGTTTACTAATGGTTGTATATGTTATATAACGTGCAGAATTATGGGGTTGTAAGATATGTAGGCATCAAAGATTACTAATTCAATGGAGGACAGCCAGCTTTTGGCCCAAGTGGTTTTGACCTTGGCAGAACAGCATCCCGCTTGGTTTATTATATGTCTGGATATCTCTTTATAAATCTTTGGACCATTCAAGGGATTTTCTTATTTGTGTTATAACGAATTGAAAAAGTCTGACCTTCAACATCATTGGGAATTATTTGACCTTTCAAATTTAAAAAATATTTATTTAGAATTTTTATCTTTTTTAAAAATAAATATATTGTTATTATTATTAACAACTTTTTTTTTATTATAAATGATTTAATTTTGATGTTTGGTTTGATAATTTTAATTTTTTTTTAACTTCCTATAGGTAGGCAACCAATCAGACTTTTTAAATGTATGATTGCATATATTTCTAGGCTAAAACAATAATAATAAATGTATTAAAGCTTGTTATAAGTATTATTATAATACTAGAAATTGTTTTGAAGTTTCTATATATTTATCGCCATTTATTTTTAAAAACTAATGATAAAATAATTATAATGTTTTTTTTTTGAATCGTATGGTATATATTGTACTATATACGTATATACCTGGATTTATATTATACGTATAATAAGTCAAATCACAATAATTTTTTTTTATTTGAAAGAATATTCTGGAATAATGAAGCGTTCTATTATAAAGGAATAATTGTAATAATAACTTCTGATACTCATATCAATTTGAATGCTAACATTGCAAAAAAGAGCTATTTGCAAAGTAAGCGTCTATATAACCATATACGATATTGTATAGTTGTTTAATAAGATTAAAAAATAGATTCATGATTTATAAATATATTCTATGAAATAATTTAAAATCAATTTTATTTATATATTAGTGAATTTCATGATAAATTAAGTTTATGAAGATAAGTTCCTTAAACAAATTATTCCATTACATATTAACTTTTGAAATTATATTGTAGAATGAATAGCATAAACACTAAAAAAAATTATTTGAAAATCAAAATTTTTAGTTAATTTTGATTCAATTAAGTGAAACATATCTAAATCTAAAACATTTTTATACTCTAGGTATAGTAAACTATATAATAAAAAGATTATCTGATATAATATATATATAAGCATTAAATTATTTTTCAATTTTTTTTTTAGTTTCACCTCTTTGATTGCTTTTAATATTATATTGATATTAATTAAATTTAAATGCATGTATCTATATTATAAATCTTTATTAAATTTCAAATTATAATAAAAATTAATAAAAATATAATTAATTATTAATTTTATAAATATAATATTAAATTAATATATATTTGTGAAAAAGATTGAAAAATTAAAAGTAATAATGTTTTATTATCGTATATTTTTCTTTCTAAATATGAAGAATGAAAGTTATTATTTATATATTTATGTGATAAGATACATAAATATAACTAAATTAGGGAACTTGAAAAGAAAGTTTTTTTTTAATTTCAATGAAAAACATGATTTATTTTATAAATTAATAATGAATATGTATTATAAATAATATTAATTCGTTCTATAGGAATTAATTTCTGCATTTTTTAATTTAAAAAGAAAAAAGAATGTATATGTGTATGTGTGTCCGTTTAAAATATGGTCAAGGTTTTATTTATTTATTTATTTTTCTTTTTTCTTTTTCAATTTTCTTTTTTAACTTTTCCCGTCTTCATTTGTCATCACTTGACCTAAGTTTTGCTGATTAATATTCATCGAGTGGCTGGCCGCGAGGGGCAGGTGATCCCAACTCTTGATATCTTGGCTTCTGGTTGCGACCTATACCGCCTCCTATTCGAACGATGACATTCGTCTGGGGGTCTTGTCTGGGGAATTTCCACTCTTCAGCTGAGTTCTTCAGCATTCTTCTCCAGCCTCTCGCCACTCCGCCGGTCCCGTTGCTCTCCTCTTTATTCTTTCCCCTTTGCTTCCTTGGACAACTTTCGCCATGGTAAGGGGCATCAACTCCCATTTCATTCACTTCTCTATCGAATAATAAAGATTCATATTCATTCTTTTTTTTTATAATTAAAGGTAGAATTTTCAGAATTTTTTTTTTTAATTTAGAAAATTGTTAAATTATCTTATATAAATATAGATTAAATTAAATGAATAGAAAATTTATTGATATATATATTTTCTTTTAATTGTGTTATTTAATACCTGTTTCAAATAATGATAATTCTTTTTTTTTCTTTATGTTTATACTTGAAAGTTTATATAAACTATGTTTACATTCTTCATTTTATACCAAGTGTTATCTTTCTACGTGTTTATAATAATTGTTATCTTAATATAAATATTAAATGATGTAATATTATACATATTTATCAATTTTAATTAAACACTTTTAGAATTACTTTTTATTGTAATCAGTTCAAATCAAATTTAATTTAATGATATCATTTAGTGTCTTTTATATCCGATATAGTATTTATTTATTATTTCCTAAGAATAATTTCATTGAGTTTTACCGACTTTTGTTAATACATTTTCCTTAATAACTGAATATTTTAATAGCAGAATATGTTTTGCTAATTAAAATTAACAATTACAGTCAATGAAAGAAACACAGAAAGATTTTCAATGTACAAATTACCAAATTTTTAAGATCCATTTTAATCCATTATTATTATAGGCAACGAAAGAACAAATCTAGCTAAAATTTTAAATTTTAATGATTGTGGATTTAACTTCCCAATCTGTTCTAATTTACTCAAATCCATTAACACCCAAGATTAATATATACAAGAGGAAAGTAATCCTAATTAAGAAAAAATATTCTTTCTATTAAATAAGATTTAAGCTCTTATAATTAATATTTAAATAAATCAATTTTTTCGAGTTGAATTTAATCGAAGGAAAGGAAGTGTGATATCGTCTCAGATTTGACGCATTGGATTTGAATGAAAAAAAGATGAAGGTAAGAAATAAATTGAAAGAGGACTTATCTAAATTTTTTAATTAATTAATTTATTTATTTCATGTTATAGATAATACCTTTATGAGTACATTCTTATTTTTCAATGTGATTTTCCTATTTTTCTTATACTTATATTAAGATAATCCTTTATAATTATTAATACATAGGATAAAGAAAAAGGATCAATAATCATTAATTTGGAATTAAAATTATTTTTAAGCACACATTTGTCTATCTACTGAGATTAAGATTTTAAAGTTTGATTAGAATGAGAAATCTTAGATTAATACATTTATAGCTAATGAAGTTATGTATAAGTTTATATTAGGTTGTTCAGAAAGTAATTTCGTTCTTTTTTTTTTTTTGCAAAACTGAAAGACAATTTTCGTATAATGAGGGTAAAAAACTTATCCAGATGATTTTTTTAACCTCTTTAATTTGAAGAAAAAGTTTAACTTTCTAAAAATCAATCCCTTTATCGTGTCTTTATCAGCTTCAACCGGCCTTCCAGTACGTGGTGCAGCTTCGACATCAAAATTGCCGGATCTAAATTTTGCAAACCAGTTCTGGCACTGGTGTATTGTCAAAACATCTTCTCCATACATATCCTTTAAATTCTTTCTGGCTTGAACAGCATATTTACATTTTCTAATCGAAAAAAGTAAAATTTGATGAAAATGTTGCTTATTGCTCTCATATTTAAAAGGGAACCAATATAAATCTGATGCGTAGATTTAATTAAACTTTTTCACACATAAGCATTGCTATATCAGATCAGCTCTCCAAACATATAATGATTATGCGGCTTAAGATTGAAGTTGTGTTCGAAAAAATACAATTAAATTCTTTGGCGGAAAAAACGAAATTACTTTCCGAACACCCTAATAGCTTTATTCAATTATTCAAGTATATATTTTATTCTTATAATAAATATTCGAATAATTTATCTTTTTTATTAAAAATTTAAAATGATACCTCACATTCAAGGTTGAACAATTGCTGATAATAGAAGAATTTATATACAATATTGTAGTAAAAAAATAATGTATAGAATCTTTTTGATAAATTATAATGTGATTAGTAGAGATTATAACAATAGTTTAGAGTTTAGAGGACATTGTTCTCATCTTATATCTTTCTGTTAGATTATACCTAAATCTAATCATTTAACATGTAAAACAAAAGTTCAAAAGAAATATTTGGAATTCAATCCATAATCAACAAATTGAACTTTATTATTTGTCATCTATTATCATATTTTAAAAACACTAACTAATTTTAAATTAATAAATATAATGATTTGATCATTATTTAAATTCATATACTTAATATTAATATTATTATTATTATTAAATAATATATTATATAGGTATCTATATTTTTATAATATATCAATATAGGTAGAGATAACAATTATATAATTTAAATAATATTTCAATGAGAAAAAAAATATATATAGAATTTTTATGAAAATTCTTTAGAAATAATTATAGTAGTAGTAATAATCATATAAACTATATTATATTATACTCGTAGAATATTTTATAGATAGTACATGAATTTAATTAAAGAAATTTTCATGAGTAATGCATAATAAAAATGTCGTCACAAATGAATTGAATTAATGAATGTGAAACGTTTATAAATTATTAAAAACTCAAATTTTATCAATAAATAAACTTTAAAAGGTGTGGTAAATTAAAATAAAATTGTTAATAAATTCATTCATATCAATATGATTTATTATATTTTTATTAAAATTTTTATTTAAAAGTGTTTATTAAGGAAGATAAAATTAATTACACGAAAAACATTTGGTTAATGACTATTTTAACATATAAATCAGATTAGACTTTCTTTCAGAATAATTATTCAAATTTTTTTTAAGATTGTTGAATCTCTCGGTTTTTATCGTTCGTATTTGATTCATTCGTTTCTTTTTTTTGATGGTTTCGCCAAGGTTGATATTTACATAAAATTCATTCTATTATCACTGTTACGTTTTAGTTTTACATAAATGAATATATAATCTAACTATGAATAAATAAATATATATATATACCATAAAAATATTATCATTATAATAGAAATATGAAATTTTATAATATTATTAATATTTGTGTCTGTTATTCATTTCAATTAAATTCAATTTATTCATTTCAATTAAATGACCATTCTTATCATTGATTTGATAAAATGACCCAATTTATATAATCTTTTGAAGTAGTTCAATAATTTTATTTATTTTTTTGTTATAGAACAATAACTTAGTAAAGCTTTTTAGAAATTAATATTTTATTATTTTAATATTAAAGAAATAAGGGACTTTCTTTGAATCAAGGACAAACGAAGAAATTGATAAAATAAATGAAATGTGATCAAGAAATTGAGTTGCTGCCAATTTGCTACCTGATAACTTTTTTCTCTTTCCATATTTTTATTAAATATGTCAAATAAATCATGTTCATTTATTTATTTTATTAAATTTATTTATTTAATTTAATTTAATTTAAAATTTTATGATCATAATTCCCTTTGAAAATCGAGAATTTTTTTTATATAATTTTCATGTTTTTATTTGTATTTAAAATAATTTAGTTTACTTTTTCCCTTTTCCTATCATTTCTCAGTCTCTTTCTTATCTTTTCCTCTTTTTTTATAACAAACCTTTTGCGTTGTTTAAATATACAATAGATTATTTAACCGAAATTAGAACAGAATTTTGCAAAATTTTCTTTTATATTTAAATTAAAATTCAATACTTACTTACTATCAAAAATCGATTTATATCTTTTTAATTAATTTCTATTTGTTATATAATAATATGAATTATAAGATTAATGACAGTTTAAAATATGTAATAAGATTGAATTTAAAATATAAATTTAAGTAAAAAGAAATCTTTTTATAATAAAAAACACACTTTACTTAAAATTGCACTAAAAAGTAAAAAATAAAATCACTGTAAAGTGTGTGCGCTCAAATTATAATAACACCAAATGGAAGCTAATGTTTTACGGTGTTATTATAATTTGAGCTCAACAGTGATTTTATTTTTTACTTTTTAGTGCAATTTTAAGTAAAGTGTGTTTTTTAAAAAGATTTCTTTTTACTTAAATTTATTTTATACTTTTTAGTCGTGTTCAGCGCCTCTAGAACTGCTATCTATTATTGAAATAGTGAACTATTCCATATTCCGCATATGAAAGTTTAATTAATTAATTACCACTAATAGATAAATAATTCAGTGGATTTTTCAATTGATTCGTGTATTATTAGCAGGAGCAAGCGCGTATGCAAAATTTCAAGTTGATTGAATGACGGGAAGTTGTTGAAATATCGATTATAAAATGCCGCGGACAAACCGCGGACAAACATCACACGGACAAACGGACAGTGTGAGTTAAATAAATTGTTCTCTAAATCATTATTTTATTCAATAATTACCAAATCAAAGTATTATTTAAAAAAACAGAAATTAAGATCATTATATTAATTGAATTAATATAAAATTAATATATATATATATATATATATATATATATATTTCTAATATTATATCAAGATTATATAGGATAATGAAATAATTAATATAAATGGAATATATTTTTACAATAATTACCCTTTTGAATTAGTATAATTTTTTTATTGTATGTTTGATTAATTTTCTTCACTTATTTACTTTATATTAATAGTCTAAAATTTATGAATTTGTTAACAATATCAAGTTCCAATTGGTAAGATTATATAGAAACTATTCTTTTTTTTTTGTAAAATATTTTTGAAATTTTTTCTCTTTTACTTTTAAAATCCAATTCTACACAATACTTAGAATAAGTTTTTTTTATCTTCCTTTCTTATTTAAGAAATGTCTGTAACTCAATGGGAACAAAAAAGTTGAATGATTTCAGTGGAGGCAGTGAAAATGGATAGGCTTAAGAACAGGTGCTAGAGTGAAGGGCGTTTACCTCCACCCTGTGAATCGCACACACCCTGACACCAATTTTCCTAGTGAATGGAAAAAAAATCTAGCGAAATTTATTTGCATGCAAATTTCTACTTCCGACATTTAATTAATGATTTATCAGTCATATTTTGTATCATTGATTAATTATAAAGACGGCCTTTTTGAAATCAGTGATAAATTCATTTTTTCTGTTATTAAAATTATAAAATTACAGTGATGTGTTCGCAGAAATTTTGGCAATCGATCTTTAGTTTCCGGTATCTTGTTTAAGGTCATACAATAATTAGTCTTTGGAATAATTTATATTGATATTTGCTAAAATGAACGAGAAGATGTGTTGTAATTGTAAGTGTTTGACAAAAAAAAATTTTCTCTATTCAAATACTCTCTGGATTAATATATTTTTTTTTAAATCTTAAGGAAGTTTACTTTCTATATTGAGGTTAAAGATAACTTTCTTGAAAAATTCATTTCCCGGTAAATAAACCTTTATAGTAACCAAAAGGGAAATTATATCCTTTCCAATTTAATTATGTGCAAAAAGATGTCCTTGATAGTATGTCCATTTCCTTAAAAATAGCCAAAACTAATCCAATAAATGAATTCCATTTTTTTGTTCAAAGAATGGTATAAGTACCTTATTTCATTTTTATCTCCGTTTGCTTAAGCCTTGAAAGATAAGTCTATTTCACTCGAACAATCAAGTCATTTTGAAATCATCGTTTGATATCCAATATTTAGTAATTTTCAATAATAATATGAAAAATCACAGACGTCAATCCATCTAATTTATTTATTTCCATTATGATTTAAATAATCATAGTAATCAATGTTCAATTATATGATTCATGAAAGACATCATCTTCATTTTAAGTAGCATATAAACATTGTTTTGTAATAATAAAAAATGGATATATTTATAAATATATATATAATATATATTATATAGAAGATTGATGGAATGCTTATTAATGTTGAATTTAAAATTATATTATTTAAAATTAAAAAAAATATTTATAGAAAGAAAAAAATTTAAGAAAGAAATAGAAAATAAAAATACTTTATTAACAAATAAAATTACTTCTCTTTTGGTGGAGGTGGAGGGGGCCAAATCTAAACCCCGAATAAATTTAATTTAGTAATTCTCAACCTGGGCGATATCGACACCTTAAAGGGGGCGATTTTTTGACTATACGCTTTTGGGGGGAGAAATCATTTTCAACTCTTAAAAAAGGTAAGATGATTTTGCGAACAGGCTTTTAAACATTTTCGCTTTTTTCAATTTTTTTCAATATGGTTCTAAAAATAATACTTTATATAAAAAAAAAACTTTTTTAAAAAACCACGTTTTTAACGCACTAAAAAGAAGAAAATAATTTTTCTGAAACCCCATAGGTACTGACATTACAAACAAGAGATATGATTTGAAGAAAATTTTCTATAACGTAAAACGTGGGGCGCAAATAATAATAAATTTTTTAAATGCAATATAATTTCTTTGATTAATTTATTTCAATATCCATGGATTTATATTTTAAGTTTTATATTTTTTACCAGACTTTTTGTAAAAGGGAATATTATTAGTAATCCAACAGAATACTTTTATTAATGTAAATTTTTTTTGGAAAATTAATTCCTTAATATTAAATAAACATCTTCAATTTACACTTTAGAAATTTTATTAACATAAATATTAAATATTTGCTAGAAGTTTTGCAGTAGCAAAATTTAGTTTTAGATTTCTTCAAGTTAAATTTCTTATATTATTTACCAGAATATTGTTAGGATGTCATTTTTTATCAGAATTTTTTAAAAGTGAATATTATTAGTAATCTAAAGGTAATCTTTTCATAAATTAAATTTACCTCTTTTAAAAATTTCGATAAGTTATAAGCTTTACTTTTTGAAGCTAATTAAAATATGAATTCATTTATCCTATTAATTTGTACCTAATAACATTTATTTATAAATTTTTATACGATACAGAATATTTTAGCCATAGTTGCGCCCCACGTTTTACGTTATAGAAAATTTTCTTCAAATCATATCTCTTGTTTGTAATGTCAGTACCTATGGGGTTTCAGAAAAATTATTTTCTTCTTTTTAGTGCGTTAAAAACGTGGTTTTTTAAAAAAGTTTTTTTTTTATATAAAGTATTATTTTCTACTTTTTAGTCTTCATATATTGCAATCGATTTCACTTGACCTATACTACTTTTAAGTTTTTTGATTGACTTTAATAGTCATGAAATACTATTATCCTGAAAGTAATAAATTTAAATTGAATTATAAAGAGAAATTTTTAAATTTGTCATATTTTAATTCTTTATTGCCTAAAACTCATAAATTTAAATTTTGTTTTCTAAATTACAGTACAAAACATTAATATACCTTCTTTCAAATTTATTTACATTTTAAATATTATACATATTATATTATTCTTTTAACGGGTTTTTAACGGTTTTTTTCAAATTTAAATATTTACACTTTTTGTTTTGATTTTCCCATACAAAATTATATTCATTAATTATGCTCTAATTAAACACTTGCAAGCTACGAATGTGTTATTTTATTGTATTGTCATCCAGAATACATAACTCTGAAAAGTTTCAGAGCGATTGGATGACTGGAAGTGGTCGAAATTTCGATTGCAAGATTTGACCCGAACAGATAAATAAACAAACAAACAAACAAGAAAGCAAGCTAAGAAAAACGTGGTAAAATACACTCAGTTAGCAAGAGTGCTAATGATGACTTGGTGAGATGCAGAGAGCAAATGATAGCTGAAGGAAATTGAGGGTGGCGTTTAAGTCGAAAAAAGGTGTGTCGAAACAGGCAACCAATCAGAAGACCCGTTAAGTAAAAATAAGAAGAGGGGAGTTTGAACCTTTTTTCTACCTCCCTATTATATTTTTTCAATATTTTGATTTTATTAATTTTTTATCTCTCTTTGTAAAGACGAAATTATAACTTTAAAATGATTTTAAATGTAATCAATCAAAAGTCAGAAATTATAATTTAAAAAAATCAAAATTCTTCATAAAAAAAAAATGGCTTTTTATTTTTTCTAATACATTTACCGTGTATATAATATATAGAGATTCTTTATTTCATTAGATTGAATATTATTTATTAGTAATTCATTTAATAAATATCTAATCGTTATTTGAAATTTATTTAATTATTATTTTAGAATTTATGATGCTTAATCCAAATTTAATTCGCAGCATGGAACATACGATCAGGACTGTCATTTAGTTGGAGGGGAGCGACCTGAACATTTTTTCAAACTTCTTATTTAAACGGATTTTAATATTTTGATTATTATTATTAATTAATGTATTATATTTGCATCCCGCCTCGTTTTTGTATTAGATATTGTATCAATATTTTTTATATTTAAAATATTTTAAAATTTTTTAATTAATTTCGAAAGAAAATTAAAAATATATTTATACAATTTTTGCTAGTATAATAAAATAAGATCTAATGAAATATATTTATTTTTATCGTCAATTCACAATGTGTCATTTATTATATTATTAATTTGTGAAATGATTACAAATTTTATGTAAAATCCATTCTCTATTCGTTTAGATCAAAAATAATATATTTAATATTTAATATATTGAATATATTTAATACATACTAGAATCAACTCTTGAATATTTTTTTAAACAAGCGGACTATGGACATCTGTATTATTTATTTTTAATGTTTTGACAAAGTCCCTTTTGTTGTTTTCTTCTTTTGTATTATGTATTGAGAAAGGTAAGTTTTGGAAAGGGCCTTTTGTTGTATTATTATTGTTTCTCCTTTTTAAGTTAACAAAATACAAATATTCATTAATTATGCTCTAATTAATCACTTGCAAGCTACGAATGTGTTATTTTATTGTATTGTCATCCAGAATACATAACTCTGAAAAGTTTCAGAGCGATTGGATGACTGGAAGTGGTCGAAATTTCGATTGCAAGATTTGATCCGAACAGATAAACAAGAAAGCAAGCTAAGAAAAACGTGATAAAAAGGGTCAGATGATTTTGCGATCAGGCTTTTAGGTTCTGAAACTCGATTTTTAATATGGCTCTAAGTATCACCAGGTGGACCTACCTTATATTAGGGACTATCATGCAATTTTTATCTGTTAAAATTTATAGGGGGGCGAATTATGAAGCCGGCCTTACTGGGCGTTTGGTCCAAAAAGGTTGAGAAACGCTAATTTAATTAAATCACCAATTTATCTCTAAAATAATTTACTCAAAAATATATTTTTATAATGAATTTTATTTAATGAATTTTTTTTTTAAAAAAAAGGTCAAATTTTGAATAAATAAATAAATCAATTAAAAGAACCCGATAAGTTAGACGGAGAATCATTATGTTTTTTTTTATTTATTTATTTATATACTTATAATGAATTGTCACTTTTTACTTTTTATGAGAAAGGCTGAAGCTATTTTGGACTTGAAAAGGATTGCCTAAGAAGACCGATAAGCAAATATCCATTTGGTCCAGACTTGTGCCGTCTACTTGGAAATCAAGAGAATGCTTGCTCAGATCGTCAACATAAAAGAGTCCGGTTTTGTTGACATAGTCGCCTACGGCACGAAAACTCCATGTGCCCGATAAAACTAATTTATGATCTAACTGCTGATAAACGAGAAGCGTGAATAACTTTCCAATTGTATGTATTAGGAAGAATATACAATGCCATAATATAATAATATAGCATAGAATAAAATATTCCTTTTAAGTTTATTAAATTTTTAAAAATTAGTATAACTTAAAATATTATATAAAAATCTTATAATATTAAAATAATATTGATATAGTTAAAAATAAATTTTTTTATATTAAAAAAGTTTTATTTTTCTAAAATTCATAAATTTTCTCTCGAATATATAGCTGATAATCTAAAAATTAAATATTTAATATTTAAAATAGAAATAAAAATTGGACAGTTTTGATATTTTTCAATACTAGCTAACTGAAGAGGTAAAATGGAAATAGAATAGTCAATTCAAAAGAATTTATTAACCTAAAATAAAAAACAAAAATTCCTTCACGTTACAAATTAAGCAAATTAGTTTAATAATAAACACAATTATATTAATTTCTATCCCTCTTGTTTTTTTTGCGAAATGTAAAAGAATTTCACGGGAATCTTAGATTTTTTGTATTTTTCGGCCCACATTGAAATCTCTTTTTACTTTGATTTTTTTTGTAAATAAATAGAATTTTTTTTCAAAGAAATAATAAATGCTCTGAAATTGGGTACCCTATTGTATCCCATTGCCCTAGCCCCCGCTCATTGTCCAACCTGTCCCTGAATTTTTTTTTTTTTTTGATCCTTCGTTCTAATATTTCAACATTCATAATAAGAATATGACAGCAGCCATTTTGTCTTTTTTAGACTCAACCTTATAATTATTATTCTGAATTCCCTACTCTAACTTTCAATAATTTTTTATTCTTTTGTTGAATATCTAATTCAATTATTTTTAAATTGAATGCATATATTTATTTATTTATCAATAGGTCTTTTGTTTTTCTATTTGTTGTTTTTGTTTTAGACAAAATAGGTACTAGAGAAATGAAAATATACATTTTTTCTTAGTTATAATATTTTATTTATCTGAAATGTCATTATTATTATAATTATTATTATTGTCATTTTCTTTTAAGGGTGACAAGTCAATTTTAAACAATTTTAATAAATTTTATCGAAAAGTTTATTTGAAAGTACATTTTAATAAAAAATTGAAACATTATTAGTCAAATTTTGAAGAAATTAATCAACTTTTTAATTGTTGATTGTATCAGTTCATGATTCATCAAATTATGATTATTTATTAATTAAAGATTAAATAATATATAATTATTGTTTTTAATTTATTTTTTTTTTATCTATTTTCCAAACTTTATATCATATGTCTTCCTTTACCTCACCACATCAAAATGACGTCCTTGTATATACGAAAAAAGTAAAACCATGTGTCTAAAGTTGGTGAGTTGGTTTGCTCACGTGGCCTGAAATCACATCGCTTTCAATTGGTGTGTGTGATTCGTCGACATTCAATGTGCTTCGCATGCGCATATGGAAAATTCCATTCACGACTTTTGTCGAGTTTATCCGAAAACCATTCGAGTGGCGCTTATTAAAAAAAAACGAAAAAAATGGAAAAAAAAAATCTTTTAGAAAAATCTACATTCACAATTTCAAAATAACTTTTCTTTTTTTTAATTTTTCTAAATGATTGAAAAAAATTTAAATTTAAATATATTATAATTAGAGGAAGAGCACTTCAAAAATTGTTTGGTGGAGGAGGTTTCATTTTTTTTATTAATTTAGAAAAACTTCACTTAAACTTTTATATTTTTAGAATAATAACATAATAATAATAGGATTGGAGTTACAATATTAGAATATTTTTAAAAATTGCAAATTATTATTAATTAAAAAAGTTAAATTTGTAAAGTTTCTTTACTAATATTTTGAAAAAATATCACTCTTGAGGGATGGCAGAATTGAAATACACGTGTAGTTCTCCGCGCATCATCACTATATATAATCCCCCTTGGTGTGATTTTTATTTAAACATGAAATATTAGTATTAATATTATTTTTTTTTGTTAATAAAAAATTTCATAATTTAAATTTATAAAAAAAAACAGAGCATTTGTCGATCTATTATAAAATAACATCATGTCTCTCTTTTCCACTCACTTATTTAAAAGCAAGAGGTCCTTGACCCTTTTTAAGGTATTTTTAGTTTCATAGTAGTAAAAAAATATTTAGAAACTGTTATTTGTAACTTAGAAAAATTTTATCGAAGATACCTTAAATTTATAAAAATAATTATAATAAATTTTATCATTGTGCAAAAAATAAAAAAAAAATTTATCTTTTTATATTTTTTTATACATATAAAAAACATTATATTTTATTATTTTTGCAAAAGGGAAAAATAAAATAGAAATATTTTAATTTTACTTTCCTCTTGATAGTAATGAATGTTTTATTTAAGGATTGGATATTTTTTTAAATATTATACTATTTTTTTTTAATTATTGATTTATTATTCAACGAACTGACAATGATATTAATCTTATCTTATTATGCTAGCTAAAATTGTATATATGTATTTATCTATATATATTGGTTCTCAAAAACCGCTCTAACGATTTTTTTCAAATTCACACTAGATATAGTATTTATAAAGAAAAATTAAGTTTTATTGATGATATCTCTTGAAACATACAGCTTCATTATTAATTTCTTAATTGAAAATTATATATGGAAAACGTCAAAATTTTTAATACTGCCTGCTAAGACAGTAAAAAAATGACAATTTTTTATCTAAATACATATAGTCCAGCGGTTGGACTGATGTTTTAACGAGTGGATTTCGTCGGTTCGAAACTCGCCGGGTGAATCGTTATTTAAAAATGAAAATAATGATTTTGTTATTTTTTTTTCTTTTTATCTATTGTTTACTTTTTAATAAATTACTATTCTATATTTATTTATTCATTGTTCTTTTATTAATAAAGTTTTAGATAGTTTTATAAGTTTTAATATTTTTTCAATAAAATATTATTCAATATATTTATTAATATTATTTTATTTATTATTATTGAGTACCCGAAGTTCCATTCATTTTAATCAGATTGATGCAATGATGCAACAGTTAATAATTGTAATATTGTAATAAATTTCTATCTTGAAAATTGTTACATATTATTCAGGATATTTTAAAAACTATTTCTTTCTTTAATTAATATTCATTTTTTCTATAAGTCAGATATATTTCCAAATATTAAATAATTTTTGAAGTGAAAACTTCTTTAGCGGCGTTGAGCACTTTTGCGGGATGGGGAAAAAGTATAGAACTCGCGTGATCGTGACCAACACCATGAAACCATCTGCTTTCAAATTTCTTATAACAGAGCGCGAAATTTGAATTGTCATTAGAACTGTTTTATAAATTATCTCTAACATATAAATATATATTTATTATGTAAAGTTCATTTCATATATACATATATAATCAAAATTATACGAAATGAACTTCACATAATAAATATATATTTTATGTTAGAGATAAGAATTATAAAACAGTTCGTATTGCAATATTTTAAACAAAGTTGTGTATTTATATATATATAAATATAAGTTACAAATTTGTTTAAAATATATGTTTAAAATAATATATAAGTTATATATATATACATGCATATGAAATTCATCTTTCTCGTGAAATAGCGCGAATTTCGTCTGTTTTAAAATTTCTTACGCAGAAGTTTTCACTTCTGTCGGCCAGTCCCACGACTGCCAATTTTGCTTTTTTAATTCCGAAAAGCTGCAAAGCACGTTTTTTTGTCTTTAGTTTGTTTTATAACCACTTGGGGCGCTAAACAGTTTTTCAAAAAAACACTATAGAAAAAAAATATATGTACCTATATATTATATATTTATGTATTATTGAGGAGCACAAGTTCATTAATTTTAATCAGATTGATGCAAATGTGTAACATTTAATAATTGTAATAAATAATTAAAGAATTGTGTATCAATATTTTTTAAAGGGTAGAGCGAGAGCTCGGTGTCCCAGGTATTAATATTACCAGCCAAATCCAATAATAATGAATCATTTTTTTTAACTTAAGTACCGAGCCGAGGCTCGGGGTCCCGGTACTATAATATTAATATACATAATGTATCAAGCACTACAACCAATGTATCTTAACATATAAAAAATTTGAATAAAATATAAACAGCAAATTAAATTCTACAAATTCAAATGGTATGTTGCAGTGGGACAAGGATAAAATAGGTTATACCATTATATTAAATTTCTCACCAACTGATATCCGTGTAAACTGAGAAGCCATTCAGAAGAGTAGAAAATCAAATAATTTGCCAGAACTTATCAGACCCCCTGAACATTTATCTTATCACATACAACTCGGTCCTTTCCTTTTACTCAGCATGAACAATAGGTATTGTTCTTCTAGGATAGAAATAATATTTTTATAAAATGCTGAAAAAATCATTATAAAAAATTACTTTCTTTTAATAAATGTTATATTTTATATGTATTTTCTTCACACTTTAACTAATTTGAATTAATGTTTTTTTTATATAGAAGTTGAATTTATTATTATATAAGTATACAGTATTTTGTGGTCAATATGGATAAATATTAAGTGGTGTAAAATAAAATTGAACAGTAATGTTAATGATTTATTAAATCTATGTTTTCAGTTTATAAAAAACCTTTCCTATATATATCAGATAATGAAAAAGAAAGAAATAAAAAGAGTGAATTGATTTCCAGTTATGTTAATAATTAATAAAAAATATATATCCAATTATATGTGACTTTCTCTTCTGTTCTGTTCATTCATCCATTAGTAAATGTAACCTTCATAAAGCCGAACATTTCGAGTTCAATGTCGTAACAACACAAATTATTTTCCGGCATTAATTATAGATTCTTCTTTCAAAAATAATTTTTTTTTTAATTATTTAATTTGTTTGCCTTGGGGAGGTTTTATTTATTCCTTTATTTGAAAAAAAAATAAAATAAATAAGTCACTATACAGTCTGAAGGTAGGCATCCATCTCTATTAATGTAATTAAATTTGAACACATTAAAAAAAAATTCATTTCATAAAACCTGAATAAAAATATATGAATGCATTTATATCTATGTTTATATTTATTGTTAGATAAATAATAAAAAATATATCAATGTTCAGTTTTATTTGTTCATATATTATAAAGTGGGAGTTGGATGGGAGTGAGGTCTGGATAAGTATGTTTGGAGGAGTCGGACACTGTAGTCAAGAATTTATGCGTTGCGTAGAACCACAAAAAAAATAGATAGATAGTTATTATCAAGTATTTTTTCAAAAAAAAAAGATATTTTATATTAGTTTTTATTTTTCAAAAGAATGCGCCAGAACAAGTTTGTTATTTTTTTTTACCGACCGACGATAGGAAGGGAAGGTATTGTTTTCACACTAAATTTCACCTGTGGAGATTTTTAAATATTTCCACGAAACATGCATTTTGTTAACAGAAAAAAGTATTTCTAGCATGATGTCTGCCTGTCTGTCCGTCTGTCCATTGTATGACTGTAGACGTGTATAGCTTGAACGGCCGAACGGATTTCGATAAAATTTGGTATATTTACTTAATGTATCAAGTAGTATGAATTCATTAATTTTTGGTGTATATCTGGAAACCGGAAGTGGTAGTTTACAAAGTATTAATTTTATATTCATTGTCGGAAAATATTTCACCTAAAATATAGTAGTAATTAATAATTGAGTAATTAAACTAAAAATAAAAACCAAGATAATATAATTTAGTCATTTTAATTCAAGTTTTAAAAATATTTTTTTTATACATATAGGTATATTTATATAATGATGTTTGGAAATTTTATTTTTGTTTAAAATATAATAATAATTAAAATACGATATGTATTACAATATATTATATAAAAAAATAAAGAAATAAATTAAATTTTAAAAAATCTTATTAATATAAAAATATTTTAATTAAATTCAATAGAAAATGCTTTTATTGAATTAAAACTAAAACTGAAATAAGATTTTATAGTATATCTTCCTGATTAAATATATATTTTCTATTTAATCATTCTCTTTCAACAAAAAATCCTAGATCATATCTCTAATATGATTATATAAATTCAAACTTTACCTAGCAATTTCTAAAATTATATTAATATCTTAATTATTTATTGTCTTTATATAAAAATAACTTTATAATTTTGTTATACGTATTTTGATATTAAATAATTAATTATGGATTACGCAATATTAAAATAAATACCTACTTAATTATATGTTGTTAGTTTTTTAACTTATGATCAATTTTGATTATTAGAATAAATGTCAACTGAATTAATCTTTAAATCATACTTCTTTTTTTATTTAATGAAGGTCATCTGAGTAATGTCCTGTCAAAGATGGCCACCTTCATATTTTGAGGAAATCCTATTACATATTTAAATTTTATGATATTGTGATTATGTATTTGCTCTCTTAATTAATGCAATATATTTCTTCATCTATAGATCACGCCCGAATTTAGATTGATGTATTCATTATGTATCTTATAGGGCGTGAGATGTATCTCGTAGAATTAATATAAGCTTATTTTGAATACGAAAATGAATTTAAAAGATAACGTAGGTATATTAACTAATAAATAATCAATAATTCATAGTCTCTAGAATTCTCTTAGATATAGAGTGGTTGGATTGTAGGTGGTATTAGGTTTCTAGTCCAATAACTAAATAATTTTCTAATGAATAAACTATTACCAAAAAAAAAAAAATTTGAAATTTTTTTTTAATTTATCAATTTCTCTATTAATCAAAAAATCTAAGAACGTCAAACCGGTACAAATCTTTCATAAATAAAAACATTTATTTTTTAATGTTATAAATATTCTAATTTCAAATCCAAATTGATGTATTTTAAAGTATTATCTACTCCTATATGGAATATTAATATCTTCTTTTCATATTAAAATTTTCAGCCTAAACAAATTAAGCTTTTAAGTAATTATATTTAGAATACAAATTTCTATCAATAGATTGAAATGTATGTATTTTTACTAATAATAGTAGAGTATATTATAAGACTTGGGGAATTTTGTTATAAGCAGATGACTTGGTTGCATAAACGTACGGCGCACGGATAATTACTATATATATATTCAAAGCCTGATTAGGGCGAGCAATAAAAGTACCGAGAATTTTCATTTCATTTTTTATATTAAATATTTAGTTAAAAATTATAGGTATATTATTTTTAAGAAACTAGTTTTATTTTTGTAAGTTTTCATATACTTTATATTATAAATATATGAACATCTCATTATTTATATAAAATGGTATTCAATTATAGTTTATTCATAAAAAAATATATTTATTTTTATGATAATGATAACAAATATAAAACGATTGACGCCATTTTATCATTTCATATTGTCTATGTTTATTATAATATAGGTAAGTATAAATAATTTTAACTTAACACTCAGAACGATTAAAAAAATTTAGTAATCTTTTTATCATTTTATAAATATTCTTATAAATTGATATACTATAATATAAGTGTATTCATTAATATTTATTTTTTTGAAGGTTCCTTAAAGTTAATAACTTTTTCAAAAACAAAAAAATATTAAATAATAGATGAATCATTTAAATCGTTGATGTATTAATGAGAGAAATAAAAGAAAATGTATAATTTTACTATTAAAAAGATTTATGAGAAAGAAGAAATATATTTTAAAAATAGTGACCACCAAATAATCAAAAATAGAGAATGTTTTGTCTGACTGGATAATGAAATAATAATATTTGAGTAGTGGTCCAATGGCACTCAAAAAATTTTAAGTTTATCGTTATAAAAACTTTCAATCAATGTTTTTTTTGATAAATGATCAAATTTATTATCGATAAAAATAAGTCATGTTTTTTTTTATAAAAGCTATCAATTGTATAATCATATAAAAATTCAAAAAAAAAATTAAAATAATATTTACTTTGGCATATACATATATATGTATGATTAGATGTAAATTGATACAGTTCATTAAATAAAATATACCAAAAGACCTTAAATGCTACTTTTTATTATACTAATCATACAATAATTGATAATCGGATTAAATAATAAGATTAAAGAAAATATTCCTTTATAAAACAATCAATACCTACTTAAATGTCTATTAATAGTAGTAATTGTAATATATTTTAATATTGTAATACTTATAAAAAAAAATTAAACATGAATTTTAATTATTCTTTTAAAAATAGAATGTTGTATTATAAATATATATTATCTTATCTATTTTAATAATATAATGATAGAAATATTTTATAAATTAAATCATTCAGATTCTGACGATGTTGAAAATTATATTTGGCCTATTTCACAAATAAATTCTGACTAAATAGTTGAAATCTTAACCCATTTAAATATGAAAGAATTTGATAGATTAAAAATAATCATTTAATGCAAATGATGTAAGCCTAACCTGAACTAACTATAACCTTATAATATTTAGTATTTTTTTAAAATATAAGAAATTTCTCTATTCTCCAAAGAAAATGAATTAAAAAAGTTAAACAGAACACATTTCTTGATTGTAAAAACCAAATTTCTCCAGTTATTTGTATTCCAAATACCTCCATCCAATTCTTATCTTCTCCTAATTCTTTTATATTTGTGCTTGTTCTAACCATTGTTCTTTTACAATTCATTTCTTTATAAACAAACTTCTCGCTAATCTTTCTTACAAATTTGAATCACACACCTGAATCTCTTCAACTTTATGGTTCTTTATTGAACTTATTTAATAGAATCCAAGTTTATGAGTTTATTTTAAGGAAGTAGGAATCAAATAAAATAAAAAATCTTAACTAGAATATTACTATTATATTTGTACGTAAAAATAAAATTTAAAAATTTATTATAATATAATTTTTTTTTTAATATTTGTGAAAAATCATTATGGATTATATTAAAATTAACAATTTCTAATTATTATGAAAATATTTACACTTCTTTATGAATATTTATCTGTTTTTGTAAAAGTATATATATATTCAAATGTATTGCTTGTCTATCTTATTAATAAGTTTTATTAAAAAGATGATGGTTAAGAAATTGAAATCCACGGAATTATTGAATTTAAATAAAATATTTTTTTTTTAATATTTTCCAAAAAATTATAATTTTGATTTTCTTTTTAGATACCACAATTTATATTGAATTATAGTATTTATTAAAAATCATATTCATTTTAAATAGCTGGTTCTAAGAATTGTTCAAGTTCAATATATTGTGTTATTCTTTCGGGGAGGCTGAGCCAGGGTGAGGGTTGTTGGTGCCTCCCCAGTCTTCTTTTTTTTTACTCGCCCTCATCGGTCTTTTCTTGATTCCCACACTGTCCCTACATACTTTCAATGGTTGAGATTTAAAAAAAAAGTCATGCTTAAGTTGGTGTATAAAAGATAAAATTTCTAGACAAAAACAAAAATTAACAATAAAAACAGGTTGATTTATATTTTAATTTCTGATTTATTATAAGATTAAAATATAAATTGAATTATTATAAAATATCTTATTAATGTAATATATATATAATATATAAATTTAAAATATTTTTCAATCATTAATTTAAGATTATAATTTTTTATGTTAACTTTTTAAGAACAACTCTTAGATATATTAATTTTTTTTTTATATGTATAAAATTATAGTATTGTCAGAGTAAAAGACTATACCAGCTTATAATTAATTAAACTTTTTCTTTGATTCTTTGTTTCTTTATGTGTTAATAAAATGATATGCTGCTTCTCTTGCGAACTAGTCATCATTTTATTCATTTACTTACTTATTTTTATTATTGAACTTATTTATGAATAAACCTAATATTTTAAATAAATAAAAGATAAAATCTAAAAAAAATAAATATTTTATTTTATTTGTTTTTATTGAATAATTATTTTATTGTATAGAAATAATCAATCAATCAATACTTCAATAATAACAATTCCATAAATCTTAGAATCTACTCTCAACATACTTAATTTTACTCAAACAAATATAAGAGACTAACATTAGGAATATATATAAAAATTTAGAATAATAATTAAGTTTCAATTTTTAATAAAATCAATATATATATCGAATTATAATTGAATGCAATTAATTCTGATATAGATTTTCTTAATGAATGAAAATAGCCAATCATAGCACAGTCTTCTATAAAAGCATATTTTTTATATCATCGATACCTGTTATAATTTATCAGATAAGATCATATATTTTTGTAATCTTTTAATATTCACTTTATTACTCCCAGTAAATTCTAATAGTATGAATGAAATTTTATCTTTGACTTCAAGTGAAATTTTTATTTAAAATCTGTTCAATATTTAATACTGATTTAATTTAATTAATTGTTCATAAATTATTGTATAACACAGTCTTTGAAATATAGTTTTATTTTCATTTATATAAATTATAATAATAATTGTTTTTTAATTAAATTAATTCAATATTTACCGACCGACGATTGTTTTCACACCAAATTTCACATGTGGAGATTTTTACATATCTCAACGAATTCATTTTGTTAACAGAAAAAAGTATTTTTAGAATGATGTCTGTCCGTCTGTCCGTCCATTGTGTGTCCGTATAGACGTGTACGGCTTGAACGGCTTAATGGATTTTGGTGAAATTTGGTATATTTACTTAATGCATCAGTAGCATAAAATTCATTAACTTTTGGTGTATATCCGGAAGTGGTAGTTTACAAAGTAATAATTTTATATTCATTGTCGGAAAATATTTCACTTAAAATATACTAGTAATTTTAATAATTGAGTAATTAAACTAAACATAAAAACCAAGATAATATAATTTAGTAATTTTAATTCAACTTTTAAAATTATTTTTTTTGTTGATACTTTGTATATATGCCTATATATATATATATATATATATATATATAATGTTTGGAAATTAATTTATTTCAATTTTATCACTTAACCATAAAGATATAATACAATTTTTAATGAAATTTATATAAACTTTGATAAATGTTACTGCTCGAAATAAATTATTTTTTGTATAATTATTATAAAATTTCATTATATATATATGTATAAATCTTTATTTCTATTTAAATTAATTTCAAAAGACATATAAAACATCTTTTTTTTAATTATTCTTTCTTTGTTTAGATAATCGTCTCATCATTGAAGAATTTCTTTCTTTGTTTTCAAAAACTTTGAATCATAAATGACACAATTTTTAAAGATAAACTTATTAAAATTTAAATAAATTATTATAATTTAATTTGAATTAATTCTTTCCATTATTTATTTTTAAATTGAATTATATTTTCTATTAGTCATTTATTATATTTAATCTTTCTATAAATCATCTTCATTAAATGATCTATTATCAAATATATACATATAAATATAATTAAAATAAATAAAATTTTCCATTTCTATATAAAGTTTTTTTTTTAATAAAACTACAATATTATAATTTTTATTTTAATTATTTATTCTACTTTTACTATATTAGAACATATAGATAAATTAAAAAATAATCAAAATATAGGTTTACCCACATTTCGAAATTTATATCGTTGTATTCTTCACAAAGGCGATATGTATGTATATTATAGTTACTGTACTATCAAATTGTGTTTTAATATACATTGTTGTTATTGTTTTTTCTATTCATAAAAATAACTAAATTTCTGTGTTTTCCATTAAAATTAAAGAAAAATTACTCTAAATTACTAGTAAAAGTTTAATGATCTCTTCCATTATCATGATAATAAAATATCAACAAATTATATTAGAATAATATATCTGACCATCCTCCATTGAAAACGACTATATTAGTCATTGAGGTTATACTTTTTAATAATAATTAATGTATAGTACATATAATAATCTAGTACATTTCTTTAGATATATTAATAATTTAAATCATCATCAAACCTTTATAGAAGAGATATTTGTTATCCAAACTGATAAAATTTGATAAAGATTATTGATTTATTTATATGGTATATCCATAATCATCACGAAAAAGTTGAATAATTTCGTTTTGTAAACTACTGATGCCAATCAGAATATAATATCTATTAATAGATAATTATTTCAAATTCCTTAAATACGAGGCTAGGTCAATAAGTCCATGACTTTTTGAATGAAACAGGTTTTTGACTAAAAAATTATTTTATTTTTCAACATAGTCTCTTTTGAGCTGTCTACACTTCGTCCAACGTTTCTCCAATTTTTTTATCTCTTCTAAAAAATAAGATTTGTTGAAGACATCAAAATAAATTTGTTTGTGAGATGATTTCATCGTTGGCGTCAAATCCCTTTCCGCTGAACCATTTCTTCAGAATTAGAAACAAGAAATAGTCACTAGTTAATTCCGGAGAATAGGGCGGATAAGGGAGCAATCCCTATCTCAATTCATGGATTTTCATGGTTACATTTTCTTGTCAAATCACGAGGAAGTCTACTATTAATGAGTGTCGAACAAAAACTAAAAGACCCAGCTGGTTCAAATTTCGACAGAAGTTATCTGATAGTTGCCTATTGACAGGGGCATTTAAGAGACGAAAAATTCAAAAACTTACGGACTTATTGAACTGACCTCGTATCTATGAATCGTTTTATTTTTCCAAAAATATAATGTAAATTATACTTCTTTTGTAAAAAATTATCGCTAAATGGTATAAATATTGTATAATTCTATATAAATGTGAATAAAAAGAAATTTCTCTAGAAAAAATAACGAGTTCATGAGCTAGATATTTGCTTGTACGGGATGTTCAATAAAAATTAATAGATAGATAAATAAAAAATAGCAAATTGAACTTGTATGTATGCATGTTTTATAATTGTTTGTAGGTATAATAATTTAAAAATATAACATTAACATCAAAGTGAAAAAGAATATATAATCCCTTTGAATTTCATATTTTTTAAAATCATTTTTTATTACAGAAATGTTTTAATTTTTCTTCATGTATTCTTTCCCAAGACAGATTGAAATGGCACTTGAATTATTGCAATGTTCTAATTAAGATATACTAAACCAGAGGTTCCCAAACTTTTCTGGTTTGCGGCTCCCTAAATATTCGGATTTTTTCCGAGGCTCCCTTAATATATCCGATTTTTATATAAATTTTTACTCTC
Source organism: Labia minor (assembly GCA_963082975.1). Lineage (NCBI taxonomy): Eukaryota > Metazoa > Arthropoda > Insecta > Dermaptera > Spongiphoridae > Labia > Labia minor. The sequence continues at coordinate 26,922,523 of OY720347.1, read as the reverse complement.
TTGAAAAATTGGAAAACTTTTCTTCCTCCATCGGAAATGTTTCAGAGCATCGCAAAATCATTCATGAATCATGGTTAATGATTCCAAATATTTTCTTTGAAAAAATTCTTCAATTAAATCTCATATTTTTTCATTCATTGCGGAATTAGAAATTACAGGGGAGCGGAAAGCTAATTCCATCAATATAGGTGTTATTGTAAAAAAGGACCCCAATTTGTATGTTTTCTGATTTCAAAGGGCTTTTATTTAAAAAAAAGTAACTTTTAGTTTTTTTTTTATAACAAGTAGGTATAATTTGAGTCTTGGGCTAAACAAAACAGGTAACTTGAGAAAAAAAGTACTTGTCTTTAAAAGAGGGTCGGGTTTCTTTTCTCTCCGAAGGAAAAGAGAGGGGATGGAACTATGATTTTTTTTATAAATGATAAAATGATAAATATGTTTATTTTCAGATTTTTTTTTTTGATGGGTGACCAATGATAAATGACCAATTTACTATTACGATAAAAAAGATCATTGCATTTCATAATGCTTTGCTTTTGTTCGTTTGCAGTTTTTATCACTGTGCAAGATAAATTGTAGCCGCCCTAACTCTGATTAGCTAAGTTCTGATTGTAGTGGACAGAAATAAACACATACCAGGACAGAAATAAACGTCGAAAAGATACTGAACCATTTCATCATCAGTGACCCGCTTATTTTTAGTTTTATACCCCCTATTTTATTATCAAATTACTTGTCAAATTCTTAATAAATTTTTCCTAAATATAAGTTGAATTTTCACATATAAAATTTAAATTAAATTATTATAATTATATATTTTCTTATTATTGGAAATTTTGGAAAATTAAATATACAGGGAGAATGAATATAAGCAAAATTTGATATATATAATTAATGAAAATTGAGAAAAAAGCTAATATGATTTATTAATTATTATTATAATTCATATTTCAACTGGAATGATAATTATTATATAATCTAGGAAATTTAATTATTAGATTATACAGTATACATATAGAAATTATATATATATATATATATATATATATATTTACTTCCTTTCTAATATAGATAATAATATTTATATATATATATATTTGACAAATCTAAATATAATTATTTTTTATAAAAGTATCTAGCCAAATATTTTCCTATATTTTAACATCTTAGATATCGATAATGAAGAGGACATACATAAAGTGAGTTTCCGCCATTGCAAAAGAAAGAGTAGCAAGTCAGTACGTAATCTAACCGTAGTTCATTGTAATTTTATTGATTTTTTTTATAGTCAACCTGATATTTTAGATTTAGATTCAATCTTGGATTATGGGAATTATTATTATTATTTATTTTTCTTTTCAATTAAAATTAAAATTAATATATATCTATATATCTATATATATTTAATATAATAATTATACTTTTATCATATATCATATAACACTATAAAGAATAAATATTAATTATATTAAATTAACATAATAAATAGAAATAAATAATATAATCATCATTTTTGAACATTTGTTTGCCTTAGTAGAAAAATACAGAAAAGTAATTTTCATTCTATTTAAAGAAATTTGTCCTAGATTATTTAATTTATTATTATTATTATTATTTTATATGAAAAGCAAAGAAAAGAAATGAATTGAATGTTTCTTTTGTTAGATAATTATTTTTAACAGTTATTTTATATGCCTCAGGAAGCAAAATCAACTTCATTAGCATAAGTACTAATCACCTATTTTTTTTTCACCAATGTATTTAAAAATAGAATCGTATATAATTTCGATATATTTTTTTTTAAATACTGTTGTTATTATTATTATTAAATGTTTACAGAAAATTGTTTTTTATTTCAATGAAAGTGTCTAAGTCGGATATCCACACTCAAGTGATTGCTGAGAAATTTTTAATTAAAAAATTTAAAATTAAAAAAAAGGGGTGAAAGTTACTTACAATGGGGCGCTTATGGCGCGGTGGCGCCAAAATTTCTACACCGCTATGCATTTTTCACGACACTTGTTGAACAGTCGAAAAATCACTTGTTGAATGCCGGACGGCTGTTTGGGTTATACACGAGAGGTGCTAGACTTGGAATGAGTCTCCAGCAAACTAGTCGCAACAGACATTGCCGGTTGGGTTCCCCACTTCCCCCCACCCCGCATCCTGTTCCCCCCAGGATCGAAAGGAACAAGGTTTGGACAATCATGGTCAACCATTGAAAAGACAAAAACCAAAATACAAATTAGAAAAATTGCAAATTTCATATAACCCTTATTTACTACACACAAAATTATTATTATTATAATTATAAGTATTATTATTATTATTATTTTGTAATTAATAGGAGAATTATTTATTTTCATTGTGAAATACATTTTCAGAAATTCTCAATGAGATTCACCATGGACGAATATTTTTCTATAACATCTACTACTTATTTATTTATTTATTTATTATTAAGAATAATAAATTACATAAAAATATATATATGAAATTCCATACAGTTTAAAAAACATTAAATTAAAAAAAATAAATCATAATTTGTAATATTGGTAAAATCATTTATGTTTCAAGAATTTTGTTTGTTTTTTTTTTATTAAAAATTAATAGATTTTTAATTTTGATGATTTTATATTAATATTTATAAAAGTTTTAATTAATTTTATATTTTTTCATATTACATATATGATACATATTGATATCAAATAATATATTTGTATATGTAGGTGTGTATTTAATGCATTTCATTTATTGAAATTGTTTGTTTGTTTGTTTGTTTTTTATATAATTCTTTCCCAAGCACTTTATCAAAAGAAAGATGAATGTCAGATCGATTATTTATTATTTTAAATAAATTCATCAAATATATATATATATTCTCAATATGATAAATAAAATAATCTATAAGAGGGTTATCAATTCTTTTATATTCTTCTACCCACTCCATTGAAATTGTTTGAGATAAATAATTGGTTTGCTTGAGTTTGGGTGGACTGAGTTTGACAGTTTTTCAACTCAGATCTATAAACTAACAAAATCGTTCCCTTCTAATTGTAGATCATTTGTGTATATTTACTTAACGATCTATTATATATATATATATATATATATATATATATATAAATTATAAAAAAAAATTATTAAAAATATTTTCTTTTCATATATTATTTAAAATTCATATTCAATTAATAAATATTAATATTTTCAATTTAAAATAAAACATTAAATTAATATATCATTATAATAATCCTTGTACTATGTATTTAAAAATTCAAATTTATATTTATTGATTTAGATTATTATAATATTAAAAATCTTTTGGTTTCAGAAGCTGGTTTTGAATGATTCGCATCCTCCATTGTCAGGAATATAATGTTATTCATTCAATTCACCCTTTTGATCATCAGCCCTTTCCATTCAATTCTCACTCGTTTATCCATGTTATGGTGCTAAGAAAATGAATGAAATTTATTAGTTGAATAAAAAAGAATAAATAAATTAATAAAATTATTAGTATTTAAATCTAAATTTTTGAGACGCCATTATATTTAAGTACCAATACCGTCATTTTAAAAATGACGTTTATCAGAATATATATTTTTGTAATCTTTTCTCATTAACTGAATGATGATTAATATTATAATATTAATCACTTTTTATATTTTATATCAACGGATGACGATTCAATTCAATTATCGTGATCAAGTCATTTACAAATAAATCATTTGAACTATGCAAACTTACAATATTTAATTTAATGGCGGCTTTTATATTTAATATGTTTTCATCTTATTTTAATAGCTGATATTGATATGGAAATAATGAAATTAAATAAATATTAAAAAAAAAATAAATAATTAGAAAATGAAAATGAATGTAAAATAAAAAGGTAAATATTTGAGATGGTTTTAACCTTTTTAGTGGATATCGAAGAGGTAATATTCTAAAATTAAGTCACATAGAAGTTATTGGAGAAGAGATCGAATACCATTTAAGGTCCTGAGTGAGAAAGAAAAAAATATTTGTTGATATTATGAAAATTATAAATAAATTGATAAACGATAGAGTGTGAGCATTCGTTTATTTTTTTGCTAATCCAAATATTAAACATGGAGCTAACAATTAAATTAAAATTATTGATTTATATAAATAAATAGTAATTCATTTATTATTTTACTTATTTATCCTATAAGCTTAAATTTGTTAAATACCATTAATATAATCTTTAAAATATCTTAATTAAAAAATTAAATAAATAATAATTATAATATCCTTTATTATATCACATAATTTCAGATAAAATTGAATTAAATAATTGCTTTAGAATTAGTTTATAATTTATAGTTTTATAAAGAAATTATTTAGAAGTAGATATTTGTTAATATAAAATTTCAATAAGAGATGTTTTTGATAATGTAGATTTGATCAATAGAAAGAAGATCCGATAAAAGTAGTCTTGGGGGTTTCACCTCACAGAAATCTTGTCATAATTCTGTGATTTTGTTGTAAAAATTGATTTCGTTGTAATATGACGAGATAAAAAAGGCTTGGCTAATTAGATGGTACGTTATTTTTACTAACAAGATATATAAACAATTTACTCCTTGAAATTTGCCCTGTTGAATGCTTTTACTCGTGACTTTCAATTAACTAAACAAACTGTAGACTTTATATTAGAAAAATAGTATTATACTATATTTTTATAATGCATTGTAGTGGTTATTTCAAAATTGGATTTATTATGTTTTTTAATTATCATGTTTGATATTTAATTATCTATTTATTATTAACTCTATCCATATAAAATGCATTAAAAAATAACTTTACCGATTGGTAACATGAAAAAAGTTATGATCTTTTCTATACTACGTATTTTAAGACTGTTCCAGTTCTATCTAGATTTTTCTCTTAAAAATAATAACATAATATATAAAAAAAATAATTTTATTTAGGGTTCTCTGAATCTTATAAAATTTTAACCATTGATCTGAATAACAATTTGTTTTATTAATTCCCTTTCATTTAAGCTGATATTAAATAAATATATTTGTAGATTAAACCTAAATTTTCATTTTCTTTTATAAAAACTTTCAATTTATAAATATAACTAAAAATTAATAATAAAATTAACAATGTTAAAGGTAAGTTATAATTAACAACACTCGGTTTTTTGTTTCAAAATAAACTTTTATTCAAAATTATAATCATTTCGACAATAATGTCATAATCAGAAGTTTGTACTATAGTATAAACAAAAAAACCAAGGGTTGTAAATTATAACTTACCTTTAACCTTAATTAAATAAATATAAATAGTTATGAGGGCAGTAACTTAAGGGGCGCCACGAACGTAAAGGGAAGGAATTTTTAATATGCATAAACTAAAAATATTAAGGAGAACTTCATTTAACAAAATAAAATAATCTATAAATTGCAATGAAATATTAAAAAATTATATTTAATAGTTTTAATTCTTAGGCTCTAGGGTGAAAAATTGATAAGAAGGGCTATGATAGTTACATACATGTTAAAAAAAGAATTTATTTTATCTAATTTTGTTTTTGGTGGAATGAGACTTATATTATTTTAAATTATCACATAATTTGTAATTAAATTAAAAGTTGAAATTATTCTATATTAAGGATATTGCAGTTGGTGGTAATTTGTTAATATTGGTGAATAGAATGAAAACCATTCGGTGTTAAAATGGAACCATCTTTGTGTTTTTATACTTAAAAATCAAACGTATAAAATTTGATCAATTCATTTTATATTAAATTTTAAATTCTTTAATTCTTCATGGTTTTAATGCATTTATCACTTTTTTAATAACATAATAATATATTTATTTATTTAAATAAACAATTGTTTTCTGTATTTTTTCAGTGAATTAATATCGGCACTCTATCTCTAACAGATATTAATCAAAAATATAATATACAATAGAAAAATCATGTAAATGACATATTATTATTTTAATATTTCTAAAAATTATAAAAATCTTAAAAATTTACAATTAAAATTTAAAAATGAAAAATTTAAACAAATAAAATTAAAATATTTAAGAAATAAAGTCTATTTCTTTAATTAATCTTTAATCACTTGGATTTGTTCATATTTGCTCTGAGGACCTCAATTCTAGTTGTTACTATCAAAAATTTGCAAATGATCTAAAATTTAATTTAATTATTCAAATATCATATAAAATATTTTATGAATCGAATAAATATATTAAACTTTTAAATATATAAATTTTATTAAACTTTTTTTTCTTTTTCAATTAAATTTTGAATTTAATTTAGATATATTTACTTAATATATTATAAAATATTTTAAAGTTTTAATGTGATTTGGTCAAAAGCAACCTTTATGTCCATGGTCATTCTTTGAATAAAACAAGATCTACTGAAGCCTTCAACCCTTTACGGGTGAAATAGATAACTTTTATATTTTATTTATAATCTGTGTTTTTATAATATATTGTAAATTGAAAGAGGTCAATGAGAAAAGATTTATTATAATTTCAATCATTCAATACACCTGAGGCATAGAAATATCCTTCGTAAAATTTTATATTTCCTCTTTTAATTTACTTTTCTGTAAAATTATTATTTTTTTTTATCAATTATTTCTCTTATTTATATAATATTTATATATAAATAAATAAGATTAGATGACTGAAAATATTTTTCATAATAGAGAGAAATTTCAAATTTTTTTGTTATATTTATAATAGAGTTCAACATTAATCTTTTTATATAATAAATTAATAATAATTAAAGACATAATTTAAAAAAATATTTTTTTTTTATAAAATATTGAATACTTAAAAAAAACTGAAGATATAAAAAAATTTATTAACGTATAAAATTTGATATATTTAATTAATATTTTCATAGTAATATTGATTATTATGTGTTTATAAAGTTTTTTTTTTTAATTTCAATTCTTTTCAAAAAAAAATTTCACACACACACACATTCTCTATCTATTATATTATAATATTTTTCTACAAATCAAAACCAAACTCTCTAATGAGTGGTTTCATAGACATCCATCTGTTTTATCTAAGTCCTTGGTTCGTCTGTAACGAGTCCAGGGCCTTTAGAAATAATTTTTTACCTACTGAACCACATCATTAGTTTTATAAGTCATTTATTGTTCAAATATATCCAACATACTTAACTTGAAATTATTATTTTAAAAATATCCTAAAATAATAAATTTAAATTTTACTCTAATAGGTTAACAAAATCAATATTGAAGTTGATTCATTCCGGAAATTGTTATTAAGGGTAATTTTATAAAAAATGTTTATTCTTAGAAAACATTTATTTTAATTTGATATTAGAGAGGACCCTTGATAAATAAAAAATAAGGGTTCTATTCGTTGTTTTAGTGCTGATTAATATTAACCAACAATTCTATGTGAGAATGAAAATACCTCTTCATCGATAACTCTTAGTTAGTAATTTTAATTATATTTAGAAATGTAATCTTTTGAACAAATTGAAAAAAATGATTAAATAAAAAAAAATGTTATTCTGAAAAATAAGCCATTTGTCATAAACTTAAAATAATTGATTATCAAAATGAGTCACTTATGCTTATTTAAGAGCGATCATAATTAATTACCTGTACATAAAACAGATATTATAGTGTCATTGATTTTTACCCATATCAACTTAAAAATGCCAAGGAAACACGACAAACGTTTTGATGCCATTTAACTTTGTATCTAAAAAAAATGTATTTCCTCCAAAAATTGTACAATATTAATAATTTTTTCGGTGTTTTTTTAATAAAAACTTGTAGCACTTTGAAGCACACGAGCGCGATGGCGCTGTTGGCACTCAAACGGTTAATCTAAGAATAAAATAAATCAAGTTTTTGTTTAAAACTTAATAACTAATCAGTATTTATAGTTATATTAATCATTCTTATTCATATAATTCAAAGCTTAATAATTTATAATAAAATATTGAATATATTCTTATTTTTAAATTATATATAATATATTTTTTTTAATTTCAATAATTAATTTAATTAATAGATTTATCAAAAAAATATAAATCTAAATATATAAATAAAAATAAATCATTATTTGATCAACAATTATTTATAAATTGATTGAGGTATATAATAATTTATCTTTTCTATATATTAGGTAAAATTTGGCATTAACAATAAATTAAGAATATGTTTTGTTTTTTATTTATTTTACTTTATTAATTTATTGAATCGTTTCTTAATTCTTGATACTTGACGTAGATGGAAAAACTCAACAAAAATTTGTTTCCGTTTTGTTTATCAACAGATAGAAGACGGAAGAGGGAATTGAGAAATAGATTGAATCAATACCTCAACTTCTATAAAAATATGTAAATTCCCTTGTTTTATTTCCAAACATAGTTAAAATACAATAATAATAGTAAAACAAATCTGTGTTCATGATAATTCACATCTTATTTCTTCAAAAAAGTTACTAATGAAACACCTAAAGGGGTTCTTATTTTATCCCTTATTTTTCATTATACAAATATTAAGACATTATATAATAGAGACTTTCTAAGTTTATGACTATTTCCAATGCAATTGATAAAATTGTATTAATATCATATATCACACACAAAAACATCTTCATGTATTCATTAACTACTTTTACCATGAAGAAGAATACTATTTTTGTATTCAAAATGTCGGCCATAAGAATTTCTTATAATTGAAAATTCATTATTTATATATAATATATAAAATAATATATTATATAAATAAGAATCTGTGAAAATCTGATAAAGAATTATTATTAAATAGATATGTCAATTTTTTTCTTGCAATTAAGTATACTATTTTCAATTATCTTAGCTGACGGTTTGGTTGTCTAACTAACACGGGGATTCGTTTTTTGTTTTTTTTTTTTTTTTTTTTTTTAAATATTAATAATTTCTCTATTTTAAATTTACTCTCATCATTTCTAATAATTAATTATAGTAATGGGTAATTAAAAAAATAAAGAATAAAAAATATAATTTAAAAATAAATTATCTGTCTCTCTCAATCAAAAAAACCACCACCAGACATGCGCAATCCTAGCATTAAAATGTTCTATTTAATTATGATAATTTAATTATTTTGCATCACAAATACAATTATTTTAATAATATATATTAGTTTATTTCTAAGTTACAATAAATAAAATAATAGATCATTTTCGATATTACAATTTCGAATAAAAAAATATGTTTTTGAAAAAATATTAAAATTTTATAACATTTTCAAGAAAAGTTATTGGAAAATATTTAGAGATATTGTTTTATTTATTGTTATTAACTGTTTTTATGTATTTTTACTTATATATTTTCTATAATTTTATAATTTAAAATATATGTATATTATATATTTTCTTGAAAGAATTTAAATTATCAAAAAAATAATTATTTCAATTTTAAAATTAAAACAAAAAAAAAATACTAAATAACTCAAATATAACATAATAGTACAGAATTAACATAAACTATTTTAATTCAAAAGTATTTCCCATCTTCTTTCCAACGAATATTTTTGAAAGGTTAGCTAAGTCAGCTGGTATTCGGGTATTCGTCTCCACTCAAAGTCATTGATTGCATTATATTTTTATTCTAATCAGCTGATTTATATTTTTATATTAATATATTATATGAATGTATATATGGAAATTTTTAAAATAATATAAAGCAAACTTTTCGACAATTTCTTACTTTTGAAGGTAAGATGATGTTATCAATTGTTTTAACAATAACAAAATAATAAGAATAATAATAAATAATAGTTTTATTATTAATTCATAAGATGATTTCGGAAGGCAACGAAATAATAGAACAAGAAGAAAAATTTCTAACGACCTTTTTTGATTTACCCTTTGAAGATATCATAGAAGGGAATATATTTATTAATCTTTCTTTATTAGATCTTTTGAATTTATATTGTGTTTCAAAAGATATGCGCGAATATGTGAAACTATCATTGAAATGTAGGACGAAATTAATTTTAAATGAAACACCTATAAATCCATGGCAATTTAAAATACTTATTGAATGTTGTGAAAATTTACGTGAATTAGACTTGTCAGGTGTTCGATGGATTACTGATGAATATGTCCATCCTCTTTTTGAAAAAAATCCACATTTAATACATATAAATTTAGCATTTTGTCGCAAACTTACTTTAGAGGGTGTAAAACCATTTATTACACAATGCAAAAATTTAAAACATTTGGAGATAATGTATTGTAAATTTGTTTCGAGAAAATTTCTTTTCTTATTAAATGAACATAATCCATATCTCCATCATGTCAATATAATGGGTTGTAATGTATTTGACTTAGATGACGCAGTCATTATTTTTAAAAAGAAACAAAAACATTTGAATGTGTTTTTATATTCGGTGATTACTTGCTTTCCTCCAACAAGAAGATTAGAACGGCTTTAGATAATAAAAATATTAATTTTAATTTTATTAAATTAGTTTTCCTCTTTTAATGTGAAAACATTGATTTCTTAGTGAATTAAGGGACTGTTTACAACACTTGATGTTATTTGAATACAAAGTGCCTTTTCTCTTCACACTTATTATTAAATAATATGTAAAATAACCATACATGCCTTTTAATATAATAGGAAAATATTATTTATATAGTATATTGTCCAGTCATTTTAATAAAGATATTAATTTTAAAGTAAAATTATTTATATTTTATTAATATAATTGATTTATTTTTGTAAATAAAATATTATTAAATGTTTTGTTTGAAAAAACTTTATTCATTCATCTAATAAATTCCACTTAATATTTAACACTTAATTTAATTTATTATAATAGAAAAATGATATTATTATATTTTCTTAATAACTTATAATTGTTATTTATTATTTATCTTGAATTTGACTATATATATAATATATAAAAATATATAATAATCCTCCCCTACGTTTTAATTTTTGAATACAGAAAATATATTCGAAATAATTATATGTATTTATAGAAAATCTAAAATATAATTTATTATTATAATTATATATAGAAAAATGCATAATAGCCATGTATATGTTAAATAAATTAGACATGATTAAAACGTATAATGACGACAAAAAGTAAACGCCTCTGTTGTCGGGCAATCAAACAGTTGAGAAGGCACATTGCCATTGCCCAACAACAACGCTTCCCTTATATTTTTTCGTCACTGTACAATTGTAAATAAATGTTATTATTGATTATATCAAATATTTTAAAAAAATGTTATAAATAGAGAAATAAAAAATTGTTAAAAACCAATATACATATTGTTTTAATTAAATTATTTAATATTTGTATTTAAATAAAAAAATTTTTAAAAAATTGAATTGTTTTTATATTTTAATGAATTTTTTTTGTATACCATTTTAACATTTTAAATAGAGTACTTATTATATAATATATTATATAGTATTGAGTTCTGAGCCACAACCCACCAATCCCTACCCTCTCCCATATCTCTCAAGTCCCTTCCCACATTATCCACCCACCGCGTCCTTAGTCTTCCAAGTGGACCGTTCCCACTCGGTCGGTCTCCCCATCAATATATTTTTCGCCATTCTTTCCTTTCCCATTCTAGTCACGTGCCCTGCCCATCGCAGCCTTCTCGATTTTATAATTTTTTACTATATTTGGAGATGCATAGAGGTCATGCTATTCCTCGTTATGCAGCCTTCACCATTCCCCGGTGACCTTATCTTTCTTTGGTCCATAAATACTGCGAAGTACCCTATTCTCAAATATTCTAAATCTACTCTCGTCTCCTAAGGTCATAAAAAAGATAAAATTTTATAAATTAATATTGGTATCAAAAGAACAGTATTTATAAATTTTCATAAAACAATTAATATATATTCACAAAATTCATTATTTTAGTCATCAGGCGTTAGTTGGAACATTTTAATGTTTTGTAAATTAAAATTAAAAATATAAAATGTAATCATTTTATCATAATGTTAAAAAACGAAAAGAAACGAAAGTAAATATATCCAAAAAACACTTAGTAAAAATTAAATTTTAGTTTACGTAAAATATTCACTATTTTAAAAATTTTCTTTTTGTTTTCTTATTTAGTGTATTTGTATTTTCTACTTCGTGCTTATCTCTTAATGAAATTTTATTATTGCTTTCCTTAAGTATAAATTTTACTTTTTGTTAACATTTTTGCACATTATAATAGTAGTATTATTCATTCGTTGTTATTGCTGGCTAACCTCCATTGTTCAAATTCCTACTCTTTTCTTCTAGTATTGTTTTTATCGAAAAGCATTAAGAAAATCTCATATTACACTCTAGCTTAATTAAATCCTCATCTTTGTTAATTAATTTATAATGAAAAATATGATCTGCTGATAAATTAATTGATTATTTAATGATTAAATTATAATTCAAATAGTTATTTTTGAAACTTTTATAATCGAGGTAAAAATTTAAAATATTATTTGAAAATATTTCAAATATTTTTCAAAATAATAATTTTATGAGAATAAATTGGAGATGGATATCTTGTATTCAGCAATTTAATTTAATTTTTCTATAAATAAAATAGTAAAATCAATTCATAAAATTAATTTAATATTTTTAATTACATTTTTGTATTTACGATTAATTTTTATGAATAGCATATGAACAGATATCAAGGAGTATTAATAATTTTTTCTTATTGTATACATTTTTAATTTCAAAGAGATATACATAAAATAAAATATTTGTAAAAATGTGTAGAAATACATTTGTTTTAAATAAATACCTATAAGCTAAAAAGGAATAATTAATAAATAATTTGGATTTGTAAAAAAAATTTTATTTTAATAAAATAAAAAAGTAAAATCCATATTTAAAAGAATAACAATGTAAGTGACTAAAATTATTAAAATATTGAATTTGATTACGCAAAGTAATATTTTATAAAATAGTTACATTTTATAATTTACATTAATACATATTTAAGATTCGGAGAATATTTCAAATGATTATATAGTATATGAATTTGAATACTTGTACTGAAAACTTAAAAAAAGGCATAATATATTAATAGTTATAAAAATATATATATATAGGATCTATGTGATAAATTAATTAGTAAATAATTATGAAAAATCTAGAAGAATAATCCTAAGTATAATCTTAATATTTTTCAAAAATTTATACGAGTATGAAAAATGAATGAAGTGAACAGTAAGTTCCTATCATTTGAATATTTGTATAAAATAATAATAACATTGTTAATAATTTTAAAATCTCACTTTGGAAATCGTTGCGCATATTTATAAATTCAAAATCAATTTTTTTTTCTTTAATTACGATTGTTGAGAACAATAAATAAAATATATTATAATAACTACTAAATTATGTAATATATCTATTTGAAAAAGTATTTTGTTTCTTAATAATGAAATAAAAATGACTAAATCGCAAGCCCGCCTGAGGCTATATATTCTAATTTAAAATTGTATATTAAAAAATTAAATATTTTTATTTATAAAATTTTGGTTTTGATGAAAAATTTATTAATTACAAAATACTAATTGCTATAAAAGAATACGAGTATGAAAAATGAGTGAAGTGAACAGTAAGTTCCTATCAGACAAAATGAGAATTTTCTCAGGCGTGAAAAGTATATATATATATATAAGAAAATTATTTGAATTTTGAATTTAACTAAAAATAAATTTTTGAAAAATATTTATTATAAGTATCAATTTAATTTTCAATTTCATATCTGATGAGATTTTAATTTTAATTATTAATAGTAAATAAATAATAAAATATTTTGTAAGAAATATATCTATACAAAAATTGAATGGAAAAAATGAATTCTCTCAGTTCTTTAAATTTGTTTAATATATAAGAATAAAAGCGATTTACATTTCCTAATCAAATATTCGTACAATATTTAAATTAAATGAAGTGATTTACAATTATTTAAGTTAAAATTTTATTGAAAATAATTCAAATTAGAAACGAATTGTTTTCTGATTAATTAAGATGGGGTAAATGGGGTGGAAAATTTTTTTCAAGACCAAGGATGATTAGTATCCCTGTTGTGAAGGTGGTCGGGGATAGGCGGCTGCTCCTTTGCTATAGGGATTGCCCGCAGCGGCTGCAGCTGCTGCTGCTGCTGCTGCTGCAGCTGCCATGTTAGATGGATAGCGTTGACCTGTTGGAGGCGGCTGAGGTGTTTGTCCTGGATATTGTCCTGGAGCCGGATACTCTTGTGGATTTGTTGGTCGAAAGCCGGATGCGCCTGAGGAACCTGCCGCACCGCTAGGGGTCGTTTTACTTGCCCCCGCCGATGAGTAGCTACGCAAAATTAAAAAAAAAAATCCCTTATTTCTTTCCTTCTTAACATCACTAGCAAACATTTATCTGTTGATATTAAATAAAAATGTATTCGTTAATAAATAAAATTAGATTAAACAAAAGATACCATCACCTAATATCTAATATAAATAGTAATTAATTTGCATCTAAAGAAAATTTAATATCTTTTAAATATTTTTTTTTGAGATGAAATTTAGAAAATTCTGAAGAGTTAATATTAATAAAAAAATATTTTAATATAAAAAAATCAAGAATATAATAATAACAAAAGTAGTTTTAAAAAAATGAATATATCCTGAAATTAAAATTAGAAAACAATTAATAAATTTTAATTAAATGTAAGAAAAATAAATGATACCATATTTTACCAGTGTAAAAAGAAATTCTAAACTATTTAAATACTAGATATTTATTTATAGTTTTTCAAGGATATATCAAAAACAATAAAATAAATACACAAAAAAGAAACAGGTACATATTAAAGAAGCAGGGTTTCTGGATGCTGTCGCTTCTTCTGAAAATATGTGTATATGGTATTTTTTAATTATTCTGTGAAAAAGATATGAATAAGAATAGAATCTAATATAAATTGTTGTCAACTGACGAATAATTCAATTTCATTGTATAAATTTCATCTTCTTTAAATAATTTTATAAAACAAATTATAAATTTCTATTATTTAGGAATATTATGAATCTTTGAAATCATTTTTAATTTTAAAATATAAGAAATTCTTACTTTTTTATTATTTTTTAAGGCTTTTGGTCTTTACCATTTAGCCCTTTATTTATATCTTTTCGTTGACTACTAAGATTAGAAACCTGACTTTAACTTCTAAGTTTCTAGTATACCACTAAGCAAGGGTATATGTCTTTATTAGAGATATGAAAAATATTTTAAAATTATATAGTATCCCCATTACAATTATAAATTATTTTTAAAAAATCGTAAATTTTCTATTTTTTAAGTTTTGAATAAATAAATTTCAGAGCTCCCTCAAACCCTTTTTAATATTTCTCTACCACCACCAAGAGCCAAAAATTAAAATCCGAACGCGCGTAACTCGTCATTGGAGTTTTCTTCGTATTTTTTAAACGTACCCTTGCTGTGGATAACCTGGGTAATGTCCAGCAGGATAGCCAGGTTGAGAAACATTCGGTTGGCCCAACATCATTGGTGGCGGTTGAACGACAAACGGAATCGAAGCGGCCGCATAATTCGGATAGCCTGTGACATAACAACATTCCGTGATGATAGAAAAAAAATTAACTTTAATTGATAAATTCACTGAGTAAGTAAAATTATTCGCGTTCTTGTTTATAACTTTAATGGCCATTATATTTGTTAGAATGTTATTGGGTGGTAGGGGTAGGGGAGTTGAAATATATAAATTCATTTAATTAGTTTGATCGTTAGTTGACATACACAGAGAGAATATATATTCTTTCACTATTACTTACCTATAATTCAATAAAATAAATAGATAAAAGATAGAGATAGATAAGAATATAAGAATAACGTATAACAATTAAAATTGATTAAATCAAAAGCTCTTAACTATATTTCATAGTAAAAACTAATTTGTTTTCGATATTTAAAAAAATATTTTCTTAGAATTTAACCAATTTTGATGAATAATAGACATTATTATTATTTTTCTTTGAAATAATTTAACCAAATATTTTATTAAATTTATTTTCAGTAATTGTAAAATATATTTTAATTGTTTCAATAGTTCATATTAAAATTAAAAAAGTACATTCTTCTCAAATTTGGACCGCGAACAAGGTTAAGAACAACTGATTTATAATATTATTTAATAATAATTTTGGTTGATAATTTTTCTTTTAAAAAAATAATAATAAATCTAATAGAAAAATTATATGAAATCCATGTATAACCTGTATACTGTTGTTGTGGTTGTTGGCCAGACTGTTGATCTTGACTAACTGATCCATATACACTCTGAGTTGGTGGCATGGATATTCCAGAAGGCGGGTATCCTGCAGAATGTTGTTGAGCATGTTGGCCTTGTTCCATGTGATGGTGTGGACCTTGCTGTTGCTGCTGTTGAGGAGTTGGTTGAGTTGGAGGGGCATTTGCTGGAGGTGGCTGTGATTGTTGTTGTTGCTGCTGTTGCCCAATACGCGCACTTGATGCACTACTTATACTGTCTGGAGTATTAGTATTTACTCGACTTGAATCAGCTAATGTTGAAGCTAAAAAAATAGAAAAATATAATGTTTATACTAAATGTAAGTACTATTTTAATTGTATATTTGGAAAATTAAACTTTCGAGTTGCGTAAAGCCACAGAGATAGAGATAGATTTAGAAAATTGAATTTTATTACATTATTATTGAAATTAAATTCACGAATATTTATTAGTTATATCTAAGACATGTCTATCTTACATAAACACACTCTTAGAACTAGGTAAAGATCCTTCGCTTTAAATGGTCTGAGTGGTTCTAATACAAGTCACTAAGCTTCAAAAGTATACCTTTTGTTTATTAGCAGCTACTAAACGAGTGTGAAAATTTTACACATAATTATTTAGAAAATAATTTTTATTTTTATTTTAATTATATATATATGAAAAAATGATTAAAATTAAGTAATAAATTATCATTATATGTTAGTGAAAGTTCAATAATGGGGAAAATCATTTTGATTGGTGGTTATTTTTTTAATTAATGAATTTAACCAACATGTGTCAATAAATATAAAAACTAAAACAAAGGTGACTTTAGAAAACATTATCTGATAAATAAGTAGAAAATTTTTTTTAACTTCGAGTTCGATAATTTTTTCAAATAAGACGATAGAGCATTAAGGATTAAATGGCGTTTGAATGGTTTTAACGGAGTTCAAGTAATCAAAGTCGCTCTTAGACTTTTAAATATATTGATTTATTGAAAATATGTTGGGAAAAATTTGAATTTTTGCAGACGAAAAAATTTGTGGAGCTTATTTTAGGTCTTGTACGAAAAAAAGCTGCTGTTTAATATTTATAAAAATTAATAAATATAATTTAAAATTATTTTATATTTTTTATGTATATGTATGTTATTGAAATACCTTCGAGATGTTGATCTGCAATTGACGAGGCTGGTGAATCACCATTTGTTCTTGATGCTCGTTGTTGTTCTTGTAATGGATCGAATTCTCGAGGGTTGACTTGTAAACCGGAAGAAGAACGATCAGAGGCTTCATATAAAAAAATAATTTATGTTTTAATTAATCAATTGATAATTTTTGTTTAAAATTTTAGAGTAAAGTTAGTCTATATTATATATGCATATTATTCAATATATAAAAAATTGAATCCCACTTACGTCTATTTTCTCCTTGGGAGATATTTTGTGTTGGTCCTGAAGAAGGGCCTGTTGAAGTAGATGTAGATGTTGTGGTTCCTTGAGTATTTGTTTCCAAAGGAAGAGATGTAGCTCGAGGTTCAATGGTATCCAAAAGATGATTGACCTGATCACGAATGTGTTGCAATTCTTTTCTAATCTGACTAACTTGAACGGGATGAAGGTATTGAGCATGATTGGGACCATTTGCTCCACTTGGCCCTCCTTCACCATTTACTATCATTTGCAGTTTCAATATTCGACTATATTGAACTGCATATGCCAAATCCGAACTATCAAAAATCGTTATCAAATCGCCATCTATAAAGAAAGTATAAAAAAGAAGTGTTTAAAAAATAATATGAATTTATATCTAACTTTAGTAATCATATTTAATAAATAGAAATTGTATAAAAATTGTTAGTTTTTACTATTAAAATATGAGGATTTAATATCTAATTCAAAAGGGACTTTATATTGACACATTGAGATTTTATAGTCTTTATTACAATTAAAATTGAAATTCCTACAAGTGGTTAATGTGTGATAATAAAAAAATATTCATTTTCAAATAAATTTCATGAAATTAAATATTGATTTTTTTAAAACATTTTTTTTATTTTTAAAATTATTATATATAGAATTAATATTATTTTCTTTATTATAATTGAAGACGTAGTATAATGCGCAGTTTCACTAATATATCAAATTCATGATCGCCAAAATATATTTATTATTAATATATTTAAATAATATGTAAATTTTCATATTTTTTTGTGTAAATTTCAAAATCCCTTCCATTTAAATGAAAAAGTTTTAATGTTTTTGTAAATGAAACTAAATAATAGTAAATTAAAAATTGAATAAATAAAAAATATATCCAAGATTAATTGCTATAAAAAGATTAATGATTTTTTATTATGGATGGAAATTGGTGAACAATTGTGAATTCGAGATATTCAATGAATTTGAAGGATAAATATATTGTATAACCATAACCAAATATTATTAAGTCTAGAAAGAAAGAAATTATAAATTTTATGATTATAAGGATGATAATTTTCCAATAGTTTGTTTTATTTTGTTTTGTTTAAATGTTATAAAATGTTATAAACCTTATTTTAAGTAACTCCCATCTGACTAAACAAAATAATTCTAAATTTTAGTAGTTTTACTTAAAATAATCTTATAAAAATATGTAGGAAAAAAATTGAATTTTTGTCGACGAAAAAATTAGTGGAGGTCTTGTAGGAACAAAATCAAAATCAAACAAAAATAATCATTGTTCTCTTGTTAATAATGAAATAGACATAGCTAGTTAAATTATATGAAAATTTTAATTATATAAATCTAATATATATTCTTAAAAATTAATTTTTGTATTCAACTATATATAAATATATATATATATATATATATATATATAATTTAATTATCTTTCTAAGAGATATAAAATATCAATTTAAATAATTAATCAGATTAAATTTTTTAATTAAATGAAGGCAAAGTGATTGATGACCTTCATCTTTATATTTGATGGTAATATCATCGGAGGACGATAACTTCCCCCGGAAGACCCGCTGCATCATCAGGACCAACTCATCATATGTGATGGCCTCGTTGTGGATTGGAATGCGACGCACGTCATCTCCTAATTGAGCCTAAACAAAACAATAAAGAGAGTAATTCATGGTTATAAGTGAATAGGCAATTATTTATAATATTAACTAAAGAGATTAAATTAACCTTTATGATAAGTTTGCCGGTGAGATCCAATTGAGGATAATTTTGTTCTTCAGAACCACTTTTACTAAACGAGTTATTCATTTTGTTATTTTTAAAATTGAATAATAAATATTAAAATTTTAAAGAAAAATAAATAAAAAAAAGAAATAATAGATTTGCCGGTAATTTAAAAAATAAAGCAAATAATTTTTATAAGTTTAAGTATATCTATGAATATTCTCAAGTAGATACCAGATGTGTATCTAAACACCACATTAATTAAACCATTAAAAAAAAATCGACTAAAAAGTTTAATATGATTACGATATAAGTCATTAAATCGAGTGAGCTTCCATGGATGTCAAATGGGCAATTTCTTAAAATTAATATCAATTGCCAAGAAAACAAATCGAAAATCCCCTAATTTTGTGCGCTCTAATTGATTATATCTCAAAAAAAAAATTTAATAAAATTATTTTAGAAAATTAGAATTAATATTTGGGAAATTTTAATTTAGTTTTAAAATATTTTAAGTTTTAAGACACTTTAAAATAAATCTTTTAGTGAAATATTTTAGCTTGTCTATAAATTTTAATAATTAATTTCATGTTAAATTCAAGATTTTAACTAACCATTTATATTATTTTACAATAATTTATCAAAATTATTAAATTAATTAATATAAATTGGAAAAATTTTAAAAATATTATATTTAAAATTTTTTTTTTTTTTTTGTATTTTTTTTTTTTTTGTTTTTTATCAAATTAAATATTTGAACTTTCTTATTGGATTATGTCAAAATCAATGACATTTTCTAGGTAGCGCATGCGTAAATGAATAATTAATATGATTAATTAAATTTAAATAATTTTAAAAATAAATATTTAATCAAATAAATTGAATTTATTGAAATATGAGTAAACGTAAAATACCATCTTCACATAATAATCCTAATTATGATTTTTGTGAATTTCTTTTAGGTGAGTTTCAAAAGTTTATATTTTAATGGAATAAATTATTATATTAAGATTATCTATAAAAAAATTTATAAATAATATATATATAATTTCTTCTAGAAAATAAAATATATAACTATGATAGCTATTAAAAATTTTATTAAATCCTCTGAATCTAAAACTCCTTGCAAAAAAATTCTTTAATTTTTTTTAATATTTGTTTATTACTTTTTAATTAATATTAAATTTATATAAGTATAGTTGACGGTCTTAAATATATACCCTATTGGAGATTAAAGAAATAAAATTAGGGGCCCCAAATTTATAAAATCTGTTACTATAATATCAAAGAATCAGTATTAGTATTTATTAGTAATAAATAATAATAATAATAATCTTTTATTTGCCTTTGCCAATTCGGTATACAATTATACAATTTCATCTTTCACACAAAAAAAAAGAACAACAAAACAAAATAAGTTGACCTGTGGCCAGGTCCGAACCGACCGACGGTTTGAAATAAATTAATTTCCAGCTACAGAAACAATTTCAAATAATTTTCATATATCTATTAATGTAATAAAAAACAGATAGGCATACATAAATAATAAATATAAACATTTTTAATTTTATTTTATTTATAATATATATGGAAGACCAGGCTGTGACGTCATGAATGGCTGGATGACGTCATATAATTTTAAATCAAGAAAAAACTAATAAATATGATTTTTCTCGAGGATAAAACCAATACAAAGTGCATGATTCGTGGTGATATATAAAAAAATATCCTTTGGTGTGAAAATAACCCTTTCCTTCCTATCGTCGATCGCTAATACTACCACTTCCGGTTTCCGGAATTGCACCAAAAGTTGATCAATTCATCCCACTGATGCATTAAGTAAATATACCAAATTTCATCAAAATCGGTTGAGCCGTTCAGGCTGTACACATCTATACGGACGGACAGACGGACGGACAGACATCATGCTAAAAATACTTTTTTCTGTTTAGAAAATGCTTGATTCGTGGAGATATGTAAAAATCTCCACATGTGAAATTTGGTGTGAAAACAATACCTCCCTTACTATCGTCGGTCGGTAAAAACAAAAACATTTAGTTCAAATTTAGGAATTTTTTTTATTCTCTCCTTTTCTTACTCATAATTCAAATATATTACACACATATACAATATATACAATCAATGAAGGTTACAAATGTGCTTAAATTAAATATAATAATTTCATCATACTTATATACAAACAGCAGTCCTTCTCCCCTCGGCACAAAAATCACATCGAATTTTTGTTCTAAGCAACAATAGAGAAATCCCGTGTCATTCGTTCATGACGAAGGATCTCACCTTCAGTGCGTTCGAGATGAATTTATGAAAGTCTGTCAGTTGGGTGTCGCTCCCAGCGTTTAGTAATATTTCTATAAAATTACCCTCATGAACCACCTCACATGGATACACATATTTCATGATGTATTCCTCTCTTTGTGAAGCGTAGAAGTGGTATAAATCTTCGTTTTTAATTAAATTGCACAGGGTGCAGATTTGATTTGGGTCTAGAGTGTGTTTATTTCTTCCCATGTAAAATTGTACCTGTCTTGCGTTTGTCGTCCTTAGTTGTCCCTGATTTAACTAGAGCATATCGGTGCCCAATCAAATGATTCCTATTGTAGTCTAGTCTCCTGTATAGTGGTGAGTAATTGGAGGTCACTAGGTTGTTCAAGTCCTGTAAAATGTATAGGTCTGTCAAAGTGTCCATTAGTTCGTCCAAGAGTCTTCTAAAGTCTGTCGGGTTTTGAAGGGTCCAAATGTCAGACTTGTTGACTGCGACGAAGAAAGATCTCAGTTAGGCGACCCAGTTGTATCTCTCGTCAATATCACTGAAATTGCTTAGATGTAAAAGCCTATCGTAGCATAATCTGGGAAGTCTTTTTGAGGGCATTTCCAATATCCTGCAAAGCCATTTCACTGCCCGCCTTACAATTAGTACAATGACTCTGGGTCGGCCGAATTCCGTTCTAATTATATAGCCCGGCGTTGATCTATCGAGTGTGAAAAAGGATTTAAAGAAGAACGTCTGGGCTATCTCAATTATTTTAGGGTAGCGCACAACTCCGAATTATACAACAATATCCCCAGCATGCAAGCTTGGTATACTCTTATTAGACCGCCATATGCCATATATTTTGACTTTCTTAGTGTTGCCACCATTGTGGTGAAAGCCAATTTTGCCTTCTTCACCATAACTTTAGATGTAACATTAGTAACTAACACATATACATAATAATTTTTTTTTTTTTTTCAAAAATGAATATTCAGATAAATTTCAAATTAATCTTAATCTATAAATTATAGAAAAAAAATTTATTATATTAGATATTTGTTTTGAAATTTTTATTTTAATTATTTTAAGAATTAGCGAACCATGAAAGAAATGTTAATAACAATGTTCACAAATATGCTGCTTATCGAAAGGCTGCATCAGTTTTGTCAGGACAACCGAAGAGAATAACTTCAGGGGAAGAAGCAAAGAAATTAGAAGGCATTGGAATTAAAATTGCCAAAAAAATTGATGAATTTATACGGACAGGAAAATTACAAAAACTTGAAGATGTTAGTT
Source organism: Labia minor (assembly GCA_963082975.1). Classification (NCBI taxonomy): domain Eukaryota; kingdom Metazoa; phylum Arthropoda; class Insecta; order Dermaptera; family Spongiphoridae; genus Labia; species Labia minor. Next base: position 26,899,478 of record OY720347.1, on the reverse strand, counting down.
TTTATTTTTAATAATCAACCAAATAAAATCAATTTCTTTTTAATTAAATAATTCCTAAATAATAAACATTTTATTTTGTGAATACATATGTTAAAATTAGCCTAACAATTATTTAGAATTTTAAATTAGTAAAAAAAATGGTAATTTATTAAAAATAAATGATTAGATTGGAAATTACTATTATTATAAAAAATTTTTAAGGATTTTTATAATTGGTTTCTTTTTATAGATAAAGCAGGATGAATTTGGTAGCAGTATAAATTTTTTAACTAGAATCTCAGGAATTGGACCATCTAAAGCCAAAAAACTAGTTGAGAAAGGAATCAAAACAATAGAAGAATTAAAGAAACACCCAAATGAAATCACAAATCATCAAAAAATTGGTCTTAAGTAAATATAATGATATATATATGTTTAAAATATTTGATATTTAATTTTAATATTACCATCTTAGATATTTTGAAGATTTTGAGAGAAAAATCCCTCGAGAAGAAATACTAGAAATTGAAAAAATAGTTAAAAATGAATTAAAGCAAATAGACTCAAATTACACAATTACAATTTGTGGAAGTTTTAGGCAAGTAAGTTTATATATATATATCTGATTGAAAAAAATTTTAAGTATGAAAATAAATAATCATTTTTCCATCTAGAAATAACTTATTTTTTAATCATTCGGTATTATCTAACTAATTATGAAGATATAGTCTATATAGATGCACTGCATAACTAAGGATAATTTAATTCAATTTATCTATCAAAATATTATTGTGTCCTAATAATTCAACTCATATGTATATATATTTATAAATATATTGTCTTTCATATTTTGTTCCTTACATTAACAAATATATATATATATATATATATATATTATATATACAATTATATTATCATATTCCAATTTTTTTATTTGGATTTAATTCACGCAATAAATCCAAATATTTTTGCAATTTGATCATAAGGTCAACCAAATTATTTTAATGAGTACTAGATTTTCTTAGATTGAAGAAATAAATATATCTTGTTTTAGAAGAGGAAAATCGGAAAGTGGAGATATTGATATTTTATTAACTCATCCATCCTATACTTCTGAAGAGGGCAAAGATAAGACTTCGTTATTAAAGAAAGTGGTTTCTCGATTAAACTCTATAGGATTAATAACAGAAACAATCTCATTAGGGAAGACAAAATTTATGGTAAAATAAAATTAAAATATATTGATAAAATTAATAATTTAAAAAATATTTTCTTATTAGGGGGCGTGTCGTTTACAAAAACCAGAGTCATTTACACGTCGGATTGATTTACGATTAACACCTTTTGATCAATATTATTGTAGTGTATTATATTTTACTGGTTCTGATATATTTAATCAAAAAATGAGACAATTTGCACACGAAAATGGATTTATCTTAAATGAATACTCATTAAGAAAATTAGGAATAACAGGTAATATTTTTTATTTATTTATTTTATAATTTACTATAAGTGTGAATAAACATGTTTTTATGGATTTCATTAAAATTAAATAAAATATTTATTTAAGGTGTTCCTGGTGCTCCAATTCCAATAGCAAATGAGAAAGAAATTTTCGAATATTTGGATTATCCTTATAAATGTCCAAATGAAAGAGAATAATTCATTTTAAAATAAAATAGAAAATAAACTGTAATTCAACAATATCTATATTTTAAATTAAAAAAAAATTCTTGAATAGTAATAAACTTTGTTTATTATTTAGAGAAGTTATTACTAAAAAAATAGAAAAATAGTAGATTTTTTTTTTAATAATGGAAATTAATTCAATTAAATATTTTAATCTGTGATAATAAAGAAAAAAAATTATAATTGTTGTTTATAGTTTTATAATAATTGTATATCGATATGTAAAATTTGAATAGTTGAATAAATAAATCAATTTGAATTTTTGACAAAGATATATAATTTACCTGAAATAAATAACCTTATAACAAAGAATATAAATAACTTGAAAAATATAATGTCTTGCATAATAAAGCAGCGGTAATAGATGGGATTTCGACAGAATTATTCAAATTTGGAGGAAAGTAGAGTGTAGGCACAAATTAGTTCTTTCAATCTGACATAAGGAAAAGATTCCTTTAGAATGGCAGGAGGCAGTTATTATCCCACTCTTTAAGAAGGGTAATAGAACCAACTGCAATAACTACAGGGGAATTTCTCTTTTGACAACATCGTATAAGATTTTCTCAAATATTATTTCAATGAAATTAAGACCCTATGCTGAGGAAATATTAGGAGAATATCAGTGCGGGTTCAGGCCAAATCGATCAACTGTAGACTTTACAAAAGATTATGACTCAATAAACCGGGAAAAACTTTTTCAAATCTTGATCTTAATGGGAATTCCAAAAAAACTAGTACGTATGATTCAAATTTGTCTTGTAGGTAGTAAAGGAAGAGTAAGATACGGGAATCAACTATCAGAAACTTTGGGAAGAAGAATGGGTTAAAACAAGGAGACGCATTATCACCAATTTTATTTAATTTAGTTCTGGAATATGTAATTAGACAAATTGGGGAGAAGTCAAACGGAATCGAATTAAACAAAAAAATTCAAGTATTAAGTTACGCAGACGACTTAAATATAATAGGATATTCGGCAATTGCAATTAAAGATAGCGTAGAAAAGTTAATTGAAGCAAGAAAAGAGGTAGTATAGCAAAGTATTTAGTAACAGAGAGGAATAGTATTAACACACTAAGTCTTAACATACAAAATGTAGAAAAATTTAAATACTTAGGTTCTGTAATCACCAAGGATAATAAAATAATATTCGAGAAGAATTTAAAGCCAGGTTGCAATCGGGAAACGCCTGATATCATGCAGTAAAGGATCTTATCGCGTCAAATTTATTATCAAAGGGGATAAAAATCAAAATATATAAAACAATTATTTTGCCGGTTGTATTATATGGGTGTGAGGCTTGGTCTATGACCGTGGGAGATGAGAGTAGATTCAGTGTATTTGGGAATAGGATTCTTCGCAGCATTTATGTCCAAAGAAAGATAAGGTCACCGGGGAATGGCGGAGACTGCATAACGAGGAATTGCATGACCTCTATGTATCTCCAGACATAGTTAAGTTTATAAAATCGAGAAGGCTGCGATGGGCAGGGCACGTGGCTAGAATGGGAGAGGAAAGAATGGCGAAAAATATATTGATGGGGAGACCGAGTGGGAACGGTCTATATACGAGGTAGGGTCAAAAAGTTCGCGGAATGGTCGCTTATAGTCAAGTATTTCTTAGCTGAAAGGGAAATTTTTGTTTGTGAGGTTGGCATAACTGGTAGTGAATGTGCTTTTGAGGTTAGCAGGCAGTTGTAGTTGGTTCCGTGCAGTTCCGTGGTTCCGTGCGTTCGGTATTTAATATTGTAGATCGTAGTTTCTTTCTTTCGTCGGATTGTGCAATGTCGTCATTAGAGCAGCGTGGCAATATTAAATTCTGTGTGTTGCTGGAGAAATCACCCTCGGAGACTTGAGATGCTAAAAAAAGCATACGGAAATTCTGCGATGAAGAAAACAGCAGTTTACGAGTGGCATAAGCGACGGTCGCACACACACGCTGATTCGTCAGAGGTGATTGAAAATGCGACGGAGCGGCTGAAGGAACTTTCAAAAAACGGCTTTCAAGAGTGTTTCCAACAATTATATGAACGGTGGAATAAATGTGTAGATGCAGGAGAGTATTTTGAAGGGAAATAATGTAAGAATGTTATAAATATTTTTAATAAATTTTTAATAACCAATTCCGCGAACTTTTTGACCCTACCTCGTATATTATAGTTATATGAAAATTTATAAATACTGTTCTTTTGATACCAATATTAATTTATAAAATTTTTTCTTTTTTTATGACCTTAGGAGACGAGAGTAGATTTAGAATATTTAAGAATAGGATTCTTCGCAGCATGGACCAAAGAAAGGTAAGGTCACCGGGTAATGGCGAAAGCTGCATAACGAGGAATTGCATGACCTATATAATATAGTTAAAATTATAAAATCGAAGAGGCTGCGATGTACAGGGCACGAGACTAGAATGGGAGAGGAAAGAATGGCGAAAATTATATTGATGGGGAGACCGATTGGGAAACGTCCATTTGGAGACCAAGGACACGGTGGGTGAAGGGGCGTGAGAGACGATGGATTGGTTGTGGCTCAGGATAGAGACACTTGGAGAGAAATGTGGTTGCTGGGGCCAAGAACTTTCGAGTTCCATAGACCCACAGAGATATATAGAGGTAGAATGCCTACTAATAATAATAAGTTGACCTGTGGCCAGGTCCGAACCGACCGACGGTTTGAAATAAATTAATTTCCAGCTACAGAAACAATTTCAAATAATTTTAATATATCTATTAATGTAATAAAAAACATATGGATATAACATAAATATTTTTAATTTTATTTTATTTATAATATATAGCTGAGGTAGCCGGCGTTACCCGAGGCTGTGACGCCATGAAGGGCTGGGTGACGTCATATAATTTTAAATTAAGAAAAACATAATGAAGATGATTTTTCCCGAGGATAAAACCAATACATTCGTGGTGATATGTAAAAAAATCTCCTTATGTGAAATTTGGTGCGAAAAAAACCCTTCCCTTCTTATCGTCGATCGCTAATACTACCACTTCCGGTTTCCGGATATACACCAAAAGTTGATCAATTCATCCCACTGATGCATTAAGTAAATATACCAAATTTCATCAAAATCCGTTAAGCCGTTCAGGCTGTACACATCTATACGGACGGACAGACATCATGCTAAAAATACTTTTTTCTGTTAAGAAAATGCATGATTCGTGGAGATATGTAAAAATCTCCACATGTGAAATTTGGTGTGAAAACAATACCTCCCTTACTATCGTCGGTCTGTAAAAACTAAGAACCACTGGATAATGTAGGAAGTCACTTGAGAGAGATGAGAAAGGGTAGAGATTGGAGGGTTGTGGCTCAGAATAGGGATACTTGGAGAAGTGTGGTTGCCAAGAAGAGGCACAGAGATAGATATTAATGTCTTGCAATAACTAATTTCGAATAAAGGTAATAATAAAATTATTTAGTTGTAAAAAATTATATTATATAGCTTGTAATTTATTCTTTACTTAATAATAGTGTATTATACATTATTGATTTCGTATCAGTATTAATATTAATAAAATTTTTGGTGCAAGTCAAATTATAATACATTGAACTTTCATGTTATAATAAAGTTAATATACTAGTTTATTTATCACCATTTAAATAATAATCATTTATCTTTATTAATAAAATATTACTTTGTAAGAAATATTAAACATTTGTCACAGTTTATATTAAATATTAAACGTTAACTTTAAAACAATATATTTAATATAAATTTGATATTTAATTCCTTTAGTCATTACCGAGCTCAAGAAAGAACAATTATTAAAAAATTGATATTTATCATTTTAATTAAAAGTTAAAGTTAAAAGTACCCTGTATTTTAAGTTGAATTAGTTCAAAAAAAGTGTAAAAGAAAATAAAAATTTTGTATGTTTATTTTAATATATTTTTATGATTATATTTTTAATTCAGTCTTAATTTTGACTAAAACAAATAATTATTATTTAAATTTATTTTTAACAATAAAATAGAATATATACGAGTATTTTACAATTATCAATAGTTTATATTCAGAAGACCACAAGAGATTTTCAAAAATATAATTTTTTTAATTTATATTATTTACAAGATCAATAAAAAATATAGTTTAATTTAAAATGATATCAATAATAGAAGTTTAAAAGTGATTTTCTTAAAAATAATAAATATATATATTATATATATAAATAAATAGTTACACATTTAAAATAATTGATACTGGCCGAAATAATACTTTAATTTGATATTTGGATTTTGTTATTTCAAAACGATGAAATCATATCATATACATTATACATTCATATTTAATTAATATAAATCTTTATTTAAATGAAAGATGTCAAAATTGAATTAGAAATGCTTAAGATTACATAATATTATTAATTTATATTTGTTAAGTTTAATAAAAAAAATTTTAATTTAATTATATTGAAAGAAAAACATTTTTCTTAAAGAGGCAGAAAGCTAATATTAACCAAAGAATTACTCCCCAAAGTGCATGTCCTAAATATGTTGCATGATTGTTCTGTTCAACTTTCCATGACCAAGGAAAAACATTTTTTGTAATTTCCATTCCGACATATAATATTAATGAATTCATACCTAAAAAATAAAATATTTTTTAATTAAAGAAATTCATATATGATTATGAAATATAATAATTAATATTTAGTTAGAATATATTAAAATGAAATTAAAATACAAATTATAAGATGATTATAAATATGTATAATTTCACAGAAATATTTACCTGCATAATTAAATGGAAAACCTTCCCAAAACCCATATATATCTATTATAAAATATAAGAAAGCAAAAAGAAGATAAGCCATCGAACTAGTAGCGAGAGCAAAAGAGATAGTTGTGAGATTTTTATTTACAGGAATAATGCCATCATTTTTACTAAAATTGCATAAAACACCTGCAATTATACCCTGGAAATAAAAATGAATTAAAAATTAAATTTTAAAGATCCAGAAAAATAATATTTTTCAAAATACCGTAATAATGGACCAAATAATCCATCGTAATATTCTATCCTTGGAAAAATGATGAGATGTGATAATTTTTCCGGCTTGTACTCCAAGAAATACTATCAAACAAGTAGTGAGTGTTCCTAATAAACCTATCAATAATGACAAATTAAATAATTAAATTAATTAAGGTCTTACTTTTTATGATATCTATTTATTGTGAACTTTATTTACTAACCTTCTGGATCATATGCAATTTCATTCTGATAAATTGGTTGGCATGTTGGATTCTTATATATATGATTCACTCCAAAAACAGATCTGTCAATATATCCAGCAATTCCCCCAGTACAGTTAAAGAATTTTGAATGATCGTGCATTCCTCCTGGACCCAAATAACCAGTTGGACAATTTTTAATGTCATAAGGAACAAACAAAGTAACAAGTACTTGTATTAATGTAAGAGTTAAAATTGTTATCCATTGAAGCCAACAATCAGTTATATCCTGTATAGATTTCCATCGGCCAGGCTGAAAATTTTTTATTTTATATTAAATATATAAATTAATCAGAAAATGAATATTTAATTGTGGTTTTTGTTCTATACATTAATAAAGAAATATTTAAAAAATAACTTAATTATTCAACTAACGATGAAATTTTCTTGAGGTTTCATTAATAATGTTTCCAAAGAAGCAACAATTAAATAGACTAGTCCAAGCCTTTGAAGAATTCCAGGTATTCGTATATTTTCTAATGATTTTAAATTTTTTAAATTGCTTACTATTATACCAAGTAAAATTAAGATTATTGATCTTAAAAAAACTTTTCTTAATAGTTTTATTCGACGGACTGAATTTCTCAATTGAGATCTTAATGAAAGAGTAAGAGATACTCCCATTATCCAAGCAAACCTTAAAAAATAAATTTATATAAGCATTTATAAAATTCTTTTTAAAGTTCAAATGATACAATACCAAGGAAAAACCAAATCGGCAATTGTAAGACCATTCCATGGAACATGAGCAAAGAACCAATATTTGCCACCATGAAAGGTGACAAACATCATTAGAACAATTGCTAAACCACGGAAAGTATCCAATGATCTGATTCGAGACCTTTGACGCAGTGTCGGAATTTGTTCTCGAACCAAATTGGCAGTTTCATTGCCGGTTGGAGAACCCAAATCCTGAAAAAAATAAAATTAAATTATATATTAAAAAACATCTTTCTCCTTTTTATTCAATGTTCATGAAATCATCATAGAGTCCACGCAGCCTGGGATTCTCGGGTTTAAGTACCGAATCTGACAAGGCAAATTATCTAGCTTGAGTCTATGTCTCCTTCGTGATTGGAAGCTATTTGATAAAAAGTAGCGCATCAGATCAAGAAAATCAAAGTAAAGGTTGAATGAGATGGGTTGAGGACCCGTTCTGCGCCTAATTTATATAACTGTCTTGATAGGCGTTGTCCTTGTGTAAGATGTAGAAAAGTGAGAGGTTTTTTTTTATGAAATCATTATATGAAAAGCTCACTGGTTCTTTTAATGATGAGAATAACATTGGAGATTTGCAAATTTTATAATTTTCATTGAAGATTTTTGTTCTAATAAATTTAGAAGATTTAGATAAGAACTAGAATTAATTACAGAATTGTCTAGATCAAAAAAATATTATACATTATAAGAAATATCTATAAAAGGAATTATTAACTAAAATTTAAATTAAAAGTTATCATAAGAATATAGCTTACATTTTCGAGTTCAGAAAAAGCAGATGAATCAGTTGCAAATAGTCTTGTTAAAATTCTTATTATTAAACGAATAGAAAATTTTATCAAATTCCAAATCAACCAAAGCAGAAAAATGATTAAAGTTGCTACCCAAAGAGCTATAAAAAGAATTTAAATAAATCATTATTAACAAAATATATATATTTATAATTAATCGGTAAGATTATAAGTATTAAATAATAAATAGACAATATAATCATTATGGGTTAACCTTTGATCTGTATATAAAATAAATTACCAATTGAATTATAAATAATTGAATAATTATGTAATTTACATAATACAATTTTTTTACTATACTACGTTATAATTGATTAAAACTAAAACAAATTTTCCACTCACGATGATAAGCACTAAGAGGATCAACAATAGTTTCAATATCGTAACACTTTTCTCCTGTCAAATTCCAACCATAAAATCCATGTTCTTTGAGATGTATAGTTTTACTAAAAAATATTAAGGATTTTAATAATTTCACCTATATAATCAAAATAAAATATTTTAAAATAAATCTAATGTAAAATTATTTTAAATAAAAATCAGGAAATTTCTTTAAAAATATATATTAAAATCTATTAAACAAATTGTGTCAATAAATAAAATGAGTTAATAATCAAAATTTTTTAATTCATTAGTATTTGATAAATAATACGTTATTTAGGTTGTTCATTCACACCAAGCGATTTTATAACTTTAACTCTATTTGGAGGTGCATAGAGGTCATTAATGAAACACAGTTATTTTTACCCATATATTTTACAAAGAATAGTAAAATATATATTGTTATTTGACATGTATATTAAATATTTAAGTTCAATTACCTGCAATTAAATGAATCTGATAAGAATTGGTAATATAAGTCAATAGGGTATCTTGTATCCACTATAAAGGTTGAATTGCTGTGACTTTGAATTTGTGTTATATTGGTATAATCACACTGTAATTTAAAATTAATATTATTTATATTTAAAATATTATAATTTACTGCTTAAGCAGTCGAAAATGTTAATTTAGATAGTAATTAATATTTATATATCTTTATTGAGTATATTTGTAAAAGTTGACATGAAAGAAGGTTTGTATTACTGTTTTGTAAAATTGTCTTTAACATTTCTTTTAAACATTGAAAATTAAATAATAAATACCTTGTCACATTCTTGAGATTTTGCCCAAAAATTGATAGAATCATTTGAAGTGACAATTTCTAAACAAGCTTGATCAATCCCAAATTGGAATCCTAAATTTCGGCAATGTTTAGGAGACACTATAGCCATTGTAAGAAAGTAGTATTAATTTAACCTGAGAATAAATTAAAATTTATAACGTAATTATTATAGGATTTCTTTACTTCTATAATATATAATTTTATAATATTATTTATATTTATTACCTTTAATTAATTCGAGTCAAGACATATAAATAATTTAAAAATATTTCCAATGACATTTCCAACATATGATTTCAATCAGGAAATATTTAACATAAATGAACATGAACATTTACCACAGAAAATCGCTACTACGCAATTGGCTACTAGTACAAAGAATTATAAAACTTCTGATTTCAATTATAAAAGAGAATTACTATTTATATTTTATAAATAAAAATATATTTAATTAAATAAATATAATTTTTAATTAGTAATAGTTGAATAAAAATATTAATTGAATTTAGTTGAGTTGTTAAATCTGTAAAATTGCAGCTAATTTCACGAATAATAATTAAGCAACGTGAAGCAACATAAGCATGGTCTTTGAGTAACATTCATATGGTTTGAATGAATCGAATCAATACACATGGTTATTAACCAAATAACTCATGTGTTATGTGATATTAATTAAATAAAACTAAATTTAGTATATTTGTACAGTATTTAATTGAATTATATATATATATAATATATATACATATATTTATTTTTTAAAATAATTTATTAAGTACGTATTTTGTTATATTTATAATATTTGTGGTTACATATTTTAATTTTACATTTGTGTTTTAGAAAATGGCAATGTCTACAATTTCAAATACTCATACAGTAGCCTCTATTTTAAAAAATAAGAATTCTCTTAAGAAAGCTAATAAACAAATTATGAGAGTACGTTTTAAACTTCCAAATAATTTAAAAGACATTTTACAAGATTTTTTAAATGAAAAAAATCTTGCTGCCTATCAAGATCTCATCCAATCACTGAAGGAGTTTGATGTCGTGGTAAGAATATATAAATTTTATTTTAATTATTTCTTAAATCTAAGTATTAAATATCTTTATTTAAAAAGAGATTAATTTAAGCAGATTAATATATATGAAATTGCATAACATTTGGTAATTCATAATATTTTGTTTTGTATTTTTAATTTATTTATTTGGAATATTCTATAAGCTTTTTTTATTTGCCACTCTTGAACATTAAAACATTTTTTAGAATAAAGCAACTAAATATGAATATTTCTTTTCACAAGTATTTTTATTATTTTATCATTTTCTTTTTGTTATAAAAACTATAATAGGAAATTTGAATGTATTTAATTTTATTAAACGAAATGTATTATATTACTTGTACTACATAGATTTAATTGAAAGTCTGTATGTAATAGGTTTTAATTTATTTTATTTCAATCAGTATTTAACTGTACTTCAAGTTTATTTTACAATAAAATTGTTGAAAAAATGTACAAAAATAGCATAGAGTACTATGGGGCAGAAAGAAAACGGTAGTGACTTTATTTATTTTATATGAATAAATTCATTTAACTTTATTTATTATAATTTAGCAATAATATTCTTAAAATCATGGTGAAAATAGCATATACTTGAGTGATATTGGGGGCTTAGAACGGATTACTTGGTTTTTAGATATTTCATATGGGAAAATTAAAAATCCCAGTATCCACTGTTTATATAGATTGCTGATGAGGTTAAGGCTAACTTTATCTTTTTTTTTAGGATGATGACTTATATCAAATATTACAAGAAATGAGAGAAAATATATTTTTATTTGATAAAAAATTGAAACATTTTGTTGAATCTGTTATAGTAAGTAAATATAAAATTAATTTTACAAAAACAATTATTCTAATTTGATATTTTTAAGGTTTTAGATTGGTTAAATCGGGAACCAGAAACTATTAAAGAATATCAATCTTTAATTATAGATACTATTTCTACTCATAATCATTATGATAAACAAATTATCAAAAGGTTAATTAAAGATTTTTTCTTTTCAAAAAGTAAGTATTATTTCTGAACATATAATATTAAATTTTATTTTATATATTATGTAATTTTTACATTAAAATAATAAAATAATATTTGATATATAGATCAAGAGGTAATCCCAGCATTATACTGGTAGTCTATTAAAACCTCAAACCATGAAACAATAACTCTCTTTTGTCCTTATATGAATTATCAAATTTAAAGAACCCAAAATTGATTTTATAATTGGTAAAATATTTTTTATTAAAAATTATCATTCAAATATACCTATTTAAAATTTTTTTCGAAATTCAATTTTAAAAACAAACTACTTTCAAATATCAAGTTTATAATTTTAATTTTATATAATTTATTTATTTTTTTTTACACGATTTATTAATGGGCTTTGAAAATCGACAACATCTATATATATATATATATATATATATATATATATTCCTAACCAGGCATCGACATAAATAACTTGAAACTTCAGCCACTATATTTTTCCAATCAATTTCCATATTTTCATAAAAAAGAACTTCTGACTTTTGTACATTCTACGCAAGGACAATCCCTATCAAGTCAGTTATATTAATTAGGTGTCCTATGATCAGTAGAACGGGTCCTATCAACCTTTACCTTGATTTTCTTGATCGGAGGTGCTACTTTTTATAAAATAGATTCTCAATTTTGTTCCCGGAGTCTGGGTTGACTCCGTCCCATTACACCCCAACTAGAGAAAATTCCCTTCCCAGGCACGGGACTTGAACCCGGGACCACGAAAATGTGAGCCAGCTACGTTGTTCCCTACTCTTTGGCGTCTTCTCCATATTTTCATATTAACTCAAAATATTAATATGCTTATTCTAATAAATATTATCTTTTATTATAATTTTATAAATTGAAAAACTATACTTAACTTATAAATTAATTTAATAATTTTAATATTTTAGATACCTCGCCTTGGGAAAATTCTGTTCCTTCAGACAACGATGTAATGATTTACAAAAATATTCATTACTTGTTAGAAATTATTTTAAAAATTAATCCATTGTTATCTACAACCGTTGTTGAAGTTGTAATCGATAATTTCCCATATATTACTAAATCAGAACACATACAAGAATGCTATGTACATAATATATTAGAAATATGTAAATATGCTCCTTCATTAAGATATGACATTCTTTATTTAATTATTATTAAGTAAGTTTTCATTATAGTTTTTATAATACAATATAATAGCAGAACTATTTTTTGTAACATTTTTATTTATTGATTTTTTATTTAACTTTTTCCAGATTAATTAAATTAGATGCTCATTCTCCTAAAGCAAATCTTTATAAAGAAGAAGATAACCAACCAAAAATTGATGAAGCTGCTTCAATGTTTGCAATGGAAATTGATGATGATAGCAAAGATACGAATCCTTATACAAAGCATCCTTATGGAAGATCTCTAGATTGTTTAATGAATTATTTATTTAAATATATTCAAAGAGAATATTTAGAAAGTAATTCTAACCAGAATGACAAAGAAAATGTTGAAATTAATTCAAAACATTTAAAGTGGGAACAATTGAAAGTTTTTTATTGTGAATTATTAAAATGTTTTGAAAAATTAATATTGCCGACCCATAATATAGAGCATACACAATTCCTTCTATTTTATATATGTAGTTTTAAAAACGCACTAGCAGAAAATTTTTTACAATTTTTATGGAATAAAGTTTGTTCTCCAAATGTTTCTCTTCTATTACGACAAAGTTCGATATTATATCTTGTTAGTTTCTTAGCTAGAGCTAATTATTATTCAATTTGGTAAGTAACTTATTAAATATATATATCTTAGTTTATTGAAAAATGTAAATTATTACTAAGTTTAAATAAACTCATGTTTTATATTTATTTATTTAAATTAACTTATAATATGTTATAGGAATTTTAATTTATTAAAGAAATTTTAAATAATGAATTAATTGATTATTTTAATTTAAAATTAAAAATAGTTTGAATTTATATTAGATCTTTTCTTTTATTTCAGTACTTTAAAATCTTATATAAAACAAATGGCAGATTGGATTCATAACTATATTGCAAATCAGGAAGGATTTGACAATCCACATTCTTATGAATTTGCAAAAAATGTTCATACTATTTTTTATGCGATTTGTCAAAGTCTCTTCTATATTATTGCTTTCCGACACAAGGATTTGTCTAAAACCAAACAAAGTAAGATGTTAATTAAAACATTTATTACATTTTTTATTAATTTTATGTTCAAAGTAACTTAAATATGAATTTCCTTTAAAAATCATAATCTATCTAAATCTACATTTTTTTAATAATTAATTTAATAAAATTATAAATTCCATTTTTTAAGGCTTTTTTTTTGCAAAATTCAATTTTAAAAAAATTTTTATTTATTTTTAAATAATATAAATAATATTTATTTTCAGATTTAACTTTTCTTCAAAGTTTGAATTTAACTAAAATAGTCACATGCCAATTAAATCCATTAAAATATTGTCTACCAATAATTGTGCAGAATTTCGCTTCATTTACAAGAAATTATCAATTAGCATATTGTTATACAATAATTGAACACAATGCACGTTCTCAAATGCCGATTGTTTATTTAAATGAAGAAAGTCAAGTATGCTCTGGAATGGGTGTTGAATTAGAATCATCATTTCCCTTTGATCCTTATGCTTTAAAAGTATCCTCCTCTTGGATTCAACCCCTTTATAGAATATACGAATCAAATGATGCAAATGAGGTTCGGAAAATCGCAGAAGAAAAATCAATTATGAAAGACGAAGAAGATGATTTCTTAATGACATCGACCTTGACTCCAACTGCAAACTCCACTACAATAGAACTTTTCAACTACAGCACTTCGCCTGGTTTTAAAACTAAATATTTATGACTTTTTTAAATATACTTGTATAAAGAATTTTTTTTGTTTCATTAAACGAGTTTATTAATTTATTTAAAGTTTTTTTATTATGTTTTAAATCCACTTTTACAATTTCCTCATGATTAACTCGAAATTAAGAATCTCTAAGAACTCCAATTATATTAGAATTTTGGTTAATAATATTAATTTTAATAATTGATTATTGGGAAGTAAAATAGAACCTATATATTTTAACATTTCTAGGAATGAGTTATGTACGCAGGATCACACTACCAGGGGGAAAAAGCAAGCCTCGGTGGTTCAATTTGTAACATTATAATTAAGTAATATGAGAAAGCATTATTTATATTTATTTCTATCGGATATTTTGGTAAGAAAAATCGCAGAACGTTGGCAATATAGAAAGTTGCTGAGATAAGGAGGCAATGAATTTTTCTCATTTTGGCTAAAAAAAAACTGACTGTACGTCTTACGCAAGGATAACGCCTAACAAGCCGGTTATATCAATGATCAGTAGAACGGGTCCTCCCAACCTTTACCTTGATTTTCTTGATCGGAGGCACTATCAGTAACTTTTCCCCAATGTTGTTCCCGGAGGCTGGGTTGACTCCGTCCCATAGACCCCAGCTAGGGAAACCTCACTTAATATTCTTTTCTCTTCTAAAATTTAATTTATAAAATATAGTTAGTTTTTGTTTATTAAGTGAACATAAAATGTTAATTTAGAAAATAAGAATAAATAATTTTTGATAAAAAAAATATACTCATGGCAGGTCAATAAATGCAACAATAAAACTTTGAATTTCCTGTCTTAAATGAAATGGCAACACTGCTCCTGTAAGCAGGTAATTATCAGCTGCACAGATGATCAGCTGACTCCTGTAGAAATTTGAACCACCTGTCTTTTAATTTTTGTTTGACATCCATTAATAGCAGACTACCTAAATCATAGGTTCCCAAACTTTTTTGTGTAGTAGACCCCTTGCCATGTTTTTCGGCTTTGGGTAGACCCGCTAAATTGATTTTGATTTTTTATAAAAAAATTTTACCCTTTTTTTAGTCTTATTGAAAAATCAAAAATGTTTTCCGATTCAATTTCATATAAGAATTCCAAAGGTGATAAAGGTGAATTTCGTATTCACACTTTTGGGTGAATTGGCGAACCATTTTATCCTGCAAGAGATAGCCTGAGTCCCTTCTAGATAAAATTAACAATAATTAAATAGTTATAAAACGATGAAAACTAAATATAGTTTGACTGAATTCAAAGCTCTGCATTAATCTATATATTTAATTCGCTAATGTGCTTCCCTCCGTATAATCGAACTCGAGAACGGAAGCAGATAGAAAATTAATATTTTGCATGCATTTAGAACTCATTCAGACAGGATTATAGTAGCAAAAAATAGAAAAATTAATTATCACCAAACATTCCAGAGATATGGATCCTCGAAATTCTATAAAATCAAGTGTAAATACTTAAGTATATAAATATAAATATATAAATACGTAAATAGAGTGAGCAAAGAGAGAGCTGGTAGATATTTATTTTTATTTTAAGAATCTATCTTATCTTATTATGCTAGCTAAAATTGTATATATCTATATATCTATATTTCTATATATAGCCATTGGTTCTCAAAAACCGCGCTAACGATTTTTTTCAAATTCACACTAGATATAGTATTTATAAAGAAAAATTAAGTTTTATTGATCATATCTCTTGAAACATACAGCTTCATTATTTATTTCTTAATTAAAAATTATATATGGGTGACGACAAAAATGGCATCCATTTTGAAATTTTACTCCCAACTTTTTTTAAAGGATATTGTATTAATATTTTTTTTATATTTAAAATATTTTAAAAATTTTTATTTAATTTCGAAATAAAATTAAAAATATATATTTTAATAATATTTTATAATTATAAATTACGATAAATATATATCATTCTTCCAATAAAAAAAAATGCACTTCTTGCACTTAGAAACATACCTAATAATACATATTTATGTATTATTGAGGACCCCAGTTCCATTCATTTTAATCAGATTGATGCAATGATAATAATTGTAATAAATCAATTAAAAAATTGAATATCAGCTCGGTGTCCCAAGTATTAATATTACCAGTCAAACCCAATAATAATGAATTAATTGTTTTTAACTTAATTACCGAGCCGAGGCTCAGGGTCCCGGTATGATCTTAATATATTGTGAGAATTAGATAAATAATGTATAGAGAAAAAAATATTTAAAAATAGATATTTATTTAAATGAAATAAAATTATTTAATTTACAGAATGAAAATGTCTACAATAATATCTAAGTATTTTTTCTTTATAATTTTACATTATAATAATACTAATTACAGTAGTTATAATATATGGGGGAATTTTCAACTTTGACCGCCGATTTGACCATGTTCCCAAATGAATTTTAAAAAACCAAGACCACACTTTACATTTACACATTTTAAACTCTAATCGAATCCAAAATCAAAATTTAAAAAATCGAGAAACAGACACACTGATATAATTAATTTTAAACATTTTAGGAAACAAATTTTGAATGGGTCATTTTTAGAAATCCCATTTAACAATTATAATAAATAATTAAAAAACTGTAAAATTTTTACCGGTATTTGCCATTAGTCTTGAAAAAATAATATTAAATTATATATAAATTTAAAAATTAGAATATTTGAATTTGTTTAAATTTTAACACATGTAATCAATCATATGCATAAAGAATAGAAAATTTTGAAAATCAACTTGGTATTAAATTCAGAAAAAAAATACTGATATATAGAATATATCGACTATTCAAATATAATTGAAACTCTTTCTCTCCCTCTATTTTAAATTTTAAAAAAGGGAGTGTTAAGACATTATTTTGCCTTATGTAACATGGAGGCTCCCTACCTCCCTGAGAAATTTCCACTAAAAATGTTTATAATATTTTATTTTAGTTTATTAAATCAAACTATTATTTTTTATTTCAATATTTTTAATGTTAATACAATAATTTTTATTTTATAATCTTTAAAATAATTTAATTATTTTAAAAAACGGCGGTGTTCAATTACAATTTTTTTACTCTCTACTGACTGTTCATTTCATAACTGAAAATAGTGTCGAATAGAAATAGACGATATTACTTGGATTAATCTTATTATGCTAGCTAAAATTGTTTGTTTGTATTATTGAGGTCCCCAGTTCAATTCATTTTAATCAGATTGATGCAATGATGCAACATTTAATAATTGTAATAAATAATTAAAGAATTATATATTAATATTTTTTAAAGGGTCGAGCGACAGCTCGGTATCTCAGGTATTAATATTACCAGCCAAACCCAATAATAATGAATCATTTTTTTTAACTTAAGTACCGAGCCGAGGCTCGGGGTCCCGGTACTATAATTAAACGATTACGCAATCCTAAACTCCTTTTAATCGGCTTCAAGGATCTTAATTGATCTTAATGGTTCGACTATCATTAGAACCGTCATGACCCGAGGATAAGGTATACGGTTGAAAATTTCAAAAAAGTAGATCCGTTCCAAACGTTCCAAAGTTATGGGTGGTTATGGGCAAAAAAGCGACCCAAATAAACAAAGCTCCATGTGGCGCCTCTGGTGGCTACAGGGCCGTGCCTGACCAGCGTTCATTGCGGGCACCGCACGGAGGCGGCCGAATTAAAAGGCGGCCGAACGTCACATATTTAGAGACACCAATTTTTTTTCATCCGTCACTTTGGTTTTATTTTTGTATTATCTATTTATTTTATATTACGAACTTGCTGAAAATGTATTCGATGAAATATATTTTATATATATAATATGACTATACAATGTTATAGGTACTCGTATATCGATACTATGTGAATAATATCTACATCTCATATAAAAACGCTTTTGTATATCGGTCGAGGTCAATATAGTTTATATTATAGTATAATAACTTGTTTAATACCCTAGACACACGTTGGAGATTAATGATCATTAACAATTAATTATTAATTAACAAACGAATAGGAAAAAGCAAAGCAAAGGAAGTATGGTGTTATAAAACATAAATTCTCTTTTATTGAAAATTGAAAAAATCTTTGTTAATTTTGAAAACATTTTCAGTCCAATTTAAACATAATACTCGTGTATCAATGCACAATGTAACATTAGTTTTCGGTTTTCATTAGTTTTTCAAAATTAAAAATAATTAAAAATTACTTGAGAACTTCAATGGCTCAAGAACGTCTCAGTAATTTATCAATTATTGCGATTGAAAATGAAATTGCTGATAATTTGAGTATTCAAGAAGCACTTGAAGACTTTGCTTACAAAAAATCGCGTAGAGTTAATTTTTGATAGTAATATCTCATTCTTAGAACTGTACATATATAAGTGTAATAATAAATAATAAAACAAATATTAAAAGTTGAATTTTGATTTTTTTCTTTGATTTTATCTTGAAGGGCGGCCATATATACTAGCACCCAGGCGGCCATATATCCAGGCACGTCCCTGGGTGGCTAAGTAAAGAAGTTGACACTCAAAATAAAATTATTATTAATTAATTATTATTGAATTACTATTTTCCTTATACACATATTTTATAAAATTATTTATTTCTTGACATATTTTGTTACTGTTTGTATTCGTTGTATATATCACTAAAAAGTAGTAGTAAAAATTTATAAGGTAGCTCATTTTATTTAATTTTATTAACTATTTTTTTTAACTAACAATAAGATGTCCTATGATGATATAAATTAAACAATGGTTTATTAAACCATGTTCATTTTTCTGAGGACATCTATATAGCAATTTTCATAAAATAAAAGAACGTGTTGACATTATTAATATGGTATATAAACAATTTAAAAATCGAAAAAAGAAGATATGCTACTCAAAAGTGATCAACAAAAGAGTTATATACACTGAACCCCGTCGTCTATATGAATATTTTCATATACTGATTGAATCAAGATGAATTAAAACCTTTCGCATACAGACTTTATACAAAATACTATGTATTAAATAATAATTTAAACTTGCTTCACTTATCTTTTCTTTGTATCTTTGTTTAATATTTTTAATTAAAAAGGATTTGAAATAATTTGACTCTTTTAATACGCGTTTATTCATTACTATATCTGTGCGAAATCTTCGCATTGGCTAGCTAGTAATAATGGAAACAAAATGGAAATGAATGTTTTAATAAACTAATTGAAATAAAATAAATAAATAAAAATCTATTATATACAGACTTTCAATCAAATACTATGTAAGTATGTATCACTTCGAGGGTCCACGGGGCAGAGCCCTTTTTCCAGATGCAAAGAGAGCCGAAGGCGGTCTGGGCAACTAGTTATATATAACTTTCTAATTATGTCCCTAATCAGGAATCAAAAGATATCAAAAGATGTCAAAACTTGGTAGATACTGGAAAAATAATTTATTTCTTAATCTTAATGCGAAATATCATTGGAAAGTAGGTGTAAAATAAAATTATTTTTTAATTGAAATATACTAAATTTTAAACCAGTGGTTCCCAAACTTTTTTGGTTTAGCGCCCCCTTTCCAAAAAAATTTTACTCAGCGCCCCGAGGAAATAATTTTTTTCTTTAATAGAAGACTGATTCGTGCCCATTGTACTTCAATCTCATTTATATATTATTATATTATATTAGTCTGTTATTCTATTTTAAGAGATATATTCTTAAAATATAGTAAAAAAATGTTAGATTAGAAACATTGATGTTTGAAATTATGAAATAGAATAGAAAGGTAATTAAATTTCCCCCAAATGCACCTGCGATGATCACCGCATGGTTCGCAACAATCATCAGGGGAGGTAGCGCTTTTGGTCTGAACTAGTTGATCTAAATTAGATAAATTGTAATAAAAATGAAATTTGTCCTTATTTTATTTATTTTTTTACTTATAAATTAAAAACAAACATTTCTTTGATATGATTGCGCAATTGATGACGTCACAATGAAATCATTCTTTAGTTGGGTATAGAAATATAATCTCTGAAAGAATATACAGCTATGTGGGATTTTAATGAATAAATAAAAGAATTAAAAGTGAGTATGATATTTAAAAATTTAATAAAATTTAATAAATAAATAATCGTTTTCTTTTTCTAATATTTTTTTTTAATTATTAAAACAGTTTTTATTTTTCTTACATTATATAAAAAATATAAAGCTGAAGATATTTACTTTTATTTTAAGATAATATACGAGGGCAGGTTAATAAGTCATGACTTTTTGAATGAAACACAGGTTTTTGGAAACGTAGTCTCCTTTGAGATGTACACACTTCCTTCAACGTTTCTCCAATTTTTTTATCTTTTCTAAAAAATAAGAGGACATCAAAATAGATTTGTTTGTGAGATGATTTCATTGTTGGAGTCAAATCTCTTTCCGCCGAGCCATTTCTTCAGGTTTGGAAACAAGAAATAGTCACTCGAAACTAAATCTGGAGATTTTCATGGACATTTACTTTTCCATTTAGCATAGGTTCCCAAAATGGTCTATATAGACCCCTGGGGGTCTATTTCAACCTCCAAAGGGTCTACGGAAGCGAATAACAAATTTAGGGGTCTATGAAATTAAAATGGTGGTCTATGGGGGTTTACGTGTTTTCCCGGCTCAAAAAAAAGGTAAATTGTTTTCCGACATGGATTTTTTGAGTATGTCTCTAAAAAAAAAGGTAAATCGTTTTTCCGACATGGCTTTGAAACATTTTTTGATTTTTTTCAATATCTCTAAAAAAAAAGGTAAATCGTTTTTCCGACATGTAAGAAACAAAAAATTTAACACATCAAATAATTAGAAAAATAGAAAAACAACTATATAACAAAAAAAAATTAATCTATTTGATTAATCACAACAACAACAAAAAAATTAATAATTAAAAATCTCACGCTCAATATGTACTAGAGACGTTTTCTTTATTAAATTGCAAACAAAATTCAATTATTAATTTGCCTTACATTATATAAATTTCTTTCAAAATATCTAAAACTGAATAACACAAAACATTTTTTATATAAATATATAAAAGGACATGACAATTCCTTTATTATATAATTAATTAATACAGTGACGCGGAGAAAACTGGTATTCGAGCCACGACACTTTATTGACGCCCCCTCAAAATAACAATTGAAATATTCCGGAAAATATGAGTTAACCTCCTCGCTACGTCTGTAATATAATTAAATAAATGAGATAAACATAAAGAAATAATTTAACTAAAATCTTTTTTGTATGAATTTTTTTCCTATTTTAATAAATATTTGAAAAAAGTCAATGTTATTCCTATACGATAGCGAGTCGATAGAAATTTACTGTGTTTGCCTTGATTAAATTAAATTAAATTAAATGTTTCTGGTGTCCCTATATTCAAACATTATTTGATTTATATAGGTATTATTATAAGTCTATTATTTATTATAATTTAAACAATTTTCTTTTTTCATTTGCATTAATTAATAAAATATTTAATCATCTTTTTATAAAAAGTCAATTCGGGCTTTTTAGCCGGGATCAAAAAGTATTTTATATTCTAGTAGAAAAAAGTTATTAATAGAAATAAAAAATTTAAAAAAAATAGTCACATTGCCGATGGTACCAGTTATTTTTATATTTGAAAAATGTTTTTTTTTTTCGTTTTTTTTACTATCTCACCAGAGATAGTACTACGATCATTTTTTTATGTTGAGATTTTGATGTTTTTATACGTTTTGAAGGTTCCTGAATCATATTCACTAAGGTAGAGAAAAATGTCTCTCTGTGTGAGAGTGTGTGTATGTATGTATGTAACCAAGATTACGCAAAAACGGTTTGAGCTAGAATGATGAAATTTGGTACATGGGCATTATTCAAAATTCATAGTTTTCTATCAACTTTTGAGAAATGTAGCTCAACCGGAAGAGGGTCATTACCTACAACGTTTTGATTTTTTTCTTCTAAAGTGACCGTAAAAATAAAGATATATGTTTGATATTTTTTCACTTGATTAATAATTGTATAAAACTGCTATATATAGAATTTCAGCTTGATTGAATCGCTGAAAGTACCAGAATTAATTTTTTAACACTGCAAATCTCACGCGCCAACACATGACGTGGTGCTATCAACAAAGAGCCAAACATGCGCTGGTTTAATAAATATTATTTATTAATTTTAATTTATAATTTAATTAATTTAATTTAATTTAAATTAATATATGTTATTTAATCCAATTCAAATTTGCGAGATAGTCGAGTGAAGACACTCCAGATTTTTTTAAATTAGTTTTAACTTAAATAAATATAATTTAAAAAACATAAACCGAAATTATAAACAAAAAACATTCCATTGTATTTATGTAAATAGTAATTAAATTAAATATTGTATTAATCATAAATAGGAAAAAAATATCTTTATAAATATATTGTAATTTTAATTAAAAATTTCAAACTAGTAAAGGAATATAACATGTAATAATTCAATGAATATTACATTTTTGAAATTTAATTCAAATCATCATATTTTCAGAACACAAAAACTTCTCGATCATTTAAAAAAAGAGACTCTAGAGATTTAATTGAATTCTTAAATTCAATTACAGAACTTGAAAGTTCTTTGTCATAGCAACCACATTCTTCCAGCCCCTCCACCCACCCAATCCATTCATGTCCTTCCTTACATTGTCTGCTCATCTCGTTCTTCGTTTCCTCCCTACCAAGTTTCTCGTTGATTTTACTCGTCTATTATAGCCACGTACCTATTTATTTTAATACTTTTGGGTTGGAATTATTAAAATTAATATATTTAATTCATTGTAGTACATATGTTGAGATTCCCTGAGCTAAAACACCTGAATATCATAAATTTTAAAAAAATAATTCTCCGATTTTTTTAATTAGCTATTGATAAAATTTATAGTTAAGTTCTAATAAGTGGACTATGAACTAATTAAATTTAACTTATTTAAATTATTCCCAAATAACCAAAATCAAAAATAATTTTTATTTTCTTTTTTTCAGATTTAAAAGAAATTAATATCTCATGTTTTCACGTTGAGTTCTTGTTGGTCTTAGGTAGAATTCATTCATTGTATCAGATAAGTTCCACACATATCTTTTAATAGAGCAACTAGTTTATTTTTTATTGAAATTGTTTTATTTAAAGGTTTTTTTTATTAATATTTAATAATACTGATTTAAATGTTTCTCTTACTTCTTCAAAACCTGTACTCTCAGAAGAAGGATGAAATAAAAATAAAACAAATGAAAACAATCAATGAATAAACAAACAATTTAGTTTATTATTCTGTAAAAAATAATAATTAATTTTATTTGTGCCTATTTAGATTAAATTAAATGTGAATAAGTTTTTTATCTATCCAGTTGAGAACAAGTATTATTCTAGTGAAATGGAACTGAATGAGAGCTAGTGTGAAATAAATAGATAGTAAGATGGATACAACTAATATGACTTGAATGGACATCATTAAGAAAATTTATTGGTACACAAAGAGATTGAGAAATAGACAAAATTACCTGGTGCTAATATCAATATTTAAGATGCAATTTTATTAAAATACAATTTACTTTTTTTTTGCCTATTTTATTTGAATTTATTAGTTTCTTTTTAATTTGAAAGGAGAATCAAAACATACATATATATTGCATATATTAAAAATTATAAATTAAAAGATGTACATCTTCTTTAGAATAAAAAATAAACCTTGTGTTGGGCTTTTTATTTGTTTGTTATTTTCAAAGCATTAATGTATTGGGCATTTACAATAATTTAAACATTATAACAAATTATAAAAAATATTAATAAATTTTAACTATTCAAAAATTTTTATTTATTTGAGTTTTGGATATAGTTTAATTATTTTAAATAATAATTATTTAAAATAAAAATTGAAAATATTTCTCATGAATAAAAAAATATGAATATGAATTGTAAAATTAATTATGTGAACGATCAAATTCTTCAAAATAAGCAATTTCATCAGTCAATATGTTTTGGGAAAATTGGAATGGCAAAGCTAGAGTATTTAAAAAAAAACTGATTAATTTAAAGAAGTGGATTTAAATTGTTAAAAAATAGTGTCTTTTAGTTGCATAAATTCCAGGCGTTTCTAATAGATGCTGCCATCTAATGGACATAAATTTATAGTAAAATTCAAATTTTAATTTGGCATATTATTAATTTCAGATAAATTATTTATCAAATTGAAAATGACAAATGGTTAGCTACACTTTGAATAGAAAGTAAAATATTTTTTTATCTTAATTTTAGTTACAAAATAGAAATATATATATATATATATATAAAGTTAATGTTTTCATCTAATTTATTGGGATTTTAATCTTGACGTTTCGACACATATTTGGGCGCCATTTTTAAGAGTTTTGGGGCTAAATTCTCTTGAAAATGGCGTATGAGTTTACGCTAAAGCGTCGCTATTGAAATCTCTTTAAACTAGAAGAAAGCAATAATAATCATAATCAAACTGAAATCCTAAACGAACTTAAATAAATATATATATAATATTAAGTAAAATTTTAGATTCAATACCCTCAGGCGTAGTTAAGATTCAAGTGAAGAAATAAAAATGTAGAAATTTTAGGCCTTTCAAACTCAAGGAAAATTAAAATATATTATAATATAGTTACGTTAAATTTAAAATATATATTTTGATTTAATAGTTTATTCATTCATGCGTAACTCTTAAGACAAGTCCTGAACTGGAAAAATTGTGGTCGAGTGTTCAAACCTCTCCAAGATCATAAAAAATTTCAATAATAAAAATAATTACTTGAAATATAAATATTTTTAAAATTAATAAAATAAAAAAAAGTTTTTTTCCCAAGACTTAAAAAAATATTTATCATTATTTAATAAATAATATAGAATTAATATAGATATAATAATAATTGATGAAAATTTAAATCGCGTGAACACACCATTTTACTAATTAAAAAAAATAAAATAAATAAATACAAACTTGATCTTAATGTTTGTATGCTTCTGTCAATTTTTCTGAATGAAAATGTAAAGATTGAATTGAAGGGATGGAATTCGAAAGGCTTGCATGGTTGCCGGGCGCGACGACGCCGGCGTCGTTGCACGCCACTCTCCTCCCCCCTCTTCACCCCACCCTGACACCTGCATCGGGGGCCCAGAGAGCCAGACCCTGCACAGTCGTGTGTCGGCCTCGTTACACAGTGCATCGCTCTTCCCTCCCTCGGGCGTTCCCGTCAATTTTCTCCGCCGTTCTCGCTACTATCACTTCAACTTGCATGGAAGACAACACCTGATCGTGGACTTTGTTCGTGTTTGGATCAATTCCTAATTGAACATTTGAAATGTCACCAAGGGATGGAAACATTTCGTTGGCGACGACCTCAATCGGATCTAACCTGTAGCTTGAATTGCACACCAGCTTACAGGTAGGAGAGATGCAGCAACAACTCAAATCACTCACAACAAACTCGCTAAACGACACTCGCATATGGCAATAAAATCAACCAAATATGTTTCCATTGAATGAAACGGACTGAGCTATTCTAGGGAAAGGGACTTTGCGCTACTTACCTTTTTAATTGGGTCTCTTAACAAATCAACTATTCGGCATACTATTACCATACTAACTAAGTTGGAAATAACCCATACTGGAAAGCGACAAATAATATGACAAAACTAATTTTTATACAAATTATTTATTTATATTAGAATAAATTATTTTTTCTTAATATTCAAATAAAAAAATAAACAAATTAATTAAAAACACTACTACAATTAAGATACTTGACCTTTACCTTTAACAAAACTGGAACAAAATTTTTTTTTTATATAATTTTTTTTTTTTACTTCATAAATATAAATGAATAAATATTATTATTTATTTATCAAGAATTTTTTTTTTGTTTTATTAATTATTATTTTATTTTATTTTATTTTTTAAATTTTCAAAAATATTGAATAATTTAAAAGTTTACTTTTTAGTATAAATTTAAAATTATGGTTAATAAATTTTGAACCTTTTAAAATTTTTGAATTGTGTTACACTTCTTTTCATATGTACACAATCATAATAATCATATTTAATATATTTATTCATTATTAATGATGCTTATGAAAAAAAGTATAATATATGGAATATAATAATATTATTCAAAGAAATAAAATAATCCTTTTCCATTTAATTCCTCTGAAAAATGCTAATAAAATTTCCATTTATATCAATATTAGTCAGATTTATTAGATACACCGCTGTTTGTATATTATATTTATATTTGCTATAGAAAAATTCATTTTTCGATAGGCATAACGAGAATTTATTTTTTTTTTCTTTGCGAACTTGTCATACTTTTCCTTAGATCTCAAAGATCTTACACAACATTCTTATAATCTTTAGCAACTTGAATATTTTTAATATTTACTCGATTTTAACTTTATATAAACTTATATATATTTGCTTATAAATATTTATTTAATGTTTCATATTCATAATTTTCTTTACTAAATGGAATAAAGGTTCTTTATAAATGTTTTGAAAAGACACCAATTTCAAATTAATTTCAATTCAAAATTCACCAAATTAATGATTGTAATTATATTTACGTTATGAAGAATAAGTGCGAGAAATTTTATATATATATATATATACACGTATTCATTAATATATGTCAACATTATATATTATAGATCAGAGGTTCTTAAACTTATGTACTCCGCGAACCCCCACTTGAAAAAAAAAATTTTTGACGGACCCCATCCCAACTTTAGGTAGTTTACGTAATTTTATTAGTTAATTTCTGGCTTACGATCTCATAAGAACAAGGATATTTGATGAATATTTCTAACAGTGATTGGTGAATAACGATTTTTTTGCATATTGTAGAACACATTTTATTAGAAATTATAATATTGAAGAAAGAAAATTCAGCTTTGCGGACCCCCAGGGGTCCGCGGACCACAGTTTAAGAACCTCTGTTATAGATAACTCAACAAAAAATCTGATCTTAAATTCATAATTTAATGATTTTTTAATTTTTAAATATATTTACTTCTTTCATTTGTCAAAAATAATGATAAATAAAATCAAAGAGAATGTCAAATGATGAGACGTATCGTTAGAATGGGTGAAGAAAGAGTGGTGAGATATTTGTTAAGGGGACCACGATGGTTTGTGAGTAGGTCATAAGAATTGTTTAGAAAAATTTTCGAGTTCAATTGACGCATTGATAGATTGACTGTATTTAATATTATTAATAAATTAAAAAAAGCAGAAATATATGAAAAAACAAAAATTATTAAATTAAATATAATAGTAACATATATTTCTTTTATACACATATAAGAATATATTATTCAAAATTAATTTAATTTTTTATTTAAAAAAGAAAATATTGAAAATTCTTTTTATTCATTCCAAGAAAATATCAGTATTTGCACAAATGTCAAAAGTTTATCCGCATATAAGACAAATATTAATTTAGGAGTGGTTTAAAAAAATAGATTCATTCAAATTTAGAAATAATTTTTTAAAGTATTCACTATTTAAATATAATACTTTACGTGAAGAGTAATGAATTTATTATAACAAATTTCAATTAATTCTTTTAAGATTGTTTATTGTATTTTTCCTATCTCGCCAGAAATAGTAATGCGATCACGAAAATTTTTGATGTTGAAAATTTTTGTTTTTATACGTTTTGATGGTTCATGAATCATTTTCACTAAGGTAGAGAAAAATGTCTCTCTGTGTGAGTGTGTGTGTATGTATGTATGTAACCAAGATTACGCAAAAACGGTTAATATATGTTATTTAATCCAATTCAAATTGCGAGATAGTCGAATGGAGACACTCCAGATTTTTTTGTCTCTAAAGGGACCGTAAAAATAAAGATATATGTTTGATAGTTTTTCACATGAATAACAATTGTATAAAACTGCTTTATATAGAATTTCTGCTTGATTGAATTACTGAAAGTACCGGAATTAATTTTTTAACACGACTTCAAAAAACTTGCCAGCACTTGACGTGGTGCTATCAACAAAGAGCCAAACACGCGCTGGTTTAATATATATTAATTATTTTTTTTAGAATCTTTAATTAATTAAATTTAATTTAAAAATAATATATGTTAATTAATCAAATTCAAATTTGCGAGATAGTCGAGTGGAGACTCTCCAGATTTTTTTATATAATTCATGAAAATATTAAATTGCAAAATTATAATATAACGATATATATACGATTTTTCTTATTTTTTTTTATTAATTTATTTATATTATAAATTAGTTAATTCAATTAATTTTAATGTAGTGTATCAAACGTATTTTAGGACAAGTATTTCAACGGTTGTTCTTACTATATGATCAGAATTTTCATTTCTTTAATATTCTTTACAGAATACTAATATATAATAATTCTAGAGGAAACCATATAAGAATATGTATTGAATTTTAAACAAAAAAAAATAGTTCATGTTCAATTATTTCAACAAACCCAAATAGAAATTAACACATAATATAATAATACTTTAAAATTTAGTTATAAAATACAAAATAAGATGGAATTTTGTCTATTTTATGTATTGGTGTTATATTTCTAATCTAATATTTTTAAATTTAAAATATGTTTAATGAAATAATAAATAAATTAAAAGCTTCTAAAATAATTATAGTCAATAAATATCAAAATCGAAACATTATAATGATTTAAGTGTATTTGGAAAACATTACATATTTATAAATAATACATTTATTATAACTGTAATTATTATTAATATTTATATTATTATTATTTATATATTATTATTAACATATATGGTAATTGCACCTATAGAGGACAGAGACCTAATGCGGAAAGGATTGCAAAACTTTTACTTAAAATAAGACTTATTTTAAATTTATATCCATTCAGAATAATATTTATTAAAATTTAATCTTTCCAAAATATATTGACGAAGTTAAGATAACTGACTGGATTGAATAAATTAACAATTTACTGGCGAAAGACAAAAGTTCATATTGAATATCAATTTATTTGTTGAGAATTCTTAGTAAAAGGTGAGTTGTTATTAGAATTAAGCTTTTATATGGTTGACTTATGTTTATAAATCTATATTATTAATTAAAACCGACAATTTTAGATTAAAGAACCACAATATGAAGTGTTCTTCTTATATGGCTTTATATGGACACGTGTATGTAAAATATTAAATGAAATCTAATTTAGATAAATCATTAGATAATTCATTTTATTTAATTTAATCTTAAAATTAAAGAAACAAAACAATTCAATACTTTAAGTTGCCATTAGAATTGGTTAATACCAGCAGGAGAAGGAAGTGGCAGAACTTAAAAAATGAATTCATTGCTCAGAATTTAAAATATTTTGCATATCTTCACATTTCATGACATGGAGAATCCAAATATGACTAGAATCTTTTGTATGTGTCTGTTTGTCCATAGTAGACTCAAAATTGGCTGGGCCGATTACTATGAAATTAAACCACAACATTCTTAAATACTTCTATGAACATAGGCTATAATTTAAATCAATATACAATCATTACTGAATTTAAAATTAATTGTCTAAGTTCGAAGAGCGCAAAAGGCAAAGTTAGTAACTAATATAATAATGATTTATAATTGATATACTATTAATTTATAATTAATTTTTATTTTATAATAAAATATTGAAAATTAAACTTTTGATTTATTTATTTGAAACCAAGATGTTAACTTTTCCAAATTTCCACCTAAGGTTCCGCTGAAATATTCAGTGTCCGCTTTAGATGCATAAAAATTAAAAATTTCATTTAAGATATTAGCAATAATAAAATTTTCATTGCCAACTTTGAGAATAATCTTTGAACTTCAATTAAAACCATAAGTTTCTCTAATCATAATTATAAATTTGATTATAGGAACAAAAACATTGAAAAATTTGGCTTATAATCTTCATCTATAGGTGCCTTACCTATATTATTCCGCTCGATAATAACTTACTATGTATAAAGTGTACAATAATAACAAAAGGGAGAATCCAAGAGTGGAATTGCGATAATCATATTGTTTTTATTTATATAAAATTTATTTAAATGAAAAAATAATCATAAAATTGTATACCATTGAAATGTAAATAAGAATAGAATATTTAGCTGATAACAAATCAATCAATGGTGGGGTCATTTGTTTCATTTTTATGAGTTATCATTGAAAGACAAACATTTTTATTTTTGACAATACCAATGGCTTAAAGTAATTATTATTTTTTTTATATATTATAATTATTATACAACCATGTTTACGTTTGAAAAACCTGTTGCTATAGACAAAAAACTAGAATAAATTAAAGAAATGTTATTATTTTTTGAATTTCGCAAAAATCCTAAGTAGATAACTTTTTAAGTTTCAAAAAACTTATATATTCTAAAAATAATAAATACATATTTTAATTTCGTAAATTGTTTTACATATATAATATAAATAATAAAGAAAGAAAATTAATAAGAAAAATTATATTTTCAAGGGAAAAACTTTTTCTGTTTAATATGTAGTATGATTTATATATTAAACAGTAAATCAGTGGTTCTTAAACGGTGTTCCGCGGAACAATAGTGTTCTACCAAAATTAGATATTCAGAAAAATCTATTATCATAAATATATACTATACATATACATATATCATATATATCTAATATACTCGTATATATATATATCATATCATATATCATAAATATAAATATAAATAATGTAAATAATATAATTAAATAATCAAATATAGTGCCGCCAAAAATTTTTGAGTTAACAAGTGTTCCTTCCATAGGGTTGGTCTGTGGTTCCTTCGTTACGAAAAGGTTAAGAACCACTGCAGCAAATTATAGTTTTCGGTTTAAAATTTGTTCTCTAGTTTCTCCTAATATTTATTTTGGATTAAATTATCAATGCTTATTCCCTCTGGATACCAAAAATTTCTAGTATATTCGAAATTGTTCATACATTAATAAATATGACCTCCAAGTTATTGGATTACTAGAATAAATCACCAAAAAATGATTATATTATCAATATGACCAAAAATAGAGTGTGATGTCAGTTTGTCCCAGGAGTACTCATAATACCCATAAATAATCAAGTTAAACAAAATTAAAAACTGTTTCGTAGATATTTAAAGGTATGTTAATTAATATTATAAATACAACTAGCTGCTCCGAGCGCCTTCGGCGCTCTTCACACCTAGACGGGGGCTCCGCCCCCTGTACCCCCGAGTGATACATAGTATTTGGTTGAAAGTCTGTATGTAAAAGGTTTTCATCCATTTTGTTTCAATCAGTATAAGTAGATAAGACATGTATTTGTTTTCTTGTAAAATATATTTTAATTTAATCAGTAAATTAATTATATATTATTATTGTATTTATCTAACTCTGTGTCTCTACAGTTTTCGAAAATTCTTAGCCGCAGCATCCACATTTCTCTAATCGTCCCTATCCTGAGCTACAACCAAATCCTACCCTGTCCCATCTCTCCCATGTCCCTTCCTTCATTGTCCACCCACCTTGGTCCTTGGTCTTCCACCGGATGTTTCCCAATCGGTTTCTCCCACAATTTCTAGTTTCTCCAATTCCAACCACGTCCCCTTCCCATCCCAGCCTTCTTGATTTTATAACCTTAACTATATATGGGCATTATTTCTCGTTATGCCATCACCGCCATCCCCCTGTGACCTCATCTTCCTTTGGCACATAAATGCTGCGAACAATATTAATCTCACAAATACTTTAAATCTACTCTTGTCTCCCAGAGTCATCGATATGGTGACCAAACGTCCCGTCTTTAGGTGCTCTGTCCCAAAATTGTCTTCGGGACACCCTACTGTTTTTACAATATTTAGAACATTTCGTAATTTTTTTTTAAAAATTTTTTCAATTTAGTTCTAAAAAAAAAGGTATACCGTTTGTCCCGGTTTGGTGTTTTCGAAATATGGTCACCCTAGTCATCGATCAACATGAAAAATAATTGTTTTATATATTTTAATTATGATCCTCTTTGATGAGATAAGCCCCTTTACTGCATAATAACAGGCGTTACTCAATTACAATGTCGATTTAAATTCTTCTCGAATATTATTATCCTTCGTGATTAGAGATCTTATGTATTTAAATATTTATACTTTTTCAAATTCTACATTTTGTATGTTAATTGTATGTAAGTCGTATCGGTATGATAATTCTTGAATTTTTTTGTTTAATTACATTTCGGTTGATTCTTCCCCAATTTCTCTAATCACATGTCTCCTCTTCCAGTCCAATTCATTTACCTGGCTAGAACACTCCATTTTTTTAAATTTTAAATAGAGGGAGAGAGAGAGGTTCTAATTATATATATATATATATATATATATATATATCTGTTTCTATGACAGCAAAAATGTAAACAAATTACATACATACAAACAAACACTCTCCTTTATATATATTTCTGGAAAATGGAACACCCGCAGCTCAGCTCAGGAGTTACCTAAGATTCTAATTTCTTTTTTATTTTTCATCATTTGAGGTACCCTTCACCTCAGAAAAATTTGGTTACCTTACTCCTTGTAGTTTAGGCTCTGGAGTTTTTTGCGTACAGACGGACACTATCGTATTAAATATATAGATGTCATTTATTAATAATATTGTCAAAATATTATTGTATAGTGCTAAGCTCTGAAGTGAATAATTATGTATGTTCAAACAGGGACTACGTCACTGTGACGTACATTTTTAACTATATAGTGCTGTGGCGATTATCTTTTTAATATAATAATTAAAAAAAAAATTTTTCTACTTTTCATTTATATAACCTTCCATTAAGAAAATAAAAAAATATGGACAATAGTCTTTTCGAATCTTTGGGACACATAATCATATATATTTAAATAACATAATCATTAATATTTTTATATTTATCAATACTTTCATTTAATTTTATCATTTAATATGATTTTTTTTATAATGTAAATTTATGTTGATTTCTTTTTGATCATGATCAATCATCAAATGCCTCTTTTTCTTAACTTGATCTCTACTCCACGCCACAGGTTAATTTACTTTGAATCATAAAATGACAAGGTCAACAAGATATTTTAACCTCAAAATTACTGTTTTAAATAATTAAATATTATTATATTTCCATCCTTTAATTTTTAAATTATTTAGTTAAAAAATATAAAAAATGAATTATTTGAAAATCGGCTAAATATTTTAAGAAAAACTTGGGAAATGGACTATTAGTGAATTAATATTTTCCAAACAATATTAAAAATTATTTATAAGATTTAATTCTAAACAAACTATCATTGGTCTCTTATTTTACTAAACAAAAGAATTACTTTCAAAAGAATATTTTTACAACTTACAACTCTTTTTAACTATTCAGGATTGTTTATATCTGAGTCCTCGGTGTGAAGGTTTTACTCCTGAAAGTATAAAGACAAGAAGAAATATTCATTCATAAAATGTCATTGGAATAATTCAATTAAAATTAATTTTATAATTATATTAATTTATGAAAGGATTAGTGTGAGAAAAATAACAGAAACATTGCCTTCAAAAATTACTTGTTTTTAATATGTTTATTTTA
This sequence comes from Labia minor, assembly GCA_963082975.1. Classification (NCBI taxonomy): domain Eukaryota; kingdom Metazoa; phylum Arthropoda; class Insecta; order Dermaptera; family Spongiphoridae; genus Labia; species Labia minor. The sequence continues at coordinate 26,865,259 of OY720347.1, read as the reverse complement.
CAAATTAACTAAAACAATATTATTAGATGATTTGAAATCAAACATCAATAAATTCAACAATAAAATCAATATAAAATTCATCAATTTTAATCGATCCATTTATATATTTTTTATTATTTTAATTTATTATTATTTACTTTTACTTATACTCGTATATTAATTGAAAAGTTTTTAAACTAATGTCATATTTTCTTGTAATAACAGTATAATATGATATTTTTATGTGTGTTTAATACCTTTTATTATATTAAATCATTATTTAGGTAAATAAATTATAATTGCTTTCTAGAGTCTGCATCTGACATCTAGTTTCTCCAACAATTCTCACCAATCTTTGGACCACTTCATTCGGATTCTATGCACCAAATTAATTTATTCAAATCTATTCTCCTTTCCTTTATTTACTAATAAATTTTATAAAATAATATAAATTATTAATAAATTATAAATTTATACACATTTTACTATTTAAATCAATTATTTTGTATTATGTTTTTTTTAATATAATACAATATTAAAATTTAAATATACACAAATATCATAATATTTTATTATATAATAATTTCGAAAATTGTTTAAAAGGAATTTTACATATAAAAAAACATAAAAATAAGCGAAAGGATATTATTTCATAAAATTATTACTTGCCGGAAATGATCTTATTATCAAAATTCTAATAATTATATAATTTGATATTAATTTAATAATATGAAATTATCAATTAATATAACAACTACTGGTTATCGTCGTTAAAATAAGTAATTTTTGTCTATTTTAAATTATTTAAAATAAGAAGAATGTAATGGTAATTAATGTAAAACCAATTTGATTAAATAGTATTTTTCTATATACTTAATTGAAAATTGAGATACAGTCAGAAAAAATACTGAAGGAATTAATTGATTTAGGTTTGGGCCTCAAATTTCATCTTTCCTGGGACGAAAATTTATATTATTGTTGTGATATAAATATAATATTTACAAAATACTATTCAATCATTGACTCAGTCGATTTGAGTTAGATAAATAATGTTTTAAAGCTGTCTTTCTTAATATATATATTTTAATAGGTTGTTCAATAAGTTCGCGGAACGGAAATGAAGAAACCAATTTTTATTTGTAAAAATGACTATTTTTCAGCGTAGTTTCCCTCAACTTCAATACACTTATTCCAACGGTCTTCTAATTTATGGATCCATTGACTGTAGTGGTTTGCCGGTAGTTATGCAAAATATCCCTCCACAGCAACTATTACCTCTTTGTTTGAAAAAAATCGTTTTCCACGGAGACATTGTTTGAGAAGAGCCAGAAGTAGGAGGGAACTAAATCTGGCGAATATGCTGCATGTTGCAACAATCCGTACTTGAATTCAGTTATTATAGCAATGCTTAAGCTGTGTGCGCAGGTGCGTTATCTTGATGGAAAATGATTTTCTTCTATAATCCGGATCTTCTTTCACGAATTTTATTGTCTAATTGATTCAAATAATCCGAATTGATTTTTTTAGGTCTAAAATTGACGAATGCTCTTATTGAACAACCTTGTATATATATACAATAAAATATATCTCTATTTAATGACAATTTTAATTCTGAGGATAGAGCACGATTTGTGTAAAATAATTCTCTTATTATTCTTTCTTATAATATACTCGTACTGGTTGCAGTTCCTTTTTCCATTTATATATAATCCGCATCCACAATAATTTACTTTTTATTTATTTATTATTTTTTTCCTCTAATAATTTTTCTTTTCACTAATGCATTAAACCTACTTTGGTAATTCTCACCTCTTAATTAATCATTAGTAAAAGAGTTTATGAATTTTTCTAATAAAGTTTTCTTTTTTTTATATATTTTATACATTCTCTTTCCCTTTTAAAAACTTTTGAAGAGTGCATTGAATCTCTTGTAACTTTTATATTATATTTTTATATATTAAAAGTTCAAAGTTGATCAAGCAAATTTCAATTTATAAGTAATTTGTAAATTTGATGAATTTTTATGAAATAATAATAATATTAATATGTATACATTTTTTAACTTTGAAAAATTCTTTCTTTTTTTTTCAAGAAAAATACTTGACCCATAAATAAAAAATGATTCTTCTAGGGAAAGATTTTTTTTTTTAATTAAATGAAATTACTCTTTGTGAATCAAGTACTTTAAAATCGTTAAGCTGTTGTGGTTTGTTATAAAATAAATTAATGTTAAAGATATTAAATAAAAAAATATACACTTTTCCTCTTCACTTCTGTATGTCATAAAATTTTATGATTAAATCTGAGAAATAAAAGGTGGAAAAAATGTACCTGTAACTTCGATCTGTAATTAAGAGAGATGCAATTTATTTCTTTTCCACTCTAGGCCGGATATTAAATGAAATTGAATCTTCTAGTCGGATATTTAAGAATATTATATAAGATATTATTAAAATATTAAATAATTATTTTATTGTTAAAAATTATATACTACTTCTGTTTCTTAAATATTATGACATTTATAAGTTTAATAAATTATAAAATAAATTGTATTTTTTAAATAAAGTGAATCTAAAAAATAGTGGAATATTATAATATTCTGTGTAAAACCTAAATGAGATTTAAAAGAAAATAAAATAAAATCAATGTATATATGGATATTTTTAATCTAGAAATCCAACTTATAGAGAAAATGATCATGATATAGTAGAACCTGAATCTTTTAAAATAACCTGTTCATGAAAAGTTTCTAGACTGATTCTTTTCCTAAAGAAACATTCCTATATAAGATGATAAAATCATCGATCAGTTACAAAGATTTTTTTGAACATTATTCTTTATTCAGTGGGGCTCATCTCTTAGATAACAAGTTTTTGTGAAAGAACCTCTTATCAATGATTCTGATCTATCATTTTTGAATCTATAAACTTTTAAATTATTTATTTTCTAATGTGAATATTTATGTGAATTGATTTCTATTCATAATTGCATGACTTCTATGCATCTCCAGGCATATTTAGGGTTATAAAATCGATAAGGCTGCGATGGGCAGGGCACGTGGCTAGAATGGGAGAAGAAAGATTATCAAGTGTGAGTATTTAGTCAAATCCACAATTTAAATTTACTTGCCTTAAACTGACGCTGGGTAAGGAATGCGAATGCGATATTTATCAAAATTTGATTTTTAATCTTTATAGTTTTATATAGGAAAACATATAATTCTCTTACATGTTAATATAGCCAATTTCTATTCAATTTCAACTAATTATTTTAAATTCTATAATTATTTAATCTAAAATTTTCATATTAAAGGTTACGGTGTACCACAAACTGAATCATTTTAATTTTTGATATATATATAACAAAGATTAAACAATTATTATGCTTATAATTTATTTAACAATTTTTAATCTAAAAGTCAATGGATTTATTTAACTTGTTCCTTTTTTGAATAGACAAAAGTTTTACAATGTATTTTAATGGTAATATGATTGTGTTGATATGAAATAAACCATTTGATTATTTAATTTAAGTTTATATTGATATTTAATTAAACTGCTATTTTAATGAAGTCATTGAATCATAACAATTGTGTAGGTTCCATTCACTTTAGATTTGATGAAGCATACCTAATTTGTTTTACTGCCCTTTTTTGTCTTTTAATTTTACTCTTTCAAGTAAATATATTTATTTTGGTTCTTCATATCGATTTCAAACTAAATTTAATAATTCAAAATAAACTGATATCGCAGCATCTTCATTTATAATTCAAAACATCTGATATAAAGAAAATCTTAAAATTTATACAAATTATATAATAATTAATTTTAATATAAAATAAGATTTAATTATAATTAAAGCTAAAAAAAATTAATTATAATCGAAAATTTTTAAAAATGTTAAAATATCAAGAGTAAACCGGTATTTCCTGTTCAATTCTAATGTCACATTGAAGTATAGATTACCAATCCTAAATATAAATATTTCATTGATTTTAATCAATATGAGAGTAATAAAAATTTTAAAATAAATATTTTCATCACTAGAGTGTTTTTACATTCAATTTTTTTCTCCATCACCCAGGAAAATCCAGCCAATTTTTTTCTTTATTTATTCTCATAAAATAAATAAATATATTTTTAAATACTTTTGAACTTAAATGGATGAATATCGTTTGTAAATTATTTTATCATACTAATATTATTTAATTTATATTTATTTAGTATATGATTTAATATAATTTTCCATCTTTTATTCATATAAATTATCTATCTATATATTTTAAATAAATTAGTTAAATATTTTTTTGTTAGTTTTATAGATAAGTTGTTTTAATAAGAAAGATAGAACAAAAGTCGATATTTAGGATTTTCTTAAAAATTAAATAATGTAAATAATAATGTAAATTAAATTTATTGATATATTTTAAAAATAAATAATTTGTATTGTAATTTTAAAATTTATGATGACTAAAGTGTAAATTAATCCCTAATTTAAATAATTAATTTTTTTTTTGAGTTATTTATTTGAACGGAAAATTATAAATAAAAAATATATAAAAAACTTTTTAAAAACACACTTTTATTTAAATGCACTAAAAAGAAGAAAATAATTTCACCACACACCACGATTTCCTTTCAATTAATCATATCTAAAAAATGAAAGCTTGGGCGCCAAACATGCAGGGAAAGGAAAAGATACGAAGGACATTTCATTGTATATTCACAAATCTTTCTATTTTTTTTTTCTTTTCCACTATAATTGATAACTATGTCTATTTGAAGAAGAATTTACGTTTTTCCTTGCATGTTTGGCGCCCATGCTTTCTTTTTTTAGAAATGATTAATTGTAAGGAAATTCATATACATATATCTTTTCAATTACTTTGATATTCATTTAAACTAAAAATATCTTATTTCTACAAAATAATTAAACATGATTTAAATTAATTTAATTAAAATGATAACTTTTAGAATAAATTTTATTTAATTCAAATGAGTTACGAGGGCAGGATTATAAGTCCGTTTGTAAAATTTTTTGAAACTACTTTCTTTTATTTTTCATTATAAAAAAATTCTAAATCTTTTTAATGGTTCCAAAATTTTGCTATTCTTCACATTGACATTATCATTGCAGGATTCCTAACAAATATTATTAATCATTTTTTTCACATGAAAGAGAATTTTCCTAGACTTATATCTACGATTTTACTTTTTATTTATAGAATATTAGAAAGTAATTTCACTTTTTAAACAGGTATGTCTATTTCAAATTCATGATAATAAATTATGATATGTTTCACAATAGAATTCCTGGTTTGCTTCATTTGAACAGCGTGCAAGTTGTTTTTCTTAACGCAATTTTTTTTTAATGAGTGACCTAATTTAAATTTAAAATAAATAAATAAATAAATAATCAAAATATCAAAAAAAAATCTTTTAATATAAAAGTAACAATTCATTGGTTATATCCGCAAGTTAATGAAGCTCGTTCTGATGTTTAAATGATGGTAAGTTTATTTGTAGTACCACTGACTGTCTGTGAAAAGGAGGCCAGTTCATCACTTACGATTACTTCAGCACACTCACAAAACTAACAACTGGAACCAATCCTTTAACGGAACTGAATGCATAGGCAAATAATAAATTTATCGACCTTGACCTGATCATTCGGTTATCTCATATTACTAATATAAATTTAATATTATAAAATCAAATGATCGTAATTGAAAAATATTTAAAATAATATATAATATCTCAGATTAATTGGAATTTAACACAAATATCTTAAAAAAATAACTACTTATTACGATATGTTTATCCATTAATATCTTAAATATAACCTAGTGTTTGAAAAATATATTTTCCTCGTTGGCTTTATGAATATATTATTATTTTAAATATATATATTAAATGAATAATTTAACTTTAACTTTAATATTTTTATCTAATATAAATATTATTAAGAATAAAAAAAATATATTGATATTTTATAAAATTTCCTCTATGTTTATAAATAATGAATTAATATTGAATAAAAAACAATTTTATTTATTTTTTATGAACACGCAAATCGACAATAATTTGTGATAATTCTTCTTAATAAATTAGCCCACCCCCTCTCCACCAGCCACACATACACACACACACACCAGGAAACATCAATTTTTTGTATTTCAATAATTCTGTTTTTCAAAACTTCAAAATTATACTTGTTTAATTTTAAATATGAAATAGGACTCTTCATTCATTCTTATTTCATTTTTGATTGGCGAAGAATGCTTTCGATATACCGCCACTTTTGCACTGCTTCATTAACTTCCTCATTGTTAGCAAATTTTTTCCAGGTAGGGCTTCTTTAACTGGTCCAAACAGGTAAAAATCAGATGGGACGAGGTCGGGCAGGATGAGGTAAGACCTCTCAACCCAATTTTTGAAGTTTATGTTAGTTTAAGTCAGCTTAGGGAGCTACAAGAATGATGGGACAAATGCATAACTATGGGGGTGATTATTTTGAAAAATCGCCTGAATTTTGTAAGAATCAAATAAACCGTTTTTGAGCTATAGCCATTTTTGTATGACCCTCATAAATATAAATATTAAAAATTACAGAAAGTCAGAAACTATTCTAAGAGTAGTTTTCAGTTTACATGTTTAATAAACCTAAAAATAAATATTTTTTAAAATTTTCTAGAATATTTGTTATGAATCTATCATCTCTTATACTATTTAAATATTTTGATCTATTGTATCTTTTTGTTTAAATTATGTAAATTGATTTATAAATTTATTGTAAAGTAATATAAACAAATTACTGATTGTGGGCATTACAACCTGAGGCTGCTTTACTTGATAATAGGTTTAGGCTCTATTGCAAGATATATTCCATATAAAAATAAAGATGAAATAAGATCAGAAATATACTCGTAGTATAATAGTAAAATTGATATATTCAATACAAATTAAATTTCAAAATAATTAACATTCATTGAATTCATATGACTATTCTTGATATTAATCATTTGTTTTTAACTTTCATTGATAAACTATTATTATCAGTGAAAAAAATTATTTATTTTATATTAAAAATTTTTAATTGGTGCAATATTTCGATGAATGAATAATTTAACTTTAATTGTCAACGGAAATAATTAATATATATTTTTCCACTTTAAATTAAAATAATTGATACCAAAACCATATAGTATAATAGTATTTATCAGATAACTTATATAATGAAAAAAAAAATATTTATTTTATATTAAAAATTTTTAATTGGTGCAATATTTCGATGAATGAATAATTTAACTTTAATTGTCAACGGAAATAATTAATATATATTTTTCCACTTTAAATCAAAATAATTGATACCAAAACCATTTAGTATAATAGTATTTATCAGATAACTCTTATATAATAAAATTAATTATATTATATTTGTAAAATGATATCTTGTTTGCACAATTATAAATTAAAGGGTATAATTTCTTCTAAAATGAAAACATTAAAAGAGAGACCAGTGAATATCTAGCCACTCTTATCATCATTTTAATCCAATGGTCTTTTAATGTTTTAATAAATTCACAATAAAGATTTCTCATCTGAATAATAAATATATAATATATATTCACTTGCAGTATTGACGATATTTTCTTTTATTTATTACTGCTGAGGCCTACAATAACGAATAACATATCTATTAGAAAAAAAATGTAAAAGTTATTGTTATATTATAATATTTTAAAATTATTATCTTCGAGGGTTAAATAAATTAAATAGTACTTGTTTTCTTTCGAATCCAGAAATAATACGAGGGCAGGTCAATAAGTCCCTGACTTTTTGAATAAAACACAGGTTTTTGGATAAAAAATTATTTTATTTTTCAACCTAGTCTTCTTTGAGCTCTTATCCTTTCAAAAAAAAAAAAAAGATTTGTCGATGATATCAAAATAGATTTTTTTGTCAGATAATTTCATCGTTGGAGTCAAATCTCTTTCCGCCGTGTCATTTCTTCAGGTTTGAAAACAAGAAATAGTCACTCGGGGATGAATCCGGAGAATAGGGCAATTCGTATCCCAATTCATGGATTTTCATAGAAATTCACTTTTTTAAATGTTCTTCTCAAATCATGAGGTAATATGTTATTAATGGATGTCAAACAAAACTAAAAGACCCAACTGCTCAAATTTCGACAGGAGTCAGCTGATAATTGCCTACATACAGGAGCAGTGTCGCCATTTCATTTAAGACACAGGAAATTCAAAAAGTCAGGGACTTATTGACCTACCCTCGTAATAGTTGACCCCCTGTTTTGCTATCTGAAGTAAGAAGTAAGTGATCACAAAATCTGACAAAATCTTAAATGACATATGATACGAATGCCTACTCGGTCCTTTATTAGAAGAGACCATAGTACTGCCACTACTGAAACACTATTATAATTATTTATTTTTTTATTTAAAATTAAAATAGAATTGATGATAAAATAATTTTAAAAAATTCAACTTATATCTATAAAAATATAATGGGTAAAATATAATTAAATTAAAAATATAATTGGTAGTTCGATTTAATTTTTTTTTTTCTATATTTTTATAAGGATTAAATTTTAATTAATTTTGAATTTTAAGAAAATGTCTCAAATTTTCTCTGAATCAATAAACTTTCTATTACAACACAAATGAAGACGTAGTCTTTCCCCCTGGTCGATGTTGAATAATAAAATAAAACAAATAAAAAAAACAATTGAATTTTAATTTCAAATAAATGAAAATAATTCAAATAAAAAAGATAAAGTTTAGTTGTTGCTTTTGTAATCTATTTTTGTAATATTATTTATAAAATAATGCAATTATAAAAAAAAAAACAAAATTAATTGATTTCAAATTCATTTATAATTAACATACTAATTCTGCTTTAAAAATTAATTTAAATATTATGAAATTCATTAAACAATTTAATCAATTTTAATATCATAATAATAATAATATTTTAATAGTATAATCTTAACATATGTGTGTTGATATTTATACTATATAATCTTAATTTATCTATTATAATACAAAAATTCTCTACTGTTATCGGGAAAAAGAATCCTTGCTCTTGAATTTGATATACCCTTTCTAGTCATTTATGGTGTTGTTCAATGAGATTGAAAGTGAAGCGGTTTTCCTATTTGTAAAGGCGAAATTAAATCGATTTTGTGTTACATTCACCTTAACCTCTCCCTTTATCCTTCATGTTTTATAGTGAAACTTGGTCAAATTTTTTTTAATTTGTGGTGTAATCTAGTTTTTATGATTTCCTCTTAAAATATGGTTCAATTTAAATCTTAGTTCATAACTTATCAAAATACTTTTATAATATTACCTATTAAGTAAATAAAGGAAGGTGTTTTTATTAGTTTTTTTGCATTACTCTTTTATTTATTATAATTTAAGATTTATATGTTCTAAATTTTATATTAATTTCATTAAAATATTAATTATTAATAGCAGTAATAATAGAATGTTGGAGCTTTCTCATAGATGAATATTTTTTTACAGATGCTATTGAAAATCAGAAAAATAAAAAATAATTTAAGATATAAAATATTATTTTTTTTTTTTTATTTTAAAAAATTAGTATTTATTAATAATGAATATGTTTAAAAGATAAATAAAACAAGGAAAAATGTTTTGAATTTTTTTCTAAAAAATTATTTCTAAATTTGTATTTATGTTTAAAATGATTAAAATTCCTTGTAAATATTGTTTTATATAAGTAGTATCAAAAAATAAAAAATATAATAAAGATTTTGTTGTTTCTTATCTTGAATTTTGATGTAGGTATTTATATTTTGTGATAATCCGATAAATTTTCTTTTAATCAAACGTCTTATTTTATGTTTGAATTGAATAAAAATGTCATAATTACTATTCTTTTATATAATAATTTATATTACTCTCTATTTTCTATATGCGTTGTAAAAAGTTATTTATGTTATTTTGATAAAAATAAAAACTGTGTCTGTTTTATTGATAATTTTATATGTATTAGTTCTATTTTATAAAATAGTATTCCTCTATATTCTTTGGGATTAATTTCATGCGGATTTGGTTTTGATTGTCAACCTGTAAATTTGTCCAGGTTTTTTTTTTATAAATATAGATAAATATTTTTTTACTTATCATAATGGATTTTACGTGAATATGTATATTATTTTTAATTATATGGTTTATTTAAATATTTCAATAATAAACGACCATTTTGGAATGATTCTTATTGCAAATAAATATTTTAAAATAATTTAATAAATTAAAGAACAGTTAACATAATTACGTCTTAATTACAAGCTAAATTTAAGATAATTGAGCTGTCAACTCCAGGTTTTGAAGGTCGAGGACAAATTTTTGTCTAAAAATTTGATAATGAATATCTGAATATTATATATTAATACATTTTAGTATATTAATTTAAAAAAAAATTATATTAAAAGCATAAAGAAAAAATTACAGTTCATATTAAATTGAAATAAAAAAAGAAAATAGAATCAGAAGTAATATTTTTTTTAATTTTTAGGGTGTGGTTTCAAAATATATGTAAATGCTCTTAAATTTTTTTATTTTTTTTATAATAATAATTTTGAAATTTTCTTTTAAAAACATATATATCATTTTTGTTTTGCTATTTTTGAGATTATTTTATAAAATAAAATAAAATATAAATAAAATTGTACAAAAAGGGCTTTCAATCAGGGTTGCCAGATATAAAGTTTGGTCTTGCGGGAGATAAAAAATCAGTTGAAAGGAAGCTAAAAAATACAAAAGTTATTCAGTTTTTTTATTATTATAACTAGTACTTAAATAATAATTTTTGTTTTTACTTATAATTATATATTTTATTCGAAAATGTTTATTATAAAATTTCTCACTTGATTTCACTTCTTTTTAAATAACATCTTCATTTTTACCGACCGACGATAGTAAGGGAGGTATTGTTTTCACACCAAATTTCAGATGTGGAGATTTTTACATATCTCCACGAATCATGCATTTTCTTAACAGAAAAAAGTATTTTAGCATGTCTGTCCGTCCGCTGTGTGTCTGTATAGATGTGTACAGCTTGAACGGCTCAACGGATTTTGATGAAATTTGGTATATCTACTTAATGCATCAGTAGGATGAATTGATCAACTTTTGGTGCAAATCCGGAAACCGGAAGTGGTAGTATTAGCGATCGACGATAGGAAGGGAAGGGTTATTTTCACACCAAATTTCACATGATGAGATTTTTTTATATATCACCACGAATCATGCACTTTATATTGATTTTATCCTCGGGAAAAATCATCTTCATTAGTTTTATCTTAATTTTAAATTACATGACGTCACCCAGCCCTCCATGACGTCACAGACAGCTCCTATTTATATATTATAAATAAAATAAAATTAAAAATATTTATGTTATATCCATATGTTTTTTTATTACATTAATAGATACATTTAAATTATTTGAAATTTTTTACTGTAGCTGGAAATTAATTTATTTCAAACCGTCGGTCGGTTCTGCGCCTGGTCACAGGTAAACTTATTTTAAAAATGTTTGAAATTTCGAACAACTCATATCAAAATTCTGCCTAATCATCCACTCAGTTTTCAATTTTTTTAGCATCAACATGTTTCTATCTTTATGCCAAGCACCTATCATTATGCTAAAAATCCTTTCACACGTTGCATTTGAATGAGGAATGGAGAATATATAATCGATAATTTTTAGAAATTGTGAAGTATTTTGTTTAAAGAAACAAACCCATCTTTTATCACATGATAGTTGCATTATATGGAGATTTGTGGTGTGTTCCATATTAATCTCTTTTAATATTATATAAAATTTTTTATCTGCCGGAACATGCTTATGCGGTACGCAGGACATTTCACTTTTGTGTGGAACTATTCTGCAAAATCCGGGATATCTGGCATCCTTGTGTGCAATTAATTAAAAATTTAGAGCTTTGAGGAAATTTTGGTGGAAAGTAGAGATAAAGAATATATCTAATTTATTTGTAATATTTAGAAAAAGTAAGCTAAGCTGCAAAAACCCTATTTACAATTCTATTTACTAAAGTATTACCAGAAATTATTAATAACAGAGTCGAGAATCAAAGGAAAAAAAAACATTTGATGTTTTTTATTATAAATATTTATTATAAATATTTGAGCTTCCGTTTAGTCGTATTAAAAACATTTTTTGGTCATTTTTCAAATTTATATTATTAATATTAATAATTACTGTAGTATTTTTATTCTCCCATAATTATTGATGTCTAAGATCATTGCTTCATATATCTAATATTGTATAATTTTCACTAAGATTTGGAAATTAATGTCATCATTATATTGTGGTTATACGCTTTTTATATTTATCCCCTATAACAGCGATGGCGAATCTTTTTGAGAAGTGGGTCGTATTTTGATCATTTTTTACCGACCGACGATAGTAAGGGAGGTATTGTTTTCACACCAAATTTCACATGTGGAGATTTTTACATATCTCCACGAATCATGCATTTTCTAAACAGAAAAATGTATTTTTAGCATGATGTCTGTCCGTCCGTCCGTATAGATGTGTACAGCCTGAACGGCTCAACCGATTTTGATGAAATTTGGTATATTTACTTAATGCATCAGTGGGATGAATTGATCAACTTTTGGTGCAATTCCGGAAACCGGAAGTGGTAGTATTAGCAATCGACGATAGGAAGGAAAGGGTTATTTTCACACCAAAGGAGATTTTTTTATATATCACCACGAATCATGCACTTTGTATTGGTTTTATCCTCGAGAAAAATCATATTTATTAGTTTTTTCTTGATTTAAAATTATATGACGTCATCCAGCCATTCATGTCGTCACAGCCTGGTCTTGCATATATATTATAAATAAAATAAAATTAAAAATGTTTATATTTATTATTTATGTATCCATATCTGTTTTTTATTACATTAATAGATATATGAAAATTATTTGAAATTGTTTCTGTAGCTGGAAATTAATTTATTTCAAACCGTCGGTCAGTTCGGACCTGGCCACAGGTCAACTTATTTTATATCTAGCTCGTGGGTCACTAAGTATTTATAGTACTCACGGTCCAATTTTCAATCATAATTTTCATCGCGCCAAAAAAAAAAAATCGAAAATATTCAAAAGTTTGGTGGGTCAGGTAAAAATCTTGGGTGGGTCAGTGTTCGCCTACAATGTGTATAGAAAGAGAGGATGGAAAAGAAGGCCTGAATTCTTGAAGGAACTTTGTAGATAACAAAAAGATATATAAATCATTGATGAAAATGAATGAGAAAATATTCCGATTAGGAGTAAAATTATGTAAATTAAAATCTAGTTTGTATAGTAGTTTTGGATTTTTTCAAAAACCACCAAAGAAGAAGATATAATATATTCCTCTCTACACTCAGACAAGCTATCCATGTCAAACAATTAACATCTTTAATTAGATCTCTATTTTAATTAATAATAATTCAAAATTGATTATTTAACTTCATTTATGATAAATTATCTCCACATAACCGCTTTACATTGAATTCCAAGGGGTCCTAAATATATTTTGAGTTTATAAAGAATCTCTGCATATCTGCAATATGACAATTTGCTAAGAAAAAAAAGACCTTCAAAAATTTAATAATAGGTGGAGTTTTTTCATGTTTTTTTATATTATTCCTTTAAAATTAAAATAAATAATATAAAATTATAATTTGGACATAAAAACATACAAACGATTAATATATATCTTGTTATGATCCCGCCTTCATTTTTTTGGATATCGAAAAAATAATGGAGAACCGATGTACCCCCATAGGAGAAAGATCTAATTAGCGATTAGTTTAATGGTAAAATTGATAGGCATTAATTATATTGTGGATTAATTCTCGTGTTTTAAAAACATACAAAAGAAACGCAAATAAATTCTTATGTAATTGGATAATCGAAAATGGAGTTTTTGCATGATAAAATCATTGAAGGACATTTATATATTTAAGTATTTTATTTTACCATTAATTAATTAATTATATAATATCTATTAATAAAAAGGAATGTTAAATTTTTATTATCCCCCAATTTTTTTCAATAGGTATATGTTAAAAATGTTATTAACTTTACTCCTCCTTACAATTGTTATCGACACAAATCGGTCATCTTATATATATATATATATATATATATATATATAATATACATTTATAATATAATTAGAACTTATTTAATTAATTTGTGTCATCAACATACATGATTACTATTTTAATTAATTTTTACTTAAATTTTAAACTTAGATATAATGGATATATATAGGAGATGACTAGAAGTGCCACTTTATTTTTAAACTATTTTAGAGAAAATATTTATATTGTCAGTAAATTTTAATTTTATTTAAATTTAAACTTGATTTAATTCATGTGTACATGGACTTTAAGTCGTACTTTTCTTCATTTTTTTTATAGTTTTTATAATTAATTATAAATACTGTTGGAATAAGAAAAGGTGCAGTATATGTCCGAAAATCACTATCTACCACTTTTTATCTAACAATAAATCAGAATGATTTAGAGTTAGGTATCTAGTTACGGAGTTCATTAAAAATTATAATAAATTTATATGAACATCACTGAAAACCCTTGGCTGATAAGACAAAATTAAAATAATATTTGAATCCAGGATGAGAAATACTTTTAAAATATCATATTTTTATTCTTGTTATCGAAAAAAGTTTTTTTTGTTAAAAAACACTTTTCTTTCTATTCATACGTGCATTTCATTTCATTTCAGAAAAAGTGTACGACTAACCCAACCTTTCCCTATATATACATGTAAGAAAAAATATGCATTTTAAAAAAATATATTTAAAAATTTAATTTTTTTATATACTAATATTTTTGTCAAACTCTTCAGAGTGGTTTAGTGGTTAACACGACAGTCTACCACTCTGAAGACTCGAACTCGGCCTAGGAAAATTCAATAATTAATCATTTCTCTTTAAAGCTCTGGGTGATCCTCAGGGTATATCCACAAATAATAATAATGATATTTTTTTCCTCATAACGATAAATTACTCCCAACAAATCAATATAAAGTAAATTGTGTGAATCCTCTTTACTCGAATACAGTACCATTTTAACCAATTGAATTAACACGAATTCATTTAATATCATTTTTAATAATAAACAAATTTAAATTAATGAATAACTTATAAAACAATGAATAGATTCATGCTGAGAATATCGTTAATAAATAATATATTTAAAAACTTCACATTCAATAAATAAATAAAAGCTTTATGACTATTAGGTATAATTAGATTTTCAAATAATATTAAATTATTCTATTTTTTTTTTTTGCATTTTAAAAGAACTTTATTTTAGAATGACATCAATTTAATAATATACGCCACGTGTATATAATTAAGGTATGTTATCTCATAAATTTATATTTCGTTAATTAAAATTTATTCTTACAATTTACTCATTCCATCTATAATTTTCCTTTTCCAACTTATATAAATTTGTGGTTTTGCATAATGTATAATTATCATATATCAACATATCAATTTCAATATTATTATTTTTTCTTTTTTATTTTAACATTAATATAAAAACAATATTCTTTTTATTAATTTTCATTATGGAAAACCCTAATAATATTAATATCAAGTAAAAAAAATGTTATATAGATACATTTATATTATAAATTTATTGTCATTATTTTCTTAGAAACAAATGCAAATGAGAATTTTTTTTACTTAATATGACTTTACTTCACCTTCGATCTTAATTATTTTATTCTATTTATGATTTCATTACATGATCATATTTGCTTGTTGACAATACCTTAATCCTTTCCTTCAAATTTTTCAAGGAATCAAATAAAAAAAAAATTTTTAAACAATTTTTTTTTTTTTTTTTTTTTTTTAACGCATTTTATTTTACAATCTGTCCCAGAGGAACAATAAGTAAAATTAGTATATATTTTGCGTATAATTATTTACAGGTGCGATAGAAAGGAAACAAAAAAGGGCCCGCCCAGAGGCTGCCACATTTATTTTAAAGAAGGCATTTTTTTATTTTATAATTAACTGTTTTTACAATGTTTTTCTTGAGTGTAAGTCAAAGGGGTCCATTCGCTTAAGACGGTAGGGCCTGGATTCGTGGAGAAGATTTTTGATTAGTTGGTTAGGGTGCCTGTTCAATCTTTCAAGGTACTTTGCACTTTTTGATGAGCATTCATCGATGACCGATTTTATTTTCAAATCCTTGTGAATCAGGGCGTTTGCGACGTACCTGGAAGCACAAGTAATGTCCCTGAGAATTTTATTTTGTAGCCTTTGGATCTTCATCATATTTGATTTACTGGCAATGCCATAGCTCCACTTGGGTTTTAAAATGCTGGTGTAAATGAGTAGTTTGTTGTTTAAGTTTAGAGTGGAGCGTCGACCCATCAGCCAGTAGTTTCCTATACTCAAGTTTTTCGAGTTGTTTAGGTGGTCTTGTATTCTGCTAGTGATCACTTCGCATTTTGCATGAGATGCCATAATTGCAGTATCGTCAGTGAAGGAAGCTATATTTGTAAAAGGGGAAGTCGGAATGTCAGCCATATATAAAGGAAGAGGGCCGGTCCTAGAATGCTGCCCTGTGGGACTCCAGCTTTTATTTCCTTTAGACTAGAACAGGCATCACCGTATTTTACCAGAAAGTATCTATCCAAGAGGTATGATTTGTGAATTTTTCTGGTAATTTCTTACTGATCTTATATAGTAGGCCCTCGTGACTGACTTTATCAAAAGCTTGGGATATATCAAGGAAAACAACACCGCAATACGATTTAGTCTCGAGGGAGTCCTTGATCTTTTTGATAACTCTATGTACATGTTCGATAGTGCCATGTTCACCACGAAAACCAAATTGACTATCTGGGACAATATCGAAGAGGTGAGGTTTTATATATTTGAGGAGGATTTTCTCTAAAATTCTCCCTATAATAGGCAGAAGACTAATGGATCTGTAAGAGGTGATTTCAGTAGGTGACTTGCCTGGTTTAGGTATGAGAATTATTTGTGCGACTCTCCATTGAGTAGGAAAATGTCCTACTATGAGAAACAATTTATTTGTTTAAATCTTTAAATCTCCTTAATTCATATTTTTAATATAGGTTATGTAATGATCTTAAAATTAAACTTTCTACACAATCAATTTTTTTTTCTTAGCTCATTACTAATTTAATCTGTATTTATTCAGTTTTAGCTAGAATAATGAAATTTTGTATACGGGCATTATTCAAAATTCGTATTTTTCTATCAACTTTTGAGAAATGTAGCTCAACCGGAAGAGGGTCATTACCTACCACGTTTTGATTTTTTCTCCTCTAAAGTGACCGTAAAAATAAAGAGATATGTTTGATAATTTTTTACATGTTTAAAAATTGTATAAAACTGCTATATATAGAATTTCAGCTTGATTGAATCGCTGAAAGTACCGGAATTAATTTTATAAAACTGCAAATCACGCGCCAGCACGTGACATAGTGCCATCTGGTTAATGGACACGCGTTGGTTTAATATATATTTTTTTAATTTTAATTTATAATTTATAATTAATAAAATTTAATTTAAATATAATATATTTTAATTAATCCAATTCAAATTTGCGAGATAGTCGAGTAGTCATTCCAGCTTATTTGGAATCCGTTAATTTATAAATCGTGTAAAAAAAGTACCGTGTAAAACGAGGGACAGGTGTATAATTAATTTACTGATTAAATTAAAATATATTTTAATTAAGAACACAAAAACAAATGAATGTTTTATGTAATATACTGATTGAAACAAAATGGATGAAGACCTTTTACATACAGACTTTCAACTAAATACTATGAATTACTTCGGGGGTACAGGAGGCGGAGCCCCCGTCTAGGTGAGAAGAGCGCCGAAGGCGCTCTGAGCAGCTAGTATATTTACTAAAAACATATGAGACAAATAAAAAATGTGCTTTGTCAGAAAAGAAAAAAAGGGTAAATAAAAAAGAAAAAAGTTATAGTTATACGATGAACAATGTGACGTTACTGGTAGGGACGCACAGACCATCCGTCCGAGGGAACGTTTCGTTGCTAACATCATGGGGTTTTACCTACCAAAATATTAGTTGTAAATATAACAGTGTTTTCTCCTATATAAAGTAATTTTACAAACTTTAAAATTAATGGAACAATATAATATTGTGTATAAAAGAATACTACAGTGCGTAGCACATTCTAGATCAATTTTAATTTGACTTTTTTTAGCGTCCTTCATTTATATACGTTCTTATAAATATTTATAGTGTCATTAAAATTTTTTTGATTTTTTTATCAGTGAATAAATAGATTTTGTCTCCGAGTGATCTTTTCTATAGTGAGTTCAAATAACCGCTTGATTTCACATACTGCTTAGATCTCCAAAGAACCCTTGAGATTGACCTGGAATTTAACACTGATTAAAGTATCAATAATTCAGGGAATCTTTCTTCACTCCTTTACTAGTCGCTTGTTCTATATGCCTTGTTAAAAAATCATTACTTCTTCAAAATAACTTCTCTTGCGAAAATTATTATCATTCTCATTTTTTATTTGTTAAAGTAAACAAAATTTAATTAGAATTAAAGGATCAAAGATTAATGCATTCATTTTTCAAAAAAATTGTAGAAATTTTTTTCATTTTAAAATTCTCTAACTATTCTTTAATTTAAATAAATGGACCATATAAGATATGTAGGTATATATAGGCGTGCAATTTCAAATTAAATTTAATTTAGTATATTTATATATATATATCCCTCCTATATGTCAATAACTCTTGAACTTTTTGAATGAAACTTAGGTTTTTGGATAAAAAATATTTTATTTTTCAACTTCACTTCGTCCAACGTTTCTCCAATTTTTTTATCACTTCCAAAAATTAAGATTTGCCGAGGACACCAAAATAGATTTTTTGTGAGATGATTTCATCGTTGGAGACAAATCTTTTTCCGCCGAAACATTTATTCAGGTTTGAAATCAAGAAATAGTCACCCGGGGCTAAATCCGGAGAATTGAGCAATTCGAACCCAATTCATGGATTTTCACTAAAATTCACTTTTTCCCATTTTCTTCTCAAATCACCAGGTAGTCTGCTATTAATGGATGTCAAACAAAAACTAAAAGACCCAGTTGGTTCAAATTTCGACAGGTGTCAGCTGATAGTTGCCAGCTGACAGGACAGCGTTGCCATTCCATTTGTGAGACGGGAAATTCAAAAAGTCACGGACTTATTAACCTGCATATATATTTATAATTCTTATATAATAATGAATAATCAATTAAATAAATACATTAACAAACTACTCAAACTAAGAATAGTTTTTATATGTTCCATTTCTAATTAATTCTAGAGTTTTTATCTAATTAAAAATATCTAGTTAAAATTGCTCCAATGTATTTTTTTAATTACAATTTTATTACCTAGTTATTAATAATTGAGATCATAATGTTTGTCATTAAATCAATGAATATGTTTTTGCGTTATATTATTTATAATCCTGAAATCATTGAAGTTTATTTATTTATTTTAAATATATTATATATATATGTATTTTTTTCGTTATTGTGTTTGCAATAGATGATCATTATCTTGAATTATTACCCTATTTAAAATAAAAAAAATTCGTACATCTGCTGTATATTATAAATAAAAATATAATAAATAATTATAAAATTCTACAATTTAGATTTTACCAATTTACCAATGGTCATATAAAAGTACAAAAATTACAAATAAATATAACATATAATATATTTAAACAAATTATTCAGTGTGCTGCCAATAGTAAGCATGTGGGATATATAAATCTCATATTTTTTTAAGAATTATGGTTACCTTGGCCTATATATGTTTTATTTTAAAATTTTGTTAAAATAATCTCAAAAAGTCATATATACCTAAATATGTATTATATTTACAAAAAAAAATTATTTTATTTTTATGTAAACTAACTTTTATCACGATCACTGTTATTGGTCTAAAATTTCTAATTAAAATTGAAAATTAATAAACTTTTTTATAATAAATATATAATCTATAATATTTAGTTAATTTGAATTTTTTTTCTTAGCCCTAATGTCCAATTAAAGTAGTGTGATGCGTTTACTAACATTTATTTGTATTTTTATTGATATAAATAAATATTATTGTTCCATTTCTATACAAATTATTCATAACTTCTCAAAGAAATTTTTATGAAAGAAGCTTGCTTTATGACATAATCTCATCTATGTCAACCTTAACCTATATAAAAAAATCTTGTCCTTAAATTCGATATAAACTCAAAAAAATTGTGATTTATTTATTTTCATTTTAAGGTATTCATTTTAGAATGAAATTTAATTTCAGCGAACATTTCTTATATAAGTTTTAAATATTATATATAAAATAAATTAAGCACGTAATATTCTAATACAAATAAATTAATTGTTAATTCAGTGTTTAGTTACCAGATGTAACATGAATCGCAATATCATGGTTAAATCTCACATTTTAAATGACTCATTAGTTCTCGTTAAATTTCATTGATATTTACATACACGTATTACAAAGACAAGATGATTTATTCATTGGAAAGTATATTTGTAATTTGAATAAGTAAACTTTGACCTATAAGTTTTATTTTATTATTTATAAAAAAAAATTTAAAAAAACTAGCATAAAGGTATTTTTCGTTAATTTGTCAAATTATAAAATTATAATAATTATATAAAAGCATATCTTTAAGATATTTTTAGTTTAAAGGAAAATATAAATCACTCAATTATTTTTATGATTTACGGTGATAAAATAGAGTAGGCTAGAGTAGTAAACAGATTTATTATTAAGTAAGTATGTATTATATAGAAATAAAATATACAATTTTTTTGTTGAAAATTACTTAACGATTTCTATCACAAGTTTTCTACAAAAAATTTACCAGAACCACAAATGGATCTAAACTTTGGACGCATGGCATTTCTATCTAGCTTTAGATTAACCATCATTTGAAATTCTAATCGCGTTAATTCCATTGATTAGGTTGAAGGGTTCAAGAACTTGAAACTGGTCTCATCTATCAATGTTGATTGATGATGCAAACTATTTAATTGAGACTATAGTCTCATTTCATTATTATTGTTCTAACTACACTTATTTATTCATTTTTTTACATTTAAAAATGAATATTATAAATATATTATAATATTTATTAAATAAAATGTATGAATGAGAACAAAAATATTAATGAAATAAACCAATTAAATGATTTCTATTTCTATGAGTAAAATCAGTTCAATGACATTTAAATACCTTTTAATTGAAAATCAGGAAAATATTTTTCTATCTTTCTAATTGTCCTCAAGGCTCGAAGAGACACTTCTACTTATTTTAATCTATTAATAGACATTAAATAGGTGTCTTAAATCTTAAAATTCTGCACTTTCATAAATAATTTTCTTTACTCAATTTTAATTTTTTTTTTCAATATATTGATTCTTATTCACTATAAACGTAGTTAATTCAATTTTGGTTTGTCCTAAGATTTCAATACACCATATCTCCACGAATCATGCATTTTGTTAATAGAAAAAAGTATTTTTAGCATGATGTCTGTCCGTTCGTCTGTCCGTCTGGGTGCCCATATAGATATGTACAGCTTGAATGGCTCAACGGATTTTGTTAAAATTTGGTATAGTTACTTAATGCATCAGTATGATGAATTGATCAACTTTTGGTGTGAATCCAGAAACCGGAAGTGGTAGTATTACCGATCGACGATAATAAGGAAAGGGTTATTTTCACCCTAAAGCTAAAGGTAGCTGGAAATTAATTTATTTCAAACTGTCGGTCGGTTCTGTGCCTGGCCACAGGTCAACTTATTAATTCTTTTTATTAGTATCCCATTAATAGATAATTATCAAAAAGGATTTTATAAAATAAATATATAAATTTTTAATTATTATATATAAATAATTAAATGATTGTATATCTTAAATAGATAATATATTATATATACCATATATTTATATTTTCTTATATTTTTTAATCCTTTGTTTCTAAAAACTGTTGATTTAAGAACATGGAAATTTTACAAATTTAAAAAAACCAAATTAATAATAATTTTCTATTCAATATTTAATAGATTTTGGTAGATATTTTCAAAGTTTTTTGATTTATATATATAATATAAGTATAAATATATATATATTTAAATAATTAATAGATAAATAGATAATAAATATAATAGATAATATCTACAATATATAAAAGCTTGAGAAACTTGTTAATTACAAGATAATTAATTTTAATAAATTTAATTTATAAAGAAAGAGAAAAACTAGATAAAGACATTACAAAAATTTTACTTTAATATTTCATTCTAATAATAATAATTATCATTCATTTTATGTGATTTCTATCTATTTTCTAAAATTGAATTTTATAATGTTGACCTTTATAATATAAATGATTGTGTATCATAGTTTCTTATAGTTTCTTCTTGGTTTTACAATTTTGTTCATGTATTCCTAATCTATATAATATATAGATAAGTATATATCTATAACTCGTTTTATAAAATGTTTGTAGTTGAATAAAATAAATATTTATTATTCAATTTTCCATTGAAAAGAGAAATATATTTTTTGTAAAATTTTTTTTATACTCTTCATATAACGTCAAGTTGAAATGTTCTGGAAGAGGAGATTTTAGCTTCTATAGCTTCCCTTTCTCCTCTTATAGAACATCACCTGGGTTTCCCGAACCAGCATGCATTTACTTTTAAATCATTACTCACAAGTGAATTCCACCTTTCCAAATCAAGTCACTCATGTATTTCATTGAATGGATTGATGGTCCCTTAGGTGAAGATTTAAATTGACACTCCTCTCTCCTCGCATCAACATTGACAAATCAGAATTATTGAACTGTAGAAAACGATTGTTCACTAGTGTAAATGTATTACTTATGTTATGTAAATATATTGCACAAATATATTCTAGAAAAAATAATACTAATTTCGTCATAATCACAAATGCCTTCTTCATCTAATCATTTCGATCTATAATTTTAATATATATATATATATGTATAATATATAGGTAAATGAAAAAATAAGTAAATATAAAGAATAAAGTTTGAAACTTTCTTTATCTCACAATATTAATTAAAAATAAATAAAATAAGCACTTAATCAATTTTATAAAATAAATAAAAATATAAATCTTTTCTAAATTTCATTTATTATTTAAAAGGACCTTCTTTTATAACTCTAAAATGATATATTAAGTAGGATGTAAATATGAAAAAAAATTTTATATACTAATTTATATTCCAATAAATTTTATAAAATAATGTTTATCTTTTCTAATTCTATTAATAACAACATTTTTAATTTTTCGTTTCTTAAACCTCTCTCTCTCTCTCTTATCAGTATATTTATATTATTCCTTACATCGAAAATGATTCATTTATTTTGATAGCTAAACACTTTTATAAACTTATATATATTTATATATACTAGTATATATACATATAGAATTAATCCTATTCATTGGTAATTATGATAGAGAAAGCACTTTGATAAAAAGAAAAAAATCATCTTGATTAAGAGAAAGGAAAATTCGATACTTAATAGCATTGCCTTGCAATATCTTGGAGATAAAGATCACATAATATTTTCCGATTCAGTTTATGAAGTATATTATTTTATTTTATTTAACTGCTTGAATATTTCTTTTTTTGGAAAAAAATTTAATCAATTTACAAAAGTAATTTAATATTGACAAATATTCATTAAATGAACCCATAGTTTTTAAATACTATTCAATCAAATAATATATATAATGGTTTTAGTTGCTTAGGTGACTCGAGATTCAAATAATAAAATTAGCTGGAGTGTCTCCACTCGACTATCTCGCAATTTGAATTGGATTAAATAACATAATATATTATATTTAAATTAAATTTAATTAATTATAAATTATAAATAATAAATATTAAACCAGCGCATGTTTGGCTTTTTATTGATGGCACCATGGCACGTGTTGGCGCGTGAGATTTGAAGTGTTAAAAAATTAATTCTGGTACTTTCAGCAATTCAATCAAGCTGAAATTCTATATATAGCAGTTTTATACAATTATTAATCATGTGAAAAATTATCAAACATATATTTTTATTTTTACGGTCACTTTAGAGGAAAAAAAATCAAAACGTTGTAGGTAATGACCCTCTTCCGGTTGACCTACATTTCTCAAAAGTTGATAGAAAACTATGAATTTTGAATAATGTCCATGTACCAAATTTCATCATTCTAGCTCAAACCGTTTTTGCGTAATCTTGCCTACATACACACACACACACACACACACACACACACACACACACACACAGACATTTTTCTCAACCTTAGTGAAAATGATTCAGGAACCTTCAAAACGTATAAAAACATCAAAATCTCAAAATCGAAAATTTTCATGATCACAATACTATCTCTGGCGAGATAGTAATCTTATCTTATTATGCTAGCTAAAATTGTATATATCTATCTATTTATCTATATATATTGGTTCTTAAAAACCGCTCTAACGATTTTTTTCAAATTCACACTAGATATAGTATTTATAAAGAAAAATTAAGTTTTATTGATGATATCTCTTGAAACATACAGCTTCATTATTAATTTCTTAATTGAAAATTATATATGGAAAACGTCAAAATTGGCATCCATTTTTATTTGTATTAATATTTTTTTTTATTTAAAATATTTTAAAATTTATTATTTAATTTCGAAATAAAATTAAAAATATTTATTTTTAATAAAATATATATAGATATTTATTAATCTCTCTCAAAAAAAAAAAATAAATAAAAAACATCAAATACTGCTAAGACAGTAAAAAAATGACAATTTTTTATCTAAATATATATAGTACAGAGGCTAGAGAGATGTTTTAACGAGTGGATTTCGTCGGTTCGAAACTCGCCGGGTGAATCGTTATTTAGAAATGAAAATAATGATTTTGTTATTTTTTTTTCTTTTTATCTATTGTTTACTTTTTAATAAATTACTATTTTATATTTATTTATTCATTGTTCTTTTATTAATTAAGTTTTAGATAGTTTTATAATTTTTAATATTTTTTCAATAAAATATTATTTAATATATTTATTAATATTATTTTATTTATTATTATTGAGTACCCGAAGTTCCATTCATTTTAATCAGATTGATGCAATGATGCAACAGTTAATAATTGTAATATTGTAATAAATTTCTATCTTGAAAATTGTTACATATTATTCAGGATATTTTAAAAACAATTTCTTTCTTTAATTAATATTCATTTTTTCTATAAGTCAGATATATTTCCAAATATTAAATAATTTTTGAAGTGAAAACTTCTTTAGCGGCGTTGAGCACTTTTGCGGGATGGGGAAAAAGTATAGAACTCGCGTGATCGTGACCAACACCATGAAGCTAGCACATTACGTCTGCTTTCAAAATTCTTATAACAGAGCGCGAAATTTGAATTGTCATTAGAACTGTTTTATAAATTATCTCTAACATATAAATATATATTTATTATGTAAAGTTCATTTCATATATACATATATAATCAAAATTATACGAAATGAACTTCACATAATAAATATATATTTTATGTTAGAGATAAGAATTATAAAACAGTTCGTATTGCAATATTTTAAACAAAGTTGTGTATTTATATATATATAAATATAAGATACAAATTTGTTTAAAATATATGTGTAAAATAATATATAAGTTATATATATATATACATGCATATGAAATTCATCTTTCTCGTGAAATAGCGCGAATTTCGTCTGTTTTAAAATTTCTTACGCAGAAGTTTTCACTTCTGTCGGCCAGTCCCACGACTGCCAATTTTGCTTTTTTAATTCCGAAAAGCTGCAAAGCACGTTTTTTTGTCTTTAGTTTGTTTTATAACCACTTGGGGCGCTAAACAGTTTTTCAAAAAAACACTATAGAAAAAAAATATATGTACCTATATATTATATATTTATGTATTATTGAGGAGCACAAGTTCATTAATTTTAATCAGATTGATGCAAATGTGTAACATTTAATAATTGTAATAAATAATTAAAGAATTGTGTATCAATATTTTTTAAAGGGTAGAGCGAGAGCTCGGTGTCCCAGGTATTAATATTACCAGCCAAATCCAATAATAATGAATCATTTTTTTTAACTTAAGTACCGAGCCGAGGCTCGGGGTCCCGGTACTAATAATAATAGTAATATCATCTATATTGTATTTTTCATTTTGTTTTTTAATGTTTGTCCTGTTTTTACTATCTCGCAAGAGATAGTATTGCGATCACGAAAATTTTCGATGTCAAGATTTTGATGTATTTATACGTTGTGAAGTTTCCTGAATCATTTTCACTAAGGTTGAGAAAAATGTCTGTCTCTCTGTGTGTGTATATATATGTGTGTATGTATGTAGACAAGATTACGCAAAAACGGTTTGAGTTAGAATAATGAAATTTGGTACATGGGCATTATTCAAAATTTGTAGTTTTCTATCAACTTTTGAGAAATGTAGCTCAACCGGAAGAGAGTCATTACCTACAACGTTTTGATTTTATTCCTCTAAAGTGACCGTAAAAATAAATATATATTTTTGATAGTTTTTCACACGATTAAAAATTGTATAAAACTGCTATATATAGAATTTCAGCTTGATTAAAAATACCGTAATTAATTTTTTAACACTGCAAATCACGCGCCAACACGTGACCTGGTGCCATCAACAAAGAGCCAAACACCCGTTGGTTTAATAAATATTAATTATTAAATTAAATTTATAATTAATTAAATTTAATTTAAATATAATATATGTTAATTAATCCAATTCGAATTTGCGAGATATTCGAGCGCAGACACTCCAGTTTATTTAAATTTATTTCCTAGACGATGACAATAATGAAATAATTTTAAAAGTATGAAAAGTTTATCCTACAACAATACGACAAATTCACAAATTTAAGGTTATAAAGATAGATCAAGATAAACAGCATGCGAGTTGCGAAGTCATTTGAAAAAGGCTGAATATTCAAAAAAAGTTTGGATGGCACATGAATTAACTATGCGAAATTTGATCACCCCTGTTGATATCTTCGAAACGTTGATAAATCGAAACAAAATGGGCCCATTGGGTGATGAGAAATGGATAAAACGCAAACGATTGTGGTCGATGCTTGGTGAAGACTCACAAACAACAACCAAGCCCGGATTAGCGGCCAATAAGGTTATACTATGTATACGGGGGGATTGGAAGGAAATCGTCTACTATGAAATTGAGGAACCAAACGGTCTATTCAGCTCTCTACTGTCAGCTTACACCAGGCAATTCGAAATAATCAGCCAGAATTGGTCAATAGAAAAGCTTTTGTGTTCCTTCACGACATCGCCAGGTCACCATCTTTGATGGCCCGACAAAAACTGACAGAGCTTGGCTGAGAAATATTCTAGCATCCACCTTATATTCCGAACATTGGACAGGAATCTGCAAGAGTGACTACCATGTTTCGGTCTCTTCAAAACTCCGTTGATGGAAAAAATTACACAACAAAAGTGCAACTGAAAACCATGTCGCCAAGTATTAAACCACAGAAGTTTTACAATGATGGAATTAAGAAGTTAACAAAAAATGACAAAAGATCATTGTTAATCATTGGTTTGTACTTAAATAAAATTGATTTTCAATAAAGAGAAAAATTTCATTCAAAAATATTAAAAAAAATTTTAAGATGTCCCATTAATTAAAAGAAATATTGTATTTCGTTTCCCTAATTAGACAATTACAAATTTTTTACAGGAAACAAAAATGTATTAGCGACTTATCCCTAATTAGCATCAATATATGGCACCTATAATCTCAAAAATTCTTGGCCACAACAATCACATTTCTCCAACAATTCTCTTTCAACTGCTTTATATTCACCTTCATATTGGTCGTTTTTCAATTGGTTTCTTTATATGAATGAATTTATCTTAATAAGAAATTCTCTGAAAAGAAATTCAAATTAATTAAATAATTTTCATTTATAAATGAATATGCAATTAATTCATAAAAAAATAATTTAATTAAAAACACACAAATTTAATAATCTAAGTAAAAGTTTATGAAAAGATTTTCTTCACTTAAATTCCATTGAAATGAAAATATGAATATAAAAAAATATTTTTCTAATTTAAAATACAAAAATGAAACAAAAAAAAAATATTTTAAAAACAAGTCAGCAATGTATACAGAGAGAATTTCTAACCAAATGTTTTTTGTATTTCAATTATTCATCGGCTCTCTTAGCAAGAATTGAGTCAATAATAATTTATTATGTAGTATTTTATTCTATAATAGAATAATTATTTCATATCCAAGGAAAAAAATTACAAGAAACCCACATTTAAAAGTTAATTCTACAATGCTATTATCATTTAAATAATACAGAGGTAAAGGACCTTGACAATAATTATTAGGTAGAATGAGAAAATAATGCTGTTTCTTTTTTTAACCCAATTTTATACTAAAAAAGACCACAGTTTGTATTGTAGTGCTCAATGTTTTACAATAAAAAGTAATATAAACTTTAATTTACATTATTTTTATAAATTTAACTAATAATTTTTTAATTTAATACATTTTTATTTTGTTGTCCGATAGATTATATATCATTAGAGATAATAATTCATTGTCAAATATATTAAAGAAAAATTATATATTGTGAAAATTGAAAAAAACGGTATAAAATGTTCTACATTATATTATAATTTTAAATAATATGTCAAAATAAATTTAATTTTCATTTATATATAATTTATATTAAATTGTATCTGTTCTTTGGTAGCGAAACAAGAAAAAAGTATGGTAATCTTAATAAAAATAAATTTATAAAATTCTTTATTTAAAGTACGCAGATTTCTGACATTTTTACCAATTCTTTTTATGAGAATGAAATTCCTATTTCCATATAACTTCTTAAAATAAATGAAATTAATTTAAATTAAGTATTTCAGTATTATATCTTTCCAAATTCGAGGGTTATTTGAAAATGAATGAAAAAATTATAAAATATAATTATGAAATACCTTTTATTTTTAAACATAATTTCCTTTTAGTTCATTGAACTTCGTCCAACGATATTCTAGTCACTTTGCCATCACGAAATCTGCAAGCCTTCTAAAATAACCGCCGAAGGCTACTTCTGCCTCTTCTTTCAGGGAAAATCCTTTTCGGTGTATAATTGTGAACCCAAGTTTCTTCGGATGTAATAAATCTTCGGACAAAATCAGTTTTATTTGAGTTAAAACAATCTAAACTCTATTGATAAATTTTCAATCTCTGATGGTTTCGAATCCAATGTCAATATACGCGGCACTGCCGGAAGCTTTTAAATCCTTAAATCCACAATTAGAATATGATTTGTTCTTTGGTTTAAGATGCCTATATTTTAAGCAATTTTTTTGTAATGCCATTCATTTTGCAAATTTTTTTCAAATGACTCTCATAGATTATCTTATCTTATTTTATTATACTAGTAAAAATTGTAATTGTATATATATTTGTATATATATAGATTTGTATATTTTTGAGATATTAAACCGCTCTAAGGATTTTTTTTGAAACTCACACCATAGATAATATTTATAAAGATAAATCGATCTATATCGATCTATACAGCCTCGAGAACAATCAACTTTTTTATTTTCATCAATAACGTCATCGATATTTGCCTCTTGGCATTCTTTTTTTATTAATTTTGTATTAATATTTTTTATATTTAAAATATTTTAAAATTTTTTATTTAATTTCGAAATAAAATTAAAAATATTTATATTAATAATATTTTAGATTCAAATTACGAAATATATTTATTAATCTCTCAAATAATTTGTTAATTCCCAATATTTCTTTTAAATAGGGTTGCCATATTTTTTCACGGACCAACCGGGACAGTTCTGTCTATTTTACTTTAGGTTTAGGGATGTCGGTTTCGGGGGGGGGGGGGGGGTTATGAAAACAGTAATGTAAAAAACACTTAAAATATAGAATAGATAATAAGCATCCATACTTAGTGCAACAAAATATGCATTTATTAAATCATTCTTTAATTCTTCCAGCGCCAAAGGTGCTATTACATTTAATATTATAGCCTCACATTTGGTTTTTCCCAATGAAAATTTTGGTTCAAAAAATTTGTATTACTGTGTTACTTGCCAAAACGTTACTAATCACACAAGAGCAGATTAATCATTCTCTGATCTAATAATTTTGCTCAATTATTTCCAAGAAACTGTGCCCTGAATCTAAACCGGGACAATTTCAACAACCGGGCGGGACGCCGGGACAACCCAGTATATCCGGGACTGTCCCGGCGAAACCGGGACGTATGGCAAGTCTACTTTTAAATAAAATCAATTTAAAAAACCTGCCAAGTCCGCTTTTTTTCTTTAGTTCTTCTTGGGTCTCTAAATATTGTTTCAAAAATTAACATTGAATGTCCGAGTCTGTTAAGGATGGTATCCATAAATCATAAGTTATTAGCAGTAATTAGTTATTAGAACGTTGAGAAGATTTTCGCTAACGAACAGGGCATCTTTACTGAAACCGGCAAAGTGGGTTAAGTTCAGGAGCATTAGGACATTTAAGGGATGTATAATTTCATAATTTTTAACATATTTTTTTTATTTGTGTCATTTAACATATTTGAAATTTTTTAATATATTTTTTTTATTATTATTTAATATTTATTTTATTAATTAGTTATTATACTTTTTAATTTTTTTTTTTCTCAAAAATATTTGAAATTTTTTAATTTGTTTTGTCCTTTAATTTTTTGTTATATAATTCTTATAAATTTTTATTAGTTAATTTTATTTTTTTTTCTCTAATTTCGTCATTATTTTTTATTAAATTACTAATTT
Source organism: Labia minor (assembly GCA_963082975.1). Classification (NCBI taxonomy): domain Eukaryota; kingdom Metazoa; phylum Arthropoda; class Insecta; order Dermaptera; family Spongiphoridae; genus Labia; species Labia minor. The sequence goes on along the minus strand of OY720347.1, from coordinate 26,834,235 downwards.
ATATTTATTTATTCATTGTTCTTTTATTAATTAATTTTTAGATACTTTTATAATTTTTAATATTTTTTCACTAAAATATCATTTAATATTTATTAATATTATTTATTGTTATTGAGGACACCAAGTTCCATTCATTTTATTCAGATTGATGCAATGATGTAACATTTAATAATTGTAATAAATAATCAAAGAATTGTATATCAAAATTCTTTAAAGGGTCGAGCGATAGCTCGGTGTTCTAGGTACTTATTATTATATATTAAACACAATCCTTAATAATTAATTTTATTTCAAATATTGAATTTTAATGTCATTAACGAAACAACAATCCGATTAAATTTCAATTTAGTAGGTAGATTATAAAACTCTTAGGAGCTAACGCTAATGATTATATGGCAAATTACACTTCCGGTTCCTCTTAATAGTGAAGTTAAAATTAGCTGGAGTGTCTCCACTCGACTATCTCGCAATTTGAATTGGATTAAATAACATAATATATTATTTTTAAATTAAATTTAATTAATTATAAATTATAAATAATAAATATTAAACCAGCGCATGTTTGGCTTTTTGTTGATGGCACCATGGCACGTGGTGGCGCGTGAGATTTGCAGTGTTAAAAAATTAATTCTGGTACTTTCAGCAATTCAATCAAGCTGAAATTCTATATATAGCAGTTTTATACAATTATTAATCATGTGAAAAATTATCAAACATATATTTTTATTTTTACGGTCACTTTAGAGGAAAAAAAATCAAAACGTTGTAGGTAATGACCCTCTTCCGGTTGACCTACATTTCTCAAAAGTTGATAGAAAACTATGAATTTTGAATAATGTCCATGTACCAAATTTCATCATTCTAGCTCAAACCGTTTTTGCGTAATCTTGCCTACATACATACACACACACACACATACACACACACATACACACACACACACAGACATTTTTCTCAACCTTAGTGAAAATGATTCAGGAACCTTCAAAACGTATAAAAACATCAAAATCTCAACATCGAAAATTTTCGTGATCGCAATACTATCTCTGGCGAGATAGTAAAAAACAAACTTTCATATTCTAAAAATATATAAAACAAAAAGTTTTTTCTTTTAAAAAAAGAAAAATCTTTATTTCTGAGATTAACTCATTTTATATTGTGAACTTTTATATTTATAACTAATATAATTGTATTAGTTAATTAAATAATGAAAAAAAACTTAACAGGTTTCTCAGCCAAGATTTATATCATTTAAATAATCTAGATATAATAGTAATTATTTATAATCTTAATAAAATCAGTGAAGGATGAAAATAATCTGTTGGAAACGACAGCTTATTTATTTATATCTTCTACCTTGAATATTTACAAAAATTTAGAATATGTTGATTGATTTAGAAGGATTTAATTAAATTTTCGTACCAAGTTCCCACATGACAACATCAGAAGGAAATTGTTAATCATTAAGACAGGAGATATCTTAATAATATATTAGTAATATTTTAATAAATATATTGAAATTTATCTAATTCTGTTTATTTTTCAATCTCATAACAAAGGTTTTAGTTAAAAAAAAAGAAAATATCACACACACCTTTTATTTCTTGAAATATTCTTATCTAAGTTATTATTATGAAAACATAATACTTTATTATTAATTTCGATTTCTTATTTGTGGCATATGTAATCATTAGGCGGTTGATATATTTTTAATATTTCGAAAGAATTAATCGAAATATTTATTCACTTTTGATATTAGGTTATTATAATATATATAACTGTGAAATATTTCAATTCTGGTTCTTCCAGTCATTCATCAAGATGCAAAAAAAAATATTAAAATATTTATATAGATCATTATTTATTCATTGTAATATTAACTATATGTAAATTTAGTTTTATTAATAACATTCATTTTTAAAAAAAATTTATTTTACTTGATGAATAAAAAAACATTAATTATATTATTTTATTTTTTATATCATTAAAATTATTAATTGAAATGTTTATTTACTTATAATAGTAGATTATAATATTGTATATTAATGAGAAATATCTATAGTTTTTTAAGAGCAGTGATTATAGATTTAATAATAATAATAATAATAATAAGCCAATTTTGAGATTCAATATACAATTGGGAAATAGTTATTAAAAACAAGATAATATGTAAATTAACTGATATTCAAAAAATTATAAAAATATGCTAATTCTATATTTTAATAATTTTTTTTTTATTTTTAGGTAATATATGGAGATATTGCAAATTGATTTCTTCAAACGGATTATTATTCTTTATATTATTTATAATATTGTCAACACCCCTTTTTTCTACAATTTGAAGTCAACAGGAATGAATAAGGTATCACTAAATTTATTGTTTTTTTAATTTAAATTTAAGTCTAGAGTCTAGATCAGGGGTGGCCAACTTCTTTGTATATAGGATCGACTATTTTTCTTGAATATGTATTGAATAAATTTTCAAATTCAAATTCATGGATAGTATTTGTTCAATTTTATTTTATACCTATTGCAAAAAATAGATTTATTTTGTTTTATCTAAAAATAAAAAAAATAAATATTGATATACAGGTACATATATTTAAATGTTATTTTTATATTTAAAAAATTACTCGTAACTTTGCCAGAAAAAAGGAAAGTAATTAATTGAAATATATAAATATGTAATAATTTTAAACAACTTCCTAAATATAATTCAAAACCTGATTTTGTTTGTTTTTTAATAATATTAATAATAAACACAACTAAAAGCTAGTTTTCTAATAATAATTCTCATTTAAAATTTAAAAAATCTTAAAATGGCCGAAATATATATACTTATATATCATAAATATATTTATTCATACATGTATGGCTGGTTGAATGGAAAAACCCAGAGACATTCCATTCATTGATGCACTTCTTTTTCTTAATTGGCAGGTGCAGAAACCAGCTTATAGGCATTCGTTGTTTTTTTTTTTAAAATAATCACAAACGAGAATTCTTAGTAACCTCTTTAGTCGCCCGTGTTTTAACTTCTAGTTCTTTGAAATATTCTAAGTTACGCCCATCTATAACAACTTTCCTTCAATTTTCATTAATACCACTAATAATTTAATAATTATAAAAATAAACAAAGAATCTAAATAATATCATAAAGTATAAAAAGTATAATTTATCATCAAAAAGTTATCATCCAAAATTATCAAAGAGGAATTATTATTAAAACAAATTAAATTATTTTTGGAATTTTTTCGTTATATGGGCGCAATGATTTTGTACGGACACATAAAGCTTACTGTAACAAAAATCTATATGAGTAAAAAAAAATAATAAAAAATAATTGGAAACAAAAATATTTTGTTGAGAATATGGTTAAATACCAGAGTAGGGCTTACAATACCGAACTAAAATCTGAATACCGGTATTTGGTATTTGAAATTTGAAATACCGGGATTCCGGTATTAATACCGGTATTATTAATAATAAATTTACTAGCTATATTTCTACTTACCTCAGTTGTTATATTGACTTTTTAACAAATAATATATGAAATCCAATAAATATTGTTCTGAAATGAGTAGATTTTATTTATTTTATTACATAGAGAGTAGGAGTAGATAGATACAAAAAAACGTGCAAGTAAAATAAAGTAAATATTAAATTCTATGTTACATTTTACATATAATAGGCTCGTATGGTATTATATAATTAAATAATTAAATATAATTAAAAAAGTAAAAAATATAAAAATATATATTGAAAGTATTTGTGAAATAATATTAATAACTTGCGTTTTGTTTATTAAAGTCTGCTCTTAAAAACACAACGAATCAAGCGTTTCATCATCAAGCGAGGACCGAATTTTCGTACAAATATAACCAGCGGCCGAAAAAGCTCTTTCTGATTCTACACTTGTCAACACTATTGTCATTAAAAAATCATACTCATTTTTTTTTTTTGTAAATTCGTAAATTCGTAATACCAAAATACCGGTATTTTTACATAAATACCGGTTTTGAATACCGGACAAAAATCGTCCGGGATCCCGGTATTCGGGATCCCGAGATCCCGGTATTATAAGCCCTATACCAGAGCATATCATTAAGTATGTGACTTTGTGAATTTCTAGTCTTTTAAATGAAATGGCAACACAGCTCCTGTCAGCTGGCAACTATCAACTGACACCTGTCGAAATTTGAACCAACTGGGTCTTTTAGTTTATGTTTGACATCCATTAATAGCAGACTACCTCGTGATTTGAGAAAAATGGAAAAAAGTGAATTTCGTGTGCTTATTAAGCATTAATTTTTGTGGAAAAAAACATCACTGAAACCGAGTTTTTGCGGCGTTTCGTAACCGTGGATGTATCGTGAATCCACCACAACACACAGAGCCCAAACAGCAGTCAAAACAGTGGGTTTCGGGGTGAATTGGCACCAAAGATGTACTAGTCAAATTTTATTTTTTGGAAGGGATAACAAAATTGGAGAAATGTTGGACGAAGTGTATTAAGTTCAAATGAGACTACACTGAAAAAATAAAATATTTTTTTCTCCAAAAACTTGTTTCATTCAAAAAGTCACGGACTTAACCTGCCTTCGTAAAATCATATAAGGCGCTAATATTGTTATCATTGAAGAGAACTAGCAAGTATATACACTAATAATGAAATGTATTAATAAAATAATTACAAAATGAATTTCATTTCATAATTTCAATTCCTTTTGCACCTTTTAACTTAAGTTAACATTTCACTCAAACTGTATATAAATAGATCAAATTATAACATCCCATCATCAAATTTTCATCATAATTTTGACTCGAATTTTGGTGATTATTAGCCTTTTTACAGCAATCTTGGAAATATTGATTATATATAATATTTTTTACCACATATTTATTTTATTTTATTCACATAAAAAAAACTTAATGAATATTCATTCAATCAATTGAAAAAATTTAAATATAAAAATCAGAATATATACATCTTCTCTTAAAAATATCTATTAATTGAGATATTATTGGTTTAAATTATAAAATATTCATTTAGAATATTTTTGAATAGGATTCTTTGCAGCATTCAAGAAAGATGAGGTCACCGAGGAATGACGGAGACTGCATAACAAGGAATTGCATGACCTCTATGCATCTCCAGACCTAGTTAGGATTAGAAAATGGGGCAGGGCACGTGGTTAGAATGGGAGAGGAAAGAATGGCGAAAAATATATTGGTGGGGAGACCGATTGGGAAACGTCCGCTTGGAAGACCAAGGACGCGGTGGGTGGATAATGTGGGAAAGGACGTGAGAAATATGGGAGAGGGTAGAAGTTGGATAGTGTTGTGGTTCAGGATAGGGACACTTTGAAAAATGTGGTTGTACGGCCAAGAACTCTCAAGTTCCTTAGAACCACAAAGAAAGATAGATATAAAATATTCACTTGATTTTAACCAGTTTTTTTTAAATTATTTTTAATTTTTTATTTTAACAACTCACTTTGAGAAATTCGATTTGAAATAAATAAAATTAAATTTCTTTACTCTATTGTGAAAGTATTTTTTTTAATCTCCAGAAATAGAAAGTTAATATTGGAAATGAAAAAATAGAATTATTTTATATTTTTCACAATAATATTTATTTTCATTTTATCATTAAATATTTACTTACTTTAAAGATTAAATAATCCTATCGCAAAAATTTACATAAAAAATTCTATTCTAATAAAAAAATTAACATAGATATAATTATGGTTTACTTTAGGATATGTTTTATGACAAATTTAATATCTTCCGCCTTTCAACTTTATTTTTGTTTCTATAATAAATAAAATACAATAAAATAAAATAAATTATTTTTTAGTTAAAAATCAATAATAATTTTATTATCGTCATCAGTACTTGTTTTCATTATATAACTGAAAGATTTTTTTCAAACCAAGGAATATTAAAAAAAACAAACAAAAATAAATCTGTTTTTGAAGGTTTTACTTTGTTGATACTAATGAAAGATATTTTCAAACCAAAATTCGAATGGTAAATATGTACATATTTTTAAGATCTTTTAATAAAACAATATATTATTTTAAATTGTAATAATTTCTACAAAAATAAATTTCTATATTTGTATTTTTCTGTTTTTTTTTATAAATATTTTATATAACTATGTATTTGTGTGTTCTTTATAATTATAATTTAATTATTATAATATCAAAATGTAAAATACCAAAAACATTATTATGGGTTTAACCAGAGAACCAGAATTGAAAAGAGGAAGGGGGAGCAACATCAAAACAAGGAATGAAATTAGAGAACCAAAATTGGTTAAAAGTGCCATGGGTGATTGATTGATTGATTGGATGAGTGGTAGTCGTTTTTTATACCTCCCACCCACGTTTGTATCTTTCTTAGTACGAGTATTAAAATTTTTAAATTACCCATCTTTCCAATAATCAAATATGAATATGAATAACTGAAATGTAAATTAGTTTATTACAATATAAAATTTTTATGTATTTACAATGTAATAATTACACATAAATATTTTTTCTTTTATTAATTATAATATTACTTTTAATCGGTTGACTAATTTTTGATTAGATACTTACTAGGCTTTTATTATTTTTTTATTTTACTTTTTACTTTCTATTTTATTTTTATTACTCGATGACTAAATATTCAAATGATGATATTTTTTAAATTTATTTCACAAAAGTGGAGAATTTAAATTGTATATTGGATAAGTATAAATTAATAAAAGGAACTATTTTAAATCCCAATCAAAAACAGAATTTTCTTGAAGTTTTGTATGTGCTGAGATCAAGAAGATAGTATATATCTGTAGAATATATATAATAGTAATATATATATAATAAATGTAGTATTAGTATATATTAATAACAATTATAAAATATTTCTAAATCACATTATGGCTTTTTTAAAATCTTTTACACAAGAATTTGTTTATTTTATTTTAGGTAAAGAATTTTCTTTATCAATTTTCTTCAATCTAACTTCGTATTGAATTATCGGTTAATGTCATTGAACTGACTACTCACTCTTTTTCTTCAAATGCTATTTTATTAAAAACAATTTATTTTCTGATGAAATGTAATATGATTATCCGTATTCCTCGTGGAGATTGAAAATATTTAATTTAATTTTTCTCCATCTCTTCCTTTAAAGAACTCTTAAGCAAAATGAATTTAATATGAAATAAGAAAAATTTAATCATGTTTCTCTGTTATTATTTGCTTCAGTTTTTTTTTTTACTTTTCTCCCACTCCATTTGAGTTGTCATTTAAGTTGATAAGCGCACTGCTTTACAAATGAAGAATTTTGACGAGATTCTCAACTATCAGTGACAATTTACACGTTTCATTTTTTTTACAAATTACTCTTCTGGCTATAATAAAGAGAGCAATTGCTATGCGCAATGGATTAGAGGACTGCTGTCTTGGATAAAACACGTGGTCAGGCCTTTACACTTTTACTTCACTTTCACTCTTAAGTGACATGACAACGTAGATTGCGGTGACTGCTGGTTTCGTGAAGACCCTGTTTATTGCTGCGGAAGGAAGTTCCTACTAGGACACTCTCTCCTCTCCATCTCTCCCTCCCTCTCTTACCTATATTATATAATCCTTCCGATGAATCACTACATGAACATGAATGAGTGGTGATATTGCATTGCATTTATCATTAGAAACTTTCAAGAGAATTTTTTTTTTCAGTATTTTAAAGAATTAACTTAATTTCCTTAGAAAGATAAAGATATAATGTTAACTTTATAATATTTCTTAGAATAAAAAAATAAAATAAAACAAATTAATGAATAAAATAAATGTTTTCTTTCAATGGAAATTGCATTTATTGATTCCTGGATGATGTAGCATCGATGTTTTTGCTTGGACACACCTTCAGTCGTAGTCTCAACTTAGAAATATTATGCAAGCATTATTATCTATCCAAAAATCCCATCTCTAGAAGAAGATTTTATATTTAAAGCTTTCAGCTTCATGTACAATTCTAAACTAAAAATTGAAATAATTTCAATTTAATATTTTATTTATTTTAAACAATAATTGACTCTTTTTCATCCCTAAACAGTTTAAAAATAATTATTATAGTTTTATTTTTGATCATTTTGAAACTAATATACAGTGATGGCAAAAAACAGGAACTTTGTAATAATCCTATAATAATCCAAGCGCGATCCTTTTTATTTTCAAAAAAATATAGTTCAATGATTTACTTACGGTTAATGAAATATCACAACATACTTTACCCTTATTATTAATGAACTGCATTAAGAATTAGATCTGCTCAGAAACGGTTTTATTTATTTTGCTTATTCACATAAACTGTGAGATGAAAAAGGGCCTCATCTGATATCAACAACCTTGAATGTAAATAACATAATTTTTGAAAAATTAATAAATCCAAATGAAAATTTTAAGGTTTTTTTGAAAATAAACAGATAATTTTCAAGAATGTTTTCAGTAATAGAAGGGGGCGCCATCTACAAGAAAAAAAAATGATAAATTTCATTAATTTTTCTTAAATTTTTCTTATGACTAGTTTTAAGGTTTCGATTACTAATAATAATATGTTTTTCTCCAATCATGCTTGGTTTTATTGGATTATTAAAAAAAATACCTTTTTTGTATTTGAGAAGAGAACATCAATTAAGTATTTGTAAAATTAATAATATGTATAATTATATAAAACATATATATTAATATATATATTAATATTAATCTATCTATATAATTATTCATAGAGGTTGTGTGGATTGTTTAATCGTTTCAAGTCACAACCATCTAATAAGTGACATAATTAATTAATAGAAAGAAAAAAAAAATTAAAAAATTCTTCATTAGCCACATCTGCAAAAGAAAATGGGTTGATTGTAAAGTAAAAAAAGTAGAATACAGAAAAAACGACATATCGAGTGAGATAATTTCTGTTACGACAGAGGTTCCCAATCTTTTCTAGTTTCGGCTCCCTAAATAATAGATTTTTTCCGAGGCTCACTTAATACATCTGATTTTTATATAAAATTTTTACTTTCTTGAAAAAATGGAAAACTTTGCTTTTTTTAGAACCATATTGAAAATAAATTGACCTGTAGCCAGGTCTGACCGACGGTTTGAAATAAATTAATTTCCAGCTACAGAAACAATTTCAAATAATTTTAATATATCTATTAATGCAATAAAAAACAGATATGGATATAACATAAATATTTATAATATATATATATATATATATATATATATAAGACCATGCTGTGACGTCATGAATGGCTGGATGACGTCATATAATTTTAAATTAAGAAAAAACTAATAAAGATCATTTTTCTCGAGGATAAAACCAATACAAAGTGCATGATTCGTGGTGATATGTAAAAAATCTCCTCATGTGAAAATAACCCTTCCCTTCCTAATACTACCACTTCCGGTTTCCGGATTTGCACCAAAAGTTGATCAATTCATCCTACTGATGCATTAAGTAAATATACCAAATTTCATCAAAATCCGTTGAGCCGTTCAGGCTGTACACATCTATACGGACGGACGGACAGACATCATGCTAAAAATACTTTTTTCCGTTAAGAAAATGCATGATTCGTGGAGATATATAAAAATCTCCACATCTGAAATTTGGTGTGAAAACAATACCTCCCTTACTATCATCGGTCGGTAAAAATTGAAAAAAAGCAAAATGTGCAGCATCGTACACGTGGCGGAAGTGAAACTTCTTAGAATCTAGAGAATAAGAGAAATTTTAGTTGAGAGTGTGAGTGAGAGAGAAATAGAGAAAAATAAAGGGATCATTTCGAAAGACATATAACAGTATAAAATTTTCGTAACAAATATTCGCTTTATTATTACCGACCGACGATAGTAAGGGAGGTATTGTTTTCACACCAAATTTCACATGTGGAGATTTTTACATATCTCCACGAATCATGCATTTTCTAAACAGAAAAAAGTATTTTTAGCATGATGTCTGTCCGTCCGTCTGTCCGTCCGTCCGTATAGATGTGTACAGCCTGAACGGCTCAACCGATTTTGATGAAATTTGGTTTACTTAATGCATCAGTGGGATGAATTGATCAACTTTTGGTGCAATTCCGGAAACCGGAAGTGGTAGTATTAGCGACCGACGATAGGAAAGAAAGGGTTATTTTCACACCAAAGGAGATTTTTTTATATATCACCACGAATCATGCACTTTGTATTGGTTTTATCCTCGAGAAAAATCATATTTATTAGTTTTTTCTTGATTTAAAATTATATGACGTCATCCAGCCATTCATGACGTCACAGCCTGGTCTTGCATATATATTATAAATAAAATAAAATTAAAAATGTTTATATTTATTATTTATGTATCCATATCTGTTTTTTATTACATTAATAGATATATGAAAATTATTTGAAATTGTTTCTGTAGCTGGAAATTAATTTATTTCAAACCGTCGGTCGGTTCGGACCTGGCCACAGGTCAACTTATTATTATTATCTACTCTATCATCATATCTACATTGCCTGTACTATTGTCGGTTGGTGCTTCAATTGGTAATACTGATATTAATGGCTTGTGATAACTAAAATAAGATATATATGTTCGTGATTCGATATTTTCTATATAACGTGTAAAAACAGCATCTATTGTAGTTCCAGATTTTGTTGTTGATTCCTTGGGATCGTTATTTATAAGCAGACCAAATGTTTCTCGAAGAAAGTTGATCAACGGTAACGAATCATCAGATCCAAAATTTACATTAAAATCTCCCCCGAGAATTAGAGGGATTTTATCGCCTCGTTCAAGTGCATTAGCACCTGTGTGGCTATAAACCAGTAGTGAACGGTGTATGAAATAAATAATATCGTCTAAATTTTGGTCGTTATTTTTTTTCGGCATAGTGAAATCTGTGGAGTAGAGAAAAGCAGTTTTAAATGCAATAATAATTTTAAATTGATTTAGTAGTGTTAAAGTAATGTTGAGATTCGGATAAATAACGTGAATGGTCATCGACGCACATAACTGTATGTGTTGGCGTGTGAATCGCCGACCATGTTCACACACACAATTACATGCGTCGGTATGCGTGCACGCTGTATATTTGACTTGAGAATTTTCGTCAACGTACTCGTGCGCATGCGCGTCATGGACTTGCGCGTCATGAGTGGGGATTAGAACTAAAGACCGCACAAAAGGGAGACGCAGATAGCCTCTTTCTCAAGAACGAAAGACCGCACAAAAGGGAGACGCAGATAGCCTCTTTCTCAAGAACGAAAGACCGCACAAAAGGGAGACGCAGATAGCCTCTTTCTCATTCTCACTCGTTATACTTATATCTTTTTTCTCACTTGCGTTACGAAAACTCAATTTTTCAATTCACTCTCCATTCTCAACCAAATGTCAGGACGCCGCTAAAGAAGTTTCACTTCAAAAAAAAAATGATCGAATATGTTCAAAAGTTTGCCCACAAAATCATACCTTTTTTTTAGAACCAAAAATTTAAAGTATTAGAAAATTTAATTTAATATTTCGCGACTCTCCAGGGAGCTGCGGCTCACAGTTTGGGTTACGAGAAGATGTTTACTATATTGACTAAGACGAATTATAGAAAAGTTAATAAATACGAATTCTTGTTATTGTCATTGTCAGTTTATTAAAGTAGTCTAAATTATCGATATTTATTTTCTACTAATCGGAAAAAAAGGCCTGACTTGTATATCCTACGAAAGGTCACTGCCTATCAAGTCGGTTGCCGCCTAAGCGGGGTAAAGGTGTTCTATGATCTGTAGAACGGACACTGTCAACATTAATTTTGATGAGAGGCGCTGAACTATATTTCAAGTAGCTTCCTAATTTGCATCCCGGAGGCTGGTTGGACTCAGTTCCATAATCCCAAGCTAGACAAATTCCTTTACCAGTACCGTGTCTTGGACCCAGGACCACGAGGATGAGAGTCAAGCGCGTTGACCCCATACTGCGTGACGTCTACTACTAATTATAAGTTGTTTAATAAATATTCTTTTCAATTATTAGTTTAACAACAATTTTAAAATATTCCATAAATTGATAAATAAATTTATAATATTTTTTTAAAAATATTTTTCTTTTCTCGACGGCTTATTACAAAAATTGCTTCACTCTACACCCCACCCCATTTGGAGGGCTTTGGGTATTTCCATTTTAAAGCATGACTAATATATAATTAAATTTGGAGTCCATCACACATTTTTCATTTACATACTATTTATAATCATGTTAAATAATCCTAACCTATGAATTTAATTCATGTAAATGAAAATATTTTCTCATTTACAAATATAAATAAATATAAAATTTGAATAATAACTATAACGGAAATTAAATAAGCGATGACATACATTTTTCCCGCATTATCAGTCCGGATATTTGAATTAAATTTATTTTCCCTCGGTTATATAAAAAAAATCTAATTTTGAAATACAATATATTGTATCTATAATCACCTATTCTTTTAATTAATAAAAATTTTTTAAAAATTTCCTTAAACATTCTTGAAGATAATTAATTCATTTATAAAAAAACTCCTATATTAAATTAAGAAGTATTAAAGTCGTCTTCTGGTTTTCTTATACAATAATAACTTAAAAGAAAGTACCGGGACCCCGAGCCTCGGCTCGGTACTTAAGTTAAAAAAAATGATAAAAATATTGATATACAATTCTTTATTTATTTATTACAATTATTAAATGTATTAAATAATATTTTATTGAAAAAATATTAAAAATTATAAAACTATCTAAAACTTAATTAATAAAAGAACAATGAATAAATAAATCACGAAAATAGATAAAAAAAAAAATGCACGCGGCGAGTTTCGATCCTTCGAACTCGGGGAGTAAAAACAATTGTTTTTACCACTGGTCTAAGATATTTTGATAATAACAAACATATTTTTACCATCTTTCAAAGACATTTATTTGTTTTGTTGTTTTTTTTTTTTGAGAGAGATTAATAAATATATATATATTTTATTAAAAATAAATATTTTTAATTTTATTTCGAAATTAAATAATGAATTTTAAAATATTTTAAATATAAAAAAATGTTAATACAATATCATTTAAAAAAAAGCGGGAGTCAACCAACCGTATTTTATTTTGTTGTTTTTTTTTTGAGAGAGATTAATAAATATATATATATTTTATTAAAAATAAATATTTTTAATTTTATTTCGAAATTAAATTCGAAATTAAATAATAAATTTTAAAATATTTTAAATATAAAAAAAATATTAATACAATATCCTTTAAAAAGAGGCGGGAGTAAAATTTCAAAATGGATGCCATTGACGTCACCCATATATAATTTTTAATTAAGAAATAAATAATGAAGCTGTATGTTTCAAGAGATATGATCAATAAAACTTAATTTTTCTTTATAAATACTATATCTAGTGTGAATTTGAAAAAAATCGTTAGAGCGGTTTTTGAGAACCAATATATATAGATAGATATATAGATAGATAGATATATACAATTTTATCTAGCATAATAAGATAAGATTAAAATGGCAATTTTATATATAAAAATTGAAGAATTTGTTGATAATATTTTATTTAGTCAATATATATCATAAACGGAAGTTAATGGGTATAGTTAATTGAAAAGCAGAGGAACATGACAAAGCAAGGTCGAAATCTGAATATTCCCAAAATAAAAAATATTCCCGTGAAGTTTTCTATTCATTTAATTATCCATACAATATACTAATTAAATTGATAGAACTATAGTTTCGAGGTTGTTTTAAGGATGATATATATTCCGCAATTTAATCTTGCTTTCTCGATTAAATATTTTATTTCCTTAATAATTTTATAATAATTTTAATAAATATAACTATATATCAATAAATAGGTCTATTTCCACTGATAAATTAGTTTTGGGGGCTTAAAATTTATAAAATCAAAGAAAAATAATATTTATAGTTATGTTGTTTCTCTTAAATAAATCTTAAATATTTTTGTAAATTTTTCATTCATGCACAAAGATTCAGTCATTTAAGCTACATCAGTTAGGACTAAAGATCTAAGACCTAATCTTATTATTTTTTAAAAAAAAATCCATGTAAATTTAATATCAATGAGTATCTGATATCGTATTATGATAAAAAATTTACACTTCAATATGAAATAAATTACAAGTGAGGAAGTTAAGTAAAATCGAGGTCATGTCTAGGTCAATTACAACATAATATAATAACTGAAGAAAAACATTGATTATTTGTTTCAGCAAAATATCAATCAATCTAATGTACTGAACTAATTAAGCGGATTGATATTTATTTGGCTAAAATTTTATTAAAAATAAACACCATTATTATTAAATTAATAATAATATAAATGAGTTTTATTTTCATTGGGCTTCCAAATTTATTGAATAAAGTTGGAAAAATCATTTTCCAATCACTCCATTAGTCAGTTTATTATTTTTATACGTTTTTTTTAATAACTTCACTTTTCTGTCTGTTTATAATGTTCAAAATTTGTGATTGGATTTTAATCCACTTCGCTCAAATTTGAAACGTATATTGAGAGTCGATGACACTGCAATAACCAACAAGAAATATTTTGAATTTTTTCAAAAATACGGATTTTTAAAAATTTTGAATTTAATTATATTACATTATATTATATTATTTAATTATATTACATTATATTATATTATTTAATTATATTACATAATATTATATTATTTAATTATATAATTTATATTTATATTATAATTTAATTATATTATATTATATATTGGTCGAAAACTAGGTGCCCTCGAAGCTTTTTCAAGTGCCCGCATTCAAATGTTTTTGCGGGGCCCTTAAACATTTTCTACTTTTTTCAAATTTTTTCAATATGGTTCTTAAAAAAAAAAGGCAAAATGTTTTTGCGATCAGGCTCTTAAACATTTCGATTTTTCAATATGGCACCAAGTGTACCCATCCCTGTTATATTATTTCAGAAATGTGTCCGACTATTGAAAAAGGTAGCCGACCCCTGGTATAGAAAATAGAAAATATATTAATATAATATAAATATATAATTTTTTTTTATAAAATAACGTTTTTCCAATGGACTAAAAAGAATAAAATAATTTTTCTATAAACTGACAGTTTATGGATGAATTGCTTCATATTCAACGAAAAACGTTTTTTAAATACGTTCAAAATGAAAATATATCCTGAAATCAATATTTATGTTTCAAAATCCGTTGAAAAAAAATTAATCGGTGCAATACAAAAGGAGTTAGTTACTAAAAATAATTAATCGCTAATTAATTACAATTAATTAATTATAATTCAATGATATTTGTTCTATACATTCTAGGGATCCATTAAAATATCTATAAAAATTTCCAAAAGTCTATCTCAATAAAAAGTTGATGAAAAATCGATTTCAATTTGTCAAAAGAGCGAACAGACAGAGAGACAGAGAGACAGACGCCAAGTGAAGTTAAGAAAAACGTTATATAAAAAATTGTTAATATAAATATAAATATAACATTGTCACAGAACCACACAAGCACACAGGGCAGATAAGCCCTGTCCAGTATAGTAATCCAAACAACTATTGCTTTAACTATAAGGGTAGGTACATTTAAAATCGTAATATTTTTGGTCGACTTTGTACCTGTCACAATGATTTATTGCCTAAAGTTATTCTGTTTAAACTCTAGTTATGTGTTATCTTTAAGTAAATATAATTAAATTCACAAATTTTAAAATTCCATATTTTTTAAAAATTCAAAACATTTGTTGAATTAATTTATTTTCTTTTATATATATATATATGGTTTCATAACTTACCTATCTATGTTAACGTAGTTTTCAAGGAATTTAATGAAATTATAATATTAACATATCGATTATCTTTTATATATACACTATATAATGTATAATTAAGTATATTAACATATTATTTTATTGTAACTATATTATTTAATATAAATAATAAATGTAATTAATAAATTCAAGGACATTATTATTATATTCCTGTTTCTATAAGAAGCATTTTAATATTCCCAACTGAAATACCTTCATTCACACTTTGGTAAATTAAATTCTCAAAAGTTAATTTATGTAAATTAATAAAAACATATTTCAAAGAGTATTAAATAGCATAAGAAATTAAAGATTCTTTTGTTAAATAATCTAATTAAGTTTTTTATTTTTAACAATTTTAAAAAATTTCATCTTCGTTATAAGATCTTTATCCCAACCATTCATTCATTTTTATTGATTTTTGTACACGTTATATTTTATTTTGTAAAAAATATCTTGATTACATGATTATCCTATTTTTATCTCTTTTCTCCCTCTTTTTCTCTTTCTCTTTCGTACATCCACACCCACCCAAAGAGACACATTACATCATTTTTTTTTTAAATTTTATTATGATATTTAATATATAAAATTTATTATTATTTTCCAATTATATATTTCTATATTTTAATTTTTAAATTAATTTTACTTATTCTTTTAAACAGTGTAATGTATTAAATTTAATCCTGTCTCTTTAATTGTTATCTATAACTTCTAAAAATAACGGCCTTCTTTTCTCAATTTTGATATCCAAAATTCACACCTAGACGGGGGCTCCGGAGTATAACTAATGGTTTTCAATTTATAAAATCTAATTTACCTAACCTTAACACACAACAATTCCGTCTCATTATTGTAATACAAAGTTAGAAATATTAAGTTAATATAATTACTATTATTTATTTATTAATACCAATTAATAATATTAATTACTTATAAATAATTCATAATAATAATAAATTGTGATACCAACTTATAGGAATATGAAAATAATATAATTATTATTTTACATATATATGAATATAATATAAATATTTTTAATTTTATTTTAAGAATAGATATATATCTAAAAGGGGGTAACTGTGACGTCACATATATACATTTAAATTAAAAATATTTGAATGTTTAAGTTTTTATGTAGCGCCATCTGTCGATAGTTTTGTGACACTACAGACTTTTACCAAAATATTACTAATTAAATTAATTTTGGATTTAACTACACTAAAACCTTCCCTGGGATGCCCACAACAATCCCTGAAAGTTTCACCGTAATCAGACGGGTAGTTTTTGAGTATTTGACAGACACATACACACACACACAGACATTGCCTTTTATATATATAGATTTGATTATATATTTTATTTATGGAATTTAAATAAATTATAAACATATTCTTCTTCCTAAATATCAATTAATTTTAATTCAAAGAGATCTACTAACTTCAAAATATTAATTTCTATGTGATAATTGATTATTAGAAATTAAATTTTATTAAATTTAACGATTTGGGAACAACTAACATCATCCAGTATGCTCTTTATCTATTTATAATTGGATGTCTCTTATCCAATTAGCATATATATTCAAACAATTAATTTCTTATTTAATACAAATGTTCAAATAGAAGAGGAGTATTTATTTATCTTCTGTGAATTAATTAAAATCCAATAAACCTCATGAATTTCCAAATTAAATTAGTGGCCAGACATTTGAACGGACACATAAAGCTTTTCTACTGTAATAAAAATGTATAAAAATAAGAAAAAAATAATTGGAAACAAAAATATTTTGTTGATATGGTTTAATATATGTAGTTACAGTAAATTTTAGCAAACAAAATAAAGAGCGATAAAGAGGAAATGGGAGAGAACAGAAATTGGATGGAGGTGGCTCAGGACACAGACATTCCCGTCTAAGAACTTTCAAGTTCAGTAGATACACAGGCAGACCTATAAAAGAAGAATTTTAAAATAAAACTGAATATAGAAAAGAATTAATATATTTTGATTTTAAATTTTAAAATAAATTTTAATTATTCATTTTATATTTATATATATACTTGAATTTTGATTTTATATCAAATTAAAGTATGTTATCTTTCAAAATAAATAACAAGAAAACAAAATGGCTTAATTCAAGAGACAATAAATAAAAAAAAACATTATTTAGAAATATTTATTATTTATTTATTTTTGGTTGAATTAGAATTATATAAACAAAATGTAAATAAAATATTTTGTTAAATATAAACAATTAAACAAACTGATAATACAGTACTATATAGTAAAATTACATTGGAATGTTATTTTAATTAAAAAAATTAAACAAAATAGATAAAATATATTCCATCTATTATAGTAGTTTTTTATAGAATATGTTATATTTTATGATTTATATAAAAAAAAAAATAAATTGATTTTTCTTTTTAAATTGTTATATTTTTTTAAATTCATTGATTTGTTTTGTGACAATGACATTGCGAGTTATGTTGAATCATTAATTTGTGACAGCTGTATCAAAGCAACATGTCAAGAGAATGGATCTGCAGAAGTGCCTACACGCTGTGCGTCAGCACTCGAATTTGAGGTCATTGCTAGAAATCTAACGCATTTCGCAAAAACACTTATTGAAAACTTCAATTGCAAATAATTCAAACAATTTTGAACTTTGCTTAAGGAATAAAATAATCAATTACTTATTAGTAGAGCAATAGGCCAGTACTAATGAATTTAGTCATTTTGGTTTCAAAATAGAAAGTTTCGGAGAAATAAATACAAAAATAAAAACAAACAATTTAAGTATAGGGAAAAGTAATGTAAAGATTAAGGTAGATCAAGAACGAAGGAGGAGATGATTATAGATAGTACGTACTTTGGAGGCATTTCCTCATTATTTCAGCATCTCATAAGCAATTATTAAATAGGAATGGAGAAAGAAAGTGGTTTTATAAGGAAACGTAAATTGAGAATGATTAGCACAGAATGACCACCGAAATATTTTTTCAAGTGTCAACATTCCTGATAAAAAGAAAACTAAAATTATATTTAATAAACTCGACTATCTCGCAATTTGAATTGGATTAATTAACATATATTATATTTAAATTAAATTTAATTAATTATAAATTAAAATTAATAAATAATATTTATTAAACCAGCGGGTGTTTGGCTCTTTGTTGATGGCACATGTTGATGGTGATTTGTAGTGTTAAAAAATTCCGGTACTTTCAGCGATTCAATCAAGCTGAAATTCTATATATAGCAGTTTTATACAATTTTTAATCCTGTGAAAAACTATCAATCATATATCTTTATTTTTACGGTCACTTTAGAGGAAAAAAATCAAAACGTTGTAGGTAATGACCCTCTTCCGGTTGAGCTACATTTCTCAAAAGTAGATAGAAAACTATGAATTTTGAATAATGCCCATGTACCAAATTTCATTATTCTAGCTCAAACCGTTTTTGCGTAATCTTGTCCACACACACCCACACACACACAGAGATATTTTTCTCTACCTTAGTGAAAATGATTCAGGAACCTTCAAAACGTATAAAAACATCAAAATCTCAAAATCGAAAATTTTCGTAATCGTAATACTATGTTATATTTATAAATTATTTAGAATTTAAAAGAATTATACTTTGAGAAGGGTTGGTGTTCCAGATAAATAATTCATATAATTTAATAATAATTTAATTTAATACAGTATAACAAAAGTTAAAAAAACAACAAATAAATAGGTAATACTTTTAGAATTTTTGTTAGATTTCTCTTTGTAGTTTCTTTCATTAAACTCAGGTGCCTGATTAGAAACTTCCCACTTCTTATCTATCACACAAACAATCATTGATGAAAAATATATCCAAATAAAGAGCTAAACAACAAAATAATATTTAATATTATGCAATGTTAGCTTAAGTCATTATAAAAAAATAATGACGCTTCCTGTGTTTACATTTAAGTCTCTGTTACCATAAAAAACAAATACTTCACTTTCACAGAAATAATAAACAAAATTCAAATTTGTTTATTATTTCAAAATTCATATGAAAATTATTTATTACTTTTAGTATTATAGATATATATATTTTCTTTATATTAATAATAAAATTAAATTAAATTAGGAAAAATATTAAAATAAGCTGTTTAAAATTTAATAAATAGAATAAATAAAATATGTATATACATCTATCTTTCGTTATTCAGAGGGCGACCCTCACTTGACCCACCCTTGAAATGATGCGTACACATTTACATACTTGTAGGCCATTGACCTGTCGTTCCATTTGAATGAAATAAAATAGGTATAATATTAAATGTGTGCCAATAAATTGGCATGTCCTTGAAACTAATAAGAAATTCTATTATATATATATATATATATATATATATTATTGAATGGCATGGTATAACCTGGATATTGGAAATCTATTTCACTTGTCGTCCTTTTGCTTGATCAACTGTTCTCTCCATCTCGAATATGATATTTGCCGTGGAGGCGGAGATGAGGACATCGCCTTCGAAACTCTCCCATTTCTCCTCAACTTCCCATTTCTTTAGCCAAAATGACTCAACTGTTTCAATAGTGCAACTATTCTTCGTCTTGAATGGAAAGTCCGTTGGATTAGGGTGATGGTGGGAGGGTCGGGGGAAGGGAGGACATGAGACCCATGCCCATTGGTCAATGGTCCACCAGCTAGGTCCTTTGGACCACGGTTGCTCGCCTTGGTAGGCGACCTCAAAGAGAAAGTTTGAATTCAATCCTTGTTGGGATACAAACCGAATTCATGATATATATATATATATATATATATATATATAATATATATATTTCCAATACCAAATCATTTAATAATTACGTTTAAATCACCAATAATATCTTGCACAAGTAAGTGCAAATCACTTTCTCTTAATATAAAAAAATAAATAAATAAATAACATACAACTAATTCTTATTAAATTTCTTTTAATCCCAATCAAACAATTAAAAATCCATTATGAAAATAAATTTTAGTTTATTATGATATTAAACAGAAACAGGGATAATATAAATATTATATTATATACTACTATATTAAAAAAATAATTATACTAATGTGTGAGTCTTTATAATAAATAATACCAATTCAATTATATCTAATATTTGTGATAATTTATCCTAAAATTGTTGTTTTCTTAGATAAACATAATAGTGCATTTTATATTTTTTTATTTATTTCATAATTCATACCCACAAACATAAATAATTTAATATTATGTATATTTATATTTTTGAAAAAAATTGTAGAATGAATTTATGAGTGAAATGAAAAAAGAACTTTACATGATACCTAAAACACGAACAAGTAAATGTTTTAGAAATTTATTAAGCTTTTTAAGTATATTATTTCTTGTAATATAGATGTATAACAGGTGGTGGTAATAATTGGTATAAATGGCAAATTAATTTTAAAATTCAAGGTAAAATAAGAAAAAAAAATCAATCAAACACAACAACGATTTTATTCGTAGAACTTCTTTTCTCAAATGGATATATTTAATATATATTTATTATAATTAATTTAATCTAATCTCACAAATTTATTTATTTTATTCATTTTACATGTATACGCGTAACCAGTGGCGTAGCGTGATCTATTATGTTGGGGAGGGGGGCATGGGGTGGTCCGGGGGTCTCCCCGAGAAAAATTTTTGACAAAATAAATTATTTATTAATTCATAACGTTTAGACTATACTTATTCATAATTTAAAGATGTTTTTTTTACTTTTGGGTTCTCAGTTACAAAACTAATCACTTTTAAATTTATTTATTTATTTTACAATGTTTGGGGGGGGGGGCACGTGTCCCCCGTGCCCCCCCCCCCGACCCTACTGCCGGTAACGAAAACAAAAGAAAACAAAAAAAAATATAATTTATATATTTATTATAAAATAAATTATATAAATAAATATTTATAAAATAAATACGCCATGTTTTAAGAAATTATAATTTATATATTACTTGCCCTTAATAATTAATCATTTTCTTCTAATTTTAGAGAGATGTAAAAAGAATTATATTCAAAAATTCCAAATTTTGTGAAATGAATTTTTGAAAAATGAAATATCTTTTTGAATTGATTCATATATTTCTGTTTTAAAAAAGCTATTTATAATTTTTAGATTTATTTTAATAAAAAATACTTTTCTATAAAAATAATTTTCTTTTTCATTTCTATTTATTTGAGAAGGCCTGAAAAAATAGACGGAATATAGATATCATAAATATATAATTTAAATATCATGAACATGATATATACTTACCTATATAATTACTATGACAAAATGACAATAACAAAAAGTTGAGCCAATTAAAATAAAATGACTTTGTTCCATTTTAATGCAAACATTTCAACATACTATATATTTAAAATAATTTATAAGTTAACAATTAAAATTTTTACATCTTTTTACTTTTAGTGAGAAAAATATTTGTTCGATTTATATTTTAATTCACAGGATATCAATAAAATTTACATAACTTGTAAATAATATTAAAATAACAATTTAATACGTATCTATTTCATTGGTTATTTTTTATAATTGAAAATTAAAACATCGAATAGTTACTTATTTTTAAACAAAAACAATATGATGAAACAATATTTTTATCAAATTATTTATCTATTTACATTTATTTTTGTTTAGATTTTTATTTTTTTTATCTGACTATCCAAAATCTTAAAATGATTATTCAAATGATGTTGATAAAATCATAGAGAAACAATCCTTTGTTATTTTTTATAAGTATGAATATGATTACAACTTCTTAAATATAATAGCTCGTATTACTTTGAAAAATGCACGAGTGGCTAACTTTGCATCAGAATTTTTTTTTATCAATCGTCTATCTTAACAAAAGTTATATCATTTGAATAATATATGTTGCATAGACAAATTTTTCCATCCAGAAAATTTAATAAAATCAGTCTATAAATAAAGTCAGTCTAGACATTTTTTTTAAAATTATTTATTTATTCACAATGAATATTCAAATTATTAAAAATTTTAATATATTAATAAGACTAAGTATATACTATTCAAATACATATAAATGAATTTTATTTTGTGTTTTAATGGAAATTTTAAATTAATTTTATAATTTTAATTTAATAAAAATTTCCTTTACTAAACATTATCGTGGCACGAATGGGTAAGGAAAGATAACGATAAATTTGTTTGTGGAAAAATGGATTAGGAAGCAATTGATTGGTACACCAAGGACGCGATGGCCAGACCATACATGGAGCAGAGCACCATGCATACACCCTCCATTCCAAAAGAAACCGAACTTTTAAAAAAAAAATAGTACCACTAATGCCATCTGTTGTAATATTTTACCCGTAGATGGCTTAGTCCCTTATTGACAACTGGTATAAATTTCATAACATTTGGATGCATACAACAAAAGTTATTGCGTTACAAATGTCAGTGTGTTTTGTACACGTCGGAAAATGAGTTTCAAACAAAGAGCTGCAATTGATTTTTGTGTTAAACTTGGTAAAACTTTTACTGAAACGCACCAAATGCTACAAAATGCATATGGTGATGATTGTCTATCCCGTACGCAAGTTTACGAGTGGTTCGGGCGATTCAAATCGGGTCTCTAGACGCTGGATGATGACGAAAGATCAAGCCGTCCCAGAACCGGATTTTTACGATTCAAAAGGAATTATACACAAAGAATTTGTTCCACCCGGTCAGACAGTCACTGTAGTGTTTTATTTGGGCGTCATGAAGCGTTTGCTGGCAAGAATTCGTCATATTCGGCCAGAATATCGAGAAATCGGCAGTTGGACTCTTTTGCACGATAATGCACTGTAACGACTTGTAACTGAATTTTTGGTCAAAAATCACGTTATTCCTCTGGCTCCGTGCGACTTCTATCTGTTCCCTAAACTGCATTTGTCGATGAAGGGAAAGTGGCACGCATCGATTGAAGCCATTGAGGAGGCGACGACCGACGTCCTAAAGACTATTCCAATAAAGGACATGGAGAAGTCGTTAGACAAATTTGTGTATCGATGCAGATGGGGAATACATTGATTAATAAAAATGATTTGTTCCCAAATGTGCGTTGGTTTTTTGTTTTTTTAAAAAGTTCGGTTTCTTTTGGAATGGAGGGTGTAGGTGCCAAGAGCTCTCAAGATGGTTTGAGTAGCTAATATACAATAAATTATTAGAAAAAATTCTTCTTTCGATCTTATTATGTATTTATTCAAATAATTGTATTAATAACAAATTTATTAATATTATATCTTATAATTTTAAAATTTTGAACATTTATAAATAATTCTACTGGTAAATAACTAAAATAAAATAAGAAAATTTCAAAAAAAGGAATTATTTTGAAACAATTTTCAACATTTTTATTAATTTTTATTTTTTTATTATTCTAATTTTATATTACAAATTTTTTAATATACATATAGTAGAGAATATTATTTTTTATAAAAAGCTAAAATTCAACAAAAATTAAAGTTTTGATTTATTATTAATAGTGGAACTGTTCATTTATTTTTCTAGTAGTTAAGTATAATTAAAATCATTAGAACTTATACAAATGTTATTTTCTTTTTTAAAGATGAATTTGAAGAAATTTTTGTTCTTTTAATTTTTGCATATTTTTTTTTCCTAATTAGCACATTATTTTTTTACTCTAGTATAATATACTTCTATATTATTTACATCATAAACTTTTTAAGTAAAATAATTTTTTTAAATAGATTTCATCTTTAAAATTTAAATAAAAAATTCCAATGTCAAGTATTTTAAAAATAGCGTGACACAAACCATTAACGTATTATATACGCAGGATTATGCAGAGATGTCATTAGTTTCTGTGACAATGATTCCAAAATTAAATATAAATAAAAAGTAAAAATATTTATTATGATTACATTAAATTCTTAAGTATATTTTAGAAAGGAAAAAACAACATCCCTTTCCTAACGATTTCAAGTTTATTTAATACGTCATTGATTCAAAGAAAAATTCCACACTACTAATACATAAAAAGATAATAGGACTTTTTAATTTTAAAGGTATTATTAATAGAAATTATCTAGTATTATTTTACATTAAAATTATTGTTTATCTTTTTATCTTTTACATCTACTATAATTTTCAAATA
Organism: Labia minor; assembly: GCA_963082975.1. Lineage (NCBI taxonomy): Eukaryota > Metazoa > Arthropoda > Insecta > Dermaptera > Spongiphoridae > Labia > Labia minor. The sequence continues at coordinate 26,809,180 of OY720347.1, read as the reverse complement.
ATACTTGTTTAAATATTATATTAAAACATAAAATACTCAAAATATGTTCAATAATTTAAAAAATTATTATTATTATTATTATTAATTTTATTATATATTATTTCTTTTTAATAGATAAATCGTGAAAAGTTAGAGAATTAATTATTTTTGTAAAAATCATATAAGGAAATAAAAAATTTATTTTACTGTCTTATTCCCACTCAAGGGTGCATAACTACATATATGTATAGATAACTCAAGCATTTAAAATAACGTTGTAGGCAATTTAAAACCTTGAATTTCAATTTACAATTTACTACTATAATTTAATTTTTATTATTTTTGTAATGAAATAATATAAAATATAATTAAATTAATATATATACATATATTTATCTATATAAATCATTAAGTTCCTCATTTAGTTAAAAATAATTTGTTCTTATTCATTGTATATTGGAGATAAAAATGGAGAAATAGAACATAATTATATATTTTGTTAAATAAATAAATATTATTATTTATTTATTCAAGAAATATATATACAATCATTCTGTATGTTATTTTAGTCCACATTTTTGGATGGTGACAAAAAAAATAGCAAAAGCATCCAAAAAGCAAACATAAACAAAAAAAAAAGCAAAACATATTTACATAATAACTACACTCTATAATCAACGATCATAAATGTCTTTAATTGAGGGCACACACAATCACAGACTCAGAGTATCAGTTTTCCATCTTTTTAGATATATACAGTAAAGAAAAACCAAAATAAGAAAAACAAAATACAAAAAAAATGCCAAAAAGATAACAAAATAAATCGAACATAATGCAAAAAAAAACACAAAGCAAGAAAAAACTAATAAAAAGTAACTAATCGTTACTCCTCTAATAGGCGACATTTCCCTTGATTGCCTCTCGTTTCTTAAATGTTATTTTCTAAACAAGTAAAATAAAATAATTATGTTTATGTTATATTTTGTTAATTATTATATTATATCTTACTGTATTTTTTTATTTTTAAATTAAATTAAATTTTTTTATTTTGCAAAAACAACATTTATTTAACTTTTTCGTAAAACTTTTACAATTTCCACCTCAAATTTAGTATTTTGTTAAATATCCCGGGATTCCCGGGAACGTAAATAATCCGGGAAAAATTACCCTTTAGAAATAGAAGATTAAAAAAAAACATATTTATTCATCTCTGCTGATAGATATCTTATTTGGGATTTCCAATTTTGCAATGTTATCTTTCTTATCGTTATTTATTTTATTGTTAACCACTTCTTTTATTTATTGTTAGTTTCATAGAGATGGAAGGCCACTTAATAATATATCCCTGATTCAGACCCACAAAATAAATAACTAAATACTTTTTAAAAACAAAAAAAATGATAAACAAATTAATTAAAATAATTGGGTAATTATTATATTTAAAAGATAAACTAAAAACGCAAAAGGTATTTCGTCCTTGAAAGGTTTCACTAGATTTCAAGAATATTTATACTATTATTTATTTATTATACCATTTATGGTTGCAAATATTATACAATGATAGAAATAAATTGCAATATCACTATTTGATCAATGATTATTGATTAATATAATCCCTATACTCATCTCTAAAATAATATATCCTATTTCAAATTATACCTTGTTTAAAAAAAAATTCTAACAGTGTAATTCCTCAAATTTAGTTGATGAGATAAATAATCCTCTAGAATGAATAGATTATATTGAATATAATACTTTATTTATCATAATGAATGTTTAGTGATTATGTCATGCCAAGTCAAGTGGAAAAAGAAAGTAAGTGGGAACAAGTAGTGTCAGTAGGTTACAATAATAGAGATTGTTTGTTTTTTTTTAAACGCAAAAATAAATAATTGAATATATTCCGTCGAAATGGGCTGCAAAAATTTAAAAATTGAATTCTTTTTTAAATATTTCTGTCTATGTGCAACAATAATATTTTTGTTCAAATCTAAAAGTGAATTGGTTGCATAAATGGCAGGCGTTGCACTAAATGATTTTATCAAAAATTAAAAAAAATCCATTAAGTATAATTTTTATTGTTAAATAAAAAGAAAGTGAGAAAAATGGAATTCTATACATTTTTGATCCAGAATAAAAAAATTAAACTCTTCAATTGATTTATATTCATAAAATTAAATTTAATTTACAGTAAAATATATTTTAATATATTTTTACTAACAGTATAAGAAACAAATTTACCCTTTTTAAAAAAATTTCTAGATAACTGTTTAAAAATTGATTTAAACGTCTACATTTTTATAAAAATTAATTTTTTTACAGCTCTACATAAATTATTCTTATTCTTATTGTTAGTTTTTTATATCTTTATTGATTATCCATCAATTTCTTAAACACGATAAATTTGTCTTTTTAATAGTTAATTCTATCGTTAAAATTGAAATTTAAGTATTAATCATATTTAGAAGAATTAAATAGCAAATATTAACTTCATGTTTTTGAATAAAGTCATACTTCCATTTAAAGTAATAAATTAAAGATTTATTTAAAGCTCTATCCTTCTCAACCAAATTTCATCTCATTTCTGAAAACCTGCAGATACCAGTTTGAAAATGACAATAAAATAAGTTGACCTGTGGCCAGATCCGAACCGACCGACGTTTTGAAATAAATTAATTTCCAGCTACCTTTAGCTTTAGTGTGAAAATAACCCTTCCCTTCCTACCGTCGATCGCTAATACTACCACTTCCGGTTTCCGGATATACACCAAAAGTTTATCAATTCATCATACTGATGCATTAAGTAAAAATACCAAATTTCATCAAAATCCGTTGAGCCGTTCAAGCTGTACACATCTATATGGACGGACGGACGGACAGACATCATGCTAAAAATACTTTTTTCTGTTAAGAAAATGCATGATTCGTGGAGATATGTAAAAATCTCCACATGTGAAATTTAGTCTGAAAACAATACCTCCCTTACTATCGTCGATCGGTAAAAATATTAAATATTAATTATAAGTATCGGTTAAAATATTAATTATAAGTATTGGTAGAATTAATTTTTACCGAACGACGATAGTAATGGAGGTATTGTTTTCACACCAAATTTCACATGTGGAGATTTTTACATATCTCCACGAATCATGCATTTTCTTAACAGAAAAAAGTATTTTTAGCATGATGTCTGTCCGTCCGTCCGTCTGTATAGATGTGTACAGCCTGAAAGGCTCAACCGATTTTGATGAAATTTGGTATATTTACTTAATGCATCAGTGGGATGAATTGATATCCATATCTGTTTTTTATTACATTAATAGATATATTAAAATTATTTGAAATTGTTTCTGTAGCTGGAAATTAATTTACTTCACCGTCGGTCGGTTCGGACCTGGCCACAGGTCAACTTATTTTTTATAAAATTTCTAATAATCCATCAAATATTTTAATTAAACATTTTATTCTAAAAGTTATAATGATTAATAAAATTTAATAAAATTATTAGACGATATCATATTTTCTAAAATCTTCTGAATCATTTTCAAGAGCAAACAGAACTTCCTTTAAAATAACAAGAATATCCATCCCTATATGTAATATACGTTCTAAAATCATCTAAATGAGAAGAGTTTGTTGCCATTTCCAATAACTTAATTTATTTATAGTATTAATTATTAATGTTGGTTATTTTATATCTGATTTACAAGTACACATTTATTTTTTATTCAATATTAAATGTGAAATTCACTAAAATTGCCAATAATATAAAATATCATCTTCAAACCATATAAAATACATAAATAAGAGGTTAAAAATCATAATTCACATCGTTGACCTCTTTTACATACAATTTAGGTATTTTTTTGGATTATAATTCCAGTTAGCTTTATTTAATTATTTTCTAAAGATACTTTTATTATTAATATTGAATATATTTTAACATACTATAGACTATTTTTTTTGTCAAATATATATTTTCTTAAGTGCTTTTCAAATTGAAATCTGATCTATTTTCTGCATTTCAAAAACATAAAATGTTGCAACTCATTCAAATTCAATTTATTCTTGGATATTCATTCGTATACTACACGAAGGTCAGATTTCAAACTTCGATATTATAGATACAAAATATTATTCACATATAATCCATAATTAATATGAATTTTGCATTTATAGGGAATTCATAATAATTTAATAAAAACTTAACATCTATTTACTATAATATGAATTCTAATTTAAATTGATAATAATAATTAAAATTCATTGGATTTGATAAATTATCAATCAATATTTATTTATTTTATTAGAATAATATATTTAATTCAATGAACTTAAAATTTAATTTAAAGACAAATGAAAGAATGGGTGAACAAATTGAAAACAAATCAACAAACGTTCGGATATAGATGATTGCAATTACAAATTGAATATGATGTTAACAATTCTTGTCTATGATGTTGCTGACCTTCTTGTAAGAAATTCATGGAAAAATAAATAAAACGGCTTCTTAGAACAGCATCTCTCCTCCCACCTCTTTTCTTTGGGCAGAAAGAAACCAGTATGTGGGTATTTCCGTATTAAAATACTATAATCCTTCCATCTATGGTTAAAAATCAGAAAAGAAAAAAAAAAGTTTAGAAGCATATCAGATAATAGAATTTTTGATAAATTAAAATATTTTTTTTTACACTTGATTAATTTATATATATATATTAATTTTTGTTCCTCATTTGCTGGTTTAATGATTGGACTTCCCCTGGGAATTATTTTTCAGAATTAACAATTTTCCGAAGGTTCAAAATAAATAAATAAACACATTAATTTATATTCGGAGAAAAATTTCGATTAAATTTATTTTGCTGATTATTTTTTTTTTTCGTTTAATTCAAAAAATTTTTTTATGAAATCTCAAGAATTTTATTTTTATAGGAAGTGAAGGTATTGTTTTCACACCAAATTTCACAAGTGGAGAGATTTTGATAAAATTTGGTATATTTAGTTAATACATCAGTACCACGAATTCATCAACCTTTTGGTGTATATCCGGAAACCGGAAGTAGTAGTTTACAAAGTATTAATTATCTTATATTTCACTTAAAATATAGTTGTAATTAATAATTAATTGATTAAACTAAAAATAAAAACTAAGATAATATAATTTAGTCATTTTAATTCAAGTTTTAAAAATATTTTTTTTTGTTGATATTTTATATATATATATATATATTTATGTGTTGTTTGGAAATTAATTTATTTCATATCCACGGTCGTTTCTTTGCCTGGCCAAAGCTCATATTTAATATATACAAACTAAATATAGTGCCGTTTTTTTTAAATTTTAAAAAATAAGACTATGTTTTTTACCGACCGAGTAAGGGAGGTATTGTTTTCACACCAAATTTCACATGTGGAGATTTTTACATATCTCCACGAATCATGCATTTTCTAAACAGAAAAAAGTATTTTTAGCATGATATCTGTCCGTCCGTCTGTCCGTCCGTCCGTATAGATGTGTACAGCCTGAACGGCTCAACCGATTTTGATGAAATTTCGTATATTTACTTAATGCATCAGTGGGATGAATTGATCAACTTTTGGTGCAATTCCGGAAACCGGAAGCGGTAGTATTAGCGATCGACGATAGGAAGGAAAGGGTTATTTTCACACCAAAGGAGATTTTTTTATATATCACCACGAATCATGCACTTTGTATTGGTTTTATCCTCGAGAAAAATCATATTTATTAGCTTTTTCTTGATTTAAAATTATATGACGTCATCCAGCCATTCATGACGTCACAGTCTGGTCTTGCATATATATTATAAATAAAATAAAATTAAAAATGTTTATATTTATTATTTATGTATCCATATCTGTTTTTTATTACATTAATAGATATATGAAAATTATTTGAAATTGTTTCTGTAGCTGGAATTTAATTTATTTCAAACCGTCGGTCGGTTCGGACCTGGCCACAGGTCAACTTATTGAACTTAGATCTTAGAATATACGAGTATATTGTTATTTATTTATTGACACAATGTTTATTGGTAAAAATTTAAATATATGGAAAAAATTATCATAAAAAATTTAAATTAAATTTTTAAAGTTTTTGTTTTTAAAGAAATATTTAAGTTAGCAATTACATGTTTTAATCAAATATATCTGATTAATTATAATCTGATATATTAAAAAATACAATTTTGAAAATTTCATATTAATTTCTATTGAAGTGCATGAATTTTATTCATAAAGAATCGTTTGCGTTTTATGTGTTAATTTTTTAATTATTAATTAATTTAACTTTGATAGTTCTATTCTATACTTACTACAAACAATTTGTTTAGATATAAAATCAAGTTATAAAGTTATAATAAAAAAGAAGAAACGAATTTTTTAATCTTTATTAGACCGATAAGCTTGTTTTCAAATTTATCCTTTTGGTGAGATAGAAATTATAAATAATTATGTCGACGATGAGATATTTTAGTGATGACAAAGAAGATATTTAATAAACGTGTTTTTCACAATTATACTAATTTATTAATGATATCAATAAAAAAAACTTCGTAGAAACTTATTCAGGTCTAGGTTATTCATTTCAGATTTATTGAAGGCAATTAGTTTATTCATTTAAGATTTGTATGTCACCATAAAAGTTGTCTAGATGCAGGTAAAAAAAAATTAATAAAAGGGAATGTTAATAATGAAAAATAGTAAAAATATTTCAATGAACAACTTTAAAATGAAATGAAAAATAGAATTTAATTTAGCCAATGTTTTTTTTGAAATTATAATTTCGTCTTATTTAGATTTATTTTATATTCTTTGAAAAGAGTTTTAGACGGCACCTAGAGTGGGTGGTAACACACTTGACTTCCAACCCCTTTCCCTTGTCCGGATTCAAGGGAATTTATCTATTCGGGGTCTATGGAATGGAGTCTACCTAGCCAAATTTGGGAAGCTACTTGAAATAAAAAGTAGCGCCTAAGACTAAGAAAATCAAGATTAAGGTTGAGATTACAATGGCTCGGCGGAGATTTGACTCCAACGATGAAATCATCTCGCAAACAAATACCTATTTTGATGTCCTCGACAAATCTTTTTTGGAACCATGGACTAAATGTATAGTGCTCAAAGGAGACTACGTTGAAAAATAAAATAATTTTTTATTCAAAAACCTGTGTTTAATTCAGATAGTCACGGACTTATTGACCTTCCTTCTTATGTTATTTTTCACGAAGAATTAATAATGACATATTGTATTGTACAACAAACCAATATTAATGGCAAGTGAAATTCAGGTGATATTTGAAGGATTTTCCTCTTTAAATTTCAATTCTCTCAATCTCTTCTCTTCACCTATTCATTAAGTCACAATGGCTTTTAATTAATATCAAATAATGGTCCTGAACCTATAGTTATCAGATGAAGTTAATTCTATTGTTTCATAATGCTATTTTCTATAAATATATTTTTTGTTTTTCTATAAATATGATTTCACTCAACCATTAATAACAAATAGAAACGGCTAATTTTTTGAATGAGTCATTCCAATCGTATCGAAAGGTATGCCTGAATGGCACGATTGGGCCCAATGCCACTTAATCCAGGTTTTTTTCTGCTGGTATTTCTTTTTTTTCTTAATGACTATGATTCCAAGGAATCTTTAATTCTTAATAAAAAAAATTCAGACCTTAATAGATTATTCAATTTTAAAACAAACGAAAAAAAATGAACAAAAGTTTTTTGTTATATGTACCTTCAAAAAAATTAAAATTTTAATTTCACACTTTTGAATCAAGTTTTTGAAAATGGTATATTACCAAATATATATTTGAAATTTATTTCATTTATTAAAAATATAAAAAAATCGTTTAATAATATAATCTCTATTATTTTTTATAAACAATTATTTCTTATTAACATTAATGATAAACTGAGGTTACCTCTCCTTCATTAGAGATGCCAACCTTTCTTTTTTGTTCTCCTTCTACAACATATTTACCATTTTATATATTTATATATATACATATATATATATATATATATATATATATATGTATATATATAACCTGTGACCAAGGTTAAAATAATCTGAATTTTTAATTATATTTCGATAAGCTTTTTAGGGAAATATTTCTGAATGAAAAAAAAATGATATTTATTTGAAATTTATCAAAACTGTCATCTTTGAAGTCATAAAATGCTAGATATTAGTTTTTAAAGCCATTCAACAAAATGTTAGATCAAAAAACAGACTTGATTATATCTTGTCTATCTAATTTAAATATAACCTACAATTGCATATAGAATAATAAAAGAAGCGAAGGTCTTTTAGATAAAGCCAAAGAGAAAAAAAATTCATAATATAAATAATGTAATAAAATGTAACACTTTAAAATAAATGACTCTTTTTATTATGAAATTTATTACTATTATAACTTATAAATAATTAAAAACTTTATTATAAAAAATAATTGTTATACTCTTCAAGTCTTCAATTCTCTTTCAAGAAACCTTGAAAAAGGCAGTATTATTATTTTTTATATAAATATAAATATATTATTGGTAATAAATTAATAACCTTTAAATGATAGAGAATCCACCAAGACCCACAAAAGTGCTAAAGAATAAAAATATTGACTTTTTAACAATTTGTATGAATTATTGAATATCTTTTTATAATTTTACAAACCAACCTATTGATCTATTAAAGCAAAATTATAACTAAAATTAGCTAAAACTTCAATTAAAATTGATTTAAACTTTTAATCAAAAAAAAAAAAAAAAAAAAAAATGAAAATTCATATAAAAAGAAATTACAATTATTAAAGTAAATCACGGTTAACACTTGACAATAAACTTCTACTTTATAAAACAATAGTCAAGCCCGTTTGGACATATGGAGTACAACTATGGGTCTCTGCAGCCAACTCCAACATTGAAATACTGGAAAGATTTCAGAATAAAGTCCTTCGTATTATATAGTGGAAGCCCCCTGGTTTGTCCCAAATGCCGTCATCATTCGAGATTTAAATATCTCATCAGTGAAAAACGAAATAAAAAGATATTACCAAAAATATTCTAACAGACTTGTAAACCACCCCAGTGATTTAGTAAAAAAACTTTTAATCCCACCTAGTGAACGTAGACTTAAAAAAAAGTTCCTTCCCAGTGATTCCATAGCAAGATTCTAATTCCAACCTCAAACAATTTGATTATAAAATAAAGGAAACATCCACAGGGATGTTTCCTACATGACTTATTAATTATAAACAAACAATTTATTTAATGTTATTTTGTGACAGCTTGTAAATTTATATAATTAAAAAAAAAACAATATTAAAAATATAATCCTAAATTAATATAATTAAAAAAAAATATATGAATACTATAAGTATATTTCTTCCAAACACTTTTTTTTTTTTTTTTTGAGCAATTATTTTATCTACACATTTGAATGAACCACTCAATACGCTAATTTCACTTCATTATAAATATATTTAACCTCAAATGTTTTTTTTTTGTGATTTTAAATTCCTTCCTACATTATTTACAATTTATAAAATAATGTTTATAAATTAAGGAATAAATAAATAATAAGAATTCAAGTTTGATTATTTTATATAAAGTTTAGAAAAAATATTGAATATTTTTTAGGCATTGTTGTGTTTAAATTTGCATGCTATATTTAATTAACCAGTTTACTTAAAAGAGGTCTTTTTATGCTTTGTCTATAATTATAGTTCTAATATAGTATTGTCATTATTATTAGTTTTCTAACAAAGTTCTAAAATAGCTTTTGATTAATTTTGATTTAGTTTATGAAGAAAGATTATATGTAACATGTATAATTTTAGAAATCAAATGTATTTTCAGGTTGCATAAGTAAAAGGCGAACTCTTAGTTATTATATATTAAAATTTCTCTTATCTGAATACGTGAGAATAAATGCCCCTCTTTTCTTATTCATTAATTTCCCAATTCATATTCACCTTATCTTTTTTTATTATCTATTTCTATTCTGTTTTTATTGTAATGTTATCATTATTTTTTTTAAATAAATATATTAAGATAATATTATACATAGTTATATTATTTATCATAAAAAATGAACTTATTTTTGATATATAAGTATATATATATGTTAATATATATATATATATATATATATATAGGTATCTAGTTCATCTTTGATATAGTTATTCTCAACCATCATGGGAGAATGTTTGAAGGGCTTTGTTATGATTTGTCGTCAAATCTAATTAAATGGTTAAATCATTGGAGAATGTCGCTGAATGTTGTTCATTATAACCTAAAGGATCAACTATAAGTACTACATTATTACCATATAATATAATCGCAAATGTTTGGCAAACCAAATTTTGAACAAACAAAACAAGATAATTAAAATCAATTGATTAGTTTCATATACTAAGTTTTTAAAGTTTTTTTAGTTTTTAGATTGAATTTTTTTAAAATCATTATGAGCTTCGAATGTCAATATTTACATAATGTTTTAATTTAAGTATTACTAGTGCATTGATATGTAATTCTGAAAGGCCAAGTATTCATAAATTTTGATTGTTTTATTAGTTATATGATTTTTTTTACATTTAAGCTTAGAAACTTTTTTTTTATTTTTAATCCCATTAGTTTAACTCTGTGATGGTGTGAAAACTTTTGTTCTATTTCTTTTTAAAATCTTATTTTACATTTTATTTTTTTATAGATTAAACTAATTTCAAAAATATATATATATTATATATTTTTTTCTACAATATATAATTTTTACAATGTTTTTGCAAAGTGAAATAAATAAAAGAATCGTTTCCGCTGAAATCAACTGATTGAATTGAATTTATAATTATTTTATTATTTACCTTTAATGGTCAATATACCTTTCTCTTATATATATATAAATCCGATAATTATATATAATAAATTAATTATAAATATATTTATAACTAGTAAACGTATTTAAATATATATATATATATACTAGTATATATTATTTAATGATATTTTTATTTTAAATGTTTATCTATTAATATTGTTTATTATTATTATTATTATTTCTTTGATTTGATTTTTAATAGTTTAAGAAAACTATGGTAAAACTTATTAATTGCTCTAGTAAGTGCATTATTATTATTATTATATATCATTCATCAGAAACAATTTTAAATGTTTGTTTACATTCTAATCGAGTAACTATGAAGGCTACTATCTCAGAAATGTCAAATTTTACGATGGCAATGTCATATTTCACCTGTCAATATCCGTGTTGCCAATTCTTAATAAATAAATAGTAGCCCTCGTACAATTGCTATTGTTCCATAATTAAAATTTTATTTTTCTTTCAGATTTTAACCAGCCTCGCTGCCCTGAAGAGATGCCCGCATTAAAACTATTTGGCCGCAAATGGCTCGTGGCATCGGATGATTTTGTCTTCCCGGGCCTTTTTGAGATCGTCTTCCGGCTAGTATGGTCAGTAAAGCTTTTTTATTTAAAAATGTCATATTTCACCTGTCAATATCCGTGTTGCCAATCTTTAATACATAAATAGTAACCCTTACCATTTAACTGAAAAATATAATTTCTAACATAATGTTGTCTTAAGAAAATTAATTGAAATATATAAATTATATGTTAATGATTAACAAAATTAAATTATTAACTTTCTCAATTCTCCATTGTATATCTGTTATAGGCAAAGATTAACTAATTAAAGGTTTCAATTTCAAGTTTTGTTTTAATTAAAAAGACTCATGCTGTAGTTACTTAGTTACATATTAATACACATTAAATTTAAATTAATATGGATATATGTATATAAATCTTTCACCTGAATATTCGAATATTTTGAGATTATATTATTATATTTTTCATTAATTTATTTTAAAATCAAAATAAAGCAATGTGAACGATCAAACCTTAATTTTTAAGGCCATTTAAAATCATTTGATTTGATGAATATTATTAGAAAAATAAGCTTACAAATATTTATTATATTATAATTATAATTATTATTATTATTTATTTATTTATTTATAATTTATAAAGATAAATATGTTTTAGAGTACATATTTTTAATAAATGAACGATTAATTTAATAGTATTTATAAACTTTTACGAATCTTGGAACACATACTTTGAAATTACATAACTATTTTCTCTCTCTCTCTCTTTCTTTCTCTTACCAGAACAAATTTTTAAAGAGAAATGGAACCGGAAGCTAATATTTGATTTCCTGTTGCAACAACAATAATTCTTTTTTACTTTCTGACAACTGCAAATGCACTTTAAAGAAAATATCGCAAACATGATAAAGGAACCATTAAGAAGTTTTGGTATTTGTTTACATTTTAAGAAAATTCAATTTGAGACAATTTAACAATATGTACTGATATGATACTTGTTTATTGTCAATGACGATTACTTTTAAATTACAACAGGTATATGCAATCTGTATCTATTTGTAATTGAAAACAATCAAACTTGAATGGGTCAGAAACTTGTAAGAATTTTTAAATAAAATTGACATAAATATTTTATTTTAGAATTTTAACTAATAATATAATTTAATATAAATAATGTATAATAAAAAAATTAATAAATATGATTTTAATAAAAATTTAAAAATAATTTTTTCTTTTTTTTCTCTTTTAAATTTCTAATACCATTAATTATATATTTAATGGGTAGCAGTGCTTTTCAAGCACCTTATCATTTTTTTGAAAATTAATTATATTTTTCAAAAAAGAAAATAATTTTTTTTGTTATATTAATTAAATGAATTAAGTGGCCAAAAATATGCTGAAGGTCGAAAGTTGCCGGTTGCTGCTTTTAGTTTTTAAGATTTTGATTGAAGGGTGGGGAAAGAAGTCGAATTTTAAAACATTTAAAAAACATTCCCTCTCCAATGGTTAAGATTTATTAAATAAATGTTCAATATTAATTTTAAATTTTAAAATAATCTAATGTAAATTCAAGATTTAGTACATTTTCTCCTCACTTTATCCAATAATAAATATAAAGTATACCTATTCTTAAATTTGCAGATTAGATTACATTACATTACATTACTTTAAATATTTTAAAAATTGGATTTAATCGGTTTGGCTTCTATAAGTGGCACATATATTAATTAACTATTAAAATTAAATTAATTGCATATCATAGTATGCATTTCATTTTATAAAAAAATGTTTCAATTATAATTACTTTTTACCGACCGACGGAGGTATTGTTTTCACACCAAATTTCACATTTTTACATATCTCCACGAATCATGCATTTTCTTAACCGAAAAAAGTATTTTAGCATGTCTGTCCGTCCGTCTGTGTGTCCGTATAGATGTGTACAGCATGAATGGATCAACGGAATTTGATAAAATTTGGTATATTTACTGCATCAGTATGATGGATTGATCAACTTTTGGTGTATATCCGGAAACCCGAAGTGGTAGTATTACCGATGGACGATAGGAAGGGAAGGGTTATTTTCACACCAAATTTCACATGAGATTTTTTACATATATCTCCACCAATCATGCACTTTGTATTGGTTTTAGTCCTCGGGAAAAATCATCTTCATTAGTTTTTACTTAATTTAAAATTATATGACGTCACCCAGCCCTTCATGCCGTCACAGCCAGCGCCTCCTTATATATTATAAATAAAATAAAATTAAAAATATTTATGTTATATCCATATCTGTTTTTATTGCATTAATAAATATATTAAAATTATTTGAAATTGTTTCTGTAGTTGGAAATTAATTTATTTCAAACCCTCGGTCGGTTGTGTGCCTGGCCACAGGTCAACTTATTACTCTTATAATTTAAATAAACAATATATATAATAATTTTTTAACTGAACTATCTGGGATGGTTTTTGTTTAGTCGATGTTGATTATTGTATAAATATAAACCATATAACAATAATAATTCATTGTCATAGGAGTGTGAAAATTTAAGGGAATGAAACTCAATTGAGACATTTGAGATAACAGTAGTCAGCCGAGTTATGTCACACTTAATAATATAAAAACATGTTTCCAAGTAAATTGTAAAAAAATGGTGTGGTAATATGGAATAACAGTTCTCAAAGCATATAAATTATTATTATTAGTATATATATGAAAACTCACTATATGAACAAATTGTACAATATGTAAAAGTAACCATCACCTTTAAAATTTATGATTATACTTAACATGATTCTTATTTTATATTTATTTATTTTCTTATATATATAAATATATATATATTTCGGTATATGTACACATACATATGTTCCAATTTATTTTTAACTGAAGCTAAGAAAATGTACAATAATATTTTCTTTAATAAATTATAACCAGAAGTGCTCAAAACTACACTTGCGTGCAGCTAAATCGACTCAACCCAAAAGCGCGCAAACAAAGTCTTATTTTTTTGAAATGGCTAAGCCAATATTTATAAAATGTATATATTTTTAAAGCTTATTTATTTAGCTTTACGTTGATATCAATATCAAGTAAATCGGTTGATTACTTTTTAAATTATTTTATTTGAATGACAATGAAAGTGAAAAACGATGTTAAGGAAAGGAAAAGTAGGAATGTTAAAAATTTAAATAAAACAATAATTTTAATCATAATAAAGAAAATTTATTTTCTTAATAATTGGTGTTCCCCCCTCTAGCTTTAATGACAGCCCTCATGCGATCCCGCATCGACCTTATAAGATTTTTTATAAAATCTTGGGGGATGTTCTCCCATTCTTCTAACAAAGCTCTTTGGAGCTCAACAATGGTCGAAGGTGCGGGATTTCTTGATCGTACCCTTTGTTTGAGGTGGACCCACATATGCTCTATTGGATTCATGTCCGGGCTGAGCGCTGGCCACTTCATGGTCTCGATACCAACTTCAGTCAAGTATTTCCGAGTGGCCACCGCAGTGTGGCTCCTGGCATTATCATGCATCAATAAAAAATTTTCGCCAATGAATCCGGCGTAGGGAACAACATGATGCACGAGAATGTCCGCAATATATCGGTCAGCTGTTAGACCCCCTCCACGGCCTCCGCCAGGCACAAAAACAATGTCTGTTTTTCCGTCCAAGGAAATGCCACCCCAAATCATGCAAGAACCACCACCATAAGAGACTGTTTCAGAGAAACAGCATTGGGAAAATCGCTCACCCGGACGCCTGTACACTCGACTTCTCCTATCACTATCATAAAGGCACACTCTACACTCATCAGTGAATAGAACTGCCCTCCATTGGTCGATACTCCAATTGAGATGCTCTCGAGCAAATTGAAGTCGAGCTACACGGTGGGTTGTGGTTAATTTCGGGCCAGTGGCAGGTCTTTTGCAAGTGAGGTTGGCTTCCTTCAAGCGTCTTCTCACTGTCCACTGACTGACAGCCACACCTCGAACTTCTCTCAGCTGCTGCTGAAGACTTACGGCAGTGAGATGGCGATTTCGGAGAGACGTCGTAACGATAAAACGGTCATCTCTCGCAGACGTTGACCGACGGCAGCGGGTATTTGGTCTCCGAGTAAAGCCACCAGTTTGCTGAAATCTCCTGTAGATCCTCGAGACAGCAGACTGACTTAAGTTCAACAGACGAGCGACTTCTCTTTGGCAATGACCCTGTTTTATCAAAACAACAACTTGAGAGGCAACCTCTGGTTTTGTATCCATGATTTTCTGATAAAAATGGTTGTCAATTTGTGTAAATTTAATCCAAAAAACATATGAAATGCGATTAATAAGAATAATTGGTTGTATGGAATTTTATAAGGCAATTGTAAATAAGCATTAGCGGCAGCTAGGAACAACATTTTTTCCAGTTCAGTCATTCAGATCAAATAATTTAAAAAGTAATCAACCAATTTACTTGATATTGATATCAATGTAAAGCTAAATTAATAAGCTTTTAAAATATATACATTTTATAAATATCGGCTTAGCCATTTCAAAAAAATAAGACTTTGTATTCGCGCTTTTGGGTTGAGTCGATTTAGCTGCACGCAAGTGTAGTTGGATTAAACCTTTTCACTTGTAAAAATAAAATATAAATATATATTTTATGTAAATTCTTTTAATACTAGATATAATCAATAATATGTATTTCAATGTCACTAAATTAATGAAATTATCAAAGTATAAAAAATAGGTTTCATATGAATGACTTTGAAGTTTATACACATTTCAGATTTCAGTTTATTTTTGGAAAAAATTAATTGTTATAATGCAATTTTAATTTTATTTTAACTTGTTATTTATTTCAGAGATAAGACGCTTCCCTGGAGGCTACTCCGTTGACTATCAAAGTCATGGTTCTGGGTTCAATTCCCAGGTCTGGTCTTCTCAGCCAGCAACTAATTTGATAGTAACTTTAATTAATCATTTTTTTTTTATTTTCATCTTGGTAAACTTTTTTAAATCATGTTATCTATCTTTAAACCACATTTAATAATTCTGGTTGTTGCTGAAATAAAGAGAAAAAAATTTCGAATTGCTGCTCTGCAAATACTAATGAGGTATATTATATATAGGTATTTCCCTTTTTTTATAGATGTTTAAGCAAAAAAAACATTTTATATTTATCTGATCTATAAGATGGAAGGAATTAGTTTTGATTCTTTCTGAATCATGCCATCAATCAGAACTCAAAAGAGAATGAATGAACTTGCCAAGGTCGAAATTAATTCGTTGTCTAAAATATAACAAGTTGGATTCTTTCTGCTTTTTTTTAATGGTATGATAAGATCAATTTAATTCCATTCACTAATTTTCATTCTTTAAAAGTTGTATTTAATTGAAAGTCATCAAATAAATTAAAATTCTAAAGAATGAAGTTATATTGAATTCGAATTTACAATGTTATTAAAAGTGTATTACAATGTTTTTCACTATTATTTTGTGGTGTTTAATAAATTAGCTGGAGTGTCTCCACTCGACTATCTCGCAATTTGAATTGGATTAAATAACATAATATATTATATTTAAATTAAATTTAATTAATTATAAATTATAAATAATAAATAATAAATATTAAACCAGCGCATGTTTGGCTTTTTGTTGATGGTACCACGTCACGTGTTGGCGCGTGAGATTTGCAGTGTTAAAAAATTAATTCTGGTAATTTCAGCAATTCAATCAAGCTGAAATTCTATATATAGCAGTTTTATACAATTATTAATCATGTGAAAAATTATCAAACAAATATCTTTATTTTTACGGTCACTTTAGAGGAAAAAAAATCAAAACGTTGTAGGTAATGACCCTCTTCCGGTTGAGCTACATTTCTCAAAAGTTGATAGAAAACTATGAATTTTGAATAATGTCCATGTACCAAATTTCATCATTCTAGCTCAAACCGTTTTTGCGTAATCTTGCCTACATACACACACACACACACACACAGACACACACACACACACACACACAGACATTTTTCTCAACCTTAGTGAAAATGATTCAGGAACCTCCAAAAAGTATAAAAACATCAAAATCTCAACATCGAAAATTTTCGTGATCGCAATACTATCTCTGGCGAGATAGTAAAAATCAAGAATGAAATTATATTAAACATAAGATGTAGAGAAAAAAAAAAAATAAAAATATATAATATTAATTTATTTAGTAAGAAATTATAATATTTGAAGAAATTACTAAGGGCCAGATAATGGGTGTTTGTACCCATCAAATGACAAGGGACCAGCTACCCCCACCACATCTAGAATCAAAATTAATAAGAATTAGATTTGTATACAATATAGCAGAGATGGCGAACCTATGGCACGCAAAAAGACAAATTTGTTTTTTTAATAATTATAACTTTTTTCAATAGAAATGAATTAAAATTGAACAATTCACATTAAAATTACAATTTATGAAATTTATAGTACTGAATATTTATTTATCGATTATAGTAGATTAAACTGGCAAATTATATATTTTATTACTGAAATAACGCTTGAATTCCCTCGCATTATAAAAATATTCATGATAGATTAAGTGGACTTCTATTAATGTCATTGCGTTTTGTTGCCGTACAAATCGCATTGTGTATGATTTAAATTTTTTTGCAAATGTTGACTCTTCATGACCTGGAGAACCCAAATATGATTTTTTGTTTTGTCTTGTCTGTCTGTTTGGGAAATTGTGAAATTATAAACTCAAAATTGATTGGGATGATGAAATATTACTAGAATAATTCTTAATTCTTTT
The DNA here is from genome assembly GCA_963082975.1 of Labia minor. NCBI lineage: Eukaryota > Metazoa > Arthropoda > Insecta > Dermaptera > Spongiphoridae > Labia > Labia minor. The sequence goes on along the minus strand of OY720347.1, from coordinate 26,790,965 downwards.
TAATATATGCTGAAAATTTTATCAATATTTATTAAAAAAAAAATTAATTTTTTAAAATTTATATCAAGCTTAACATAGCATTACTTTCCCCATAGGACGGTTGGAGTATAGTGCCAGTATCGCAATCTTTTTCTAGAATTTTACATAGTATTGTGAAAACAAGAAATTGTAAGTAGTTCACGGTAATAGATATAAATTTTGCTTATTGGTCATTATCTACAATTAAAAACTACAAACTAAAATCAATAAGAAAAATACAATAAAAATAAAAAAAAATAATAGACAATTTTTAGGAAAGATATATTTTAACCACAAATAGATTCCAAATTTTTTAATAATCATTTTATTTTTTTGGTATAAAGTTTAAATTATAACACTTTTATACAGGATAGTTATACAAAAATATTCGATTATATATTCAAGCTAAAAGGGGTACAGTTGGTGCCACGTTAGTTACGTCAAAAAGATTTTTTTTATAATTTTGTTGCACAGACACCCCCAAAAAGGTTCGCCATCCCTGCAATATAGCAACGAAACAAAACTTAGTTGTAATACTAATAAAGCTCTGGTAATTATATATACAGTTTTTTTTATTTAATTAAAATTTTTAAATGTCTTGTTAAATCTATCAAAAATTAAAAAAAAAACGAAAAAGATAGAAATTATTAGCAAGTTATAATAATAAAAGAATATAACAAAGATAAATGCCATTTATTCATATTTGGCTAAAATGGATCTAGAAAACAAAAGTAAAGGGTTGATGAAATTAGCCTTAATTTGATGGCTTGAATTTTACCAAGTGGAAATTCATATCAAAAAGCTTTTGTTGTATATAAATACAAGTGTATTCAACCATTATGGAATAAATACTGTCTTGATCTTATTTAGTCATGTTCATTAATATAATCTTAGCAATAATTTATGCATGCTAATATTAGAAACTCAATTTTTTTTTAAACTATAATTATTTAAATTTAGGATATAATGAATAATAATCAAGTGTAAGTTATAATATCTAATTAATAATATAATTTTAAATTATTGTAAAATATTCTATTTTATTTATATACATATATATATTATAATTACTTGATTTATTTATTATTCAAGGCAGGTAATAAATATTAATTTATTTTAATTAGTCAAACTTTATTGATTTACACATATATATACATTTTGTTTTTCGACAACAAACATTACTCCAACTATGTAGATAGAAAGAATTTATTATTAGAGAAGTTGGTAACCAATATCAAGAATAAACTTTCTTTTCAAAACATTAATTCAAAAGAATGTATCTTGATTTATGATGTGATTTTAATTTATATTATCTTTTAAAGTGACACTCAAAGTGATTTTTGGTATTATTATGAGTATATCAATTTAATAATAAAAAAGTTGTAGGAGGGGTATTCAAATATCTTTGAATTTAATAAAAAATAAGTTGACCTGAGGCCAGGCACACAACCGACCGAGGGTTTGAAATTAATTTCCAGCTACAGAAACGATTTCAAATAATTTTAATGCAATAAAAAACAGATATGGATATAAAAAAAATATTTTTAATTTTATTTTATTTATAATATATAAGGAGGCACTGACTGTGACGTCATATAATTTTAAAATAAGAAAAAACTAATGAAGATGATTTTTCCCGAGGATAAAACCAATTGAAAGTGCATGATTCGTGGAGATATGTAAAAGATCTCCTGAAAAATTTGGTGTGAAAACAATACCTCCCTTATTATCGTCGGTCGGTAACAACTAAGATTTTGAATGTACTCGTATCTATAATTTTAAAATGGTGAAAATTGGTTTTGCTTTAAAATATTTTTCAAAAGGATTTATAAAAAATATTAATTGTAGAAAAATACTTAGGATGAATTCAATAAAAGGATTGTCACTTATTACATCACACATAATCCTTATCATATACTTGTTCTAGCATTTGATATTTGTGTTTTAGCGCGTTTTTATTACTTTTATTAAAAATTATTCAAACAAAAATAAAAACAAAACAAAATGGAAAAGTTTAAGTTAACATATATTTATATATACGAATACTAATAATTATTTCATGTAGTACTTAAATCTATAATTTTGTGTTTATTTTTGCCTTCTCTTTTAAGAGATTTATTAAGCTACATTTTACATTTTAATATTTTCTTCTATCTTTATCTATCTATCTATCTCTGTGGCTCGACGAAACTCGAAACTCGTTCTTAGCCGTAGCACACACACACACACCCACACACAAACACATATCCCTATCCTACATACCAGGTGTACCTATCCTAAGCTACACCCATCCAACTTCTATCTCCCTTCCAATCGGTCGCTTCCCAATCTGTCTCCCTTCAAATATATTTTTCAGTCTTTCCTCTCATATTGACCTGCCAATCGCAATCTTCTCACTTTTAATACTCTTAACTATATCTAGAGATGCATAGATATCATGCAATTCCTCATTATGCAATCTTCTCCATTCTCCGCTGACCTCATCTTTCTTTGGCCCATCAATTCTGCGAAGAATCCTATTTTCAAATACTCTAAATCGGCAAATGGCAAAATAATAGTTTTTAAAAAATATTAATTATTAATAATAATAAAATTTTAAATATATATTTATATATATTAATTTGATTCCCTTGGATAATAATTTTAAAGAAATAAGCCCCTTTACTGCATCATGATAACATGCGTTACCCGATTACAACCTCGATTAATTCTTCTCAAATATTATTATCCTTCGTCATTACAGAACCGAAGTATTTACATTTGTCTACATTTTTAAATTCTACTATAAATTTTTATATATTAAGATTTTGTGTGATAATACTATTTCTCACCTCTTTTCCTGCGTCGATTAATTGCATTCCTATTTAATTTAAGTTTTTTTTAATACTTTAATTTTTTATCTTTAATATTTTTTTCTAAATGAATAATATGAAAAATGATTTATTATATTAACTCACTCGGATACATAAAATCATTAAAATAATTATAAGAAAAATGATAGAAATAAAAATTCTTAAATTAATTCCAATAGAAAATACTCGTATATTTATAATTAAATATTAGAACGAAAATATATAATTTTTGTTATATGGATAGCTTTAAGTGTATTGTAGATATATTATACAATGTATACATATATTATTATTTGACGTCAGTAAAAAAGTTTCAATAATTTATTTAGTAGATACCTACTTAATTTAATTACTCACTGATAAAAAAAACAGAATTAATGTTTTAACTTACTATCCTAATATTCAATCTTCAAACCCCAATTGGCGGATGCATTAAATGCGTCATATGCAAAAGAAATTATAATGAGTTCGCCAACTTTGCTAAGTATAATTATAGATTAAAAAAACCTGTTTTGTCTATGATTGGCGATGCTTATTTAATCATATTTGAAATTAATATTACTTGATATTTTCTCATAATAAATTTGATAAATCACAAACTGAGAAACAATCCTTGAATTTAATTAATTACCAATTAATTTAAATATTTGTATTATTATTATATATGGTTTTAATATTTAATTATATATGTATTTTTTATTTACTGAATTTTTACCGACCGACATAGTAAGGGAGGTATTGTTTTCACACCAAATTTCACATGTGGAGATTTTTACAGATCTCCACGAATCATGCATTTTCTAAACAGAAAAAAGTATTTTTAGCATGATGTCTGTCCGTCCGTCTGTCCGTCCGTCCGTCCGTATAGATGTGTACAGCCTGAACGGCTCAACCGATTTTGATGAAATTTGGTATATTTACTTAATGCATCATTGGGATGAATTGATCAACTTTTGGTGCAAATCCGTGAACCGGAAGTGGTAGTATTAGCGATCGACGATAGGAAGGGAAGGGTTATTTTCACACCAAATTTCACATGAGGAGATTTTTTTATATATCACCACGAATCATGCACTTTGTACTGGTTTTATCCTAGGGAAAATCATATTTATTAGTTTTTTCTTGATTTAAAATTATATGACGTCATCCAGCCATTCAAGACGTCACAGCCTGGTCTTACATATAAATATATACATATATTATAAATAAAATAAAATTAAAAATATTTATGTTATATGCCTTTCTGTTTTTTATTACATTAATAGATATATTAAAATTATTTGAAATTGTTTCTGTAGCTGGAAATTAATTTACTTCAAACCGTCGGTCGGTTCGGACCTGGCCACAGGTCAACTTATTTTTTATAAATTTACAATTAAATTAATTACAAGATTTTTTTTCTAAAATTATATTAAAATACTTTTTAAAATATTTTCTTGTAAGTTAGTAAGTTATGGAAGGGTCAACATTAATTTTTAAATTTGAACAAATTATTAAATTTTAAGATGTTTTTAGTACTTTAAAACAATATTATCTATTATACAATTGTTTTTATTTTATTAAAATTTTCTATCTGAGGATTCCACTCCAAATCCCTAAATCAAAAACCATTGAAACATTCACTATTTATTATATTTATATTCTTTTATTTTGATTATACTATATTAGAAATAAAATAATACATTTTTAAATAAACATAAGAAAATGTATTGAATTCCGAATTTTCACAATAATGAAAATATTCATAAATTATACAAAAAAAAATATATCTACATATTTTTTACCAATAAAATTTTAAAAAATAATTAATAATACTAATTTAATAATATGATATAATCCGTTCGTCTGAGTATCCTAAATGTTTTGCATTTTTTAATAAAATTTAATATTTAAAATGTCTAATTTAAGAAATACTATTAGACATAAAGACTTCCGTTGCTTAATAATGGTGATCCTTTTTCTATCTTTGTACTAAAAACTTTTGGCTATTAAAACTTTAAAATAATATATATATATATATATATATATATTTGTTATTTGTTATTAATGATCAAATTTGTATATTATTTAACTAGAATATTAAATATTAAATTTTATCATCTGCGTGTGTATTTTATTATTCAATGTTATTGCTATGTGATCAATTCAAAGGTCAAGAAATACCCTTAGAAAGGTCATCCCTCATTTGATGTTCTAAATTGCATTAAACTTTATAAATTCACAACTTGTATTGGTTATTTTAACTTGGTTAAAAATTCTCTACCTACATTAAACGAGTACTAAAAAATTTTAATTAGATATAATAAAAACAAATTTGGGAATGTGGAGAGAATCAATGAACTCAGCATCATAAAATTGCATTCGAATGATAGAAAAAAGTCTTGTAATATAAAAATGCGAAAATTTTAGATTAAGCTAAAATAATGCTTTTAAGTTGTTGTGGAAGGTCATTTAAATTGAACATGATTAATGAATTAGAAGGTGGTTGAATAAAAAAATACATTGACGTCAAAGAAATAGATATAAAAAATATATTAAATGTAAAACTCTGATAAATCTGATAAATATTATTAAATTATCAGATGAAATTATTTAATTACGATTTAGATTGTTATAAAAAATGTACGCTCTTGGCAATTTAAGATACCGGATCTTGAAAAATACTTAGTCTTACAGATCCTCCTTAAATCTTGATATTCAACTCTACCATTAAATTCGAATAGAAGATGTGGAAGATGGCAATTCTCTTATAATAACATATTATACATCATAATATAACGTATGTAGAGTAATTATTAAGACTTATCCATAAGTTAGGCAACCTGGATTTTTTGTTTGGTTATTTAGTAGAATAAACAAAGGGGGGAATTATTATTACTACTATAATTGAAATTACATATTTCTTTCTTATTATAAATAATAATTTAATATCTTATATCTTTATAAATTATAATGCCAAAACAAAAGTTATAATTCAAGACATAAAATTATAAAAGAATGTATTTAAAGTATATTTATTGTTAAGTAAATTATTGAAATTGAATTTATATTTAATTATATGAAAAAATAAATGCAAAAACTTAAAATTAATTAAATAATTTTATAATTATAAAAAAAAAATAAAGAAATCCTAATTTTATTTCTTTTTTTCTATTTCTTTCTTGTTTTTACTATCTCGTCAGATTTTGATGTTTTTATGTTTTGAAGGTCCCTGAGTCATTTTCACTAAGATTGAGAAAAATGTCATTATATATATATATATATATTGTAGTGATTTTTTGGGCAGTAAGGTAGAAAAAGAATAAAAACTAATTTCATAAAAAAAATGTTGAACAATTTATTAAAATTTTAAGTGTACCAAATCTCGATTTGGACGCAAATCGGGGAAGGTTTTATTTGACCCCGGCTCTTAGAAGAATTTCTTGTTTAATTTTATTTCTATACCGATTTCTTATTAATCCGTTCTTTTCTGGAGAATAATTTATATTAACACTGTTTAACAGGAAATTTTACCAAAATAATAATTCACAAGAACCACCATTATTAAAAATTCACTTCAATGATTATATATATATGTGTGTGTGTATGTAAATAAGATTACGCAAAAACGGTTTGAGCTAGAATAATGAAATTTGGTATGCGGGCATTATTCAAAATTCGTAGTTTTCTATCAACTTTTGAGAAATGTAGCTCATCCGGAAGTGGGTCATTACCTACGACGTTTTGATTTTTCTTTCCTCTAAAGTGCCCGTAAAAATAATGATATATGTTTGATAGTTTTTCACATGATTAAAAATTGTATAAAACTACTATATATAGAATTTCAGCTTGATTGAAACGCTGAAAGTACCAGAATCAATTTTTTAACGCGCCAACACGTGACGTGGTGCCATCAACAAAGAGCCAAACACTCGCTGGTTTAATAAATATTTATTAATTTTAATTTATAATTTAATTAGTTAAATTTAATTTAAATATAATATATGTTATTTAATCCAATTCAAATTTGCGAGATAGTTGAGTGGAGACACTCCAGATTTATTTATTACTATTGGAAAAAAAAATATAAATATATGATTTTTTTTTAATTTACTATAATATATTTAATAAAATAATATAAATTGAAATGATTTCTTCAAGTTAATTATATTAAAAAGGGTTTTATTCAAAAACATTCAAAAATATTTTTTTAATAAGAACATAAGAATAATAATAAATAACTTTTATTAATTATCGTTTATACTATTTATGAAATGATTGTGAACAGAAGTTAATATTAATCTTTTATTACTTGTCATATTTTAATTAATTCGAGATTGTTAAATTCATATATGTAACTTTTATTAGTCTAATTATAAAAAACAAAGGCGACAACAAGCCAATTAACCTCTAACCTTTGCAAATAACCAAATGAAAACTTGGAATGGGCTCATGGAGACTTGTCAACTTCACCATTCCGATAATTCAATTAAAATAACTTTTTATATCAAAAAAAAAAAAAATTGAATAAGCGAATTATTAATTATAAATATATCAAAAAGGTCATACTTGGTCTTTAAATAAACAATTTATTGTGGTTTTGACATATTGTATATACCAATTTCGATTTCAGTATACATTTTTATTTATCACAAATTTTCAAATCAACCCGCTTTTGAAATTCAACATTGTATAATTGCTTGTATAATTCCACCTTTGAATGAAATTTGCTATTTTAAACTTTCCTCTTTAGATTTCAGATGAGCAGCAAGCAATCGTACGATTTTAAAGGTCAGGACATGGCTTTTGTTAGCTTCTTTAATGTAATCGTTCATGTAAAGGAGCCACTTCATTCTCATCGAAGCATTGAATGAATTCTTTATAGTATCAATGACTTCTTTTTTATCAAAATTTATTTATAATAATAAAGTAAAATAAATAATGTACTAAAACATCCAATAGACAGATAAATGTTATACACCAATTATAAAAATATATCTAGTAAAAATATTTAAAATTTTTGTTTATATGTAGGTTTTCTACATTACTAAATTTAATAAAAATAAATAAATACAATTCACGTTAAAATAGTGGATGATTTCTATCTCTGCTTTTAGATTTTCTTTTTCCTGAGGGAAAAATTATTTTTATAAATTTGAATAAATAACAAACAAAAAAATTAACTTTATTATAATTTATTAATTTTTTTTTTAGTCTAAAATAATATGAAAATGTATTTCTCTATTAACTTGATTCTCAGAATCCGGTGCTGTTAATTTTCTATATTCCCCTCTTCCCCTCCCTCCTCATGACGTTATCGTCATCTTCTTAAATAATCACTAGAATAATTTTTTTTCTTATACCTGTATGATTATTTATTACTTTCATCAGTCTTTTCTATTAATTTATAATTAAATTTAATTTACTGAAAATGGATTCCATATATTTATTATTATAATTTATTATTTATTTATTTGCTATTTAGATATTTACAATAATAATATTTCATTTTTAGAATATACCTATAATTATTTTTATACTTTTATACATTTTTAACATTTAAAAGATAATTATGTTATAAACTAATGACAATGAATGAATTTAATTTTTGTTTTTAAATTTTTTTACATATTTTTTTTACATTCATCTTTTTCAATTTTTTTTTAAATCTGGCTACCCTTGGTTTGAAGGTAAGCCAAAGGAAGAAAGAAGATAAACTGAATGAAGGGGGTGTTACTCATCATATGAGTTCAAAGGTCAAAATGAGATACTAATCTATCTATCTATCTCTGTGGCTCTACGGAAACCGAAAGATTTTGGCCGCAGCAACCACACTTCTCCAAGTGTCCCTATTCTGAGCCACAACCCTCCAATTCCTATCCTCTTCAATCTCTCTCACGTCCCTTCCACCCACCGCGTATATTTTTCGCTATTCTTTCCTCTTCCATTCTAGCCACGTGTCCTGCCCACCGCAGCCTTCTCGATTTTATAATTCAAACTGTATCTGGAGATGCATAGAGGTCATGCAATTCCTCGTTATGCAGTCTCCGCCATTCCTCGGTGAACTCATCTTTCTTTGGCCCGTAAATGCTTCGCAGAATCCTATTCTCAAATACTCTAAATCTATTCTTGTCTCCTAAGGTCATAGACCATGCCTCACACCCATATAATATAACCGGTAAAATAATTGTTTTATATATTTTAATTTTTATCCCCTTTGATAATAATTTTGACGCAATAAGCCCCTTTATTGCATGATAACAGGCGTTTCCCGATTGTAACCTCGCTTTAAACTCATTTCGAATATTATTATTTTTCGTTATTACAGAACCTAAGTATTTAAATTTTTCTACATTTTCAAATTCTATATTTTGTATGTTAAGACTTTGTGTGTTAATACTATTCCTCTCTGTTACTAAATACTTTGTCTTAGCAATATTTAGTTCCAGCCCCACCTCTTTACCTGCCTCGATTAATTTTTCTACGCTATCTTTTATTACAATTGTCGAATCTCCTATTATATTTAAGTCGTCTGCGTAACCTAATACTTGAATTTTTTTGTTTAATTCTATTCCGTTTGATTATTCTCCAATTTGTCAAATTACATATTCCACAACTAAATTTAATAAAATTAGTGATAATGCGTCTCCTTGTTTTAACTTCGAAAGTATATGATAGTACTCGTCACTGGACGCTCGGACAGAGCAGTCGCTTGATAACGATTGCAGAAGTAACAATCGAATCGTTGTGTATATTTTTTGAATAAATTACGATAACAAATATCAATATGTGGTTTTATTTACAAAATTCCCTTATATCTGATAGTTGATTCCCACATCTTACTCTTCCTTTACCTACAAGATAAATTTGAATCCTACGTACTAGTGTTTTTGGAATTCCCATTAAGATAAGATTTGAAAATGTAATCAGATACTAAGGTTCAATAAATTTCTGAATTTTACCTAACATAAGTAGAAATAATAACTAATAAATAAATAAATAACATAACAAATTATTAGTTATTAGACAAGCATATGTTAAATTATACTTGGAATATTTCATTTATTCTTTATAATTAATAATAATAATCAAAAAATACCTTTATAATCATAAAATATGAAAGAAAAAGAATTTTGAAAAATGCCTTTGTGTATAACTATTATAATAAATATATATTTGGTGAGAGCATAAAGACTTCTTTCTATTTATATATCATATTATATCTTTATTATATATAAAGAAAACGATCAAAATTATACAAATGATATATTATTATTTTTTATATAACATATAAGATAATAATTTTAATATTCAAAAAAAATTCAAGTTTAATATGAAGGTTTTTTATTAAATTTCTATTTATTTTCTATCAATTCTACTTATGTAAATTTATAATATTAACTTTATTATTTTTTTTAATAAACGGATGGAATCTAAGTTCTTTAAAGGAAGATATTTTTTGATTATTTAATATTTTATTTTTTAAAATTTTTTAAATTTGCTGAGGCGAAAATTTTAACTATTCGAACTACTCTTGGATCTATTATAAATCATTTACTATAACATTAATCTATTAGGGAAAGAAAGATATCCTCTTTTCTTGATATTTCTATATTTTTTTTTTTGTTTTAATTTCAACTTGTTTATTATTTTTAAATATTTCAAATCCCTTGAAAACAAAGAAATAAAGCAATTTTTTTACTTATTCTAGAATACTTATTCAAGATAATTTAAGATAGGTATATACTTACGATATATATGTATCTTTTTCATTAATAATAATAAATATTTGATTTGATTTAGCGAGTGCAAACTAAGAATATCTTAGAAATCTGTTATTTTGCATAGTATCAACAATTATTACAAATTTTAAACAATTATTAAAATTTTAGAATTACTCAATACTGGAGAAAAAATAAAATAGTTAAAAAAACGACATATATTGACCAAAATGTTACGGTGTTTTTACATTTTAACCAAACTCATTTATTTACCAATGCATGGTTTTGACGTCAACAAATTATTTTTAGAGTAAGTTATTTTGTTTTGATTTAATACCAAGTAAACATGAGACTAAATTTAAAGGGGTCAACAATTTATTATAAATATTATTGTCAAATAAATCGTTTCTTTAATTTATCATATTCAAAAAATAAAAAAAAAATAGATAATTTAGAGTTTGTTTGGAACTTTAAAACATGTTTATTATATATTTTTAAATTTTTAAATAAAGTATTATTATTTAATTAAAGGATCATTTTTATAAGTTGAAACATCATCAATATAATTTTTTTAAAATTTTTATTTTCTTATTTTAAAAGTAAAAGTAAAAAATTCGGCAAATTGTTGATATTGTAATAGTAATTTTTAACATTTATTTTAATTTTAATTAAGGATTAAATTATTTTATTTTATACTTTATGAATTATTTATTTTACTACAAAAATATTCTTTATTCAAGTATATTCACAAGATCAAATTTAAATGATGAATGTGTGAATAAAATTTATTAAAATTGCTTTTTAAAGATCAAAAAATTTCTAAATATAATAAAATTTGTTTTGTTTTTTTAAATATTTATAATAAACATCCTTATATAAATAATTGAATTGAATTATTTGATTTTTGTTATGTGTACGTAAAACTTTAAAATGTAAGTTTAATAAAAGCAAAAAAATGTTATAAAATTTAATAGATTAATAAAAACTTTAATATATTTTAATAGTAATTAGGTATCATAAAAAATATATAAACACTTTTAATTAGGAATTATTCATTCAATTATTATATATATATATATATATTTTACAACTTTCCTTCCGTCGTTTTTTTTCGAAATTCGAGGCTTTAATGTGATAAAATGGTACTACAAATATGATTCAAAATATTTTACATCTCTAGACACTAATTTCTGCCATCTTTCGGACAGCATCTAAATCACACTTATAAACCTGGTCATCTTTTGAGGCAATCCACGAATCGATCCAATTTTTCACTAATTCATAAGAACAGAAGTGGTGGTCAACCAGACCGTGTTTCATTGATCGAAACTAGTGAGAGTCAGAGGGAGCATTGTCTGGAGAATACGGCGAGTTGAGTAGCACTCTCCCATTTCAATATTTCCAAGTATGTTTTGATTGGCTTTGCGACATGGGATCTAGCATTATCATGCTGAAAATTTACTTTATCGTATGTTTGGTGTATTGTGACTGGTTTGTCTTTTAGTGCTCAGTTCAAACCAGCTCAAACGCATCAATTGCTCTAGATACAGTGCGCCTGGGATTGTTTCAGTCGGTTTTAGTACCACATAATACACTGCAGAGCTGATCCCACCAAATACAGAGCATGACTTTGGAGCCGTGAATATTCGGTTTGTTAGTCGTCGTGGAAATATGGCCGAGAATTCACCATGATTTTCTGCGCTTGGGACTATCGTAAAGAACCCATTTTTCGTCTCCAATTTCAATACGATGCAGAAATCCCTTTCTTCTTTGTATTCCAAGCAACTGTTTACAAGCAAACAAACATCTCTCAGCTCAAGTTGTATGGCACCCAATTTCCTTGTTTCTGAATCATTCCCATGTCTTGAGTCACTGCCAATGATCCTGGCGATTATTGTTGCGTTTGACTTGACACAAGTCTTGATCAAGAAATGCCTCCAATTCTGCATCTTCGAAAATCATCTCTCTTGCACCGCCATGCCGCTCTCTTCGATGTCCATCGATCGTTCTTGAAGAGTTGAAACCACTCTCTTTCTTAATATCGGCCTCACCGTAGGTATTTAAGAGCATTTGATGAGTTTCAGCCGCAAATTTCTTCATATTAAAGCAGAAAATTAAAACCTCCCGCAAAAGACGAAAGTTTGGCTCTTAAGCTGACATATTTCATCAAGAATAACTTTATAATGTAGACACAAATCAAGTAATATTTCAATAGCGTTATGTTTACAAATGCTTAAGCTTATTGTATGACATCAACGGTTTATTTATTTCGTTAACCACTTACTCTTACAGCTATTGGAAAACGGCGGAAGCAAAGTTGTAAACGTATTATATATATTATTTTTTTAAATATACACATACATATAAACATTTCTCAAATTAATTATTGTAAATTTATATAAAGTACAAATTAGACAATATCATTCATAAATTAAAAACAAATATTACTTATATGTATATTTTGTAGTCATGAGCGGTTGTATTGGATTAATTTATGAAATAAAAATCATACATTCTAGCATCATATAAGATATCTTATCAGAATTATGAATTTTTGTTGAAGATAGAATTTTCCAAAAAATTTTAAGTAGAATTAGTAGACTCTATCGTGTTTACTCTCATGAACAACACAAAACACTAGAAATATATTATAAAAAATATATAAGATATTTAAGCATAAAATTGAATCAAAATATTATGATCACAAAATTTTTGAGATATAAGTTGTTGTACATAACCAAGGAATGAAGAAATAAATTTAAAGGATTCCTAAGTAGGATATCACATACAATAATCATAATATTATAGAAGTTAAACCTCTTTTAAAGTAAATTATTGAACAAATTTCTTTTATTTTTTCCTTGTTTCTTAGAAAAAGTCTTTATATAAAATAACAGATATTAAATATTGATATTTATTATATAACATAAACGAAGAATAAAATGTTTTATTAAATTACCATATAAACAGGAAGAGTAATTTTTTATTTAATACCAAAATTGATGTTAATCTTATTAATATATTTGATACATTAAATTTAAGTTTTGCATTGAAAATGATATAATTAAATAAATTTCTTTGTCAATAAAGACAAAGAAATCATTCAAGTTAATATAATTAAATTAAAGTGAATTTTTGAAAAAAATTCTTATGCGAATGAAATATTATAAATTAAAAAAGGTTTTAATTATTATTTTTTCTTGAATAAACCCTACTTTAATTGAAAAGATATTGAAATGTTATATTGTTTTTTAAATATAGCTCGTAATAAGAATTTATATTTTCTTAGTAGTATTATATCGGTAATCTTTGTATAAAAAACAATTTAAAAGTTTATTAAATAAATTAATTATCAGTTGAATGTCTATTAATCGATCAATTATTTAGAATTTAATAAAAAGAGAAATCAACAAAAGATAAATAAAAATATAAGCTAAGTGCGCTAAGTTACAGACTAATATTTAATATTTTTTTACATACATTAATTTCATTTTAAAAATCTCCGAAGATATGGAAAGGACATGAATCTTTGGTTGCATAAAATTTAGGGGCTATGTATACTCATAAAGTTTTATCTTTCTTTCCTACATACCAATCATTTTATTGATCATTTACAAATATTTATTAATTTTTTCATAATAAAACCAATTTGAAAATTTCTATTTAGAAATACGATTGACAAGTTTTTTAATTTCTCGAAAAAACTAATTTTTATTTTATTTGTGATAATTTTTCTATTAGGAATTATTACTGTTGTTATTTTTTTAAATAATTTTTTCACTATTTTCAAATGAATGACAGTAATACTTTCAATTTTTTATAAACAAAAATTAAAGCAATATTTATCGATTACAATTTTAAAATTCTTTAAGCATTACAGCTATTCTTTAAAATGTCTTCATTTAAAATAGTTAATTTATTACCATTAATTCTTTGAAGATCGTTAACCATTATGATGGATAATAATATGTCTAATCGATAATAATCATTTAAATCTAGCGGAGATAAATATGAATTCAGTGATATATCATTATCCAATATATACAGGCATTATATTAATCAAGGTGAAATTACTTTTTTTAATATACATAATTACCAAATATTTTGTCCAATTTTATGATTTAACAAGAATTTAAGTATTTATTTTTAATTCAGAATTGACTTTGAAAAATACTATCGGATAGAAAGAATGTCTTGACTTTAAGAAAAAAAGACATTTGGAATTTTTGAAAGATTTTGAATGAAATGTATCAAATCAAAAATAAATTTAAGTTATCTAAATTTGTCTCTTTAAATGAAAAAATGTAAAAATAATTTAACCTCTCAGCCTACTCTTTCTTTTAGATGTAATAAATAAAAAAATATAATAAAATTCCTATATATAGAAGAAGAGAGCAAACATTTAAAGAAAATCATAAAAAGGACAAAAATCAATACATTCCTTCTTTTTCTTTCAATATTTATAATAAAACAGAATTAAAATTATAAAATTTTAATTCTGTTTCAAAGGACACATACAAAAAAAAAGTAGAATAAATTATTAATTGAGAAATATAGTAATAATATAGTACAATCACAGATCGAAAAATATCTTAAATTTTTTTACTCCTATTATAAATTCCTTCTGTTAACCAAAAGATGACTTTTGCATGAAAGTGTTCTCCTCAAGAAGTCAGATTATCATCAGAGAGTTCTTGGTTTCTTGCATCATGATAATACATTGTTTCCACAAAAAAACTTACATTTAGTATAACTTGTTTCACAACCACCCTATTCACCAGATTTATCACCATGTGAGTATTGGTTTTCCAACAACTAATAAGGACGTTCAAAGGACACTGTTTTGATTCAATTCAGGAGATAAAAATCGATTCGAAGAAAGAATTGAACTCCAATGGTCCCATACGTACATTGTACCGAATGAGGTATACTTTTTTATTGACTTTCAAAATTCATGACCTTATTAGCTAGTCTTTGCAATCATTGAAATTTAATTATATAATCTTAAAATTAAGTAAACTGAAAATTGAAGACAATTTTAATAATATCTACAATATAAAATAAAGTAGTGAGCAAATAAGAATTATATTAAAAGAAAATTTGTGTCAAGAAAATAATTTTAATATGCAATTAATATGTATATATAAATTACAATTAAATATATTTTCTTATTGTATTTTGAGAAATAAGTGATTATCTAATAATTAAGGGAATAGTCAATTCTGAATTTAGATAAAGGGACGATCTCTAGGGATGAAAGCAATAAGAGCTTTCCCAGCTTTTTTTTCAAATATACCTCTTCTATTTATAGTTATTTTTAAAATAAATGAAAAAATTAATTTTAAAAAATGATTGAAATAATTTAATAAATTTGTCTTTTTATTGTTATTTTCTTTCTTATAACCATTTAAAAGAAAAAATAATTTCTTTGAACCTTATTATATTATTATATATAAATAGGACCTTTTGTAAATACAAAATCTATCAACACCCAATTGTATTGATAAATAATATAACAATTTAATTAAGATTTGTTTATTAATATTATAGATCATTTGCAATTACAAAGATATTTGCTCTTGATTTATCAATTTGACCATGACCATTTATGTCAACTAGAAGATCCCCTTTCTCTTATAAACCTGTCTGTAAAAGCGAGGTTTTTTTTACTTGGGATTTCCCCTGTGACTTTTTATGCTCACTTAAAACTCCGGGGAAAACCAAATATAAATATGTATAAATAACGTTTTATCAAATAAAAAAATTAGTTATTATTTAAAATCTTATTTATTAACCAAGAAATTCAAGCTTCATATCATTTGGAAGCGGAAAGGGGAGTGGGAAGTTATAGACCAGACTTACAGGTTTTATTCATTATTACACAAAAAAAAAAAAGAAAAAAAAAGAAAATTATAATGGATTTTTTTGAAATAAAATTTAATCAAATGTAAAATTTTATATTTTGAATCAAATAATTGTTTATATCGATTATATAAGGTTTCAAGGACAAATAATATAAAAAATGTAAAATTAAAAAAAAGAGTTTCTTTGAAATGGATTTAAAATTTTGAAAATTATTTATATTCTTTGGTAAGATTTATAGGCAAGAATTCGTAAATTAAAAAAAATCTAAGCGTAAATATTACTGAAAGTTTTGTTTAAATAAAAATTAATGATATTTTATTTTTAAATATTGACTTTTTAAATTTCTTTTCTTCTATTTTACGATTGAATTGAACAAAAAATTAATTAACACTATCTATAAAATAAATAAATGTGTAAATTAGCTGGAGTGTCTCCACTCGACTATCTCGCAAATTTGAATTGGATTAAATAACAGATATTAATTTAAATTAAATTAAATTAATTAAATTATAAATTAAAATTAATAAATAATATTTATTAAACCAGCGCATGTTTGACTCTTTGTTGATGGCACCACGTCTCGTGCTGGCGCGTGAGATATGCAGTGTTAAAAAATTAATTCTGGTACTTTCAGCGATTCAATCAAGCTGAAATTCTATATATAGCAGTTTTATACAATTATTAATCATGTGAAAAATTATAAAACATATATCTTTATTTTTACGGTCACTTTAGAAGAAAAAAAATCAAAACGTTGTATGTAATGACTCTCTTCCGGTTGAGCTACATTTCATAAAAGTTGATAGAAAACTACGAATTTTGAATAATGCCCATGTTCCAAATTTCATCATTCTAGCTCAAACCGTTTTTGCGTAATTTTGGTTACATATATACACACACACACAGAGAGACAGACATTTTTCTCAACCTTAGTGAAAATGATTCAGGAACCTTCACAACATATAAAAACATCAAAATCTTGACATCGAAAATTTTCGTGATCGCAATACTATCTCTTACGAGATAGTAAAAACAAAGTTGACAAAAAGTTTTCACTAATTGTAAGAATTAATCAAATAAACTCAAAATTATCACATTTTTATTTCATTTACTTAATCTTTTTTATTTTGCATTTTCTTTATTATGAATTGAAATGAAATAAATAATAATAATTATTTTCTTTTTTTCTATTTATTCTAGGTTAATCTTGATCGGTGTGGTGGTGGCACGATATTATACTTTAACTTGGACTTGTCAGCTCGGGGGTGAACTTGTCCGTGCTTACACATGTGGGACAGCCACCCTCCTTTCCCTCATCATCATCGTCTTGATGGTGCTGGTTAATCGAAGTGCTCAAGGCTCAATTGCAGATACACATGCTCGTCGTCATGTTGCTCCAATTCTTGTCATCAAGTAAGTAGAATTGATGATTAACTATATATAGTTATTTACTAAACAATAGAAATCCTGACCAAACAATCAAGTATGAATTTTTCATCTATTTTTTATTTATTCAAATTTTGATTATTAATTAAAATATTATATATGCTAATATTTATATATATACTTAATGGGATGAAAAGCCCCGGGATTTTTTAATAAATGACGCCACTAGAAAATGAACATGACTTATTTAGAGAAAAATGGAAAAACAGCAATATCGCGTCTTGATTAAACATTGTTCTCGAAGATGCAGATGTGGGAGAACATTCCTGCAACCACTGTAATGATTGTTCACAAGTTTTTCCCATTAAAAAAGAATGTTTAATCAAGACGCGATATTCCTGTTTTTCCATTTTTCTTATGAAGGCGAAAGTAGCGTCACTCAAACGACTGTAGCTTGTAAACGGATGGACGAAATGTCATGATATTTCATATATAAACTAGTGACAGATGAGCCTCTCGAAATAAGTCATGTTCATTTTCTAGTGGCGTCACCTATTGAAAAATCCCGGGACTTTTCAGTCCATGTAGTATATATAAAATGAAAATCAATTTTGATTATTAAATAAAATTTTAATATTTATATAAAATAGATACATTTTGATTTACTTATAGGGTAAAGGCACCACTATATGAAACTCATAACTTTTTGTCACTTTGAAGTTCAATTTCTATCGGACTGCTCATTCAAAACTGGTTTATGTTCTGCTGAAAAAATAGTCTCTTAGGTTCAAGGAATAAGAGACATAGTTTATAAGGCTTTTAATTATACTAAAAAAATTTAATTAACATAAAATAAAAAAATTACCTATATCCCAGTTATTAACAGTTTTTCCCAGTGATTGACACTTAAAGTTCCAGTCTTTGATAATGCATCTCTAATAATAAAAAACTGTCCAGAATCGAAAGTTTTACTTTTTAACACTGAAAAGTTGTCATCTCTTACTTATCTGGCAAAGAGGGGAAATATGTGAAACAATGTCACCTCAAGGATCAAGAACAAAACAGCAAATCGGGTTCAGGCAATATCCTCAGTCGTTCGGCTAGTGTGGGTTTGGTGCCATCGAAGACACCAGCATTCTTTTTTTCTTCCAATTCTAGCCAATTTTTTTTCAAGTATGACAGTTTTTGAAGAAGTGGAAATTATATTTCTTCATTTGAATTCTTCATTTTATGAAAATAAACGTAAAGAAATAAATTCATATCGGTCACTAGTTTATAATCTCTTGTCTCCCCCACCCCAAGGGTCATCTAAAGACTGCTCTCCGGGAAATGTGTTGTTACATTATCTAAAAATTCTAAAATTTTAAAAGAGTTTTTTTAAGAAATAAATAAAACTGGCACACACTGGAATTTTTTACTTTTTGCAGTCCAGTAAATGACAATGAGAATAAATTACTTTTCTTCTCAAAATGAGGGCAAAACAAAATATTGGAGCACAATTAAAAGAATAACCTATTCATACGTACAGATTTCAAACAAATCAGCTTTCAGTTTTTATTTTCTTCAATCATCTTGATGGTAAGCGGCCATTACTCTTATCTCTTGCTAAATATTATGGCACACAACATGCCAAAAATATATTAGAGCCTTATATTGGAGGGATTTTTTAACCAATTGGCATGCATTGGTTCACCCTCATACATTGAAGCCTTTACCCTATATTGTTCAATTTTTAACTCAATTTAATTGTAAATGAAACTCCACTATTCATTAGATATTATCCATCAACTACTATTTATCATTTATTTATCATTTGTTTTCTTTATTTTTAATTTATTTTAATCATTTTTTATTTTAGAATATGTCTAATAATTCCTGAAATTGTTTGGAATTGTTTGGGTACAATATGGGCGTTTAGCAACCTTGTACAATGTACAGATGAACATTTCACCAACACTGTCGTTAAAGGTAAATTACACATCTCTAAAATGATCAATCATAATAGAAAAAAAATAAAAAAAGTGTAGAATAGAAGCTAACCAGTCTATGGAAGATAAAAAAACTTCTTATTTAATTTAAGTTACCCCATGCATAAATTTTAGGAGTTTAATTACATATTTAATTTTATTTACATAATTAAGATTCCTTACGTGTTTGGTTATTATCTAAGTTTGTTAAAAAAAAAATATAAAGTAAATTCACTCTTCCCCGTATCCTTATTTCAACTTTTATTATCTTTTATATTTATTATCAATTCACTTGTATAAATTTATAAATTAAGTGTTGAAAATATAGCTATAAATAAATAAGTTTATAGAATAAAATTAAAAAAATTTTGTTTTTTTTTGAAAAATTTAAAAAGTACCTCAATATTTATTGAATGTACATATTATTAAGATGTTAGGTTATGGGATAGTTGGAACGGAGTTGGGCTCTTTCCCCATTCTCACCCTTCTTTAGAATTTTTTTTATTTTTTTAATGAAAATCTTTAGAAATTTTGCTATTTTTTCTATTAATATTTTTACTGATCGAAGAAAGAAATTTTAAATTTCAAAAATTAATAATTTCTAAATCGAACATTCGTTTCATTAAAAATCTTCACCAAAGGAAAATCATAGGAAAAAAAAACTATTTGAATCAGTATTTTTTTAAAAATTTATTTGATCTAGTGATTTTTTATAATTATATAGAGTGCATTCATAATGAGTTAAAACAAAAAATAATTAATCACTTATGTTTATATAAATAACTATAAACTTTTAATTATGATAAAATAAAATTCTAACTAGCTGAATATAAAAAAAATTAATTGTTATTTTGCCAGAAATAAGTGATTTTTTTTTGTTAATTTATATAATAAATTACTAATAATATTTTTTTTTAATTTTATTTTGAATTAAACTAATAATTTTTTATTTTTTATTTTTCAGTGATGGTGCTTTTTAATTGGGTGTTACTTGCCCTGACTCTCTTTGGACTCGCATTCGTTTTTGACCCACTCGGGTCTGTCGTGTTCAATGAAACTCAACCTGAAGTAGAAGCACTCCGACATCGTAAAGTCACTCGCCTCTGGATGCGTCGACTTCAGTGGTTCTTTTGCTGGATTTGTCGGGATCAGCACAGCCACGAAGCATTTCAGCTTATCGCCTGTAAGCATTAACTTATTCATGTTAAATTTTAATAAATAACATTCATTACATTATATTTGTCTATTTTGTTATTATTTTTTTCTACTAAAGGTTTGGCGAGTGACATGTTCCGAAGTACAGATCTAGTTCCTACTGATTTTATGGCAGGTTGCGTTCTCCTTCGAGTCCGACAAAAGATGAGAACAAGAGAACTGCGGCGGCTTCAATTAATTGAAGAGTATCAGCCACCAAAATATAGTACAGGTACATTAAAATTATCCTCATCTATTTACAATTTATATATATATATATACAATCATATATTTAATTTCGAAAAAAAATATTAATAAAAAAATAAATAAGCATATAAATTAATTCTAATAAAATCAAAACCAATCTATATCCCTATAGTTATAATGAACGAAAGTTTGGTCGTTTTCAATCAATCACATATCTTCAAATGTCGAAGCCACACCTTCATCCAAATCCCACTCTCTCCTAACTTCCAAAAATTCCCAAATTGTTGATCTATCCACTGTTTTTCTATTGGTTGTCCTTTAATAAACGTTTATTATTCATTTCATCGGCTTTACGTCATTTACTCCTCTTAATATCACTATAAATAAAAAAATCAATTAAATTTTATATTATAAGTTAGATGGTTCTTATTTTATTTTTAATTAAAATTGTCTTGTAGAAATTTATAAGCATAATTTAATCATTTCCGTATGAGACTAAATATTTATATTGATTACTATTTGTCCTTTCTCACATTAAATAATCGATCTATTTCAGCCGAAGTTTATATTTTATGAATAGAATCTTTTAATTTTAAATGTTGATATTTATTTAATTATTTTAGATCCTAAAGAGGTCTTTATAAATTCTCCTCACTGGATGACAGTCGATCGAGCTCATCATTTTATTAAAATGGCTATTTCTTCCTATGGCTGGCCATTTGTTTTATATCGATACCCAGTCTCGGGATTATTCAAATTAATTCCCAAAATGTTTTGTTGCTCATGTTTCCGGTAAGTGAACTGTAAATTAAAAAAAATTAATAAAATAATATTTGCTTAAATATAAATATAATAATTTTAGGTCCAAAGATATTGTTATTCAAGAGGACAATTGTTGTTTATGCAATTTTGCTGGGGTGAAATTTTTATCCCAACTTCCACCAGAGGATATTTTATTCGCTTCATTTCATAATAATATTTTTCAGGTAAATTTTATCTATGAAAATCATATCAGGGGGATAGATTTAATTCAATTGATTTATTTACAGCTACCCTTTTTAGTAATAGCTGATCACAAAACCAAAAGTATTGTGATTGCTTGCCGAGGGTCGATGTCACTGCGAGATGTATTCACTGATTTAGCTGCAGCTCCAGATAATTTTGAAGCAGATGACTTGCCCCCTGATACAAAAGTAATTATGAAAACAATTTTTTTTACATTGAATTTAAAATAGAGTTTAACTGCAATTATTTCTTAAAACTAATCAATTTTTGTCAACATTTAATATTTTTTTAACATGAACAAAGGATAAGAATGTTTTTACGTTATAATAATTTTGAGTCCTCGCATATTTTTTCAAATATTAAATAATTTCATAAATATATTTGAATCTAAATATTTTTTTTTTAATTTTTTAGGTTTAACTTTTATTTGTTGTATTTGAATTGATAGTTTTCATTTATTCTTAAAATTAAAAGTATACATCAATTTTGTTCTCCAATTCACTTGTCACAAAAGATTAATTTGTATGTATATATTGTCGTATATTGGAGGCTTAGTAAGGGTGGGTTATTAAAAAAATGGATTTAAAATTAATAAAATTGATTTTTAATTTAATTGGTAGCTCTTTGTTTATTATTAATAGAATATATATATATAATATATATATAGATATATATATATATACGAGTGCAGGTCAATAAGTCCGTGAATTTTTGAATTTCCAGTCTCTTACTAGAATGGTAACTGTCAGCTGACTCCTGACGAAATTCGAACCAGCTGGGTCTTTTAGTTTTTGTTTGACATTCATTAATAACAGATTACCTCGTGATTTAAGAAAATGGGAAAAAGTGAATTTCAAAGAAAATCCTTGAATTGGGTTCGAATTGCTCCTTCATCCACCCAATGCTCCGGATTTAGCCCCGAGTGACTATTTCTTGTTTTCAAACCTGAAGTAATGTTTCGGCGGAAAGAGATTTGACTTCAACGAACAAATCTATTTTGGTGTCCTCGGCAAATCTTAATTTTTGGAAGTGATAAAAAAGAAACGTTGGGCGAAGTGTATAGAGCTTAAAGGAGACTACGTTGAAAAATAAAATAATTTTTTAACAAAAAACCCGAGTTTCAATCAACAAGTCACGGACTTATTGACCTGCCCTCGTATATAGGATACATATATAATTCAAATAGAATTATTTTCAAATAACGATATATTTATACCATTAATTATAACATAAATTTGTTTTTATTCAAGGCTCACCGAGGAATGATTGTCTGTGCTCAATATATGCTCAAAACTCTTGAAGAAGCTTCCATTTTAGACAAAGCATTTGCAATTTATCCACGATATAA
The DNA here is from genome assembly GCA_963082975.1 of Labia minor. NCBI lineage: Eukaryota > Metazoa > Arthropoda > Insecta > Dermaptera > Spongiphoridae > Labia > Labia minor. Next base: position 26,767,423 of record OY720347.1, on the reverse strand, counting down.
ATTAGTAATCACAGGTCAGTAAAATAATTATTTATATACAAAAATAAAACAAAATAATATATTCTGATCATCAATATTTTTTGTTTAGGTCACAGTTTAGGTGCTGGTGTTGCTGTTCTACTTGGATTTAAACTCAGGCCTCGATTTCCTGATCTGTTAGTCTATGCAGCCGCAACTCCAGCAGGAACTTTGAGCCGTGATGCGGCTAAAATAGCTGAGGCGTTCGTTTTTACTATCGGTGTGGGTGACGATATGGTCATGCGAATGGGGGTCCAATCTGTAGAAGACTTGCGAAATAATGTTGTCCAAGTTTTACAAGTCAGCAGGTTACCCAAGGTAATTTAAAATAAATGTTTTCAATTGATTATTATTATGAACCATTAAATATTTTAGAATTAAATGTAAGATGTAATTAGATTATAAATTAAAAATGAATTATATTTATATATTGTATTTAACATTAAATTTGTTATAAATAAATCAAAAAATATATCTCCGTATTTATAATCCATTAAAGAGTTATCTTAAAATTTTTTACAAATATATTTTTTTTAATTTCATATCAATCTCTGTGTCACTGTTAATTTCAAAATATGTTTGGGAATAAATATGGGTTGTGTTTTTCATTGTTATATAATCTCCATAATTTCTTGTAATTTATTATTTTTCAGTCTTTAGAATTTATCTCGAATTTTAATATCAAATACCTTGAATTTGTTCTCATTCTCCATTTTCATGGACCACGCCTTAGAACTATACATTTCAACCGACTTATTAATTTTATTCATTTTAATTTGGATATGCTTTAATAATAATATTTTTATAGCAATTTAGACAATTTACCAGAGTTAAATTAATTTTAATTATTTTATTAAATATGAATAAAATAATGTTTAAATGATTTGTTTCATTTTTTTTAAGTACCGTATAATGTTAAATGGATTTGGATACGCTTTGTTTGGAGTGCCATCCCGTGATTTAGAATCCACTTGGAAGAGCGACCAATTTGCCACATTGAGTCCGTTAAGTGGCGCACACGAACAACCTTTACTATATGAACTTCCATCGACATCAAATGTGACAGTATGTTTAAGTTTCTTTTTATTATTATTTTTTTTTTTTTTTTGTATTAATTAAAGGTAATGGTTGACAAGTTTTCATAATCTAAAACTCAATCATGTTTTTATTATTAATTTAAAGGTTATTATAATTTACCCCTAATATACAATTTTGACGATTAGAAATAGCATAAATCCAACCAGATCTTGTTTACTTCTCGAACGCATAAAAAAACCTGGCTTCTCATGAATAATAGTAAATGCATCAGGCCCTTCTTTGTTAAGAATTATTTCTTTTCTTTTTATAATAATCTTTATTTAAAAGGGTTACATGCAACGAAAAAAGTTCTTCGCCTGGATCATATTTTATGGATGGATTAAAATAATAATCTTAATCGGCGATTAATATAAGTATATTATAAAAAATTCAATATTTTTTAGATGACTATAGATAATATAAAAATAGATATAAATAGATGATATACGAGGTCTCTTCAAAAGATAAGGTGAATTTTGAACTGTGTACATTCGATTATTGAATTTTTTTTGTTATGTTGGAACACATGTTTATAATATGTTGACATTATCAGCCGTTTTAGGTTAGTAGTTTGTTTTAGACAACTGAAAAAGTTAGTAACGTTTTTGTGTGTTCTTCGATTTTTTTTACTTAAAAAAAATGGATCAAAAAATCTGTATTAAATTTTGCGTTAAAAATGGAATAAAGTGCTCTAACACACTTAAAATGTTGACTGTAGCATTCGGCGAGTCTACTTTGTCTCGAAAAAATGTTTATAAGTGGTACAAGCTTCGATCAAATGTAATGTTTTGCTCTCTGTTTTCTTCGATAGCGTGGTACATCATGAGTTCTTGCCAACAGGTCGTACTGTTAATAAGGTATACTACAAGGAAGTTATGCAACGTTTGCGTGAAGCAATACGGCTCAAACGATCGGAATTGTGGAAAAACAAATCATGGAAAATGCACAAGCTCACAAATCATTGCTTGTTTGTGAGTTTTTGGCCAAAAACAACACCGTAATCATGCCTCAGCCACCTTATTCACAAGATTTGGCTCCTGCGACTTTTTTCTATTCTCAAGAGACCAATGAAAGGAAAGCGTTTTGCCACGATTGAAGAGATAAAGTCGGAATGAGCTGATGGCTATACCGAAAAGCGCATTTCAGAAGTGCTTCGACGATTTAGAGAAGCGCTGGCATAAGTGCATTATATCTGAGTGGAATTACTTTGTAGGGGACAAAATGGATATTGATGAATAAATAAATACTTTTCGAAATACATTAATACAAAATTCACCTTTTCTTTTGAACAAACCTCGAAGATGATATATTAATTACTTCAGTAAAATATGTATAAATAAGAACAAAAAATAATTTATTGATTATATATATATCAAGATATTTCTAATAATTTTTTATAATTAAAAAAATTAAAATAATTTTAATATTCTTCCAGGATATTTCTCTTCTTGCCAAAGATGTTCGGATGCGTCGTTTCTCTTCTATTCGTCTATATGTTCCCGGTAAAATTTTGCATATTACACGACGAAAAAAAACAAAGGCAGAAAGGTAAACTCTAATTTAATTTTTTAGTATGAAAAAATGTCAAAACATTAATTCCTTTCATTGATGTTCTAATTTATGTAGAATTAAAATTTTATCTATCAATTATGTTATTACATTTCATAAATAAATTTTCTTTTTTATTTCAGGAGGGCAGGTACAGGTGGTCCTGATTATGCATTTCGATGGGCCGGTGCTGAAGATTTTAATGAGTTACGGGTGATGCCTCGAATGTTTTTAGATCACCTCCCAGAAAATGTTTATGATGTTGTAGGTCAAGTAGTAGAAGAGATTAAAGCAAATACAATAACTGAGATTTAATAAAACATATAAACGATGGCCTACAACACGAATCTAACTAGATACATTCTATTGTTGAGCCTAATTGACGAAATTAATAATGAAGGTGCTTTAATATTTCTTCCCTTTATCTCTTATCTTTCTCTTTTTATATTTCTAATCTTATTATCTAACACAGAAAGTTTTTAATACAAATTTCAACATTCCATTCTATTAAAGGGAAATATAATAAAGAAATTAATGTAAATTTAAAAAAAAAACAAACAAACTGATCTCTCCCTTAAGGGACCTACTTTTTATAATATTCTTAGTATTAAAAATTTGTTTTAACTAGTAAATACTCCTATAAAAAGATAAAAATATTTTTTATCATTTTTTTACTCTTTAAAATTACTTTTTAAAATATATTTTTTTGTTATTTCATTTAATATAACAAAAAATTGTATATAAAGTGAACGAGATTAAAAAATAATGTTTTTATATTTTTTTAAAATTTAATTTTTTTCCATTTACTCCTTTATGAGATCTTAAAAAAATACCATACTTTGAAAATGAATTTATAAATAAATCCTTGTTTAAAAATAATTTTAAATATTTTAATAATAAAAAAAATTTTAAACAACATTAAAAAAATAACAGCAATTTTTTATATATTTTTGACAATTCTGATGAAATATAAATATGAATCTGTAATTAATGAGATTTATGTTTATGTATATCATTTAAATTTCATTTATTTATATTTTTTAAAATATAATTTAAACCGACTATTTTCCTAAAAAATTTTAATAGATATAATAATTGGATAAGGGGAGGTGTTTTTTTTAGAATGACCAACTAACTACGAATATATTTATCTGTCAGACTCTGAGGCGCTACAGAACTCGAAAGTTTTTAGCATTTCTCCATCCAATTTTTAACCTCTCCTAATTCCCTCAAATCTTCCTTTATAAGCTCTCAGCGAATTTAGACAACCCACCAGTCAATTTCTAATAACATACTTCTCACTAGTATTTTCTCAAATAATTATAAAACCAAATATGTGAATCTATGACAACATTAATAAAAGAGGGACAACTCTCTTTATCTCTACACCAATGTATACTATTATTTATCAATCTTCCAAATTATCAGTAAAAATTCAAAAAATAAAATTTAAAATAATTTTGTTTAATCCCTTTGACAAAGAAATGCATTATGTAAAGGTAACCAGCTCATAAATATTTATTTTTTTCGAAAATACAAATTTGTGGCCAATCACCCGTGAATACATACTTTTTAAATTATTTTTTTTAATAAAATTATATTAAGAGAGAATGCAGGATTATTATTGTCATGACATAAAAAGAACTCAAGAGTTTTGTACATTTAAATATTACAATAAAATTTAAAACCATTATTAAAAGTCAAAATAAATTCTATTCTTGACATTATATTTTTTAAAATAAAGCCACTATAAATAATGAGTGTTAAAACATAAACGTTTACCTGCCACAATTAACACCATCTTATATATATAAATATTTACTAAACTCAGACCATATATAATATTTTATTCTTCTATTTCCTTATCCAAATAGAAAAGTTTTAAAATTAATTTGTTGAGATGATTTGTCATCTTTTTTCACCATCAATCTAATCCTCACTCACTCTGATACCTTAGGTTTTAAAATAAATATTAACAATCTTCTTATAATATGTTTATTTATCTACATAAATAATTATTTAGTCATTAATAAAATTATTATTCTGAAATTCGCCTATTTTTCGAATAATATTTAAGGTATTGAAAATAAATAAAAGATAGACCTCTTTCACAATTAATTTCTTATTATGGCTCATTTTTTTCCTTTATTTTAATTATTATTAAAATAAATGGATATAATAATAATTAAGAATGAAAGAATTTAATTTGGTGTGAAGAAAGTTTTTAATAATGATATATTCTATAATGGTGTTTTCTTAAACAGTTTATTTTGTGCGCAACCTTCAATATAATACATATTAAATGTAGTTGTAGTTTTATCATGAAAAGTCTTATTCAGACTAAGGCAGCGTGAAAGGCTAAATATCATTCAGAGAAGATAAATTTATATCTTATACTGTGTATTTTTTTATTGTTTTCTACTATAAATTGTTTTCCAAAACTACTTGAATCATTACAATGATGACCTACTACAAATTATAACTTCTCTTGTAATAAAAAATTAAGTTGCACAGATCGCATAACAAAAAACGCTATTTAGGAAAACCCAACTCAAAAAATATATAAACCAACTTAAAATCTACACACCGAATGTTTAAATTTAAATGATTATTTGAATTTGAATTTAGTTTTAAAAACTAAAAGAACACAGAAAAGACTGTATTAAAAATAATATTGTTTTTTATAAAAGCAATTATTTACTTTACTCATATATGTTAAAAAAAAAAAAAAAAAAAATCTAGACTAATGAGAGCAATGGTATTTCGTTTATTTTCTACTAGCAATCTTCTGTCTTAAAATATTCTGAATACAGCCTAATATTTTTAATAACAGAATATATTTTTTAATTATTATTATATTTTCCTAAGATTTATTATAATTGTAAACTTGTGAAAATTTTAAAAACGAACATTTTGGAATCTCCAAGATTACGATAAAGGACTATTGTTGGGATAAATAATACTTATCCCAATATTATACTTCTGGTCACCTTCCTGTTGTACTTAATAAAATTTAATGTAGGTTCATGGCGTAATTCTACATATAATGTATAATAATATTTGTTGAAAAATATCAAAATGGTAAACATATTCTTGTTTTGTAACATAGCAAATTTATATAATAATATTTTATTACCATTCAATGAGAAAAAAATCAAATATTATTTCCATAAGATTTAATCATTAATTTTTAATTTTATAACAAATATAATCTCATAAAATAAAAAATAAATAAATAAGAATAGTGATATTTTTTCTAAACTATATTTTTTGTCTGAAAATTCCATTTAAAATATTATTTTAAGTAAAAATATGTAGAAAAAAAATTGTATTTATTATTTTCTAATAAAAAAATAGTTATTAAAACAATATTATAAAAATTATTAAATAATATAATTTAATTTTAATTTCATAATTTAAATATAAATTTTTAAAATTTAAATAGATTTTACTATATATAAATTAAATGTAAGTTCCTAAATTATAAAATATTTATTCTTAAAATCATTGTTATTAATTTTGTCCTGCAAATTCAAATTTTAATAATTAAAAATTTTGGCTATTTTTAAAAATCATTACTATTTAGTTATTTTAATCATTTAAAAAATAAAGTTTCAAATATTTTGTAATTTGTTTATTTCTTTTAAAGATTAATAATATATAGGAATAAAATTTTCCGTAGGCCCTAGAAACTGAACCGTCCCATTTGAGTATAATTAGATATATTCGGTTCTACATTGAATTTGATATACTCGGCTGAAGTCGTCAGCCATTTTTAGTTTATAGTTTTTTAGTTAATATTAGTTGATTAATTCTATAATGTATATTTATATATATATTAAAATTAGAATAATTAAACGTTATAATTTAGATTGTGTAATCAAAAATATTTACCAACCTTTATTTAAATTTTACTGAAAGGGAAAATTAAAATTTAACTTGGCATAAACATAAATACTAAAAAAATATTTTGCATAATGTATCTTTAGTTTTTTCCCCCCCCCCCAAGTTTAATCGTAAATTTTAATATGTATGAATCAAATTCATTGGTACAAAAATCTGTTCATTAAAAATTATCTGAAAATATCTTTATTATGAAAAATGCTAAATAATTATACAAATTTGTCAAAATAATCGAAATAACACTACGCTACTACAGAATTTCAAAATATTATCTACGAAATGGTAAACTCTTCTACTAATTATAATAGAAAAGTGAATCAATGTAGAATAGGTTACGGCCGCCCCGAGTGGATGCCACATTTGCCATCCTGATTTATACCGAATCAAACAAAATTTTACGCTACAAAACTATTTATTGCTAAAACATGTTTTCAAGAATCTACTACAATTTTACAATTAATAATTGGAATCGTTCATGGAATATTTTAAATGCATGGATATATCTAATGCATAAACAAAGGTAAAAATTTAAAATCTTAATTCTTGATAGCAGGAATGAAAGAAAAAAAAATTGTATTCAGGATCTTTTATAAAAACTGATTTATGCACAAAAAGAGCAATTTCAGCCTACATATTAAATAAGAAAAAAAGAACTGGACGTTCACAATTTTATTTATTTCCTCATGCCTGATTATGATCTCTGTAACAGCAAGTGTAAATTTCGACTCAATAAAAATTTTAATTGTTTTAAATTATTTAAAAATCTTGCTATAAGAATTTAATTAATACTCAGAGTTCGATCCTCATTCAATAATTAATCATTTCTCATTCTGGGGTTTGGTGTGAGGTATAACCAGCCTCCGTGATCAAATTTGGAGAGCTACTTTAAATAAAAAGAAGCAGACTCAGATCCAGAGAATCAAGGTAAAAATGGTTAGGAGGATCCATGATTCATTCAGAAGATTTTATACCTTCATCGTATGCTAACATCCCAGAGGTTTATTATAGTTGTTACACTCTTTGTTATGTTAAGGATGACAAAGACCACCGTGAAAAAACTATGGAGGAAACTACACATTACCCCCTCCCGAGGCGCCGTCGGCTAGGGCCAACTTTTACAGCTTGTAGTTAAATAAAATTAAAGGTCAAATTTAAGAATATGATTGAAACAATTTATCTGTATTTAAATATATAATCTAAATAGTTTGGAATTTTACAATATATATAAATATAAATAGAAAAATAAGTAAAGTATTATAGGCAAAAATATCACTCAACCACGAGGGTTTTCCAACCTGCAAAATAAAACATTTTTTTTATTAATACAATTACTTTAAACTAAAAAAATCAAAATTAAAACAAATATAAATTAAATTGTAAAATACCTTTCTATAGATAATTCGTCCGTTTCTTGAATTGAAGATGTATTTTGTGGGGTCAAAAATATAAATTGATTTCCCTCTTTAAGTCTAGCATGTTCCATTAGTAAATCTAAGCACGCTGTCCGATTGACTTTATCCATAAATACATCAAATTCATCCATTATATAAAATGGACAAGAAATATTTCCCCATATTGCTAAAATTAAAGCTACAGTATAAAATGATCTTTCTCCTCCGGAAAGAGAACGAACTTCTTTTTCCAACATTTGTTGATGTTTCGAGGAATCTATTACTATATCTAATGTTTCTTTTGTATGATCAATATCTAACCGTCCCTAAAATTATTAAAATATCAATGATTTTCTTAATTTATAATAATAGCATAATTCAATAAATAATATTAATATATTTAATAAATTTTTCTTACACTATAACCTCGTTGATTCAAAATTATTGTAAACATGAATTGGACATTTAATAAAATATATTTTGAAATTTTTTTATATATTTCATCTCTTTTCCCCATATTAGTTTGAAGAAACTTGAAATAAAAATTGAAATTAATTAAAATTATTAATATATTGAGAAAATATTAAATATTATTTACCTTATGGTATTTATTTAGTTTTTTTACTTCTTTAGATACTTCTTTGAATTTTTCTAATTTAGAAATATATTCATTGGCTACTTCCTCATAAGTTCCTTGAAATGATTCATGGGATGTTATATAACTATTTAATTTTTTCAATTCTGAATTAATTTCATGAAAATCCCTAAAGAAAAAACAATAAACATTAAAAAACATAAAAAATGTTTATAAATTGTCTAAAAGAAACTTATTGAAATATTCTATATTCTAGATTTCTATTCAATAATAATAAAATAGAACATTCCTAAGCTTATATACTTTTATGAATTAAGAAGTAAATTTTTATTGAACTATTATTATATTAAAATATATCACAAATAATATTCAGATGAGGTAATTGAGGCAATTGTTATATTTCAAATATAAAAGCTCATGATGAGAAACATCGATTAATAATATCTAATTGTTTTACTTAGAGGAGATAGAAAATGAAGAAAAGATAATCATATATTATTATTCAGTAATTCAGTCAAGAAAATACACATTCATAAGCTATATTTATAAATATATATTAAAAGAATTACCTCTCTGTTTGAATTCTTTCTCCAAGACTACTAGCTTTAGACATTTGCTTTTCAATTTCAACTTTTTTCTGTTTAATTAAACTTATGATTTTGTTTTTTTCTACTATTGCATGCTCTTTCTTTTTTTTCATTTCAATAATATGTTTATCAAAATTATCAAAAGTTTTTCGAGCTTCTTCTTTTTTATTCTTAAATAAAAATATTAAAAATTTAATTAAAACTAGAATTTATTGATCAAATAATGAAAATGAAAAAATTACCCGACAAAGATCAAATTCCTTTCTTATTGATTTGATTTCTTGTTGAGCTATTAAAGTTTTGTTAAGATATTCATCATGAATTTCTTTAGCTTCTTTTAATGAATTTTCTAATTCTTGACATTTAGATCTTGATCTATTTAATTTATCTTCCAATTCTTCAATTTCGGTATTCTGATAAAATATTTCATTAAATTAAGTTAGAAATTATGTTAGCTGACTTAATTTTAAAATTCTCATAATATAAACAATTACCATTGAATCAATAAGTGGGGCATCTCTTTCATTTTCTTCTTCTTCGTAGAGCCTTTTAAGTTTTAAACGAATTTTATATTTTTCATCTTCTAAATCTTGTATTAGTTTATTTATTTTATTCAATTCAATCGATTCTTTTGAAATTTCCTCTTTTGTTTGAATTCCCTTTTGCTTTTCAACTGAAATTTTACTTTCTAGTTCTGATTGTTCTTGTTTAAGTGATCTAAATGAATTATAAAAAAATTACAAGTAAATTTTGTTAAAAATAAAATACTAATTAAATAAATTGATATTTACTTTAAAGCTTCAGTTCTATCTTCTTGTAAAAATCGAACTTGTAAATGTTTTGGGCCAGCATAAGTTTTATAATTGGGATCTGGGAAATATACATCTCCTTTTTTTGTTATTGCTTTTTTACAATTTACAGGCACTCTATTACTATCACATAAAAGATGACGTGCGTCAGCCGCTTTATCAATAAGAAGAATAGACTCCAATGAAGCTTGATCGATTAAAAGATTGAAAACATTAGTATCACTAATATCAAGAGTTCCTATAAAACTTTGACAATTATCGGAAAAAGTTTCTTCGCTTTTAATATTATGTCTCTAAAAAATAGAAGAAATTATTATAATTTATTTTCTAAAGAAATGATTGATACTTAAATTATTATCAAATTTATATAAATTATTTATTGTCATGTATTCAACTTTTCCATGGTTCATAAATTAATTGAGTCATTGGAAGAGTAGCCAAGGGCTGCTAGGAAGGAGTAAGAGTTATTCTGCTGAATGGAAGGAAGAATGTAAGAACATTCTTCGGGATGGACCACTACCAATTAAATTAAATATCAATTTTATTAATTTTAAACCCATTTTTTTAAATAACCCAACCCATACTAAGCCTCCAATATAAAACAATATATATTAATACCTGAGAAATCATTTTGCTGACAAATATTTTTATTCCTTGTTTGACGTTTCGTTGGCAAATTTTCTTTAATTGTTGGAAATCATTTGCATTATCGCATAAAAAAGATGTCAAAAAAGATCTTAAATGATATTCTATTGCAGGAATCCAACTGGAGTCTTTTACTTTAATATAAATTCCTGAAAAAAATTGATATATAAAAAAGATATGTAAATAATATTTAACTAAATTAACAAATAAAATTACAAACCTAAAGGTCCTATAGGTTTTTTTTTAAATAATCCCTTTTGGTAAGCTACTTCTATATGTTGGACTAAATCATTCATAAATGGTCCAAATACGGATAAGTTATCGTTATGTTTCTGCATTTGAAGTAATTGAGTTTTTATATTTCCTAAGAAAAAGAACAATTAGAAAAAATAATTTATATGTTGTATATTTTATGTGCCTACTATATTTTTGTTCTAAATGTCGGATTTTATCATTTATTGGATTAAGTATCTCTTCTATTCTTTTAAGATTACTAGAAATTTGAACTCGATGAAATGATGTGGTTTTTGTACGTGCAATTATGTTTTCCATTTTTTCTTCCAAGACATTAATTTCCTGTTTTCGTTCCCGTTTTTTCTCTAATCCTTGTAATTCTTCTCTGTAATTGTACATAAAATATTAAAACAGAAAATATCTATCTTTTTATTTATAATATTTTAAATTGTTGTAAAATAATTGTAAAAGTGTAAGTGAAATATATGAGAAAAAGTGGAGAGCATAATAATAAATAAAATATTTATTAATGTAGAAGTATTAAATTATAAAATTATAACGTTCCTAATCAAGTTTAAGAGAAAAAAAATATTTTGAACTTTTTTCTAAATAGATCTAGTTTTCTGTTTAGCTTATTGACTACATTTAAAATTTAATTATAAATTAATATAATACATTTTAGTCCGGAACTTACTGGTGATTTTTTGCTATTTCATTTTTCAGAGTTTGAATCATTTTACAAAACTTTTTAATGTCATTTTCATTTATCCGAAAAGCATTTTGCTTTTGCATAAGAATTTCTTTTTTATTTTGTTCTTCTTCACTACAAGTGCTTAATTTGGAATCTAAAATGTTATATTTTTCTAATAATTCTTTTTCTTCCTTAGAGAAAGTTTCCATTTTATTTTGATGTTCTTCTGAAGAAGTGATTCTTATTTGAATTTCATTATTAAATTTTTCTAATTCTTTTTCAATATTTTTAAATGAATCATTTAGTTTAGAATAATCTGTTTCTAATTGAATGATCTAATAAAGAAAAAAACATTTTATATTAAAAAATTAGTTTAATAAAAAAATAGAAAAAATATGAAATATACACTATATGATAAAATTAGCACAGCATATTTTTGTAAATTATTTCAAAACATATTATTAATAGTAAAAAATATTATTTCAACTTAAAAATATTAATATATGAATTCAATTAATCAATTAATTTGAAATTTTGAATGGGTCATTTTTAGAAATCCCATTTAACAATTATAATAAATAATTAAAAAATTGTAAAATTTTTTAAGAATATAATAATAAATTGTATAAATTTGTTAAAGGGTCGAGCGATAGTTCGGTGTCCCAGGTATATATTTTATATCAACACGCCTACTCTTTTCTGTTTGTATGTTATTTGAATGGCGATTCGGTGAATCAGGTATTAATATTATCAGTCAAACCCAATAATAATGAATCATTTTTTTTAACTTAATTACCGAGCCAAGGCTCGGGGTCCCGGTACTATTTAATAAGATAAGATAAATATGTCTTGTATATTTTTACATTGTAACTTAAAAAAAAGTTAATATAGAGATGAAATAAAATACAATCATGTGAATATAGACTACCATCTGAGATAAAGAATGAAATATTTTTTAAATGACTATACTATATTTACCTGACTCCATTCTAATTCTTTTTTTAGAACTTCCCTTTGTTTGATCTGTTCTTTTACAGTTTGCATTAATGTATATTTTTCTGCTAATTTCTCAATTTCTCTTTTCGCTTGTTCCAGCGACTAAATAAAAAAAAAGACAATCAAATTTATTCTATTGTAATCTTAAGATTATTATATATATTATATACTTTATTTTTTTGGGAGATGGTAGAGAATGTAATTTTTATATCCTGTTCAATTTCTTCATAAATATGTTTTATATAATGCAATTGAGTAGCTCTCATTAAAAGTAAATATTTATCTTTGGGATTATTTGAAACAAGAAATGTTCTTGCAGTATCTTGATTTAAAATTGCAATAGGATTATCTACTTGTATATTAAAATATAGTACCATTTTTTCAATTTCATCCTTTCCATTAGCTACAATTTTTCCTAGATTATTTTTTAATTTATACGAAGAGGTTCCTTCTAAATTAAACGTTCTTATAACACAAATTTCATCACCAAAAATTTCAGGTTTATATGCGTTAAGGCCCGCATTATATAAATATATTTCAATAGATGCTCTATGTTCTCCTTTTTTGATGAATTCTTTAAAAAAGAAGATTTATAAAAAATTATTGAATACTTGTTTAATTATTTATAAAAATTAATTAATTTAAGTGAAATTCAATTGGTTTTCCGAGGTATTAAATATTTTTTTATATTATTTAATATAAGTACTTAAGATGCATTAAAAGAATATGTTTGTTGAATTATTTTATTGTATTATTTTTGGAATAATTAAATTATTAAAATTACCTTTAACGCTATTTCCCCTATTTGTGGCTGATGCTCTTCCACCTAAAGCCAAAATAACTGATGTAAGAATGGCACTTTTACCACTTCCATTCTTTCCAACAACATAAGTAATATGTTTATTTAAATTAATTTCAAAATTTTCATGGCACATAAAATTTAAAAGACAAACTTTGTCTATAGTACCTGCTCGCTGCCCCTAAAATAGAAATTTAATTAATAATATCTTTAAATAAAATTGTATTTATTTTTTTTCTATAACCATACATTACAAGTCGAATTGAATGATTCTTGAGATTTGAGTTTCTTTGATTTTTGACTTAAATCTTGAAATGATTTTCTTTTTTGAGAACTCATTTTCATTCTAGATATAAAATAAAATATTATTTTCAAACAATAATAATAAATTATTTTTTAATTATTTTAAAAAACCAGTTGTATTTACCAATCTAAAATAACTGAAAAATAATTAACTTTGTAATAATTATTATCAATAAATATAAAAATAAAATAGAATTGAATTAAATCCATAAAACAAATAATTAAATTATATTATATAATATAAAAACACAGATATGAATTTCTTTTTTGTTTTGATTGGATCACACAACATCCCTATTGGATTCCCTCCATTTAAGGAATTTGAAATTAGTAACAGGTAGATTGACATTTCAAAATTATTATCAAAATGTATTATTTATACAAAGTTTCTATAATGAAAAATTGTAAAAAGTAAAGTAAAATTTTACTTAAATATACATATATACCTATATATATTATTTACGAATTAAAAATTATATATAAATAAATTATAATAATATTTACTTATATATTTAGGTGCTAATTTGACAACCCGCATTATTTGATTAATTATCTCTTTAATCATAAATATATTTTGTAATGAACTAATTTAAAATTAATAAAATGACCGATTTTTTTATTATTACTTATATTATATTTCTTTAAAATTTTATAAAAATAAATTTTATATATATGATCAATTGATCAATTCTAATTTGACCTCTCTCTTGAACAGATTAGAATATATTTAGATTTAAAAATTTTAATTTTATATAATACTTTATTTGAATTTTTCTTACCAGTAATAAACTAAATTATACCATTAGATGTACCTCAAATGCTGCTCTAATTGATTCATGTGCCCTATCTTAATAATAAGAGATACGATATAAGGGGCTAACGGGTGACTAATGCATATAACCATAGGTGTTTTGTCCCTACAGGTCTTGTTAAATAAATGCTTTGTTTATATGGAATTAGTTTATTAACATTAGAAAGTTATTTATAAGACAAATAATTAAAATAATTGTAAATTAAACACAAACGATAACATTAAATAATTTGTTTTTAAATCTGCCGCTTTTTTACAAAATACTATTTTGAATTAAATATATAATAAATATAATTAATTAATAGCTAAAATAATTTGTATATTTTTTAAACAAATAATTAAATTAAAATTACAATTAATTTATTATTTATTTATTTTTATTTAAATATATATCATAATCATTCTATTTTTCAAAGTTCATTTTTGGATTTTAAATTATGTTGTTACCTTCTTGTAATTCTTTTTAAAACTAAATTAAAATATTCAACACGTGGTACATTGTATTATATTAGATATTTAAAATTTTTGTAAATTAACATGGCAAAATTATGTTTAAGTGAGTATATTAAAAATATATTTATTTATTACTTGATTAGTGAAATTATTATTTGATATAGGATATAAAAATTTTAATAAATATACTCTTTTTAGAAAAAACTAGCAAACGGATAACTTGTAGAAGACGTTATAAAATCGAGAAAAATGTCAGAGAACATAATAGAAAAGCAAGAAAAGAAGCAAAAAAGAATAAAGGAAAAGGTAATTTAAATATAAAAATGGAAATTCAATCGAGTTATTTTGACATAGATTTGGATAAAACTTCCAGTGGGTTCCTTTTTTAATTCCAAATAAACTTTTCTCATATAATTTTTTCTGGTCGCTTCTAGTTTACGAGATAAAAATTATTAAAATTTGCATATAAATCCATTGATATTCTATTTAGCTACCATGTTTTATTTGATCACCAGATCCACTAATTTTCGGTTTAGATTTATGAAAATTAAAAAATTAAATAATTTTCCTATAAACAAATTGAACAACCGAATATTAGTGAATAAGTTAATAATTAGTGAATTAGTCAATAAAACATTACTTAATGGCACATTTCGACGTTCATAACTAGCTAATGATTTTAAATTTATTTTTTCAGCTAAACAAAAATTGATCCAAGTTCCAAATAGTTGTCCTTTCAAAGCTGATATTTTACAAGAAGTTGAACAATTAAAAAAGAAAAAGGAGGAAGAAAAACAACTTAAAAGAGAACAAATAAATGAAGAAAGACAAAAATTAAAAAAAATGTCAAAAGAAAAAAGTGTTGAGAACTTAATTGCAAATGCTGAATCAAGGCAAACAGAATATGAAAATATAAATAATTCTAAAATTAATAATAAGGAAAAATTTAGTGATCCATCTTTTAAAGCATTTTATAAAGAATTTAAAAAAGTAATTGATGAAGCAGATGTTATTTTAGAGGTTCTAGATTCTAGAGATCCTTTAGGTACTCGTTGTTCTCAATTAGAACAAGCTGTATTACAAGCAGGTTCAGATAAAAGACTTGTCTTAGTCTTAAACAAAGCAGGTGATTTTTCATAACTTTCTTTTTATGCATTGTTTTTTACAATTTCTTTAAATATAATCGATTTACATTTATTTTTTTTTAGATTTAATTCCACGGGAGAATTTGGATAAATGGTTGAAATATTTGCGCCAAAGTTTCCCAACTGTTCCTTTTAAAGCAAGTACACAAAAGCAAAAAGATAATCTTGGACGAAAAAAACTTAAGCCTTGGTCAAAAGAAGTAATACAAAAATCATCAAATTGTGTTGGTGCAGAACTCTTAATGTCTATATTAGGAAATTATTGCAGAAATAAAGATATAAAAACAGCAATTACAGTTGGGATTGTAGGTAGGTTATTTCTCAAAATTGAAATATTTTGTATTAAATTATATTTGATAGCGTAGCATGTTTATTCTAGACATTATTTTATACCTTCAATTTTAAAATTACAAATATAATATTATTATAAACTGTTACTTATAATTTTATCTACTTTTTAAACTTATATGCACATAAAAGAAAAATTTTATAATTATAAAATTTTATTTTGCTTTTCATATTAAAACCATAGAATATAATGCATTTGCACATTCACTTTCCATAGGTCTTTATTTTGAAATTTGAATTAGATTATATATAACTAAAAACAATAATGGTAATTGTGATATATTATTACTAAATTTATTTAATAATAGTAAAATTGATAATTTTTTCTAGGATTACCTAATGTTGGTAAGAGTTCCATAATAAACAGTTTAAAAAGAAGTCGAGCTTGCAATGTTGGTGCTGTTCCAGGAGTTACTAAGTAGATATTTATTCATTATATTATTTATTCAGCTTTAAACTAATAAATAATGTTTCTTTTAGAAATCGTCAAGTTGTTCAACTTGATTCAAAAATCAAGCTTCTTGATAGTCCAGGAATTATTATGTCTTCTTCAGGATCGGAAGATTCGATTGCTTTAAAAAACATTATTAATTTAGCCACTCTTAGCGATCCTATTACACCTGCAAATGCAATTTTAAAACGTGTTTCAAAAGATCAGGTATATAATCCTTATTTTGGAAAGGGATGTCTGATATCCCAAAAACATTAGTTTTTGGAAAGGGATGTCTGATATCCCAAAAACATTAGTCCTAAAATACAGCGAGAAATTATTATTTTTTAATAATGAAATTTTTCAATTTTAAAATAAATTGTATTTTCTTTCAAATATTAATCCGAAAATTCTAGATTTATTAACCGTCAAAACAATCACATTTCATCTAGTTGTCACAATACAATTATTTAACTTGATTAGATATATTCCAATCTATAACTAGATATTCCTAGTCTAGAAAGGATTATTAAATTATATTTTTTGTAACTCAAGAGATTATTATTATTATATTATATATTATTATTTTAAGTTCGAGGCCCCTCAGAAACAAAGTCCATTTGTCCATTGTGTCGCTCTTTACGCTACCCGGGCAGATTATTTAGAAAGAAAGTAAATATTTTTCCTCCATCCAAAAATCTATGTTAATCGACAATCAAACATCTTGTAAGTAAATAAATAAATAAAATAGCACAACTCAATTAAGGGTCTGTAAAGTGGTCCCCATTGAATTTGACTAGAATTTAGATAAATAATAAAAAAATATAATCTATATACATTATATAAATAAATGGTTAGATATATTATATATCATCAAAAATATTTGATATAACTGTCAGCTAATTATTTATATTTTCATAATTTATTTATATTTACTAAAATTTTTTAAATTGCTTCCAGCTTCGTGAAATATATCAAATAATGAATTTTTCTACTTCACAAGAATTCTTATCTCTTTTGGCTCAAAGAATGGGAAGGTTTAAGAAAGGTGGGGTTGCTGATGTAAACGTATCAGCAAAAATTCTTATTGAAGATTGGAATAGGTGATTAGTAAATTTTGTCTTTTAAATTTCAATTTTTTTTTTATTTATGTTTAAAATTTAATAAATATTTTTGATTTTTCAATTTATAGAGGGAAAATCAGATATTATACTGTTCCACCTGAAGAAAGACCAGAAGAAGAAGTTCATCTTGGAGCAACTATTGTTCAAGAGTTTGCAAAAGAATTTGATATCTCTGCTCATGAGGACATGGAAACACAAACTTTATCTTTACTCGATTTAGAACAACAATCTAATGAAACACCTGTTGCACCTATTCTAGTGGAGCCTAAAGAAGTGTCAATGAATGTTGATGCAGATGAAGCTGATGGAATCGTAATTAATTAATATTATATATATTATTTTGTTGCAATAAATTAATTCAATTTTATTCACTTATAAAATTTCATAACTAGTTTTCGATTATTAAGTAATTCTTTATTTTTAAAATTTGTCAAAAAATTTAAATGATTTTTTTTTATTATATCTTTAAATTGCATTCAATTCACTCTTGAGAGACATTAATTTCAATAGCAATTGTCAATGATTGTTTTGAAGTTCTTTGTTTTTATATAGAATTATTATTAAATTTAGATTATAATTATAATAAATTATGAGATAATTTTATGTAAAGAGGTTCAAGGGTTTTAATGCTTTCAAAGATTAAATATAGTTATTTTAACAAATATGAGAGTTATCAATTTAACACCAATTTTCTGATTTAGAAATCTTTTTAAAATTTTCCAATATCTAAATTTATGTCTTTTTAATTATTTTTAAAGATAATATTACCTCTTCAAATTTATTTTATTTTTATAAATTTTCAGATTGGAAATGTAATTATAACAGAAAATCCTAAAAAGAAAAAACTGAGATTTAAAAAAGAAAAGAAGGATAAAAAAGTTGATAGTCAAATGATGATTGAAGGAAATCAAAAATTGAACAAAATTGTGAAAATACAACAAAAGAAATCCCAGAAACAAAAAAATCGACTTGGTAATTATTTAAATATTTTAAATTAAACTTGATAGTATAATATACATTTTTCTATATTTTTTTTTATTAATATTTTAGATCGGAAAACAACAGCGATTACTGAAACTTTAGGAAATTTTTCATTATCTCAAGATAATGATGATTATGATTTTTCTACTGACTTCACTAGTTAATTATAAAAATTTTAACTATAAAATTTTACATTTGTAAATAATAATTTTTTTATTATATAAATGTTAATTATTAACACTATGCGGTCCAGCTTCATAGAGTGATTAACTTTACCATGGAGCCGGGGCCTTTTTTGTTAAAACCTCCTCAGGAGCCGGCAATTTCTTGAAGTCAAAAATTTAACTTTGCTCCTGGGTACAAAAGATTTTAAAAACCAAAAAAAAAAAATTAAAAAATAAATAAATAAATAAAACGACATTGATATTTTGACTAAAAAATTTTATTTTTCAAATATTACAATTGTTTAATTTTGAAATATTCTAATTTCTCAAAGTTTCATAATAAAGAGAATTTTACATTCAAGACTTTGGTGTAAATCTACAGAAGATAGTTGATTTTGAGTGCGCATGTTTACATGAAGCTTACACTACATTTTATTTAAAAAAAATGAATTAACCAATCAGAAAACTGAAAATCAAATTCTGTAATTTAAATAGCCTTATATAGATACCATAATTTTTTTATGGAAATAGTTCATTCCTAAATAGAATTGAGCTTTCATTACATTTTATTTAAGATACAAGTTCTCTGTGTATAGAATATTCATTCAATAGTTCTTCAAATGATATGAAGTAAAACAATCTTTTAAATGAAAGGGAATTTTACATCCTTTACACATAAGATTGGTGTTTTTCGTATTTTAATTGCAGAGCATACAAGACACCTTTCTTCTTATACGTTTATTGGTTTCAGAAATTAAAACCAATTAGTGCTGTTTTAATTGTCCGGAAAGTTGAATCATGAGGTGGACCACGTGACGTAGTTGAAATTTCCAAATTTTCTTCAGTATCTGGTAAATTACCAGTGTATAAGCAAAGAATTTTGATTTGACTAAATCAAATTTAATGGAAAATACAATACCAAATAATCTTCGTCTAATTTAAATTGATCGGGAACTTGAATAATCTTGAAGAATGCAGTTCGTTTGATCGTTAACCTGTTACGAAATAGACTATAAATAAATAAAACTAATATATATATATAAACGCTGATTTAAACAATTTTTATTCTTCAAATAAATTTTATATATATAATGTATCAATAGAGAAACTGATACGAAATTCAGTTTTTAAAATAGTTAAATGTTTTCAAAAAGAGAAATAATTTAAAATTAAATAAACAAGGTAGAAAGAAAAATATAAATGAGAGAGAGTAAGACCACAGAAAATATTAAAAAAAAAACTTAAGTTTAAACACAAAACTTATCAAAGCTTATAATAAATCTTAACTATCATTATAAATTGAATAAAATTCAAAAATACAAATTTTAAAATAAAATATAATATTTGTACAAATACCTTTTTGTTAATAACAAATATTTCAAACAGTCCAAAAGTAAAATTTCTAAGGATTAATAAATTATTAATAAAATTAAAATAATTTTATTATATCTTCTTGTTGTTTTATCTAAGAACAAACAGCCTTACAAGTCCAAAAAAGAAGCAGCAAGTGCCCGGTTGAGGCTGGGGGTTTCCAAAAAATTGGGTATACCCAACATGAGTAGGGGTCATTGTCAACTTATCAAATTTCCTTAAATGGGAGCTCGACACTACGAACATACCCATAAGTAGCACAATTATTCAAAAATAATTATTTAATTTAATTCAATTTTTAAATTCACGTAAGCGTGATCAACCAGTTTATTAGTCGAATAGATTAAATAGATAAATATTATATCTCCACTATCCCTCTATATATACTCTTTTGTCCCTTAACAAAATGTCCCATGAATATCAGGTTGAAGAGTGAAATAAATGCATTGGGACAAGCCACTAACCTTAAGAGTATTAATTATTGAATTCTCTTTCAAGTCATTTAGTTATATTTATATATATAATTATATAAATTTAATTTTTCCTCTCTTTTACTCTCTTCCTCACTTTTCCTTTTTGTTCACCTCTCCTTTCGCTCATCTTTTTACCATAACTTACCCTAGGCAATAATATTTTATCTAATCAAAATTATAATCTTAAATGATAATCGGAAAAAATAATTTTTAATTTATTATAATATATAAAATATTATAGGTAGTATCTTTAATCTTAAACATTAATTTATAAATTATTTTAATTTCTATCATTATCAATAAAAATAATTTTTTTTTTCTCAAAAAATGCAAATAAAATTTCTTTAAAAATCCACACATCTAGTCTAACACATATTGATAATTCTTTTTTTTTTATTTTTGAACATACAGAGAAGTTATTTTTGAAATGAAAATTATTTTTACAATATTAAAACAGATATTTCGTGAAAAAATGCTTTATTTTATTAAAATAATACTTATAAATTTAATTTATAATGTGTTTAATATTTTTTTTAGATTTCACAAAAATTAATTTTAAATATCATGCAGTTTTTAATCATATAAAATATATTTAATAAATATCATACATATACATATTACGAATTCAAAAAAATTCTTATACCATAATTAACATAATTAATTAAAATCTTTTTATTATTTGAAATCATTTTAATAAAATAAATATTAATAAATGAAAAATTGATTCAAACTTATAAAATTAATATTAAGGTTTATAAGAAGAGATTTATCTTAATTTTACTGATCTATTGTATTTATATACTGCATATATTGTTTAAATATATAAAGCTAAAGATTGATTTAAGCGAATCATGGTTTTGTTAAAATAAATATGATGGTAATTTAATACAATAAAAAAAAATTAAGATATGTATATAATCAAATGCTATAAAGCGCAATGTTTTTCCAGATATTGAGGGTTTGAATTATAAATTTGATTTGGTATTAAAACTTAGTTGAATACAGAGTTTAACATTTACATATCGACAACATCCCCTTTACTGTCTTACACAGAATTCAATCCCAAACTTGTTGGGAAGAACTTATTAAATCAGAAATGCCATTTCAGTAAATTATATTGATTTATTAACTATAAAATTTGATTTTATTTAACAAATAAATTAGCAATGATGTACAAAATTAAACAAGTTTAATTAAAATAAGATTGATAAACGTAAACATGAAATTTATGAAATTCATAATGATTTTGAACTCTCTTGAATAAGATCAATATATTTTATGAATATACCCTTTTCCCTAACTTTTAAAACAATAGACTTTATATGTTGTAAGAAATTAAACATTTTAATTGTCCATAAGCTAATTTTAATATATTATCAGAGATGTTTATGAATATAAGATAACACATATAAAACCATATTGATATACTTTTTAAATTTAATAATAAATTTAAAAAAAAATTGAACAATTATGTTACTATATTTTCAAAATATATACTAAAAATTACATTAATTAAATAAATTTTTATTAAAATGAATATACATACATTTAATACAACCTAATTAATCAATTCAATTTTTTTCAAATATAAACTTTATATCACCTCCCTGCAAATTATTTTTAGCGACTATTGAAATTTCTTTATTATTTATATACTCTTTTAGTTATCATTAATAATTTTTATATTATAGTAAATTAATTCAATTTATAAACTATTTTGATTAAAATCATTAAAAATTCAAAGATAAAATAAATAATGAAATAAATATACATAGGTATATTTCAATCAAAAACTATTAAATAATTATAATAATATAAATATTTATATTTAATCCAAGATTCGCTTTTTTTTCTCCACTGGGTTTGACATTGGTATTTAATCTTAACTAGAATAGTCTGGTGAATAATCCAAGGGAGATGAGTGGGATCCTATCATTTTTCACATTATTAAAAAGTTTTCCTTTCTTATAAAACATTTGATATTTTATAAAATATGGAGTCTTAATGGATTTCCTCCTCTTACTTTCTCTTTCACACACACATACACAAACATAACGCCTCTCACACTTATCGGACATTTAAGGGAATTGCAACCAACTTGCAAAGATAGAAGAGTCAGCTAAATGGAAAAGGCTGAGGGAGAAATAATAATTGCTTTGGAATCCTCGTTTGGTGGATGAAATGTTCACGCTTTAGACAAAAATGAAATGTTCCTTCGTGCAGGTAGGAGCGTCGCTCGATGATTCAACATCCGAGTGTCCTGTTAAAAAATTAGACAAAAAAAAATAAACTGAGTGTTCTTTCATTAAATTATATCATAGAATTGAAATAAATATGATAAAAGAAAGATTAAGACAAAAAAATCTTAAAATTTATCCGAGTGTCATTTAATAATTAAGTGACATTAAAAAATAAATAAAATACGTTAAGAGAGATTTCTACTTCTAGAGAATATATAAATTAAATGAAATTAGATATAACTACTTCATAAACATATTTAAAGAAATTAAAAAAAAAACATTTTAATTCATTTTATTAATTAATCTTTTTTAGTGTATTTCTCCTCTTGACATTAAAAATTTAAATTATTTAAATTTTAAATAAAAAATAATTAAATAAATTATAAAATCTTCATTTGGTAAATATTACTCGTATTATAGTTTTAAAATTGTGGTACTTAGTTTTTATTATTAGTAGGCATTCTATCTCTATCTCTGTGGGTCTACGGTACTCGAAAGTTCTTGGCCCCAGCAACCACATTTCTCCAAGTGTCCCTATCCTGAGCCAGAACCAATCCATCGTCTCTCTCACACCCTTGCCTATATTATCCAGTCACCGCGTCCTTGGTCTTCCAAGCGGACGTTTCCCAATCGGTCTCCCCATCAATATAATTTTTGCCATTTTTTCCTCTCCCATTTTAGTCACGTGCCCTGGCCATCGCAACCTTCTCGATTTTATAAACCTAACTATGTCTGGAGATACATAGAGGTCATGCAATTCCTCGTTATGCAGTCTCTGCCACTCCCCGGTGACCTCATCTTACTTTGATCCATAAATGCTCCGAAGAATCGTATTCTCAAATACTCTAAATCTACTCTCGCCTCCCAGGATTATATTCCATGCCTCACACCCATATAATACAACCGGCAAAATAATTGTTTTATATATTACCGACCGACGATAGTAAGGGAGGTATTGTTTTCACACCAAATTTCACATGTGGAGATTTTTACATATCTCCACGAATCATGCATTTTCTAAACAGAAAAAAGTATTTTTAGCATGATGTCTGTCCGTCTGTCCGTCCGTCTGTCCGTCTGTCCGTCTGTCCGTCCGTATAGATGTGTACAGCCTGAACGGCTCAACCGATTTTGATGAAATTTGGTATATTTACTTAATGCATCAGTGGGATGAATTGATCAACTTTTGGTGCAATTCCGGAAACCGGAAGTGGTAGTATTAGCGATCGACGATAGGAAGGAAAGGGTTATTTTCACACCAAAGGAGATTTTTTTATATATCACCACGAATCATGCATTTTGTATTGGTTTTATCCTCGAAAAAAATCATATTTATTAGTTTTTTCTTGATTTAAAATTATATGACGTCATCCAGCCATGCATGACGTCACAGCCTGGTCTTGCATATATATTATAAATAAAATAAAATTAAAAATGTTTATATTTATTATTTATGTATCCATATCTGTTTTTTATTACATTAATAGATATTTGAAAATTATTTGAAATTGTTTCTGTAGCTGGAAATTAATTTATTTCAAACAGTCGGTCGGTTCGGACCTGGCCACAGGTCAACTTATTTTAATTTTGATCCCCTTTGATAATAATTTTGATGAGATAAGTCCCTTTATAGGCGTTACCCGATTGCAACCTCGATTTAAATTCTTCTCGAATATTATTATCCTTCGTGATTAGTAGGCATTCAGGAACAGAAAATTATGTAATTTTATTATAAATTTATTCCCCTAATTTCCACGATTGATTTTGGATTCAAAACATAATAAATATTGATAATATTTATTAAATTTCATAGGACATCTTATATCTTAATTATTTAGAAATACTAAAAATTAAAATATTATTGAAATAATTAATTTTTAAGAAATTTTTTTCTTCCACAATTCCAAAATAAACCTATTTTATGTATCTCTATTGAAATAGCATGAAAAAATGATAAAAATAATTTTTAAAAATCGGTAAATTGATTAAAATTGATAAAAATTATGTATGCCATTTATATAAATTAAAAAATAAATAAATATTATAATATAAATGTAATAAGTTGACCTGTGGCCAGGTCCGAACCGACCGACGGTTTGAAATAAATTAATTTCCAGCTACAGAAACAATTTCAAATAATTTTCATATATCTATTAATGTAATAAAAAACAGATAGGGATACATAAATAATAAATATAAACATTTTTAATTTTATTTTATTTATAATATATATGCAAGACCAGGCTGTGACGTCATGAATGGCTGGATGACGTCATATAATTTTAAATCAAGAAAAAACTAATAAATATGATTTTTCTCGAGGATAAAACCAATACAAAGTGCATGATTCGTGGTGATATATAAAAAAATCTCCTTTCGTGTGAAAATAACCCTTTCCTTCCTATCGTCGATCGCTAATACTACCACTTCCGGTTTCCGGAATTGCACCAAAAGTTGATCAATTCATCCCACTGATGCATTAAGTAAATATACCAAATTTCATCAAAATCGGTTGAGCCGTTCAGGCTGTACACATCTATACGGACGGACAGACGGACAGACGGACGGACAGACGGACAGACGGACAGACGGACAGACGGACGGACAGACATCATGCTAAAAATACTTTTTTCTGTTTAGAAAATGCATGATTCGTGGAGATATGTAAAAATCTCCAAATGTGAAATTTGGTGTGAAAACAATACCTCCCTTACTATCGTCGGTCGGTAAAAATACAATTTTAGCTATATTTAAAACAAAAAAAAAAAAAACAATGTAGAAGAAACGTGATATTTGGCAATATTTTTAAAAACTCACCTGCACTGTTTATATTGTGCTCGGGATCCACTCGAACCCATTTACCGTGACAATGGGGAGCACCGAGGGCTGCAAACCTCGAACGACGTCCCTCCTGACCTTCACCCGGACACCTTTAAGAAAGACAGATAATCGAGAAATTATACTTCACATGTTCTCTTAAATCTGACATTATAATTTCAAACATTATAGTGTTGTATTGTAAAGATTAATAGTTATCTTTTTTTAAGTATTCCTATTATTATAAATATTAATGTATAAAAATAAAATATATCCTTTTAAACTTGAAAATAAATAATAATTATATTTAAGTTGTTAAAGATTTTTACGATCAATGAAGGATCTTTTCAATGTTCATACAATAATAAATATTTTTAATTTTAACAAGTAAAATAGAAAAATAAAAAACAAAATCATAGAGACAGTATATTTATATTAAATGTACATATTAATGTAAAATTAATTAATGTAATGTAATATAATTTCTCAAAGAATAATAATAAATTAAGAATTATCAAATATTATACTAAATTTTTTTTATGGAAATAATAAGATTATATAATGGAGCCAAATCTAGGAGTTTCAGTAGAACTACAAGTTTTTATATAACAGAGCAAAAAAAATATTAATTCTTAAGAAGTGAAATTATCTTTCTGTTATTAAAAAAAATTATCAAAATTCCTTTAATTATTTAAAAATAACATTTATAACAATAATTGTGATTAAAATTGAAACATTCGGAATTGAAATTACGATTTTTAAAAATTGGAGTAATTATTATATAATTAATTATCAGCAAGGGCTTATACTAAAGGAGTATTATGCTCGCTCTTAAGCCTTGTCAAATATGTGGAGGCCCGCATTATTGAATATAAATTATTCTTATAATCATTATTATATTATATATAATTAATTCGAAAATATAAATCAACTATTGAAAATTTCTCATTACATCTTTTAACAAATTTTACGAATAAGTTTATAAAATTTATTTTACTGTTTTCAGATTACATTAACTTAAGATTGATTCTCTTTTTTATAAAGTTTAATATAAAGAAATAAAAAAATAGTAAGATAAATCATTTATAAAAATATTATCAATCAAATTAAGAAATTCAGTTATTTTTAAAGTTGTATTAACTTTATGTAAAAAATAAAAAATAATAATTAGACATTTTTCTTTCAAGTTTATTACTTACTTCTTATTTAATACTAGCTGCTCAGAGCGCCTTCAGCGCTCTTCACACCTAGTCGGGGGCTCCGACCTATGTACCCTCGAGTGGTACATCGTATTTGGTTGAAAGTAGTAAAAGGTTTTCATCCATTTTGTTTCAATCAGTATATTACATAAAACATTCATTTCCTTTTGTGTTCTTATTTAAAATCTATTTTAATTTAATCAGTAAATTAATTATATATATTATTATTATTGTAAATGTTATATCTATCTATCTATGTGGCTCAAAGATACTCGAAAGTTCTTGGCCGCAACAACCACATTTCTCCAAGTGTCCCTATCCTGAGCCCTTGTCCCATCTCTCTTACGTCCCTTCCTACGCGTCCTTGGTTTTCTAAGCGGACGTTTTCCAGACGGTCTCCACACCAATATCTTTTTCCTCTCCCTTTCAAGCCACGTGCCCTGCCTATCGCAGCTTTTTCCCTTTCATAACCCTAATTATTTCTGAAGATGCAGAGGCCATGCAATTTCTTGTTATGCAGTCTCCCCCATTCCCCGGTGACCTCATCTTTCTTTGACCAATAAATGCAGGGAAGAATCCTATTCTCAAATACTCTGAATCTACTCTCATCTCCCAGGGTCATTGACCATGCATCCTACCCAAATAATGCAACAGGCAAAATAATTTTTTTATATATTCCCTTTGATAATAATTTTGATGAGATAAGCCTTTTTATTGCAAGATAACAGGCGTTTCCCGATTGCAACCCCGATTTAAATTCTTCTCAAATATTATTATCCTTCGTGATTACATTCAATTTTTCTACATATTCAAATTCTACATTTTGTATCTTAAGATTTTGTATGTTAATACTCTTCCTCTTAATTACTAAATATTTTTTCTTATCACTATTAATTTCAAACCTCCATTAATTTTTCCTCGCTATCTGCAATTGCAATTTCCTAATCTCCTATTATATTTAAGTCGTCTGGGTAACCTAACATTTTACAATTGATTTCCGCATCTTATTCTTTCTTTACTACCTTCAAGACAAATTTGAAGATCAAAATTTGAAAAAGTTTATGCTGATCTATATTGAGTCATGTGTATGTTTTACTAAAGCCTACAAATAATTAGTGAACAGAAATATTGAATTCGCGGTTTTTTTCCTAATATCTGTCATAATGAAAATATCTTAATTAATGTTGTGTGATCGATTTGGCCTGAACCCGCAATGATATCTCCTAATATTTCCTCCGCCTATGGTTCTTAAGTATTTTATCTGTTATAACAGTATAATATTTCTTGATCATTACATTTTGATATTTTATTTTCATTGTTAGATTATTATTGAATATTTTTAATTATAATGAAACTTGAGAAAATGCAAAAATAGAGACTTGAGACAATTTATAAAAATTAACGGTATAAAACTATAGATAAATTAACAATATATACATTCATTAATAGTATTAATTTAAATTAATTGAGTTTTTATTATTAAGTTCATTTATTAATTTTTCTAGATCATAGTTAATTTCCTCCCTTAAAAGAAACTTATCTAATTCTGTGGTGCTAGGAGATTTGAAAATTATTAGTCGCAATATGAAGATTTCGCTTACAGTTTCTGTCATGTCCGACCTCCGTCCAACAGTTATTTCCCTAAAGTTTCTTGCTTTTATTAATCATGTGATCTATATATTTAATTTTTTTTTTTATTCATTGTAATAAAATTTAAACAAATAAAAATTTTCACTTTGGTAATTTATATAAATTTCAATTTAAACTGATTGTGAGTGATACGCTTTGCCAATACTCTGAATAATTTGTGTATAGAAATATTGAATGTTCTTAGCGAGATTTTTTAACCTTTCACTTTCAAATAGAAAAGAAGAAATATTCAAATATATAGAAAGAATAAATAAAAATTAAGTTAATATAAATATGATCTAAATATTTTATTAAATTAATTAAAATGGGAACTTTTAGAATAAATGATTTAATTGAATTGATATTTAAATATTAGAATTTAAAATAAAAAGTGAAATATTATAATAATTCTTTGATTGGGAATCGCTATGATAATTCATTGTTTAAAATGATTCCGCTAGAGCCAGTGGGCCAGGCTCTTGAATGAACAACACGGAGAATTATATAAACTTTAAAAAATTAATTTCTGCGGTTATTGTTTAGATATAAATAAAATTTATAGCCTATGTTACTCTAGAGGTATATAAGAATATTGTGATGTAATTTCATAGAAATCGGTTCAGCCAATTCTGAGTCTATAAAATAGTAATTTTCCGGACAGACAGACAGACCGACAGACAGACAGACAGACATGAAAAATTCTAAAGTCACTTGGGATTCTAGAGGTCATGAAACGCGAAGATATGCAAAAATTTTTAAATTCTGAGCAATGTGCAGACAAAAACCTTTTTTTTATATATATAGATATATATGACGTAATAAAATAAATAAATTATAAAAATATAATATTTTAAAGTAAGGCGATTTTACAGATAATTAAATATTTCATTATTTAAGTGATGTTTCCATATTTTAATTATATAATTTATAATTGCTTAAATAGCAGATTTTAAGATTATATTGTGAACAGTTGTTAATTTGTAAATAATAATTAATTCGAGTATAAGTAATATTTTTTCCCAATTATTTTGTTTATATATTTTTTTTTAAAAAAATAGCTTCCTTATTAAATAATTTTAATTGATTAAAAGAGTTTTTGAAAATATTTGGGTATTTTTTCTGTTTCTTCCCTCCCACTTTTTTTCCAGTGTTGCTTCTTTTACTAACAACGGAATGCAAAGAAGGTAGACACTGATCGTGTATCTTGTTCATCTCTCATCGGTCCAATACATTTCCGACATTTTCTGAGCTATTATATTTTCTTAGTCAAATTGAAATGAAATAATAGTTAAAGCTATTTGGCCAACAAAGATTTAGCCAAATGACTTTTGTCTAGGCAAATGCTATTTTCCTAGTCAAATGGAAATTAAATAATAGTTGAAACTATTTGGCCAGACAAATGCTATTTTCCTAAAATTGCCATTTGCCTAGGACATTTATAAAAAGAGACATCGTTAATATACATTTAATATTAGTGAACTTAGAAAATTAATAAGACTAGCAAATACACACATACATAATAATAGAAATCTTTAAATCCTGACTAATACACAAGGGTGGGAAAACGGCTAGGCAACCCAGCCGACAACCTGGGTGCCAATTTCATTGGGGCGCCAATTGTTTTAAACTTATTTTCTTTGTTGAAATTTATATTTCGCTTGGGCGCATAATTAGCTTGTGTCGGAGCTGCTAATATATTGACATTTATAATTATGCCATAGACAAATTTATGAAAAATAACGAAAATATCAGGTCGAAATTGTTATCGCATATTAAGGAATTATATTTGTAACTGTGCATGTCATTCTTTCAATTTAGAGGGGAAACTTTAGAGCAAAAAGAGAGTTGAAATGGAATATAATAAAATTCAATTAAAATGTCCTCTCTCTTCAAAGCTACGAAAATTCATCCCATAAGTAATGTATTGAAAAACATTTATTCATTAAATATTGATTATTTCAAGGGAAAATTTAATGAGTGTGCTTATAAATTTCAAAATAAGATTAAACAAGATTTAGATCTAGAAGAGAAGAAACGATAATTTAATCGAATGTTAGAATTGTATTCGAGGTAGATGGTCAGCCAATATGGCGGCGGGTATACCCTTCCATCTGTCAAAATTAATTAATTAATTATTATTTAATTAAGGAAACATTGGAAAATTATACAATATTAGTAGTAGTTAATCTACATCATATAATGAATATTTTAGTATAAGGTTTAGCTATACTATTAAGATAATGTTATTTCAAAATATAAAAACTCGACCAAATACAAAATTAATTATATTTTATAATATTTATTATTAAAATAAAAATGATTTTATTTGAAATCAGGTGAAAATTCAATTGAATCATATGATTTATTGGACATTTTATAAAATTTTGCAATAAATGTTTTGAAATTAAAAAACACTGATTAAGCGAGATATTTATAATGTCCAGGGAGTATGTATATATATATTTATATATATAAATTATATTTATAACTTCTTTTAACCTTAGTGTATATAGTTTAGGATAGAGGGCTTATTAAGTATTTATTAAGTATTAATGCAAGATAAGCAGTTAGTTTAATTTTGATTGTGTATATAATATATTCTATAAATAACGTGTAATTTAATTATTCTTTTAGGTATGTATTATTTAAATGTGTAAATATTCTAATAATTGTATAATAATTGTAAATATTCTTTTAGAATTAATAAAATCACGACAAAAACGAAGAAACCTTTCTCTCATTTGAAAGCCACCTTACAAATTAAATTACCTGGAAATTTTTAGAATGGATACAAGCCGATTGGAAGAAAATAAATTATATGTACACATCATAAAAACAAATGAAAATGAATTTAGACTGGAAGGTCTTTCGCTAGATAAAATCTTATGGTATGCACTTCCAGACGAATATCAATATTTGGCAGATCACAAGGTACTTATTCAAAAATCATCAATAAAAAACGCTATTGTGGCTATAAAACCTATTAATGGTTATCGGAAAATAGGACTTAAAATAGACGAAAATTTAATGAAAGAATATTTCGATGAAGATGATAACCTTTGCTATAAAAATATTCCATTGGAAGAAATAAATTCAATTCAATCGGAATTAAAGTATAATCAATCTGATGAAGAAAATGTTTTAACTAAAGAAATAAATGATTTGAAGTTAAAAAAATATTTAAATGAAATAAATTTTCACGAGGTGGAAAAAAAATTTATTTTAAACAAATTTGATAAAAAACACAATCCGATAAAATGGTTTGAACAATTTGAAAAAGAATGCGAAAGACACCATGTTGATTTGGATATTGATAAAGTTGAAATTTTACGTTTTTTTGTTTCGGGCCCAACCAAAGATTGGTATGAGGCTAATTTAAAAAAAATTGGATTAGAAAAATGGAATTCATGGAAACATTCATTTTTAAATGTATTTATAGATAAAGGATGGTCTATAATTAGAAAAGCTTATAATTATAAATATCTAGGCGGATCATTTATAGATTATGCGATATGTAAAGAGAATTTATTATTAGAGGCTGAAAATAAGAGTCGAGTTGAAGCAAGAATTAATATGATTGTTGTCGGATTACCAATGGATATTCAAAATCAATTAGATAGGGAAGAAATTACAACTATAGAAAAACTTTTTACAGAATTAAGGAAATTAGACAATAGATTTAATCAAAAGAAAATTGAATCGAATTTTAATGAAAATATTAAACAAGGAAAATATGAACAAAAACTTAAATTTTCTAATTTTTTAAAAAAACCATGTTTCATTTGCGAAAATCTTGGATGGTTTAATCGTTTCCATCCAAGTAACGAATGTAGAAATAAAAGTTTGTTTGAAAAGAAAATACAAATGAATAAATCCAATTATGGCAAAAATGAAACAGAAAATAAAATTTCTTTAAACTAGAAAGCCCGGGAAGATTGAATCCATTAATAAAAATAAATGTAATTATCAATGGGAAAATAAAAACTAAAGCCATTTATGATAGTGGTTCTAATGTTAGTTTAATAAACAGAAGAATCACTAATCTTTTAAAATTAGATACCATTGATTCTGAAAATAGTTTTAAAACTTTCAATGGATTCAACTTAAGCACTGCCCGGGGTAATGTTATATTACAAATTGGAAATGTCAAAAATCGATTAAAAGTATACATAATGGATGAAAATAAATTTTCATATGACATATTATTAGGTCTCGACGCTATTCAAAATTTTAAACTGATACAAGATGAAAATTTGAAAATTTTACAAAGAATTGATAATAATAAAATAATTAAATTGGATGAGATTTCATTTGATAAGAGGACTAATGATGTTATTAATGAAGATACAATTGATGAAAATATTAATGATACTTTTGATAAAGAATTTAAGATGAATTTAAATCACATAAACAATGAAAAACAAAAATCAATGATAACAAATTTAATCAAGAGTTATAAACATATATTCGCTAAAGATAAATTCGACGTTGGAAAGGTGAAGTCAAAAGAAGCAGAAATTAAATTAATAAGAGAAGAATATGTAAATTCTCGTCCATACAAATGTTCTATACCAGATGAAAAAGAAATTAGATCACAAATTAAACAGTTACTAGAAGCAGATTTAATAGAAGAATCAGATTCGCCGTTTTCTTCCCCTGTAACTCTTGCTTATAAAAAACAAGAGGGGCGTAAGTCGAGATTATGCATTGATTTTAGAAAATTAAATAATTTAATAATACCAGAATGTTACCCTTTTCCAACTATTAACGATGTTATAGAAAAAGTATCCAACTGTAAATATTTTACAGTCATCGATATAAATTCTGCATTTTGGAATATAGTTCTTACAGAAAAAGACCGAGAGAAGACATCTTTTATAACAAAATTTGGTAAATTTATGTTTAAAGTGCTTCCATTTGGATTAAAGAATTCGCCAACAATTTTTCAAAGAATTTTATCAAATATCATAAGAAAAAATAATCTATCCGAATTTTGCATTAATTATATCGATGACATTTTACTATTTTCAAGAACATGGGATGATCATATTAAACATATTGAAGAACTGTTAAAAGTTATGGCAGAAGAAGGGTTCAAGCTCAACTTATTAAAATGTACATTTGCAAATAAATCTGTTAAATATTTAGGCCATTTACTTGAGGAGAACAAAATTTCACCAGCCCGTGAAAACCTTGTTGCAATAAAGAATCTCCAAAGACCAACTGATAAATCGGGAGTGCGTAGCGTTTTAGGATCAATAAATTTTTACCTAAAATATATTGAAAATAGTTCTGAAAAATTTGAACCATTGCATAGATTACTCAAGAAGAATATCCCATTTATTTGGACAGATGAATGTGAAAAAAGTTTTAACATGATAAAGGAGTATTTATGTTCTTCACCAATTTTATCGATTTATGACATAAATAAGGATATATATATTGAAACAGATGCGAGCTATAAAGGTATGGGAGCCACCTTAAAACAACCACAAGATGATGGAAAACTACACCCGGTAGCATATTTTTCGAGAAAATTATCTGAAAAAGAAAAACGGATGGACATAATACATTTAGAATGTAAAGCTATTAAAGATGCTATAAAACATTGGCAATATTATGTTATTGGTCGGCAATTTACCGTATGCTGCGATCATAAACCATTAGAAAATTTGAAAACCAAAGCTAGAACGGATGAAATACTAGGTGATTTGGTTAATTACTTATCCCAATATAATTTTAAAATTATTTATAAGAAAGGGAGGGACAATGTTTTACCTGACTTATTATCAAGACAACCAGTTTTGGAATATTTTGAGAATGAAGATGCTATTCAAGTGGTAAATTTAATAGAATTGAATGAAATAATAAAAGATCAGAAAGAAAACATAGATGAACTAAAAACAGCATGGACAAACACCGTACGACGTAATAATATTACATTCAAAAATTTAAGAGGAAAATTTAGAATATTCGTTTCAGTCAGTTTTGGCATTCAACTAATACAAAGAGTACATGAATATTATGGTCATATTGGAGCTGCACATCTGAAAGAAAGGATAAGAAAATATTATTATTTTAAAAATATGGATAAGTTGATAGATACATTTTGTAAAAGCTGTTCGATTTGCATAGAAAATAAGGTTCGTAGGAGTA
Source organism: Labia minor (assembly GCA_963082975.1). NCBI lineage: Eukaryota > Metazoa > Arthropoda > Insecta > Dermaptera > Spongiphoridae > Labia > Labia minor. Next base: position 26,732,486 of record OY720347.1, on the reverse strand, counting down.
GACTAATTGGTTTAATGTCAAAACTAGGCCCAGCGACAGAACCATATGAGATCATGTCTATTGACACGGTTGGTGGATTTGGAGGTAATAGATCACCAAAGAAATATTTACATATCTTGTTAGATCATTTTAGTAGATACACTTGGATTTCAACATCAGTAAGCCAATGTTCTAGAGATTTTATAAAGATGATTGACCCAATAGCAAAGAAAAACAAAATTAAAATTCTGTTAGCTGATCAATATTCGGGATTGCAATCTACAGAATTTCAAAAATATCTTACTGGGATGAATATCAAATTGATATATACCTCGATTGACTGTCCACAATCGAATGGACTTAATGAGAGGTTAAACCAGACGTTGGTTAATCGAATCAGGTGCAAGGTGAATAGTGGAGATAGAAGAGCTTGGTCGAAAATTGCGGAAGAGTGTGCGTGTGAATATAATCGCACTATTCATACAGCAACCAAGTATGAACCTGGCTATCTACTTTTCGGGAAACAATCCAGTATTTCTCCTTTCGAAATAAAAAGTGATCTATTAGAAGATAGAAGAAGAGCCTTGTTAAATTCTTCAAAAAACTTTGAAATAAACAAGAGAAGATTTGACAAGAACAGAAGAGAGTATGAATTTTCTGATGGGGATGAAGTTTACATAGAAAATGGAAATAAACTAAATAGGAAAAAATTGGATAAAGTAAGAATAGGTCCTTATAAAATTTTAAAAAGAATTTCTTCCTCGATATATAAAGTTAATTGGGGGAAAAAGGGAAAACTTGTTCATTCAAGCAAATTATCACCTTTTCAGTGAAAAAGTGACCTTTGGGGGGGAGGTATAAATTATATTTATAACTTCTTTTAACCTTAGTGTATATAGTTTAGGATAGAGGGCTTATTAAGTATTTATTAAGTATTAATGCAAGATAAGCAGTTAGTTTAATTTTGATTGTGTATATAATATATTCTATAAATAACGTGTAATTTAATTATTCTTTTAGGTATGTATTATTTAAATGTGTAAATATTCTAATAATTGTATAATAATTGTAAATATTCTTTTAGAATTAATAAAATCACGACAAAAACGAAGAAACCTTTCTCTCATTTGAAAGCCACCTTACATATATATATATGTTTTTAAGGAGTCTCTTCCTCCAACAAATAAGGCTGATATTTTTCTTCTTTTTAATTAATCTATATTACTTCATCGCAATATGATGGACTTTTTATGAATTAGAATAAAGACTATTAGGACATGGATTCAATGAAATCCAAAAGAATTCATGAACTAACATGACGCCACTGCCTGAAATATAGGCGTCGGGTCGGGGGGGGGGGCTCGTACCCCTCAAACATTGTTCAAAAAATAAATTTAAAAGTGATTAGTTTACCTAAAAGTAAAAAAACGTCTTTAAATTACGTATAAGTAAAGTTTAAAATATATATTGATAAACTTAAAAAGTATATTTCATAGGACTCTAATAGTATAAACTTTATATTTTTATATACTTTTAAATGATTATTATTTTAATAGAAAATGCATATTTTATAATTATTATTAAATTAATAATAGTTATAATTCATTCGTTTTGCACGTTTTATCTATTTAATTAAATATTTATATTCTATTAATAACAAATGAAAGGTGTGCGAACATAATTGAACATATTTATTTTGGAAACTAAAGGATAACTATACAAAGAATAAGGTTGAATAATGTGAATAGTAAATAAAAGAAAAATAATGAAGTATGTCAATTTAATAAAATTTTAAAAAATTGCTCAAGTGATCAATAATGATAATAAATTAAAAAAAAACAAACTATTCAGCAATACTATTGATTGATTGATTCATTCATTGTATTCAATCAAATTACATTAATAATTTCGTGGAAGCTAGAATTGCTTTGATTAAATGTAGTAGAATTTAAAAAAAAAATGTCAATTTGCAGTTTTTACTTCATTCCTTTTTTTCTTTTATTGATTAAGGTTACCCTCGAGAAATAAATTCTAATTGAATAAGGTTAAGCATTTATTTCAGTGATATTATTATGAATATATAATTTCTCTTAAAACTTATATCAGTGTTTCTTAACCCCTTTGAATCTGAAAATATATCTCCGCACCTCATTGAAAAATGTGTTTTAATTTTTTATAAAATAGATAATAGGGTCAAGTGTTTTTGAATTGATCTCTGAATAATCTATATATTTTTTCCTTTTTTAGCAATATTTTGATTTCATTTTCTTGTGATGAGGTAGGTTCATACAGAAGTGTACAGGGCACATTCATAAATTATCCTAAATCAGCTAAGACAGTTAGGATGGCCAATATTTTAAATTTCAACAAAGATCTATCTTTTTATAACATACCTCTGACATTTGTAATGCATCCTATGCAAGGACAGTACCTATCAAGTCAGTTATATAAATTAACTGTCCTATAATCAATAGAGGAGGCAGCTAGCCGAGAGTGTAGCATGGCGATTTTCTACACAAGAAGTCGGCGTTCGATTCCAACTAAGAACAAATTTTTCTAATAAATTAAATTTATTAACAGCTGCCTCCAGCTCCAGGAATTGTCAGATCTTGGTTCTATACATGCGGAAGGCAACCACCGCATTAATATTCCCAAATAAAATCATCATGGCTGAGCAGCTTCTAAGGCTATCCTAGTCATGTCCGAAGGGAGACGGCACCTTAAGAAGATAATCAATAGAACGAGTCCTATCAATCTTTATCCTGATTTTCTTAAACAGAGGCGCTACTTTTTATTAAGTAACTTTACAATTTTGATAGGCTGCGTGGACTCCCTCCCATAGACCCCAGCTAGAGAAATGTATGTGGGGTATATTTATACATTTTTAATTTTTTATTAGAGTTACAAAAAGTCGTACAAGTGTTACACAAATTCATATTTTTATTATAGCAAGACTATTGATTTTTGAAGAATTGATATAGATTCCGATATCCGCGAAAGAATTTTATAAGACTAAAACCTTTATGAATCGGCCCCACCTTCCCCTATGATTAATATTATTAATACTAGAATTGAGATAGAGTTTATTTATTCAGATAAAAAGTATATTAAAAATAGAAAGAAGGTTTAAATTCTACCATTTAATAGACGAGGGCAAAAAACAGGAATTAAAGAAATCAGGAGCTTAAATAGGAGGAATGATGTATATAAAATATGTTAGACAGATTTTTCATAAAAATAATACAATTTTAATATCATTACCTGTAACCAAGATTAGGCCTTGCAGCTTCAGTTTCACAGACTACACACACATGTTCACCTGTAAAAAAAAATTAAATACTTAGTTAAAGAGTAATAAAAATATTTCGAAAAGTTCCCCCATTTCTTTTGATATGAATCATTTTTATTTTAGTTAATATGTAAAAGTAAATTATTTAAATTTTTATTTTTAATTATAAAAGAATACACACACACACACATATTAAAAAAATTAATTATAACTTTTAGCTAATAAATGGATGCGGAGAAGAAAAATAATTAAAAAAATTATTCAAAAATCTCATTTTTCCATTTTTCAATGAATTCTAAAGCTTCAAATATTATCAATATATTTTTTAACTTTATGTCACTGATATATTAAACATAAGAATTTTTTTTAAATAATATATCAATTTTATGTCAATTATTGTCTTTGAAGAAGGGTAAAATTTCGGCATTAATTTCAAAGGAAAAGAAATGCTTATTAAATGATTTTTAAAGGTTATTGACCTTCATCCCTGTGTCATTTTCACTGAGAAAAATGTCTGTGTGTGTGTATGTAAACAAGATTACACAAAAACGGTTTGAGCTAGAATAATGAAAGTTGGTATACGGGCATTATTCAAAATTCGTAGTTTTCTATCAACATATAGCTCTTTCTTATGACTAAAAATTGTATAAAACTTAATTAATTAATTAATTTCGGTACTTTCACCGATTCAATGAAGCTTAAATTCTATATATATCAGTTTTATACAATTTTTAATAATGTGAAAAACTATCAAACATATATCTTTATTTTTACGATCAGTTTAGAAGGAAAAAAAATCAAAACGTGGTCCTCTTCCGGATGAGTTACATTTCTCAAAAGTTGATAGAAAACTACAAATTTTGAGTATCAAATTTCATTATTCTAGCTCAAACGTTTTTGCGTAATCTTGTCTACACCCCCCCCCTCACAACCTTAGTGAAAATGACTCAGGGACCTTCAAAACGTAAAAAAACATCAAAATCTCGATATCGAAAATTTTCGTGATCGCAATAGATATAGTTCATTATATTATAGTTATTATAGTTCATTTTTTTCTTTTATATGAACTGATTGTAAATATATTTAAAATAAAATAAAAAAATATAATATAATTCAAATTTACGAGATAGTCGAGTAGAGACACTCCAGATTTCTTGCTAAATAAATAAGTAGTTTTTTAATATCTCCTTTTATTATTAAAAACAAAACAAAACCAACCAAAAAAGCCAATATTAAATAATAACAAGCATTTTAATTGTAAAATATTTAATTTTATATGATAAAAATTTCAATAAAATAGATTAGCGTGTTAGTGATGACATGTAGATCCAAAAGATTAATTGGCAGGCAAATTTATTTACAAAAAAATACCTTTTATAGTCCAATATTGAATCTTTGATAAAGTATATTTAGTATTTTGAAACTTTGATAAAGTATATGAAAAATTATTAAAACCCTCAGTTTTTTCAGTTCTAAAGAGAGTTATATATATATATATAAACCAGATATAAAATACTTTTCATCCAAATTACTTATTTTTTTAATACAATGCAAAATCATTTTTCATAAATTTATAAACGTCGTTTTCAATAAAGTGTGCATCAAAATATTTTCACAACAATTTAATTTAAAATATTTTAAGGAATGTAAAAATAAAATATAATTTGAATTTGAGTTTATTTCATGCATGATGTTTTTTATTGTCCGTTAATTCTTATTTTCAATCAAAATTAAAAATTATCAAATCAAATTATATTAAGTTCGTTTCTTTAAAAATTTAAATCATTTTTAGATTTTATTCAAATTTATTCTTTATCTACAGGGTCATAAATAAGAGGTGTAAATTTTTCTTCCGTTTGAACTGCTAAATGTCTTCTAATTACTGAAAATGCTTTTGCACTGACTGTCTGTAAAAATTGCAAAGTGTAGATATAGAAATTTTTTACTAAATATAAAAACTAATTAAAATTAACTCTATTTTCTTATTTTATGTACAAAAAATTATTGCTTAATGCATCAGTAGCATGAATTCATCAACTTTTGGTGTATATCCGGAAACTGGAAGTGATAGTTTACAAAATATTAATTTTATATTCATTGTCGGAAAATATTTCACTTGAAATATAGTAGTAATTAGTAATTGAGTAATTAAACTAAAAAGAAAAACCAAGATAATATAATTTAGTCATTTTAATTCAAGTTTTAAAAATATTTCTTCTTTTATACTTTATAAATATATAGATATATAATGTTTGGAAATTAATTTATTTCAAATCGTCGGTCGGTTCTGTGCCTGGCCACAGCTCATATTTTTTCAGAAAACCTAATGTATTACTTTTAATTAAAGAAATTTATTATTTTATCATTTTCATCTGAATAAATAAAATATATTCAATTTTTTAATGAAGATATATATATATATATATATATATATATATATATATATAAGTATAAATAGGTGTTTTCTTAAAAATATATTAATTTATTTTGAAATTTCTTAAATTTCTCTTTAATTTTAACTGAGTTTAATTTTAATTAAATACACGTCTACCTGTCTTTTTCTTTTATTATGTGATTCTCAAACACTGTGCCGCGGCACTTTAGTGTGCCGCGAGATTATGAGGCTCTTGAACATTTCCGACTTTTTCTCTAAATTTTTTCTATTTGGTTCTAAAAAAAAACAAAAAAAAAAACCGTTTTTGGGACCACCTTTTTTCAATATGGTAAACTTTTACGCTTATCTTTTTCTTTGTGTGCCACCAAATTTTTCAACCGTTAAAAGTGTGCCACGGTAAAAAAAAAGTTTCAGAATCACTGCCCTATAGCTTAAACGATACACAATTATGTAGTATTCCTGACCGCATCAACCATAAAACTTCAACAGCCACAATTCCCGCTCCTCTTGAAAATTTCCCCATATCAATTTTTATATTGTCTCACCCCTCTTCACTGCAACGCAATCTCGTTATTTGGCAATTTGTTCTCTCGTAAATAAAATTTTCATCAACACTTCTTCTCTCATTCGCGCCTAAACTCAAATCAACATATAAATTGATATTTAAAATTCAATCTATGTGATCTGTGACTTTTTATTGGGGAAAATCCATCCATTATAATGGGAAATTTTCTTATATCCTTTATGGATATGAAAACAGCTGGTTTTCCACTCTTGGTTATACTATCTGTAATCATATCGTATATTTACTGATTTTATGAAATATTTTATTACTTTTAATAATATAAAAGAAAACAATAACGCAAATTTAATTATGTCTATTAAATTTCAATTGTGAGTAAAGTGTAAAGTTTCTTTTTTTTTTTTTTTTAAAAACTTTTCCCAAGACATTCATTCCTTAATCTTATTAAATTAATTCCAATTGTAACATTTGATTTATTACAATAAGCGTAGGTGGCACAAGTTTAATTACGCCCCTGCTAGGGTCTAAGCTCTCACCGTAATAACGCAGCCAATTAACGGCACATCTCACCCAACGGTGTTTATCACATCGATTCTTAAGACACGAAAGAGTAGGGGGGGAGGTTCAGCAAACGAGTAGAAATGTTTACCATTCCAAACCATATTCTACCTAACACAGGGATTCTCTACAAACAAAATTCATTGCTTCTTTAAGACTTTTGGGAGGGAACTAAGATTTAATGCTTCCGCTTATTAATTGGAAACAACAATGTGGTCGGAGATATTAAACTTAAACAAGGCACCGTCTTTGATAAATCATTAAATTACTAATATAAAAAGCTAAAATAATTCTTCTTTTTAAAAATTTATCTTCCTTATATTATCTACTGAAAGAAGAAACTGTTTCAAAAAATGTCTGTTTCTGATTAGTGAAAATGAGAATTTTAATGAAATGATTTAAAATTATGGAATCAAAATACTACCAATAATGGTATATATTTTTATTTTTTTTAATGATAGTATAACTTAATATTATTTAAATTTTATGATATGTAGTACTTCAAAAGTAACTATTATATAGATACATACAGGGTCGTTCCTAGGATATATGCCGCCCGCGTGTGAGAATAATTTTGCCGCCCCTTCCCCCAAAGTTGTTAAAAATTTACAAATAAAAAAGATAAAGTAAATTTAAGTTAATTTATTTATTTTTTAGAACCATATTGAAAAAATTGAAAATAAGTTGACCTGTGGCCAGGTCCGAACCGACCGACGGTTTGAAGTAAATTAATTTCCAGCTACAGAAACAATTTCAAATAATTTTAATATATCTATTAATGCAATAAAAAACAGATATGGATATAACATAAATATTTTAAATTTTATTTTATTTATAATATATATGTAAGACCAGGCTGTGACGTCATGAATGCCTGGATGACGTCATATAATTTTAAATTAAGAAAAAACTAATAAAGATGATTTTTCTCGAGAATAAAACCAATACAAAGTGCATGATTCGTGGTGATATGTAAAAAATCTCTACTCTCTAAATACTACCATTTCCGGTTTCCGGATTTGCACTAAAAGTTGATCAATTCATCATACTGATGCATTAAATAAATATACCAAATTTCATCAGAATCCGTTGACCGTTCAAGCTGTACACATCTATACGGACGGACAGACATCATGCTAAAAATACTTTTTTATGTTGATATGTAAAAATCTCAACATGTGCAATTTGGTGTGAAAACAATACCTCCCTTACTATCGTCGGTCGGTAAAAAATAAATAAACATAAAATGAATAACTTTTAAGGCGGCTCGCGCCGTCCCCCTAGGACGGCGCCCGGGTTCCCCGCACCCTCTGCACCCCTGAATACATATATATATATATATATATATATATATAATAAAAATTTCAAAGGATCTAAAATTAATTTTCAAAACTGTATTATGATGTACTTCTGTTTGGAACTGTATATGTGAAAATGTTTTTTGAAAAATTTACTATTATTTATTACATTAACATTAAAAAAAAAATTACAGATTAACCCTACCGTCACGAAGAGCAGAATATTGGGGCTCCTTACGGCATGCAATCGACGATTTGATCACTTGAAATTGGATAGCATGTCTGCAACAATAAGAAAATACATTAGTATTTTAATTACCGAATTTTAACAACCCAAGTGGGAATAAAAGAAGAATTTAATGTGTGTGTGTGGAAATAGGAACTAATCTTACAATATGTATATAAAATATATATAAAAATAATATATAGTCCAAATATATCATGTGAATATAAATATTTATATTCTTTATTAGAGAGAGACAGAGAGTTAGATAAATATAACATATACAATAATAATATATAATTAATTTACTGAGTAAATTAAAATATATTTTACAAGAAAACAAATACATGTCTTATCTACTTATACTGATTGAAACAAAATGGATGATAACCTTTTACATACAGACGTTCAACCAAATACTATGTATCACTCCGGGGTACAGGGGGTGAAGAGCGCCGTCGGCACTCGGAGCAGCTAGCATTTGTTAATAAAATAATTTATAATTTTTATTTATTTCTAATATCTTCTATTATTGATACTAAATCTATTAATATAACTATTATATTAGGTTGGTGAATATGAAATGTCGGATTTTCAAGACAATATATAAAACTGCATATCTTTTGGTCTTAAAAAAATTCTGATCTTTAGAATGAATAAATTCAGACATCGAATTTTTCAGACTTTCTTCATTTTCATACTGTTTAGCCCGTCAAATCAGATCCAAATGTTTAAAAAAATGAAAGTCTATTGGCGAGAGATCCGGTGAATAGGCTGGGTGCTGCAAAACTTCATATTTCAATTCATTTAATTTTGCAATTGTTCTATGCGATATATGCGACCGAGCATTGTCGTGAATAAGTAGTGGGCCATGTCGGAGAGGAACTGATAAATCAATTATCGTGGCATTTTTTTTTCTTTATTGATGAGGAGAATGTCCAGCTTACACTTACACTTTTAAGATAATAATTTTTTTTTTAAATAAGAAATAATAAAAATGGATGGCTAATTCAATAATGCATTATTCAGTTGTGGTCATTTGAATAAAACCTTCTATTATGATATAATAGTGTTGTGGTTGTTCCTAAGCCATTTATTAAAGAACAAAGAGCAACCTTAGGCCTTTCTGAGTTTGGTATCTCGGAAGATTTTCATGGACGTGTTAAGTAAGCTTTTGCGTCACCAAGGAAAATCCCTCTACCCTCTCGGACATCTCTCCTTTCCTTCATCAAAATTGATATTTAAATGTCCAGCTTATGAGATTCCACGCTCTAATGGCCTTTGGGATTTAATTATCTCTCCATATAATATCATTTCTCAAATTCCAAACTACTCCATTTTAGAGATAGATAGATTTGTTAAAATAAAATTTCTTAAATATTTAAATATAATTTATTTAATAATATCAAAAAATAAATACTTATGTGATTAAATAAATAAAAAAAAAAAAAAAAAAAAAAAAATTTATATACTTATATATTTATAAATCACACAAACATTAATAAAAAAGTATCTTTTATACTATAAAATACGATCGATAATAATAATAAAAATATATATCAGCGTATATACATTTATATATCTCGAGCACAGCTCTATGAATTTTTATGAAATTAGGGATTTTTGAGAAATTTGAACCTTTTTTAAGAGATATCATTTTAGTTTTTAATTAATATAATTATTAAACAGGTGTCAATAAATATAAAAGAATATCAATAACAAATTATTGGAATAATTCAAGAATCTAATTTTGGAAAAAATAATGTATTTATTTATAAATAAATATTAATATTTTAATTTCTATATAAGTAAGAGTTTTTACAGACCATCTCTTTAACTCTTTAATACAGGGATGAGCAACCCGCAGCCCTCCAAGCATAATTGGTATATTGTAATAATTTATTGTAAGATATTTTGTTTTGTTGATAAAAATTAATACCTGGTTCACTTTAAAAAAATTATTCCTTATGAACTATGAATATTTAAGATTAAGATTATTATTTAAAATAAATAAACGACAAAATATATTAAACAATTTCAAATAATTTAATAGAACATAAATTAAAAAAAATAGTCATACAGTCCTTAAACGTACGTATTAATGCACTGCAAGACAGAAAAGTATGGCCTGTGGATATAACATAATAGATATTTTGTAATTTGATAATAAAATATTATTAAAATAAATATTTTTAATTTTATTTGATTTATAATATTTTGTATTTAAGGAAGTGCTGTCCAGCGTTGCCCGGGGCTATTTTTTTATTATTAAAATTCCTATTTTAAATTAAGAAAAAACTAATAAAGATGATTTTTCCCGAGATTGAAACCTTTACAGATCGATTTTTACCGACCGACGATAGTAAGGGAGGTATTGTTATTTGTAAATATTATCTATGGCAACGGTCGGGGAACCGGGGCAAATTACCCCTAATGGGGTGAAAATTAAATTTTGGGGGGTAAAAATGAAACGTTTATATTTTTATTTTGCTATTTTATAAACCTGTTAGTATTTTTTCAAATTAAATTTTTAGTTAGTTTTCTTTTAAAAATTATCATGGGGGTTATAATAGTAAAGATGCTAACAAGAGGCGATTTCGTTTTTTTTTTGCTCTTCACCATGGGGTACTATCAACTTTCACAAAAATATTTTGGGGTAATGATTAAACAAATTTCCCCAACCGCTGCTCTATGGTTGAATTTTAAAAAAAAATCCTTTAAGCGGTTTAATATTTCAAAAATACACATATATAGAGTAAGGATTAACTGAATTCAGATTATTTAATTCTATTATTATGGTTAGAAGAATGAAGGACAACCGTCAGTATTACGAAGTTATAAAAACCTGTTTTATTAAACAATTAATCAATTAAACATTATATACACAAATATAAATAATAATAATACAATATTAATCTTATCATAGTAGTTACCTGTAATCTGAATTCAGTTAATCCTTACTCTATAATCTATGACTTAAAATGTAAAGAGCAGTCACTGGAAACAATAAGCAGTCTCTAGGTAAGGTTAGTATGGGGATTACATATATACATACAATTTTTGCTGGTTTAATATGATAAGATATATATATATATATATATATATAGTCATGTCCTGAGAAGGACAATTGGTTGCTTAAGGGTTGGTATTCTCTCGAGTAGATGCTTCTCTCGTGCTCCTGAAGAGGGCGCTGACACAAATAAGTTCGTCACTGGATTGTGATTGACCAACCAAAGATTGCAAGAGTGATATTTAAGACAATTCGGAAGAGTGGGGCGTGGCCCATTTGCGCGAGAGAACCAATCAAATTCATACAACCAACCAGACCATTTTTACGATTTATATTGCATTAAAAAAAAACATATTTTTTCTCTGACATCAAAAATATCGACTTATTTTTTTCTTTTATTTTTATTCTAATTTAAATAATAAATTTTATAAGAAACTCATTGATTTAAATGATATTTGATTATTATTTAGAAATTAAAAATTTAATTTAATTTCTGTAATTTAATAAAATTAATATTTTTTTTTTTTTGGTTTCAATTTCAGTCGAGTAAAGAGATTCTCTGAATCAGTGAAGCTTTAAATACATTTTTATTAAGAGTTTTATATCAAAAATTAATTTTTAAGTTTTTAGCAATATATTATATCTTTACCTAAAAGGAAAACTGTCTAAACTGCTTTTTTACACAAAATCACTTACTACCTCTCAAGTACAGATATTTGATATTTGATTGATGAATGATCGACTAGGTAGGTATAAATATGGGTAAAAAATTAGAAACTACATGCAATATTCAGAAAAAAAAACACTATATATATTAAATATATATAATTTGTTTATATTAGAGTACCAAGCAGCTGCTAGGTGAACTAGATAATGAATTATATTGATTTGCTCACAGTTTGTATAATAAATCAAAAAATAAATAAATAAATAGTAGATATATTAAATTATTTTTATTTATAAACGAGTATTTTATTTATATTCTTTCAATTGATCTGAAATAAACATGTTTTCTAGTCGCTGGTAAGCAATTGTGTTGATATTTACTCATTTTCATTCGCTGTCAACGAGGAGGGAATAAATCGCGTTATCAAAATCGACCATTACAAGAGCGAGGGGAATTTTCACGTTTCCCAGCTATGTTTTATAGCTTATAGCACTGTATATATGTATATATATTTGCTCAGACTGAGGTGTAATGTTCAAGTTATACGAGTTGATAAAACACCGGTTGTCGTTCACCGGTGATGGCTTTTATGTTATATTGCCTTGCATGAGGGGATTGAATTTTTTTCTATTTTGTCCTATCAAGTGTTAAACATGTATTTTTCATAGTAAATATTTACTTATTTTTTTTTATCTTCTTTTTATTAAGATTAGCAAATAACATTTTTTTTAATTACTAAAGGAAAATAAAGAATATACATTATTCGAAGAAATTCTAATTGTATTATATTATATATTTTTTTTTTATTTTGTTGTTTTTTTAATCTAAAAATATATTTATTATAATATTTTGTCAGATTGAAAATTCTCATTTGCATCCTTTTGTTTTTTTTTATTTTTTTGCTAATTATCTGATGTTGGAGAGTTTGTTGTGTGTGGGAGTGTCGGTGCTTAAAATGATGCTCGTAAATGACAGCCGGAATATCTCATTACCACAGGAAAAAAACTGACAATGTCAACTGACAAAGGAACGTTTCAGCTCCATGAATATTTTCAATTCATGTTCAAATTTAACATCCCAACAATTTATTTTTTTTCACCTCTTTCTATTCTATATTCCTTTATTATTATTATTATTATGTTTTTTTATATATTTTTGTAATACATAAATTCAGGTAATGTTTTTTTAAGAACATATCATTTATCTATATATAAATTATTTCTTTTTCTTGAGGCAAATACATAATAATCATTATATTTATAAGTTTTTGAAGAAAATAATTCTTTAACGGATACTTGAGAGTTATAATAAGCAAAACAGTCAAGAAATGTTAATTTTCAAAATACAGATACCAGACATTCTCAACTTTAATTAATTCCAAATATGTTAGTTAACAAACTTGATTAACTAAATTAAACTAGAATTATTATTATTATTATTATTATATAAGATATAATTAAACCCAATGTCCATATACGCCAGTAGTATTTTCGTGAAACAATTATAAATATTATATAATTAATACCGAAAATCATTTTTGTTTTTTTAATTTAGTTCATTTCTTTATGTGTTTTAGAAATCATTTAAGTAAAATACTCAGTACCAACCGTTAAAATTTTATAATTATTTGTTTTTATTTCAATAAAAGTTTAATAATCGCAGGTTTTTGGGGTTGACCCTTTAAAAAAAAATAAATAAATAAAATAATTAATTTATAATTATTTGAAAAATATCAACCTTAATATTTTTAAAAATAATATTATATAATTCTTTTTTAAAACATCTGAATTTGTAATTTATGATGAAATTGGCTGATTCCTAAATAAACTAGGAGTAAGCGAGAAGATTATATGTGGAATATTGTTAAATGTATATATAGGTATATATATACGACCCACTTTAGGGCTTGTTATTTTTCTTAAATGGAGATTGGGAATGAACAATATACGAGGGCAGGTCAATAAGTCGGTGACTTTGAATTTCCCGTTTCTTAAATGAAATGGTAACACTGCTTATGTCAGCAGACAACTGTCAGGTGAACCTGTCGAAATTTGAACCAATGGGGTCTTTTAGTTTTTGTTTGACATCCATTAATAACAGATAGCTCGTGATTTGATAAGAAAATGGGGAAAAGTGAATTTCAATGAATATCCATGAATTGGGATCGAATTGCTCCCTCATCCGCCCAATTCTCTGGATTTAGCCTCGAGTGAGTATTTCTTGTTTCTAAACCTGAAGAAATGGTTCGGCGGAAAGAGATTGAACTCCAACGATAAAATCATATAACAAACAAATCTATGTTGATGTATTCGGCAAATCTTAATTTTTGGAAGTGATAAAAAAATTGAAGAAACGTTGGACGAAGTGTATACAGCTTAAAGGAAAAAATAAAACAATTTTTTATCCAAAAACCTGAGTTTCATTCAACAAGTCATAACAAGTTATTGACCTGCCCTCGTATAATTCAAACGGACTTTTTGACCTAGCTTAGTATATTGTTCAATCCCACTCTCCATTTAAGAAAAATACAAGCTCTGAAGAGGGTCGAGATACAGGATAGAAACGTCGACTTTTGTTGTAAAAAGAAGTTAGTGAGTTTTGTTCCTAAACCTTGTATTTTTCTTGCTTCCAGTATCTGAATATGTATTCATTATGTATATTAAAAATATAATACACAATATAGTATATAGTTTATGGTTGAAAAGTGAGATTGTCTAAATGTGATATGCGTACACCGAAAGGTTCGGGAAAACAAGGGTTTTTGTTTAATTATAATAATATATTATTCAAACATTGATTTAAGGTATTATTGTATTTTTTTTTATTTGATAAATAAATAGTGAAATATTAGGGAAGGTAAACTAAATATTGGTTGTATTCATTTAGATATATATAAATTATTGAATAAATAAAATAATAAACTAATAGATATACAATTTCCTTTATTTCAATAAATTATTAGAACAGCTAATCAAATCACTAAACGTTTATTTCAATGCTACTTTATAATCTTTATTAATGTGACGAGTCATAGAGAACAGAAGCAGCCCTTGGTGATCATTTATAACCAAAACAAAAGCCCTTTCACACTTTACATCCTATTATTGTTTTATTTTTCAATTGAAATCAAACAAAAAAAAAATAATCATCATCATAATTTTCAACTCGAAAAGAGATAAAAAAAAAAAACAAAAACAAAAACAAATAAATGTCCTAATTCGAAATATCTTTTTTAATTTTCTGTGAAAATTAAATAAATATATATGTAAATGAAATGTTTCATTTTTAATTAATATTAAAAATAAATTATTTATGTGATATTTATATTGAAGTTTCATAATAAAATATGGACAGTGAAGTGGGATTATGATAAATACTATTAGTTTTACTATTTTAGATTGTCTTTAATACAAGTCGGTTCAGAGACTAATTGGATCTGATTGAGATTGAAGTGGGTCTAAAACAGTGGCACATAATGATTAATTAAGATCATGGGCAAAGTAGAATTTCGATAACCTAAACTCTAAAATTAATTTTACTATTGAAACAAATAAAATAAATATAAAATTATTAATTATTGCATAATAAGTTAAATGAATGCTTATTGAATCAAAATATATTTTATTATTGTTAGTTATAATTCTATAAACACATCTTAATAATGAATGCTATATTTATTTAAATATTTACTTTAGGTTTGTTTCTGTTGATGTTCATTAAAATCAACAGAATTATTTATAAAGTTAATTATAGACACAAGATGAAAAATTGAATTTTATTTTGTAAAACTAAAACTAAATTTAAACAACATAAAAAAAGATAAAGTCCTGATTGAAAAAACTATATTTAAAGCATTAAAAATTAATTTAAAATTCAATAAAAAAATCTGATGCTTGGACAAAATTCGATCCGAAGGCATTTGAATTTTCAAGCCGACTCTTAACCAAATTAGCCATTCCAAGACAAATCTGAAATAATTATATTAGTGTAATATAATATAAATAAATATATATAACTATTAAATTAATGTGTACTCTAAATATATATATTTGTTTAATAAACATATTTAAATAATTTATCAATTAACTAATACCTTTCATTCATAGTAGATAAAAGAATATATCTCATGTACAATATCTTATAGAAAATTTTATCTTTTTTAATTGATTAATTTTCTTTTTAAAAATATTAAAAGACGATTCTAGAATTCTATTAGATGTAATATATTTTGATAAAATAACCACAACATTTAGAAATTTCTAAATTAAAGTTTAATTTCTAGTTTACGAATGGTATCTAAAAATGAAAAACATCATATAATTTGCATATTTCTTAATTTATGTAGTATTATTATATATAAATATAAAAATTAAATCTTGGTATAAGTTCTTAGTTAATTTTTATGCTCTGTCTACTCTAAAAAGTACTATTAACATAAAATTATGATTAACAAAACAATATATAATATATCCATATAGTAATACCAATATAATATTATATATATATACTAGCTGCTCCGAGCGCCTTCGGCCCTCTCCACACCTAGACGGGGGCTCCGCCCCCTGTACCCCCCGAGTGTCCCTCTATTCTGAGCTATAACCATCTAACTCCTACCCTGTCCCATCTCTCTCACGTTCCTTCCTACATTGTCCACCCTGTTCACAATTGGTCTTCCAAACGGACGTTTTCCAATCGAACTCCCCACCAATATATTTTTCCTCTCCCATTCTAGCCATGTGCCCTGCCGATCCCAGCCTTCTCTATTTTATGACCTATATCTAGAGATACATAGAGGTTATGCAATTCCTTGTTTTGCAGTCTCCGTCATTCCCCGGTGTCCTCATCTTTCTTTGGCCCATAAATGCTGAGAATAATCCTATTCTCAAATACTATGAATCTACTCTCATCTCCCAGGGTTATAGACCATGCCTCCCACCCATATAATACAACAGAAAAAATAATTGTTTTATATATTTTAATTTTGATCCCCTTTGATAATAATTTCCCGATTGCAACCTCGATTTAAATACTTTGCAAATATTATTCTCTCTGATACTAATTATTTTGTCTATCACTATTAATTTCAAACCCCATCACTTTTCTGCCTCGATTAATTTTTTTGTGCTACTTTAAATGTTATTAATTTATTTAAAAAAAACAAAGTAAACAAAATAAAAATAAAATATAAAGAAATCACGAGGAATTCTTGTTTGCAAGTCTCCTATTAGGATATATATAGATGTCAAATTATCGCCAGCAGTGCCTCTATGATCTAGAACGGTAACTAAACTATTTTTAGGTAAATACCACCCCCTGGACACACCTTAGCAACTAGCCGTTTAATAAAAGAAGTCTGACATGCCCTGGGACCTACTGAATATGCATAAAAAATTTCATAAGAATCGGTCCAGCCGTTTCGGAGGAGTATGATTTCAAAGTTTTGTGATACGAGAATTTTATATATAAGATATATATATAATAAGAGTGGTTTGGGTAAAAGCTATCCATTAGAAAATAAATATAATAATGTACATGATAAATAATTTTATTTATTTTTGTCCTAACCAATTTAAAATAGCATACTTTTTGTGAATATAACAAAGTTATTTTTATTTTCAAGCCCTTTTTATAAAACTTTATAGGTATATTGATCTCTTTTACACAAAATAACATATTCTATTATTATTTTCAGGTAAATATATTTATAAGGTATTTGATAGGAATTTAACATTAAAATTAATGATTCATGACAAATTGAGAAAATGTAAATGAGCGTAAAACTGGATGGAGAATACAACTGACCCTTCAGTACGACAAAACAACAATTAAAGGTCGAGGGATGCTCTACGACTTAGCAGTTTATCACTGTCGTACATTCTATTCATCTAAAGAGCATGAAATATACTCGTATAGCATTGGTATGATAATAATCCCATCTTATTTATTATATATATATATAATATTAAAGAATCTATTTTTAAATTAATATTTATTCATAAATAAAAATATATAATAGCTTTTCACTCATTTTTATTAAATAAATGTTGATTTTTAATAATTATTTTCACTAAGGTTGAGTGTGTGTATGGGTAGACAAGATTACGCAAAAACGGTTTGAGCTAGAATAATGAAATTTGGTATACGGGCTTTATTCAAAATTTGTAGTTTTCTCTCAACTTTTGAGAAATGTAGCTCAACCGGAAGAGAGTCATTACTTACAACGTTTTGATTTTTTTTCCTCTAAAATGACCGTAAAAATAAAGTTATATGTTTGATAGTTTTTCACATGATTAAAAATTGTATAAAACTGATATATATAGAATTTTATCTTGATTGAATCGCTGAAAGTACCAAAATTAATTTTTTATCACTGCAAATCACGAGCCAACACGTGACGTGGTGTCATCAACAAAGAGCCAAACATGTGCTGATTTAATAAATATTATTTATTGTATTTATTGTATTTATTTAGTTAGAAAATATATCAGCGAGGTCTTTAATTAGTCTGATATTATATTTAGAAAATAAAGTAGCGGGTTTACAAAATTACATTCACTTTGTTCAACCGAACCTTGTATCATGAAATAAATGAATTTACTTTAACATATTATTCTATTATTGACTATATTCCATTAAAAACAATGGATTAGCAGCCAAAAAAAAAATTATTAAAAAAGTTTATTATAATAATAATTAGTCATATTATAAACAATGTGTTATTTAAACTTTTATAAAAAAAATTTATTGAAAAAAAAAATCAGATAAAAACAATATCAAAAATTTACCAATTAAATTAGAGGTGTGTCATTTGAAAATAAAATCATTTAAATGCAATTTATTCTCAAAAGCAATGCATGCAAAAATTTCAATTGAAAGATTTCAATGAACAAAAATATTGATTATTATTTAAAACAAATAAATTCTATTGAATATGATCACATTATATAAGTATACATATTTATATGAATCAGTAATTAAATAATATTTAAAAAAAAAATATTTTGTTTTTGATCAAATGAGCGAAAAATAACACAAATGGATATAAAATAATATGAATTTTCTATTGTATAGGTAACACATTTTTGTTAATTATTTAATAAATGAAAAAATATCAACTAATATTTACAGGAAACGGGATTTTAATATAATAAAATTGTATTTATTATTTTTATTAATGTATATGTTTAAATTTATTCAGGTGAAAAATAATTTTATATAAAAAATATATTTTTATAGAATACAAATTAAACTCTTGACATAACTATTTAAATATATAGGAAAAAATATTGTTTAAGTTTAAGCCCTATAAATATTATAAATTGAAAATAAAATGGTATTTATTCATAAAATAAATAAGAATTACCAAAATTGATGTACGATGTTTGTTCAAAAGAAAAGGTGAATTTTGAATTATTTAGATAAGTATTCATTTATTCATTAATATCTATTTTGTCCCCTTCAAAGTAATTCCAATCAGATCTAATGCACTTATGCCAGCGCTTCTTCCAATTGTCGAAGCAATTCTGAAATGCGCTTTTCGGTATGGCCATCCCCTCGTACTTCGATTCCGACTTTATTGGTTCATAAGTATTGCATATGTTATAATAGATTATAATATTTCTTGATCATTTCATTTTGATATTTTAGTTTCATTGTTTGATTTTTATTGAAAATTTTTAATTATAATGAAATTTGAGAAAATGCAAAGTTAGAGGAGACTTGAGACAATTTATAAAAATAAAATTAACATAATTAACGTTATAAAACTATAGATAAACTAACAATAAATACATTCATTAATATAAATTAATTGATTCATTTATTTTTAGTTTCTTGTTTCTCTTTCACACTCTTTTAATCACGTGATCTATTTATTTATTTATTTTTGATTCATTATAATAAAATTTAAACAAATAAAAATTTTCACTTTGTTAATTTATATAAATTTCAATTTAAACTGATTGGGAGTCATAAGCTTTGCCAAGACTCTAAATAATTTGTGTACAGAAATATTGAATGTTCTTAGCGAAATTTGATAAAATGTTGTTGTTGATTTGTCCTTAATCTGAATTAGAAGAAAATTATAAATTGCCTCCTCTTCCAGCCCACGAAACAACGGTTTCGTCTAATTTTTACCGATCGTCGATAGTAAGGGAGGTATTGTTTTCACACCAAATTTCACATGTGGAGATTTTTACATATCTCCACGAATCATGCATTTTCTTAACAGAAAAAAGTATTTGTAAGTAAGTAATCATGTACTTTGTATTGGTTTTATCCTCGAGAAAAATCATATTTATTAGTTTTTTCTTGATTTAAAATTATATGACGTCATCCAGCCATTCGTGACGTCACAGCCTGGTCTTGCATATTTATTATAAATAAAATAAAATTAAAAATGTTTATATTTATTATTTATGTATCCATATCTGTTTTTTATTACATTAATAGATATATTAAAATTATTTGAAATTGTTTCTGTAGCTGGAAATTAATTTATTTCAAACCGTCGGTCGGTTCGGACCTGGCCACAGGTCAACTTATTTCATTGATCTTTTCCACCAGTTCATTTTTTTTCACCGTCGTTTTACCATAACCGAACTTTCCTTCAGTTTTCCGCAAATTTCACGCATGTGTGCCATGTGGGTACTTCTATGAGGAAGGAATTTCGAAACTCGTTCATCGCTACGATAAATGTCTCAACTTTTTTGGCCAATTATGTAGAAAAATAGTCTTTTATTTGCTCCTTCAAATGTATATAATAAAAAACATTTTCCTGTACTAATTTTGTCTTAATTAAAAAACGTAACCTACTTTGTGAATTGCCCTCGTATATAATATATATAATTAGTATATCATATGAAATAGATATCATACAATTATTTATTTACATTTTCTTTAATCTATGAATTTTCAATGATTCCATATTGATAAAATTTAATCTCTTCATTGTTTTATTTGATTTGTTTAATTAATTTCCAGTATTCGATTCGAGACGTTTGTATGAGAAGCTAAATGATGTCATTTGAAAATATAGAATTTCGCTATAGTATAAACGACTTATGTCAATTGCCTCTGTTTTCCTGGATTAATAAAATAAATCCGATTTTCAAACAAAATATAATACGAGTGCCAAAATATTATAATATGTTTTGTGATATACTGACCTGGCTAGGTTATTAAATCTAAAGGGTAAATGTCATAAGTTAAAACCGCAATAGAGGCAGTTTATATAATATTGCCCTTCTGATGGCCTGGGAGTGCATAACTAAATGTTCTGCATAGAGAAGAGGCAAGCGTCTTGGGCCCAGGATCCGATTACAAGCTCTCACCATTGTAACTTATACAACATTGGTCCTAAGAAGCGAAACTATAGAGATGATAGGCCCCCTTGGGATAAATACTCCTCCCCAGCCCTGCATTCCCTAAGGAATAACACGATATTTCAGCTTTCAGTCTATCCAATGTATTAATTAAAGCTGCTAACAAAAAAAAGCAAATTTATATGCAATTAGATATTTATTAATGACTATCAAGGGATGGAGAGATTCTTTTTTAATTAACCACTTGGACCAATCAGTAAAAAAATATATATAAAAATTAATTACAATTTTTTGTTTACTTTAATAAATACACCTGAATATAAAATACGAAAAAAAAAATAATTTTCTCTCTGATGTTTTGTTGAGATTTTTAAATTTTATTATATTCTACAAACAAAGAATAAATAATATATAATACTACATCGACTGAAAAGTCCCGGGATTTTTCAATAAGTGACGCCACTAGAAAATGAACATGGCTCATTTCGAGAGGCTCATCTGTCACTAATTTATGTATGAAGTATCATAAAGTCCATTCGTTTACAAGCTACAATCGTTTGAGTGACGCTACTTTCGCCTTCATAAGAAAAATGGAAAAACAAAAATCGCCTCTTGATAAAGTGTTGTTCTCGAAGAAGCAGATAACATTCCTGGAAACACTGCAATGATTATTCACAAGACGAGATATTTCTCTTTTTATTAAATTTTTTTTATGAAAATGTAGCGTCACTTAAACGACTGTAGCTTGTAAACGAATGGACGATATGTCATGATACTTCATACATAAACTAGTGACAGATGAGCCTCTCGAAATGAGTCATGTTCATTTTCTAGTGGCGTCATTTATTGAAAACTCCCGGGACTTTTCAGTCCATATAGTATAATAAAAATTCTACTAAATAGTTTATGCTTAAGTATAATTAAGATTTTTATTTTAAAATTTAAATATTAATTTAGATTTAAATTACTCTTATATCTAATCTAATATCTTCTTGAATGACATTATTAGTTTGACATGATCATGATCTTCATGAAGTTGATAGTAAATATTTAGAAAGAGTGGAAAAATAAATACGAATCCTATGATATAAAAAATATACGACAACTTTATATCAAAGGAATCATTGAGAAAGTACTAGACTCAATTTTTAAAATATATAAAATTAAATTTAAAAAATATATTTACTTCCTAATAAAAGTAAAAAAGAAGAGAATTCAAAAGGTAGTATGGAAAATTTATACGGAAGTGGTTTGTTTCTTTTTCTACTTTACTTTCCAATACGAGTTGTTGCATGAATGAATAAATATTACTTGGTCAAAAAAAAATCCTCATCCAAGATCCCCTTTCTAGTTCGACAACCAGGTTTATTAGTTGATAAAGATTTTCTTCCATGCCGGAGAGCAATTTGAATGAATGAATTACTTTTTCTGCCTGAATTAATTGCCTCGGAATATTTCCCAAGAAAATGCCAATTGTATTGGGTAAAATTCGAAATTAACTCAATTAAATAAAATAGAAAAAATTATTTATTAAGCGCTATTTTCATAAATTCATTTCATATGGTAAATAAAAAGAATTGAATATGAGAGATAGAATTATTCCCCAGGACGAGTTTGGTAAAAATTGAAATTAGAAAATAAAATACATAGATAGGGAGGATCCTTAGCAAGGGAAAGAGAGAGAGAGAGAATGAAAAAAAAGGAATTTCGTTTAAAACATGCAAACGCTCTGCATATCCACATCCAGTCTGTGTATCCATAAATTTTAAATTGAGCGTTTATCTCTCTATTCAACAGATAAACCATCCTCCCCACCATGTAGATGATAAATTCATTTGGATATTACCGGTATTATAATTTTCCTCTCACGCATATATTTCGAAACGTATCTTTCACTTCATTCTTGGCGTTGAATAATATTCACCATAAATTCGCGCGGCATATTCGTAAATTGAATCCATTCAACCATAACATTTCTAAAAATAATTCAAAAATCGCGAGATTTCTAAAGTAAATATGTAATTGTAAAAGAAACCTTGTTATCACGAGTAAAAAAAAATAAAAAATATAAATTCTTCTTCAATTATGGATTAAAAGTGAAATTTAATTTTTAACCATATTCAGCAACATGTAAATTTGTGGGAAGATAAATATTTTATTAACTCTAAATAAAATGAACATTTTATGTAATGTTCACTTGAATATCTGTCTTTCAGTCTCTAATTTAATTTATTATTATCATTCTGGCATCCTTTGAATAAATATTACTAAATTTAATAAAATAATATATTTTTTTTACATACAATATATAATCATGGAATATATTAAATATATACTTAAGATTATGAATTCTGATATTTTTTGATAATGTTTTTTTAATTTTCTTGATCGTATATTAATATAAATGTAATTTTGAAATATTAAAAAGATATCAACATTATTATTATCTTTAATAAAAAGACATAAATTTATAAAATTATCAACATTAAATTTTCTTAAGATGTTAGATAAATAAATAATACATTTATTGACAAATTTCAATCATTAATTTGGTAGATAATTTATATAGGTATCTACATATTTATATATATATATCTAGGTATAAATAATATATATATATTCATATTTTATATATTTATTATTTATATATATTATATAATATACAATAAATTATTAGCTAATTTAACTTTTTAAATTATTTATTTATATGTATACATTTAATTATTATTTAATTTGATAATAATTGTTATATATAAAAAAGGTATAAATTTGATCATTGAGTGGAAGATGAGTTAATTAAGGATAATTAATTAATTGGTTTTAGAATTCTTCTTTTAAATGGGATTATAGCAATTATCCTAATTGGATTTTTTATAAAATATTAAACTCATAAAAAAACTAATACAAATTGTTAATGAAATTATTTTATCAGTTTTTTAATTGCATTAATATTATTATTGATATCTATAAATCAATAAATTCTATTGGATACAATGATACAAGAATATTAAAGAGTAATCAATTGTACAATATAAAGTCAATATTAATTTAATTAGCTTTTATATTTGTTTATTGATTTCTCCAAAATATTATACTATTGAACACAAATCACCAGATACAGTATACTGTATATTAAGTTAATTAGTGTGAAGAAATCGATATTTTCAAATTTAAGCGTGTCTTCTAATTATGTTCAGTATGATAAATACTTTAATTAATCTATCTAATCACATCTCAAAATTGACTTTTATTATAATTATGTTTTTAAAGATAATTCTTCTGCAGATAATGAAATTAAATATGTATCTTATTTTACTATCTATCCCTGTGGCTGTACGTAACTTGAAAGTTCTTGACACATTTCTCCAAACGTACCTATTCTGAGCCACTCTCATTCTACTCCAATTTTCTTCCATCTCCCTTATTTCACTTCCTACATTATCTGCCTGCTGCATTCTTGGTCTACCAACCGGTCTCCCCATCATTAGATTTCTCGCCAGATTTTCCTTTCCTATTCTAGACACAAAATATTTTATAGTGATTTTAATAATTACATGAAAACAAAGTTTATTAAATTATTCTTTTTTATTTTACTTTTCATTCATATCTATATCTATATATATATATAATTTTTCTGCTTATATTATAATTAAAATAAATTAAAACTTAAACACCCCCCACCAAGTATTAACTTATTTAAAAGTCCCTGCAAATATCATTTTCTTCGTTTTATTATCTACAATCATATCATACTTATTATAAGATTCTTTATTGTTAATTTTTAAATGATAAAAATGATGATATTTCTTCAATTAGAACTTACATGTCTATTAATCTTATTTTTTATAACCAAAGAAAATAATAAATAAGTTTTTTAATTAAATGAGAAAAGTTTCTCAATGAGATCTTTATTCAGTATTTTTATCAAAGAATTTGGATAAAATAATAAAGAACATTTAAATAAGACAAAAATATTTATTTATAATTTTTTTTTTCAAAATTAAAAATATTTATCATCAAATATAGACTTAGAAAGTCATATTTATAAATTAAAACTACAGGTTGGGAGTTAACAGAGTTGACTCTCATTCTAGTGGTTCCGGGTTTAAGTCCAGGGTCTTGCAAGAGAATTTCTCTAGATGAATTCAGCATCAGCGATCAAAATTGGGAAGCTACTTGATAAAAAGTAGCGCCTCCGATCAAGAAAATCAAGATAAAGGTCGATAGGACTTGTTCTATTGATCATAAGACTCCTAATTAATATAACTGTCTTGAAAGACGCTGTCCTTGCGTAGGATGTACAAAAGTCACAGGGTATTTTATCCATTGAAATGAGATCATTAACACTTTTTACTATTTATATAGTAATGATTAAAAATCAAGGATTTTCTTGAAATTTTTATAAATAATTATTAGTTCTAATTAATATCTTTTTTAAACATATTAAATCATTAATTTAAAGTTATTTTATTTCATTATATTTCTATTCGTATATTTTATAAGTAAACAAATTTGTCAATAATATCGCAGTCTTATTTAGCTCAAAATATATATGGTAGCTTTAGAAATTTTATGAGCTAAGTTCTTGAAAAATTTGAATTAGTATATTTAAGGTTGGAAATTACCCTCCCCTATCTTCCTGACCAAATAATGAAATTACAAAATCTCTTAGTTGTTTTTTTTTATCATGATCATAATAATTTCCCCTAAACTGCAATTCGTTGTTTTCAGAAAGTAAATAATATCAAATTATAGATTAGGAAATTTACCCTAAATTATTCAAAATTAACTATTTTCTAAATGTGGTAGTGTAATGTTATGTTGATGAAAGTTTTTTCTCGTATAAAGGTCAGAAATATCTGATGAAAAATTAACGGATAGTAAGGTTTCGTGATTTTCAGCAGTTATTTAAGATTTCTCCGACTTGTACAAATATGTATATTAAAACGTAAAATAAATAAATAAAAAAATAGTTATAAATAACTGTGTTAATTGAACAAGCATCATTGATTCCCTTTCTATCAGTCTCACTCTATCTTTTTTATTTTTAATTATCGTAACGTTTATATACAACTATAAGAACAAAATGAATTGAGGTATGTAATTAAAAATAATAGCCAATGACAATAGAATTTGCCTGATTATGATCATTTTTAAATATTTCCACAGTATATTATAATTTGTTTTATTTGAAACATACAATTTTGGCCATTAAAGGATAAAAGATTAAATCAAATTACAGTCTAGGTTAAATATAACGATTTAGAAAAATCGACATGAATCATTAAATAAATCGATTCGTGTCAGATACACTATAGTCAAAAGATACTTCATACAACTTAAATAAAAAGTAGGTATAAATATACGACATTGTAATCAAATTATTTGGATCATTTAAAATAATGGAATTCGCATTTTAGAAATTGAATGAAAAGTAAACCAACAATTTTCATTTTATATTATAAGTAATATCTTCGAACTCAAACGAACGACCCCCCCCCCACCCCTTCCCTCCTAATCCTCTCCCTGAGGGATCACATCTGACTTTAATATGAATAACTTGAGAGACTTTTGGATAATAAAATTTTGAACGCACAATTCACACCTTTTATAATACTTTATTTTTTTTAATGATATATTTTATTATTATTTTAAAACTATTATACTCTAATTTACTTGTTAATAGAATTGATAGAATAATATTTCATAAAACTTTTCAACAATTCATGAAATCAAATAATAATTTTTATCAAAAAGATCTGGAGTGTCTCCACTCAACTATCTCGCAAATTTGAATTGGATTAAATAACATAAGTATTATATTTAAATTAAATTTAACTAATTATATATAATAAATTAAAATTAATAAATAATATTTAGTCTTTAGCTCTTTGTTGATGGCCCCACGTCACGTGTTGGCGCGTGAGATTTGCAGTGTTAAAAAATTAATTCCGGTACTTTCAGCAATTCAATCAAGCTGAAAATCTATATATAGCAGTTTTATACAATTTTTAATCATATGAAAAATTATCAAACATATATCTTTATTTTTACGGACACTTTAGAGGAAAAAAAATCAAAACGTTGTAGGTAATGACCCTCTTCCTGTTGAGCTACATTTCTCAAAAGTTGATAGAAAACTATGAATTTTGATTAATGCCCGTGTACCAAATTTGATGATTTTTGTGTATTCTTGTCTACATACACACACAGACCTTTTTCTCAACCTTAGTGAAAATGATTCAGGGACCTTAAAAACATATAAAAACATCAAAATCTCGACATTGAAAATTTTCGTGATCGCAATACAATCTTTGGCGAGATAGTAAAAAGGAAAAAACTAAACCCATACCGATAAAGGCGCTATCATGTTCGCCCATCTATTTATATAGATATACAACACCATTATAAATAATTTAAAATGTAAATCAATACTAAACGCTGTTCTACTACAAATTTTTAGCAAAAAATTTCAATTAAAATAATATATATATATATATATATATATTGAACAAATGTTTTTTTATTTCTTTTAATATTCCCTCACAATATATTCTATTTCGATTAGAATATATATTTATTGTAAAAAACATTTAAAAAATATGAATATTTTCAAATAATCATGTCAACATTAATCAGTTATAAATTTGGATGCATTTAACTAGAATTGGATGATGAAAGGACCAGATAACAGAAGATTGATGATGCATCCATCCATTGCACTAATGCTCTTCCATCCACCCCATAGTACTGTACCAATCTATTTTAATTTTTTTTTTCTTTTTCAGATGTACATCCATAGCAGGTTTTCTATATTATCGGAATATTTGGTCATCTGATTAATGAGAGTGCATTTAGTTTTATTGCTTTATCCATTTCAATTCAACTTAATATTAAATAATATTCTTTTTGGATTTTAAAATAACAAAAGTATTAATTAAGAGAAAATATATTAAAAATAAATTCATATTTATTATCTATAAAAGAAAAAAAACGTAGTTTTATTTTAGGAATATTCAGTAAAAATCAATTGTATCATCAGTTTAATAGAATATATCAAGTTATATTTAAAAAAAGAATATATATATATATATATATATATAGTATATATAAGATATATACGTATATATATAAGTAATAAAATTATTTATTAGGAGGAAAAATAACTCATAAGAATAGATGAATCATTCCATTGATTTAATAAATCACCAATATTTATTAAAAAAAAAAAGAAAAATCAGAAGAAAAAAAATTAAATTACTTCAAAAAAGTTATTCAAATAAAGTTATGAAAAATAAATAAATGTTAGCAAATTAAAATACAATTCAATCATAATTAAAGTTCATTGTAAAATACCCACTCAAAGTACATAATATTATGAGTGAAACGAACTTGAACAAAATAGAAATAAGCTTATATATTATATATATATATATATATATATATATATATATATATATATATTAATAAAATAAATGGAATTAAAAATAACTCTTTTAGTGGAAATGTCTGAAATTAAACTTTTAGTTGTCCTTATTTTCGATAAAATTAAAGAGGTCAGTTCTATCAGAATATACTTATATGTAATGTTATTATAAATTTATTTATCTATCTATATACATGAAAAATTTTAGATATATTCTGATAAAATATTGTATAAGATTTTATTCAAATCGAGAATGTCATGCGAAATTAAAAATCAATATAAATTCATTTTGTTTTAAAAGTATCTCTCGAATATTATCAATACATAAATACAAATTGAGTATTACTTATTTATTTATTTATTTATTTATTTATAATAGTTTTATGGACCAACCAGAAGAACTCATTTAGTATTTTTAAAGATTATATTTTATTTTATTTTTTTTTTAAATATTAGTTAAGTATATAACTTTTATACCAAATATTCATTTACAAGTGTCGATTTTCTACATTAAAATTTAATGTCTATTTGTTAAAAGTGAAAATATTAAATATTTTTCATAGCTTATACTAATATAAATAATTATGTCGAATTTTGTACCAATAAATTAAAATTTGTGAAGACATTAATTTGTTTTAATCAAAAAAAAAAAAAAAGCTGCTGAAAATTTACTTTTGCTTCAAGAAACTATTGAACATGCGTTAACTCAACAGATTGGCAAATTTAAACAATTTAAAAGTTGTAATTTTGATGAGATGGACAAAAAATCTTATTCTGGTCAACCAAAAAAGTTGAAAGCATTACTTCCAACAGATTTAAAATATGCATTTAAAGAAAAAACATATGATTCGAACGAAAAATGTTTGTTTTATTACAAGTTTTTTCAACCAAATAAAAAATAAATTAGAAAGATTTAAATGGGAAATTCTACCTTAAAATATTCTTATACACCAGATTGTGCTCCAACACATTACTACATGTTCTCATCAATACAAAACATTCTTCAAGACCAGGCTTTGTAAAATTTAAAAACAACATCGTTGTATTTATGTGAAATGGTTCAATTTTAAAAAAAATACTCATAAGTGAAAATATTTAAATTAGATGAAACTTAATTATCCAACATATTTTATTTTTTAAAATTGAATAAAAAGTAATATTTTATGGTAGATGTCAATTATTTTTAATAAATATTACCTGAATTAAAAAAAACACTTTACACGAACATGAGCATGAATATTATTACCAATAATCTCACTTTTTTTCTTTTTTTTAAGAACATTTTTAAAAACTTGATTAGAATAAATTTTTAATTAAAAAAATAATTAGAGAAGTTATACTTAATTTAACTTATTTTATGGAAGTTGCTTTAAATGGTCTTTTTGCTTGAGAAAATATATTTTTTTTCATCACTTTTCCAAAACTTTTTCGTTCTTTCACTGTTATTCCCTTTAAAAGATGCACATACAATTAATTTTATTATAACGTTTATTAAATATATTTGTAGTTTTTTATTTTTTTAATTTTTCATATTAATGATAGAAATAATATATATGTGATAATAAAAATTATAATAAAAATATACATCTATTCAATTTACATAGATTTTATTGAATTTTCGTTAAATATTATATTTAATTTAACATGCATTTTTACTTAGGAATTATTGACCCGAAATAAAACAAGATTTACGTAAATTAAATATAATTAGTGTTCATATTTATTTTAATTCTTTGTGAGAAGTTTTTAATATACTAATTAATTTATTGACGTAAAATATTAATAAATGAATCTTCTTGAGGTTTAATATTAAGATTAATTATTTATAGGAATTAATATTAGAACAGATGCTGTATTTCATAAATTAATTAATTTGATATTTATTATAAGAGAAGAGAAGTAAATATGTTTTATTTATTCATAAATACATGTAGATAGGGATATTTTAATTATTCTTATATATAAATATGTAATCCTCAAAACTCCTAATAGAGGCGACAAGGAATAAAAATAAATAAATAAATATATATATATATATATATTTATGAGATTTTAATATCTCAACTTTTAAAAAATATTACCCCTGTTACTTGGTTTGTTAATGACATCATGCGTGGGCCTAGATGGGTGACAAATAGCAAAATGATAGAGAATCCAGATTATACGAATAGAGAAAATAGCTAATGCGGAATTTTCATTGGCTAAAGCGCGACACCACGCGCGGTGTTATTAAAAACCAAGAGCCTGGCTCTGAGCGGACAGATCGCTTTGACCGGAGAGATCGCTCTGACTATCAAAAACAAACAGATTGCTTTTAACCTATGAAGAAGTTTATAATTATTTTTATAAATAAATCGTTTTTTTTAATGAAATATATCAGATTTTATTTAAAAGCCCAAAGAAGTATTCTTGGTACTCTCAAGAAATTTACCCCTAGACACCACAAACCGATCTCTTCCACAGCCTATATATATTTATATATATATATATATATATTAATAATAAATAATATAACATATGATAAGTCTATGAGAGTTCTAAACTTATCTTATGATTAACATCATAAGCTTTCTAAATTTATAGTTAAATAATAAATATGATAACATTTCGTTTCTCAATTATACATCTATATTTAAATGTGCGGCATTTTGTGATAATTTCATCTCTCTTGAGAGATTTCAAACCCCACTGGTGTGTTGAATATATATATATATATATATATATATATATATACTGTTAGTAAATAAAAGATACAAACTATATTAATGTACGGAAGCATATACCTACATGTATATACATACATAACATATAGAGAGTTCAGAGTAGACGATACCAATTGTACATGAATTTTTCATTTAATTCAACTGTCAACCTGTTCCCCGAAAAACTCCACTCCCTTTTTCTAGTCATTGTAAATGAATATCATCCGAAAATAAAAAAAACGTATAATAAAATATGAATGTGAGTATAAAATAATCATTAAAGTAAAGTACAAAAAAATGCATGTTGATTGAATTAAAAAGCTCTAAGTAATTATTTTATAAACAATGCTGTATCAATATTATCATTTTATGGTTTTAAACTCTTAATTTACAAAATCCTTAAGTTTAATTTTTATAAAGATAATAATAATTTTAAATTTAAATATTAAATGAATTATGGATATACAATTCATTAAAGTATCTGTGGATGGAGGTTAATAAATTTAAAAAAGTACTTTAATAATTTCGATTATTTATTTTGAGTGAATAGATTGTTTAGCAAAGTTATCTTTATGATGTATATTCAATGTACATTAATAATCTGATTATCTTCAAAGAAGGTTTATATTCTTATTTATTTTATTCATATAGAGATTAAAACTATAACAAAGTACGAAGATCATTCAATAAAGAAAGAGACAAATGGCAATAGCTCAAAAACGGTTCATTTGATTCTTACAAAATTTAGGCTATTTTTCAATATAATCACCCCCACAGTTATGCACTCGTCCCATCTTTCTTGCAGCTTCCTAATTCTTTTAGCAAAGAATTTTTTCGATTTACCCCGAAGCCATTTGTCTCTTTGCTTATTGAATGACTCTCAAAAGTTAAAAAAACAACTTAAATATTATTCCATTGAGTAAAAGAAAAACAATTTCTTGAATTTAGAATATATAACAGAATCGAAAGTTATAAAATTAAAATTAGTTATAAACTGCATTTGAAATACTATAGTAATATTCCTATATAACACCGAACATAATAAGTTGACCTGTGGCCAGGTCCGAACCGACCGACGGTTTGAAGTAAATTAATTTCCAGCTACAGAAACAATTTCAAATAATTTTAATATATCTATTAATGTAATAAAAAACATATATAGATACATAAATAAGAAATATAAATATTTTTAATTTTATTTTATTTATAATATATATGCAAGACCAGGCTGTGACGTCATGAATGGTTGGATGACGTCATATAATTTTAAATTAAGAAAAAAACTAATAAAAATGATTTTTCTCAAGAATAAAACCAATACAAAGTGCATGATTCGTGGTGATATGTAAAAAATCTCCTTATGTGAAATTTGGTGCGAAAATAACCCATACCTTCCTATCGTCGATCGCTAATACTACCACTTCCGGTTTCCGGATTTGCACCAAAAGTTGATCAGTTCATCATATTGATACATTAAGTAAATATACCAAATTTCATCAAAATCCGTTCAGCCGTTCAGGCTGTACACATCTATACGGACAGACGGACAGACGGACGGACGGACGGACGGACAGACATCATGCTAAAAATACTTTTTTCTGTTAAGAAAATGCATGATTCGTGGAGATATGTAAAAATCTCCACATGTGAAATTTGGTGTGAAAACAATACCTCCCTTACTATCGTCGGTCGGTAAAAAATATATTATTGATAAATTTTTATTAAAAAAATTGTAATTTTGTAAATAAATACTAAATGTACTTTGGCAATTAATAAATTATATTTCTTTCTTCAAGAATTTTACATTATAAAAAAAAATGAAAATAATAATCTTAAATTTTTTTCCATAAGAACCTTTCCTATGCTTATATTTTTTATTTGTTAGCAACATTTAAATAAAAGTAGAGAAAATTGGTCCAGGCGTTTCATCATTTGATATCATAAAAAATAACAAATAAAAATCTAAATATAATATTAGTTAATTTTTTTATTCAAAGGTTGATTTTAATTATATTTTTAAATTTGCATTTGTCATTTCTAATAATATATATTGAGAAACAATTTAAAATTCACTTTTTTAATAAATTATTTATCAGTTATATCTAAATATAACATTGGATCGAATTATATAGTGTTGGTAGTATGGATGGAAAAGCATAAATGAAAACGCCTTTAGGCTTAATCGTCGTTGAATGCTTCCCCCGGAAATTTCCCGTTTAATCCGTCTCTTAAGTGTATCTTAATCATTACTTGGAATATATTATCATCTGATCAGAGGAGATTGGTGGCTTAAAAGCTGAAAAGTTCCTAAGAAGGATTTGTGTTAGGGGATTTTTCTTAAGTGAACAACACAAGCTCTTCTACCTTCCCATCTAACCCCTCCCCCTTCTCTCCCCCATCACCACCTACTTATTGACTCATCTTTCAATATTGAATAGAAGTAAAACTTTTTCAGGCATAACTAAAAAATAGCAAATAATTAAATTTCCATCTAGAAAAATCGATCGATGGATTAAATTGTATAGGTTATCCATGTGAATTGAAATGTTGATTCATGACATATTTTTTGACAAGGTTTTTCAATAATAGTACATGAATAAGAAAATTAGTTAAAATATTATTACTATTATTATATTATTACTATTTATCTATTAAGATAAAAAATATTTTTCAAATTTAAATATAACGACTTATATATAATAATAAGTAATTATCTCATTTATTTTTCAATTCTTATCATTAAAAATTATATTCGATGAAATATTAAAACATATTAGAGAAAAATGATGTTTCAAATTGAAAACATCATTGTTTTTGTTTTCAGATCAAATACTAGATTAGCAAATCTAGGCATGAGCCTAAGTTGTAATATTAAATACTGATTGTTAAATTTGAAATTATACGAGTTCATTTCTAATAACAAACTCAATTCCAATTAGCATTGTTTTCTTCCATTTCAATAGGTTTAAATGTCTTTTATTACTGGAATTAATGTAGATCATACAATATTGAAAGGTAAAATATAATTTTAGACCGTTAGATACACAAATCAATAACTAAAACAAATTATATTCAGAAACAGCAAAGAATTAACTTCTCATTCCAATTCCATTCAATTGTAATTTCGATTTTTTTTTTTTATTTTTTTTTATTACTTGATAATAAAAACGAAAAGAATAATATTTGAATAGAAGTAAATGAATTTAAGTAAATTAGTAAAATGATTAAATTAAAATATTTGAATATCTTGTAGCTAGGGAAGGAAATTATTTATTTTTATTAGCATTATCTTTTTATATAAGTATGTTTTAATATTTGATTTTTTTTAAAATATATATTTAAAATGATAATTAAATTTGTTTAAAGAATAAAAATATATTTATAATGGAAATTTGTAAATTAAACCACATATTGATATTTGTTATTGTAAATTTATTCAAAAAATACAAACATATACACAACGTTTCGATTGCTACTTCTGCAATCGTTATCAAGCGACTGCACTGTTTGAGTGTCCAGTGACAAAAATATATTTATTTTTAAATAATTATTAAAAAATATAAGATTTAAAAAGAAAATGTATAAGAATTGCTTGGATTTGATATATTTAATTTTATATTAATTCTATCACGATATATATATAATGTTATTAAAAATATAAATAATTTCCTTTCCTCGCTACAAAAGTCACCATTTTATTTACAACCTTTTAATTAACCTCTTAATCTCAGAATATTTCACAAAACTTTTCTTATTTAATTCCTTACAAATATTTTTATATCTATTTATATAGTTTTTATATTATTATTATTTAAACATTTGTCATTATGACCAACAAGTCTGTCTCTTTTTTATTCTATTGGAGGATATCTTAATATATTTCTATCTAAAAGAATTGATTTGATGTTTGGGTGTGAATATAGTATGGGTTCTGGCAATGTCATGAAGAAATAAAACTCGCCACAGAAGAGAAGGTGAATGCAGAAGTTTCAAACTAGTTAACCTTACAGATAGCAGATGTTAATCACTTGAATATACAAAAGTTTGTAGAACATTCAACATCTACTAATGATAATGTCCTATCTTGTTTATGATCATTAAATTCTTTTGTCTTTCCATATTTCATTAAAATATTAAATATATGGTAATATATGTAAAATATATAAATACTTAAAACTTAATAAACTGTATTGTTTAACGCAATCGATTATAATAGGGTATTACAATTATCTTATTGTAATTTTAATTTTTCTAATACATACTTGAGTTATGAGTTGAGCTATCTACTCTCTATGTTATCTATTATATATAATTATCAGTTTAGATAATTTAAAATAAGTTGACCTGTGGCCAGGTCCGAACCGACCGACGGTTTGAAGTAAATTAATTTCCAGCTACAGAAACAATTTCAAATAATTTTAATATATCTATTAATGTAATAAAAAACAGTTATGGATATAACATAAATATTTTTAATTTTATTTTATTTATAATATATAAGGAAACTGACTGTGACGTCATGAATAAAAAACTAATGAAGATGATTTTTCACGAGGATAAAACCAATACAAAGTGCATGATTCGTGGAGATATTTAAAAAATCTCCTGTGAAATTTTGTGTGAAATTAACACTTCCCTTCCTATCGTCGTTCGGCAATACTACCACTTCCGGTTTCCGGATATACACCAAAATTTGATCTATTCATCATACTGATGCATTAAGTAAATATACCAATTTTTATCAAAAATCTATACGGACACACAGATGGACGGAAATTTGGTGTGAAAACAATACCTCCCTTACTATCGTTGTCGGTAAAAAATGGCGAAATTAAAGTTTAATCAAATAATCCTTCAATAAAAATACAATTTCCAGGGAATATAATAGTTTTTTCAAATTAATAATTAGTTTCTATAATCTATATTATTTAAAATATTTTAATTATTTTTTATTAAAATTAATAAAAAAATAATTCATAAAAAAATAATATTCTATAGGATGAATTCAAAATCTCAATGTTCCAACCTTCCATCTCTTTGTCTTATTCAATCTTTTTTGGGTCCCCTTTTCAATAACCATTTCTTATTTGAATATAATCAAAAGAAACATAAATTAAATATTAAAAGATTTTAGATGATACTCCGAGATATCTTCAGTCATAAAAAAAACAACAACAAACGATAAAAATTCCCTAAAGACTTCTCTTTGGGGGCATTCAAAAATTGATCAAATTAAAAATAAATAAACACCAAAACATGTTAAAAGCATAGTGAATATAAAAAAACTCATTTCGAATAAATAATTTAATTCAAACTCTTCTTTATAAAACAAAATAAAAAGTAAATATTAATATATTATTATATAAGTAGGTATCTTTTAAAAAAAAAGAAATGAATGAAATTATAAAATAAACACTCAAGTAGATTCATTTCATATACATAGAATATGTATTCCTTTGTTTTACAGGGACTTTATTTATTTAATTTAATTTATTTAACTTAGAGTCTATTTGATACATTATAGCGTTAGATATAATTATAATAAAAGGAAAGTTTGTATTTATTCACTTATCTAGAATAGATGTACACAAAAAGAAAAAGAAATTTTACTTTCCTCATGATTTTAAATTAATAATTACTACTATATTATTTAATGAATAATTTCCTAGGTTAGTAGACTAGATATGCTGATATTTACAATATTTAACTGTGAAAGATAAGCATATTGTATAAGTTTACTTTTAGGGTAGTATTTCATACTTAACTTCAACTTTAAAATAAATAAATTTTAATTAAAATTGATGAGTCATATAAGCAAATATAATAATATATTTTATTAATAAGGATATTAAATGATTATTTTGAGTTTTCTCTTTAATTTAATTTAGTTATTATTTGTATTCATCAGGTAATTAATTAAATAAACGATTTTATAAAAACTTATTACAGAATCTTGTCTCCACTCGATAGAATAAGTTAAAGGAAAACATAATCAGATTTTATAGCTTTGATTTTGCTTCTCTTGAAAAATTCAATTTTAAAATAATTCAATAATGTAAATGAAAGAAAACATCGAATATACTACAATCGGCAAAAAATTCTGAGAAAATATTCCATCACAAAAATTATGTAAATGGAATGTCAATGATATTTTCATTTTATTAAATTTATGAAGGGGAAAAATTGTATTTGCTTCCACTCAAAAGAAGGATAAGTATTTGACTCAAAATTAATGTTAAAAATAATAAGATAAAAAAAAATTTGAATCAAATATTCAATAAAAAATAAAAGTGATTATATATTTAAAAAATGTTAATTTTAATTACCAAAACAAAAATTATTATTATTATTATTTAAAATAAATCTTATATATTTATGTAAAATTGAATAATGTTAATTTAACTGTATACAAGTTAGTAACTTATAAAATGATGATAAAATGATGCTAATAAACTTGATGGCAAGAAAAACATTAATTTCACAAAAAAAAAAATTATAATATAATATTTAAATTAATCAGATAGAATCAAGATAAATATTTGATTAAATACTTTTATGGAAAAAATTACATCCCAAGGACAAATAAAAAAATATTAAATGAATCTCAAATATTGAAATACGAGAGATGGTCAATAAGTCCGAGACTTTAGAATTTTCTGTTTCTTAAATGGCAACACTGATCCATGTAAGCAGTCAACTATCAGCTGACTTCTGTCGAAATTTGAACTAGCTGGGTCTTTTAGTTTTTGTTTGATATCCATTAATAACACAATACATCGTGATTTACGAAGAAAATGGAAAAAAGTGAATTTCGTGTGCTACTTAAGCATTATTTTTTGTTGAAAAAACATCAATGAAACCGAGTTTTGGCGACGTTTCGAAATCGTGGATGAAACGTGGATCCATCACAACACACCAAAGACAAAACAGCAGTCAAAACAGTGGGTTTCTCTGGGTGAATCGCCACCAAAGATGTTCTCGACAAATTTTATTTTTTGGAAGGGATAAAAAAATTGTGTATAGAACTCAAAGGAGACTACGTTGAAAAATAAAATAATTTTTTATCTAAAAACCTATGTTTCAATCAAAAAGTCACGGAATTATTGATCTTCCCTCGTATTTATCTATTTAAAGATTAATTCAAAATTATATTATTTAAAATTTAAAAAAAAAGTGAAATATATTTTATTGATCTTATTGAAATTAAATAAATCTTTTACATGCAGTTTATATAATATATATTAAAAAAGACATTTAAAAAATATTGTGTTTGTATAAATGTTAAATAATTAAAGTTAAAAAGTAGAACAAATAGGAATTCTAATAATAAAAGCAAGCTATCTAAGTTTTCTAGACTGAAAAATTCATTTATTTTAATATATGTATAAGTAAATTCACTATAGCAAGAGATCTTATAAACTCTCTCTCTCTCTCCTCCTATCCACAACACCATAAAATTATCATTTTTTCTTCACCAAACTTATTTCATAATAATAATTATAAATTCATCTCGACTAAATGAATTACTCTAAACGTGAATATGTGTCTGTCCGTTTCTCTCTCAAATATTTTGCAACAAGGATTAATGATGACACGTTTGTCCTTTTTCCCTTCTATGATGGATAAAGTTTAAAGAAAAACATTATCTCGAATATGGGAGAGACATGCCAAGTAAAGAGAGAACCAAGGGACGGGGGAAGCTTTTTCTTTATTATCCACCACCATTTAGAAACAGACATTAACAACTGCTATATAAAACATAAATATGGAAAATAATAAATATTTCTCTCTTAATTTTGCATCAATGACAAATGAGAAGCTTTTCATTTTAGGTAGAACCAAATGGAAATGTTTCCTTATATATATAGATAAGCTTAATCTTTCAAATCTTGTTAATTCATGTAGAAAAATAGAACTTTATCTTCATTAAAATCTCTAGAAAGAGTAACTGGGATTAAAATAGTTATTTTCAATTTAACAGATTATTTCATTTATTTTATAAAATGAATTAAATTAGAAAAATAATTACTAAGAATAACAATATTATTTCATACTGCTTAAAATGTCAAAAATTATCATTATAATAAGATTAAGAAATTATGTATTTAATTTCTTTATGGCTCTTTAGAACTCGAAAGTTTTTGGCAGTAACAACCACATTCCTCCAAGTTCCTTTATCCTGAGCTACTTCCATCCAACTTCTACTTTCTCCTATCTCTCTTACGTCCCTTCCTACACTGTCCAACCACCGCGTCCTTGGTCTTCCAATCGGATGATTCCCAATTAGTCTTTTCACAAATGTATTTTTCGCCAGTCTTTCAATCCCCATTCCTCCTACGTGTCCTACCCATCGCAACCCTCTCGCTTTTGATACTGCCCTGACCTCTAATAAATTTACGAATATGTTTTTTATTATACAAAAATTTTACGTATATAATTTTATTGTGCAAAAATATAGCCAATGATGAACTTAATAAAAATAAACTTTAATAATTAAATGTAGGAATTAAATTAATATTTTTTTTAAACGTATCTTCTTCTTTTATTTATGAAACAACCCTAGATAAATATTAGTTGAATATAACAACGGTGGCCAAATCGTGGCTCGAGAGT
Source organism: Labia minor (assembly GCA_963082975.1). NCBI lineage: Eukaryota > Metazoa > Arthropoda > Insecta > Dermaptera > Spongiphoridae > Labia > Labia minor. Next base: position 26,692,480 of record OY720347.1, on the reverse strand, counting down.
CACATGCGACTCTTTTTGAGTTTATTGTGGCTCAATTAAAAAATTTAAAGTTATCATAATTTAGAATATATTAAACTGGAGAAAGGATACGTTATGACACATATTTATTTACATACAATTAGTTAAAGGAAATTTAAAATTTAGTTATTTCTGCAAGTTTTAAAAAGTGTTGTAAAATGTATCTGATCTATCCCAACTCTGTCTACTTTATTACAATAGCAACAGCAGAACTCTTGCATGCTGAGCGTACGACTTATTAATAATATAATTAGGCATTTTAATTGCGCACGTATTCGTAATATTTGCTTCTGTGACTACAAAACCCCTCCCCCTCCCAAAAAAAGTAAAATTTTTTTCCGATTTGGCTCTTAAACATTTTCGATTTTTCAATATAGCTCTAAGTATCACTAAATGTGCCCACCCCTGTATATAATAAAAAAAATAAATAAAAATAACAAAATATTTCGTGGTACTTGTGTGTAACTATGAATTCGTTTATAACATCTTGGAATTCTGTGTCCTAAATAATTTATATAATTTATCTAATATTTAGGAGCCTCTATGGCGTCTATGGGGTCCATGACTACTCAGCCTATTGTGTAATTTGCCAATGCCACCGCCTTAATTATTGTAAGTGAAAGTTGAAATATTGTTGAATAACTTAATTTTATATTTAACATTACCTTTGAAAAAATACATTATTATTATGTTACTATATCCATATCCAATATAGCTGTCAAGTAATTTTCCTTGATCTCTAAAAATTTTCGTTACACATAATTGATACAATAATTCTCTCTGACAACCATTTTTGACAGGCGTCTATTTCCCATGAAAGGTTGAAATTAACATGAATACATTCACGATGGAATCATCAGTTATTTTTGTTTTCTACATTCAAAATGATGTTTTTCTTGTCTTGACATAAATAGAGTAGACCAGTCAGTCATATTAGAGATACTATAGAAAAATAAGTTAATAATTTGTTTGTAATATATAGATAAATATACATATATATATGTACGTAAATAACTAGTATTTATTTAATATAAATGATTCTATGTTCATATAAAATTATGTTTGCCTTATTTAATTAAAATTAATATTAAGTTTTGACTTACCTAACAGGATGAGGTCTGGATGCTGGCTCACGAAGCCTCAAATTGTGACGAATATCCCAAGTAGTATTGGCACCTCTCCATTGACTCATGCCGATTGGAAGAAGTAAAGCCGTGTCTAAAAAGAGATAAACATTTTTTTTTATATTGATTATGGATTATAATGATAAAAATTAGCTTATTTTCTTTTTTTAATGAACGTCAAATGAAAGTAGTTTGATATTCCCAAATCAATTTATTAATTTAGTGACAAAATTCTTTTATCTCGCTACTATTTATTAATATTTTAATAATTTTTTTCTAAAATAAGATGAATAGACGTTTTTTAAGGAAATATATTCTATCATGTATATTCCAAGTACGCGCGCGAGTAAGGATTAAGTGAATGGGTCTGATTTCTATTTTTACCGACCGACGATAGTAAGGGAGGTATTGTTTTCACACCAAATTTTACATGTGTAGATTGTTACATATCTCCAAGAATCATGCATTTTCTTAGCAGAAAAAACTATTTTAGGCATGATGTCTGTCCGTCCGTCTGTCCGTCTGTCCATCCGTATAGATGTGTACAGCTTGAACGACTCAATGGATTTTGGTAAAATTTGGTATATTTACTTAATTCATCAGTAACATGAATTGATCAACTTTTGATGTATATCCAGAAACCGGAAGTGGTAGTTTCCAAATTAATTAATTAATTTTATATTCATTATCGGAAATTTTTCACTTAAAATATAGAAGTAAGATTAATAATTGAGTAATTAAACTAAAAATTAAAAACAAGATAATATAATTTAGTCATTTTAATTCAAGTTTTTAAAATATTTTTTTTTTATATATACATATTTATATAATGTTGTTTGGAAATTAATTTATTTCAAATCATCGGTCGGTTCTGTGCCTCAGCTCATTTTTATATATATTATAAAGAGCCATACCGGAGTAACACAACATCAGATGCTTTGAGTTGAGATGATGGTGTAATAACCGAAATGTTATATTTGTTTATTATAATATTTAGAAATACATGAAAAAAAAACTATGAAAAACTTGAGAGTTCATCAAGTGTTAATTATAAATCATTCTTATTAGGTTTTATATTTTTTACGATTAGTTTTAGTTTACATAACTTTTTAAAATATTTCAACTAGTTAGTACAGTTAAATCTATTCATTTAGAATTTTTATTATTTCATAATATTTATAATAAAAATTTTATTTGTAGTTAAAAAAAGTGTAACAAAACATTTAGAAATAAACGAAATAAAAAACAACATAAAATCTGTATAACAAACTATTTGCATACGCTTAGTTCAAATAATACTGAAAAGATAATAATAACAATAAAAAGAGAAATGGATTTAAAACTTCGATGTTAACTTAATGAAGAGCTTCATATGTCCACCGCGGATACACAGACACGATATTAAAAATTAAAAGTAATACATTTTTAAAAAATTTATCTTTATGAAAAATAAATATATTTTTACGTTTTCTTCTTTTTTATGATAAAAAAAATTAGGTTATCTACCACAATAAATGTGGTTGTTTAAATTTGAGGAAAATTCTTTATTAAATTTTTTATATGCATTATTCCATTTTTTTTAATTCAAATGAATAATTTTCAAAGCTGACAGAATATTTCATTTTCGAATAGCCAAAGATCAATGAATGGGTCCATCATTCATTAATTAGCTGATGACAGAAAAAGGGAGTAATTCAATTAAATTAGATAAATATTATAAAAAAAGAACAAAAATCCTCTCTTTATTAGGAGTAGATCCTCCATTTCGCAGAAAAAAAATAATACTAATAGAATTCATAAAATATATTTCTGTTATTGTTTTATGGGTCAATATTCATTTCATTGGAGCATATAGACATGAAAACAAACATTATTATATAAATATGATGCATATATATATAATAGCTTTGGCATTTACGCTACATTTGTTAAGGCTAATTAGTCGATTTCAAATTGAAAATAATTAAAATCTCAAATATAATTTATAACTACTGACGAGTAACGAAATTCTGTCATTTTTATTTGTTGTTGTTTTTTAATACACTTTGATACCACTCAGAAATTAAGCCTCTATAATTGTATAATTACCTTCACTAATTTTCACTACCCGTATTTTCATCTGTCAATATAAAATACTTAATATTTTTTTTTTCAAGATTCAGTTTTAATTTTTTACTATCTCGCCAGAGATAGTATGGCGATCACGAAAATTTTCGATGTCGAGATTTTAATGTTTTTATAAGTTTTGAAGGTCCCTGAGTCATTTTCACTAAGGTTGAAAAAAGGCTGAGTGTATGTAGACAAGAATACGCAAAAACGGTTTGAGATAGAATAATGAAATTTGGTATACGGGCATTATTCAAAATTCGTAGTTTTCTATCAATTTTTGAGAAATGTAGCTCATCTGGAAGTGGGGATCATTACCTACCACGTTTTCATTTTTTTGTTCTAAACTGACCGTAAAAATAAACATATATATTAGATAGTTTTTCAAATGATTAAAAATTGTATAAAACTGCTATATATAGAATTTCAGTTTGATTCAATCGCTGAAAGTACCGGAATTATTTTTTTAACACTGCAAATTACACGCCAGCACGTGTCGTGGTGCCATCAATAAAGAGCCAAACACACGCTGGTTTAATAAATATTAGTTATTAATTAAAAAACAATAAAATAATTTTTTTATAAGCCTGATAAAGTTTATGGATGAATTGCTTTATATTCAACTAAAAACGTTGGGCGCTTTTAGTTTTCATTTGATTTCTTTGCAATTAACTTCCTTTGTAGAGCTATATATAATTCATATATATATATATATATATATACTAAGATACATACCACAGTAAAACACTTCATTAACAAGTAACACAATTTCTTCAAATATAGTCAACCATTTTGGATTTGATTGATAAATTGTAAATTTAATAAAAATATTCTTTTAATTTTTAATACATACTTTGATATAAGTATATTACAGTGAAATAAAAGATTAATTTCTTAGCTCTTAAACTATCAATTTTATTGAATGATAAAAAAATTTATCAGTTTATGTGTTTAATAAAATTTTTATTATTACAAAAATCTGACTTGATTGATCATATAAATTTATTTATTTATATAAACTAAATGCGCCCAACGTTTTTCGTTGAATATGAAGCAATTCATCCATAAACTTTGTCAGACTTTTAGAAAAATTATTTTATTCTTTTGAGTTCATTGGAAAAACGTTATTTTATAAAAAAAAATTATATTTATATTATTAATAATATATTTTTTGAGAGTTCTCATCTCTTGATCACCTTTTATTATTTATTATTTATTGGCAGCAATTTAAAAAAAAATATTTTTTCTTCGTTAGCCATTGAATAATTATAATGTCATTAAATTTACAAATATATATATGGATATATATTTTTGTTATTCATTAATTAAAATAGTAAAATAACAAATGATATTGGAAAATAAATAATAGTTGAATACATTTTTTAAAAAAACGAACAATAATAAATAAACATATTTTTTTTTCTCACCACATAAAAAAAATCAGTAAAAAAACAAATGATCTCAAAAACCATTGCTGGGTAACATATGCGTATATATCAGAGAAAAGGCAAATAAATGAGAGTAGATAAATTTACTACGATTACACATAAGGGTAATTTAAATTTCACGATATATAAACAATATATCCTATATATAGAGAACCATTTTTAACACCTTCATTACTACTCTTAAATCATATGATTTATATTATCATATTTATTATTATTATTTTTTATTTGTATGTTATTATTCAAGTAACTTTTGTTATAGTTATTCTTCATTCATATTAATTTTTTTTTGTTTTCATAGGTCAATTAATATAATATCTTTTTAAGATTGAACGACTATTTATATATTTAGGCTTTTAATATATTTATTTAAAAATAAAACAAATAATATTTAAAATTGATAGTAAAAGATATATATATAAATATATATATATATTTATAAAATAAATAATTCATGAAATTCAGATGAAAATATATTAATTTTTTTAAACTTTTGATCTTGAATACTTTTAGTTAAATTTTTTAATATTACAATAGAATTATTTTATTTCATATTCATGCTTAATATAATAATGTTAAAAACAATTATTTTTAATAGTTCACATACTGAAATGTATAATATTCTATTTTTTGTTTTTTGTATTCCAATTTTAATTAATTATTTTTCCATATTTATTCTTAAACTTTTTGTAAATTTTATTATATATTAAAACTAGATTTCATATTTATAAACAATGTTTTTTTTATTATATGCCCTGGTTCACTTACATTTATCTTAAATGCCGAGAGTTAAATATATTCAATCAAAAACGGTTTATTTATTCTTACAAAATTGTGGTTATTATTAATACACTTTACTTAACTCACACTTTCAGGTTGTCCGTGTGTTGTCCGCGGTTTGTCCGCGGCATTTTATAATCGATATTTCAACAACTTCCCGTCATTCAATCAACTTGAAATTTTGCATACGCGCTTGCTCCTGCTAATAATACACGAATCAATTAAAAAATCCACTGAATTATTTATCTATTAGTGGTAATTAATTAACTAAACTTTTATATGCGGAATATGGAATAGTTCACTATTTCAATCATAGATGGCGATAGCAGTTCTACAGACGCTGAACACGACTAAAAAGTATAAAATAAATTTAAGTAAAAAGAAATCTTTTTAAAAAACACACTTTACTTAAAATTGCACTTAAAAGTAAAAAATAAAATCACTGTAAAGTGTGTGCGCTCAAATTATAATTATAACATTTGCTTCCACTATTGGGTACACACTTTACAGTGATTTTATTTTTTACTTTTTAGTGCAATTTTAAGTAAAGTGTGTTTTTTAAAAAGATTTCTTTTTACTTAAATTTATTTTTCAACATAATCAACCCCCACAGTTATGCACTTGTCGCATCTTTCTTGTAGCTTCTTAAGAATTCTTTCGATTTACCCTAAAGCCACTTTTGCACCGCTTCTTTAACTTCCTCATTGTTAGCAAATCTTTTTCCGCGTAGTGCGTCTTTCAGTGGTTCAAACATAAAAATCAAATGGGGCGAGGTGGGGAGTATAAGCAGGATGAGGTAAAACCTTCCAACCCAATTGTTCAGTATGTCTCTTTAATTATTGAATGACCCTCGTAAAATTCACTTTTGTTAGAAATTAAATTTCTTTAGCTATTTAATAAATATTAGTTATATGTCTTAACTATATATAATCTAATTCCACTGGGTTTATAACTCTCTTCTTCAATATATTTTAAATATTTTATAATTTATTAATTAAACATTTATTTTAAATAAAATAAATACAATAAAAAAAATATATAATTAATAATATATATTAAAGAAATTAATAATAAAAAATAATTTCTTTTAAATGAAAAATTGAAAAATAGAATTCGTAGAGGCGTTAATGTTTATTGATCTTTACAGGCAAAAAAGAAGCGCTAATAAAAACGAACGAGTCTGATTTATTGAAGTGATTCATTTATTTTTAAAATAGAGAAATTTATTTGATGTATAATTATTCAATTTTACAGAATTTAAATAAAATTAACTGGAATATATGTATACACATAACATAAATGGTTTTTATTAAAAAATAAAAAAAAAATTATTAAATGATAACTGAATTCAGAGAAAATTTGAATTTATTATAATCTTAACAAATCCATAAAAACATTACAAAATAATAGTGGGTAGAATATATAAGATATGTTATCAAAAAACTATTTTTCTAGAATTATTAATATAAAATGATACCCCTAAAATCCAGGATATGCAATATTGTCGAAAATACTAACAAATAAATTGGATAAACGGTGTAGATATAGATGCTAGGGTATTAATCCACCTACACTTAATTATAATTATATTCTCGGAAATTCATTAACGTTTCCCATAAAATTCTCAATAATGTTTCAGAATAATTCAAAATTTCCATTAATATCAGTTTCAATTTTATCCATCCAACTCACCTTATAATAAATTATTATGTCCAGTATCATTATATTCTTTTTTTCATGTCATTTCGTGTCATTTTATAAAATGTATCTTTTTTTCATTCCCGTCAAAATGAATCAAGATATCCCAACAAGATTAATTCAAATGAAGTCTCAATTGAATTTAAACATTGTCATTTAGACTATACAGTAAACATTGAATACATTATTATATACGGTATATTAAGATGAATTTGAGAAAAAAAATTCTTTTTTTTTGTTAATATTGCGAATCTTATCAAGTTTTTCTATATTTAAATGGAATTCATTTACTATAATAACATTTTATATAATATATATATATTATATACTTTTAAAATGAATAGAGGAGCCATTATAAGATCACAATACATATGCATATATATATATATATATATATATATATATATTGTATATTGTTTAGGTTTATAAATATTATATAATGCATGTCTGTATATTGTTTATGACATATACAAAGTCGATTTTTTAAAAAAAAACCTCTTAAGAAAGTAGTCTATAGAAAATGGGTTATTGTAATATAAAGATATTTTTTCGTTATATTCTCTGTATCTCTTTTATGTAGTAAATATAATGTGCCTTTTGCATTCACAAAATATGTCTCATAAATATTGTTTATTATTATACTTTAATATTTTTTTAATTCATTTTTGCTGACTTATTCAGAGGGTTAGAAAATGAATTACTTCATTTCTCTATCAATCTTTTTATGTTCGGGTGGTAGTTAAAAAGGCGGGCCGAATTTTTGCTTTGCAATTTTCAATGTAGATGAAATGTGGAGGTGGGGAGATGTTAGAATGATAGGTTAAGTATTTTTTTAGTTAACTTACCTCGAGCAGCGACGGGCTCGAGGCAATCGGCAGCGCCTCCACAACCCCTTCGTTGGACAAGCGCCGGGCATCGTCGTCCTCCGTGTTGGGCGGTTCGTACCACATGACGTCGTCGCATACGAAACCCAGAAGCAGCTCCGGATTCGCCACATCGAGCAGAGCATGGAGACCATGGAGACCAGGCGGACACTTGGCAGTCGAGCACTGTAAATGAAACAAGAAATTAGAAAAAGATAATTATTTTCACAATAAGAATAAAAATATTTTTTTAAAAACAATTATTATCTTTCCTATTTTCTTCTTATTTGAAAATTGATATTTATTTTTAATGATTGATAAACTGATTTAAATAATATATTAATTTTATAGATTCTGTTTTTGTTGTAATTTGTAAAAATATTCGCTAATTTTCATCAAATTAATTTACTCTTTGTGTTAATATACACAAATAGAGTAGGAACTATCTAATTTAAAAAGAAACTTCAGGAACCTTTATAGTTACGTTTATGTTCTTCAAGTAAATTTCTAAAAATACATTTTTTACTATCTCGCCATTATTCAAAATTCGTAGTTCTCAATCAACTTTTGAGAAATGTAGCTCATCCGGAAGAGGATCATTACCTAGCACGTTTTCATTTTTTTGACCGTAAAAATAAAGATATATATTTGATAGTTTTTCAAATGATTAAAAATTGTATAAAACTGCTATATATAGAATTTCAGCTTGATTGAAACGCTGAAGGTAGCGGAATTAATTATTTAAATTTTGACTTAAAAATGAAGGTAAAAATTTTAAATTTAAATTTAATATATCAATATATGTTAATTGATTAATTTAATTGAATAACAATACTATACTGTAAATTTAAATTTTTTTCATTAATTAAGCCAATTCAATTATACTTAATTTATAATTTAATTAATTAAATTAAATTTAAATATAATATATGTTAATTAATTCAATTCAAATTGCGAGATAATCGAGTGGAGACACTCCAGATTTTTTTGTTCTTAAAAAATATTAAAATGTATATTTTTGATAAAATTTCGGGCTGTAAAACATAGCTTTATTTTCTTTCTAAAATATAACTTATTTAGATATTATTTAAATTTAAATTTAATATTTATCTTGTAGAATTTTCCAATTGAAATCGCATTGAATAAATATTAATAATTGAACAAAATATCGTTATTTTTTGAAATCTTTACTAAATCCTCTTGTTCTGTTATTTGAATGAAAATTATTTATTTATTTATTTAAAACTCCCAACAGGATGTATGTATTCCAATTGAAAGAGAGAGAGAAAAAGAGAGATTACAAATAGAAAGAAACAAAAAGAAAAAAATACATATAACAATATAAAAAGATATATATAAACAATCATACACAATTTTAATACATTCAATACATTTCCACATTGCATTCAATCTAAACATCGTCTATTCCGAGACCATTTTAGAAATTGGTGAATTTTTCTCAATCTTTGTTTTAAAATTGTAACAGGAAAAATTACACATAATATGAGAGCAAAAATTAAATTATCTTAAATACCTAAAATAATAATCTAATATATATATATATATATATATATTAATATATATAAGAGGAACATTTATTTTATTTTTGAGTATTTCTTGGAAATGGGCTGAGGTGGTCTTTGAAGGGATAAGGGAAATCTCCACAAATGGAAAGTGAAGTGGAGCGATGAAAAGGAATATTCAAGTTTGTTCCTTGTTACAGAAGAGAATAGAATGTATTTGGATTAAAAGGGATTTGATTTAAAGATGAATTTTATATATATATAATTTAATATACATTACATTAACTTATACCTTTTGTAAATAAACCTCAAGTCAAGTCTTTATCACTCATGTTCACATATAATTTTGGTCATGATCGTCATAGATACATAGATAGATAAATTTTAACCCCTAGCGATATTTAACGAACTTTTTTTAACGAATTTTTTAACGAATTGTTTTAAATCTTAAATACCTAAAATAATATTTAATAAAATTTAAATTAAAGTAAAAAACCTAGGGATGGGAAGATAGGGGGAGATGAATAAAATCAATGTAAGCTCGAATTTAAAATTACTTAATTGTCTAATTTCTAATATATTCTACGTTTAAATTTCCAATCAAATATGTTTGTTATATACATAAAATATAAGTTATATTTATATTTAAAACAAATAACATATTTTATGTAAAAAATTAATTATAGATGAAGATTTTAATTTATAATTAATTAAAATTTTTATCTAGCTAAAATACAAATTCTATATTAAAATAATTTATTTTGTTTGTAATGAATATTAAAATTAATTATATGATGGTTATTTTAATTCTTAGTGAATAATTCATTAGCATTTCAATTAGAATAATATAAAAAAAAGTAATAATAATAAAATACAAATTCTTACTATTGATAATTTTTTATTTATTTTTTATTTTTTAATGTTACATTGAATTTTTTGTTTATTCTAGTCAGCAGAATTGTTTGGTTAAGCAAAAACAAAAACAAAACAAAACAAAAAAAAAAAAAAAAAAAAAAAAAAAAAAAAAAAACAAAACAAGGTCACCACTCTTTGGTTTCAGCAAATCTCGAGTGCCAATCGCACTATCCTCGTAAATCAATCCAAGGGGCTACGCCCCCCAGACTCACGGATATCATGGGATGTCATCATTTCCTGTCGTCTGCTCCCCTGCCAAGTGAATACATGAGCAACGGGGAGGGGTGGAAGTGGGGTTGGAAGTTCACTGCCACCGGGCTCATGCCGGGAAGGGGGTCGGTTGCACAGCGAGATTGCAAAATCATGTATGAAAAGATGAGAAAAAAATCAAAGTTGACTTTCCATTTCCACCTTTTTTTGCTTATCATTATTTTATTTTATTTAAATAGAAATTATTCTTTAAAATTTTTTTAATAATATATAATCTTAAAATAAAAATAAAAAAAGGATAGTTGCTTTACTAAATTATTGTTTATAATTTTTATTTTTAGTACTTGGATACCTCTCGTATAAAATACTTATTTTAGTCAATTACAATTTATAATTTCCCATTAAATTTTTTTTAGAAAGTATTTTTTAAATATTTATTGCTTAATAATAATTATTCAAAAATGACTTATGGCAATTATTTGGGGATTTATAATATAACTACAAGCGCTAAGATCTAACTCAATAGAATAAAACAGTAGTAGTCAATTTAACAACATGTAATAATTTCGGAAATGAATTCCAATAGCCTTAAAAATAATAAATATTATTTCGCCATTTTTCTTTTTACCGATTGACGATAGGAAGGGAAGGTATTGTTTTCACACCAAATTTCACATGTGGAGATTACATATCTCGACGAATCATGCATTTTTTTAACCGAAAAAAGTATTTTTAGCATGATGTCTGTCCGTCCGTCCGTTCAACCGTTGTGTGTCCGTATACACGTGTACAGCTTGAACAACTCAACGGATTTTGATAAAATTTGGTAATTTACTTAATGCATCAGTAGCATGAATTCATCAACTTTTGGTGTATATCCTGCAACCAGAAGTGGTAGTATTATCGATCGACGATAGGAAGGGAAGGATTGTTTTCATACCAAATTTCACATGAGGAGATTTTTTACATAACTTCACGAATCATGCATTTTGTTAACAGAAAAAAGTATTTTTAGTATGATATCTGTCCGTCCGTCCGTCTGTCTATTGCGTGTCCATATAAACGTGTATAACTTGATAAAATTTCGTATATTTAGTTAATGCATCAATACCACGAATTCATCACTTTTTGTGTATATCCGGAAACCGGAAGTGTTATTTTACAAAGTATTAATTTTATATTCATTATTCCAAAATATTTCACTTAAAATATAGTCGTCGTCAAATTGTCGGTCCGTTCTGTGCCTGGCCACAGCTCATATTTTTTATGATTATACTACATCTGCAGAAAACAAAGTAAATATATATATAAATTTATAAAAGAATTATATTAAAATTGACAAATTCAAACTCGAAATACCTAATGAGTTCTTTTATTTTTTATAATTTTTCTGATTTATTTTTTATATAATTTTTTTTTTTATATTTCAACTTTTAACAGTCAAAAACAAATCAGAATAAATATGAATATTAATAAAAAACAACTAATAAAAAGTTTGTTTTTTTAATCCAGAATTATTTTTATAATAAAAATAGTTCTTATTACCTTTTAATAAAAATTTGAAATATTATTAATATCATGAATTACATATTATAAAAAATTGAATATGAATATAAATATTTATTCTTTATTTCGAATCATGTTAATATAAGTACCTACTTTTTTGAAATGTTTAAGTTGCTTAATATTTTGATTAGATTCATTATTTTCCTTTTTATTATTTTTATCTATTCATTGTTTATATATATATAATTGTTTTATAATACGAGGCGAGGTCTATGACTTTGGAGGACAAAAATAGATTTAGGGTATTTGAAAGTAGCATATATAAGCCAAAGAAGGAAAAAATTACCAGTGATTGTTTATCGATGAATTGCATGCTCTATAGGCCTTTTCAAACATAGTTAGTGTCCTCAAATCAGAGATAGTAATATGAGAGACGTGTGGCTGTAAACCATAGATAAAAACTAGCGAAAAACTTGTTTGTGTGGAGTCCAAATGGGAAGCGATAAGCTGTTAGGTTAACGATTCAGAATAGTACAGACAATATAAAAAGTGAATGTTGGAAAAGAATAGGATTTGGATAGAGATAGCTCAAGATTTTGACAATTGAAGGATTGTGTTTCTACAGTCAAGATCTTTCAAGTTCTTTAGGTTCATAAAAAAAATATTGTTTGAAATCCTCAATTTTATTTCAATTAATTAAATATATATATATTAAATATATATATATTAATTAAATATATAAAATCCCCCAATTGATCCACTTCATAAAATTTCATTATTGGAATATTTGTTAAATAAGAGGAAGGGATGAAACAATACCACTGAGGAATCGATACTTTTACTCGATACCGTATCGGTCGAAAAGTATCGATAACAATTCGATATCTATTGAAAAATATCGATGCTTACTCGTATCGGGCGATTTTTTTGTAGAATTTCAGGTAAATAATAACAGCAAAAACTACTGTTATCCTATTTATTGAATTAGACAAAAATATACATATATATATATAAGCTTATTAATTGAGGATGCAAGAATAAAATAATATAATATAATAATTCGCATAAATTGAAATTTCTACAATCGTAATCGCAAATTTTTCATAAATAAAAATATGAAATATTACATAAATAAATTTCCAATTTCAAATATTGTTTATAAACTCGAAATGACAGTTCCATAGGGAAGAGAAATAAAATGAAAAACAAAGAAAGATAAAATCTCATATTACTAACAACCAACAATAAAAATTAAATGTTACTGGTCTTCTGAACGAATTCAGCTTGCCTCGTACGCAGCGTAGTTACAGAATCATAAATTAAAGTGGTACAAACTATTCCACTTCTTTCTAGTACAATTTAGTTGAAATTTACGAAATAAAATATAAATATGCTTCCTTCAAACTAATTATCGAGGACGTGTACTGAGTATCGACAAGTATTTTTGACCGATATCTACTTGGTACTCGACTTCAAAGTATCGGTTCTAAAAGTACTTGGTATCGAAAGAAAAGTATTGAATAAGTACTTGTATTTTCTCGTATCGTATCATCCCCAATAAGAGGAAATGAATATTTGTTAATAATATTAGAGGAAATGGACCAAAATATGTGTTAATATAAATTAATTGTATAATTTAATAAATAGATAGAATTAATTTTTTTTTATTGATATTTTATTTTAATGAAGTTTATTTTTTTTCTTTTTGAAAGATAATAAATAGCATGAAAATAAAACTTTTCATCATTAAATTTATTGCAGTGTTTCAAGAGGTTTCAATTGTCCTTAAAAAGTTTTAATCATATCCAATCAATATAAAATAGAAATTTTTTTTCATTCTAAAATATATCCAATCTCTTGCCCTCTTGAAATATTTTTATTTATTTTTGTTTTTATTTAATAGAAGAATTTCATATTCTAATAATAATAATAATAATAATAATGTACCTTGTACAAACTGGAAACGGCTAAAAATCCCTAAAAATCCCTAAAGTCAAAAATCCCTAAAACCAAATATCCCTAAAAAGAAAAAACCCTAAAACGGAAAATCCCTAAATAAAAATATCTCTGACTGAAAAAATCACTAAAAACAAAATTTTTCATTTTTGTATTAATTTTAATTGTGATTAAGAAAATTAAAACACAAGGTGAGCATGACACCCAGTTGCCTGAGACAGTCGTCTCCCAAGGAGGTAATCGGGCCTGGACCGAAAATAGGGAAAAATAGGTCAAAAATACTTACATAGGGCTCACACGTGATTTTTCCAAAAAAAATAGGGGTGTCAAATACATATGTAAAATAAAGGGAATTTACTCAAATTTCGTTTATTAGCATACGTTTTAATACCTTAATGATTCCAAATACAAAATACACCATTTGCACCGTATATTTCACCAGGGAATATTCAACGAAATTTATGAAATTTACTATCAGAGGTTGTCTTTTTCATTTTGCTCAATGCATTTATAGAAACATCAAGTCATTGCCAGAAGTTTTGAAGCTCTATAATGATATAGATAATTCTGACAACTCCACTCATTTACGATCTCTTGCAGCTTTGGCGTTGGTACCACCATCAAAAGTCATTATAGACTACCAAGCATTAGCTGGATCAACAGGGCAAAACTTGAAAAACTTGAACTTTTTTTTTTCTTCGAGAGCACTTAGCTAGGTGAACAATCTTTGAGACTGGCTTTTATGACCCCGAATTCGACAAGCATCATTGGAACATCTACGATGCCACTTTGGTGGGTTTGCCTCGAACAAACAATACATTGGAAGGTTACAACAATGCTCTTCGTCCACACTTAGGAGGTTATAAGACATCAGTATGGGACCTGATTAAGCAAATTCATATTGAGCATAACCTTATTTCTTTGGAAATCTGTCGTGATGTTCGTGGTAAGAAGCCTGATCCACAAAGGAAACGATTCCGCGACTCGCATGATAGGCTTCTGACCATAATGAAGGCAAACCATGAAAAATGGGACGCTAAAAAACCAGATGGAACAGATATGATGGAAGACACCAAGCATGATGTATAACTACCTCATTCAAGACTCTTCGGCTATTCATTATTAAATAAGTATAAAAAAATTAGGGAAATTTTTTATTAGGGATTTTTTTATTTAGGGATTTATTCTTTTAGGGATATTTTATTAGGGATTTTTGGTTTAGGGATTTTTTCTTTGGGATTTTTTTACATGGTTTCGTACAAACTAATGAATTTAATAAAATACATTCAATATATTAGTTTTCTATTAATTAGGCGCCTCGCATCATCCCTATTATAATTCATTTCAAACGTCCATTTTTATTAATTTATTAATAATTTATTAATTTAATATTCATTTTGAATACCTTCTTATTTTTATACATTAAAATAAAACAATTTCTTTAGTTAATCAATTTATATTCCTATTAAGAAAGTTATAGTTTCCAATTAATTTTTAAATATATATTGGATTAATTTAAATGATTATAAACTCTTGTTCAGCGGTCATTATCATTGCTAGATAAATAAATTGATTTCTAAACCAAGATATGAAATGGCCGCAATTTGTAGTAAAGAGGCTGAGGAAAGGGACGGAAAGGAATGTGACAGTTGAAGGAATTTCAGCACCCTAAATATATAGATATATAGATAGATAAATGTCGCACTGTTTAACCCCTGCAATTCTATTCTCAATAAAGAATTAAAAATTAAAATAAAATATTTTTATTAAATTTAAAAAAAAAATAATTTTAAATTAAAAAAAATTGGTAATTGTTCAGGAAACCGGTCACCTCTCGGATTTTGGTGAAACTTCGCCAGTGGATTACTTGTTTAATTTTAAGAAACTTTTTCCTCAGGCAATATAGGAAGTCTCTTGTAGTTTTTGAGATAAAAATAATTAAAGTTTGAATATTAGCAATACATATACATCCATTGGACGCACAGCGGTTAAGGTGAAGCCCTCTACTGGCCAAATCAATAAAACATAAATATGTCTGTCCATAACATTCCTTCTTGTGTGTTTATTGCACAAGTTATCTATCACGATCATATAATGAATTTATGTATTCATAACACATGAATGTATTTAATGCAACTTTACATAAACTTTATCATCTTGTTAATAGGTATAACCCAAGTTATTTTATTGTATGAATGAATGTTAATTATATCATAAACCAATTGTTTAAATTCATGTTTTTCAAACTTTAATTATTTTTATCTGGAAAACTAGAAGAGACCCCCTATATTGCATAAGGAAAAGGTTTCTTAGAATTAAATAAAGAATCCCCAGAAGTTTCATCAAAATCCGTAAGATGACCAGTTTCCTGAACATTTACCAAAAAATTATATAAATAAATATTTGTATATCTAATTAAATTCGCTTGAAGATTAAACTCTCTAATGCAATTGAATTATTATAATTAAATGACAATAGAAGAGACAGTGTGAAATTTAGAGGATAGATTATCTAACGAAAAGTTTATCTAAATATAAATGAATAAATATAAACAGACAAATAGATAAATATTGTTGTTAATAGAAAGTTGTCTCAGGGATAGCAAACAACGAAGCAAGATTGCTCCTCATCTCTCCATCCATAATACGACTATCAACAGAATCAAAATTCTTCAACTAATTCAATTTCTCTCTCTTTCTCTCTCCTTCTCTCTTAAGTTACAAACTCCCTGGAGTCAGTGTTTAGCCGTGGAAGAAAGAGAGAGAGAGAGTGAAAGGAGTTGTTGCCAATTTTAGTTGTCTTATCTTTCATCTCAAGAGACGTTAAGAGATTTTCACTCAATTTCTTTTTGAAAAAAAACAAAATCCTGAATAATAGAAGATAAAAAAAAATGTCATATATATTCAAGTTTTATAATAATTTTTTGTATAATATTTATTAATTAAATTATAGTAAATATTTCAAACCAAAAACTTATACTAAATTATTATTATTACTCTAATTTTATATGCTAGTTTTATTAGAAATTGATAATTAATCAAATATTATTAATTATTATATATTTATTAAATTAACTTTCGATTCTTAGTTTACTAGTTCAACTTATTACGGTTATAGAATTTTGACTTGACTTTATAATTGGATTTTACTTTTAAAAAATTAAAAATAATTAGCAAATAAGAAGAAAAGTATATTAGAAATAATATTTTTTATTTTATATTAATATTATAAATCAAAAATAAGCGAGGGTGTCCTCCCCTAGACTTTCCCGCATATAAATAGGTATAAAGAGTTGTGAATGAATATTTAGAATGTGTAAACTTGATAAAGAGCCAGTTCGTATTAGTTTATTGGTGTCAAATTTGATATTTGGTAACATTTATATATATATATATATATATAGAATAAAGTGCTACTTCCAGTTAACTGATATTTTAAATGTAAAAAAAAAACAGATATGGATATAATATAAATATCTTTAATTTTATTTTATTTATAATATATAAGGGCTGGCTGTGACGTCATGAAGTGCTGGGTGACGTCATATAATTTTAAATTAAGAAAAAACTAATGAAGATGATTTTTCTCGAGGATAAAACCAATACAAAGTGCATAACACATGGAGATATGTCCTCACGTGAAATTTGATATGAAAATAACCCTTCACTTCCTCTCTTCGATCGGCAATACTAGCACTTCCGGTTTCCGGATTTGCACCAAAAGTTGATCCATTCATCATACTGACGCATTAAGTAAATATACCAAATTTCATCAAAATCCGTTGAGCCGTTCAAGCTGTACACATCTATACGGACGGACGGACGGACAGACATCATGCTAAAAATACTTTTTTCTGTTAAGAAAATGCATGATTCGTGGAGATTTGTAAAAATCTCCACATGTGAAATTTGGTGTGAAAACAATACCTCCCTTACTCGGTCGGCAAAAAGGAAACGCTACTTGTATAGGTAAAATGTCACTTCGGGTAGTCAGATCATGATGAAATTTGGTATCTGAATTTTTTTCATATTTTTAAATCTATATACAAAATATGAAACAAATATCTCGAAGCAAACTGGTACTTTACTTGAAAGGTAAACGCAACCAGTGTAGGTAAAGTACCACTTCCGGTTAACGAAATTTTGATAGAAATCTACAAACTGTGAATAATATCGGTGTACCAAATTTCGAAGTCTTAGCTTGATTAGTTTCTGAGTAAATTTGCTTACAGACATTACATACATACATACATACATACATACACACACACACAGACATAATTCGAAAAATGGTATTTTCCGGCTCAGGGAGGTCTAAAACGTCAAGGTCTATCGAAATCTCGAAGTCGAAATTTTTGACGATTCCAATACTTCCCTTATACGAAGTATGCGGGAAAGTAAAAATTAATAAGAAACACTAGCTCAACAAAAAATAAGCGGAGTGTCTCCACTTGACTCTCTCGCAATTTGAATTGGATTAAATAATATGTTATATTTAAATTAAATTTAATTAATTATAAATCATAAATTAAAATTAATAAATAATATTTATTAAACCAGCGCGTGTTTGGCTCTTGATGGCACCACGTCACGTGTTGGCGCGTGATTTGCAGTGTTAAAAAATTTAATTCTGGTACTTTCAGCGATTCAATCAAGATAAAATTCTATATATATCAGTTTTATACAATTTTTAATCATGTGGAAAAACTATCAAACCTATATCTTTATTTTTACGGTCACATTAGAGAAAAAACAATGAAAACGTAGTAAGTAATGACCCTCTTCCGGTTGAGCTACATTTCTCAAAAGTCGATAGAAAACTACGAATTTTGAATAATGCCCGTCTCTGGCGAGATAGTAAAAAGATAAACGGTGTAGGTGCATATAGTTTGATGCCAGAGTGAACACCCAACCACCCTACTCAATCAAAAAATAATTTAAAGGTAAATTTATATATGAAAAATATTTAAATCAATTTAAATTAGTCTTCAACTATATTAATAATAATAATATTTTTTCATATATTTCCTCGATCAACAAACTAAACGGAAAAACGAAAAATTGTGAACAATAATGAAAATCCTGTCCGCTCGACTCACATAGTATTTGTCATCCCGTATTGCTTTGACCCGCAGGGAACAACGTCTTTGTCGGTCTTTCCGAGCGGATGACATTCGCTTCAGACATTTAGAAAAATCCAGTAATCTATTTGGAATGTCTTCCTTTTATACAATTTCATTATATCATCATTATATAAAATTGCTGCCAGAAGGAAAAAGAGAGAGAATTAATTTTATATTTTATAAGGTTGACTTGTCAGGTTGGTCAGTTAACATGGATTAGTCGTTCAAGAATTTCAAGAATTTGTTACAAATATGTTCAGCTCAATTTCAGTATAATTGTATAATAAAATATATAAGTAAAAAAAAATTGGTCAAATGTTATTAATAATGAACTGATTCAGATCTAAAAAAGGATGCACAAAAATTTAATTAAAATTTACAATAAAGGGGGGTTTTAAGGTGGAAAATACATCTGTAGAGGTCTTGTATTTTTTAAAATTAATACAATTATCAAATACTAGCAAAATATACCTATATTACAAACTGGCTTATTTCCTATTTTGAGTTAAAAAATGTAATGTTTTGCTCTAAATAATTGTAATATTATTGCTAATACTGGAAGAAATACGGTATGTGATGCTTTTTTTACAATTAAAAAGTAAAAACAGGGCAAAACATAACGAAAAATTTATGAGATATACGGTGAGAAATCTTTAAAACATATAAATGGTTTGATTCATTTAGTTTCATTATCAAAACATTACAAGCAAGACCTGTAAACAAGCTGTCAGGTAAAAGCAAAGACACTAAACTTCAACCATATGATAGTTTTCAATCTTTTGCAAAAGCAATCAGCTAGAAGCCCTATGTATTTTTAAATTTTCTATTATTATAAAGGGTGTTTTTTTCGAGGTATAGAACTTTAAGTTGGCATTAATGTTCAAGTTGACGACCGATTTAACAGCTCTCAAGTGATTTATTCTCAGTTTGGTTTAGCAATTCAACATGAATAGACTCACGTCTGAACAACGCTTACAAATAGTGCAATTTTATTTCGAAAATAATGGTTCTGTGCGGAATACGTATCGTGCACTACGTCCATTTTATCGTCGACAAAATCGTCCATCAGAGCAGTTAATTCGATTAACTATGGAACGTTTTCCCACCACCTTTACTCTTATTGATAACTCGCATCCCCAGAGACGCCGTACGGTGCGTACAGAAGAAGCTATTGCTACTGTAGAGCGTAGCATTGAAGAAGACCCGAATCGGTATAGAGCCATGATTACTAACTTTTTCATTCCTGAATTGAACAACCATGATGTCCAGGAGCTGAGGTTACAACAAGACGGCGCAACATGTCACACAGCTCGTGCCACAATCGATTTATTGAAAGACACGTTTGGTGACCGCCTAATTTCACGTTTTGGACCTGTGAATTGGCCTCCAAGATCTTGTGATATAACACCGCTAGACTACTTTCTGTGGAGCTATGTAAAGTCATTGGTCTATGCAGATAAGCCACAAACACTTGACCATTTGGAAGACAACATTCGCCGTGTTATTGCCGATATACGGAGATAAATGTTGGAAAAAGTTATCGAAAATTGGATGCCCAGATTGGAGTACATCCGAGCCAGCCTTGGCGGTCATATGCCAGAAATCATATATAAAATGTAATGCAACAAGATTATCTTTCGTATAAATAAAATTCATGTCAATCGAATAATCCATCGTTGTTTTATTGCAATTTAAAGTTCTATACCTCTAAAAGAAACACCCTTTATTTAGCAAAATTATTCAATAATTATAATAATAAATTAAAAATAGTATCTTAATATAAATTTTAACTTAAATACTCTTAAAGGATAGGAGGGTTTGAGAAAATAGAACTCATAAAGGGCTGTTCTACCACATAGGTATTTTATATCCTACATCGTTTCTAAGAAGCCGACAACGCTCAAAGTTTTCATGTCGTACCCATAGTTTAGTGTAGAATGGGTCAGTGTTTGAAACAATTTTAATTTTAATTTTTGTTGGTTTCAATTATATATAATAAATAAAATAAAAATAAAATCATTCAATATATTATATAAAAATAATATTAATAATAATAATTAGGAGTTTTAAAATAAAGTTATATTTATTATAAATATAATATACAATTCTACAATATATTTAATAATTATAGTATATATATATAAATATATATATATATATATAAATAAAAAATGGGTACATTATACTTCTGACTCGCTTTTCCATCCTAATGGATTTGCATGCATATATTAATAATGAAAATGGTTTCCTGAGAGAGGATTTCATTACCTTTCATGTTTCATTTAACTCTCGTAACAATTGAACTAATATATTCGTTTCATATTCGCTTAATGTCACATCATTTCATCCCGTAAATCATATCAAATTGTAATTTGGTTATGGGATTGCAAATTTCGTGGAAGAAATTAGGAAATGTCTCAAGAATAAACTGCCAATTAAATCGAAACGAGCGAATGATAGATCATAGTCGAGTTTATGAAAAGAGAGATTTATTTGGGTTAATTAAATTAATTCAACGTTGGTTCATATTTTATTAACTTATTAAACCACCCCATATTCTCCCGAAACGGATAGATAGATAGGAGAACCAAATATTAACATAATTCAGAACCAATATTTCCAATAATATAATTAGGCTCCGTTATAAATTCAAATGAAATTATCATTGTAAATAGACATTGATTTTAGTTATAAAAGCAATTATCTCAAAATCGATTCATGATTTTGTTGTCGGTAGAGGTTTTAAAGCTCGGCTAGGAAATTACGAATTTCGTTTGGTAAGAGACGACGATATTAATTCAAACTTAATTCGAGAAAATAATTTAGTATGTAATGCCTGATTGAACTCAATGAAGTTGGTTTAACTCTATTCGGCTTTGAATTCAATAATTTAAATTTATACAGGATATGGGTTAATAAAAGTGGTATGGGACAATTATGAATGGGCAAATAATAGAAATTAATTTTTATCATTTTTATTTTTTTAATACATATTATTAATTTTATTTTTACATACAATAATTTCTCATAATAATGAACTATACCTAGAATACATATAATATTAGAATTAATTTTCCCAAATAGTTAATATTAAACTAAATTTAATTAAATATATCAATTTCAGATTAATTAAA
Organism: Labia minor; assembly: GCA_963082975.1. NCBI lineage: Eukaryota > Metazoa > Arthropoda > Insecta > Dermaptera > Spongiphoridae > Labia > Labia minor. The sequence goes on along the minus strand of OY720347.1, from coordinate 26,670,077 downwards.
TAAAATCAAACATTAAGAATTTTTATAAGTTTTTCGTAAAAATTAGAAATGTCTAAGTACTCTTTTAGAATACAAAAGATGTTTTCTAAAATAGTTTAAACATTATAAATTAGGTTATTAGCCAACATAAAGAATAAGTAGAGATTTACAGTTTAATTTTCAATAAAATTCGTCTTCTTTAAATTAAATACAAATAGCAGTATTTTTTTTTTATTGATTTACGTAATCTCTTCCATTTTCAAGATCTTATCTAATTATCATCACAAATATAATCGTTAAATTAAAATCATATCTTTATACATAATTAAAAGAAGTTTTCAAGATCTGAACAAGAAAAGAGTTTATTTTTCCATCCCTATTATCAAAAATGTTTCAGAAAAATTTCTACTGAAATTTCTGAATCTAAAAGAGCGAGCATATTTAAAAGAGACATTTAATTTGTTATCTTTGCACAAGTTTTATAAAAATCTGCTACCTGAAAAATTTCCGAATTTAGTTGATAATGAAAAATATATTAATTAACTTTTTATTTGGTTCAATATGTCGTTGTGAATAGCTCTCATTAAAATTAAGTTCAATCTACAATCAAAATACAGAACATAAATTACAGATGCAGGTATGAACAACAACTTTTTTAAGTAATGAAACTCATTGATGATTGATTTATAATTTTCATAACAATTGATAAAGATGAATGAGGACTTTTGAGTCAATTTACTATTTTTATATTGTTTTTATAAATATTTAGTTTCACTAAAAAGAAAAAAATAAGTTTCTAAATAAAATATTGTAAAAAATAATAAATTTCAATAAAAAATAATAAGCTCAATGGTAAAATGTTTAACTAGTGAACGTGATGTCGGGGTTTCAAATCTCACCAATTGTCAAAAATATTTAATATAATAATAATAAAAATAAATAATAAATAAATGAGGCAGCTAGCCGAGAAGTAATTTTCTACACAAGAAGTCGGCGTTCGATTCCAACTAAGAACAAATTTTTCAAATAAAATTCAATTTAACATAAGCTGTCTCCGGCTCCAGGAACTGTCAATTCCTGGTTCTATACATGCGGAAGGCAATGGGAAATCACTGCATTATCATTCCCAAGAAAAATTATCATGGCTGGGTAGCTTCTAAGTCCTAGTCATGATGATAGCCAAACTCCGAAAGGGAGACGGCACCTTAAGAAGAAGAAGAATAAATAATAAATAATAAATATTTTAATTATATAAACTACCAAAGAAATAAACTTATAAAGAAGTAAACTGACTAAAATAGTACTTGGTCTTGGACATTTTTATGATTTTTACCGACCGACGATAGTAAGGGAGGTATTGTTTTCACACCAAATTTCACATGTGGAGATTTTTACATATCTCCACGAATCATGCATTTTCTAAACAGAAAAAAGTATTTTTAGCATGATGTCTGTCCGTCCGTCCGTATAGATGTGTACAGCCTGAACGGCTCAACCGATTTTGATGAAATTTGGTATATTTACTTAATGCATCAGTGGGATGAATGGATCAAATTTTGGTGCAATTCCGGAAACCGGGATTGATAGTATTAGCGATCGACGATAGGAAGGGAAGGGTTATTTTCACACCAAATTTCACATGAGGAGATTTTTTATATATCACCACGAATCATGCACTTTGAATTGGTTTTATCCTCGAGAAAAATCATATTTATTAGTTTTTTCTTGATTTAAAATTATATGACGTCATCCAGCCATTCATGACGTCACAGCCTGGTATTGCATATATATTATAAATAAAATAAAATTAAAAATGTTTATATTTATTATTTATGTATCCATATCTGTTTTTTATTACATTAATAGATATATTAAAATTATTTGAAATTGTTTCTGTAGCTGGAAATTAATTTATTTCAAACCGTCGGTCGGTTCGGACCTGGCCACAGGTCAACTTATTAATTCTTAATATAAATTTAGATATATATAATGTATGGTAAAAGATGAATTTAATTAACCGATGCCAAAAAATAAATTAAAGTCAATTAATTATCTTCCTTTTTTAATTCATTATATTTTATTTCAATTAAAACGTTATTTAATTTAATTTATTTAATTATAATTAAATGAATTTATATGACAAAACTTACTACATCTACATATTTAAATAAAACATTTATGTAATTTTTTTTTTTATTTACCTACCTATATCTATATCTATATATAGTTATTATAATATTTGATAAAGTCAACCAAATGCCCTTTTTAAGAAGATGAAAAATGTCTTTAACGAAAAGTGTCAGAGCCAAAAACAAATAACCATTCTTTTATCTTACTACTTGGTCTTTATTCAAATAAAGTGGGAATTCAGCTTGGATTGGAATAAGTGATTTTTCTAGTTTAAAAAAAGAGCATCTCAGAAAAGATCTTATTCAGGGGATTGCTTTTTCCTTTTTCTTCGAAATAATCGGATCTATAGCACTAAAAAAAGTTTAAAGTATTTTTCGTTTTTGAAAAGAACAAAATTGAATTCTTTTTGTTAAGTTAAAGCCCATAGAAAAAAAATTATAAGTGAATAAGACGAATGTATCCTATACAATTTTTAAGAATAAATTCTTCATTTGATTGTGTGTGTGTGTGTGTGTGAGAGAGAAAGAAATGTATTTTTCTGAAAATTAAAATAATCCTAGTTTTTTTTATATTTTTTTATTAAAAAAAAAATTCGAGAGATGATGTACTAAATAAACATCATTTGTTTCAAATCTGATTGTTGTTAAAACACATCATGTTATTTACTATTATTCATTCATTATCTTTTATTTTTCAAAATGTCGAGAACATTTTAGTTTTGATTGTTTTAACAAATCAAATTTGATGAAAGAACGCAATTTTTAAGTTTTGCTTTTTCAAAAAAATTTTCTAAAATTTATTAATTATTCATTTTTATAATTATTTTAGTCAACACAATAATTATAATTTGAAAATTTTAGCCATTCTTTTGTTTTATATAATTAAAATAATCTAAAAGAAACTCAATTAAATTAATAATTAATTTTTTTTTATAATTTTAGATAAAGTATTAGGGAAAATAAAAATATAATCAATTATTTATTTTTCTAATTTATTTTATATTAAAGTTTTTAAAAAGAATATTATTCATATAAACTTTTAAAAAATAATTTATTATTTTAATATATGCAATTTTTATTTTCAATTGTTTCGCATTATTTAAATAATTTAAATAAAAAAATTCAAATTAATCAATTCCATTCATGATTCATTTCAATAAAATTTTATAATCAATGGAATGTCAAAATCAAGTTAAACAGTATAATAAAAATATATTTATGAAAAACAAGGAAAGAGCATCGATGAATTTGATTGCTAGATTGAAATTTTCTTTTTAAAAAAAAATAAAAAAATAAACTTAAATGTTTTTCAAAGTTTGATCAAGTTTTTTTATGTGAAAGAAAAGTTGTTCTAAGAATTTCGGAAGTCTCACAGTAGGAGACCTGACGACAAAAGAACTTGTCGGAAAGAACAAGCATAAGAACCGCACACTCCACCCACCGCGGGGCAAATCACCCCAAGCAGGTGGCTGACTCGTTGATCCTATCAAATCGATGACAGTTTCTGCCTACAAGAATATCAGCCACCCGTCGAGACACGGTAATGGAAGGGATTAGAAAAGGGATAAAGAGGGGCATCCAAACCAAATCAAAAGAGAATTGATCAAGTCGCTAAAGTCAGCTTCAATTCTTATCATAATTATAAGTTATTATAAGAATTTTGAATTTAGTTTCCAAATTTCACAAAATACATATAATACAAAAGCTTCATTGTTAGGGACAGAATATATATATATACTTGATATTCATCTATTCAAATAAGACAATACTATTCAATTAGAATATTATGTTCCTTAATATTCCTTATCCTTTATCCTTAAGAATAGTTAATTAATAAACCCCTAAATATAATACCTACTTAAAAATAATTTAAAATTTAAAATTATTATATTATGTTATATATCCGTGTTGGGTAAACTACATATATGAGAAACTAAAGGATTTGTTCTTTATAGAACCTCATAGAAACATTATGTTTTATTTTAAACTTGAAAGTCAATATAAAAAAAAAGAAAAATTTAAAATTTAAATATTTGGTTTGGTTTCAGATTATAAAATAATTCTCGCCGACTTATATTTTAATTGTAGAGCTTTATCTTCTTGCATCTCAATTAATTATAATTCTCCAGATGCTTTTTGGGTCATAATTATATTGGAAATGGAAAACTCACCTTGAATTATGTTAATTTCAAATGAATTTAGAAAAAATTCAAGAGACAATTTAAAATATTTCAAGTCTTGAAATCTATTTTGGAATTCCGTCAATATTCATTCTAGCTTTTTTATATACTCGTTATGTTTATTTTGTTTAATATTTTTTTGTTTTTTAATTCTAAGAAAGTGATAAAATGTTTTATTTTTAATGCCCTTTTTGAAAAACTTGTAATTTAGTTTGAAACTAAATATACACTGTGAGAAGTTAGATATTATTTTATCTATCCCCTTCAATTGTAAATTCAGTGTTTGCAAATTTTCGATGACATGAGTCAGAAACATTGTAGCCAATCGTCATCATCTAATTTTGAATAATTATTTTTCTTTTAAAAATGCAGTTATCAAATCAAACAAATCTACAAATAGATAACAACATTGCACTTATTGTTAGCCTTTCAGATTTTTTGTTAGTAATTTAAAAGACATTTTACAGAAAGATAATAATTTATTAATATTTATTTATTATTATTTCATATAACGCAAAAATGAAAAGAGAACTCGAGTACATTTATCGAGAAGCACAAAGAATCTTTCAAAGAGCCACATGTGCCTCGCGAACCTCAGGATGACTATCCCTGATGCGCTCGTTGCTTCCTTTTATAATAATAATAATCACTAAAAAGGGGAGTTCAAAATCCGAATTAGAAGAAATCCTCTATTATTTTGACTCAAGAGGCTACAAAACATCGTTTCTAGATGAATAATTGAAATTCCGTTTCATAAATAATTCATTATAATACCTAGAGAGGATTAAAAAAATTGAATGATCGATATAGCAAAACAACTATACGTACTTTCCCATACTTCGGTTTTCAAATAAAATTTTTTTTACCATTACCATTTTAATTCATTTCTTTACTTCTAGTTAAACACATACACAAATGTGTATATATGTACATGTATACATACATCTAGAATTTAGATTTTTGTATTTCTTTTTTATTTTTTTTTTTTTTCTCTTGTTTTGAATGAAACATTATGCATTTTTACACAGTGAAAATGGAAGCTAATGGAAAACACAATTCATTTTTTAATGAATTCGATTCGGAAGGAATGGAATTTATTTCCAAATGGATGAATGAAATATAATAAAATAATAAAAAATTACCAGAAGAATAAAATAAAAATAAATTTGTTTGAAAATAATATATAAATTAATTATATTATTATTACCATAAATATATAATAATAATAATAATAATAAATAATATATGGTAGTAATTCATGGGAATTTTTGGCGGTGGCTCGGTTACCAGGTACTTTTACTTAACTGACAAAATAATGAGTATTAGAGTAGTTAGTGAGCCCCTGTACACTAGGCAACTTACAACTCCTTTAGTTTACAGATTAAAGATTAAGGTTCTTTATACTTTATATATTTTTATATATAATATTTTTATATATGTAATAAAAATGATATTCGTTCAATAAAAAACCGACCATCTTTATAAAGGCATCTAAAAAGAAGTATTTCGAAAGGTCTTAATAAACATAAAAACTATTAGTTCTCTTATTCTTTTTTTTTCTGGTGGATAATAGTCTATCTCTGTCTAATATTTATAAACCAGACTTTGAAGTGTACTTAGAATAAATCATTTATCTATTTGTTAATTTTTAAAAAAATACTTATTAATTTTTTTCCAATTTTTATAATTTACATTTAAATAATTTGTCACATATTAAGAGGACTTGTATACGCAAATAGAACACCTAATAATAATATATGGTAAAATTTAGAAAATAGAAAAAGAGTAAGGTCTTGGTTTGAGTGGAATTTCTTAATGTAAAAAGAGAAACGGAACATGAAGAATTCATGAGCTCACTTGGGAAATTAGGAGCTTTAAAATGTAAATAAAATCCTTGTGTTGTTAAATAAATATTGACATATCTACTATCATAAAATTAATTAATATTTATATATTTGTTTTTACGTTTTTACAAGAAGTATTTGTGAACCAGTGTGAAAAATTCACACACGAAAAATGATAAAAAAAAATTAATTTTTATTTTAATCAATAAATTAAAAACTGTAAAAATGATCTATTAAGTTGATAATAATTTGTTATTGAAAATCATCTGAAAAGGCAGCTACAAAATTACTTAAAAAAAATTGGATTTTGTCTGTTATATTTCAAAATGGTTGTTTTCAAAGTTAATAAAGGAAGGTTCGATGAGATGAGTTGATTTGCAAAATATACAGAGCTATTATCACAGCTCGATTGGTATTGTTTTTTCCAATAACACCATAGGGAATTAAGAGGGATCAAATGACATTTGAATACTTTAATTCCGTTAAGTCGTTTAATGGAGTTCATGCAACCAAAATCGCTCTTAAACATTCATTAATATATATATATCATATATATACAGATATTTCTTCTATCTACTTATAGATAATTATTATATATCGATAATTCAAATGTATAAAAAATATAATAAAATTATCTCTACTAAAAGCTAATTTTTTTATATAACTTGCCTGTATTAATTAAAATGAAGAGTCAATCAATCAAAGGAATTTGAGAGTAAGTTAGAATTAAAGTTATATTGACACTCTTTGAATAAAACGATTGAATGGGATGAAAGTGAAGAGAAATAAATCAATTAATAGATACGAAAACAGCCATTGAAATTAAAGCGATTAAGTTTAAATTTGATTTAATTAAACGCTTCGAGGGCCTTTTGGCATCACTGAGTAAGAAAAGGTAATTGGAAAACAAACCTGCTTTTATTAAGCCTGTCATTTGATTAAATCTTACCCTCGAATTTTAATAAACCCTATACAATGTATAATATAAATAAACTGAATTTTTTTTTTCTTTAGAATTAAACAAAAATAAACAAATTAAAAAGTAAAATAAATAAATATGTCATTTGATCATTAATTTAATTTGAATATAAATAAATATAAAATTTCTGGGAAATAAATTCAATTTTAATTAAAAATAAAATAAAATGTAAGAATTAAATTAATGCAATCACACACAATAAACAATGAGAATATTTGATAGAGCATTTTCTATGCGTGGATTAAGGATTTTGAGTGAGTAGGTGTAATAGACCAGACATTCCTGTCCACGGCTAAACAATTATCTTAAGCTCTATATAGGATCGAAAGCCTTTGTCATTCATTGTTAATCACTTCCATTCTATTCCCGTCTAATCCGATCTAATAGGTATAGCATCTTTGGGAACTGTCTTATGTTCAAATGATCCCCACATTAATTCCTCCATCATCCCCTCTATTTACATATTGCATCATCTTTGCACACAATACAATTCAAAGAGAAATATGTATCACTTGGATTGTATTATTATTATTATTATTATTTTTCTTTTGCAATTTCTGAATTATGATTTTAACAAGTTTTCTAAAAAACAAAATTGTATAAAATAAATCTTTTGCATATGTTTATATAATGGATGTAGAGAAACGCTAATTATATATCTTGTAATGCGAACAATATTAATAATGATAATAATAAGAACATCTTGAATGGAAAATGTAATTTTTTTATTTTTTTAATATTCTTTATTTTTTAAATTTATTACAAAGGCATAAGAATTAATTTAATCATTTAATTTAATACTATATTATATATTTTTTATTGTATTTATTATTTTTATATAAAAATAAAACAAAATAATTATAATCATTTTTTTTGTAAATTTTATGAATTTCTTTTTTTTAAAAGAGGGAATCTTAACAATTTAAAATAGTTGAAAAAGAAATTTATTTAATATAATTAAGTTTAATGTATAGTATTTTTATTATATAATCATCTTAATTTATTAATTTATTTATTTATTATATTATTATTAATTTAATAATAAAAAATTAATAATTATATAATCATCTTTTTTAATATTTTTCTAAGTTTTTCGATAGAAAAGTGTATATATTCACAATCCATTTTCGATATTCGTTGTTTCACATATCTCCACGTTTCAGATCATCCCGATTCCAAAAATGTGATTTTTTCATTGACGTTTGTGTGTTCTTTATGCCTCCCTCCCCCTTAACCCATGAACTTTTTTAAGCTCACGTTGATTTCAAATGCTCACTTTCTTTCATTTTCAATTAATTTTATACCATAATTCGTTTCTTTTTATTAATAGCCTTAAAAGTCCTCTTTATTAGATAATATTTTTTTAGTTTGTTTTAAAATTATTTTTTTATATATATAATTTTTTAAAACTAAAAAATAATATTAATTGTTTTTATTTTCAATTTTCAAAAAAGTTTTTTAAAATATTTTACTAATTTACTGATTGAAACATTTTTTTAAATATATTTAAAAAAAAGCATATATTACATATTTGCATTCAACTGGTTTTAAGTTCTTTTTTATAACGCATATTATTCTATTAAAAATATATTCGATGATAGAAGTCAATCAGATTCGGAACATTTGAAGAATATATGTAGTTATTGAGGTCATGAACTTTCGAGTTTACGATAGCGCTATTGAAAACCTTTGTCGTTTTTAAAATAAAAAATAACAAAGGTTTTATAAAATGTCAATCATATGCATAAATCAATAGTTAATAAAAAATACAACCAACTTATATAAAAAAATAATAATGGTTCTATTATACTTAGTTTTATTATTTAGTTAACTTTATTCAATATAGAATAATCATAATATTTAATCTTTATAAAGAAAAAAAATGATATTATTTGTGATTATGTTAAAAAACTTGTTTAAAAACATTTTCCTCATAAAAATATTCATGATTTAGAAAGAAAAAAATATTTTTCTGTTTAAAATGTTAATCTCTTATATAATTATAATCTCATATATCATACTCATTGAATATTTATTAAAATACATACACAAACACATATATATAACTATATAACTAGTTTTTTCTAATATATATGTATATATAAATTTAAAAACCGTTGACATCTGGACATATTTAACAACTTCAATTTATTTCTTGGAAAGATTTTCAAAATGGAAAAGATAATGCACGGAGCGAAAAATCACTTCTCTCTTGCCATTACTTTCGAGATCGAGTTTTATTTTGCGTTGCAAGATGGTTCGTATCTGTCAACGGGAGAGTAAGTGAGAAAGCGAGGGCGAAAGAGTAGGTGAATCAAAGAGAGGCTGAAAAAAAACGAGCTTTCTATTTCTTAAACAATTGATAGTCGTATATCAATGAAAACACTTTAACATAAAACAATAAACATTGCATTTATTAGATTAACTTTGTTAAAGTAGATATTTTGAACAATAATTTAATATTCTACATACTCGTATTTGGTGATAATTTATAATATTTGTAGTAAAGTGTTTTTAACCCATGCTTAATTTAATTAAGGAAACAAATTTATAAAATAAACCTTATCTGATAACTTAAAGATAAATATAAAGTAAATAGATAAATAAATAGCCTTTTGGGGGAAAGTGAAACTAATAAATCTGATTATAGAATTTGTTGAACTACGAGGGCTGGTTGATAAGTCCGTGACATTTTGAATTTCCGGTTGCTAAAATGAAATGTCAATACAGCTCCTGTTTGCAGGCAACTATCAGCTGACTCCTTTTGAAATTTGAACCACCTGGGTCTTTTAGTTTTTGTTTGACATTCATTTATAGCAGACTACCTAGTGATTTTAGAAGAAAATGGAAAAAAGTGAATTTCCATGAAAATGCATGAATTGTCCTCGAATTGCTCCCTCATCCGCCCAATTCTCCGGATTTAGTGACTATTTCTTGTTTTCAAACCTGAAGAAATGGCTCGGCGGAAAGAGATTTGACTCCAACGATGAAATCATCTCACAAATGAATATCTATTTTGATGTCCTCGACAAATCTCAATTTTTGGAAGGGATAAAAAAAATTGGAGAAACGTTGGACTAAGTGTATAGAGTTCAAAGGAGACTACTTTGAAAAATAATTTTATCCAAAAACCTGTGTTTCATTCAAAATGTCACGGACTTATTGACCTGTCCTCGTATTTAATGTTATTTGTGTTTTGGATAATAAATATTCTAACGTACCTCAAATGATAAGAAATGAAACTTTTGAACTACGGTTCAAAGCTTACTAAGTTCATAAAATTAAAAAAAAATAAAAATATTTTCAAAAGAATGGAAAATAAAATATATAAAATGGGATCCGTGATTCATTTATTTATTTGTTGGCATTGTGTTTTTATTAATATATCCTTGATTGATTTATATTTATAGAATTTTATTTTATTGTAAAAGTTTAATTAAATATAAAATAAGTAACTTTACAAAAAATTATCTGTAAAAATGAAATCATTTTTTTTTTATCTTACTATAAGAAAAAAAAATTTTATGCTTGAATGTACTAAAATCGATTGGAAAGTGCTTGTAAAAGACCAAAAATATAATACACATATTATCAACCACAAAAGCTCCAAATCGAAAGTAAAATTTGAATTTAAAACCGAGGCACAAGGGATTTCTTTTGAATGGGAATAAATTCTTTTATCTCGGTTGTATCAATATTATTCTATTTTTTAATTCAATTTCTTTGATTGTGCAAATTTCCATTGAACTACTCTACTCTGAACATTTAAACGGCAAAGTTTTTGTATAATTTCGATAGGAGCGAATCGAGAAGCCAATTATTTCTATTTCATTGGAGACGAATTCATCTATGGTGCCATGTTTTTTACACGCTTTATGAAAAAAAATAAATTCTCATTTGCAAATGACATCCATAATGCTTCAGTGAACAATTACAACTGTAAAGACTAAAGAACTGGGCATCATCTTATATGTATGTATAATTTATTAGAAAAATTAAATTAGAGTAAAATAAACATTTTTTTTATCTTTTAAAGACAATTCATTTAGTTAAAATGTATTTTAAAATTCCTTGTTAAAAATATACCAACATAATTTATTTATTTATTTTGTATAAATTTTTAAAACTTATTTTATTTATAAAAAATATTTGATAATTTAATAACTAGAATGATAAGTTTAAAAGAATGTTTTAATTTTAAATTTACTGAGTATTTTTAATTTAAATTATTTTCATTAAGTTTAGATACATACCAATAAAATAAATAAATAAATAGGAGGTTTATGGCTGAAGAAAATAGAAAAATTAGGATGAAGGGCAGCCAGGAGATTGAAATAAAAATTCTACTTTTATTAAAGTTTTCTATTGACGTTTTATTAATGGCTAGAAAGCTATCATGTATAAATTTTGCTAGTGTACATTTAGTGATAACAATTAAGTTAAAATATTATTTGTGTGTGTGTGTATACTATAATTTAAAAAAAAAAAATAATTTTCCTATTCGACATTAAATATATAAAAATGTTAAGCCTTGAAAGTTTTAACTCAAAATCGTCGGGTATCTTATTAAAATATTAAGTTAAATTTTAAATATATAACATAATATATTTTGTATAAATAAGAGAAATTTCTATCGGGTGAATAAATATTGAAAATAATATAAAAATTGAGAAAGCATTCAACAAAATAAAAGATATTATTTCTTCAAAAATTAAAAAAATATAAAAATAAAAAGTTGTAAGTGTTAAAAAACATTTATATCGAAATAAGTTTTTTTTATTTTAGTTAATTTAGATTTCTTGTAGAATCTCATAACTATCCATAATTAGTTACTTCTTTTGATGCAAATTTATATTATTAATAATAAATTTTTGCTGGTTCTAATACCTAGAAAATTTACTAAATATCAAACTTTATATGTACCTGTATCACCAAAACTCCATAAATTAGCTGGAGTGTCTCCACTCGACTATCTCGCAATTTGAATTGAATTAAATAACATAATATATTATATTTAAATTAAATTTAATTAATTATAAATTAAAATTAATAGCTAATATTTATTAAACCAGCGCATGTTTGGCTCTTTGTTGATGGCACCAGTCACGTGTTGGCGCGTGAGATTTGCAGTGTTAAAAAATTAATTCTGGTACTTTCAGGGATTCAATCAAGCTAAAATTCTATATATCGCAGTTTTATACAATTTTTAATCATGTGAAAAAATCAAACATATATCTTTATTTTTAGGGTCATTTTAGAGAAAAAACAATGAAAAATTGTAAAAATTGATAATAAAAAAAGAACAATATATAAAAACATTTAGGTATATAAATATAGTTTGATAAATAATTTTCTGGATCTCTGGGGATTATATAAATTTGTATAATAAAAATCCAATCTGTTAACGCATGTAATCATAAGAATTGTTGGTAAACTTTTATTTTTTGTAATTATTTACATTAGTCTTTTTTATTCACCTGGTTAATTCAATCGTATGCTTTAAAACAAATTTATTGAAAGCAAAAAAAGCAGGTGTTTTTTAAGCATAAATTTGCCTTGACGTTTACTACTTTTATTCAAATTTTTTATCTATAACATTTATAATGTGAATAAGTTCATATCTTCATAATTGAGATTTATTTTCAATATTTTACATCAACATATTAATTTTTTTACATAAGCAAAAAATTAGGAAAATATGACTTTTTACATATTTATCTGGAATATTTTATTTTTCTTAAAGTGATAATATTCATCATTCATATAGAAAAATAATTTAATTTGTTGACTAATACTGATTTTTCTTTATTTTTGAGAAGTTAGAATAATAAATTTATATATTTTTTTTTAAATATTATTATATTATATGAATATGAATTTCTCTCTAATTCTGATCTAAGGAAACGACGTCCCCTCATCTATACAAATTGGGAAGCTATTTAAAATAATAAGTAGCGGCCTCCGTTCAACTAAATCAAGATAAAGATTGAAAGGATCTGTTTGTATTTTATAAATAGACGTTTGCCCCGCTTATGCGGTGATCAACTTGATAGGCCCCAAATTTAAATAAATAATGATTTCAACAATTTTTAAAGAATAATAAGTACCAAATAAAATTATTTTTCTCTAAAAGTTTTATTTAAATTTTAGTAATTAGTTTTATTTTTGATTTATTACTATCTTTTATTTATAAGTAATGTCGAAAATTTAAAATTAGAAAAATGAAAAAAGGGTTTCAAAAAATATAAATTATTAAAAATTTCCATTTGGTAATAAAAGATTCTGTTGCAGAAGAAAAAGAAAAACATTTTATAACAAAAAGGTATTTGTCGTCGATCTCCAGGGAACTTTTTTAAGTTATCTCAATGGCTCCTTTTTGAATATTTATTCCTAAACTTTTCATTTATAATTTTTTTTCCTCTAAGTTTTATATTATTATAGATTTAGTTTGACCACTGTTTGCATGAATATGAAATACATTTCATTTGGTTAAACAGTAAGAATTCAAACTTAGGTCAATCATTATCAGATCCAATTATACGGTTGGGATTGAAGGAGCAGGAGATATCGGAACAATATGATTATTTAGATTATTTTTCGATTTTTCGGGAAGTGTATTCTAATAATATCTATCTATGTGACTCTACGGGACTCGAAAGTTCTTGACCGCAGCAACCAGATTTCTCCAAGTATCCCTATCCCCTGAGCCACAACCATCCTACCATCCTAATTCCTACCCTCTCCCGTTCCTTCCTATATTGTCCACCCATCGTGTCCTTGGTCTTCCAAGTGGACGTTTCCCACTGGTTCTCCCTACCAATATATTTTTCGCCATTCTATCTTCTCCCATTCTAGCCACGTGCCCTGCCCATCGCAGCCTTCTCAATTTTATAATTCAAACTATACCTGGAGATTCATATAGGTCATGCAATTCCTCGTAATGCAGTCTCCGTCATTCCCCAGTGATTGGCCCATAAATGCTGCGAAGAATCCTATTCTCAAATATTCTAAATCTACTCTCGTCTCCTAAGGTCATTAACCATGCCTCTCTCCTATATAGTACAACCGGCCAAATAATTCTTTTATATAATTCAAATAATACATTCAGATATTTCCTTTTATTATTTTATTCTTATTTATATAAATTAGGCATTTAATAATTTTTCCAATATACTAGTTTTTCACTTCAGAAGTAAATATTCAATTATTTTTTTTCTAGATATATCAATATCATTTGAAAAGGATTGTGTTTTAAAGATTTATTGAAAAGGAAAAACGACTGTGGTGTAGTGAAAGGCAAATGGCGAGTGCATCCGTGGAATGCATTTAAATTCAATAAGCATTTATTTGTGTGCTCAGAGAGATGCAGAGAGAGATAGAGAGAGATTTTATAGTAGAATTCAATCCGATCTAATCGGATACCAAAAGTGGAGGGAGCAAGAATGTCAAAATGAAATGTCACATACAGATGGTGAAAAAAAAGATACAACAATCATAGGAAGATTTTTTCCGATCGATTAGCGTACAGCTATCCATTATTACAAAATAATAAAATGAGAGAGATTTATTCAAGGATGAATCGACTTAACCAAACCAATTTGATTTCCGTTTTTTAAAGATGTTTTTATTATATTCTCTAATATAAATATGTGAAAGCAAATAAAATAAAATTTGATATAATCATCTTGAGTTTATTTGAGAGAATAAGAATTGATGATATATCTATAAAGGTAGTATTTTTTCAGATATTTTTGATTATTGGAAGATGTATTCAAAATATTTATGGAAATAAGATTTTTATTTTGTCAATGCTCAAGTATATTTGAATATATATATATATATATATAAATTTACATATATATTTACTTATAAAGGATTTTGGCAAGAAATTGAAAGAAATTGTCATTTGTTAAGAAAAAAAAAATAAAATAAATGAATCAAATTTATAATATCTTTTATATATATATATATATATATATATGTTTTTATATATATATTTTATTTATAATATTATAAAATATTATATATAAATATTTGCATGGGTTTGGGGAGAATGTGATGGATATATTATCATCAAGTTATACTTGAATAAAATTAATAAAAATAAAACGAATTTTAAGATTACTTAATGAAAATAAAGAGCCTATAAAAACAAAAATATTTTTGAGATAGTGGAGTTTTAACTAATTTTTATTTTAATGAACGCAATTATAAATTAATTAAATACGTTATAAATTTTTAGAATTTGTCATAAGAATTTGTAAATAACATTTTCCCTGTAAAAGTCAATCTCAATAGTACTTACTCGATAATTAAAGATCTAGTTAAAGTTAATGATTTAATCTCCCAATGATTTAGATTGATAATGATATTAGATTAGAATGCTTTGTTCAAAAGCGGTAATTTAATCCTCTCTCTTTTGTCTTTCATTTATGACGGACCACAACAAAAATTAGTTGAGAACCTGAAGAAATTGTTTCTTTTAAACAAACTATTTGGTGAAATTAGAATGTAACTGGAGACCCGGGTCCATTCACATTGTAATTGATGAATACCCATTAAGTAATGAGAGTCCCTTTATGTGCATTTAGTGAATTTAAATAATAAATCATTTAAATATCATAAATGTTTTATAAACCCAATACATATCTAATTTTAAACTTGAATGTGAACGTTAATTTGGTATCATGGAGTATAAAAAAAACTTAAATAAAAAGACAAATAAAATTACTTTTTGTAATGAGATATTTCAGAGAATTTTAAACATTTTTAAAGTTTTAATATTATTGAAATAAAAATAATTATTTAAAAAAAAAACAAAAACAAACATTTTTTTACAGAGTCCGGCAGGGAGGTATTACAATTTTCAAAACATACTAACACATGTATTTTTAAATAAACTTCAATTATTATTTTTCTGAAATATTACAAATACAATTCCATTTAATAACCATAAAGCATAACAACAATTTATTGCAATTTAAGTGCGAAGAAATGACATCAACCAAATGTCGGTCGTTCTTGTCCAGGCATTGTTTCAGGCGAGTGAAGAAATTGTCCATACACCTTTCAAGCATAGCAAGGGGAATTTCTCAAATTTCTCGAGTAATTATTTCACCAAGAGCTTCAAGAGTCCGTGGTTTTTCAATGAAAACTAGAGATTTTCAGTAGCCCCATAAGAAATAATCGCATACGGAAAGATCTGGAGATCGAGGAAGCCACTCCAAATTCCCACGCAAAGAAATTAGCTGAGTCTGCACTACTGAATGGTCGCTTGCTACAAAGGTATCGGAAACAAAGACACGTTGTTCAATCGACCAATGCTCCATAACTACTGAAATTGCAAATAATAACGAATGTATATGAACCTTTGAGCATGCACTAGCTCTCCTTCCACGTATGTTATGGCGGACTCTAAAACGTAACACTTCCGTGCCGGACCCTGTATATAAAAACAAGATGTTGTTTAAAAAAAATGATTAATTTAATTTTAATTTCGACTTTACTTAATAATAATATATTAAATATTATTCTTAAGAGAAATATAATGTATTGATAAAAAACTTGACTCAATCGGATGTGGAAATGATGATCATTAAAGATCAAAAATAAATTTTTAAAACTTTATAACGTAAAAAAATATCAAAATTTGATATTATTTTTTCTTATGATGATCTAAACGGATTACTCTATTTTACAGCATTCGGAAATAAAAAAAATTGAAAAAAAGTTGAAACTTGAAACAAATCAAAAAGAAAGAGGAATCAAAATATATATAAAATTGCAATTGAAGACACAAAATTAATTTTTAATTTGTCACTTTATTACTTTTTTAATACCATTACTTTCTAAACCTTTTTCTGTATTTTTTTTTAGTTGAAAAAGATTTTTTTTTTTAAATTTCGATCTCGAATGTCCAGATGTTTTATATATTTATTTAACATCAAAAGTTTAAATCTCGTTCGGCCAACTGAGGTGTTCTTCAAGTTTCAAACCCTCTCACTCACTTCTTGTATTGAAAAAAAAGAAACGCAATTTATTTCCAATTTCATATCTTTTGATTCTTAAAATATGAATCTGAAGGAGAAGAATATATTTAAAAAATAATATTGAATTTTTCATTTAAATTTCAATCTTTTGAAAAAAAAAAAGATATTTTGATTGAAACCCGAGTGTTGGAGAAAACAAAATATCCCGATCAATCAATTCATAAAACGGTTTCTCTTTTTATGAAGGGTATAATTGGAAGGGTTGAATGAGTCTTGTATTCTTGGACCAAGCTTTATGCATTAAAGACTCGAAACCAATAAATATTCATAAGATTTTTTTTTTTTTGTTTTATAAAACATTAATCAAAACAGTGAATTAATGAAATGTCGATCTAAACTATTTGTTTGAAACTTGGTATAGAATATTAGATAATTTGTTTTAATATTAATTAAAATTTAATTTAATTGAAATATTTTCATTAATTAAACGAAAAATCATTATGTCACATTATTTTAATTACATATATTCATTTTTGTGGTCATTACATTATAAAATATATTTTATTTCCTGTTTAATTTTTATTAAAATTATTCTTGATTTACAGAACTAAAATTTGATTGAGATAAATGAGAAGAGATGTAGGTAATTAAATTATCATTTTATTAATATCATTTGAAATTTGAGTTAAAAGATTTTTTTAAAAGACAGTTGTTATTTTTTTTCTGCAAATTGAGTCAAAAAAAAAAAAAATTAAAATAAATATATAATAATTGAGAGTTGATATTTTTTTATAAATTTAAAGACCAAATTATAAGTTTTAAGCAAATTGTAGCCAACAAATTTTTTGATTAATCACATTTTCTAATTTTATTTGATTTATAATTTTTATTACATTTTGTGTTCTTATTGAAACTCGATTCTTTATCTTCAAATTTAATTCTTAAGACTATGGAGTCACCTATAATAAATTAATAATCGTTAATTAAAAATTTTTAATTCGGGACGTAATCATAAAGCGATATATAAGATATATATTCTTAAGAAATAATATATATATATATATAATAAGCAATATATATAATTTAAGATAATGTAAATATAGATATCTGAAAAATCAATATTTTAATTTTTAGGTATATAACGAATTTTTAAGAATATTAATTTATTTCAAAATATTTTTCAAATTCAAGTCTTTTAAAACCAAACAATATACTTTTAGGCAAACAAATTAGAATTATTTGGTAGTGTATGATATTCTAATATAATATATATTTATTGAGCTTTTATATAAATTATAATATATGTGTATTACATCACCTATATAAATTGACCCAAGTGCATTTATAACTCTTTGAAGTTAAGTAACTAAATTTGTATATTGTATTGAAACGCTCAATTCAAGCATCTATTTGTTAAAGGTGGTTCAAGTGCTGATAATGTATAACAAGATTCAATTAAGAGAGCGCTTTTCAATGCTCCATGTCCTTAATATTACTATATAATTATAGGATGACACGAGCACGAACAATGATAAAATTTATTAACAAATTACTTTCAATCCTGTGACAACTGTGGAGTTATTAATGTTCTTAATATTTTATACTAAATTCTGTTTAATCGGAACTTATATGAGTATTAATATACTTAATTAATGTTAATTTAAAAATAAAATACTGAAGTGATGAAAAATTTGTCATGATGATAAAATGATTTTTATAAGAAGAGAGTTACATATAATTCAAACCATATTGCAAACATACAATGGCAAGTCAATATGTCCGTGACTTTTTGAATGAAACAAAAAGAAATTATTTTATTCTTCAACCTAGTATTGTTTGAGCTCTATACACTTCGTCCAATGTTTCTCCAATTTTTTGTATCTCTTCCAAAAAATAAGATTTGTTGAGGACATCAAAATAGGTATTTGTTTGTGAGATGATTTCATCGTTGAAGTCAAATTTCATTACGGCGAGCCATTTTTTCAGATTTGAAAACGAGCAATAGTCACTCGGGGCTAAATTCGGAGAATAAGGCGGACTAGGGAGCAATTCGTATCCAATTCATGGGTTTTCATTGAAATTCACTTTTTTTCATTTTCTTCTCAAATCACGAGGTAGTCTGCTATTAAAAGATGTCACACAAAAATTAAAAGACCCAGTTGGTTAAAATTTCGACAGGAGTCAGCTGATAGTCGCCTGCCGACAGGATAAGTATTTCCATTTCATTTAAGATTCGAGAAATTCAAAAAGTCGCGGACTTATTGACTTACTCTCGTGTATATATATAAGTATAATATAGTATCTTAAATCATTTAGTAGAGGAAAGAAAAAGTTAGGATTGTTATATCAACAAAAGCGAAAATGTCCAAAAAAACTTAGAAAACCAGAATGTGGAAATGTCATGGAGTTGACGTTTGATATTTTATCCAAGAAATCATCAAAGAAAAATAAGAAACTCTAATGAAAGATTTAATAAAATATTTGGTCACTACTGAGGTGGACTAAAGAGAAAATCAATTATAAAAAAATTGTTTTTGGATTCTATAAAGATTAGAGAAATTCTTTCAATTACCTTTTTAATAATAATTTAAAGGATCAAATATACTAATATTAATAAAATATTATTCAAGTGTAGTACAGAGTGTGATAGTGTTAAGTTAATTAACATTTACAACCTGTTTACACTTATTGTTAGATAATAAAAAGATTAAAGCTGCAAAATTACCTTCAAGTATTTCACAGATTTAAAAAAAATTTAATGATAATAATTAAAAATTTATATAATATGATTGATATCTTTAAATTTATATATTCCTGTGATACCTCGGAAGATCTTTGCTCCAACAACCACATTCCACTATGAATTATTAGAAAATTATAAATAAAACATTAAATTTATAACAATGTATAATATAATAATAATAATAATAATAATATTAATGAATTCATATAAATGTATACAATACGTCTATATATTCATATTTATTATTATTTTTATCAATATTCATCTTATTGTGATGATTTATGCAATCTCTTTAGTTTCTTAAATATTTTGTTCCTAATTTCAGGTCAATTTATTATTATTTATTATATATTTATATAAATCATACTGTTTTATTTAATTGTTTTTTTTTATTTATTTAAAATTTACAAATTTTTAAAAATGAATTGACACCCTTTATATATACCTAATAATTAATTTTTTTATTTTAAAATAAAATTAAACAAATAATTCAATATGATTATATTCTTTAAATTTATCTTTAACGAATTTCAAATATTAACATATTATATCTCTTGTTCCATATACATTTTTTTGTTGCTTTTTTTGCTTGAATTACGCTTTGTTGATTTAAATTTTCGTTTTCCCAATTAATTACCTTATCAAACTTGTTGTTTGTTGTTTTTAATTATAACTTACCCTGATAATCGGATTATAATTGTTAATTTTTCTAATTAATAAATAAGGACAAAAGTGAGAATAGGAGTTAGAGCCAGAAAAATGAGATATCTCTATATAAATTGAATAAATACTTTTCCATGGTTGATTTTCAACTTTAAAATAAAATAGAAAGTTTTCTGAGGGTAAATTTACATATTAAAATATTCAAATTTTTCTATTAACTTCTCATCTAATATAAATCTCAAATTACTTTTAAGGTATTACATTTTTTTTTTAAATTCTATTCAAATTTTTTTAATTTTATTTTTTTGGAATTCCTAATGAAGAAATTAAAAATTCTTATCAAATTTTATTTTAAATTTAGAATTATAATTTACACAATTTTTATAATCTTTAAGCATTTTTTAGGCCCAATTTTAATTGACATATTTCTTATTATAAATTTATTTAAAAAATATATTGAAGTTGCCAAGCCTAAACGATCATTGTTATACATTCTTATAAATTAATTATAGTTAATAGATATATTTCATTCGGTAGAAACCCCTTAAGTTAGTCAACCAACATTGAAGACAATCTTGGACGTCTATCTATTTTTTCTTTTTTTTAATATTTAATTCATGAACAAAAATCTTTAAATAAATTAAAACATAATTTAATGACTTGATAATTTATAGATTCCGAAACAAAAAAAAACAAAAAACAATCAAGTATTTCAAAAAAGAATTAATCCTAATAAATTCGATTTATCCAGTTTTTTCTTTTTTATTTCAATCTAAGAAAAATCATAATAAATGATAATAAAGTAAAAAAAAATTTTTTTCAAAAAATTTTCTCTTCAGGGAAGAAATAAAATCTAGAATTAGAAAATATAAATTATAATAAGAAAATATAATTATTTATAGTTAAATAAATCAAATAGTAAAATACATAATTAATTCTCTATTAGTGTTTATCGATATTTTCTTTCGAAATAAGACATCACTTTTTTAAATTATATGTTTTCTATATAATTATCATGATATATTGGATATATATAGGTATAAATAAGTATAGATGTGTGTCTATATAAAGTCGATTTAAATACTATTCAGTAGAAGAGACTATAATTACGTAGGTGTAGTAGCGGTTTTTTATAGCCTGTTTCAACAGGTGCTATTCAAGCTAAACGGTCTTCGAGCAAATAAAATCCAATTATTAAGTTAACTTAGTAACAATAGCTTTTCTGTTCCAGGTGCAGGGTTAAGAATAAATCTGAATCTCTTTGCTTCAAAAAGAACACAAAACATAAATTACATTTTTTTTTTAATGAGATGGATAATTTTTTTTTTTATTTAGATTATCAAATCATTTTCTTAATTTACATTAAAACAATAGTGGTGTGGGGTTGTTACTCGGGGAAAATAAAGGATGAGGTGTGGAGCTTTGTTTTCATATACGCCCATAAGTCATTTCAGACATAGCGGTTGAGTGTCTTCCCCTTTCTTCTATTCTTTTTGTTTTCCCCTTTCCCCACCCTTTCCCCTCAGAACAGATGATCATGAAAAAACACTGAGAACATTTCGGGCTTGACCAAACCATTTCGGCGAAACGTTTGTCTTTTTTTTTCTTACAGGTTTCGATCCGGCGGAAGACGGAAAAGAGAGGTTACAGGCGGGGCTCGTCTCGAATCTTTGATTGATGGGAAGGTCGCTCTACCAGGACACGCCGGAATAATTCTGCTCACCTAAATGATTTAAGTAAAGGAGGAAACATTAAAGAGACAAAAAATAAAAAAAGAACAATTTTCATCAGGAAGACATTTTTCTTTAACTTATTTGTTTGTCTATTTCTGTTTTTTTTTTGTACTTTGCAAAATATATATATATTATAAATTTAGACGGAGATTTATTGAAAGAAAAGTTTTATTTAAAAATTTCCCAATAAATAAACTTTGATCATAAATCATTAAAAAAATATATAATAGATAAATAATTTTTGTGATATTTATTATAAATATACACATACGACTTTTGAAAAATAAATATGTTAAAATAACCCCTTTATACCTTACAAAAAAAACTTACCATAATTCATTTGATCCCACAAATAAAAACAAAATCAAATTTCAAATTATTTATCTCATTTAATTTTAAACGTAAAAATAATTAATATATATTAATTTTTGATTACATATTGATTCTTTTTATTAAATTTATTCTGTTTTCAATTATAACGAATTTGTTTTTGCCTTTATATTTTATAAAATAAAATAAAATTCAATATTTTTTTATATTTTTAAAACAGACATTAATTTATATATATGTTATATATATATTATAGTAAATATACAAGAATTCGATTTTTAATTAAACTCGATATACAATTATTCATGAAAAAATTAGGGATGAGTAAAAATACTTTATTTTTGTATTATATGAGATAATAAATAAATAAAAATTTCCCGTTCAAAGAGATATTCACTTAAATAAATAAATAAACAATTGTTTAATTTGCATAATTTTCCTTTAACACACATTTTTACTTCTTGAATTTTACCAATTTCAATCTCTTTGTAAAAATTAACTTTTTTAATTATAAATTCTTTTTTTTTTTATATTAGTTTAGTATGAAGAATGGGATAATAAATGAGGAACTGTTTGAAAATTTCATTTTTCTTTTAATAAAAAAAGATAGAAAGCAAGGCTAACAAAAGACGTACTACCAAAGGTATCACCTTAGTAGAAAGGAATTTTTGAATTTCATTTTGGAATATATTGACAAAGAAGACAAGCTTGGTAAATCTTCAAAGATAATTTTCCAACTTTGGCTGCATGAAAATTTCATTTCAATTATTTATCTATTTTCCAAAGGGAATTTACCCTTTGATAAATGGTTGGATAATAAAGTGACTCGTTCAGTTCATATTTGTTTCTTAGACTAATAAAAAACATAAAGAAAGGTTAAAAGAAGAAGATATATAAACATAAAAGTTAATAAAACTATCGAGAGGCTGACTATTTCGAGCTCGTAAACAGAAACGGGACTTTATTTGGTATCAACAGGGATGAAATGCGATCATAAAAATAGACAGGAGTGGGGATGGGTACTTGGACCAGAAAAGGAAATATTCATAAAAATTATGGTTCAGATTATGTATGTATTCTCACAGCAAAAACAAAAATAAAATTTTACATTTTGCTACTTTTAATACATAAAAATATCAACCGAAAAAATAAACATGAATACCAATCGATATCTGAACAAAATAATAAAATGTATAATAATAATGATTAATAATTAATGGGTTGGGTATCAATATTATAGTTGGATAAAAATTAATACATTTTTAGAGCCAATTGTATAAGTTGGATAATAATTAAGATATTGATGATAATGTATATATTTATATGTAAATGAATAATAAAAGAAACACAAAAAATAGGATTTGTTAAATAATACAAAATAAGCCACTCTGTTTTGAATTAGAACAAAGAAACAAATAGGGGATCGCACTTAATTGTTATGCATACAAGAATCTGATCCCTACTACTAAGGATGTGCACGACTCTTTCCTCATCGCAGCGATCACAGGCAGACAACGCATTTTTGGGAATCCCTCCATGGTTCTGGGTTGTGCACACATGGCAGCACCTTACGGGGGCCAAAAGAATTAATTTAAAAATAACTTAAAGATAGAATATATAAATAAATATCTTAAAAATAAATAAATAAATAAAATAAGTTTCACCAGTTAGAAATATTATTTAATTATAATTTATTAGGGTAATATTCTTCTAAAATTTTGCATTCCATTTTTTTAAAATATTTAGAATAATATACTTATTTATAATTAGATAATTTAAATGAAAAAAGTTACATTTTCTCATTATAGAAAAATTAAAGTTATTAAATTCTTTGATTTTGAATGAAAATTAATAATATAATTTCCTATGAAAATTTTAAAAGATAATTCTCAAGCCCACTAATTAGTTCAAGATTAATCGTTGCCCTGAGTGGAGAAAATTTGACAAACGGGAATCATCAGATGGATGCTAAGGACCCATTAACTAATCTGCATCATTATATGAACGAGTCGGATCTTGACGGAAAGCCCGTTGAAATTAAACCGTCATTATTTTCACATTACCAATTCAATCTTAAAGGAGAGAAGAAAAAAAAATAACCAAAATCAATCTTTAATCTCTACTCCAACCACTAAATCATTTATTAAAATCAAAAATTATATTTGATTCTTTTTTTTTATTTTAATCCTTTCATCTTCGTTAAGATTTGATCTTTATACTCTTTAAAGAGAAATGATAGATGAAATTTTAAACTCCAACTTTCAAATAAATGATTAAATGATTCAACAAATAAATACATCCATTAATCACACACATCATTAACTTTTAAATTGAAAAATATGTCATCATTAGATCTCTTTTTTACTTACGTATATATTAAAGATCATTTTGAAGTAAAACAAAATCATTAATTTATTGTGATTTATTTATTTAATTTAGTGGTTATTTATATCCATTTATTATAATATAATCATTATTATATACGTAAATGTATATTTTCTTTACAAATTCATTTTCCATAAAATGACTTTTATTTAAACAATCTTAAGTAAATATCAAATTGAAATATTTTATAAAAAATTATATATATATATATAAACAAAAACAATTTGATATGGACTAAAATGTTTGACATTATATTTTTACAGATTTTTAATATTAATCTTATTATACGAGAGAAATTTGTCTATATTCCTTAATTCACGAATTTAGAGAGTTCTATTCTGAAATTTTTCTTTTTGTGGGCTCATATTTTATTAATTTTAATTAATTTTTCCTTAATTAATTAATCAAGTTTGTATCAAAAAATTTAAAACACCATATTAAAAATATCCAGAAATTTCATTAATATTTATATTTAAATGATGATGATGTTTAAAAAATTAAATATTAAAAATTGAAAAAAGAATAATAATAATCTATAAAGTTTATCATTGAAAATTAAATAATTTAATAAATAAATTTAAAAAATTAAATAACCTATAAATATTCATATTTATTTATTTATTTATTGCCCTTATTGGTTCTTACAATACATAACAATCATATAATACAACAATATATAACAATATAATACAATAATATCATTTTTTTTTTTTTTTTTTCCTTCTATCTTCATAGAACCAGGCCCTTTTGGGCATAGGCCTCTCCCAAAGTCTTCCATTCGTTTCGCGTTCTCGCCATCCTCGACCAGTTGTTTCCAGCAATCTCTATCAGATCATCCTTCCATCTTTTATAAGGTCTTCCTCGATTTCTCTTGTTTTCCATAGGACACCACTCCGTCACTAATTTGGTCCATCTGTTGTTTTCCATTCTTGCAATATGGCCAGCCCATCTCCATTTCATCCTTCTTATATACATATTAATATGTTCCACTTTGAATTTTTTATATACTTGGTCCATATTCAACTTGTCTCTTTTCCTTTTACCTAAAATGCTTCTAATCATCGACCTTTGGGTAGACTCGAGTTTATTCATATTTATTCTAGTCATAGACCAAGTTTGCGCCCCGTAAGTCAGTACTGGCACAACACATTTTTTATAAATTTTTATTTTTGTTTCTTGATTTATTATTTTATTTTTTATAATAAATTTTAGTGACCAATATTTTTTCCATGCCAGCGCGATTCTTCTTCTAATTTCTTTCGTTGCTTTATTCTCGAAACTGATAAGTTGACCTAGGTATACATTTTCTTTCTTACATATGATTGGTGGTTCATCTTCACTGAATTTCACTTCTTCCTCTTGATCTTCATTGACTAGAATTACCGATTTTTTTGAATTTATTTTTAGTCCGGCCTTATTACTTTCTATATTTAATTGATTTATCATTTTTTCTAGTTGTTTCTTTGATGTCGCTATCAAGACAACATCATCTGCGAATCTTAAATTATTCAAGTAATTACCATTTATATTTACTCCTTCCTTTTCCCAATTTAACCTTCTAAATACTTCTTCTAATACACAATTGAAAATCATTGGGGAAAGGGGATCTCCTTGTTTAACTCCTTTTTCTATCGGGAAGAATAGTCCTGGTTTATCTAGGACAACTCTAGCTTGGCAATTACTATAGATTTTTTTAATTAAGTTAATATATTGTGTATGTATTCCTTGTGCCATCATTGATTCGTATATTGATTCATGATTTAAACTATCGAATGCTTTTTCATAATCAATAAAAGCTAAGTATAATCTAATTTGAAATTCCTTAGCCTTTTCAATAATTTGATTAATGGAATGCAGATGATCATATGTGGAATAGCCATTTCTGAATCCCGCTTGTTCTGAAGGTTGGTTAAATAACAGTATTTTTTCCAATCTATAATAAATTATTTTCATAAAGATTTTACTTATATTTGAAGATAATGATATTGGTCTATAATTATTCATATCAGTTGGATCTCCTTTTTTAAAAAGAATCATTATATTGGACGATTGCCACTGTCTTGGTATTATTTGGGTTTCTAAGATTTTATTGAATAGTAATGTTATGGGTTTTTTAATTAAATTTAGACAATGTTTTATTATTTCATTTTTTATGCCGTCGATTCCAGGCATTTTATTTGGTTTTAATTTGTTTATAATTGCTCCAACTTCCGATTCTAAGAAATCTGGAATTTTTTCTTCATTTTCTGTAAATTCCTTATCATTTTTATTATTATTATTATTATAATTTCTATTATTATTAGAGTATAACTTTTCATAAAAATTTGTAGCTATTTTTATTATTTTTATTCTATTACTTTCTGGGATTTTATCTTTATTTATTAATTTTGTAATTAATTGATTACCAGAGGACATTTCTTTTTTTATTTTTTTCAAAGAGGTATGTGGTTCGATTAAAGATTTAATTAAATTATCGTTATAATTTTTAAGATCCTTCTTAATATTAAATTTCACTATTTTACACATTGTATTATGTTCTAGACGGTTGTCAAATGTTTTTCTTTTTAATTTTAATTTTTCCCTCTTTTTTATGAGATTTTTCGTATTTTCTGTAAGTTTAGGTAATTTTTCAGATGTATCGAAATATTCTTTTTGTATGATTTTGAGTTTATTTTCGATTATATCATATTGATTTTGAATTTGGTCAAATTCCGTATATTCAATTTTCAATTCATTCTTTATTTTATTGAATAATTCATTATTATCTTTATTTAAGTTTATGTATAATTTTTTATTCCAGTCTGGGTTTGGTCTCTTAGTTATTATGTTTAGATTTATTTCAGCTATCAACAATCTATGATCTGTATGAAAGGAGAATTTATCCATTATTTTAAATTTATTAATTATGTTAAGGTGTGGAGTTAAAATAAAATCTATTTCATTTTTATAAATTCCGTTAGGGGCTAACCACGTCCATCTTTTACCTGCTCTTCTCTTATAATACGTATTTATTATTTTCATCTTATTTTTAAAACAAAAGTTGACGAGTTTTTCTCCCCTTTCATTACGATTACCATATCCATATGGGCCCATTACTAAATTCTCTTCTTCTAATCGTTTTCCAACCTGGCTATTAAAATCTCCCATAATAATTATTTGTTTCTTAACAATTTTCTTTTCTTTTACATTGGATTTATAATTAAGTGCGTTATCCAGAATATTATAAAAATCTTCACTTATTTCGTCTGTTGAATCGCTTGTTGGAGCATAAATTTGTATTATTGTTAATAGATACTTATTTTTAGATATAATTTTTATTAAAGCAACTCTATCTGAAAAACCTTTATATTCAATGATTTTATCTTTCATTCTTTTATTTATCAAAAATCCAACTCCTCTTTGACCTTTTGTTTGACCATAATGATAAAAAATATATTCATCTTTCATATCTAATAATTTTTCTCCCATTCTTCTAATTTCACACATACCTAATATATCAATCTTTGTTTCACTTAATGCATTTTTCAATTCAGTTAATCTTTCATCATTTTTTAGACTTCGTACATTTAATGTGGCAATATTTAATTTATTTTTTGTGTATGTATTTGTTTGTTCAATTTCATTAACTAATTTAGCATTATTTATATAAATTTCCTTTAAATTTTCATATTTATGCATTTTCTCTTCTTTTCTTTGAATTTTATTATCGCATTTATTTTTTGTCAAATTTAGATTATTTTTCGAATTCTCATATTTATTTTTATAATCCATATATTTATTTTTTATTTTTAGATTTAACTGTTCATTTCTAATTTGATAATTTAAGAGTTTTTTATTTATATTATTTTTTAAATTATTTTAATAATTAGTTTTATCATTACTAATATTTTTATTAATACCAATATTAAATCTTTTTGGGAGGATGTGGTCCGACTCACCCTCGTTGACCAGACTTTCTGGGTGGTGGAGGTCTGCTGCCCTTTTTGGTAACTTTGGCCTGGTTCTCCTTTCCTAGTCGGATTGGACATTTCTCTCTTCGCGTATTGGGTTTTTGTTTTTAAAAAAATCACTTATTCTGTTTTGATTTTCTCTACCTTTTGTAGATCTATAGATTTTAATTTGCGTTTCAGCTCTTTTTTCTTTCTTTTTCATCTGGTCGGTCCCAGTCTTACCCGAAGGACCCGGAGGTGATTCTGATATTTGTCTTTTCTTTTCATTTCTCTCATAATTGATATCAATATCATCTCTGTTAGAATTCTTCTCATGCCTGAAATTCTCTTTTATGATTAGTTTATCATATTTGATAATAGCAAATTTTCCTTCCTTTCTTGCTTCAAGCATTTTTGGTATCAATTCTTTTCTTATTTCTCTCACTTCTTTCGGGAGGTCTTCAGTTATGTACATATTTGTCCCTTTCAATTTTTTACTGTTTTTTAAAATTTTATTTTTTATTCTTATGGCAATGAATGTAATCAGTACCGGTCTAGTTTTATTACTGATTTTTCTTCCCAATCTTTTAATTAAATCTATATCTCGGATCTCAAATTCTTCACATATTTTCATTTTTAATAACTTGTTTACCACATCTTCTAATTCGTTGAAATTTCCTTCATCTTCCTTGAGTCCATGTAATAGAAGGTTTTTGTTCCTTTGTTCTCTTTCTAGGTTTTTAATTTTTATATTTGTATGTTCATAGCCATTCATAAACGACTCTTCCATTCTTTCCATCTTCCTCTCCATTCTCCTCATATTTTCCTTTAGTTCTTCTCTCCAAGACTTGAAAAAGTCGTTCATATCTTGATTATTCATAGTGCAAAAATGAATTAATACACTTAACTATCAAACAAGACAAAAAACACTTCAACACTTTTATAGATTCGATTCGTGTCAGGAGCTATCTATAAAACCAACCGCACTCAGCCAAAGCTCAGCAGAGACTCATAAATATTCATATATAATTTAGAAAATAAATAACGAAAATTAATTAATTCATATTAATATTTAATTATTTTAAATAATTATTAATTACCTTGTAATACTAACCAGGCGTCTTTTCATATTCACGGTGCAAAGAAAAATAAATATCTAAGTATTATATTTTTAATCCATTTTTAAAGAATTTCATGATCAGCTTATCGTTCGATAAAAATAGATTCATTTGAATTGTACTGAGAACATATTCTACTATGAATATTTTTTAAAATGATAATTCATTATTTAATATGTTCAACCATTTTATTGAATTATATTTTTATTTTGTATGTTCTCTTTATATATTTTTTTACATCATTATATTAAAATCTTATTATTTTAATTTTTATCAGTATTTTTAATTTTTTTACCATTATTTTTTTGTGACTTAAATGGCTGTCCATTTGAGTTTATAGTGAGTTATTTGAGCGGCATATTTTCTTAAATAATTTTAAAAGATTTTACCAAAAGTTGATAGTGTGAAAGATTTTGAAATTTCTTTTATTAAATTATTTTATTTAGAAATTATTATTAAATTATTATTTTAAGATATTCAATAACATTGAAATGATTCATATATTTATACACCTATTTACTTATTATAACTAAATAAACTAAATAAACTAAGATTCCAACCTTTTACACCTTATAAAACCTTATATATATATTGTATAAAATTTAAATTAAATTAAAACTAATTAAAAAATAATATAGGCTGAATATATTAAAACATTTAATGATAATAGGATGAAATTATATAATCCATTAATTTACTTTTTATTAAGTTTATACAAAATAAATTCAAAATATAAAATATGTTAAATATTTACAAAAACAATTGATTAAAATATAAAATATAACACATTAATAAATGAAAAAATACATGAAAAAAATAAAAATCATTATAAACTAAAAAAAATATTAGATAAATTAATGATCGACCCTTCAGAATTCAAGAGTACCATATAAATTGTTATATATATGACCTATAAATAATTAAAATAGTTTCTATTTAAAATTCAATTAAAAGAATTTGCATGTAAAGAACTCATGAGAATATATCATTTTTTTAAATTAAAATTATTAAAAATTCAACAATCTTTAAATATAAATAGATTTAAATTTTTTAATATTATTTATTATGTTCAATTTTATCCTATTTGAACTATTAATACAATTTTTATTTTTATAACTTTAATGTTAGTATAGTATAAGAAATAATTTCTATTTTCTTCCATGAATGATACGTTCTCATTGATTTGATGATGATATTGGTTTATGTTCATTTATCGGTTGATTTTTCTTTTATAACTGATTAACATTGCATGTTTGACAAGATGTAATATTATTTTTAGATTTAACCCGATGTCATCATTTGTTCTATCGATAGATATCCTGCTGTATTTCTTATATCAATATTTGGTGGGAATCAGTCGAGTAGACAATCGAGCGATTCCCGTTTGCTCGATTAAGCCTACGAGTGCAGAGACAATGCCGGCTGAGAACACAAAAGGCCGATGTCCGCCTCCCCCGTGATACATGGCCATCGATGGTATTTTTTTACCATCGCAACGATCACCGCCCACACCATCCCTTGCCATCCATCTATATACCAGCCACTTCAATAAAGAGGTCCTCTCTCAGCTGATTAATCTTGGGATATTTTTAAAATAAGAACCCATTCATGAAACTTACAAAAATTTGAATAATTATTCTGCCAGGAAAATGCTAGTCTGGCAAATTAATGGCTTATCATTTTATCTTTGCCCTTAAATAAAGGGTTGAATTGTGGAACGAGAGTAGGTTAAGGACTTTTTAGAAAATTCACTTCAAACAGAGGCGCTTTATCTATCCGATTTACATTTTAATTAGTTCTAGATTTTATATCTCTATTATTATTAATAGGTAGAGAATGAAAAATAATCAGATCAAATTTATCGAAGTTATCCTTCATTTATTGATTAAATTTAGGAAGAAATTTGTTTTGTTCAAAGAATACATAATAAAACAATGCATATAAAAATAATTTTAATTTATTTATGATGAAATGAATGCAATTATAGAATTAAAATATAGAAGTAATTATCTCATGCAAGAACATCACTTACTACTTTCGTTTACGAAATCGTACAATAAAAAAAATCATGATGTGTAATAAAATTTAATATTGTAAAAAATAATTTAAAAAATTACAATTATAATAGATTCTAAAATTTATGAAACTCATTTAGAGTTAAGCATTATTTTTTAGAGGTTGGATACTTATCTTTAAATATATGTATATACCCTATATATTCATATTTTGAAGATGGTATGCACGTAAATGAATTTTAATCACAAGAGATAGTTTAATCTCATATAATTTATTAGAGTAAAAAAATTAAAATTTGCCTACTTTTTTACTGTTTCATTCAATTTTTCACTCTTTACTTATTTCATTACTAATTTATGCAGATTTGGAGATATCTTTTTCTAAATACTTGCAGAAAATTTGTGTATAAAATTCAACGTAAGGGTAAATCATTCATCAGTTACTTATATGCCAACAGAAATTTCAATAAATCATCAAAATAAAATTAATTTCTTGTAATGAGATTCTCTTATAAAAATCTAACACCAAAAAAAAAAAAATTTGGAACATTTTACACAAAAATCAACGTGGAATTATTATTCGAATTATTTGAAGGGATTTTTGAAAAAAATCTCATCTAATTGATATTAGGTGGAGTAAGGAAACAATATTTTAAAGAAATAAACAAACGAAAAACGATTCATTAATTGCCGCTTTTTATTTAAATAAAGTCATTTTTATTTATAAATTTTTCTTTCAGGTAATATTAAATATTTTATTCATTAGCTTTTAAATTAAATAAATACTTTTGCTCTTTCATAATATTATTGATTTTATTTTAAAATTTCTATTTTCGTATTGAAAAATACATATTTAAACACATATTTAAAAAATAATATAATATATAGAGGTAAATAATTTGAAATATTAGCATTATGTATGGGGTATGTCAGTGGTTCTTAAACTGTGGTCCGCGGACCCCTGGGGGTCCGCGAAGCCTTTACTGGGGGTCCGCGGTCCTCGGAAAAAAATCATCGTAAAAATATATACATATATAAATATTTAAAGTTCATTGTGTAACTATATCCTCCTAGAGAATTACGGCTATAATTTAATACTATTAATAATACTATTTTATTTTATTAAATTGATAATTATGTCAATTAATTTTTTGTGAATAAATAAACATATATAAAAAACTATATATAAAATTTGAATTTTCATCCATTCATTCATTTAAAATCATTTTTCGATTGTTCCTTTAAAATAACCCCTCTTAGGGGCTCGGAAGGGGAGGCATATAAGGGAATTTTCTTTCACTTTGTTATTGGGGAAAACCAGGGGAGGGGACAGTCTTACCCGGAAAAACCCAAATTGTCAGCGTCCACTCTGGGGTTTTAAACAGTTTTAAAGCAAATGTTAATTATAAGTTCATTTCTCAACGAGTTGTATCTTTAAATTATTTTTATTAATTTAATTAATTATAATTAAATTATAGCTAATAATAGTTTATTATAGCTAATAATAGTTTATTATAGCTAATAATTTTTTTTAATTTTTAGTGTAATTTGCATGATCATTATTTTATAAAAACACTAAACACATTTTGCAATTTCCCAGAAAGGCTGTTTTTGAGAGTAAGTATAAGTTAGTTTTATGAATAAAAAATATTTATTTTAATAATATTTTAGAATCAAATTACGAAATTAATAATATTTTAGAATCAAATTACGAAATTAATAATATTTTAGAATCAAATTACGAAATATATTTATTATATAAATTAATATTCATTTAAAATGATATTAAATCATTTATTTAAAATGATTTAAAACATTTATTAAAATGATTTAAAACATTCATTTAAAATGATATTAAAACATTCATTTAAAATCATATTAAAACATAGCTAGTAAATAATAATTCGTTATATTTATATTATATTTATATTATATTTATATTATTGTAGTTCAATGTTAATAAATTACTCCATAAAATGGATCGTTGGCTACAAACTGGTTCAACACAGAAACGGAAAGAATCAGATGATGAGGCATCAACAGCAAACTCTACCAAGAAACGCAAAACTAGAAAATATTCGGATGATTATTTATCATTTGGATTTACTTATATTTGCAACAATGATGTGGAAAGACCAGTCTGCGTTCTATGTCAGGAAAGTTTATCCAATGAAAGTATGAAACCTGCTAATCTCAGACGTCATTTACAAACAAAGCACAGCGAGCATGTTAGTAAGTCTATCGAATTTTTTAAAATGAAAAAAGAAGAACTTAATTCAAGTCAGAAATTGATGGTAAAGACGGGATCTGGTGGTATGAGTAAGAAAGCAGTAATGGCATCATATGAAGTAGCTCTACTTATTGCTAAAGCAGGAAAGCCGCATAATATAGCAGAGCAATTAATTCTTCCTGCTACAAAAGTAATTACAAATATAATGTTAGGAACTAAAGCAGCAAACGATATAAATTTGATTTCATTATCAAATGATACGGTTAAGAATAGGATTGAAGACATGTCATGTAATATAAAAGAAGAATTAATATCGAGAGTGCGCAAAAGTCACTATTACTCATTACAATTGGATGAAAGTACTGATGTCACTAATAATGCCAATTTGTTAGCTTTCATTAGATATGAGTTTGAAAATCAAATACAAGAAGATGTATTGTTTTGTGATTCACTACCTTCACGAACGACAGCTAATGACATATTTAACAGTTTGAATAATTTTATAACCGAAAATGAAATAGAGTGGCCAAAATGTGTTGGAATTTGCACTGATGGTGCTCGTGCAATGTCAGGTACAAGAACTGGATTGATTGCTCTTATTAAAAATGTTGCGCCTCAGGTTGTTTGGAATCATTGCTGCATTCACAGAGAATCATTAGCAGCCAAAAATATGTCACCAGATTTGAAAAGAACATTAGACGAAGTAGTTAAAATTGTCAATTTCATTAAGGTTCGTCCACTTAATTCCAGAGTTTTTAAAATTTTGTGTGAGGAAATGGGTAGTCAACATACACATTTATTATTACATACAGATGTACGTTGGTTGTCCCGCGGGAAAGTACTCATTCGCCTTTTTGAGCTTCGAGATGAAATACGATTGTTTTTAATAGATGCGCATTTTGAACTGACCGAATGTTTCAATGATTTTATCTGGTTAGCTAAGGTGGCTTACTTGACTGATATTTTTACAAAATTGAACGAACTTAATTTGAGCCTGCAAGGTACTGTTGTAAATATATTTAAAGTTGAAGATAAAATAGAAGCAATGATTAAAAAAATCGACTTGTGGTCGAAACGCATCCAGAACGGTGTATATGAGTCTTTTCCAACTCTCAATGATTTCATAGAAAGCTCCAGTGAAAAATTGCTTAATCAAACGCGTCAATTATTTGTTGAACATTTAATTACTTTGAAAAGCAACTTCAGGAAGTATTTTTCTACTCCTGATCCTTGCAATAACTGGATCAGAGATCCATTTAATATGGAAATTACAAATACTAAACATTTATCTGCACCTGAACAAGATATTCTCGTGGAATTATCATGTGATACAACTTATAAACTAAAATTTAACAAAACTGAATTGAGCAACTTTTGGTTACTTCTCAGGTCAGATTATCCTGCGCTTGCAAATAAAGCACTTCAACACTTGATTCCATTCTGCACAACATATTTATGCGAACAAGCTTTTTCGGTACTATTTTATATTAAGTCTAAATATAGAAACAAATTAAATGTAGAGCCGGATCTTAGATTAAAAGTTTCCAATATTAAGCCAGATATTGAGATTCTTGTTTCAAGAAAACAACTGCATACATCTCATTAAATATGTAAGTTATATTTAATGAGATAGATGCAGTTATTTTTTAAAATATTTCTTATTTAATATTTTCTGAAAAAAATTATAAAATATTTATATGAATTTAATGTAAGTACCCATTATAATTTGTGAGATTTGTTGCTATGACAATGTTTGTATTTTCTTTCTTCAATATTATAATTTCTAATAAAATGTGTTCTACAATATGCAAAAAAATCGTTATTCACCAATCACTGTTAGAAATATTCATCATATATCCTTGTCCTTATGAGATCGTAAGCCAGAAATTAATTAATAAAATGACGTAAAGTACCTAAAGTTGTGATGGGGGTCCGTCAAAAAAAATTTTTTCAAGTGGGGGTCCGTGGAGTACATAAGTTTAAGAACCTATGGGGTATGTCATATCGTGTATAATTTAAAATATTATTTATGAATTCAAATCAGGAATAATTAAATATATTTTATTTATGATTCTGTTTAAAAATATATAATTTCAAGTTATTTATAACTTAATGTATTTTAATTTAATATATTATGTAGACGTTTATTTTTTGTATAATTAAACTGGCATTGTTTGCTGCTCAGTCTGGTGTCAGTCTAAGGAACCACCATGCATGAACACGAATATGTTGATGGGCTGATCGGATGTCATTGTTTTATTTTATTTTTTTTTTTTTTGGAAATGAATAATTTTTTATTCTTCTGTTCAATTTTATAATTAATGATATTTAAAAAAAAATACATCAAGTTTTTCATTTGTATAGAATTCCCTTAAAATATGCTTAAATATTTTTGTTATTAAATATTTTTTTGAAATAGTAAAAAATTATTTATATATCCATTAATGTAGTTATTTTGAATAATTAGTAATATTTAAATCTATTGTTCATAAAATAAGTTCCTTTTTATCTGATTATTTTATAAAAATAATTTATTGTGTCCAGAACATTTTCATTATATCAAATCGGTATCAATACTTCAAACTTTAGTCAAAAATTGATTGTTTTATTCTATTAAATTAAAAATTAAAAAAATACATACATAGAAGATAAAATACATTTTAAATCATAACGAAAATTATATAAAAATAATAAGAGAAAATGGAAAAAAATTAAGCGGTTATTGAAAGGTAAAAGAAAAAGAATTGAAAACTATAAAACGTATTGAATATAAAATGGAAGAGCAAAGTAAAGTTAAAGCTAAGGCTAACAAACTAGTAAAGTGAAAAGGTTTAAAATTTTTCAGACAGTTTTGTAAATCCATGGAAAGTTAATCCCTAAACTCTCGTACGAGCGTGAAAAATAAATATAAATAAATAAAATAAAAAGTGTGAATCTATGTTTATATAATAGTCAATTTATATTTGATGAACAAAAACTATATTTAATTATCGTTTTTTTGAAATTAAAATATTTTAAGCTTCATTATTGGATATTGTAAATGAAAAAAATTGGGATGCTTAGAAGTATGAATTAATTACTTTTAAATTTTAGAATAATTTAAAATATATAAATACACGTTAGTTATAAATATTTATTAATTCATTAAAAGTTATTCAAATTGGAAGTAGTGTTGTCGGTTGCATAAGTTTCTGGCGTTCGGTAGGATAAAATTCTTTAATTTACTGTATATAATCTAGTCAATCTTATATTTACTATATGAAAATTATTAATCAAATTATTTATTTAAAAAAGTAATTTTATGTTTACTAAAATGCAAATGTATTTATTTTATAATTTAAATAGTTATCATTTAGTCTCCATAATTGAATAAATTAGTTCAGTACAAAGAAATATTCAATATAAATAAAATTTCTTGCATGTTAATAAGTATAAAATTCAAACAAATTGTCCAAGCTAAATAGTAACTCATTAAAAAGGGGAGATATCAAAAAAAAAAAACAAGAGAAGAAATGTATTCTTTTGAGAGGAAAAGAGAGAAAAAAGAATATTTTTATTTGACAACAAAAGAGGCAGACAGCGCATCTTATGAATGAAACGTTGCTTTTTGTTAAGAATAAAATTTATGACGCAGATCTCATATTTTATTCACCTTCATTATGAAAAGAATAGTAATTTTTTAAGGCGACCGACATCAAAGGGCTGTGGGATTGGTATTGCTTTCATAACAGAAGGATTTGTTAGTTGATCATCTGCTATATTCGTTGTTCTTATTGTTGTTTTTGTCTGTTGACGTCTATAAATCTTTGTACAATTAGAGAATTCAAATTTTAAAATATATAGCTTACAAACACTTCATTTTGTCATAAAAACAAACAAACAAAAATAAAGTAAATTTAATTATAGAATGGATGGAAAAAATACTCTCTACTTGTATTTTCTATGATTTGCTTTCTTCATGTAAAAAATCATGAGTTCAATTGAAGGGCGCTACTCAAAGAAGAATTCTCTACTGTAAGAAGATTTATAAATTCTATAAAATATACAAACATTATCCATTTCTGATTGCACCAGGGTTTCTCAATCATTTTTACTACGTCATCCCCTTTTAAACTTTTTTCTTGTCTAATAGATCCCTATTTTTTTGTTGCAGTAGAAGTATATTAATAGTTTAATTATAGAACTATGAAAAAATGTAGAAAAATTCAAATTCTTAGGTTCTGTAATCACGAAGGATAATAATATTCGAGAAGAATTTAAAGTGAGGTTGCAATCGGGAAGCGCCTGTTACCATGCAGTAAAGGTGCTTATCGCGTCAAAATTATTATCAAAGAAGATAAAAATTAAAATATATAAAACAATTATTTTTCCGGTTGTATTATATGGGTGTGAGGCATGACCTTAGGAGACGAGAGTAGATTTAGAGTATTTGAGAATAGGATTCTTCGCAGCATTTATGGGCCAAAGAAAGATGAGGCAGCCGGAGAATGACGGAGACTGAATAATGAGGAATTGCATGACCTCTATTCATCTCCAGATATAGTTAGAATTATAAAATCGAGAAGACTGCGATAGGCAGGGCACGTGGCTTGAATGGGAGAGGAAAGAATGGCGAAAAATATAAATAAAATTATATTAAATGTGCCACTCAGAAGCCAAAGCGATTGACTGCACATATAAACAAACTGAGAAAATGAAGCCCAAAGTTCATAGCTTGTAGGAAATTCAGGGTTATTGATAACAGAAAAATGTATATTGCATATTACATTACATTACATTATATTACATTACTAGCAAAATTTTAAAAATTGGAGTTAATCGGTGTGGCTTCTAAGAGTGGCACAAATTATTTAATATCTTTAAATTTTGTTTGTTTTGACCTAGACTGATTGAAATTTTATTCCTTTCTTTTTTCTTTATATATATCATTGTACATTTTTTAATTATTAAGTTTTATTCTCGAGAATAAATCAATCTAAAGAAAATATACACAAAATCAAGTTCTATTTTTCTTTTAAATATGACAAGTAAGATTTTTGTTTCATTGGATCCAAAATTCATATCACAATACCTATATGTCTTATATTCCATTATAAATAAAAATTCCAATATTTATTAAAAAAAAGAAAGGTTTATTTTAGAAAATAACAATTTTCTTTTTATTATTAAAAAACAACTGATCATTCGATTTCATTTCTTACATTCTGTATTGTCAATAAAGTTTTTCATGGAATTTGAAATTGGTTTGATTAATTTTCCACCTACCTATACAAACTACCAGATTTTCATTTGTAAGGCAATATTGAAGTCGCTTTTAATGTTTGTACTTCTCTTCGATTGCTCTTCTATTATTATGTCGTATTAATCAATCACTAGATAAATATATCTACAAATCAAATCAAAAGAAATGAATGCTTTTCTTTTGTTGCATTAAATATATATCTATCCATCTATCTATCTATCTATCTATCTATCTATCTATATATATATATATATATATATATATATATATATATATAGGTCACCAATCTTTTTTTTTATAAAACTAAATAAATAAAATTGAATCACATTGAGAATTTATTAAACCATAAAACAAACATGAAATGAATAAAAACATATAAAAAAAAAATTGACCACTTTCATCAAATTTTTACATGTCATATGTTCTGAATACAAATCGTGCTTTTGTTTCTTCTTCATTGGATCGTTCGGTAAAACAAAACATATATGGTCATCGTTCTTGTAACTCACTTCCATTTGATTTGTATGTGATTTGCTTTTTGTACATATTACTTTTTTTAGAAATATAAATAAATGGAGACAAATATAAAATTAATCAAATATAAAATTCATTTTTATATATTACATAAACTTGAAAGTAAAATATAAAAATATTTATATTATTTATTTATATGACTTAAAAAAATCAATTGACATAAAGTTTTTTTTATTTTTGGCTTTTGGTCTTTAACTTTTTACCAGTACATATTTTTATCATTATTACAGTTACATTTTTTTTAATTAAATAACTTTAATATTTTTTTAAAATTTTTTATTAAAAACATTTAAATTAGCTTTTGGAAAAATTATAGTATAAAAATGTGCGTATTATATATATTAATTGTGAATTAAATATTAATGAATTAATTACTCAAAATTCATAAAATTAGAATTTATTTGTAAAATAAATTTCCCTTATCATAATGAAGACTTACTTTATTTTTGTGATATATTTATTTAAATCTTAACATTTGAATTTATTATTAAATTAGTATTAAATATTATTATTATATTGTCATTACTATTTTTATAAATAAAACAAGGATACGAAATTATTTTTCATAATTACTTTTTCAGGACGAAATTAAAAACATAATAAATACATAATATTATATATATACATATATCTATATGTTATTATACAATTTATATAATTATTAAAATTTTACTAACTTATACCATTATTAAGAATTTTTAAGTTATTTAAATACATATTAGAAACCATTTTCTAAAAAATATGAATAATTTTTGAATTTAGAAATGTTTGAAAATTGTGTTTTGATTGAACATTCACTTGATTTTGAATTTTTGATTTTGCTATTCTTATCTAGCCATATTTAAATATTATTATAGTAAGGTATACATTGTATAGAATTATAGAAGATATATTAAAATATCAAGCAAAGTACTGAAAACTAATATTTATAATATGATTGAAAACTCTTAAAGTAATATTTTCGAGTTTAATATAAAGTGAAAAATTATATGTGTAAATTTGTTGTTTTTTAGAACTTTTTATCTTTGTAATATACTCAATTTACATCTTTGATAAATCAATATGAAAAACTCCTGTTTCTGTCAATATATGTGTGTGTCTATCTTTCTATTCTTTGATGCTGTAATTGATATTTGTATAAAATGTAGCATTACAGGTCAGATAATTGAGAGATGAAGTTGGAGTGAAAGGGAAATTCATGGGCCTCTTAAATTATATATGTAAATTCAATTGAGTCATTAAACAGAGACAGTGCCGAGTTAAGTGAGTTAAGTGATTTTTTTTTTATTCAATCGCATTGATTTTGAAAACGTTGCCTATTGATTCAAAGGGTGTTGTCACATCTTAAACAAAAATAAAAATAATCAGCCGCCAGGTGAGGAGTGATTTAAAGGAGGGAAAGTAAACGGCGCAATTTCATCTTTTGAATAAAGTTTAGAAATCAAGTTGGATCCAATTCAATCTACCAACTGTTTACCGACTCAATCATTAAAGGATTAAGAGACAGCCGGTCGGATAAGGAGAACGAAGAAGAGGGAAAGGAGCCCTTGTCAGTACACAAACCTTAAGAAAAATATTGGATTCGAACCCTTCCTACGTTTATATAGTGAAAGAAGCTTCCCCGAAGATTTCTCATCTCGATTTCAAATAGCAAATCAAAGTATATATTTTAACGGAAGACAGAAAAATCATTTATTTTTATTTTTATTTCTATTATTCAAAAAAATAAAATCCGGATATATATATATATATAAATAATGTTTAGGATTTGGTATTAAATCAATTTCCTTTCTCTGGAAAAAAAATATTTACATTTTTACAATAAATTAATTACATAGATTTACCATATTACAAGATTTTTACCTGTAAAAGAAATCATTTCTTAAAAATATCCACAATTTTATCAAATCGTACTGTTTCTCTCGCATAAACTTTTATAGACTATATTTACAATTTTAATTCTAATTTATTTATATACTAGCTGATCAGAGCGCCTTCCAGGCGCTCTTCACATCTAGACGGGGGCTCCGCCCCCTGTACCCCCGAGTGTAGTATTTGGTTGAAAGTCTGTATGTAAAAGGTTTTCATCCATTTTGTTTCAATCAGTATAAGTAGATAAGACATATATTTGTTTTC
This sequence comes from Labia minor, assembly GCA_963082975.1. Taxonomy (NCBI): domain Eukaryota; kingdom Metazoa; phylum Arthropoda; class Insecta; order Dermaptera; family Spongiphoridae; genus Labia; species Labia minor. Next base: position 26,627,919 of record OY720347.1, on the reverse strand, counting down.
TTAGAAAATATATATTTTAATTTAATCAGTAAATTAATTATATATTATTATTGCATATGTTATATTTATCTAACTCTGTGTCTATACAGTTTTCGAAAGTTCTTAGCCGCAGAATCCACTTTTCTCTAAGAGTCCCTATCCTGAGCTACAACCAAATCCTACCCTGTCCCATATTATTAATTTCGTAATTTGATTCTAAAATATTATTAAAATAAATATTTTTTTATTCATAAAACTAACTTATACTTACATCTCAAAAACAGCCTTTCTGGGAAATTGCAAAATGGGTTTTTTTTTTTTTTATAAATAATGATCGTGCAAATTACACTAAAAATTAAAAAAATTATTAGCTATAATAAACTATTATTGGCTATAAATTAATTATAATTAATTAAATTAATAAAAATAATTTAAAGATACAACTCGTTGAGAAATGAACTTATAATTAACATTAATAAAAATAATTTAAAGTTACAACTCGTTGAGAAATGAACTTATAATTAACATTTCCTTTAAAACTGTTTAAAACCCCAGAGTGGACGCTGACAATTTGGGTTTTTCCTGGTAAGACTGTCCCCCCCCCTGGTTTTTCCCAATAACAAAGTGAAAGAAAATTCCCTTATGTTGCCTCCCCTTCCGACCCCCTAAGAGGGGTTATTTTAAAGGAACAATCGGAAAATAATTTTAAATGAATGAATAAATGAAAATTCAAATTTTATATATAGTTTTTTATATATGTTTATTTATTCACAAAAAATTAATTAAATTGTAATTTAAATTCTTATAGTTTTATTAAATAAATCATTTTTAGTTATAATTTTATATAAGCATTTTTTAATTGAACCTATTCAATCTTGTCATTCCCTAATCAGCATACGCGGTTTCAATAACCCTTTTAATTATTCTAAATTCAATCTTTAATTAAATCTAATTTAACACACAACAATTCCGTCTCATTATTGTAATACAAAGTTAGAAATATTAAGTTAATATAATTAATATTATTTATTTATTAATACCAATTAATAATATTAATTACTTATAAATAATTCATAATAATAATAAATTGTGATACCAACTTATATGGAATATTAAAATAATATAATTATTATTTTACATATATATGAATATAATATAAATATTTTTAATTTTATTTTAAGAATAGATATATATCTAAAAGGCGGTAACTGTGAGGTCACATATATACATTTAAATATAAAAAAACTAATGAAGATGATTTTTTCCAGATATGTGATCAATAAAACTAAATAACTTAAGAGTATAACTAATGGTTTTCAATTTATAAAATCTAATTTAAAACACAACAATTCCGTCTCATTATTGTATTGTAATACAAAGTTAGAAATATTAAGTTTAAAAAAAATTAAAAATATTTGAATTTGGAAAATTATATGTAGCGCCATCTGTCGATAGTTTTGTGACACTACAGATTTTTAGCAATATATTACTAATTAAATTAATTTTGGATAAATTAATTTTGGATTTAACTACACTAAAACCTTCCTTGGTATGCCCACAACAATTCCTGAAAGTTTCATCGTAATCGGACGGGTAGTTTTTGAGTCTATAGACAGACAGACAGACAGACACACAGACATTGCCTTTTATATATATAGATCATTACATTACAATTTTTATAATTATTAATACCAACTATTTACTCTAATTCCCTAAACCTATTTAACTAATTCAGACGGAGAATTTATTTTATTATTATTATATTATTATTATTATTATATATATATATATATATATTCCCCTCCATATAATAGGTTGTTCAATAAGTTCACGAAGACCGTCGATTGACTGAAGGAGATTTAACAGAGGCTTTAGGCATTTCATTGGACATTTCAGTGAGCAATATTTTGAGTGATAATTTAGGTTTCAAAAAATGGGTGCCGCAAAAACCATTGCTAAATTGAAGTAGATATTGTTGCAACATCCAGCCTATTCGCCAGATATAGCTCCAACGTTTGGCTCTTCCCACACCGCAAACAATATCTCCTTGGAAAACGATTTTCTTCAAACGAAGAGGTAATACCTGACGTGGAGGGATATTTTGCAGAGCTGCCGGAAAACCACTACAGTCAAGGGATCCATAAATTAGAAGACCATTGGAATAAGTGTATTGAAGTTGAGGGAAACTACACTGAGAAAAAAATAAAGTAATTTTACAAATAATTAGCTGGAGTGTCTCCACTCGACTATCTCGCAATTTGAATTGGATTAAATAACATAATATATTATATTTAAATTAAATTTAATTAATTATAAATTATAAATAATAAATAATAAATATTAAACCAGCGCATGTTTGGCTTTTTGTTGATGGCACCACGTCACGTGTTGACGCGTGAGATTTTCAGTGTTAAAAAATTAATTCTGGTAATTTCAGCGAATCAATCAAGCTGAAATTCTATATATAGCAGTTTTATATAATTATTAATCATGTGAAAAATTATCAAACATATATCTTTATTTTTACGGTCACTTTAGAGGAAAAAAAATCAAAACGTTGTAGGTAATGACCCTCTTCCGGTTGAGCTACATTTCTCAAAAGTTGATAGAAAACTATGAATTTTGAATAATGTCCATGTACCAAATTTCATCATTCTAGCTCAAACCGTTTTTGCGTAATCTTGCCTACATACATACACACATACACACATACACACATACACACACACATACACACACACAGACATTTTTCTCAACCTTAGTGAAAATGATTCAGGAACCTTCAAAACGTATAAAAACATCAAAATCTCAACATCGAAAATTTTCATGATCGCAATACTATCTCTGGCGAGATAGTAAAAATTGGTTTCTACATTTCCGTTCCGCGAACTTACTGAACAAAATAGTATATATATATATATATATATATATATATATATATTTTATGATAACTGGACTCGGGAATTTTTATATATATTATTTTATTATCTTCCGGAGATAATTTTTTTTTTTTTTAAAAATGAGTTGAAAAAACTTAGAAAAATGTTATTATCAGTGATATATCCAAAGTTTTATTACTCCCCAACTGATGTGGTTGTCTGATAAAAAGCTGAAAATAAATAACCAAGTGTCAAATAATTTAATGAATAGATTATCTCGATCGTAAATAGAAGAGCCTTCGAAGATGACATCCAGGTCGTCGACTCGGCTTTTAACGATTTCCAGTCGAGTCATGGCCTAGAGCAAGCAAGCAACCTATCCAGGGTTGGCATTCCAGCTGTCAAAACCCACTGGATCATCTCGGAAGTGGAAATGACGTCTGCTCAATCGCAACTACCCCCTTTTCCCCTCCATTCCCACTCCTGCCCCAAGCTAAATCCAACAAGCACTATCAGCCCCAAGGCAATCAAATATCGGTTTGCAAAATGGAATTGTGTAACGGCTGCACAACCTTCCAGGCTCAATTAAAAGACATTTAACGCAAAGCGAATATTAATTAACTTGTAGAGAGAAAGAATCCATACATGATAAAAGAACCATTTCGAAGAATTAACTATATATATATATATATATACAATTTTATAATATTTGAAATGAACTGTTTTTGTTTCATTTGTCAGTAAATTGACACGAGAAATTATTATAACAGGCAAAAATAAATATTGACATTGTAGTGAGAATAAATTGTGTTTAAATATTTAAATTATTTTAGGATAATCATTCAATTTTTATTTTATAAAATTAGTGATAATAAAAAGTTAGGAAAATACAGAAATTCATATTTTAGTATTATTTTAAATAATTAATTAATTATTTGAAGAAATAATAAAACAAACTCATAACCCGTTAATAAATTTATTCGAGATATTTTAATTTAATATTTTTTTTTTTTTTTTTGTAAATAATTAAATATTAAATTCATTTTTGGTTCCTATTCAATGAATTCAATTTAATTACATTACAATAATAAGAACGGTAATTTATTTTATTTTATACTATGTATTTTATAGAAATTGGTGTATTTTTGATCTTAATCAGGTGAACCTGTTGCATCTTCCCTGTTAAGTTAATAAACTAATACTTTACTTAAATGAATTGGTTATATGATAAATAAAAAATATTCGTGAAAAGATCAATTAAAAAATTAATTAATTAATTAAAATTATTAAATAAAAGACAATATTTGAAATCTTAAACATAATATATATTTAATTAATTAATTTAATATAATTGAATAAATAATGTAAAAAAATAATAAATAAATAAAAAGAAATTACTTAAATTAATAATATATTTATTAATTGAATTAATTCAATTGTTCTCTTATAATTGACAAAACTTGTGAGATCTTGTTTAGCTTTTTACCGACCGACGATAGTAAGGGAGGTATTGTTTTCACACCAAATTTCACATGTGGAGATTTTTACATATCTCCACGAATCATGCATTTTCTAAACAGAAAAAAGTATTTTTAGCATGATGTCTGTCCGTCCGTCTGTCCGTCCGTCTGTCCGTCCGTCTGTCCGTCCGTCTGTCTGTCTGTCCGTCCGTATAGATGTGTACAGCCTGAACGGCTCAACCGATTTTGATGAAATTTGGTATATTTACTTAATGCATCAGTGGGATGAATTGATCAACTTTTGGTGCAAATCCGTGAACCGGAAGTGGTAGTATTAGCGATCGACGATTGGAAGGGAAGGGTTATTTTCACACCAAATTTCACATGAGGAGATTTTTTTATATATCACCACGAATCATGCACTTTGTATTGGTTTTATCCTCGGGAAAATCATATTTATTAGTTTTTTCTTGATTTAAAATTATATGACGTCATCCAGCCATTCATGACGTCACAGCCTGGTCTTACATATAAATATATACATATATTATAAATAAAATAAAATTAAAAATATTTATGTTATATGCCTATATGTTTTTTATTACATTAATAGATATATTAAAATTATTTGAAATTGTTTCTGTAGCTGGAAATTAATTTACTTCAAACCGTCGGTCGGTTCGGACCTGGCCACAGGTCAACTTATTGAAGGATAATATAATATAATATTACAACCAAATAAAAAGAATTAGAAAGATTTTAAAATAAGTTTTGTTTGTAAAAAAAATTTTGCTCTTAATATATATTAATGACATATTTAAAATTTATATATTAGACAAAAGTTTAAATATCTCCTTGAATATGGCCTTTATGCAAACGCCTATAAATTAGGCAACCAAGAATCGCAAAGGAATTTCAAATATTTCATTTACAAATGTATATGATTTATATATTGAAGATTATTATTATTCACTATAATTCCATGATATATATATATATATATATATATATATATATATATATATATAGGTTACCGTAAACATTTTTAATTATTATGAGAAATTATCTCTTATAATAATATATATATATAAGAAATTAAAATAATTTATTTTCTTATAATAGATATAGGAATTGGATAAATTATTGAAAATATTCTATAAATTTAAATTGATTTAATTAGATTAAAATTATTTACTTCTTAATTGTTTAAATAATTTGCTTAGAAATATTTTATTATAAAATTTAGCATTTTAGAAAGTTCAATGTTAGAATCTTGGTTCACTGAACTTAGTAGAAAAGTATTCTTTATCTGAAATTTTATTCCATTCAAATTTCAATTCATTATACCTAATATTTCTATTAATATTTAAATTAAATATTAAATTTCAGTATGACATAAAAAATAAAAAAAATTGTAATTTTCTTTTTTTAGAAATTTTAAATTAGTTTTTTTAACTTATTTTTAATAACTATGTCTCTTTATATTAATATGATAACTATGATTATTATATGTATATAGATGATTAGCATAAATCAATTTTTGAATTCTAAATAAAATGAATAAATAAAGACAAGTTGGAGAATAATAAATTTTATAAATTAATTTGATTTCAAAGATTAATGTTAAGTTGATCACTAACAAATCATTATCTTGTTTGTTTTTTCTATTATTCTTCCTTTCTCTTATTTTTCACTCTCAATTTAATCTAAAATCTATCTAATAGAATGTAAATTTCAATCCATCATATTTATGTCATGATTTTCATATAAATTTATCTAAACATTAATAACATAATTGACATCCACTATAATATGAATGTAAAGATGCCAGTTGGAAAAACAAAATCAATTCAAGAAGGCAACGAGAGGTAGTCCCCGTGATCCATTATGATTGGACACCCTTCACCGAACGTATTTACACATCTCGAATAAGTTACTAGTTGTTCTGCTTCCAGCACTTCTCCCACTCCAACTCTAAGTTGCTCGGTTTGTTTTATTCAAAATGATCGTCTATTACATTTCAAAGAGAATTTCAATATCTTCGTCCAAACGTGAAGACAAATATTTAATATGCGATGAAACGAATATGGGAACTCGTCTCGCGCAACGACTTACATTTCTTATTCGTTTTGCAATTTTACATAACTTCTTTATTCGTCGTTCTTTTCTGCTTACTCATGAATAGGAAGACTCCATCATTCCTTCTCTCCTTCTATATTATATATATTAAATATAATAAGGTAAAAAAAAATTGTGAATAATTCTTAATTAAAAAAATTAATTAATTAAACTCGTTTAATAGTGAATATTATTTTCAGTTTATTAACAAAATTAAATATAATTAGGATAGAAATTATTTTTATTACTTAAAAGAATGTAAAATTTATTAAAAATTAAAAATAATAAACTGGCATATTTATTTCAAATTTCACTTTGGATGTTGAATATCATTTTCAGCCCTGTTATATAAATTCAATTTATTACACTTAAATTAAATTTAATTAAAATAAATAAATAAATATATTTATTTTCAAACAATATTATTATTTTTATTTTGAGTTTTTTTTTTACTTTGCTTATATATAAAATTTATTTTCAATTATAATTGGGAATATTGGTATAATTGTAATTAATTTTAAAAGTATAAAGAATAGACATTTACTCATGACCAAATTATTTGATATTTAATTCAAAATGATGAGAATTTATTTAATTCAATTTTACTTGAAAGTGAACCAAGTTCCAATATTATTATTCAATAATATCATTCAGTAAAATAACTAAACAAATGAAATTTAATTGATATTCTCTTATGAATTTATTATACCTAACATAAATACGTATGTATGGGAATATATGTATTTCAAATTTAATTTGCACTGATATATATAATAAATGTTTTGTTTATTTATCGAGAGAGAATGGAAGAGAGATGTCTATATGTTAGTAATATTATTACATTTATAAAAACTCAATTAGTATTATTAGACTCTGCTTTTCTACGTAATTTCCTCTTTCCAATTATAAATAACTGCATCAAAGAGCATATAGTTTAGAGGCTTTTGAGCTGAGGCACAGCCGACATCCGGACCAATTCAATTGTATCAGACTCTCTCCTCAACAGAGAATTTTTAAAATAAATTTACATTATAATACTATATGAATTAATTAGGTCATTCTCATAAATAAATAATTGAACTATTATTGTCTTTTAATATATATTTGTCCACTTTGTTGACTCTGTGTACTGATGTTCTAATTGTTTTTGTCACTTGATATATATGTATACTATTACTGGAATCATATATCCAAGATAAATTTATATTATATATATAAATTATTCAATTAAATAATAAATAAGAATATTATATTAGATTAAAAAATCTATAATCTCAAAAAGTAAATAATGAATAAATAAATTAAGATCCATTATGAATTAAATAACCTTCGATAAGATAATTCTTCCTTCTACTATTGCCTATTGAAACATTTTCTAAAGTTAGAGATTTAATTAATAGAAATCTATTCAATTCGAAAACAGTCATAGAGAGCATCTTAATTTATATTAACAGGATAGCAAGCATCAAGTTTTAATTAAAACTTAGATTAAAATGCAATTTGAGAGATTTGGAACTCGTTGAGATCCTAGAGGTTTTCATCGTTATCCCGTTTAATGAAAACATTCTATTAAAATGAGCTTTGAGTGTAGATTTAAAAATAAATACGAAATGAGTGATTTTTTAAAAAAAAGAAAATTAAATAAAAAAAAAAATTAAAATAATGATTAATAAATACCAAATTGATAATTTTTTATTATTTTTTAGTGATACTTTTTTATTTTATTTAGAAATACTTAATAAAATATGCAAATTGTTCATCATTTAAAAAAATAAAAATAAAGTATTTATCATAATATATTTATTAATATATTTAAGTGTGGAATATTTTATAATGAACTATTATAATTAAATGACAACATTTTTTTTTATCCGTTGATTCTTTATTGTTTATTGGCCATTTATGAGGTTGAGTTCTGTATGTATTATATCGGTAGTATAGTCTAACATCACAATGTTGAATCTCTTACATTGCCAAATAATTTTCTAAATCGGTCGGTCGTTCTAAAGCGACTCAAGTCATTTATGGGTCCCATTGGGTCAGATGAAGTGAATCAATTGTAATTACCAAACACTTCGATCATTTAACATTAGAAATTACTGTTTGGCTAAGGGCCAATATAATTATTCCATAGATATTAAGATCTTCAGAATATATAATCGAATTTATTTGAAAAGTAAAATTGAATAGTATTAATATTTACTCCTAACTATTTACTATTACTCCACACTATTTAGTGTGAATGCTGAAAATAAAGAATTTTAATTTTTTTTTAATAATTAGATCATTTTTGTTATCATTTCAGCGCACTCTATCAACGAAATACCGACACCTAAAATTTATAATCTAGTATGTAAAAGAGAAAGTAATAAAAATAAATAAATTTCTTTATATTTTAATTTCCCAAAAAAAATTAGATACGTTTGGATAAATAATAAATAAAAATTAATAAATACGATACCATCTTTAACATTTATCTAATTAAATTTATATTTAGTTGATATTTTACAAAGAATATCACGTGATTTTGGACAAAGATGCATTTTTGTTTCTTTCGGGCGTATAAAATGGAAAGAAAGAATCTTTATTTCCAAGATTAATTGTTTATTTATAAAATTAAATTAGATATTGAATCAGATTATTAAAAATAAATTTACAGGAAACATATCTATAAAAACAAAAACAAATAAGTTGACCTGTGGCCAGGTCCGAACCGACCGACGGTTTGAAAAATTAATTTCCAGCTACAGAAACAATTTCAAATAATTTTAATATATCTATTAATGTAATAGAAAACAAATATGAATATAACATAAATATTTTTAATTTTATTTTATTTATAATATATATGTAAGACCAGACTGTGACGTCATGAATGGCTTGATGACGTCATATAATTTTAAATCAAGTAAAAACTAATAAATATGATTTTTCTCGAGGATAAAACCAATACAAAGTGCATGATTCGTGGTGATATATAAAAAAATCTCCTCATGTGAAATTTGGTGTGAAAATAACCCTTTCCTTCCTATCGTCGATCGCTAATACTACCACTTCCGGTTTCCGGATATACACCAAAAGTTGATCAATTCATCCCACTGATGCATTAAGTAAATATACCAAATTTAATCAAAATCGGTTGAGCCGTTCAGGCTGTACACATCTATACGGACGGACAGACGGACAGACGGACGGACAGACGGACGGACAGACGGACGGACAGACATCATGCTAAAAATACTTTTTTCTGTTTAGAAAATGCATGATTCGTGGAGATATGTAAAAATCTCCACATGTGAAATTTGGTGTGAAAACAATACCTCCCTTACTATCGTCGGTCGGTAAAAAATGAAATTATTTTGAAAATTTAATATATGATCTCTTATTGAATTAAAAATTAAAAATAAATAAAAATAAGTAATAAATTCAGTCAGAGGTATCCCTGTTTATGGTGAATACATTAGAACAGTGATTCTCAACCACTGCGCTTTTGTGAACCGTGAGATTTTCAAAAGTGTGCCGCGAGATTATCAAAATGTGCCGCCAAATTATTACAAATGTAAAGAGGCTCTTAAACATTTTGACTTTTTTTCTAAATTTTTTTCAATTTGGTTCTAAAAAAAGAAAACGTTTTTGGGACTAGGCTCTTAAACATTTCCGACTTTTTTTTCTAAATTTTTTCCATATGGTTCTAAAAAAAAACAAGGTAAACCGTTTTTGGAACCACTTTTTTCAATACGGTAAACTTTTACACTTATCTTTTTCTTTGTGTGCCGCCAAATTTTTAAACCGTGAAAAGTGTGCCCCGGTAAAAAAAAGCTGCACGAGATTTATAATTTAGTTACAGATAATAACATTAAGTGATAATTTTTTTTAAAACTCTTAAAGTATACTTATACTTGTGTTTAAAATATTATAATTTCTTTTATTTATCTTTATCTGTTAAAATTTAAAAGCTTCATTTTTTCAATAGCTTATTAGAGAAGAAGCACTGGTTCCTTAAAGCCTCTTTTAATATTATTTAATGGAAAAAGATGTAATTGTGCGATTTAGTTAAATTAAAAGAAAAGTTTTAAAATTCCCTAATCGTTTATATAATAGTGGTTAAATTAAATAAAAAGTAAAATGTGAAGCAAATATAAGTGAGTTATTATTTTATATAAAAAATTAAACGTCTTGGTCTTGTTGACTATTTTTGTTTTTTGTTTTTTTTATTTTTGAGAGAGCTTTCATTTGTTAACATTAAACGAATTTCTAACAAGTAATATATTTATTCAAGCATTTAAATATTATTTTAATAAAATGTAGGTTGGTATTTCTCTTGATTATCCTTAAGACTAAAAAAAAATGAAAAAAATTAAATTATATTTGTGTTTTCTTATTTGATTAATATTCCATTTATATAATGAATAATTTTCTCTGTACATAACAAAGTAGAGTTGTGCTGAGAACAACTTGAAACGAATATTTACCGTGGCTTCTTCTGGGCTAATTAAAAAGGCCGCAATGGGTTTAAATTAAAATTAGAGGGTCTCAAGAAATCTTTAAGGGTGGGAAAGAATAGAGTGAAAGATATTCGTGTGTTACAATCTGTGTATTTGTGTGTATGTGTGAAGTTCTATTTCCCTGCTGATGATGAAAGGTTTACATTACAATTTTAATCCCGGCCTCTGACACAACTGAAAGAAATAGCTATGAGAAACTAATGAGAATTTATTATTCCTTTACCCTCTTCCAAGGAGTTATTATTTATTCATCATCCTAAGTGGACTTTAGTGGCTGAAAGAAAGAAGAAAGAAAGAGCAACTTCGAAAGTGGAAAAAAAAGAATAAAAAAAATCTCAAAAGATAAGATAATTGATCAAAGAATATTCATTTTTAATAAGCAGATAATCTATTAAACAATACTTATCCTATTAGAAACGATTTAATAACAAATAATATATGGTGTATATATATATATATATATATTGGAAAATAATTTAAAAGATTAAGGCATAAAAAATATATAAATCGAAATTTGATTAAATGATTGAATTAATTCTTTTAAATATTCCATTGGAAAATAATTATTATCAATTGGAAAATGTTTAAAATATCAATTAGAAGCTTTGTTTTCAAGGCATGTTTTATTTTATAAATTTATATCTAAAAAAACACAAAGTGGTTTATTTATTGATTTTAATCCACATTTATTTTTTTTTTTTTTTCGATTATTACACCATTATCAGAAGCTTTCTTTCTGACATTTGTTGAAATTAAATTCAAATTTAAATTATTCTTTTTAATTAAATTTTTTACTTTTTATAAAATAAAATGTTTCAACGGTTCAATCTATAAATTTCAACCAGTATATAAACAGAAGGTAAATAGATTGAACAAAGGATATAGATTTTTTTATAAGATAAATAGATTTTAACAAAAGTCATATGAATTGTTACTATCTTCATGACTTAATAATTTTATTTTTATCCATTATTTATTTTTAATTAAATTTTTATTAAATTTTGATTCATATTTTCCTTTTGATTTTTATATAAATTTATTTTTAAAAATTAATAGTTCTGTCTAACATTGCTCTAACAAACTTCTTCATAAATTTATTTATTTATATTAATTTAAACTTTAAAAGAGTAGAAATATTTATTATCTGGTATTTGGGTGTAGTTATTTATTGTTAACACGTGTGTTCCGACATGTACCACCGGTGGCTCATGTCGCCACATAAAATAAATAGAGAAATAATGGAGCCGGTGGGAACGATTTTAGTATTATTAATTATTATAAATTTTACCAGTCCTATGAAAAACACGATAGAAAAACTAATTTTTCTGCCTTAGAATATTTTAAATTAAAGATTAATATTCAAAAATTTGTTTAAATCCCTTGGGGATCTATCAAATTTTCAATTATTTCACTAATTTTTGAACGAATTGGTCTACTGTCTACTTTAATATTTATCTATTGTTAGAAAAATAAAATATTAAAATAACAAATTAAGTTTCACAAACGATGAAAATTTTTAAATTTACTATTATATTATTAAATATTCTTTAGTGAAAAAGATAAGTTGTCATGTCACCTCGTTAACTTCCGTTTGAACAAATTAACTCAATGTATAACTTTATGTATAGCCTTATTCGAATATAAATAACAAATGAAATTTTATACAAATCTAATTTTAATGGATACAAATAAAAAGAAGATAAATAGTTAGGCAAATATATATATATATAGTATATATTATACATGTGAAAACTTAAACAAAACAGAATAAATACATCGGGATGTTAGCATTATCAAAAATTTAAATTTTATTTAAACTAAGCAGAAAGCTATAATCAAAGGTAAATAAAGTCAAAAAGAGGATTGTGTTATGAAATTAACTTTTGTCTTTTCAAGAGAATAGGTATCCTTCTAAAATAATTTATATATAGAATAAAAGTACAAAGCTCTTAAATTAAATATACTGTTGATATAATGTAGATTGAATTCAATCTATATTTTTAACAAATAACTTAAAAAAAACTCTATCCCAAGGATTTTTATAAAATTTCATATAAATCGTTAACGCTATTTAAAAAAAAATCAAATAACCTTAAAATCACAAAAGTAATCCGGTATTTCCAGTTCTTAATTTTAATGAAAAAGTTTTGTTGAATTTCAATGGAATATTTAAATTAAATAAAAAATTTTAGTATTATGGATTATGGTATTTGTACTGAGATAACACACGATTTGCTTGCTAGAATATAAGGGTATATGAAAATGTATATATGGAAATATATGATAGTACAAAAGATTCATAATTCTACATAAGTAAATGCTTATCATTAATTTTTTTGGTCTAAGAAAGTAGAAAGCTATCTTTATAATTGTTTTAATATTTTTTTTTTAAATTAAAAAAATTCATTTTTAATGAGGCGAATTCATCCCTTTTATTACAATATTAATTTTTATATATATTTAATAATTTTAATATATATATTATACTTAAATAAAGATTATTTGAAAATATACTTTTAATTTATTAGTGGATAATTTCTATTCACCCTGGTCCTCTTATCATAATTATATTTATAATAATTCTTAAATGACTCAAATTTGTTAATAGAATTAATTTTCATTTTTATATTTGTGTGATTTCATAATTTTATTTTCGGAATAAAACAAACTTATTAAAATATGAAAGATAACTTTTAAATTTCATTTAATAAAAGAATAAGTGATTTTCTTTATTAATTTCTCCATTTCTTTTTAACATTATTAATTATTTTCTATATATTTTAATAATATAATCTAGATCAGTGATTCTCAACCACTGTGCCGCGAGATTATGATGGTCTTAAACATTTCCGACTTTTTTTCTAAATTTTTACAATTTGGTTCTAAAAAAAGGTAAACCGTTTTTGGGACCACTTTTTTTCAATATGGTAAACTTTTACACTAATCTTTTTCTTTGTGTTCCGCCAAATTTTTAAACCGATAAAAGTGTGCCGCGGTAAAAAAAAATAGGTTGAGAATCGCTGATCTAAATAAATCTTTTACATAGATCTTCTAGAAACCACAAAACACAAATTCAGATTTTACTATTATTATTTTTACTGAACAATCTAATTACCCTTTAATTATAGTTTAAGTATAGAATTAAAGTTTGTCAGTCAATTATGGAATATCCCAGACATGCTTTAACATAATAACCAAAATATTTTTGATTAGATTTTTTATATACGATTCCTTTAGACTATTTTTTAAGATTTATATATCAAATAAACATCTCCACGTAGATTTTTAAAGATATAGATTCTATTAGAAAATTACAATTGAATGAATAACAAACATTTTGGTTTTATTTAACTGAATTTATACATTGATTAATGACTGTTGAAAAGTCTTTAGAGTTTCTTTGAATTTAAAACGTTTAATTTGTGAAAGTATTATTGTTCCTGGATAGTAAATAACACCAAGTAAACTATTCTAACTCCCACCGTGCTTTCCGTATCAAGAATGCAATTAATCGAAAGTCTATTCTCGGTAATAAGTAGAGTAGGAATCTTCTGAAAAGGGAATTAACTTAATTAGATTGAGAGAGCCAGAGTCAGTTCAAGAAAAGTTCAACCTCAATGCACACCTAATTAAGACATTGAAAAACTCTACAAAGTATTAAACAAAATGATTATAACAAGAAACCTACCCCAATAAACAAAAAATAAAATAAATTATAATTCAACTAAATAAAATATTATAAGTATTTTGTGATTTATATTTTTTAATTAATTAATATTAAGTTCAATTAAGTTTTTTTCTTAAAATTATCCAAATTCGAGATTATAGTGTTGTTTGTTTGAATGGAAAATAGAAGACAGTCCGTCCTGACGGAATACGGATAGTAATTTATCCATAAAACCAGGATTAACATTTAAGTTAAATAAATTGCTTTGAATATGTTGAATTTTTTTCCCCCAACGAATTTACTGAACGCTCCAATGAACATGCAAAATAAAAGAAAAGGCAATTCTATTTTTAAAGGCCATTGCACAATCTTTTTGGAGAAAGACAATAATTAGTTTAAACTTAGCAATTAGTAAGTAACTATAATAAGGATTAAAATAGAGAAAATAAAAAGAAATTGTGTTTGTATTTTAATCAATTTACTCCCACCTACCATTGGTGAATATTTTTGTACTATTCTTTTTTATACATATTTGATTATTAATTATTCAACATTTAACAATAAGTAATTCTATTCTGAATTCAAAAAAACATGTTCCAATTGTTAATAGTAACTTAACTCTTTTACTAATATAGTAGAGGTTTAAAACATGAAATAAGAAACTTTTAGAATCGGATTTTCGTACAAGTTTAAGCTTAGTTTAGTGCTTTTTCGATACAAACCATGGACTGGGTTGGGAATGTTAACCGACCTTTAGTTTACTAAAAAAATTTAGTAACATAATCATCAATTATGTTACTTTATAATGTTTCCATATTAATCTTATCTTAATTAATTTTTTTTACCATTTCATTTTTGTAAATAATATTTGATAATAATTCTTAAATGTTTATTTTTAATTTGGTCTATGGATAATGTTTCGTTTATTCAAAAAAATATGGTTTTAAACTACATATAATGAGAGAAAAGAGAGTTTTATATGTAGACAAATTTGTTTGATATTTTTTAATAAAAAAAAAATCAAACAAACAAAATTTAACAAAATAAAACTCAATATGAAGAAATATAAAATTAGTAATTATTATATTATTTTAATAAATAATTGAAATAAATTTAACCAAATAATAAAAAAATTAGAGATCTGTAAAATGTCATATATTGTTATATATATATATATATATATAATCCCTTCACAAATCATAAATCACATTCCTTTAGTCAACTTCAACTCTCCACCAATACATATGCTTTCGAATTATAGTGTAGTTGATTTCACTCAGCATTAAATACCAGATGGCTTAGAATTATTTCATTATATTACCAAAATGTAAATATATAGTATACTTGGTGTAATGTTTTATTAGAAATAAAATATCCAACAGTTGAATGTATTACTTTAATCAGACAATCATTAAAATTTAGAATATCAAAGGAACAAACATGATATTTAGACTTAATTATATATTATAAAAACAATGTAATGATTCTCATTTTGGTTAAAATATCAAATTATTTTAGTTTGAGTAAACTTTATCCAAATGCAAATGAACTTTATGAAATGATTAGATTTAATATAATATACGTGTATAACGAATGAGATTGTATAATAAAAATAATTTTTATTAAATATTAGAATGATAAACTAAGATAAAGAATTGAATGGGAAAAGGAAATTGATTAAATAACAAATTAGGAACAATACAAATTTTAATGATCATTATTTTAGGGTAAATTCGATTTTAATTTAACTCATATAATATACTGACTAGATAAATTATTTATTCAGGTTAAATATTAAAAGGATTTGCAAATTATGTCAATATAAATCTTTATTACTACTATATATTATTCAAATACTAATAAATTAATTAAATCTAACTTTATTAACTAAAAAATATTAATTAAGTATCTTATAAATTAATTAATTATGTTAAGTCTGAAATACTTATTCTATAATGATTATGAAATTTAATTTAAAAAACCTGGTCAAAAGAAAAAGAATTTACCTTTAAAATATAAATTTTGCAATATGTTGGCTAAATGAGTTTAAAATATGGATTTTTTTTTTTGTTAAATTAAAGGAAAAAAGATATCTCAATGATTATTTCATTTATATTATATGGGTGGTGAAAAAAATTACCTAGAATGAAAATATAAAAAAAGCAAATAAGGAAATGTACCATTTTGAGCATACAAAATATTAGAGCTGAAATAAAAAAAAAAAAATAAAAATAACAAAATTTGAATATTAAAATAATTAAAATTTCATATTTAGTATGTACTTTTTATAGCATATGAGTATAAAAAAAGGGCAATAATTTCACATACCCCAAGATTTTTATATCTTTTTTCTCTAAAGTTTAATTTCCCGTCTATAATAAAATTGCGTTCAATTTTTACACTTAATTGAGAGAAAAGGGGGGTTACATCTCGCAATCTTCAAGTAAATAATAAACCACCTTAAGAATATTATAATTAGATATAAGTATTTTTTCATTTGTAAATACAAATATATATATATATCAATATTAAAATAATAATAATAATAATAATAACCGCTGTTGTTAATATGCGATTTTAAATGGTCCAACTTCGTTTTAATCCGAGAGATTTGATAGAGAGGAAAAAATGAGAGAGAGAGAAAGAGAGGAAGAACGAATGAATGAAATGAAACCCCGGGCGTTTGGAATATCCACTTTAAAATATAATATAAATCCCATATTGCTTTATTTATATTCTCTTTAAAAGGCCTATATAAATATTTATATGAAATTTCGACTTATCATGACCATGAACTTTTCAAACTGTCAAAAGGATTAGCCAAATTTCGATTGCATTTATATTAAATATATCTTCACTTGATTAATCCAGTCAGTGGGGAAAGTCAATGCCTTTGGGAAATTTACCCTATAAAATATAATGAAAATAATATACACATTTATTTACTTACTGTCATTAGTAATGGAATCAATTTTATAATTTATGTTGACATAATAATAAATGATCAAAATATTGATTATTGCTTTATTGAATTAAATTAAAATTTTCCATACTAAATATTTATTTTTTTAAAAAAAACTTCTTGTTATTTTTATAATAAATTATGCATATTGGAAAACCCATAAAAAAGCAAATAAAACAAATTTAAAGATTAGTTATATAAATCTTAAAAATGTATTATTTTTTAATAAGCAAAAAACGTTAATAATTCTCTTCATTATTATTGATTCAGTAGGGATAGTGGGAAAATTTATTACAATAATAAAGTAAGTGTTTCATTAAATTACTTTTTATATTTCTAATTTTAGAATTTTAAAAAATTTTATAATTAAATAAGTATTATAATGTTCAGTATTTAAAATAAATTAAATAGCATATCCTTTGTTCTGATTGGTTTAAAAAAAAATTATTAATATGCAGATTCAAATTTGACTATAATAAAGGATTTAAGTTAAATAATTAAATTATAAAGATTAATATCTATTATCATTTAAGTCTTTAAGCCTAAATCAATTAAAGTGAATTGATTTATTAATTTTGAAAATGTATACTAAAATTGGACATTATACATATTATCTTTAATACCCTGGATCCTACTGATGGATCCAATTTGTTAAAACTTTGGAATACTTATCTAAAACCTTATTAATTAATACACTTGTACTTTATTGTATTTCTGGATGAATATATATATATATATATATATATATATATTAGTAAGTAGTACCTTTATTTTAAAAAATATTTTAATCAGCCTATTTATATAATTTATCTTTTTTTCATTTTATTTTTAATTATTATAAATCTAAAACATTTACTATTTTATTTTAATAAAAAAAAAATATTAAAATAATTAGCTCTGATATATTTTTAATTTTTTTATTTTTTGTTTATGTTTAATATTACATTTTTATGAACTTGTTGAGTTTTGAACCTTTATCCTTATGTCCATTAGTTAAACATTAATTTTATTACTGATTTATGTTCTTGATTATTTAATTAGTTAATAAATTTTATAATGAATTATTCAATTACTTACCACAACAATGTAAATTATAAAACATAAATAAGATTTAATGAAAATTAAACAAAATAAATTAATTCATGTTTAATTGAATAAACTATTATTTAATTACTTATATTATGTATCTTTAAAATTCTTATTAGGTTTAATAATTTATCAAAAAAATGTTTTTTATAATTTCTATTAGAGGTCCTAAAGTATTGAAAATTAAAATCAAATATTTTTTTTTTAATATTATTTCAGGATTCTTGGTGGAATACCTGACCGGTGAAAAAAATTTCTGGCTTTTGTCTGACCACTCAACCAGAATCGTGTCAAATGGTCCTTCAATTGGACTTAATTAAACTGAGGTGTTGAATTAATTAAACGTTTAACATTTAATTTCATCCTATATATATATATGTGTATATATATCTGAAATTTTTTCTGTCAAATAATAAACGTAATTTGTTTATTATTTAATTTTTGTCTATTTTTATTATAATTTTTTGTTAAACACTGTAATAAATTAAAATTGAAAAATATAATGATTCTTATTAATCTATTAATATAAATTCGACTATAAAAGAGATGTTTCCTTTTAGTTAATTATAATGGTGGTATTTAATTTTTCTTAATTGAAGTTATTTTTCTATTTATGAATGTATTAAGTGAAGTTAGAAAGAAAATAACTAAGGTAGTCTCATTCTTTAATAATTCAAAATATTCTCGGATAAAAAAAAAAAATAAGTAGATTATTCTAATCAATGAGTTTCATTTCTAAGGATTATTGTCTGAGAATATTCATTCAATTTCAATCTTATTCTTGGAAAGACCTTTAATGTCACTTAATAGTCTTTGCAAAGATATATTCTTCAAGAAGCTATCGTTATATAAATTCCCTTGGAAGGATAACCTCAATAAGCCTATCTTTTTCTTCCAAGTCAATAGCATCTTTTAAAAGAGTTTTTCTACATATAGATGGAGATAAACACAATCTTCAAAAGAACATTTCTCGTTAGCTAGAAAGATCATAAAATGAGAAATGATTTAAGCTTGGTCAGACATTTTTACTCTCACTCTGGATATGCCCAGTTCTACTATATATTCTGAACCCATAAATGGCATCACAAAAGAATCATCATTTTTTAACACTTCTAAATTTAACTTAATAGTAAAACAAGCATACAATTATGATCGAAAATCATTTTTTACCGACCGACGATAGAAAGGGAAGGTATTGATTTCACACCAAATTTTACATGTGGAGATTTGTAAAAATCTTCACGAATCATGCATTTTGTTAACAGAAAAAGTATTTTTAGCATGATGTCTGTCCGTCCGTTGTGTGTCCGTCCGTATGTACAGCTTGAATGGCTCAACGGATTGTGATAAAATTTGGTATATTTACTTAATGCATCAGTAGCATGAATTCATCAATTTTTGGTGTAAATCATAGTTTACAAAGTATTAATTGTATATTCATTGTTAACTAAAAATATAGTAATAATTAATAATTGAGTAATTAAACTAAAAATAAAAACCATGATAATATAATTTAGTTATTTTAATTCAAGCATTAAAAATATTTTTTTCTTTGATACTATATATATATAATATTGTTTGGAAATTAATTTATTTCAAATCATCAGTCGGTTCTGTGCCTGGTCACAGCTTATATTTTTTAAATCATTTAAAAAAATAAAATTTTATATGAAAATTGAATTTATAAAAAAACATCTTTTAAACATTTTTTTTATGAAAATAATCCAATGTATAAATATATTTAATATTTTATTATTTATAGAATATTTTAATATATCTTTATATTTTTTATTTATTTATTATATTAGTCAAAACAATATAAATAAAAAAATTCATACAGTTTATATTTGAGTAATATATTTATAATAAGGTATTTTTAATATACCTTTAATATATGAATTTTTAATAAAGATATATCTTTAAAAAAATAAATTAATATAAATATAATAAAATAAAAAAATGATATAATATTTAACAAAGGAACATCCATGATAACATATTCACTATAGTAAATTAATAAAATTCAATAAATTCGTGAATTATTCACCTATATTTAAAAAAAAAATTTTAAAATTCCAAAAAATTTTATAACTATCTGTATAATTTGATTTTAGAAATTATAATAATAGTTTTTCAATCTACGAAAATGATTCCTATATGAGTTTGTTTAATAAATAAGATGTTTTAAAAATATTAAATAAAGTATAATTTTTGCTCAATCAAAATACCTCGTGTAAGAGTTGTACAAATTAATAAGATAAAAAATTATTTTTTATTTTCATTAAGAATAATTAATTAATATATAATTAAGTATTATTGGTAAGGTTTCTTGAATGTTTCTTCAAATAAATAAAAAGATAAAAAATATTTATAAAGTCTAATTACAAAAAAGTAAGCATATTTTTCTTGAATGTTTTAAAATGATAATTAACAAAATTGTAGTATCATATAATAATATTCACTGTAAAAAATGAGCTGTGACCAAGCACAGAACCGACAGACGATTTGAAATAAATTAATATCCAAACAACATAATAATTATATATCTAAAGTATCAAAAAAAAATATTTTTAAAACTTGAATTAAAATGACTAAATAATATTATCTTGGTTTTTATTTTTAGTTTAATTACTCAATTATCAATTACTACTATATTTTAAGTGAAAAATTTCCGACAATGAATATAAAATTAATACTTTGTCAACTACAACTTCCGGTTTTCGGATATACACCTAAAGTTGATGAATTCATGCTACTGATGCATTAAGTAAATATATCAAATTTTATCAAAATCCGTTGAAGCTATGCACATCTATACGGAAACACTATGGAAAGAGGGACTGACATCATGCTAAAAATATTTTTTCTGTTAACAAAATGCATAATTCGTGGAGATATGTAAAAATCCACATGTGAAATTTGGTGTGAAAACAATACCTTCCCATTCCTATAGTGGGTCGGTAAAAATTGAAAAATTGAAATTAATTTTTTTAGAAAATATACTCAAATACTATCACCTTGTTTATTGACCAAAACATTCTAAAAATATATAGTAAGTAATATAATATCGTTAATTAGCTTGATGTTTCGTATTGATTATCATAGATATAAATCAATCTCTTTTATAATTAAAATAAAATATTTTAAGAGCAATTTTATTTATAACGATCGATTCTATTTTAATAAGAGAGAAAGTGAATACTCTTCAATATTTTCTTTCAAGTATAAAAAATAAACGGTGAATAAAAAGCTCAGATGAAGAGAAGGGGTGTGAAGCTGTCACGTTCTTAAGAGGGCTTAATACATTTTCTTGGCTACTTGTTAACTTGAAGCATTTCAGGGAACACAATCCAGGCGTAAGAATAATTATTACTCCCCTTGCAATGATTGTCAAATAATGTTTCATTAATTAAAATGTTATTATCAAAATATAAAAAGGTAAGAGTAAATAGCCAACCAAAATTACTCATTCCAGGAATTTTATAATATTAAATTCAGGGAAAGGATTATTGATTCACTGGGCAGATGCTTATATGTCAATAAAATATAATTTATTTTTCGAATATTTTATGATTTTTAATTATATAATATAAATTAATCTATTATTAAATTTAAATAAAATTGTGTCGAAATAAATATATTATAAAAAAAGTGTTTACTTTTAATATTGTACTATGTTAGTAATGAAAAGAATAGATTATGTAACATTTATAGCCGTGTATCAATTTTAAAATTAATATATAATCAAAGTTAAAAATAATTAATTAAAACCTCTTTGAAAACAAATTCTTTTATATTTGTAAAATTGTAAATATAGAATCTTCAAACTTAGTAAAGTTAGTGAAGAGAAATCAAAACAAATAAATTAATACAAGAGATATAAATTAGTAAATGCAAACTATATTAAAATAAAATAAAATTTTATATTAAAAGTATATTTTATATTAAAAGTTTATATTAAGTAATATATTATCACACAACTTTAATAAATTAATAAATAAATAAGAATTAATTGATTTGCTCAAAGAACTATGATCTTTTAAATGTGCATTGTGATTTATTTATTCAATATTTTTGGCATCTCAAAAGCTTAAAATGAGAATTTCAAAAAGCGAATTCGAATTTTTGATTGTAAACATATTTCACCTTTTTATATTATTATTATTATTTATTATTATTTATTTATTTGATATCCTTTTTAGCTTACAAAGGAGTTGAAATTTCAATACTTATACACAAAATAAAACAAAATACAAAAAAAGAGAACGAAAAGTAAAATATAAAAAGAATGAAAATAAAATAAAAAAGTTGTTAATTTATGTATATTAATAATGGTTCAATCGTTCATGATAAATGAGCAAATCTTTAACACACTTTTTATAAATAAATAAATGTCTTTCAATTTATCACGGAACTCAATCTCCAGAAACTCAATCAGATTTTCCTAATCCGGAATATCCTACTTCATATATTTTTTCAGATAATGTTCTCTCTTGGCTTGGATATTGGAAAAATCAATAACACGTGAATCATTGTCTTCTCTTTCATTAAATTGCACAGACTGCAGATCACCGCTGTACCTATTTTATATTTGAGACCACTCTTAATTTGTCCAAGCAAAATCTATATCCAATGTAGTAGTCCTCCGAGTTTTATGCCATTAAATCCTTGTAATTGTGGATTATATATGGATTCCAATGCACGATCGTAGTCCAGTTGAAGATTCATCTTTTTCCAATCCTCCATTATCAATGGTGAGAATTTTTTCAGTTGGCTTAATGAGTTCTCTGTCCATATAGTCTCCCAACCAATCTCTATTAACATAGCCCTCAGCTATGGAGCCCAATTCTGTTCAGATTGACCCATGTTTTCCAAATCAATTTTTCGTAGTCTATTCAAACATTGCTTAGGGATCCTTTCATCAGTCATCTCTAAAATTCTCCTCCACCAATCCAACATTCTTCCATGTATGAGTAGGGTCTGGTTTGCCTCTAGACTCACAAAATGATCCGGGGTGTACCTGGGCCTTCCAAAGTTATACTTTGTCACCCAAACCTTAGAACCGTAGACATGAAAAGTCTTTCCGCACTTTCTCAACTGGAAGTTTTTACTTATTGAAAATCTCAAACCATCTACTCTCCCCTCCGCTGCCAGTCTAAACTTGTCTGATAATGAAAACTCCACTCCTAAATAAGTTTAATAGTGAGCTTGTTCTACAACCTCGGAACCCGAGTATATCAAATCATATTTCTCCTTTCTTTCTTATGAATAGCACACTAATTAAGCTCTAAACTATTTCTCAAAATATTTTAACTTTTTCTTTACGACGGCGTAGGTGTCGCCCAATTATATCGCGAAAAGAATCGCAAACACTTTTCTATTATTCCATATATTTATACCTTTCGCTCGGCAGGATTCAAGTATTTTATTATATCGGCTTATCTGTATCTCTTGTTAAATGGTCATTGCCTGCTCTAACTATCATTGTTGATGCTTCATACATTATTTTTATTATCCGAATTAATTTACTATTTAATCCCATATCAAACAGCTTCACTCATAGTTTATCAAGAACGAGGGAGTCAAATGCCCTGTTAAAAACCATGAAAATAACTCATACCACTCTAAAAATGAGCCTCAGAGTAATAGAGATAATAGAGCTTAGACTAAATATCTGATCTCTTGTTCTTCTAAATCTTGCTTGTTCTTCTGGTATCATATTATTTTCTTCTGCTTGGAAAGTTATTCTCTTTTCCAGCAATTCAGTAAAAATCTTAGTTACCGAATTCCAGCAAAGTGATATCTTTATAATATAGATTATTCTTAAAAATTAAGTTAAATCATAATTTATAATCATCTCTTCTATTATTTGATGGGAGATATAAAAATTAAAAAGAAAAACAAAATTGTGCACTATTTCGACACTTATTAATCTCTAACGCCCCATCTTAACATTGGATGGATATAAAAGTTATCTAAAAATAAAGATCACAATTCGGACTTCAATTTAACTTTAATCGCACGTTTATAACTTTAAAAATAAGATTTAAAATAAAAAATAAAGTAGAAAAGAAAATTCACATCTGTTCTATTCAAAGCTTTAAACTCAGCTCTTTTATTTTTATAATTAAGTGAAAGTAAAAATGATGTCAAATATTAATCTACCAAATTAATATACAACAGACATTTTCTAATTTATATACGCGTAGTAATTAATTATTCTTAGTATTATTTAATTTATATATTAATTTATTGACTGCTATCTATTTTGCAGCTGTGATATTCATAGTTCATTGATTTATCTGTTAATTATATTTATATAAATTATTTATAAATTTATTTACTCTTAACCCCTTTAAGCATGCAAGCTAATATTCATGTATTCATATTTGAAATGGATGCATTAAAAGAGGTGTTAAGGGCCTTAGGATCCCAAAAGCCTTTAAACATTGATAAAAAAGTGCATACATTCACAAAAGGGAGATTTTTGAAAGCTTTAACCTTTTATTAAATAATTTTTTTTTTAAATATTTTTATAACATAAAATATTATCATTTAAATTTTATAAAATATAATTTTTTTTTTAAATTTATATAATAACAATTTATATATATTTAGACATTTAAAAATAAAATTAATCACCTAGTTCAATATTTTTGTTATGTATTAATAATTATAATAGAGTTACTATAATTTTAACAATTCTAAAGTCATCAATTTCAATTCTATTTTGGTATCTTGAGAGATACTGGAAATGTTCATTTTCTTAATTAAAAATATCTTATAACATATCTTATATTTAATATTTAAAATATAACGATTATAAATAATAATGCAATGAAGTTAGTAATGTAAAGAAGATAGATAAATTTCAATTTCTTGATTCTTATCTACTATTAATGACAATTCCTTGAAATTAATTTATAAAACTGTAAGTTCCGGATGAGGTTTCTAAGATATAGATTGGGCTTCCAAGTTAAATTAGTTCTTCTACTTGTTAAACAAAACAGTACTTACTTAAAGGAATGAATAGTTTTTGTCCGCTCATTTATTTTACTACAAACAGAACAAACGAGTCGTTTGAGTTTGACTGTTTTAAATAATTGGTTAATTTCAACTTCTCTCCATTTATTTTCTTAAGAAATAGTTTACTTTTTAATTTATTTTCAAATTTCTATCCTAATTATTACGAACCAATTTGAAATTACAATTCTAAATGATGGATAACACTATTCTAGAAGAAATTAACTTTTATTATGAACATAACAAATGTCAAAATTGTACATATATAAATTAAACATTAATTGGAATGTTTTAAATATTTTCTATGACAAAGATAATTCTAAAGATATTTTAATGTCCACTAAGACAAAGAGCGCCTGATTATTAGGCAACCCAACCATTTTAAATGACCATTTTTTATAATATTTTATTTATCTAATGTAGAAACTATTTTTTAATTAAAATATCTTATAAAAATTTAAATAAATATATTTTTTTATGGTTAAATAAAATAATCACTAGGTCTTGTATTATTTATTATTTTAATTTCATGTAGATGTAATATCTATTTTTTTAAAGATAATTTTGTAAATAGATTTCTTTCCTTTATCTTTTGTTTCTTTTATTCTCTGTTTTTATATATAATCCTTTGAGTACTATAAGAGGTTCTAAAAAAATAATGTTAAAAATATTATAACAAAACTTCATTTAAAAAAGAATGAAATATTAAATTATTTAAAAAAGAAACATTTTATGACATTCTATTTCTTATTAAAACATATTTTATCATGGTAGTTTAGCTAAAAAATATTGGTAAAGTTTAATATTACTCCAAACTCTAAACAACGGATTAAGATTTTGGAATTAATTATAATATATTCTAAATTTTATAATTATTTTTGTGTCCAAATTAAAATATTCCAAAGAAAATAGTCTGTGGAATAAAATTTATTATATGAATATGATTAACTTTCTTATTTCTTTTTTTAGCATTTATTATAATTTCTCTCACTAAATTACTATATACTATACTATATATTATTTCCTTTTAAAGTCGTTTAAATGGATGAATAGGTCGACATATTTTATAAGAATTAAAAAAATAAAACATGATTGATTGTAATTGATTTATTAGGTCTTGTTAATTTAATCTTTTGTTATAATTTACATGGTTTTTATTAAAAAAAAAAATTATTTGCCAATATTTTTGTTGAATATTAATATAGTTTACCTGATATATGAAGGACACATTTCATCCTGGAACATTCTGGATAAAATTATTACATTTGATTTAATTGATAATTAATGTAATATTGTAATTGAATTTTTCAATTAACTGATGCCTGGAAATCAGCTGGGTAGTTTTTGATCAAAAACCAAAACGTAACATTTTTTTTTTATTTTACATTCTTCCTGACATTTACATTAAGCCTATAAATAATTATTTATTTAATTTAAAAAAAATTAAATTGTAAAAATATTTGCTGTTTAGTAACTGCCTAAATTAACAGTAGACGGTTGAGAGAATATCCATACACATTTATTATTATAATAAGTACCGGGACCCCGAGCCTCGGCTCGGTACTTAAGTTAAAAAAAATGATTCATTATTATTGGGTTTGGCTGGTAATATTAATACCTGGGATACCGAGCTGTCGCTCGAAAAAATGTTTAGACATTATTATAGACATTTTCATTCTGTAAATTAAATAATTTTATTTCATTTAAATAAATATCTATTTTTAAATAATTTTTCTCTACATTATTTATCTAATTCTGACAATATATTAAGATCACACCGGGACCCCGAGCCTCGGCTAGGTAATTAAGTTAAAAAAAAATAATTCATTATTATATTGGGTTTGGCTGGTAATATTAATACTTGGGACACCGAGCTGATATACAATTCTTTAATTATTTATTACAATTATTAAATGTTGCATCATTGCATGGAACTTGGGGTCCTCAATAATACATAAATATGTATTATTAGATATGTTTCTAAGTGCATGAATATTTTTTTTTTATTGGAAGAATGATAAATATATATCGTAATTTATAATTATAAAATATTATTAAAATATATATTTTTAATTTTATTTCGAAATTAAATAAAAAATTTTAAAATATTTTAAATATAAAAAAAATATTAAAACAATATCTTTTAAAAAAAGGCGGGAGTCAAATTTCAATATGAGTGTCATTTGTCCATATATAAATTAAAAGATAAGATTAGTTAATTAAAATATATATATAAACAAAAGCAAAATTAAATAATAAAAATTTATAAAAAATAAAAAAAAAATTTGAATTAATATTAAATTATTAGTTAATGACTAATAAGTAATTAATAAAATAAAAAAAATAAAATTTATTACAATATTACAATTATTAAATGTTGCATCATTTTAATTAATAAAATAAAATAAAAGAAATTAAATTTAATCAAAGAACAATGAATAAATAAATATAAAATAATAGATAAAAAAAAAAAAAATTTTTTTCCGCCGGTTTCGATCCTGCTAAGTTGACTATTCAAAACAGTGCCTTTACCCATTAGACTGATATATATTTAGTTAATAAACATGACATTTTTACTCTCTTTGCAAGAATTATATGTTTTTTTGTTTTTGTTTTTGTTTTTTTTGAGAGTGATTAATAAATATATATATATATTTTATTAAAAATAAATATTTTTAATTTTATTTCGAAATTAAATAATGAATTTTAAAATATTTTAAATATATAAAAAAATGTTAATTCAATTCATTTAAAAAAAAGCGGGAGTCAACCAACCATATTTTATTTTGTTAATAATTAATTAATTAAGATAAATAAATATATATATATATATATATTATTAAAAATAAATATTTTTAATTTTATTTCGAAATTTATTTTATTTTAAAATATTTTAAATATAAAAAAAATATTAATTGAAGTAAAATTGATGACGTCACACCCATATATAATTTTCAATTAAGAAATTAATAATGAAGCTGTAAGTTTCAAGAGATGTGATCAATAAAACTCAATTTTTCTTTATAAATACTATATCTAGTGTGAATTTGAAAAAAATCGTTAGAGCGGTTTTTGAGAACCAATGGTTATAGAAAGAAATATAGATATATAGAAAGAAATATAGATATATATATACAATTTTAGCTAGCATAATAAGATTAGATATCAAAACTGAATTCTTAAAACCTTAACACTTTAAATATGAAAATATTATAATCGATTTTTTTATATCATAAACGCAGCAATTCTCTTCATTACGGAGCTCTTCGAAAGTAAAATAAGCTGGAGTGTCTCCACTCGACTATCTCGCAATTTGAATTGGATTAAATAACATACATTATATTTAAATTAAATTTAATTAATTAAATTACAAATTGAAATTATTAAATAATATTTATTAAACCAGAATGTGTTTGGTTCTTTGTTGCTGGTCTGTGATTTGCAGTGTTATATATCTTTATTTTTACGGTCACATTAGAGAAAAAAATATCAAAACATGGTAGGTAATGACCCTCTTCCGGTTGAGCTACATTTTTCAAAAGTTGATAGAAAACTACAAATTTTGAATAATGGCCATGTACCAAATTTGATGATCAAATGTTTTTGCGTAATCTTGTCTACATACTCACACACATTTTTCTAGTGAAAATGATTCAGGAACCTTCAAAACGTATAACGTCTGGCGTGATAGTAAAAAGAAAAAATATATAATTTCAGAAAATATTAAAAATTGATTAAATAGATATACTTATGTATAGAAATGGAAATTATTTTTTATGTATTCATTTTAAAATGGTATTGGTAACAATTTAAAAAAAATTTTTTTTTTTTTTTTTAGAAAATTGTTCATGCCCATATTGTTTTTCTATTCTTTTCCATTTGTTTTAGCGGTATCCGTTGATTAAATACAGGTCAATAACTTATCAGTTAAGTATTTCTCCATCAATTAATTTCTATAAATCCATTTCCTTCATTAGTAAAGCCCTTTTCTAAGTCCACTTGTTTATATTATTTAAACGTAAAATCAGGTCCGATTGATAATGGATTACTCCGGGGAAGAGCGGCGGGGGCTTAGTAAATAAATCAACCATGAGTTCATGCGACCATTAGTGTCTTTCTTATATAGGTTTAGTATCTCGCCCACTGACCCCGTGTCCTCGTTGATTTTACAACCCCAACGTGACCACTCCAGATGAATAGCATAGACCACAATGGCATAGCTCTCTGTTTTTTTGTTTTTTTTTGTCCCGACTTTAATTCACCACTGAACATTTTTATTTATTTACAAGTGGATATGCTTTCTATAGATCTAGGTAAATTAACAACTGAAACAAATCAAGAGGAACAATGTTGTTTAATTTTAGTAACAACATCTCAATTGGTATTTATCGAAATTTAAATTACAAAAAGAGAGGTAGAAAGGAAGAATTTCTTAGTTGGGTTCCTATATTTGTGTTTTTATTTTTTCTTAGATTAAAATATAAATCCTATAAAAATAATATAAAACAAAGATCCTTTTAAGACATAATAGATACTATCTTAATTATATCTTAAGTATTATGACTTAAAAATATTTATAATAAATCTTAATAAGAAAAAAATAATGAAAAAAGCTTTAATGTATGTATCATAACTTATATTATAATTTAGCAATGGTTTTTATAACATTATCTTTTTAAACGGGTTAAAAATGGTTTAGATCCAAAAATTTATTTATATTTAACTAAAAGAAATATAAGCAAATTTGCTCTTAAAATTTTTATATTCATTAAAAATAAGAATATTATTACATATTAAATAATTATAATTAATAATTAATAGATTTAACCGTGGTTAGTTATGTAAACTAAATGTTTGGTTTATGCGCATTTTAGATGTTATCATATAGAATAGCTATATACCAGTTATGACAAGGACGAAGTCAACGAGAGAACCTCATTCCTGTTTTTCATATATTATAAAGAGTCATAAGTAAAATGTAACCATCATCAGAAGCTTTGAGTTGAGAAGAAGAAAGTTTTGATCATGGTGTAACAACCGAAATGCGCATAAATAAAATATATCAATAAATTTGAACCTTCACCAAGTGTTTAATTAAAAATTATTCATATTAAGTTTTATATTTTTAAAAATTGATTTTAATTTCCATAACTCATTATAATACATACAGATTATTATATATAATTATAATTTATAAACAAATTGATAATAATAAATAAAATACTAACAACCAAAGTCATTATATATATAAAATATAAAACGTATAAAATAAATATTAAAATGAATCATATATACTTATTATATATAATATTTATTTTTTAACAGGTGCTAGTAAAAAAAATTAAAAAAATAATAATTAATAAAATAAAATGGTATAAACAATTTATGATAGGAAAATTTTTTATTGATCATCAGAAAATATTTTCATATATAAAATGCACTAAAGGAGCATATAAGGAGAAAAGTTCAAATAAAATGAAATTGAAATCTGTAAAACAATGAATAGAGTTTTTGCTTTGAAAAATAAAAAGTTAAGAATTTTAAAAATTTAAAGAATTTTAAGCAATTTCTGATTTTGATTTTATTTGAAATGCATATATATTTATATACATTTTATTGATATAATGTGTTGGTTAAACAGACATTAAAGTAGGAAAAGGGAGGGGAGCTGCTCAATCTCGACTTCTCCCCTGAATGTACTCTTAGAAGGGAAATACCACATGATTTTGTTTCAATGTATTTGAATGATTGTGGTTAATAAAATGAAATTCGAGGATTTCTGTATTCCCAGAGTTGGCTTTTAGTATCACTTAAGTTTTTAATGTTTATTTAATGGATTAATTAACTCATTTTATATAGTATATTTTTATGGTTTTTCGGCAAAACGATGAATCAGATCTTCTCGAAATTATAAGAATCGTTTACATAATAAGACACTGTGAAGAGAACGCGTTATGAGAAGAGGGGGAGGGGGAAGGGAGGTGAAAGCATTACAGGCAGATTGCTTACCAAGTAGAAAACTTATGAACAAAAGTAAAATATAAATAGAAATGGAAAAAGATATCAAAAATACTGCCACTTTGTCTTCATTTAATTTAAGGAAAGTTTATTTTATTTTATTTTTTATTTTGAAGGGAGAATAAAACAAAACGAATATAGAAAATAAGAAACACATTTAGATAATGAAAGGAATTTTTAAAAGGAAGTTCGGTGAATTGAAAAGACAACAAAAAAAAAAGAAAAGAAATTAAATATATTTAATAAAGTCATATGAGTATATTGTTTGATATTCAGTCATGAAAAAATAGATATGAACATTAAATTAAAGGTCGATTTAAAATTTTGAACTTAGTTTTTTAATGATGAAATTTAATAAATATTTTTATCTCCTCTTTTGAACTATTTTCAAGGATATTTTTCAAAATTAATATTAACTTATGTACTTAAAAAGTTTTAATTTTTTTTTTTATTTTATATATTTATTAATAATTTAAATCTATATAAATATAAGTTTATCTTTTTATTTTCTGACCCTTGTCAATGCAGAGTTTTAATATCTCAAGTATCGATTTTTGATATTTTTTTTATAATATTGTATGATAGGAGAGAATATGTTTGTTGTAATCAAGCATAAAAATAGAAATTTTATTTTCTGAATGGAAATTTATTTAATTTATTAAAAAGTTGCAGGTTCTAGATATCTATTTTAGAAATAACACATACACGTTCTCTACTGGTTGATTTTTAAATAATTTATATCTTGTTTTACACCAATTCAATATTTTATTTTTTAGAAAAGTAATAATAATAAAATATATATTTCTATAAAAAGAGAATGTTTTCAATTTATTTAAAATATAACATACACATATATTCTGTGATAGGTATATATACTTTTTATAGCAATGCTGAATATAAATAAGTTTCTAGTTCTATATGATAATTATTTAAATAAAATAAAATGTGAAAATTAGATTAAAAAGATAATAAAATTCTAATAGAAAAAAAACTACTCTAGTGATTGAATAGTTAATGAAGTTAATGGATTTCGATACAAACTCTTATTGAATAAATTCCCAAAGGATGACCGAAAAAGTTCCAAACTCTACAATGAATAAAAAAAAAAACCTAAATTGGACAGTATAGGTCTCAGTGGGGAGAACCATTTACTATTATAGGGCACTTAAAATTCAGATACAATATAAAACCCTTACTATATTTTAATATAATTCTCTGATAGTATATTCATTAGTTTTAAACTGATTGTTTATATATAAATATATTATCATTTAGATAATAAATAGATTTAAATCTCATTTTAAGTAGATATAAATTATTTCGTAGTATAATATATTACTTACTGATCCAATTTTTAATTAATTCTATATCACTAAATTGTTAGTATTTTCATTCAATGTATTCATTTAAGAGACAATAAATGAAATGCTATTCCTGAAGCGTTAATAATTTTTTTTTATTTTGAAATTTTATTTAATTATATTATTTTTCCAATTAAGGTAATTTAAATAATTTAATATTAGAGAAGTTGGAAAATGAAAATTATAGAAGATGCATATTCTCCACCACTACTATAGTTTTTATTATATTTAACTCTTGTATAAAAAAATACTCTTTATAAAAAAATTATGATCTTAACTTCTGAGTTTGAAATGTTAGGTGGTCTGGTCAAATAAAAAATCAGGGTTACTGTTGTTCTAATCATTTAACACCTCATTATTTGCACATACTTGGTATGAACAAGAAAAATTTTCATTTGTTTTTTTTTTCTAATTTTTAATTTATTTTAAATGTTACTTTATATACCCAAAATTGTATTCTATAGATAAAGGAAAAGTATTCATAAATAAGCTGAAGTGTCTCCACTCGACTATCTCGCAATTTGAATTGGATTAAATAAGAAATATTATATTTAATTTAAATTAATTTAAAATTAATAAATATTATTTATTAAACCAGCGCGTGTTTGGCTCTTTATTGATGGCACCACGTCACGTGTTGGCGCGTGAGATTTGCAGTGTTAAAAAATTAATTCCTGTACTTTCAGCGATTCAATAAAGCTGAAATTCTATATATAGCAGTTTTATACAATTTTTATTCATGTGAAAAACTATAAAACATATATCTTTATTTTTATGGTCACTTTAGAGAAAAGAAAAATCAAAACGTCGTATGTAATGACCCACTTCCGGTTGAGCTACATTTCTCAAAAGTTGATCGAAAAAACAAATTTTGAATAATGCCCATGTACCCGTCTACACACACACACATACACATTTTTCTCAACCTTAGTGAAAATGATTCAGGAACCTTCAAAACGTATAAAAACATCAAAATCTCGACATCGAAAATTTTCGTGATCGCAATACTATCTCTAGCTAGATAGTAAAAATGTATACTTTAATTTTAGAAAAATATAATTTATTTATAGATCACAGTCAATTGAAGTAATTTGATTTTGGATATATTTTTTACTTTTATATAGTTGATACGATTGCAGAAAAAATATTAAATTTTATTTGAAAACATCAATTGTTTGTTGAGATGGTCCTATATCAGATTTTTTAGAATAAACTTTAATAAATAAAAAAATTTAAGAATAATCCCAGTATTATAAATAGATTTAGGTAAACGAATGTTTTAAGTAGAAAAAAATATTTTATGTGTTAGATTTTATCATAAATTTATACAAACATGCGTTAGAATGTCTTTCATTATTTTTTGATTTAGGAATGCCCATGTCAAGCACTATAAAATCATTTTCTAAGAATAATAATAATAATATAAAACAGATGAGCTCATGAATGTGCAAGGAAAAGCTAATGATCAGTTGGTATGTAAAACCAATAGGATAATGACCAAGAAAAGAGTAAATAAAATGGTTAATAGATATGATAAAATTAGGAGAGGATAAGAATAGGATGGAGTTGGGTTAGAATTAGCCATAATGCATAGAAAAATAAATAAATAAAAACACTTTCTTACTTCTTTTCTATAGAAAGCATGAAAAATAACCGCCTTTAAGGCTTTAATGAAACATTAAGATAAGAAATGTATGTCAAAATATACCTCTATTATATATATATATGTACAAGGTAAATAAAGAATATAAATGGATATTGACAAAACTATTTAGGTAATTTATATTTTGTTGATGACTGAATAATATTATTTGGTTCGTATTATTAAACTATCATAAAAGAATTCTGATTTCTGTATAAAATACAACCCTGGGCTAGTATTATTATTCTTTTGACGCTAATGATTTGAAAAAATACAAATATATATATATATATTGGTATATGTCACGGGGTAATGAGAAGTAAAAATGAGCGATGTCACATCAGATGAGATTTAAATGATGTGATTGTAAATAATAAACGTTGACTCAAATAAATCAGCATCAGTCATATTTGAACCATGTTAGAGAATACATATAATCTGCAGATTATTAATGTTCAAAATGTTTAGTTAACACTATTAGAAGAGATATAAATATTAGAAATTATTCACATTATTAGAAAAGTAAAATTTAATTTTTTATCAAATAATTCCATTCCAAATACGTGATAATTTTTTAAATTATATATTTTCAAAATCATTTTTTTTATTGAATCTAGGGATCTAAGCTATTATTAGCCAGTTAACACATTTACTTATTTTGAATTTATCACATTAAATATTATATTATAAATTTTACTAGTGAACTACCATCTTGATCAAAAATAAAAAATAAAGGAATATAAGGGAAATGAACAAAATACAAATATATTTTTACTTCTTAATGAGTGTGTTATAATTCGACGTCTCACATTTGGGCTTAAGCTCCAGTTTAACCCGGAAACGAAATGCGTGTTAATCAATAATCATAATTTCAAACAAAAAAAAATATATATTTTTCCATGAATAAAAACAAATCTAAGAAAAGACTATCAAGATGATTGTACTGAGAAAACCAAAGTGTTGACAAGTTGATTTATATTTTATTTCCAAGACATTCGATATTGAGCCCCAATTTATTTTATATAAATGAAATTCAATTGTCATTTAAATTGTATTATTAATTATTATTATTAATATTATCCTAATAATAATAATTATAATTGCTCAATAAAATTTATTGGATTATTTGTTAAAAGTCTATTTTGAAATTTAAAACTTAACGAAAATTTAAATTTTGTTAATTACCGACCGACCATAGTAAGGGAGGTATTGTTTTCACACCAAATTTTACATGTGGAGATTTTTACATATCTCCAAGAATCATGCATTTTGTTAACAGAAAAAAGTATTTTTAGCATGATGTCTGTCCATCCGTCAGTCCGTCTGTCCATCCATATAGATGTGCACAGCTTGAACGGCTCAACGGATTTTGATGAAATTTGGTATATTTACTTAATGCATCAGTATAATGAATTGATCAACTTTTAGTGTATATCTGGAAACCGGAAGTGGTAGTATTACCGATAAACGATAGAAAGGGAAGGGTTATTTTTACACCAAATTTCACATGAGGAGATTTTTTACATATCACCACGAATCATGCACTTTGTATTGGTTTTATCCTCGGGAAAAATCATCTTCATTAATTTTTCTTAATTTAAAATTATATGACGTCAGCCAGTCCTTCATTGCGTCACAGTCAACGCCTCCTTATATATTATAAAGAAAATAAAATTAAAAATATTAATGTTATCCATATCTGTTTTTTATTACATTGATAGATACATTTAAATTATTTGAAATTGTTTCTGTAGCTGGAAATTAATTTATTTCAAACCGTCGGTCAGTTTTGTGCATGGCCACAGGTCAACTTATTTTGACTTACAATCAAAATAAAGTCTATATTGGTTACAATAGTTATATTTTCAGAATTAATTATCTTAGAATTTTCAATTATTATTATTTTTTTTTTTGTTCACTAAGTGAAAATCCTTGTTAGGTCCATTGAGTATAAGTATTGCCATTTCTCTTTCAAAAACTTTTTAAATATATATATATATATATATAGAAAGGATTAACGAAATGAACTAAGAATTTTTTAAGATTATATATATAGGGTTGTTGAAAAATATAAATATTTTTTAAAAAATTATAAATTTAAAATTTAAAAAAAAATACAATAATAAATTTACTTAATATTTCTTTTATTATGATGGATGTGTTTTAAAGGATGAAGAGCCATTTATAAGGATAATATTATAATTTAGAGTAACGGAGACAATTCTCCTTTGGATAATGGGCTTTGGCCATTATAATATACTATCACCGCTAAATTGTGTGGAATTTCGATATGAATCAAGTCATTGGAGAGGTCGGGAGTAAATCGTCAATTATCGCAAAGGCAGGCAGGCCAGCTGGCCTCTCCATTAGCAGCAGACGAGAAGCTATCAAATCCACAATTAGACGGGGAGCCTTTTTTTAAAAACCCTTTATTTGATTTTATTGATTCACAATTGGGTGGGGTGAGGAAAGAAAGTGTGAAAGCGAAGAGCATCGAGTCCTCTGCTTTGTTTGTAAACATTTTTATGACCAGCCGGATTGGGGGAGGGTCAGGTCAAGGTTAGTAGCAGGTCTCTTCTACCTGGGTCTAGCACACCACGAAAACCTCGGTCTCCCTTCAAGGGTTTACAACACTTCGCCCAATGAATATTCATAAGTGTTCTAATAAAAATAAAATATTCTGACATTTTTAGTACAAATCATTATAAGTAATTAAAGAAGAATAGTGAATTTATCACATCGTTTTCATTTCAAATATCTCTACTTATCAAACTATGAATTTTTATTTTTTACTAATTTGAATAGAAAATTCATTTTAATTAAAATGAAATCATTTAGATTCATTAAAAAAAGAAAATAGATGAACAATTAGATTAAAATAAACAAAAACAAATAAGTTGGAGTGTCTCCACTCGTCTATCTCGCAATTTGAATTGGATTAATTAACACATATATTATATTTAAATTAAATTTAATTAATTATAAATTATAAATTAAAATTAATAAATAATATTTATTAAAGCAGCGCGTGTTGATGGCACCACGTCACGTGCTGGCGCGTGATTGCGGGTCAACGTGTTAAAAAATTTAAAAAATTAATTTCGGTACTTTCAGCGATTCAATCAAGATAAAATTCTATATATAGTAGTTATTCAATTTTTAATCATGTGGAAAAACTATCAAACCGATATCTTTATTTTTACGGTCACATTAGAGAAAAAAAATCAAAATGTGATAAGTAATGACCCTCTTCCGGTTGAGCTACATTTCTCAAAAGTTGATAGAAAACTACAAATTTTGAATAATGCCCATGTACCAAATTTCATGATTCTAACTCAAACCGTTTTTGCGTAATCTTGTCTACACACACACATATATATATTCACATACACACACACATATATATATATACACACAGACATTTTTCTCAACCTTAGTGAAAATGATTCAGGAACCTTCAAAACGTATAAAAACATCTAAATCTCGAGAGATATAAAAAACAAAAGTGAATAAATTAATTTTAAATATTTAAAATATGATTAGGATAAATAATTAATAAAATTATTTAATAAATTTAGAGATAAATTAAATAAAACAAAAATTATGTTACATCTTTAATTTTATTTTGTTATTTATAATTAATATTTACTTAATTTGTTTATTTATAACCTGATAACCAAAAAAAAAAAATTTTAATCTTCATAATACGTTTATTTAAATGCACATACAAATTAATTTCATATCAAAATATAATTTTTTAAAATATTTAGGGTTTAAATTTTAATCTATGCTAATAGATTAGAATTTTAGTTTTTAGAATAACTAAAAATATATATAGTGTATACAATCCTCATTTAATAGTAGTAAGTAAACATTTTATTTATTTATATTGTATTACGTTAAATTTTATTCAAACCAAATTATG
Organism: Labia minor; assembly: GCA_963082975.1. Classification (NCBI taxonomy): domain Eukaryota; kingdom Metazoa; phylum Arthropoda; class Insecta; order Dermaptera; family Spongiphoridae; genus Labia; species Labia minor. Next base: position 26,589,294 of record OY720347.1, on the reverse strand, counting down.
AATTTAAAAATTATGAATATAAAATAATGATATTATTTTTTATTTGATTATCTTCTTAGAAAAGAAGATATATTCATATTCCTTTCTAAAAGGGAATGAGTGATGAGACTAGGAAGGAAAAAATAACTTTGGTTGATATTTCCAGACTCCATCAACCGAATATCAATCATTCTAAAACAATGTCTATTCTAGTTGTTAGAACAATATACATATAAGGCTTAAAATGGTTATTCAGCTCACATCATCTCTAACTTGGAAGAAATAAAATAGAATTGTTATTGTTTCCTTAAAAGTCATACAGGAAATTTGATTATTGATTTATATGAATATATACTCGTAAGTTCTCATTATAATATCAGGATCAATCCTCTCATTTAACTCATTTCTATTATGATAACTGGATATTAAGTTAAAATAGTTCATTTATAAGCAAAACAATATCTACTTTTTATTGAATAATCGTATCAATTGTGTAGAACTCTATTAATAAAAGTAGGAATAAAATATAAAACTCATTCATTTCATCCTACTTTAAACAGATAAGATTCTTCCTCTTGAAAAGTGTTTAATATTATGGTATTAATATAATAGTTATAACTAAAAATCTAGTAGAGCAAACTTTGCTCTCTATTTAGTTTTTAAAGGAAGATTTAAAAAAAGTCTTGAATCATAGCAATGTGTTTAGATTTGAATATCATTTGATTCGATTAATTAATACCTATTGATGAATTACTTTACTTATGAAAAATATGTAATTCCGAGAAATAAATTTGTCACTCCTTAAAATTATTATTATTATTATTATTATTCCTTGAGGAACACGCATGGCTTTAAAGAGAAATTATTAATGATTTAATTTTCCAATACTTGAACTCGAGTTTTCAGTGTGATAGACTGTCGTGCTAACCACTAAACTTCTGAAGAGTCTTCCTTAATATTAATTTATATGAATTTCAATTATTAACCTATAATAAAATAAGATTAGTTAGATAATAAAAAACATTTACTTATGTAATTAATCAAATTATTTTAATCATTATAATAATAATTGAAATAAAAAAAAATATAAAATTGTATTAACAAATATGCAATAAAAAACTCAAACCTATATTAGGCGAGAGCAAGAATTAAATAAATAAATAATCAACAAATTGCTCTTTAAAATATTTCATTTAATATTAAAAAAAAAAATAAACTAGAAAATATATATATGTAATATTTATATTTGTTTAAAACAATATTATTAAATCTAATCGCAATTATTGAAATTAAATACATTGCATGTTATAATGAATAAATAAATATACCATATAAAACTGACTCAATTTTAAATATGTTTTTAATTTATTTTAACAAAAAAAATCTCACCTGTCATAATCTAAATTATTCACAAACAGTGGTAGAAGACATCAAGCATTAATATAGAAAAAATTTTAATATATTTTAAACATTTGAAAAAGTGGTTGATATAATTTGATTAAAGAATATAAAGTTTATAAAATCCTCACTCTCTCTCTCTCTCTGAATATATTATATACTTACATATATTTAAATATCTAATATTATAAAAAAAAGTAATTTCAAAAAGATGAGTATATTTTATTAATTTTATTATTTATTAAGTTAATTAATTATACAAACGAAAAAATATTATTCTTTATATATATAATTAAGCCTTTCATTTGAGTGATCGAATTTACTAAATAATTAAAGCTAGTACGTTAAGTTACATTGAAATGCTAAAATCGCAAAGTATTTAATCAACAAAAACAAACATTTAGGCCACCAGAGTTAGAACCACATGAAATGGCAATAGAATAGGGGAAGGAGAATTGTGATGGTAAGAAAGGGTTATTCGGGCGTAGCTACGAGATTGGAGAAATAGACTCACTCCGTTCGTGTTTGCAGAAGCCAATGTATCTTAAATTTAGAAAACATTGTATATAAAATGTATACATTCATTCAGGCAAGAGAAAACATGAATTCATTTAATTGAAAAAGGAGGTAAATGAAAGGCCGAACTTATTCTTAAGAACAGAAAATAATCAAATCAAAATAAATTGAAGCAAAATTTTATTATAATTTAATTTATAAACATACAGGAATTTGATTTGCATTAAAATAATTGGCAATCTAAATCTAAAATTTATTTAAAAAATTTGTTAAAGGGGAATCAAATCTAAAGAACTTAATTGTACTTTGCGATAGTTGAATTTATTTAAAAAAAAAAACATTTTTTTTAAACTTCAAATTTCATGTTGTTATGAGTTGTTAAGGTTAAAGTGGGATAGCGAAAATATTAGAGATTTGAATTGTTAAAAAAATAATAAAATCATATTCATGTGGTGGTGTGTGTGTGGGGGGGGGGGGGGGGTTATAGTAAAGTATGATTTGAAAATATAATTATTATATCAGTCTTTTAAAATATTTATTTCTATTTAAAAAAAAAATCAATAAATTTTTGTTGGTTCATATAAAATCATAACTATGGATTTATATAATGCTCCATACACACAAACACACAAAATATTTAATTTTATTTATTATTATTTTATTTTAAATTATTAATTCCAACAAATAAACATAAAAATTCGAGATGAGTTTAACCTTTTAAGACCGCAAGTGCTTAAGAAATAAAAAAAAGTATTATATAGACATTTATTGATTATAAATAAAATTAAGATAATTGAAACAAAAATAAAGTAATTGAAATAGGTATGCTTTGTCATTTGTAATGAAATTCTGAGTCAATCAATCCATTGTCGCAAAAACAAATTAAACATTTATCTCTGCAACACTAAAAACAACTCCTAACCAAATTTTCGATAATTAAAAGTTTATTTACAATTAAAAAGTTAAAATAATTCTAAATCCATTGTATTTCCGAAATAAAAGTAAAAAATTAACTTTTTGGTTGGGTGAAAGTTTAAAAAGAATAGAAGAATAAATATAAAATTAACTGGAATTAAATGACTAAAGGGTTCGTTATAATATAAGAATAATTGTTTTTATTTTAAGATGATTTTTTTAATTTTTAATTTTTCGGAAATACATTTTATAAGTTAGAGTTAATAAAAGAATTTAATTTCCTTAAATATTTAAATTTTCTGAATGTATATATTTTATCTTATTATATTAGTATAAATTCTATATATATTTATTTGTATTTTTGAAATATTAAACCGCTCGAAGGATTTTTTTGAAAGTCACGCCAATATTTCTAAAGAAAAATCGATCTTTATTAGTTTCAGCCTCGGGAAAAATCATCTTTGTTAATTTTTTCTTAATTTAAAATAGGAATTTTAATAATAAAAAAATGGCGCCGGGCAACACCGGACAGCGCTTGCTTGAATACAAAATATTATAAATAAAATAAAATTAAAAACATTTATTTTAATAATATTTTGTATTTAAACTAGGAAATATATATTATGTTATATCCACAGGCCATACATTTCTGTCTTTCGGTACATTAATACGTACGAGGGTGGAATGAAAAGTTTCCGGCCTGACCAAGAAAAACGATGTTTTTAAGTTTTTTTTTTTTTTTTGTTATATTTTTCAACATAAAAAAAAATCTATCAACATCTATCTATACATTTCTCATAACGGTGTTCTAATTAATTTAATTTAAGTCTCATCAACAATTATGAATCGAAGCAAAAATTCGTTTGGATTACGCCTACAGTGCCAAATTGTCGGTAAAAATGGTTTTTCGAAGCAGTTTTTGGTCTAACGTTAGCAAACGCGGCACCCACGTTGCACACAGCTTTCCATATTCAAATGGTTGTGCAAAATATTTCCGACACGTTCAGCTGACATCGTACAGGTCTCAGCTATCTTGAATATTGAAATATAAAGCAAAAAAAAATTTTAGAAACATCGTTTTTTTAGTCAGGCCGGAAACTTTTCACCCCACCCTCGGTACTATGATATATACAATAAAATATTATGAATAATAATTGAGTATGAGTGATTTAATAAATGAGTTATGATTTCTAAAAAAAACATCTGATACTAAAAGATCCTAAATATTTAAAAAATTGTATTTTATATCTGTGGCATTTAATTATCACCTGAAATATTTTTATATAAATATATCATTCATTTCATATTTTCTAGTCTTGAACATATATAGGATAGAAATATCGTCACGCAACTCTATCAACTACAGGTTTAAAAGTATTTGAAATATAATTTATTGAGAAATTATAAAATTCGATAAAATCTTTTACTTTTTGACACTTCACATTACCATCAAAAACAAAATTGACAAGAGGTGAGTTTTAAGAAAGAAAAAAAAAATTTCTCCAACAACAATGTCAAGATGAAATCAAAAAAGATGATTTAGATGCTAATGGGTTTTTTATAGAGTATAAATAGAAAAATCCACCTTACAGGTAGTAATAAATTTATTTTTATCATTTTTGAAATGTTTATGGTTCTTACATTTTTTTAAAATGCAAATGACGATGATAAATGACATAATTAATATATATAAAGAGAGAGAGAGAGAGATAGGTAGGTTTATATATTAGGTAAATGTATTTACCTTTAATTTTCTAAAAAGGAATATCTCTCTATGTGCTTAAAGTTAATTATCATCCTTAGTAAACATTTTACTTTTGTAAATGTAAACTCTTAAGGGATTTGATCATTAATTTCAAATACGATTCGATTAATTGAATCAAAATCCCAGTCCTCATTAAAAGTCAATGTTGCCCCAAGAGTTGGAAAATGTTTGTCTAAGTTATTAGTAGGTATTCCCCATATTGATTACAACTACCTGATCGCCGGAACCGTTTTGTCACTAATTAGTACGACTATTTCCGTATGGTTAATCAAGGGAATAGAATACTCACCGCCGCAGTGATGTTTGAAATCAGAACAGCAATCTCCGAGTTTAAGACAGGCATGATCACAGTAGCATGGCTTGTCCCTGGGGACACCCTCCGAGGCCAGGGAGGCTGACGGGGTCTCCTGTTGGACCACACAGGCGCTGTCTCGTCCCGTGCAACAAAGGCCAGCCCGACGACAACTGCCACCCAGGACAGGAACTGTCGGGATTACCACCGCAAACACCACCAGCGGGAATAGAAAAGAAAAACTAGAAAAAGAAAGAAAAAAAAGGAAAATAAAGATAAGCTTATATTTTTATTTGTAAGATTATTAAATGCGATTTATAAAAACGATGAATATTTTTTTTTCTTAAAATCTCTAAGACCACCCTTGAGATAAATACAATCCTTTATAAAAAGAGATGTATAACAAATCTTTTTAATACATACTGGTATATCACCGTTTCAAACTAAATACTATTGTATTTATAGTACATATGCATATTAGAATACGCGTAACGTGATAGGAGATATGAAGAAAATTATAAGCTTCTTAGTTTGCAAATTTGCCTTAAGTAAATAGTAACAGTCAAATAATCATAAATTCAAAATATCAAATGAATGGATTCGGGATGGAATATAAGTATAATAGTTTCATTTATATATTCTGTTGAATTTCGTTTACTTAAGATTAGAATTTAAATTAATAATTTACGCTTTCATTCGAAAATTTTATATCTATTTTCTATATCCTCTGATTCTATAGTACCCATTTCAAGATAAAATAACATTGATTTAATTTGAATTAAAATTTGAATGTGTGTATTATATTATGAGAAAATATCTTTGTAAATTTTCAACAATGTATTCATCATCACTAGACTTATTAACATATTTTAATATTCTATATATATAAAAAAAGGTTTTTGTCTGCACATTGCTCAGAATTTAAAATTTTTTGCAAATCTTCGCGTTTCATGACCTCTAGAATCCAAAAGTGACTTTAGAATTTTTCATGTCTGTCTGTCTGTCGGTCTGTCTGTCCGGAAAATTACTATTTTATAGACTCAGAATTGGCTCAACCGATTTCTATGAAATTACATCACAATATTATTATATACCTCTAGAGTAACATAGGCTATAAATTTCATTTATATCTAAACAATAACCGCAGAAATTAAATTTTTAAAGTTTATATAATTCTCCGTGTTGTTCATTCAAGAGCCTGGCGTGGCCCACTGGCTCTAGCGGAATCATTTTAAACAATGAATTATCATAGCGATTCCCAATAAAAGAATTATTATAATATTTCACTTTTTATTTTAAATTCTAATATTTAAATATCAATTCAATTAAATCATTTATTCTAAAAGTTCCCATTTTAATTAATTTAATAAAATATTTAGATCATATTTATATTAACTTAATTTTTATTTATTCTTTCTATATATTTGAATATTTCTTCTTTTCTATTTGAAAGAGTGAAAGGTTAAAAAATCTCGCTAAGAACATTCAATATTTCTATACACAAATTATTCAGAGTATTGGCAAAGCTTATCACTCACAATCAGTGTAAATTGAAATTTATATAAGTTAACAAAGTTAAAATTTTTATTTGTTTAAATTTTATTACAATGAATCAAAAAAAATTAAATATATAGATCACATGATTAAGAGAATCAAGAAACTTGAGGGAAATAACTGTTGGACGGAGGTCGGACATGACAGAAACTGTAAGCGAAATCTTCATATTGCGACTAATAATTTTCAAATCCCCTAGCACCACAGAATTAGATAAGTTTCTTTTAAGGGAGGAAAATAACTATGATCTAAAAAAATTAATAAATGAACTTAATAATAAAAAAACAAATAAATCAATTAATTTAAATTAATACTATTAATGAATGTATATATTGGTAATTTATCTATAGTTTTATACCGTTAATTTTTATAAATTGTCTCAAGTCTCTATTTTTGCATTTTCTAAAGTTTCATTAAAATTAAAAATATTCAATAATAATCTAACAATGAAAATAAAATATCAAAATGTAATGATCAAGAAATATTATACTATATTTCACAATTATAACATAGAAAATACTTAAGAACCATAGGCGGAGGAAATATTAGGAGATATCATTGCGGGTTCAGGCCAAATCGATCAACATTAATTAAGATATTTTCATTATGACAGATATTAGGAAAAAAACCGCGAATTCAATATTTCTGTTCACTAATTATTTGTAGACTTTAGTAAAACATACACATAACTCAATATAGATCAGCATAAACTTTTTCATATTTTGATCTTCAAATTTGACTTGAAGGTACTAAAGAAAAAATAAGATGCGGAAATCAATTGTAAAATATTAGGTTCCCAGACGACTTAAATATAATAGGAGATTCGGCAATTGCAATTACAGATAGCGAGGAAAAATTAATGGAGGTTTGAAATTAATAGTGATAAGAAAAAATATTTAGTAAGAGGAAGAGTATTAACATACAAAATCTTAAGATACAAAATGTAGAATTTGAATCAATCACGAAGGATAATAATATTTGAGAAGAATTTAAATCGGGGTTGCAATCGGGAAACGCCTGTTATCTTGCAATAAAAAGGCTTATCTCATCAAAATTATTATCAAAGGGAATATATAAAAAAATTATTTTGCCTGTTGCATTATTTGGGTAGGATGCATGGTCAATGACCCTGGGAGATGAGAGTAGATTCAGAGTATTTGAGAATAGGATTCTTCCCTGCATTTATTGGTCAAAGAAAGATGAGGTCACCGGGGAATGGGGGAGACTGCATAACAAGAAATTGCATGGCCTCTGCATCTTCAGAAATAGTTAGGGTTATGAAAGGGAAAAAGCTGCGATAGGCAGGGCGCGTGGCTTGAAAGGGAGAGGAAAAAGATATTGGTGGGTAGACCGACTGGAAAACGTCCGCTTGGAAAACCAATGACGCGTAGGAAGGGACGTAAGAGAGATGGGACAAGGGCTCAGGATAGGGACACTTGGAGAAATGTGGTTGTTGCGGCCAAGAACTTTCGAGTATCTTTGAGCCACATAGATAGATAGATATAACATATACAATAATAATAATATATATAATTAATTTACTGATTAAATTAAAATATATTTTAAATAAGAACACAAAAAGAAATGAATGTTTTATGTAATATACTGATTGAAACAAAATGGATGAAAACCTTTTACTACTTTCAACCAAATACGATGTACCACTCGGGAGTACAGGGGGCGGAGTCCCCGTCTAGGTGTGAAGAGCGCCGAAGGCGCTCTGAGCAGCTAGTATATATATATATATATATATATTAATAAAAATACATATGTGTATTTTGAGAAATAAAACTAAAAATATATTATCTATATTTATGTATCTTGTATCTCTATAGAGAAAAGCACTTATTAATTTAAAACATTTAATTAAAATAATCATCCAATTAATTTATTTTTTGAAGTTTATTTTCTAAACTTTAGATAAAACTTTTGAACAAAATTGAGAACCATATTTGAGTTGGGAATATTTTCTAATATGATATTTATAAAGAGTACAATATACAATATACTTAATTATTTTATAATGACAATCGCAATTAAATTTTATAAATGAAACTTAATAAAGAGTAAATTATATTTTATACTATATTATATTTTGGATATCAAAATTACTTTCTTATATAAACGAAAAAAATAGAATTTTTTAAAGAATAATATCAATTTAAATTTATTTATTTTATTATTTTTATTGCAATTCAAAGTCGAAGATATTCAAAGTAAATGTTTGTTTTTTTAATAGAATAAAATTTTATAAAAACTAAAATTAAGCTTAAAAATATAGAACTTAATAAAAACAATTTTTAATTAAACTCAGTTAAGTTTCAAGTTGATCGATATACATTATTTTCTTTATGCGCATTTCAGTTGTTACACCATCAACAAAACCTTTCATCTCAGCTCAATTTTAGTTTTAATAGTATTTTAAAATGATTTAACCAGTGCTTGCGATTAAATTTATATTAATATTTTATGTTATTTTAAATTTTTTATTTTAATCAATCTTCTCATCAACTATTTACCAGTTTGCGAAGTGGAGACCAAAAGTATTGAAACTGCGGGTAAGAAGTTTAAGACAGTTGAAGGGTGTTTAAGCAACTAGTTTATTAAATAAAATATAGATTTTGTACCCTGTTTGCAACGGTTGTTAAGCCTTAGAATGTTTGTGCTACAAAATAATATACCTGTATTTTTTGCAAAATCATTGTAATCAAATGTATAATTTGAAAATAATATATTTATCAACGCGATTATTTACAAAGAATAATTTTAGCTCGATGAAACTAATAAGCATACCCGAATGTTATCGAAATATTCGTAACAAAATTAGATTTTATTTTTATTTTATTCTAATATTAAGTTGAGATTCTCTTAGCATCTCTATATATATTTATCAAAATTGTAAAAACGAAATTAATAAAGTTATATGAGAAATTAAACGAATGTAAGAGACCAGAGTATAGTTTCGAGAGTTTCATTCTCTTATCACTCTGACCTAAATTTGCTACAATTTATTTGAATACATATAAATAAATAATTTTGCTAGTTTAAATAAATTCCAAAATTGATCCATAATGTCGGAATCAACTCAAAGGAATAGTAAGATGGGGTTGTTTTAGTGCATGAAAATCCCAAATACCAGATAAGTTTATTTTGAAGATATCAATCCTCGTAAAAATTGATAAATCTCACTTTTTTATATTGTATATTTTATATTTACTTGTGTGTTCAATATTATGAATAGATTTTTTAGTTTAAAATTTACTTTTATAATTATTGATAAGAAAAAAATAATAATATAATAATAATAAAACTTAGAAAAATGAATTTCAAATAATGGGAAGTTTAATTTGAATTGAAGTAAATTTAAAATTATTATTTCTAAATATATATATACAATAGAAAATTGTCAATCCTATTTGAATTTGGCTCATGTTTTAAAACTAAAATTAAATCGAGAAAAAAATATCAGGTTTTAATAAATATGTAATAAAAAAATATAAATATAAAAAATTTTATAAAATAAGGGACTAAAAAGAATAAAATAATTTTTCTATAAGCCTGGCAAAGTTTATGGATGAATTACTTCATATTCAACGAAAAAGGTTGGGCGCATTTAGTTTAATTTATTTATATGAAGAATCAAGTCAAATTTTTGTAATAATAAAAATTTTATTAAACACATGAACTGACAAATTTTTGTATCAAGCAATAAAATTGATAGGTTAAGAGCTAAGAAATTAATCTTTTATTATTTTTCAATGTAATATACTTATATCAAAGTATGTATCAAAATTTAAAAGAATTTTTTTTTAAATTTACATATATTAATCAAATCCAAAAACGTTGATTATATTAGAAGAATTAGTGTTACTTGTTAATGAAGTGTTTTAGTGTGGTATGTATACAGGGCCGGCCCTAGAGCCGAGCCAGTAAGGCCATGGCTCGGGGCGCTTGGCTGGCAGGGGCGCCATTATGAAAAAAAAATTAATCCTTCGCAAGATATCAGGGCTTATAAGACTTAATAGTAAATAAAAAATTATGGTACGCAATAAAAAAATTGCGTTTATTTAAAATAAGTAGTAAATTATTACATTTTTAAAAATATAATGTTGATATCATACCAAGATATCTCCTTTTTAGGAAGATAAATAAAAATATTTTTTTAATAACAAACAAAAATTTTTTAGTTGATTCTTTTTTTTTTTGCTTGTTAAAACATATGGGGCGAACTTTAGACCCTTGGCCTAGGGCGCCATAAGAGCTCGGGCCGTGCCTGTATGTATATATATATATATGAAATATAGCTCTATAAAGGAAGTTAATTGCATAGAAATCGAATGAAAACTTCGCAGCATTTATGGACCAAAGAAAGGTGAGGTCACCTGGGAATGGTGGAGACTGCATAACGAGAAATTGCATGACCTCTATGCATCTCCAGATATGGTTAGAATTATAAAATCGAGAAGGCTGCGATAGACAGGACACGTGGCTAGAATAAGAGAGGAAGAATGGCGAAAAATATATTCGTGGGGAGACCAAGTGGGAAACGTCTGCTTGGAAGGCCAAGGACGTGGTGGGTAGATAATGTGGGAAGGGACGTGAGAGAGATGGGAGAGGGTAGGGATTGGAGGGTTGTGGCTCAGAATAGGGATACTTGGAGAAGTGTGGTTGCTGCGGCAAAGATCTTTTGAGTTCCGTAGAGTCACAGAGATAGATAGATAATAAAAATAAAAATTAATTAATGTTGGATGTTAAAATAATTTATTATAAAGATAAACAATTGAGAATACGTTCTTTTGAGTATAATTAATGAGATTATAGTTTGAAGAGCGTAATCTTCATCAATAAACCATTAATGACCATTCAAGAAAGTTTATCACCATCAGTCAAAAATAAACATTCTATATTCTATTCTATAATGATGATTAATGACGAAATAGTCAGTTTTATTCATTCATTTTCAATAGAAATTGATTTTATTTTTATCTTTAGCTTAGGTAAGTGATAGGTAAATTAAAACTCTCAGGTCCAACCAGCCCTTTTTATTGAACCTTATCTTAATATAAATCACATAATTAACACTTATCCTCAGTCAATAACAGTCAGGAACATTTTCTGTCATTAAGATGATGATTATGCTTTAAATAATAATTTCATGGCGTCTAAAATACCAACTAAAATTTTATTAATACAATACAATGCAGATAAATTTGTGATTCAGAGAATTTTACAAATAATAGTTAAAATAAATTCTCTTATCACATGTACATAACAAACAATATATATTCTATGCGTGTGTTTTTTATAATAAAGCCAATATAGAATTTCAGGGTTTATAAGATGTATTCTGATAGATGAGCATTTATTTAATGTACATCTAAAAATAAAAAAACTCACTTTCAAATTTTTTATGGATAATATTAAATTCTCTAATATGTAGCATCATTGTTTTTACAATTAATATTCCTGTCAAGTAAAATATATTTCAATTTTTTTTTAAATCAACCTTAATATATATATATATATATATATATATATATATATATATATAATTATATTTTTATTAATAAATTACTCTTTAAAAATAAAGAAACTATATTTAATTTTTGATTAATAATATTTATTTATTATTTATAACACGATTCGTTATAATGTTAAAATATTAATTTATTTAATCATTTTAGAAATTGAGAATATGAAAAATGAAATTGATCAATAATTTAGGTCATTTAATAACAATTTACATTTGTAACAAAAACTTTTCATTTTCACATTAAAAAAAAAACAGAAAAAAATTGAGAAATAAGTCTGGTTTACATTTAATTTTCTAAATTTATTGCTTTCTGTGAAATCTTTCTCAAATATACTGTATTACATTATCATTGAAAAGATAACGATTAAATAAATTATATCATTCAATCTATACTTCGTAAAATCAAATTGAAATGAATTAAATGTATCTTTCTCATTATGTGTGGAGGATAAAATAAATTCTTGAATAAAAATAAAAATTTCTTATGAACAAAAGATCAATAGGGATCAAATTTAAACTTAAAATATAAAAACAATTATTTTGTCTATTGTATTATATGGGTGTGTGGCGTGATCTAAGACCTTAGGAGACGAGAGTAGATATAGAGTATTTGCAAATAGAATTCTTTCGCAGTATTAATGGGCCAAAGAAAGATGAGGTCACTGATGAATGACGGATACTGAATAACGAAGAATTGCATTACCTCTATGCATCTACAGACAAAAAAGGTAAGGTCATAAAACCGGGAAGATTGCGATTACGTCCAAAAAGACTACGTCCAAGAAGAGACGTAAGAGAAATGAGTAAAAATAGGTGGTGGGTGGATGTAATTCAGAATAGGGAAACTTTGAGAAAAGTGGTTGCTGCTGCCAAGAACTTTAGAGTTTCGTAGAGTCAGACAGATAGATAGATTATGAAAAAACACGTATATATATTGATCAGTGTTTTTCCCCAAAAAAGACCCCTTGTAAATGGGAGTTGAATATACCTATTTTTCCTGAAAACCTCCATCAATCTTTTAATATGACAGAATGGGACTTGAAAAATACAGATTAAAATGCATGTATGAAATATGATGGGGAGGCCACCCATCATGAAAAAACATAAGAAAATAACGAATATTCATTTTCTCTTTTATATTTTAGAAACATCTCTCTCGATGGTTAAACAAAATTGATTTATTTATGAATATTTAATTAGTTAGAAAATATTTATTATTATGTTTTTATATGCAAAACAGATGTAAGATTAAATGTTTATTTTCATTAATGAGGGTAGTCATTAAATGTAACAAATAAGGGTAAAATGTATTTGAAATATTACATTAATCCAGAATATTTAAATATGAAAGAAAGGTTTCAAAGTGACAAAGAAGAGGAGAGAAAACTCTCAACTTGATAATAATTCAATTGGAACGTTTGTGTAAGTGAACATCAACATTCAGGCTATTTAAGTAAAGAAGGAAAATATCCGAAATTCTTTATTGGAATCCAGTAACCAACTTTAGAATGAAATGAAATCGACGTCATTAGCATTCATAGTGACAGAAGCCGGCTTAATTGTGTTCAATCAAAAAGTTTATTTCAAAGAGGGGATTAATACCTCAAGTTGTATAAAATAAATTTCAATTTGAATACAACTGAGTCTAATTCAATATGAACAAATACTGTATTATTGAGTGAAAATTAATTCACGGATAGGGTTTTCAATCTAATTTTAAGTAACATTTTACTCATTCCATGATTTAATTGAGGAATCAATTTTTTATAAAAATAATATTTATAAAAAATTTTATTTGAAATTGAAATTGTGTGAATGATTAAAATAAAAAATATAACTATGTCAAACTGAACTAATTGTAAGTACGAGGGTCAATTAAATATAAACGAGTCTTTTGTATAAACAAAGTTTATTTTACACTTCGACAAATGATTTTTGTATATAATTTCCTTCTTATAAACACGTTGAACGCCGTGTCGGCCACCGGTGGCTGACATAACATACCTAGCTTTGACTCTATTTTTTGGGCTGTCGGCCACGCGTTCCATATAAATTGCTATTCAGTGTGGCCGATGTGGCCCATAGTTACCTGCAGATTAGCCTCCCCGGTGCCATCTATAATATTATTATATTCGGGTTGCAACAGCCACATAAAGAAGCTCAATAAAGGGATTTATTGAGCTTCTTTATTATATAATAATATTATAGATGGCACCGGGGAGGCTAATCTGCAGGTAACTATGGGCCACATCGGCCACACTGAATAGCAATTTATATGGAACGCGTGGCCGACAGCCCAAAAAATAGAGTCAAAGCTAGGTATGTTATGTCAGCCACCGGTGGCCGACACGGCGTTCAATTTGTTATATATTTTTCCCAGGGTTACGGTATTTTTTTTCATTCTATTCCCATAAAATGGATTGGACATCTATCTAACTATTTGCCCACTAATAGTGCGAAGATGCGCTTGATACGAAATACGACTATGACCTTGCTTAAATTCATTTATTGCACCAAATCTTCACTCTATTCCATGAATGGGTAGCTTCCTCAAACGGAGTAGTCAGTTTGCGCTAAATTTCGACTGGTTTTCATAGACGAGGAACTTTTTTCATGATGAATTGCTCATCAGAGGTAACCACGCACTGCTCAGGGCTACTAAATTAAGCACGGGGCAAGCCGGCTAATGTGGTTTCCTCACTCTAGATATCCCCACCTAACGACTCAACGACCCAAACATACACATATTCGCTTTCCAATGTTCAACTACTAAAGGCTCGTTTATATTTGATACATTTGATACAGTCATACTAATTTACATTAAATTTTTCTCTCTGTTATGTAAATTTAATTAAGAAGATTATATTCATAATGATAATTCATATATTAATAATTAATTTTAATGTCAAAGTAATATATAATTATTCTATATCTGATAGTTTAAATAAATAAGATTTAATCTGATATAATTTATAAAAAATAAATATGGAAGTGTTAATTACTTAAGTACTTATTATATATGATTATGATTATATTTCAATAAAAGCTTGTATTCGATTATGAAAATTGTCCAGAACCTCACATATTTAACATTTATTGTGTTCAAATTATAACATAAATATAATATTATTACTATTTATTTCCATCATTTCCATTTTTCAAGTGACAAAAAATTACTATATTAAAAATGATTATTAACTTTTTTAAGGCTATTGAGATCTACTTTAACTATCAAATTATTAACATTTATTTTATTCATAACAATTATAATATTATTTTAAAAAAATTAATATGAATAGAATTGACAAATACGCCTTAAACATGATAGATTAAAATCCCAATTGAATATTTATTGTTCGATAATCAAATAAAACAATATAAAACATATTCTTTTATATAAATACTAAATATATAATAATTATTTGATCATTATAAAGTATATATATATATATATATATTTATTTATTTATTTATTATATTTAATTTATAAATTCAAAGTATTATATTTAAAAAATTAATAAATATTATTAATAGAATAGTAATTTAAATTAAAAAATATGATAAATGATAATGAATTATAGAAAAATACACATATTTATTATATATAGATTAATATATATAGAATAGACTAATCTTTAATTTTTTTTAAAATAGAAAAAAAAATTTTAAGCTTTTTTCGAAATTAAATAGAAAAAATTTTAACTGATTTTTTACTTTATTTTAAACTTAAATTATTTATGAAAATGTTTAAGGGTACATACACATACATATGTATATATGAAGGGAAGAGAAGATATAGATAATTGCAATTAAAAGGGATAAGATATTTGTTGAAAATTGAAAATATAATAAATATTACTAATTATTATTGAAATTTATATATATATATATGTATATATATATATATTATAAAAACAAATCTCTAATTTAAATTATTTGCTGTATCTTCTTAGTTTTCTTATAATTGTAGGTTTTTTTCTATAACATCGATAAAAAAATAATTTATAAAATACTTTTAACAATGTCCAATATTAATTAATGAATAATTGATTTATTCAAAACTAATATTCTACCTTTAATTGTCTATTTCAAATATTTTTAGTAATTTATTCATATCTAATATGGCTTAATTATGTAGTTGTATTTTTATTTAATTAAAAGTTCATTATATAACGCACAATTCTATTATCTTTTTTTGTTTTGTTTTATTATTTTTTATTCTCCTAGCAACGTTCTGGCAAATTGGGCTGAGTAATCATAATCAGGTTGAGCCATATAGTATGTCTATCATAAAAAACCGCCTATTAAAATGGGAGAAAAACAGGAAGCCAGAAAACGCCAAGCTGGGTTGGGAAAACCTTAAAATAATGGATATTAATTGAATTAAAAAAGAACAGAGTGAATTTGCTCGAGAATTTACGAGAAAAATAATATTCTTGCAGAAAACATGCAAAAGCTTTAAAATAATACGATAATTATTTAATAATAATAGTAATAAATAAAAATTAAAAAAATTTTAGGTATATATATTTAAATATTAACATTCATAGTTTATAGATAAAAAGAAAAAAAATAAGTCAGTAATTAATAAATAAATATATATAAACCTCTGACTTTTCTACATCAAATGAAATAACAGCACCTATCAAGTCGGTTACTGCCTAAGTGAGGCAAAGATGTTGTATGATCAGTACAACTGATTCTCTCAACCATTATCTTGAATTTATTGATCGGAAACAACTTTTTATTTCAAGTAGGTTCCCAATGTATATCATTTAGGCTGGACCCTGTTCCTAAAAAGCCAATCCAAGGAAAAATTCCCTTGTCAAACCCGGAACTTGGATCCGGGTCCACGAGGTTGAGAGTCAAGTGTTACCTCCAGACATTTTAATTATTTTAAAATATAAGATATTTATTTAAAAAAAGTAAAGAATTTGTTTAAATACTAAAAAAATACGATTGTGACATCTTTAATATATATATATAATTTTTTGAAAACAAAGATAAGTTAACAATATAATATGGATTTTGTCATTATATTAAAATGTTTTTATATTAAATTTCTATTTGAAATTCAATTAAATACAGACAGATGTTGAATATGTTTTGATGGACTCATAACCTTTATGACGATATGTTGATGTTCAAATAAACTTTTATGGTTTTAATTTATCATTCAACTAATAGTAAAGTATTCTCAATATTAAATATTCATATTAAAGTTAAGAAGTTAAATCATAGTTTCATACTAGTTCATCTTATCAACTTATTAATTTTAATTTTAATTAAAACAAAAACCCAGTGTTAAATTATTTATTCGTATTAAGAAATACAAGTAAATACAACCATTTTTCAAGTAAAAAATAAATTTAAAAAAACAAAAAACAATTTTTAGTTAAATATATCCTATATTCCCTCTTAATAAATCTAAAAGGAATAAGATTTGATTTTTTAATTTATTTTGTTTGAAGTATGTAAAAAATATAGGTACTAATATATAATTAAAAAAAACATTTGTTAATATTAATTATGTTAATCTAATTTTATTTATCTTAATTATCTTTTTAGTTTAATATTTTAATTAAATTTCATACAGGGTTAATAATTTAATTAACCCTAGTAACGTATAAATGCGAGCTAAGCATCTTGATGTTTCCTAAGCTACAAATAAGGATTGGCTCACAGATTAGTCTCCTGCCACTGACTGGAAGAAAAAAAGATGCTTTTGTTAACACTCCCTTAAATTATTAATATATACAATATATATTATAATGGTAATTAAATTTACGGAGAATTAACTAAAAGGATAAAGATTGCTGTAGGATTTCATATTATCGACCAACTTTTATCTGATTGAATTTAACAATATTAAAGAGATGCAGACTTTATTAAGATTAATATATTATATATATATATATATATATATATATATATATATATATATATATATATATATATATATATATATATATTATTCATTTTCACATATTTATTCAGAATGAATATGAACTACGAGTGACAGAATGGTGACAGCAACTGATCATACATATGCAAATTAAAAATATTTGTTTCTCTTTTAATGTAAAAGATTATTTATATAGACTTTGCGTTTCTCTCTATTCTTTATTTAACTATCACCAAAATGATATTCTATGACATAGCATGTCTCTTGAGTGAATCTGTAAAGAGTATTTAGTTTCATTGTTTAATTAAATTCAGATTTTAAATGTCTAATTTGGATTGAAAATTTATATATATATTCTTTGGATACATTATCAATGAATAAAAGTTTAAAAAATAATGTTTCAATTTATTATCTTTTTAACGCTAGTGTAACACTTTAAATAAAATAAATTTTATTCTAACATAGATAGAGAATAATTATGTCAAGAGTTTGTCAATTAAAATCAGCATATTTATTTTATAATTTATACAAATTACTATAATAAAAAATTTATATTTACCTCATCATATTGGATGCAATTCGTTTCGGTGTGTTGCACTATTAAAGCATTAACATCTGCAATAAAAAAAACAAACATATATCATAATTAGTTTTGTTTGTTATGATAAAACAATACAAGCTTCAAAATTAAAAACATTAAAAAAAAATTTCAATTGAAATTATCAAACATGTAAATGTATAGTGGTTTAGTGTGGTTTTGTTTTCCTTCTCCAATTTCATCAAATAAATATATTCAGACATTTCAAATCAATTAATTGAACCAATGAGATTTTTGTTGACGTTGAAATAAAATACTTAAATTAAAAATATAAAAATTAACTTAATTAATTGACATTAAAAATTAAATTAATTTTTTTTCTTAAAATGTAAAAAATATCAAATTCATTTTATATATATTATATTTTTTCTTGAAATTAAACTAACAAATGTCTATAATAAGTTAAATAAATAATATTATATTATATATATATATATAGTTTTAAATTAAGATATGATAAATTATATGTCTGTTATTTTCACGTGTTTATGTGAGATTTGGATTTTGGCGTCCATTGTGGTGCCATTTCCAAGATAAATTTTTATGAAGGAATTTTAGACTAAGAATAAGAATCTTATCTTATCTTGAAAATGGCACTAAAACGTTGAAATCCTAATCACACACAAACACGAAAATCATTTTTATTAAGAAAAAATTTCACAGAAGCCTAAACGAACTTCTATTGTTTATATAATATATATTATATTTTTATTCGTAAATGAATCAATTTAATTTTATCTCTTTTATATGAAACAAATTGTATTAATTTTCCATTTATGAAGAATGTTTACTATATTTTTATTCCCTGGTCGTTTTCATCCTTATTTATCTATCGTAACATTTATAAAATAGTCATTATGTTAGTTTATGTTATTTTCAAAATTCAAATCTAATTAAAATTTGAAAATCCAGTGACATATTCAATTATGATTTATTTTGACTGTTATTGATTCATATTGATTAAAACATAATTAAATAAAACTATATATTTTCAATATTAAAATCTACAGATATATTATCTTCAAATAAAAATGTTAGAAATTATGAAATTTTTGAATCAATAATGTTGTATTTGTTCTCTTTGGTATATACACACACGAAATTTGTTCAAAAGAAAAGGTTAATTTTGAATTATTTCGAAAAGTATTTATTTATTCATCAATATCCATTTTGTCCCCTTCAAAGTAATTCCCATCAGATATAATGCATATATGACACTCTTCTTCCAATTGTCGAAGCACTTCTGAAATGCGCTTTTCGGTATGGCCATCAGCTCGATCTTTGATTCCGACTTTATCTCATTAATTGTGGCCAAACGCTTTCCTTTCATTGTTCTCTTTAGTTTTGGGAATAGGAAAAAGTCGCAGGGAGCCAAATCTGGTGAATACAGTATTGTTTTTGGCCAAAAAATCACGAACAAACAATGATGTGTTAGCTGGTGCATTATCGAATCCATGATTTGTTTTTCCTCAATTCCGATCGTTTGAACAGTATTGCTTCAAGCAAACGTTGCATAACTTCCTTGTAGTTTTCCTTATTAACAGTTAGACCTGTTGGCAAGAACTCATGATAAACCACGCGTAATCGAAGAAATCAATCGAATCGAACCAAAACCTTCACATTTGATCGAACTTGGCGTGCTTTTTTAAAGCGCTTGTACCACTTATAAACATTTTTCTTTTTGAGACAAAGTAGACTCGCGGTATGCCTCAGTCAACATTTTAAGTGCGTTGGAGGACTTTATTCCATTTTGAACAAAAAATTTAATACAGAATCTTTAAAAAATCGTAGAACACACAAAAACGTGACTAACTTTTTGTCAAAGACACAAATGACTAATCCAAAAAGACTGATAATGTCAACATATGAGAAACATATATGTACCTACATAACAAAAAAAATTCGATAATCGAATGTACACAGCCCACGAAAATTCAAAATTCACCTTTTCTTTTGAACAGGTCTCGTATATTCAAATTATTAATATTATTATAGGTGGTAATTTGGGGTCAGAGTGAGAGTATATTTTAATCTATAGTAAAAAGGCTTACGTAGAAAGCATTAAGGGCTATTAAATTATTAATAAGATATTGTTATTAATTAGGGATTATAGGGAGAATACGACCCATTAAGAAAGACCTGGGTGAGGAAGTAATTGAACATTTAGGATTTAGTTGACTTAATATTTAGCAGACGTTTCGAATCAGATCAGATAATTTAGGCAAATGTA
Organism: Labia minor; assembly: GCA_963082975.1. Classification (NCBI taxonomy): domain Eukaryota; kingdom Metazoa; phylum Arthropoda; class Insecta; order Dermaptera; family Spongiphoridae; genus Labia; species Labia minor. The sequence goes on along the minus strand of OY720347.1, from coordinate 26,568,609 downwards.
CATAAATTCAAAATATTATAACCATATGTTTGAAATTCTAGGAATTTCATTTGATTCTAAAACAAAGCATGATTATTCAAAGTTATATACAATGATATTAATATTATTATGTTCGTTTTACATGAGGATCACATTAAGTAGAAATTAATAGGATTGTTTCCTTAAAAGTCTAAACTATGCTAAAAAAAAGAGAGATGGTTCTAAGCTGGCTAACCTTGAGCATTTGATTCATCTTAAAAATTCGTCTGGCATTTCCTTTTTTTTAACTGTCTTGATGAAATTATAGCTTTAAAACATTTCGCTTTGCAGTTAAAAATAAATAAAAATCTTGAAACAAGTTTTTGATTATTCTTTTTATTTTAAACAATGCGCAATTAATCAAAAAGTGTTTTAATGTCATAATTGTAAAAATTATAAAATGTCAATTGTTTTTATTTTTATTTTTTTAATAATAATATAAATATTAAAATAGAACAAAATAACTATTATACGAAAAGAAAGTTATTTGGTGTGAATAGCTACAAAACACTATTTAGATAACTAATCGATAAGAAAATTATTTGGAAAATAATTGTTAAGCATATACGACTAAAATATGCTATACATATTATAATAATTTTCCACTGCTTTAATATAAATAAAAATAATAAATAAAATTCTAGTACAGTATTATAAAAATGTGACTAACATTGAGGTACCTCAGCAACAAAGACCAATTGTGCCTTAAAGAAATCACCCCATTTCATTTATCTCCAAGGAATCACTATATATATATAAAGTAATATATATAAAAATGTATTTTTAAAACTTGAATTAAAATGACTAAATTATATTATTTTGGTTTTCATTTTTAGTTTAATTACCTCTGACTTTTGTACGTCCAAGGACAACGCCTATCAAGTCGGTTATATCAATGAGGTGTCCTATGATCAGTAGAACGTGTCCTATAAACCTTTACCTTGATTTTCTTGATCGGAGGCGCTACTTTTTATCAAGTAGCTATTCCCAAATGTTGATCCCGGAGGCTGCGTTGACTACGTTCTATAGACCCCAGCTAGAGATATTCCTTTGCCAGGCCCGGGACTTGAACCCGGGACCATGTGAATGTGAGACAGCGAGGCTAGCCTCTCACCCAATGGCGTCATTTTAGTTTAATTAGTCAATTATTAATTACTACTATATTTTAAGCAAAAAATTTACGACAATGAATATAAAATTAATACTTTATAAACTACCACTTTCGGTTTCCGAATATACAGGAAAAGTTGATGAATTCATGCTACTGATGCATTAAGTAAATATACCAAATTTTATCAAAATCCGTTAAGCCGTCCAAGCTGTACACATCCATACGGATGGACAGACGGACAGACATCATGCTAAAAATACTTTTTCCTGTTAACAAAATGCATAATTCTTGGAGATATGTAAAAATCTTCACATGCACATGTGAAAACAATGCCTCCCTTACTATCGTTGGTCGGTAAAAAACACAAAACAGTGCATATACCTGTTTTACAATTTTATCAATTTTGAATTTTCTTCTCTCGAGATTAAAATAACAAAAAAATATATTTATAATTTTATTCCTATATTCATATATTTTATTTAATAAGTTGACCTGTGACCAGGTCCGAACCGACCGACGGTTTGAAATAAATTAATTTCCAGCTACAGAAACAATTTCAAATAATTTTAATATATCTATTAATCTAATAAAAAACAGATAGGCATATAAAATAAATATTTTTAATTTTTTTTTTTTATATATAGCTGAAGTAGCCGGCGTTGCCCGTGATCATAATAAGGAGACTGTGACGTCATGAGGGCTGGGTGATGTCACATAATTTTAAATTAAGAAAAACATAATGAAGATGATTTTTCCCGTGGATAAAACCAAGACATTCGTGGTGATATGTAAAAAAATCTCCTCATGTGAAATTTGGTGGGAAATAACCCTTCCCTTCCTATCGTCGATCGCTAATACTACCACTTCCGGTTTCCGGATTTGCACCAAAAGTTGATCAATTCATCCCACTGATGCATTAAGTAAATATACCAAATTTCATCAAAATCGGTTGAGCCGTTCAGACTGTACACATCTATACGGACGGACGGACGGACGGACTGACAGACATCATGCTAAAAATACTTTTTTCTGTTAAGAAAATGCATGATTCGTGGAGCTATGTAAAAATCTCCACATGTGAAATTTGGTGTGAAAACAATAACTCCCTTACTATCGTCGGTCGGTAAAAATTAAGACATATAACATTTTATTCATAAAATATTTAAATTTACATTTATATATAAATATATCTTCCTTGTGTTAGTATGGCTTTTCTATATATAAAATTTAAACATTATATATATATATATACCCTTTTGTTCTTGGAAGATTTAAGTTTCAAATAATTAAATTAACAATCTAATAACATATTTTCTTAATGGTTGTTAAAGTTGAAGCTCATTCATTATAAATATTTTGTAATGTTTAATAATTAAACCATTTTATTAAAATTAGGTTATTATTAATTATTATTCTTACCAGAAAATAAAATATTCATACAATGAAAATGATGGGTTAGAAAATTTTATCACTCACAAGGATAAATAGAGGACGTATATCCTTGTAATGATCACTATCATATAAGAGCAAAGAATATATTTAATTAATTGTAAGTTTAAAAATATAGCAATCCGATTATTATTGGACTTTATGTTTCATAGATATATATTTAAGTAACAAGTTAAGTACATGCATCATATAAAATATAGAATATTACTGGGAATTAGATTTTGAAGGAGATTATTTGGCCCTTAAATGGATTTATAATTAAATTTGAATATGGTGAAAAGTAATCATCCACTAAGTGAAGAGTTTGAAATAAATTCTATGGAAAATCTTATAGAACATATATATATATATTACTTATATAATTAAGTATTGTTATTTATTCCAAAAACAAATTATAACATTATTTATTAAAAATAAATGATAAATAGTTGCAATTAAAAGAACATAAAACACGCACTTGAATATCTAAACTCATTCTGTCATATTAAAATTATATTTTTTTATTTTTAAAAAATAATTTTAGTGTCTCTTTAAAAAGATATTTGCATATTATTAATAATTATTATTATTTTAATTGGAGTTTTTTAAGGGATTTCAACGACAAATGGCAGACTCATTGTACTATATGATGTTTTTTTTCCATTGCAATAAATTTCTTTAGAGAAAATATTTAACTTTATGGTATATTTAAAATAATATAAAAAATTGATCCAATAAATTATATAATTCAGAAAAGTAAGCTAAGTATTATTGCCCATTTTAGTTTAAATGCTTCGTTTGATGTCTCATTTTGTGAGCAGATCGTAACCAAATGAGCCCACAGGCGTGGAAATAAAAACACCGATAAATAAAAGTATTTATAAAATTTCAAAGAAATAGGAGTAATATTTTTCCCTTGAAAAAATAGTTTATGAATAAAATATATTTATGTGTATTTATAAATATTGCCAGAAACGCGCGTACCAAAAAGGGAGAAAAAGGATCAAACAACTTGATGGTTATCCTTATAAAACTAAATAAAAAAACAATATTAAATTTAATTAATAAATTAAAATTTATCAACTTATTTTTGTATAATAATCATTTAAAAAAAGTTTCAATTTGAAAGTGAACATAATATAAAAATGTTATAAAATTTTTACATTTTTTTTAATTTTAGAAAAATATACAAAATTTAATCTTATAAATAAAAATGACTTTCGTAATTGCATCACTCAATAACGCCTGGACCAATTTTGACAATTCTTTTTTTAAAATGTTCGTTTAAGTCCAAGGATGGTTTTTCCGGCGAGAAAAAATCGAATAATTGTCGGGAAAACCCTAAAAACAGCCCTTTTCTTTACATTTTCTTATTGATGACGTCACAGCAAGGGAGGACGAACATTTGGAATAAAAGTTGTGCCTATCTAACCTCCCTACCACTCCGAGAAATTCTCACAAAAAATGTTTATAATATTTTTACTTATTAAATCAAACTAAATATTATTTTTTATTTCAATATTTTTAATGTTAATACAATAATTTTTATTTTATAATTTTTAATGTTAATACAATAATTTTTATTTTATAATCTATAAAATAATTTAATTATTTTAAAAAACGGCGGTCTTCATTTTTTTTACTCTCTACTGACTGTGACTGTAAGGATGCTCTGTGCTGTGAATCCCTTCCTTCTCAGTGTCGAATAGAAATAGATGATATTACTTGGATAAATAATAATAAGATAATTAATTAATTTTATCAAATAAATATCTAATTATTTTCAGGTAATTTTATATATATTTTAATATTATTATTATAGTTTTAATTTTTTTAAGTAATTTCTTTTTATTTTAATTTTTATATTTAAGCTAAATATCATTTAATATTTTTTAAATTTAATAATTTAATTAAATACATTTGTTTAAAATTGTTTTTCATAATATCAATTAGTTTTAATTTCTATTTAAAACGTTTTATTTATTTAATTTAATTTTATTTATTTTTTGATCATATTATTTGTATTTTTATATTAATAATTGTTTTTTTTAGATAATTTAAAACATTTCAATTGCCTTTTTTACTTGATTAATTTTGAATTTTGATTTTATTTATTTATTTACTTAAAAATTTAATTTTATTAAATAAATATCTAATTATTTTCAGGTAAGTTTATATATTTTTTATTTTTTAATCTCATTATGCTAGCTAAAATTGTTTGTTTGTATTATTGAGGACCCCAGTTCAATTCATTTTAATCAGATTGATGCAATGATGCAAAATTTAATAATTGTAATAAATTTCTATCTTGAAAATTGTTACATATTATTTAGGATATTATAAAAACAATTTCTTTCTTTAATTAATATTCATTTAAAATGATAATTAAAGAATATCTTATTCAAAATAAACTATTGAATAAATATGATCTAATATTATTAAATCTTATCTTATAATATCTCTCTTATAATCTTATCTCTTATAAATCTTTTATTTTTATTTTGTTTACTTTGTTTTTTACCGACCGACGATAGTAAGGGAGGTATTGTTTTCACACCAAATTTCACATGTGGAGATTTTTACATATCTCCACGAATCATGCATTTTCTTAACAGAAAAAAGTATTTTTAGCATCATGTCTGTCCGTGCGTCCGTCCGTCCTTCCGTCTGTCCGTATAGATGTGTACAGCCTGAACGGCTCAACGGATTTTGATGAAATTTGGTATATTTACTTAATGCATCAGAGGGATGAATTGATCAACTTTTGGTGCAAATCCGGAAACCGGAAGTGGTAGTATTAGCGATCGACGATAGGATGGGAAGGGTTATTTTCACACCAAATTTCACATGAGGAGATTTTTTTACATATCACCACGAATGTATTGGTTTTATCCTCGGGAAAAATCATCTTCATTATGTTTTTCTTAATTTAAAATTATATGACGCCACCCAGCCCTTCATGACGTCACAGCCTCCGTATTATGATCACGGGCAACGCCGGCTACTTCAGCTATATATTATAAATAAAATAAAATTAAAAATATTTATGTTCTATGCCTATCTGTTTTTTATTACATTAATAGATATATTAAACTTATTGGAAATTGTTTCTGTAGCTGGAAATTAATTTATTTCAAACCGTCCGTCGGTTCGGAACTGGCCACAGGTCAACTTATTTTTAAATAAATTAATAACATTTAAAGTAGCATAAAAAAATAATCGAGGCAGGAAAAGTGATGGGGTTTGAAATTAATAGTGATAATGCAAAATATAATTAGTATCAGAGCGAATAATACTTGCAAAGAATTTAAATCGAGGTTGCAATCGGGAAATTATTATCAAAGGGGATCAAAATTAAAATATATAAAACAATTATTTTTTCTGTTGTATTATATGGGTGGGAGGTATGGTCTATAACCCTGGGAGATGAGAGTAGATTCAAAGTATTTGAGAATAGGATTCTTCCCAGCATTTATGGGCCAAAGAAAGATGAGGACACCGGGGAATAGCGGAGACTGCATAACAAGGAATTGCATGACCTCTATGCATCTCTAGATATAGGTCATAAAATAGAGAAGGCTGGGATCGGCAGGGCACATGGCTAGAATGGGAGAGGAAAAATATATTGGTGGGGAGTTCGATTGGAAAACGTCCGTGTGGAAGACCAATTGTGAACAGGGTGGACAATGTAGGAAGGAACGTGAGTGAGATGGGACAGGGTAGGAGTTAGATGGTTATAGCTCAGAATAGGGACACTCGGGGGGGGTACAGGGGGCGGAGCCCCCGTCTAGGTGTGGAGAGCGCCGAAGGCGCTCGGAGCAGCTAGTAATTTAATAAAAAATATCCTTAAAAAGTATTATAGTTACAACGTTTTGCTTGTTTTCATTTTTTTTATAAATATCTCTTTTAAATTATAATAAATATTTCAATATATTTTAGAATTAAAAAGAATATAAAAATTCCTATATTGTAATGTTTTTGCTAAGATTACGATTAAATCCATTCCTATACTTATCTATTGGTTATGTTAAATAACTTTTTTGAAATTTTAATTGAAATTTTGAGTGTATTCATTTGTTGAAATTCTATGTTACGAGGGCAGGCCATTAAGTCCGTGACTATTTGAATTTCTCGTCTCTTAAATGAAATGGCAATACTGCTGCTCTCAGCAGGTAACTATCAACTGACTCCTGTTAAAATTTGAACCAGCTGGATCGTTTAGTTTTTGTTTGACATCCATGACTACCTCGTGGTTTGAGAAGAAAATGAAATGAAATGAAAAAGAAAATGAAAAAGCAAATCTCCATGAAAATCCATGAATGGGGATACGAATTGGTCCATCATTCACCCTTTTCTATGGATTTAGCCCCAAGTGACTATTTCTTGTTTCCAAACCTGAAGAAATAGTTCGGCGGAAAGAGCTTTGACTCCAACGATGAAATCATCTCACTAACAAATCTATTTTGATGTTGTCGACAAATCATATTTTTTGGAAGAGATATAAAAATTGGAGAAACGAAGTGTATAGAGCTCAAAGGAGACTATAAAATTAAAGAATTTTTTATCCAAAAACCTGTTTCATTCAATAAGTCACGAACTTATTGACCTGCCCTCGTATGTTTTAATTGAAAATTTCTTAAATATAATTTGTAAATAAAATAAAATAGAATTTATAAGTAGAAATGTGAATAAAATATATGTGGAATCAATATTTCTGAATAATACTCGTAATATTCCATACAAAGACGATTTGCGGGTAGTGAGTGATTTTGAATTACTTAAAAAAGAAATTGGCTGTTGAGGTTGTTGATTTAATTGAGGCTCATTTTCCAAGAAAGATAATTTGATCGATTTAAAAGTAGCGATATGGATATTCATATAAAACAATTAAAGCCAAGAAAAGTTTGAAACCTGGAGAAAGTGTAAATAGAGGGACACTTTAAGAAACAACGAAAAACGGTCAGATTGAGTAAAACGACAAGGAATAAGTTCCGACACATACCATGAAATTGGTTTAAGAAATAATGTTTGCTTACCCCACCCGACGTACTCTACAGGCTTGGGCTCCTTTCTACAATGATTTGTTCCGATCGAAGGATTGGTTGACGAGCACTTCACTTTTTTTTTTAAAGTTAAAAAACGAATTGACGACTTATTTGCCTCGAAGTTGAAAAAGTTTTATCGGAGAAGGCATTCATTCACCAATTGCATGAAAGATGGCAAAGGTGCATTGATTCAAACGGCACATACTTTGAATAAATTGAATGTCATTTCCAAATTCAAATACCGATGACACCATAATATTCTGTATTTTATATCTGTACACGTTGTATACATCTATAATTTATTTAAAAACATTTTTAAAGAGAATTGTATTTTTTTAAAGAGATGTAAAAAACAAAAAATAATTAAAAGGAAAAAAGATTAGAATTATTTTTTTTAAATTTTATGAGGAAATTATTCATCTTTTTCCAAGGATTGTTCTCTCTGGGTATATCACTTTGAAGAGCAGTAATCTATAAAAAAAAGAATATATTTTTCTTTTTTTATAATTAAAACTAGAATAAAAGTGTTTTAAATATATTACGAATGAAAATAATATCTGATTCATTGTTATTATTAAAATTATTATTATTACGTATAATAATTTAGTTTCCAACTATAGAAAAATTAAAGATTTATTAATCTAGACAAAGAATGATTAAATGGCAACATGTCTACTAGAAAATGAAATCGACACAATATTAATCATTAAATAGAGGGAATGGTCATAATTAGAATTCTATAAATATATTATATAATCAAACAAGAACAAATATACACTGATAAATAATATCACTAATCTCAACATTCCTATTAAATTGAATGAATATGAAATTATGGAAGGAAAATATTGTGTGTGTGTATAAAGCTAATTCCCCCTTCCAGCCTATCAGATCAAAATTAGCTACTTGCAAAAAAAGTTCCTGTCTACAATCAAGAATAAAATTGAAAGAATCCGTTGTACTGATCATACATCTTTATCCCGCTTAGGCGGTAACCAAGTGTGGCTCTTCGAAACTCGAAAGTTCTTGGCTGCAGCAACCACATTTCTCCAAGTATTCCTATTCTGAGCTACACCCATACATATATTTTAATTTGGATTTCCTTTGGCGAGATACTCTTAAACTACCTTCAAGACAAATTTGAATCATAAGTACTAATTTTTTTTGAAATCGCCAATAAAATTAAAATTTGTAACAGTTTTCCACGATCAAAAGAGTCATATGGTTTTCTAAAGTCTATTAGGATGTACACAAGTTAGAGGTTTTTTGTTATGTAAATGTGAATATAACAGTTATTAATAAGTCTATAAGATAATATTATAATATTGTTGTTTTTTGCTTCGGTTGTAAAATTATTAATTTCTTTAAATTTTTTTTAATTGAATATAGAGAATATAGTTGGAACATAGCTTTGTGATTTCAAGTAGTAATTGAATTGAATGTGGAAAAGAGAAGGTACTCATGAATCTACTCGACCTTTCTAATCCTAGAAAATCACTTCGAGGTTGTATTTGATTTAATCGAAATTAACAGAAGATGCGGTGAGGAATTGGCAGCGCAAATTCTTCATAAAATATATTAGGAAATATAGTTAATTATCACGTAAATCAAATAAAAGCTTTTTATTTAGCGCATAAATTGAAATGAATAAATTTTGAAATAATAAGTTTTAAAATAAAAAAATATCCTTTGCATTTATATTTTAATGATAATCATTAAATAAAATTATACTATTTATAATAAAACTAATGCTCAGTTCATTTTCACTTTCTTCAAAGTTTTAATGAGTATAATATAATTATATAATAATTATAAAATTAAATATCGTTTTTTCTCTCTATTATTCATAAAATCTTTTTTATTAGGCCATTAAACGAATGGATCTGAAAAACGATCATTCTTATGTTAATGCCATTTGGGAAGGCGAACCATTCAACTAATATATATATATATATTACATTTATATTTTACAGTAATAAAATTTTATATTATAGATTTATAGGCGCCCCTAGAAGTTAGTCCACCAATGATTTTTGTTTTTCATATCCTGAAGAATCGAAATAGAAAGATTTTTCTTATATATCTTTATAAATATAGTCTATCAATATAATCTAAATTTCATAAATAAATAAATAATCTAAATAATAAATTTAATATCAAGCCAAAAGCCACACATTACTTAATCAAGTGTTTCTACAAAGATTACAAAAATTTTACCTAATCCCAGAGTTTAAAAAGATTAATCAATTTAAAAATAATCACTAAAAATCATTTATTATAAAATTTATTATTTAAATTAATTTAATGATATTATTAGATCATGCTTATTTAAAATTTTCGTATAAATTAAAAATATTTCTTTATTATCTTTAAAAAATATATAGAAAGAGTGTTTTTAAAAGATAAAATAGGTATATTAATTTAAATGAATAATAGTAATAATTATTTTTGTTATCATATTATTATATTAAAGAATTACAAATTTAAATAAAAAAATGACTAATAAATAAACAAATAAAAACAGAATAAATATAAATTTTAATATTCATAAATATATACGTTAAAGTTATTTTTATTGGAGTTTAAAAAAAACATATTTTTTTTATTCTCTACAATATTTTAATAAATGAATTAATGAAATTTTAAGACTAATCAAAGAGTGAGTGAATTGGAACAATAGATGAAGGAGTTAAATAGAAAGGATCATTTAAGGAACTGAATAAATTTAGTTAATTCTCTAATAAAGCAGAGAGAACACTTTGTATCGCAGTTGAGAATTTCTACTTCAACTCGTTATTAGCATTCGTAAGGTTAGAGGAAATTGCATTCACTCAAATGTTTCAATTGGACTTATCAATCTTTATTTTTAAATAAGAGTTGGATTATTTTATATTTAATATTTAAATTGTGATAATAAATTAATTTGAATAATTAAATAGAGAAAATTAAACAATTAAATCTTGTAGAAAAAGTTTTGTTAATTTGATATTAAAAAAGTGAGACACCATTTATATATATATATATATATATATATATACTTATAAATTAAATATTAGATTAATCGAGAAAATTACCTAAAAGACATATTTAAATTATTAAAGTATTTACGATGAGTAGAGGTATTTCTATACAAAAGAAAAATTTATAAGGTATTAAAAAATTAAAAAAAAAATTGATCTCCTGATTAATTCAATCCTAATTGAATTCTTAACCCAGGCAGCAGATTTGGGAATATTAAAGAAAAAATAAATAAATAAATAAAAATAAATGATCTAAATATTTGTTCTAAATAACTTCAAGGCAAATTTTTTTTTAACAATAAATTAAAAATTTTGATCGACAGTTTAATTAAACTTTATTGAGTATATATGGAATATATTAAAAAGAAATTTAATAAAAGAATTATTAATATTTAAGGAATCTTGTGGTTATCGTTTTTAAAAACCGAATTAAAAATGAAAAAAAAGAAATTAGCATATAACTATGATATATTTTTTAATATTGATGAATATTAGAAAGTAATAATAAGAATAACACAAAAATAATTTCTAATAATAATAAATTACTTGCATAATCTATGTTAATAGAAATAAAAATATAAATTTTTAAATTTATTAACTAATTAATCGTTTAAAATTATAAAAATAATATTAAGTTGAATCGTTCTAAACCATCACAAATTTTTTGATTGTAAATATATATATTTGTCTGAATAGATTACATACATTAGCAATAAATTTCAACCTCTTCTATTCTGATAATGCAAATATACCCATCTAAATTTCAAATAATAATAGTAAGAATAATAATTATTAATGTATAAAATATGGCTTTTGAACATCCTATAAAGGAGCAGCGCCTATCAAATCGGTTGCCGCTTAAGAAGTAAAGAGGTGTTAAATGATCAATACAACGAATCCTCACAACTTTTACTTAATTTTCCTGATCGAAGGTCTCTACTTGTTATTTCAAGTAGTTTCCAAATTTTGATCACGATAGCAGGGTGGACCTCGTTTCCATAAACCTCATATAGAGAAAAATTCCCTTAAAGGACCCGGGACAAAAAATATATATAATATATATACGCGAATAAAAATAATTATATATATGAATATTGTATATAGATAAAATCTTTTAAATATATGTTCTTAACTCTATTTTAGAATACAATTCATTTTATATTAGGAATAGAGTGGCAAAGTTTAAAATCGTTTCGATTACTTTCTAAATGTCTTTTAAATTTTTTTAATATATTCACATTAATGGAAATTGGAAATAGTAAAATTCTCCATAGACGAGAATTACATCGATATAATAGTTTTTTTTTAATCGATTAGGTGATTTAAAATCTAAAAGAATTGCAGGAACAGTAAAATGCTTTTAAATGTAAAAAACGAAAATATCCTATAAAAAGACCAATTTTAGATAAAAGGATTTGATAAATGTTAAGTTTGAATTTTTTTTTTTTATTATTGGTTACATAGTAATTTAAATTAACGAAATGATCTTGATTTTTTTTAATAGAACTCTTGATCTTCCTTTTTTAATTTTTTTTTTATTTCATGAAAGAGTATTTTAAAAGGTTTGTAGGAAGTTTTTTGAAGTATGGATTTAATACAAAGTTTAAAATAATTATTTGTAAGCGCTGATGATGTGATATTACTTACGAAACAATTTTAATAGAAAATATAATATAATTATTACGGTTCTTGATAACAACTGAAGAATAAGCAGTCAAAACGTTGTACTTTTATTTATTTCAATAAATAAATTAAACAAATATGTGGTTTTTAATAAAAACCCCTTTAATAATTATGAAATAATCCAAAAAAGTTTTAATAATACATTCTTGATAAATATAATCTATAAATATAATACAAATAAATAATCTATATATATTTAGAATTAAATAGTTATAATTTAATAATTAATAATTTTTAACCTTATGTAGTCGAAGGGAGGGGCGAGAAATGTAAAAAGTTGTTTAAAGAAGATGGTCCACTGGAAAAGATATTAGAATAAATGGTGTCAAACTGTGACGAATTGGAAAAACATTAAAGATTTCCAATAATAGGTGTTTTAGACAAATTGGTGACGCTTTCTTTAGCCCAAAGAAGAACATCCAACAAAGTGACAACCAATTTTATTGAAAAACAACTCTTGTTCTTAAGCGGGCTTAAAAGTGGTAAAATATCCTTATCTAAAAATCAAAGGCATACTTCTTCTTTAAAAAGAGACAGACAAAAATCTAATAAGTTTTAAAGGTAAACGTCGTCTCTTTTAGATGAAAGATAAAAGATTAACTGACGGGGGGGCTCTAGTTGAAAATGAAAGAATTTTTAGGATTGAATCGTTCTTTGGCCTTTCGAGCCATGGAATTGTGATATATGAGTAAGCACTCTTGAAAAAGATGTAGGATTCGTTTCAATCAACTGAAACTATTTCAATGAATATAATTTTACAAGTAATTAAAGAGTGTTATTTTTGATATTTCAATAAAAGAAAACATTAATCATTCGAAATGGATTTTTTTAAATTTTATTTAGATAAATGTTTCAAAAGTCATTTGAAAAATATTATTAATTTTATCTAATCCTTTAATGTTAGGATATCAAGTTTTCAAAAATAAAATATTTCTTGGTGTTAATTTAGAAACAAAAATTAAATTTAATCTAAAAAATTAAATTAATTCATTAAATTCATTAACATAATTTGAAAATAAAATATTTACCCTTTATAACTTTTTATATAATTAATGCTAATTTTTATAAAATAAAATCTCTTTACAAAGATAACAGATAGTTATTATTCTTAATTTTTTCTTTTACTATTGGTATATATTGTAAAAGTTCAAATATTATAAAAACTCGACATTTTTTACTTGTTTATTTATAATGGATATTTTATGTTTTTTTAAATTAGAATAGTTATAGAAAAATTTTGAAAAATATAGTGTCGTAAATATATTTTAAAAATTCCATCTAAGTTAAAAAATTAAAAAATCTACCTACAATTAGAGTACTAATTACTACAACTAACTTAAACAATGTAAGAATGTTGACAAAATAGGGTTTTGAGGCTAATGAGATAACTAAGTTATTTGGTACAGTGTGTAACGGATTAAGAATAGATAAGAATTTCTTCAAGAAAATGGTAATGCACAAATTATGCACTCACATTAAGATCCTGTGTCTTAACTTCTTTCTAAATATTTTCTTCGTTTAAAAATACTTAAAAACAATTTTTTTCAATGTCCTTTTAAAGTTTAATATGTACATAATATAATTATTTTTGAAAGTAAAATTAAATTGCATACTCATTTCGAAGTTAGTGGTAATTGTTCAGGAAACGGGTCATCTCTCGAATATTGATGAAACGTCGCTAGTGGATTTCTTGTTTATTTCTAAGAAACTTTTTCCTTAGCGATATAGGGGGACTCTTTTAGTTTTCGAGATAAAAATGATTGAAATTTGAATATTGACATTACATATACATCCATTGGACATATGTATTTATGTTTTATTGATTTGGCTAATAGAGGGCTTCACCTAGGCCGTTGTGTGTTCAATAAATGTATATGTAATGTCAATATTCAAACTTTAATCGTTTTGATCTCGAAAACCCCCTCTATTGCCTAAGGAAAAGGTTTCTTAGAATTAAACAAAAAATCCATTGGCAAAGTTTCATCAAAATCGAGAGATGACCCGTTTCCTGAACAATTACCAAATTATTATTTGAATACAATTAGAGAGAAGTGTCAATACCCTTTCCATCTCATTGAAATAAAAAAAGAAAAAGAACTAATTTGAAACTTTAAGAGTTCCAGTTTAATAACTATATGAAATATAAATAACAAAACTTATGAATTTCAAGGGTCTTAACCAAGAATGTCAAACATATTCTCTTATAAAGTATTTAGACATGTTTGATCTGATTTTTAATATAAAAAGAATGTAAAAATAAAAGAGAAAAGATATTTTCATTAAAAAGAAAGTATTGAAAATTTGATATGCATTTTATAAAAAAAAAAATGAAATATCAAAAAGGTGAAAGATGCCAAGAGTAAGCGCGTAAAGCCGGTTGCGTTCAAAAAGGAGCAATTATAAAACAATCATAATCTTTATTAAAACATTTTATTAATTTTACAACTCAACGTGAAATATATCTTTATGAAATTTTTAATTAAAATATAAAAAAGACTTAATTGAATGTTGGTTATATTTCGTATTTCGTATTATACTGTTACTATTGACTATTTACATTTGGCAATTGAATATTTATTTATCAATAAGTAGACTAGAGCTATTATTAATACTTGAGTACCAGCTTTTGTCGTTGAATATATTAATAATATAAAAGTCTTGTCTTTGAACCTCGTGGTCTCGGATTCAAGTGAATATCTATCTCTCTAGTTTGTGTCTATGAGTACAAAGTCCACCCACCCAAAATTGGGAACCAGCCTTTGTCGATCAAGAAAATCTAGATAAAGATTGATATAATCCGTTGTACTGATCATACAACTTTTTCCGCTTAGACGGCAACCAATTTGATAAGCGCTGCCCTTTCATAGGATGTACAAAAGAAAGATATTTTTTTTAAATTAATAATAAAATAGTATGCATATCACAATCTTTTATTTATCTATGACATGTTATAATTAAGTAAGAAAAATTACTATGTATACAAATGATTCATAATTATCCAAAAAATAAATAAATATAAATTAGTAATATAAAAATAAAATAAGAATCGAAATTGAATATCATATAGTTAAAATCATTAAAATCTTTTTAAAGAAAATCTGAGAAAAAATAAAATATGTTCAAAAGTAAACTTCCGGTTAACCAATTTTAAGGAAAAAGTTTCTCTCTGAATGAAATATTTATGATAATAGTCAAATTTCAAACATTATTAATTTTATTTGACAAATGATTTATCAATTTAGCTTCTAACGAAATCGATCTGACTTTATAGTCCAATTATAAATTAATAAGCACACTTTTAGATAGAATATTTATATGAATATCTTAATTAAAGTAAAACTATCCAATCAATTGAAAATACTATTTCAACTAATTTAATAATATATATATGAATATAATTTCTATAAATCTGATTTTTCTTATTTTTTTTTTTTTATTTTTGTTCAATATTAATTTTTTTTAAGTAAATCTAATCGTAATAAATAATATTGATAAAAGATTAAAGTTGTTTTTATTCTTCTCAAATGGAGATATTAGAAAAGAAATTAAACGAGTTGAAATATGGCTTGTAAAAAATGAAAATCCTTCCCTTCACTCTTTTCTTTTTCCTCTGACGTTAACTAAATACATACTTTTCCCGACTCTTCCCTTTTCTTGAATTTTTTTCATAAATGCGTTTGTTCCGTGTCCAAACAACTCTTTTAAATGGATTACATATCTGGTTTATACTTATAAAAAGCTGTAAATATATTTTGATTGATTTGAATCTCACTTGACTGAAAACAACAGAGCAAATGCAAATGATTCAAATGCCATACAACAAGGCAACATTTATATAGAATTTTTCTATAAAATAGGCAATTATGATTTATATACTTGATTGGCATTAAATAAATACTTATGTTTATTTGAAATTGATACTATATAATTTTAAATAAGTAATTCATTTTATTAAATACTATTAATATAATATATACGAGGGTAATTCACAAAGTAGGTTACGTTTCTTTCCTCATAGAAATCCGCCGCCTGAGTGTTGAATCAGTCAGTCACGGCCGCGCGGAGATCGTCGTCGTCATCAAAACGAAGAGGGAAACTCAGATCAAAAGTGTTGTTTTTGCAAGACAATGCACGACCTCACACGGCAAATGACACACAGAATCTCCTTCAGCCCTTTGATGACGACGACGATCTCCGCGTGACCGTAACTGACTGGCTCAATACACAGGCGGCGGATTTCTATGATGAAGAAATTTCGAAGCTCGTTCATCGCTACGATAAATCTCTCAACTTTTTTGGTGATTATGTAGAAAAATAGTATTTTAGTTGCTCTTTCAAATGTATATAATAAAAAACATTTTCCTGTACTAGTTTTGTCTTAATTCTAAAACGTAACCTACTTTGTAAATTGCCCTCGTATTAATTAACATAAGTAGAAAGAATCCAAATCTTTAGTTTAAATAATAATTTAATTAATTACTTCAAAATTTAAATATTTATATATTTATTTGTTATTTTGAATGTAAAAGTTCTACAGAACATTAATAATTTCATTATTTGTAAAAAAAACTATGTTGATTTTTATTTTAAGTTTGTAAATTAAATTTAAATAAGTAAATTAAAAAGGAAATAATTTATTTGTTTGCTTAAAGGGCATGTCGCCTTTATTCAATGATTTGCAAAGATTCTGAAATAAAGAAATGAAAATAAAACATAAATAAATTAATTTAAAATCAAAGCGAATTTATAAATTCGAAATATTTTCTTTTAAATTTACTTATTTAATGTTTATTGTTTAAATTTTATTTACTATATAGATTAAAAAGAAACTAGTTAATTAATATAATTAAAACATCAAACCATTTTGCATTAATAACATTTTTATATAAAATAGAAAGAATTGAAATTTGTTTCACTTGATGTTTTTTTTTATTCTTTTTCTTTTGTGAAAATTATAAACACACATACTTCATGTTGGATAATAAAAAAGTATATTTACTATTTATGTTACTGCAAGAAAAGTATTTTTTTAAATGTACCATTTTATTAGTATTTTATTAAGAAAATATATTCTTCGAAGATTATAAATATATATATATATATATATATATATATACTAAACTTAAAATAAATTTTAAAATTTTTTCATAACTTCAACTACCCATAAGAAAACAAATGTATAATTTTTATATTACACTGGAGCCGTTAGCATGACCAGACAGAAAAAGCTATGAAACTGAATCAAATTTGACACACATGACATGGACAAAGGCAATTTGCAGAGTGGCTGAAGTTATGAAATTGATTCTGATGCAAAAAAATAAAAAAAAAAATAAATAAATATTGAAATCGATATATAAATAAATCATAGGTATAAGATAAATATTTTCATTTATTTTATTGTTTGGTTGTTTCTAAAAATAATCTCTTGTCTATTCGAATGTAAATCATACCGATATACGTATTAAAATAAATTGAGTATGTACATATTTAGAAAATGGTTTTGTGATTACAGGATATATAATCAATTTTATTATGAATCTCTCTCAATCAGTTGATCAAAATATCATTTAAAATCTTATTGGACATTCTATTGGCAACTGGTGGGTGGAGGGTGGTCCAAGTGAGGGCAGAGGGTGGGTTAAAAGGAGAACTTTTGGCAGTGTCGTCCGGGGGAAAGAATGTCAGACGGAAATCAATTTAATTCTCAGGTTCACCTCTTCGTGAGCATTTCAGTCTAATCAACAGCCCAGGGGGAGGTCTTCCCTGGGGTACGAATTCTGTGCCAGACTTGACATCCGCTCTCGAATATTTTGCACAGGACAAGACGATTGTGGCTCCGAGTGGCTATAAACGCCAAGCAAGACTGCCTTGGCCAAGGAGGAGGCAAAAAGTTGAAACGTCGCATTTTATTTTAACGCCTCACGACGCGACTCCTTCTATAAAAGTCGAGAGTCTGTCCGGTTTTTTTTTTCTATATATCCACCACGTTTCATTCACTCTTTTTCTTTTTTTCTTTTTTAAGAAAAAAAATCACTAGACAATTGCGGGACTCTGCAGACGGATGATATTTCACGGAGAGGAAGGACTGGGTAAGCAAGCATACGGGGCTCAACATGACAACGTTCCTTCCCCTTCTCTAAAAGATGTAGACAAAGAACATTTACATGGCTTTCAAATTAGACTCCGAGACATTTAGAGAAAGCTTCTCGCTTTAAATATTTTGAAAATAAAACAATTGTGTCTATCAAATTTAAAGAAACACATAAAAATCTGGATGCCTTGTAAGTTTCATTCATTAGAAAATAAATTGATCCAAGAGTATCACACTACAATCATTACGATATAAGAAAATAAAAAAAATGAATTAAAATTAAAAATTCAATATCAAAATAATTAATTAAAATATAAAAAACAAATAAAAATTAATTGTGAAATTTAAAATTTAAAAAAAAAACAGCAATAAATTCACATTTCATATTTTATAATTTGAATTAAAAGCTTATTTTTTTACCTACATACATTATAATTACTTTTAATAGTTAATTATTTATTAATAATAATTTAGAAAATAAAACTTAAAATAGAATTCAAGAAATTATTATTTCAAAAAAATTCCTAATACTACTATCTGCTATTTTAGGGTGGTTTGGGAAGGAACATA
Organism: Labia minor; assembly: GCA_963082975.1. Lineage (NCBI taxonomy): Eukaryota > Metazoa > Arthropoda > Insecta > Dermaptera > Spongiphoridae > Labia > Labia minor. The sequence continues at coordinate 26,549,640 of OY720347.1, read as the reverse complement.
AAAACAAAAATTTTATTTGAAATCACAAAATCGAAAATATTACATAGATTTTACTATAATTAATATAGGTATATATAAAGAATATAAATATATTAGAAATTCAAAATTTAAATAAACATTATTTATGGGTATTTTTTCTGAAAATTAATATTTATTTATTTATATTTTTAAAATTTACTAACATATACATATTAATAATCATCATAAGTGAATAAGTTTTTAAATTAGGGTGTAGTGTTTCAGTAGTTTCTTTAAAATAAATACAATAGTTTGAGTTTGTATATGTATACATAAAAAATGTATTATATTTATATATATGATTTTAATGAATCCTTATATGCGCGTTAATATTAAATTATATATTTAAATAAAAAAAAATCTCACAATTCAAACCACTTTTATTCAACAGATCATTTTCTTTTTTAATATCAAAGGGATTGAACATTGAGTACCATTAGTGGCCCATTATATTGTAATATTCACATTCATTATATCAACGAAATCCCAAAAGAGAAATTTAATATGGATATATTATATGTTATAAAAAATTGATGGGATATTAAGATATTCTGTAGCTCTTGTTATATGAATAAATAGTAGATTTTTAAATATTTTAACAATTAGGATATACCTTTAGTAAGAATATAAGATATCAATGAAATTAACAGAGATAAAAATAAAAGGTAGGTACTATAATTTGAATAATAATATATGGTTGTATGGATAATTATGATTTCATAAATTAAACTTTATTTTATAATATTTAAATAATATTATTTAAATTTGTAGATAATAATTTTTTTAAAGATGAAAAATAAATTTTATTTAAATTAGGAAATCAGAATGTAATAGAATGAATCAAATTTAAGATATTCTTATAAAAATAAATGATTAAATCGGTTAAATACAATATATATGGATAGAATGTAAAGAGGATGTATAGAATTAATTATATTCAATAAAATGGCAATAATTAGTGAGAGAGTGATAATTAATAATATTTATGAAAATAATATATAGGTATGTATAAATATTTTATTAATTAAAAAAACAAAATTTAATGGATAATGCTAATCTAAATATTATTTTCAATACATTCAATGTATACATTTAATACTAATTAATAATTAAATAAATTAATTTTTAAAAAAATAATTAATTTGAAACAATGAATATGCTAAGATATTTAAACATCCAAAACAATTGTATTATTTATGTGTTATTAATTACCAACTAATTTTTAAATATTTCGTTTATAAAATCATCATATAATTACCATGTAATGTTTTAATATATAAAATTATTATTAATTATATATTAATATTATATTAAATGGCATAATTTTAATTTATGAATATTACTAGAAATATATTTTTTCCCAATATATATTTAAATAACAGAAAGAAATTTAATCATTTTTTTTTTATTTTTTATTATAAAAAAAGAAATAAATTTGAAAAATTACTATATATAACGCTAACGGTCTATCGTGAATGGTTTATAAAGGTAAGCATATATTTTTTTTAAAGATAAAAAATAAAATTATTAATGAAAACTATTTAACACGTATACTTTTAATGAAATATATATATATATGTATAATATATATATGTATAATATAAATACATAATATAATTAATTTTTTGCTTTTTTAATATTTTTTATCAATACAAAATTTATTCAAATAGTTATTTATATTATATTTAACTATAATGCTGAATATGATGTTACGAGTACTATTCCTCTGTACATCTTAAATGGGAAATTTTTCTGACAAATGAGTTCATAATAAAGATCTAAATTAAAAAAAAATAATTTTTAATGAAATTTCAAGTTGAATGATATATTTGTTTTATGCGCATTTCGGCTGTTATCCCATCACCAGAAGATTTATTCTTCTCAACTTTTTTTTCATATGATGAAACAGCAGAAATGCGCATAAAGCAAATATATCAATCAACTTGAAATTTCACTAAGTGTTTAATTAAAAATTAGTTTTTAAAAATTCGATCTTTATTATGAACCCATTTGTCCGAAAAATTTCTCATTTAAATAAGAAGAACCGAGGAATAGTACTCGTAAGAAACTTTTTATAAATATAATTATTATATTATATTATATTAATCTGAAATTTCTAATTGATTTAAATAATAATAGCAGTTAAGCTTTAATGGTTGTTCTCTAATTGAAAAGCCGTTTGTTTAAATATACGAATTATTTTCAATTTCTAATTATCAACATCTTTTTACTACAAAGATATTACTTCGAATAGTTAATATGGCTAATATATTAGGACAGTGGTTCTTAAACTGTGGTCCGCGGACCCCTGGGGGTCCGCGAAGCCTTTACTGGGGGTCCGCGGTCCTCGGAAAAAAATCATCGTAAAAATATATACATATATAAATATTTAAAGTTCATTGTTTAACTATATCCTCCTAGAGAATTACGGCTATAATTTAATACTATTAATAATACTATTTTATTTTATTAAATTGATAATTATGTCAATTAATTTTTTGTGAATAAATAAACATATATAAAAAACTATATATAAAATTTGAATTTTCATCCATTCATTCATTTAAAATCATTTTTCGATTGTTCCTTTAAAATAACCCCTCTTAGGCCCGATTCACACACAAGTGGCGTATCGCACTGGCGTGGTTCTGGCGTGAAACAGGTTTGTTAATGTAATTGCATTAGCTTATGACTCAATACCCACAGATATGGCGTATGGCGTGTTGGAGGCGTGGAAAATGGCACGAAGACCACTCCAAATGGTCTAGAAGTGGCGTGCCAGTCCCTACGAGCCACCGGTGGAGTCGGAGCGGAGTGGTCTTCGTGTCATTTTCCACGCCTCCAACACGCCATATCTGTGGGTATTGAGTCATAAGCTAATGCAATTACATTACAAACCTGTTCCACGCCAGAACCACGCCAGTGCTATACGCCACTTGTGTGTGAATCGGGCCTTAGGGGCTCGGAAGGGGAGGCATATAAGGGAATTTTCTTTCACTTTTCAGTTCATTTCTCAACGAGTTGTATCTTTAAATTATTTTTATTAATTTAATTAATTATAATTAAATTATAGCTAATAATAGTTTATTATAGCTAATAATTTTTTTTAATTTTTAGTGTAATTTGCATGATCATTATTTTATAAAAACACTAAACACATTTTGCAATTTCCCAGAAAGGCTGTTTTTGAGAGTAAGTATAAGTTAGTTTTATGAATAAAAAATATTTATTTTAATAATATTTTAGAATCAAATTACGAAATTAATAATATTTTAGAATCAAATTACGAAATTAATAATATTTTAGAATCAAATTACGAAATATATTTATTATATAAATTAATATTCATTTAAAATGATATTAAATCATTTATTTAAAATTATTTAAAACATTTATTAAAATGATTTAAAACATTCATTTAAAATGATATTAAAACATTCATTTAAAATCATATTAAAACATTCATTTAAAATCATATTAAAACATTCATTTAAAATCATATTAAAACATAGCTAGTAAATAATAATTCGTTATATTTATATTATATTTATATTATATTTATATTATTGTAGTTCAATGTTAATAAATTACTCCATAAAATGGATCGTTGGCTACAAACTGGTTCAACACAGAAACGGAAAGAATCAGATGATGAGGCATCAACAGCAAACTCTACCAAGAAACGCAAAACTAGAAAATATTCGGATGATTATTTATCATTTGGATTTACTTATATTTGCAACAATGATGTGGAAAGACCAGTCTGCGTTCTATGTCAGGAAAGTTTATCCAATGAAAGTATGAAACCTGCTAATCTCAGACGTCATTTACAAACAAAGCACAGCGAGCATGTTAGTAAGTCTATCGAATTTTTTAAAATGAAAAAAGAAGAACTTAATTCAAGTCAGAAATTGATGGTAAAGACGGGATCTGGTGGTATGAGTAAGAAAGCAGTAATGGCATCATATGAAGTAGCTCTACTTATTGCTAAAGCAGGAAAGCCGCATAATATAGCAGAGCAATTAATTCTTCCTGCTACAAAAGTAATTACAAATATAATGTTAGGAACTAAAGCAGCAAACGATATAAATTTGATTTCATTATCAAATGATACGGTTAAGAATAGGATTGAAGACATGTCATGTAATATAAAAGAAGAATTAATATCGAGAGTGCGCAAAAGTCACTATTACTCATTACAATTGGATGAAAGTACTGATGTCACTAATAATGCCAATTTGTTAGCTTTCATTAGATATGAGTTTGAAAATCAAATACAAGAAGATGTATTGTTTTGTGATTCACTACCTTCACGAACGACAGCTAATGACATATTTAACAGTTTGAATAATTTTATAACCGAAAATGAAATAGAGTGGCCAAAATGTGTTGGAATTTGCACTGATGGTGCTCGTGCAATGTCAGGTACAAGAACTGGATTGATTGCTCTTATTAAAAATGTTGCGCCTCAGGTTGTTTGGAATCATTGCTGCATTCACAGAGAATCATTAGCAGCCAAAAATATGTCACCAGATTTGAAAAGAACATTAGACGAAGTAGTTAAAATTGTCAATTTCATTAAGGCTCGTCCACTTAATTCCAGAGTTTTTAAAATTTTGTGTGAGGAAATGGGTAGTCAACATACACATTTATTATTACATACAGATGTACGTTGGTTGTCCCGCGGGAAAGTACTCATTCGCCTTTTTGAGCTTCGAGATGAAATACGATTGTTTTTAATAGATGCGCATTTTGAACTGACCGAATGTTTCAATGATTTTATCTGGTTAGCTAAGGTGGCTTACTTGACTGATATTTTTACAAAATTGAACGAACTTAATTTGAGCCTGCAAGGTACTGTTGTAAATATATTTAAAGTTGAAGATAAAATAGAAGCAATGATTAAAAAAATCGACTTGTGGTCGAAACGCATCCAGAACGGTGTATATGAGTCTTTTCCAACTCTCAATGATTTCATAGAAAGCTCCAGTGAAAAATTGCTTAATCAAACGCGTCAATTATTTGTTGAACATTTAATTACTTTGAAAAGCAACTTCAGGAAGTATTTTTCTACTCCTGATCCTTGCAATAACTGGATCAGAGATCCATTTAATATGGAAATTACAAATGCTAAACATTTATCTGCACCTGAACAAGATATTCTCGTGGAATTATCATGTGATACAACTTATAAACTAAAATTTAACAAAACTGAATTGAGCAACTTTTGGTTACTTCTCAGGTCAGATTATCCTGCGCTTGCAAATAAAGCACTTCAACACTTGATTCCATTCTGCACAACATATTTATGCGAACAAGCTTTTTCGGTACTATTTTATATTAAGTCTAAATATAGAAACAAATTAAATGTAGAGCCGGATCTTAGATTAAAAGTTTCCAATATTAAGCCAGATATTGAGATTCTTGTTTCAAGAAAACAACTGCATACATCTCATTAAATATGTAAGTTATATTTAATGAGATAGATGCAGTTATTTTTTAAAATATTTCTTATTTAATATTTTCTGAAAAAAATTATAAAATATTTATATGAATTTAATGTAAGTACCCATTATAATTTGTGAGATTTGTTGCTATGACAATGTTTGTATTTTCTTTCTTCAATATTATAATTTCTAATAAAATGTGTTCTACAATATGCAAAAAAATCGTTATTCACCAATCACTGTTAGAAATATTCATCATATATCCTTGTCCTTATGAGATCGTAAGCCAGAAATTAATTAATAAAATGACGAAAAGTACCTAAAGTTGTGATGGGGGTCCGTCAAAAAAAATTTTTTCAAGTGGGGGTCCGTGGAGTACATAAGTTTAAGAACCTATGTATTAGGACATTAGGGTATTTATTGTGTAATTAGATATTAAATGAAGTTATATTTGAAAAAATTAAGGATGAGTGAGATTTTTATCAATTCTAGATAGATATTTTCAAAATATTTAATTAATAAATATAGTAGGTGTCTCGTAGCGTACATCCTCACTATTAAGGTGGAGTCTCAATTATTGGAATAATAGGTGTTGATTAGTCCATAGATATAGGAAGTAAACAGTTCCTAAATAGAACCATAAATTATATTCGATTATTTCTTGGCTCGATTCCATCCACATTCAGGGGTTTAACATTTATGGCTAATCCACACCACCATCCCTGTACTCCAATAATGCAATATAAGACAAAAATCATAATATAATAAAATAAATAATAATATAAAACTAGAAATTAAAATAAAAGTTGCTAAATATAATTTTAATTGTGATAAAATTTATTTGATCTTCTTTATTTAATATTTTAATTATTTCTTTTATTTTTAATAAAATCACTATTTAAAAGATAAATTAATTAAAAAAAATTAAATTTAAGATTTTGTTGGTATTCAAATGAATCGAACAAATTTAAAAAAATTGAAGAATTTAATTATTTATAAATCATTGTAATTTAAAAAAAATATAATTTCCTCATAATAAAAATAATTTATTATATTAAAAAAAATATATATAATATAAATATTTTCTTGAAATTTTTTTTTTTATTTTTCTAAAGACTTTTTGTCTCTCAATGAATTGAGAATGTCTCACACATTAAAAAAGGGCTCAGGTGAAGCTTAAGCTTAAGGGTTTTTTTTTTGTTCTTTACGGTAGACTATGGAATATTTGGGTGGTCACTCACCGCAAGGGTGCCAGGCGAAAGGGTGTAGAGATGCTGGAAGTTGCTTTGTGGCGGCCAGACCGGTCGCGACTGAGGCGCTGCCGCCGTCGGCACAGAGGCAGGGCAGCGGGTTAGGAGGGGAGGCGACGCCGACGGCGGGAGGGGAGCCAATGGACACCGATGTCAACCTGCCCTCTGACAGTTGCACAGACAGCATCTACCTGTGCACAAGATCGCTAGAAAGTAGACACACGTGCTCGACACCTACCATCCCTACTAGATAAACACAAATCAAGTCTTGCTTAATTTTTCATTATCAACATTTTTAATCAAACTTATTTTTTTTTTGAAAAAAAAACAAAATATTTGTTATCTTCTTGTGCTAATGTAATATTCAGAAATGATATTCTTAGAAATTATTTTTTTTTATAAAATATTATACATAAATAAAGCTCATTTTGTATTCTCTATTTTTAAATCTAATTGATAAATAATAAATCTAAAATTTATAATAAATAGCAATTTTTAATGATATTTACTATTTTGAAGTAATTTATCGATAATTTTATTACGATATTAGTATTATTTTTTTTTAATTTATATTTATTTCTACGAATCTGATTGAATTTATCTTGACAGGGCAATAGCTTTCAAATTTTTAGGATATCAACACTTGTTATGATCAAATTGGAATAGATAATAAAATGTTAATGTTAATATTTCACTCTTTTTACTCTATCTTGCCTGATTTTTTCCTCTAAACTAAGCGTAAAAATAAAGATATGTGTTTGATAATTTTTCACATTGTTAAAAATTGTATAAAACTGCTATATATAGAATTTCAGCTTGATAGAATCGCTGAAAGTACCGGAATTAATTTTTTAACATTGCAAATCACGCACCAGCACGTGACGTGGTGCCATCAACAAAGAGCCAAACACGCGCTGGTTTAATAAATATTATTTATTAATTTTAATTTATAATTAATTAAATTTAATTTAATATAATATATGTTAATTAATCCAATTCAAAATGCGAGATAGTCGAGTGGAGACATTCCAGATTTTTATTAATCATTTCTTTTTACCGACCGACGATAGTAAGGGAGGTATTGTTTAAAGTTATAACAAATATGACTTAAAGAATATTTAAAAATTAATTTAAGCTCGAATTTATGCTTTGAATTTATAAAACAAAATGGTATTTTTTAGAATTTTATATTTAATTAATTTTTTTATTTATATTTATTTTATAAATAAATAATAAAATTATTATATTACATTTATTGATATTATATTAGTTTTATATTATTTTTCGATTTTATATTAGGGTCTGCTTAAAAAATAACCACATGACCGTTGCCTTTTATAATTGTCTAATAAGTAAAACATTTACCTATTTTACTAAACTTCTTCTTCTTCTTTAAGGAATGTCCATCATTCTTATTTTAAAATAAGAAATATTTATACTGTTTAGAATCATTGTTTAATAATTCTAGAGCAAATTTTTAAATAAACTAAAGCTTATTTTAATTCAATAAATTTCAATGTGATAAAATTATATTAGAAAAAAAAATGTTATTTTTTATACTTTGAATAAATGTATAAAATAACAAAAATAATTAAATAAAAGAGCATACATAATCAATATTTTTAAAACATAAAACCTGAATATTAAACAATAGTATATATAGAAAGATATATTCATACTCATTGGTGAAATAATTATAATAATATGATATAGTGAAATTAATATAATGATAAAGTGAGAGAAACTAACAAAAATAAATATAAATTTTATTAATGAATATTTTATTAAATTAAAAATTAAAAATAATTCCAGAAATTGTATATATTAATTTTTAAATTTGATAAAATATTTAAATATTAAATTAGTTTTCTATTTTTTTATATATATTTGTAATTAATATAATATTATTATATAATGTTTAAAAATTACCCATATTCTATTAAATGACGTAATTTTATTAATTTTTTTTTTTCAAAATTTATGACCACTACCAGTAATATGTTTCTTTCGAAAATATTTTATAATTGTTTTTAATTATGTTGACTAAATACGGACTTGATTCCGGGTCATTAATTAAAGAAAAAAATGAGGAAATATAACATGAATTATAAACTATAAAGTGATATAATAAAAAGTTGGCTCTGTGCAAAAAGAATTTCAGAATAATATTTTATTTTTAACCTATAAAAATAAAAAATCTATAAAATTTCAGAAATATATTATAGTTATTGCAATTTGGCGATGGTGGGCTTTTAACATAAATAGCAATATATTTATTTTAAATGAAATAATTTAGAATGTTCAAAACGAACTGATATACTTTTTAAAAATGTAGAACAAGTTAAGAATGAAATTTTAGATATTTTATTATTATTATTATTAATATTTATAGAGAATGTTAATTAGAAAAAGAGAAAGGATAATAAAAGGCGATGTATTATAAATATTTATTTTATTCATTATGAATTGTGTGTGACTAAAGATGAATAATTTCTTATCCAAATGAATACATTTTCTTTTAAATATCGAAATTAATTAAAATGTGGAGAGGCGTGATTGGAGTTGAAATGAGATAGCCATGTTAGTGCACCTGAAAAGGTGTGTTCTTTAGATATTTCTTCTTAGTTTCCCTTTTGGGCTCATTATCCCTGTTGAAAGTATCCCAATAGATATCTCCAAAATATCTCAAGTAGGACTAATGTATTTCATAATAAATGGGACAATTGCTTATTTTTATTTTTCACATAATAGCGGTTATTGTTTGGGTTCAACCATTAATTTCAGGTAACCTTGCACCCTCAGACAGCTATAATTTGTTTATCTATACAAGGAAAGTCCTATTGATTTACTATCATTAAGAAATGAGAATTTGACAAAGAAAATAAACTATCCGACCATGACAAATATTATTATTAATTTTAACGGTCTTGGAGAATTTTTTTTCTCTATTTTGTTCTTTCTTTGGTTTACAAAATAGGGTGTCGAAAAACACAAACTAATAAATAAACCTAAAGATTTATATTTATATCTAAATTAATATAAATAAATATGTAAATATGAATCTATAAAAATCTTATTAAACAACCATTAAGTATATATTTATTAATTAGGATAATACATAATAATATTTAAATAAAAATAAGATCTTTAATATTATTTTTTTTAAAAAAATATCAGTTAAAAATTTGGTGAGATATTAATCCGATGATCATAATTATAAATTTATAATATTATATATATGTATATAAATTGTCTATATTAAATTTTCCAAAATTCCATTAATAAAGCACCTTGAATAATTGTTTTGATTTTGATATTTTTTCATCGTTATTAATTGTTTTAATTTAATTACTAAGAAATCCTTTTAATTTTTTTTTCACAAAATAAATCGATTTTTCAACTGAAAAAACTCGCATATGATAATAAGATAAAATCCTCCTAAAAACTTTTAAAACATCGCCTTAAAGTTATGCAACCAATACAATTATATGTCAAATTTGTTGCATAATAATCAGGCTATTATTATTAATGGCAATTTTTTATATTTATAAGGTATACATAATATATCTATGAGTATAACAATAATAAAAATTATATAAGAATAATTTTTGAAACCTCATCAAACTTTACTAGGAATATTATAAAAGATGGATGTAGAAATAACAAACAAATTACATTTTTTTAATCAATTAAATTAAAATCGGAATTTGCATGTTTTTATTTTTCCACTAATAAAAATTGAAATTGTTTCTCTTTCAAATCGATTGGACGTGTGATAATCCGATGGATTATTTATTGGGATTAGTATTTTATGAAAATAATTCAAAACATGATTTATGGATAAGTGAAACAGATAATTGTATAAATAGATATCACTATGCAATATTATATATAATGTGTATTGAATATCATGATAGAGTTTAAATTACTATGTATTTACTGTGAAATAAATTTAAAAAGAATATATATATATATCATTTGTAAATTAAATTATATAATTTGGCTGTTAGTTGGAAAGAAATTGAATCGTGATAATCAAATTTGAAATTAATACTTTTAAAAGAGGGATTTAATCAATTAGAGCATAATTAAAAATGGAATGAATTAGAAGATGGCTTTATCAGCAAAAAATTTCAATTCAATCGATCAGCAATTCATTAAATTCTTTTTAAAATCTATTTATATCTATATATCGATATATTAATATATATATATATTAAAATAGTGTATATACCTATATATTACATATATAATTCATTTATTATTACTAAAATGAGCTTGAGGATTATTAAATCTGAAAAGTGTAATAGCATAATTTTTTCCCAGATTTAAATAATATATAATATTATTTTTGGGGCTTTTGATTTTAAAATACGAGAAATATGAGAATTGAGATTAAATATTAAAAATTTAAAAAAAAAAATATATTTTATTAATTAAACTCGGATTTCTTTCTAAGAGTTCTGTCCATTATTTTATTTTTACAGTGTTTTATTTAACTTGCTTGGTTGTCTGTATGGTTCAAATCTAGTAACTCATTTTAACATAGTTGCAGTTAACCAATTGAACTAAAACTTTGCATACTTTTCAGATTTGCTTGACAATACATGAATATGAAATAAAGTTTTCATTTTCTTAATTCATTAATTAATTAAAATTAATTTAACTTACTTGGTTGTCCGTCTGTAATGTTCAAATCTTGTAACTCATTTTTAACACAGTTGCAGTTGACCAAAGGAACGAAAACTTTGTACGCTTTTCAGATTTGGATGACAATACATGAATATGAAATAAAGTTTTCATTTTCGTAATTAATTAATTAATAAATTAATTGAAGTTTACCAATCGAACTAAAACTTTGCACACTCTTCAGATTTGGATGACAAAACATTTCTTAATTAATAATTTTTAACCCATCATTATATATCATTTATAATCTCAAAGTATCAAATAAAACATAAAACCTTAAAAATATATTTACTAAAAAATTAAAAATAAAATAAATAATTAAAAAAAAAATTAAGTTACAGTGTTTTATTTATAAATGCACTAAAAACTAGAAAATAATTTTCTTCTTAGTCTCAATAAGTATATTACTCTTCATGATGGGGTTCTACAAGGGTCCGTCTACTTAGCACTTCAACAACAATGGTCTAGATCAGAGGTTCTTAAACTGTGGTCCGCGGACCCCTGGGGGTCCGCGAAGACTTTACTGGGGGTCCGCAAAGCCATCGTACAGGTGCACGAGAAAATGATGAGTCAGTTAAAACTTTATTTAATATAAAAGAAGCGATGGCATGGCTTTGTGAGGAAACAGAGATTAAATACCCAAATTCAACGAAATGTGCAAGAAAACTATTGCTACCGTTTCCATCTTCATATTTAGCTGAATTTTCTTTCTTCAATATTATAATTTCTAATAAAATGTGTTCTACAATATGCAAAAAAATCGTTATTCACCAATCACTGTTAGAAATATTCAACATATATCCTTGTTCTTATGAGATCGTAAGGCCCGATTCACACACAAGTGGCGTATGGCACTGGCGTGGTTCTGGCGTGGAACAGGTTTGTTAATGTAATTGCATTAGCTTATAACTCAATACCCACAGATATGGCGTGTTGGAGGCGTGGAAAATGGCACGAAGACCACTCCAAATGAATAATGAAATGGTCTAGAAGTGGCGTGCTAGTCCTACGAGCCACCGGTGGCGTCGGAGTGGATTTTCCACGCCTCCAACACGCCATATCTGTGGGTATTGAGTCATAAGCTAATGCAATTACATTAACAAACCTGTTCCACGCCAGAACCACGCCAGTGCCATACGCCACTTGTGTGTGAATCGGGCCTAAGCCAGAAATTAACTAATAAAATGACGTAAAGTACCTAAAGTTGGGATGGGGTCCGTCAAAAAAAATTTCTCCAAGTGGGGGTCCGCGGAGTACATAAGTTTAAGAACCTCTGTTCTAGACCATTTGGAGTGGTCTTCGTGCCATTTTCCACGCCTCCAACACGCCATACGCCATATCTGTGGGTATTGAGTCATAAGCTAATGCAATTACATTAACAAACCTGTTTCACGCCAGAACCACGCCAGTGCGATACGCCACTTGTGTGTGAATCGGGCCTAAGAGGGGTTATTTTAAAGGAACAATCGAAAAATGATTTTAAATGAATGAATGGATGAAAATTCAAATTTTATATATAGTTTTTTATATATGTTTATTTATTCACAAAAAATTAATTGACATAATTATCAATTTAATAAAATAAAATAGTATTATTAATAGTATTAAATTATAGCCGTAATTCTCTAGGAGGATATAGTTAAACAATGAACTTTAAATATTTATATATGTATATATTTTTACGATGATTTTTTTCCGAGGACCGCGGACCCCCAGTAAAGGCTTCGCGGACCCCCAGGGGTCCGCGGACCACAGTTTAAGAACCACTGGTCTAGAAGTGGCGTGCCAGTCCCTACGAGCCACCGGTGGAGTCGGAGCGGAGTGGTCTTCGTGTCATTTTCCACGCCTCCAACACGCCATATCTGTGGGTATTGAGTCATAAGCTAATGCAATTACATTACAAACCTGTTCCACGCCAGAACCACGCCAGTGCTATACGCCACTTGTGTGTGAATCGGGCCTTAGGGGCTCGGAAGGGGAGGCATATAAGGGAATTTTCTTTCACTTTTCAGTTCATTTCTCAACGAGTTGTATCTTTAAATTATTTTTATTAATTTAATTAATTATAATTAAATTATAGCTAATAATAGTTTATTATAGCTAATAATTTTTTTTAATTTTTAGTGTAATTTGCATGATCATTATTTTATAAAAACACTAAACACATTTTGCAATTTCCCAGAAAGGCTGTTTTTGAGAGTAAGTATAAGTTAGTTTTATGAATAAAAAATATTTATTTTAATAATATTTTAGAATCAAATTACGAAATTAATAATATTTTAGAATCAAATTACGAAATTAATAATATTTTAGAATCAAATTACGAAATATATTTATTATATAAATTAATATTCATTTAAAATGATATTAAATCATTTATTTAAAATTATTTAAAACATTTATTAAAATGATTTAAAACATTCATTTAAAATGATATTAAAACATTCATTTAAAATCATATTAAAACATTCATTTAAAATCATATTAAAACATTCATTTAAAATCATATTAAAACATAGCTAGTAAATAATAATTCGTTATATTTATATTATATTTATATTATATTTATATTATTGTAGTTCAATGTTAATAAATTACTCCATAAAATGGATCGTTGGCTACAAACTGGTTCAACACAGAAACGGAAAGAATCAGATGATGAGGCATCAACAGCAAACTCTACCAAGAAACGCAAAACTAGAAAATATTCGGATGATTATTTATCATTTGGATTTACTTATATTTGCAACAATGATGTGGAAAGACCAGTCTGCGTTCTATGTCAGGAAAGTTTATCCAATGAAAGTATGAAACCTGCTAATCTCAGACGTCATTTACAAACAAAGCACAGCGAGCATGTTAGTAAGTCTATCGAATTTTTTAAAATGAAAAAAGAAGAACTTAATTCAAGTCAGAAATTGATGGTAAAGACGGGATCTGGTGGTATGAGTAAGAAAGCAGTAATGGCATCATATGAAGTAGCTCTACTTATTGCTAAAGCAGGAAAGCCGCATAATATAGCAGAGCAATTAATTCTTCCTGCTACAAAAGTAATTACAAATATAATGTTAGGAACTAAAGCAGCAAACGATATAAATTTGATTTCATTATCAAATGATACGGTTAAGAATAGGATTGAAGACATGTCATGTAATATAAAAGAAGAATTAATATCGAGAGTGCGCAAAAGTCACTATTACTCATTACAATTGGATGAAAGTACTGATGTCACTAATAATGCCAATTTGTTAGCTTTCATTAGATATGAGTTTGAAAATCAAATACAAGAAGATGTATTGTTTTGTGATTCACTACCTTCACGAACGACAGCTAATGACATATTTAACAGTTTGAATAATTTTATAACCGAAAATGAAATAGAGTGGCCAAAATGTGTTGGAATTTGCACTGATGGTGCTCGTGCAATGTCAGGTACAAGAACTGGATTGATTGCTCTTATTAAAAATGTTGCGCCTCAGGTTGTTTGGAATCATTGCTGCATTCACAGAGAATCATTAGCAGCCAAAAATATGTCACCAGATTTGAAAAGAACATTAGACGAAGTAGTTAAAATTGTCAATTTCATTAAGGCTCGTCCACTTAATTCCAGAGTTTTTAAAATTTTGTGTGAGGAAATGGGTAGTCAACATACACATTTATTATTACATACAGATGTACGTTGGTTGTCCCGCGGGAAAGTACTCATTCGCCTTTTTGAGCTTCGAGATGAAATACGATTGTTTTTAATAGATGCGCATTTTGAACTGACCGAATGTTTCAATGATTTTATCTGGTTAGCTAAGGTGGCTTACTTGACTGATATTTTTACAAAATTGAACGAACTTAATTTGAGCCTGCAAGGTACTGTTGTAAATATATTTAAAGTTGAAGATAAAATAGAAGCAATGATTAAAAAAATCGACTTGTGGTCGAAACGCATCCAGAACGGTGTATATGAGTCTTTTCCAACTCTCAATGATTTCATAGAAAGCTCCAGTGAAAAATTGCTTAATCAAACGCGTCAATTATTTGTTGAACATTTAATTACTTTGAAAAGCAACTTCAGGAAGTATTTTTCTACTCCTGATCCTTGCAATAACTGGATCAGAGATCCATTTAATATGGAAATTACAAATGCTAAACATTTATCTGCACCTGAACAAGATATTCTCGTGGAATTATCATGTGATACAACTTATAAACTAAAATTTAACAAAACTGAATTGAGCAACTTTTGGTTACTTCTCAGGTCAGATTATCCTGCGCTTGCAAATAAAGCACTTCAACACTTGATTCCATTCTGCACAACATATTTATGCGAACAAGCTTTTTCGGTACTATTTTATATTAAGTCTAAATATAGAAACAAATTAAATGTAGAGCCGGATCTTAGATTAAAAGTTTCCAATATTAAGCCAGATATTGAGATTCTTGTTTCAAGAAAACAACTGCATACATCTCATTAAATATGTAAGTTATATTTAATGAGATAGATGCAGTTATTTTTTAAAATATTTCTTATTTAATATTTTCTGAAAAAAATTATAAAATATTTATATGAATTTAATGTAAGTACCCATTATAATTTGTGAGATTTGTTGCTATGACAATGTTTGTATTTTCTTTCTTCAATATTATAATTTCTAATAAAATGTGTTCTACAATATGCAAAAAAATCGTTATTCACCAATCACTGTTAGAAATATTCATCATATATCCTTGTCCTTATGAGATCGTAAGCCAGAAATTAATTAATAAAATGACGAAAAGTACCTAAAGTTGTGATGGGGGTCCGTCAAAAAAAATTTTTTCAAGTGGGGGTCCGTGGAGTACATAAGTTTAAGAACCTATGTTCTAGACCATTGTTGTTGAAGTGCTAAGTAGGCGGACCCTAGTGAAGAGGAATATACTTATTGAGGCTAAGAGAAAAATTATTTTCTAGTTTTTAGTGCATTTATAAATAAAACACTGTAACTTAATTTTTTTTTAATTATTTATTTTACTAATTGATTAATTGAATTTTTTCTGCAATAATAATTTTTATAATACTAATATTTGTTAAATATCATTAATTTTAATTAATTAAGAGTAAAGTAAGAATTCTCACTTTTATAACAAGAAATATATTTTAATATTATTATTTAATATACATATTTATTTTTAAAATTTCAAAAAAGAAAAATTAAAATACATTTTTAAATTCTGTATTAGTACGATGATTTTTATTCTTCAATTAAATAAATTTTATTATATAATATAATTAATTAAGCTGGATTTAATAAACATATAATTATTTTTAATATAAAATATAATTAAGTTAATTTAAAAAAATATAATGCGTTGTCTAGGGGAGAGGAAATTTTTATTAATTAATATTTTCAGTTTAAAAATGCCCTTTATTTCTTTAATAGAGAAAAGAAGAGGATTATTAGACGAAGAAAAAAAAAGTTAATGATAAGAATAAAAATATATCTAAACTCAAGTAACAAACACGGCTCTTTGAGTTATTTAATTAATTTTCACTTTCACAACTTTTATCCCATTAATTATTTTTCCCCTACATTTATAACTCAAAGACAGTGCTAATTATTGAATCGCTCTTTAGGGAGGGGTCTTATGAATGTTTTGTTTTGTTAAATATATACCCTTCTCTTAACATTAATTAATTATCTAAATCATAAATCCTTAAATATGATACGTATTAGTTACCTTTTCTCTGACCAATTAATATTATAAATTTTTAAAATTTTAAAGAATTTATAAGAAATTTTTTTAAGAATAAACAGAAATCATACCAAAGTCTTTGAAATATTAAAATATCAATTTTTACAATTTAAAATTTATGAAATTTATCTAATTTATCTAATATATTTAAAATAGCTCTAATAAATTTAAACATTTAAAATAACTAACAATTTTACTAAATAATAATTAATATATAAAATTAAAGAAAGTCACTACGAAAATTATATTTGAAAATTCATCAACATACATCTCTTTTTTAATATCCTAATTTTCTTCTTAAAATCCCATTAATATTGATAGTATTATCTTCTTAAAAGAAATCTTGTTCTATCATAATTTAAATATTCTTATTGTTTGACAGGATATCATGATATTAATAGAAAATTAGAAACTTTTTAAAGAATACCTTCCACCTTTTGTTCATCAAAATATTAAAAAAAAAATAAAAAAAAACATTCAATTGATCCCATTTGAATCTGAATAATAAATATTACTTTATTTTATCTGAATATACTTTCTATTTTATAAATAAATTAATAGGATTACGAGCATAAAATAATAATTTAATTTGTTTTCATAATTATTAAAATTATAATTATTTATTGCTAATTATTTTCATGTCGAAAGGATTGCCAACGTTAAATTATTCATTATTAATATTTATTATCTCGATTAAATTTCTAAAATCATAATAGAGATGCAAAATGTATTTTTTTTTAATTCATTGACCTTATAAACTTACAATCAAATTTTTAATTAATATAAAAAAAAATAAAATAATCATTCATTTCTTTAAATCTTAGAATAAATAAAAAAAGAAATTAAATAAGATAACGTTGTTTTGTTTAAAAATAATAAAAAATGAGCATTGTATAGCATATTGATCATTTCATCTCTCCAAAAAAGAAACGTTATGCATCTTTTACTAATATTCACAATATAACATTTTAAAAATTATCTTACCTAAATCAATTGAACTATTTCATAGCTAAAGTTCTCAAGTAAACATTTGAATAAAAAAGTATTTCTGAATAAAGATAATTATCTTTTATTATTAAATGGGTTATAACAAAGATTTAGAAAGATGGTTGGCTACCAAAAGAAAAGAAAAGACTTGAGTTGTTTTGAGATCAATAGATCATCAACCGAGTTCTCCGGAAAAGATTAATGTTTTTTTTTATTGTTCTTTCAATACTGATTTCTCTATATATAGAGATGAGTCGATGTGCAACAAGAATAGTGAACGCCATTCATCAGGAAATGTTGAAAGGTGGAGTGGTAACGTTTCTTGAAGAGAGGAAGGCGGGACATTGGGGGATGTCGAACGGGATGCCACAGCTTTTCATTTATTCGAAATTCTTTTCTTTGTCGATGTCATTTCCGACCTTATTCTTATGTTTCTTGATTACACTTCTCAATTATATCTCTGACTTAAAGACAAGAAAACAATCTCGTTTAAATGAATAAAAAAAAATAATCAAGGATGATGTGTCTTTAATAAAACGAATGTTGAACAAGCATTATTCCCAGTTTAAATTTAAATATTATATATATATTTAATATGTCCATATTTAGTACCTAGTACTTTTAGCTTCTCTGTGATTCAGAAGAAATGAGTTAACTTAAGTATAATATTATAGATCATAGGTTCTTAAACTTATGTACTCCACGGACCCCCACTTGAAAAAATTTTTTTTGACGGACCCCCATCACAACTTTAGGTACTTTACGTCATTTTATTAATTAATTTCTGGCTTACGATCTCATAAGGACAAGGATATATGATGAATATTTCTAACAGTGATTGGTGAATAACGATTTTTTTGCATATTGTAGAACACATTTTATTAGAAATTATAATATTGAAGAAAGAAAATACAAACATTGTCATAGCAACAAATCTCACAAATTATAATGGGTACTTACATTAAATTCATATAAATATTTTATAATTTTTTTCAGAAAATATTAAATAAGAAATATTTTAAAAAATAACTGCATCTATCTCATTAAATATAACTTACATATTTAATGAGATGTATGCAGTTGTTTTCTTGAAACAAGAATCTCAATATCTGGCTTAATATTGGAAACTTTTAATCTAAGATCCGGCTCTACATTTAATTTGTTTCTATATTTAGACTTAATATAAAATAGTACCGAAAAAGCTTGTTCGCATAAATATGTTGTGCAGAATGGAATCAAGTGTTGAAGTGCTTTATTTGCAAGCGCAGGATAATCTGACCTGAGAAGTAACCAAAAGTTGCTCAATTCAGTTTTGTTAAATTTTAGTTTATAAGTTGTATCACATGATAATTCCACGAGAATATCTTGTTCAGGTGCAGATAAATGTTTAGCATTTGTAATTTCCATATTAAATGGATCTCTGATCCAGTTATTGCAAGGATCAGGAGTAGAAAAATACTTCCTGAAGTTGCTTTTCAAAGTAATTAAATGTTCAACAAATAATTGACGCGTTTGATTAAGCAATTTTTCACTGGAGCTTTCTATGAAATCATTGAGAGTTGGAAAAGACTCATATACACCGTTCTGGATGCGTTTCGACCACAAGTCGATTTTTTTAATCATTGCTTCTATTTTATCTTCAACTTTAAATATATTTACAACAGTACCTTGCAGGCTCAAATTAAGTTCGTTCAATTTTGTAAAAATATCAGTCAAGTAAGCCACCTTAGCTAACCAGATAAAATCATTGAAACATTCGGTCAGTTCAAAATGCGCATCTATTAAAAACAATCGTATTTCATCTCGAAGCTCAAAAAGGCGAATGAGTACTTTCCCGCGGGACAACCAACGTACATCTGTATGTAATAATAAATGTGTATGTTGACTACCCATTTCCTCACACAAAATTTTAAAAACTCTGGAATTAAGTGGACGAGCCTTAATGAAATTGACAATTTTAACTACTTCGTCTAATGTTCTTTTCAAATCTGGTGACATATTTTTGGCTGCTAATGATTCTCTGTGAATGCAGCAATGATTCCAAACAACCTGAGGCGCAACATTTTTAATAAGAGCAATCAATCCAGTTCTTGTACCTGACATTGCACGAGCACCATCAGTGCAAATTCCAACACATTTTGGCCACTCTATTTCATTTTCGGTTATAAAATTATTCAAACTGTTAAATATGTCATTAGCTGTCGTTCGTGAAGGTAGTGAATCACAAAACAATACATCTTCTTGTATTTGATTTTCAAACTCATATCTAATGAAAGCTAACAAATTGGCATTATTAGTGACATCAGTACTTTCATCCAATTGTAATGAGTAATAGTGACTTTTGCGCACTCTCGATATTAATTCTTCTTTTATATTACATGACATGTCTTCAATCCTATTCTTAACCGTATCATTTGATAATGAAATCAAATTTATATCGTTTGCTGCTTTAGTTCCTAACATTATATTTGTAATTACTTTTGTAGCAGGAAGAATTAATTGCTCTGCTATATTATGCGGCTTTCCTGCTTTAGCAATAAGTAGAGCTACTTCATATGATGCCATTACTGCTTTCTTACTCATACCACCAGATCCCGTCTTTACCATCAATTTCTGACTTGAATTAAGTTCTTCTTTTTTCATTTTAAAAAATTCGATAGACTTACTAACATGCTCGCTGTGCTTTGTTTGTAAATGACGTCTGAGATTAGCAGGTTTCATACTTTCATTGGATAAACTTTCCTGACATAGAACGCAGACTGGTCTTTCCACATCATTGTTGCAAATATAAGTAAATCCAAATGATAAATAATCATCCGAATATTTTCTAGTTTTGCGTTTCTTGGTAGAGTTTGCTGTTGATGCCTCATCATCTGATTCTTTCCGTTTCTGTGTTGAACCAGTTTGTAGCCAACGATCCATTTTATGGAGTAATTTATTAACATTGAACTACAATAATATAAATATAATATAAATATAATATAAATATAACGAATTATTATTTACTAGCTATGTTTTAATATGATTTTAAATGAATGTTTTAATATCATTTTAAATGAATGTTTTAAATCATTTTAATAAATGTTTTAAATCATTTTAAATAAATGATTTAATATCATTTTAAATGAATATTAATTTATATAATAAATATATTTCGTAATTTGATTCTAAAATATTATTAATTTCGTAATTTGATTCTAAAATATTATTAATTTCGTAATTTGATTCTAAAATATTATTAAAATAAATATTTTTTATTCATAAAACTAACTTATACTTACTCTCAAAAACAGCCTTTCTGGGAAATTGCAAAATGTGTTTAGTGTTTTTATAAAATAATGATCATGCAAATTACACTAAAAATTAAAAAAAATTATTAGCTATAATAAACTATTATTAGCTATAATTTAATTATAATTAATTAAATTAATAAAAATAATTTAAAGATACAACTCGTTGAGAAATGAACTTATAATTAACATTAATAAAAATAATTTAAAGATACAACTCGTTGAGAAATGAACTTATAATTAACATTTGCTTTAAAACTGTTTAAAACCCCAGAGTGGACGCTGACAATTTGGGTTTTTCCGGGTAAGACTGTCCCCTCCCCTGGTTTTCCCCAATAACAAAGTGAAAGAAAATTCCCTTATATGCCTCCCCTTCCGAGCCCCTAAGAGGGGTTATTTTAAAGGAACAATCGAAAAATGATTTTAAATGAATGAATGGATGAAAATTCAAATTTTATATATAGTTTTTTATATATGTTTATTTATTCACAAAAAATTAATTGACATAATTATCAATTTAATAAAATAAAATAGTATTATTAATAGTATTAAATTATAGCCGTAATTCTCTAGGAGGATATAGTTAAACAATGAACTTTAAATATTTATATATGTATATATTTTTACGATGATTTTTTTCCGAGGACCGCGGACCCCCAGTAAAGGCTTCGCGGACCCCCAGGGGTCCGCGGACCACAGTTTAAGAACCACTGTTATAGATGACTATAAAATTTTTTTGTTTTTTTTAAATAACAATTATGTTTTAACCTTTTAAAACAAAATTATAATTCCAAACCAGCAATTTTTAGTACTAAAATAAATAATTTTTTAAAACAATAAACAAAGCTGATAAAATAATCTATAAATTCTAAACAAAAAAGATTAAGTGATATTTAGAAATATTGATTAACAATTAAGTAAATTTTTTATTCTGGTTTTTTAAATCATTTAAATTTCAATTAAAAATAAAAAAATTATTTTGTTGGTATCAAAATTCTGGGAATTGTCAACAAATCATCTCAAAATTTACCCTTACTATCTGGTCTATAAATTTTGTAAAAAAAACTAAATATAAAGAAATGTACTTATTAAAATTTATACGAAACTCAATGTGAACTTTTATCTTTAACTATTAATTGGGCTCAGAAGCATTATCTATATCTTATTTAAATTAATGATTTTTTAAATTTTAATGAAAAAATGATGTAAAAAATATTTTTTCTAAATTATAAAAAAACAGAACACTAAATAGTGAAAAAAAATCAACTTAACAAAAAAAATCTTGAAAAAGTAACATTTTTCTTAAAAGGATAATTTTTTCAAATTAAAACTTAATATTTTTTAATAAATTTTTATTAAATAACCTTAATTTGAAATAAGTTTGAATTAATTAATTAAAAATATACAAATTTAAACTTTAAGTATAATTTATAAAAGTGAATTTTAAACATTTATATAATAACTATGAATCTTCGTATTTTTTTTTTTTTTTTTGGTTCCATACATTTTTCATGTACAGGAGTTTAAAAACCTTCATAAGGTACCAGTGGGGAGTGCTTAGTCTAAAGCAGAGATGCGCCCCTCCTGGATTTTTACCTCACTAAAAACACTCTCCTGTGGGCCACGGAGAGTCCCAGACCGGAACCCTTTCGGATGACTTCAGTCTGGGCCGATCTTTGGGCATTTTCGCTTCTCCTTAGTCTAAGCACCCCTCATGTCTCTTGGTTCGCAGCACCTCCTCCACAAATTCAGCTACGGCTTTCCACTTGTCCTTGCTCTGTAGCATTACGGATATGATAGAATCAGGTGCTACAGGTCCGACGCTGGTTGTAAGACTCCTCTTTTTTGTGATGAACCGCGAGCATTCGAAGAAGGTGTGATGAGCGGTATCCTCGCTACCCCGGCCCCAGAGACAGAAGGGTGAAGCGACTTTGTTCATTTTAAAAAGGTATGCCCGGAAGTACCCATGCCCTGTAAGAAATTGGCACAGGTAAAAATTTATATCTCCATGGCCCCTGTCAATCCACGATTTTACGTGAGCGACTAATTTCCTTGTCCATTGCCCAAGGTTATCTTCCCAACGACTCTGCCAACGCTGTAGTGTTTCTTTCCTTGCTTGTTAATTCTGGTCAGGAAAATTGTTCTTCTTTCTTCAGCTAGAAGATCTATAGGAATGACTCCTGCTATTAAGAGAACCGCCTCCCCATCAACCGTTCTATAGGCGCTGGTAATTCTCAAGGCACATTTTCGTTGGACCGATAGTAACCTTTTCCTATATTTCTTAATCCTCATGGCAACAGCCCAAATCTCCGATCCATATAACATCATCGACTGGGCAGCCACCATAAGCAGTCTTCTCTTGCTCTGACTAGGACCACCGGTATTTGCCATCAGTCTCGACAGAGAGGCCACAGCCTTTGCCGCGTTGTCAGCGATATTCCTGATATGATTCCAGAAGGTTAATTTGCCATCCAGAATCATACCACGATACTTAATTGATTTCTTCGCCTGGACCTGCTCAGTGTCGACGACCATTGATATTTCCGTGGGAATTCTCTTCCGAGTGATAACCACGATTTCCGTCTTTGCCATCGCGAGCTCCAAGCCGTGATCTTCCATCCAGGCTCGAACTCTTCTCATGGTCATGTTGAGTTTGAGTTGAGCTAGCTCCGTAGTTCGAGCTGTTATAACTGCGGCCGTGTCGTCTGCGTAGCCCACTAGAAACACATCATCAGGCATGGTAAGACGAAGTAAACCATCATATGTGACATTCCACAGGTCCGGACCGAGAATAGACCCTTGCGCAGCTCCTGCAGTAATCCTCTTACGAGCTTTTCCATCGGATGTTTCATATGTCAAGTTGCGATCCCTAAGATAGTGTCGTATTATTCTTAGAAGATACTCCGGAACATCAAAGTTAACTCGCAGAGCTTGAATCATATCCACCCATCTAGCTGTATTGAAGGCATTACGCACGTCCAGAGTGACCAGAAGCACCAATGGTGTGTTCTGTGAACATCCTATATTTCTAGCCTGTTCGACGGCATCAACTACTTTAGAGATGGCGCTCATCGTGGAGTACCCTTTACGAAAGCCGTGTTGTCAATGTGAAAGGTCACCAGCAGCTATTATTGCTTCCTGAAGTAGGTTTTAACAACTTTTCCAGTAGCTTCCCTGATGTGTCAAGCATACACAATGGCTGATATGCAGAAGGAGAACCGGGATTTCCTTTCCCCTTAGGAATCAAAGCGAGTTTAGCCGTCTTCCATCTTGAGGGGAAGATTCCAGTTACCAGGCAGGCATTGTACATTTCAAGAAGAGGCCCGGGTTCTTTTCGGGCAATCACTTTGAGTGCCTCAACTGGCACCCCATCTGGTCCAGGAGCCCTCCCACTCTTCATCGATTCAACCGCTGTTTTCAGTTCTTCATTTGTGAAAACTGGAAAAACTCCAACCATCGAAGTGACTATCTCTTCCGGTCTTTCCGGGTGACTAGGAAATAATGTTTCGACAATTCCTCGCATGGTGTGAGCGTTCATTTTACCAGAAGAGTTCATGAGGTTCAGCTTTCGCATCACAATTTTATAGGCATTTCCCCATGGATCGTGATCTACCTCCTCGCAGAGTTTTCGCCAGCTTCGGCGCTTACTCTCTTTGATCGCATTAGCGAGAGCCTTCTTGGCTATTTTATATTCAGCAGCTAGAGTTGCTGCATCAGATTTGTTTCTGGACCGCTGTGCTCTTCGCCTAGAAGCTAAAGCTGTGCGTCTTAAGCTCGAAATTTCATCAGTCCACCAATAAGTTTGGCGTCTCCTACCAGGCGGCTTGCGTAAAGGCATCGATGATTCACATGCCTTGTATAGAACTTTCATTATTTTCGCTACCATTTGTTCCAGAGAGTGACGGTCCATGTACTCAGCTGATTCCGGCGTCACTCCAGCTAACCCAGCTCTCCACGACTCCACCAGCTTGTCCTCGTCAAGTTTTGACGTGTTCCAGCGAGGGGCAGGGCGACCACCACCACTTTGCTTTTGTTTCTCATCTGTAATTTCAAACAGGATGTAGTTATGGTCGCTGGCTGTATAGTCCTCTAGAACCCTCCATCCCTTTACCTTATGCGCCAGACATTCAGAGACCAGAGTAATGTCTGGGATCGACATTCCAAAACCAGCTCTTCGGTACGTAGGTGTCATTCCCCTATTCATTACCAAGAGATTTAGCCTAGAGGCCATCTCTAAGGTATATTTTCCTCTTGAGTTCTGAGTCTGCATCCCCCACTCCAAAGCCCTAGCGTTAAAATCCCCGGCGACAACAAATGGTCCATTCAGAGCGCGAAGGGCATCCTCCAGTTTATCTAGCTTTTCCCGGAATTCTCGAATGGGGTCATTCGGCGAGACATTTTTCATTGATTTATTTGTTATTTTAATCATTGTCTAAGATATAATTTTAATATTTAAGAATTGTATTTTATGATAAGTTTATTATAATATGTACCTATAAATAATGTATATTAAATACTGTAAATTACTCTAAATAGTTTAATAAATTGATAACCGTTCATCAAATTTTAATTATTTTTTAGATTATTAATTCAAATAAAATCTATTTTTTTTTTTCGTTATCTATTTTCAAAATCTTTAGGAGAGAAAAGAAATATATTTAATTCTTTTACTTTCATTTACCTAACTATGATTTTTAGACATATTGGACCTTAATACTTAAATTTTCACCAAAATATTCAAATTTGAATTTTTGAGAAATCACAATACTTCATCTTGCATATATTATCATAAAATACTTCAATATTAAAATTATTTCTTAGACAATGATTAAAATTTAAAACAAAGAATAAATATATAAATAAAAATACTTCCCTTACTATTGTCGGTCGGTAAAAATATAAGGAACCAAAAAAAATTATGAAGATTAAAATCTATGAATATTTCAAAATTACTTTTATAAATTATACTTACTTTACTATATTTGTATATTTTAATTAATTCAAACTTATTTAATATTAGGAATATTTAATAAAAATTTATTAAAAAATATTAATAGTATTAATTTGAAAAAGTCATCAATTTAAATGAGTGTAACAATTTTTGTAACTTTTGCAAGATATAATTGGATTAAGTTAATAATCAAACTATTTAATATTCTGTTTATTTATAATAGTAAAATATAAAAGTTCACATTAAATTTCTTATAAAACTTATGATTTTTTAACTCCTTATTCCGGCTATGAATGATTTGAAATGTGTTCTATTTCTAATTTCAATTTCAGCTCATAGAGGGCATATTCTACCGGGTAAACATGTTTATGTTTTATAAATCTGTCAAATCGAAAAATATTCAACTTGTGCTTGTAGTAATTTTATATAAAAATTTAAAGGAATACAATTAATAATGCAGAATAATAGTGAAGAAATTAAAATTAAAAAAAAAAATAAATTTAATAAATGTATTCGTAAAAGAAATTGCTCGTCTGATGAGGAAATTAAAGAAGATCAAGAAGAAGATATTACGTTTGTAGTTTATTTTAGAAAAATTTAATATTTACTTATTATCCTTTAACTTATGTATATCATTTATATTTTTAGTTCTAAATTACAAGAAATGAAAAATATTCAGAAATTAAGAGAAAGACAAAACGGTGTTAGTATAGCAAGTCTTGCATTAGGACAGAAAATCACTTTGGAAGAAGAAATTGATGTAAGAAATACTAATTTCATCAGCATTTATAACACTATTAGTATTTAATTATAATAATATTACTTTCGAATAAGACATAATAAATTATAAAACAGTAAAGTAGAAATAAAATTGCCATCATTTCATATTTATTATTATTATTATTAAATTATAATTCAAAAAAATGCAGTATTAACATGACAATAATATAACAAGGGTCATTTTTATTAACAATAAGAAATAAATTGTAATATATTTATGTTTTAGATATCGGTAAAATTAATTGTATCTTTCATAATTTCTCTAATATTTGATAATTCAAACAACCCTAAAATCATTTTTGGGGGGTAATTATACATTTTTCTGCACACACATATATATATACATTACATAGTTGTATTTAAATTATTGAATTTTCCTATAAAACACAACCTACTCCACCCTTAATAAAATTGAAGTTTGGCTAAAAGTAATATATATATTGCATCTACTGGTAAAATTTTATTACCACCCAAGTGTGTGTCCGGAAAACTGTATAATTACCCTTATATGTTTTAATGTTTATTTTAATTAAATTCTAGGATTTTTTTTTCAGAATGATCCCTTTAAAGTAAAAACTGGAGGAATGATCGATATGAAATCTCTCAAAAGTGGAAAAATTAAATCTCAAGATGATGCATATGACACAGGGATTGGGACTCAATTCTCTGCCGAAACAAATAAACGAGATGAAGACGAGGAAATGTAATTCAATAAAAAATTTTTTCAATTATTCAATGAAAAGTTATTCATAAGAAATATCTCATTTAAAATTTAATTATTTATTTTACATATACTATATATATATATATTTAACACATTATAGTATATTTTTTTTCTTCACTCCTTTGTATTTTTTTTATTTTAAAAAATTTATTTTAGGATGAAATACATAGAAATAGAATTACATAAAAGAAAAGGCCAAGAAAATGGTACTGATAAAGATAGAGAAGGTGGAGAAAACTCTAAATATTTTTCTCCTGAGGAAGCAGCGTTATCTGCAGTACCAATGCATCTTAGAGCTTCCTCAACACAACGATCGGAAGAAATGTTGTCTAATCAAATGCTCAGCGGTATACCTGAGGTTGATTTGGGAATTGAGTAAGCTAATTTATTTATATATTTTGATTATAATATAAATTCAGAATAAATAATTAAAGTAACTATGAAATTTACGATTTATTTATAATTCTTGTTATTAAATATATAAAATCACTCCCTTTGATCTATTAAGGATTATTATAAAGATCTTTTTTTTTTTAATTTTACAATAAATTATCTTCTAGAGCCAAGATTAGAAATATTGAAGCTACTGAGGAAGCGAAATTAAAATTGCTTTGGGAAAAACAACATAAAAATGAAGCGCCATCGTCATTTGTTCCAACAAATATGGCAGTTAATTTTGTTCAACATAACCGATGTATGTTTTTCTAAATCTTATTATAATTTATATTACTTCAACTTAAAAAGAACTTCAGGTTTATAATTAATAAGTTATTTTTTTCTCTTTTTAGTTAATATTGAAGATCCTGATGCTCCTAGGCGCAAAAAAAATAAGCGACCTGTCATTCCGACACATGAAACTCTTCCAAAGAATAATCCATCTGTAGAACCTTCCAAGGGTGGAAAACGAGATAATGCTGAAAAAGCTACCGATGATTATCATTATGAAAGATTTAAAAAACAATTTCGAAGATATTGACTTAATTTTAATAACATAATCAATGTACATATATGTAAATTGGTCTTTTTCCATTAAATTATTAATATTTTATTTTATCTAAAAATTAATAATTGTTTCTATAATCATTTTCATATTAGCCATTTCCTCATTTCTCATTTCACTTTTAATTTTATTTTTCACATCATCAAATTTTTTATTTAAATCTCTTTTAAGATTTACAAATTCTTGTAATTGTTTCTCCTCGATTTCTTTATCAACCTATAAATTTAATTATATTAGTGTTATATATATAATATATATAAATATAAATACCTGAAAAAACATTTCATTTTTTTTTAGACAAATTTTTATTTTTTCCAAAAGGGCACTCCTAGTTTTCCGTGAAATTTCCAAATAATTTTCAAAAAAACTTTCCATTTCCTTTTCCTTTAAAAAATAAGTAAAATAATGAAATAATTAGTTATTTATGAAGAATTTAAAATAAATTTTATAATATACATATAATAAACAATTTGTATTTAACTTTTAAAGTATAAGTTTATATACTGTGTGTGTGTATTGTGCTTAAATATTATTAATCCAATTTACTGTACTGCTTATTAAAATAATAGTAACATATTATGTAATATTAATATTTCATATAAGACTCGCAGATATTAAACATTTACAATCAATAAAAAGTATAATATAATTTAAAAAAGTTAATATTTATTATTTCAATTGATTCAAATTTTATTAAAATTGTAAATTGATAATTTTTGTCTTAATTTATTAAGTCCCATAAATTGAATATAATTTAAATAGAAAAATATTATAAATGAAAATAGAAAATAAAGAATAGTAATTGTTGAATATACATACTTTTTCATTAAATTCATTAACTTTTTCCAACCAATTTTCTAATTTTTGTTTAATTATATTTCTTTTTTTATTTAATAAATTTCTTCTTTTTTTATTGTGATTCTCAAATGCTTCAGTTAATTTTTTGTTCAAAATGTTAGATACGTCTTAAAAAAAATTCTATATTTACAATTCACATTTTTAAAATTTTTTTAAAATAATGATTAAGCCAAGTTATTGTTTATAACAAATATAGTTTTTATAATAGAAACTATATAAATAATTAAATTAAAAGAATTATTATTTTGAGGTCGTAATGTAATCAAGCTATTTTAATCACTCATAGATAAAATTGAATTAATTTTATGCTTAATGGATATTTCAGTCTTTATTCCCTAATGGTAAACATTAAACTATAGACAATTAGACTATGATCCGTAGAGGGTATATTTCCAAGAATAAAAAATAATTATATTTAATTGGAATTTTTATATATTTATGATTTATGATTAATATTAATTATTAAATTAAGTAAAAGTGAAAACAATATTTATTATTGAAAATTGATACATAATTAAAAAATAATATTTGTTATTATACAATTTAATAAATGAACTAATAAATATAGAATTTAGAATTATGTTTATGGTTGTAATAAACAGATGAAAATTACCTTCAAATGAACTTTCTAATTTTTTCTTTTTGATTTGTAAAGCTTGATTAATCTGTTCTCCAAATTGATCAAAATTATATTTTAGAACACTTGAATTTACTTTGTTATCTGTATCCAGAGCTTCTTTTTTCTTATCAGGACTTTTAACTTTGACAAAAATCGAATTGTCTTCACTTGATAATTCATCAGATGTATTATTTTCTTCATAATTCAATTTTCTCTTAGACATGTTATCAATATTAATTGGGTAAAATACAATTAAAAAATGGCCTCGACATTTAATTGTTGACATCTATTGTTGCGTAAATTTTAAGATAAAAATGGTAGGGTGAAGTGGAAAATAATATAAAAACCTAATAATGGTTTTTCTACTAAATAACTTTAAAATATTAAAATATTAAATTAAATTAATTAAAGTAAATTAAATTAAAAATTGTATTTATAAGTTGTTTAGTTTAAGTAAATCATGACAGGAAATATTGAATTAAATTGTTGTCACAATTAGTTCGAATTATACATGTAAACTTTATATCAACTTTATTTGAAAACAAATAAATTTTAATGACGGCTGTTTTAGAAATATAATAATTTATAACATCTCGCGCTTAGCTCCGCCCCCTTTAATAACTTAATATTTATTATTATTACTAATATATTAATTTAATTCAATTTAACTGTTTATTTAAATGTTGGTTAATTTAATTATATTATCTTAGTTATTTTTTCTTTTTTTCCTATTAAAATAATCAAAAAATTTTTTTAGAAGCATTCTTATTTAAAATATTGATTTTTGCTTAGTGAGGTTTGTTTGATCAATTTAGGATTTTACAATTTTAGTGATAGATATATTATTATTGAACCTATTTAATTAATGTTAAAATGGTCTTAACAAGTAGAACTGGTTTAGTAGAAAGTGTAAGGAACCCAATTCATAGATATCGTAAGGTATTTATATATTAATTTAGTTGTATTTTTTTATCATTGTTATTAACATTTTTAACAATATGAATTTCAAAAAGTATCCATGATATTTGAAATTATCAAAGTTTTAATTGGTTTTTATAAAATAGTTTATTGATGCAATTTCCTATATATACAAGAAGAAATATAATATTACACACATCAGGTGTAAATATTTGAAAAGAAAATAAATTTTTTAAACAAAATATAAACTTTGTATTGTATTAAAACATTTTCTAAAGAAATATTAAACATTATTGAAATGATCAGTATAAATAAAAAAACATCTTTTTTTTTTACTTTCTTTTTAATCTTCATATTAGTTGAATATAATTAATTACATAAAAATATATTAAATATTTATTCCAAAATTAAATAATTTCACCAACACTGAGATTATTTAAAAGCTTTAATAAAAATTTAAATTTTTTAGAATAAAGAAAAATATGTTAAAAAATGAAAATATAATTAGTTTTATTTATACAGGCTCATCACACTCCAATTATGTTTACTGGTCTATCACGACCTGCATCATTTTCTCTTCGCCCATTTGCTGGTCTTTATAATCCATTTTCGCGAAACTGTTCTATTTTATGTAATCATCCAGCAGATCCTGGAGCTCGCCACTTATTACAGCATGTTAAAAATTCCTGGGTAATATATTTTTTTAATTTTATTGTTTTATTTTTTTTATATTTTTATTGTCTTCTCAATTACATTTTATTTGTTTTTATATTAGACAAACGATCATAAAGCCTTAATGTTACCAGCAGAATTAGAAGCTTTACGTTCAGGGTTAATGCTTGAGCATAATCAATTGGATGATGGAGTGACTCCAGTTCCAGAGGATATTTACCGCCGATATGCAACTACAGATTCTGATTCTAGGCCGGTAACTCCAGCACCGACTTTGGCAAGCAGAGGTAATGAATAATAGTGTTAGGTATTAATATATATGACATTTCTTCTTTGATAAAAATTTATTAATTCCTTATATATATATTAATTATTATATTTTTAACATTGGCAGGATCTCAAAAAAGACGATGTTTAACCCCGGATCCAACAAGGATTGGAATCAAATGCAAAGAAAACAGACCTATTTTAGTTTTAGATTTGAGACGAAGCCAAAGTCAAGAAACATTGACTGCTTCAGTTGTTCCTGATGGAAAAGTAGAAAATGCAGACTCTATTTCAAAGGTATTTAAAAATTTTATACAAAAAAAAATAAATATTTTTGGATTCGAAACTTTTTCTTAATTAATATTTTAATTATATATTTTAATATATTATATGGTATATATGAAGACCTTAGAGCGAAACAGTGGTAAGCCACAAAATCAAAAAGTTGAGATATTGCAGTTTAAAGTTTAAAGAAAAGATATAAAACATTGGGTTTACTGCATATATTTCAAATTTGCTCAATATCTAATATCATTAAAGGGAAAAAGTCAGCAACTATTATTTCTTTAAATAAAACATTTTTTCTACAAAAATTAGAATTTATTTTGAAAAAAATGTGGCTTACCATGTTTTTGCTAAAACTAAACTAAACGGATGATAAAAATAACTAAGATAATATAATACATCTATAACACATCTAAAATTTCAACATCTTTATCTACTATATTTTTTTTCACAAAAAAAAAATAGAATTTACATAAAATGTAGCTTCACGTGTTTTTGCTTTATCTAAATTAAAACAAAATAAAGAAAAGAATGCAATACTTATTAATCATCTAAAATTTCAACCTCATCATCTACATCATCAACAGTTACATTTAATTGAGTGTAAAATGATTGATAGGCTGGAGGTATATAAGGCAATAATGTTTGTACATTTTTAATTTTCTTTTCTGCTATTTTTAATGGCTCGTTGTATTTAAGTTTAATATCTGACAAGGTTATCATTACAGGTCTACCTTGTTTTAAGACATTAATTTTCCTGTATTCTCCATTAACTGTGTTTTTAACAAAAAATGATCCAATATTCTCTGATTTAAAGCAAAAGCTATACGTTCCTGAAAATTCCAAGTTTGTCTTATCAGAAAAGCGTGCTTTTTTGTTTATATTCGCCAACAGAGGCTCATAAGAATAAGTCTTTTTGACTCATAAATGGGTTTTTTTGGTTTGATTTTTGAATGACATCTAGCCAACCTTCTGGTGAATATATTTGCTCGTTGTTGGGCAATAACATCTTAAGCCACATGGCATACAATACTTTTGCATAAATTATTTACAAAATATTTTTACATAAAAACGTGGTAAGCCAAAAAAATAAAAAACTATAACCTATCTCAGAAGAATCTGTCGACATATTATCGTTATTTGGTACAAAGTCTTTGTCGACACAACTGTCATCACTCTCCTCAAAAAACTCAGGACTAGAACGGTTATTTTCACGAATAATTGCTCTTGAACGAAGACATAAACCAGAAGTCGACGCCATATTGATGTGGCTTACCATGCTCTTCACGTAAAAAAATGAAGTAATTTTGCCAACACCAACAACATGATTTAGCGATAGCAGCTCCATTTATTACGAAACAGTCAAAATAACTTTTTTAGTGGTTTAATATTGTTCCCGCCATATGATAAATGCAATAAAACAATTTTCGGCAAAAGTGTGGCTTACCACTGTTTCGCTCTAAGGTCTTCATATTAATATGACCAGGCACCTCTCGGACTTTGATGAAACTTCGCCAGTTGATTCTTTGATTAATTCTAAGAAACTTTTTCCTTAGGCAATTATTAGGTAAACTTCTACATAGTTTTCGAGATAAAAAGGATTAAAGTTTGGATATAAATTAGATGGTTATGAATGTCGAAATGTGCAGTCATTAAGTAATTTTTATTGGCTCACTAATTATTCACGTATTCACTAATTTTCGGTTTTTTCTGTTCGGTTTGGATATAGGGAAATTATTTAATTAATAATTTTTTTAATTTTTCTATAAACAATTCGTACTGAAAAAAACCAGAAAATTAGTACCCCCCTCTGCTTTTCAAACTAATATAACATGGTAGCTGATGGTAGCTAAATGGATCAATAGAAATTTATATAATTTTTTTATTATTCAAATGGATGGGAGGTGTTTAAAATAGGCTATATAACCTAATTTAAACAACCCCTAATATTTTGTTAGCTAACTCTTTCCTTTGACTTTTCTCTGAAGTCTAGTGGATAATTACTATTATAATATTATAATAGTTTTTGGGTTAATATTTATTGTTTTTGACTTAGTTATTTAATAAATAGAATTAATAAAAGTTAATATACAATAGAATACCCTACCCCTACCATCTTTATCATTATTTATTTATTTCGTATAGAGTTCTTGGAGTATCGGAGTTGAGAATCCACTCTTAGAAACATCACTGATGCCTGAAGGTTCTCCAATTTTAACTTTAAATGATGAGATCTCTGGAGAAATAGATTCTGAATCTAATGATGGCATTAAACGACGCGGGAAGAGAAGAAAACGAGGAGGGAAAAAACAAGTTGGTTCTGAATTAGAAAAAGAATTTCAAGGTCTTAAAGAACCTGGAGAAACTCAGGTATTATTATTTGTTTTCAAAAATAATAATCCATAATATAGTAAATTCTTCTATGGTATTTACACATTTTTTTTTTCAAATAAATTTATAAGACATTTATTAAACTAGGTTTCAACAATAGGAGATGCCTCTCGACGGGGAAGTGATTCAACACCAATTGCAAAACAAGCCTCACTTAATGATATGCCTGCAGTTGAATCCGAAACACCTGATATAAAAACAGTAAATAATAATTTTCAACAAAAGCATAATTTTAGATCATTTTTAAAGTCTGGTATAATAAAACAACTACAACGAGAATTAGATCAAGAGGCCATTGATGCCGAATTTAATGAAAAGGTAAATAATATTAATATGAAATCTTATTCACATAATATACTACTTGAACAATAATAATTTTATTGTAAATGAAATGTAAAAAATAATTTTGTAGAGATTTTTCATTATAAAAATAGCTATTATGAATGTACATTAAAAATTAAATGAAGCTTTTTAAACTTATTTTCTCAAATGAATTATTTTTCTAGAGACGTATTGCTTTGGAAGAAGCTCAGTGTGCTCGATTAGCTTTGGGATTAATATACCCGCCATCTCCTGAATTAAAACGGTTTCGTAAAGCAATAGCCGCTTCAGAAAGATCTAATGAAGAAAATGAAGTCATTTTTAGTATACCTCGAACATTTTCAAAACAAAGTGCACGTTTTGAATTGCCGATGGATTCTGAATGTCTTTCAAGTATATAAAATTCAGTTTTAAATATATTTTATTCTAAAATAAATTTATTTTTTATTTTATATGATCATAAAAATAAACAAAAAATTTTAACATTTAAAGCAAAATATAACCAATATATTTTTTTTAAATTAATTAATTTGTTTAGGATTAACACCACTAGAATATTTAAGTAAATATGTTTATTTGCCTACTGGAAGAAAATTATTATATGCTCAAATTTTTAAAAAACATCAAAACCCAGAACCAGAAGATGGTTCGTCTTACGAACGATACATTATTGTGGAGGTAAATTTTATTTCAACCTTAATTTTTTTTTTAAATAATTTTATATTTTATTTAGATGATATAACAATATTCCTATAAGTTTTTCAATTTCTTAATTTTAATGAAATATTAATATGTTAATTATATTCTTAACATTAATAGAAAGCTTTAGTAACTAAAACACCAAATTTACTTTAGTTATTTATTGTTATTTGAAGAATCTTGCTGTAGCTCTGAGTGAAGTAATGGGTCATCAAATATCTGAATCTGAAATGGAAGAATTTAAAAAAATAATCGACTGGAATGATGAAATGTCTTTTATTTTCCGAAGTTGGTGCGGTATAGCAGCAGCAGGGGAGCGTTTATTTGGTACTAAATTTATTGGATCTCCACCAAAACAAAATATTAATAATCAAGATGAAAATTATGAATTAGAAAAAGCTGATTTCGAAACTTTACCGAGAAAATTAACTGGTTTGAAGAAAAGAGGATTGATTCCTAATCCAAAACTAATTATTCTTTTAATGATAATAAGAAATGGTAATATGGAAATAACCGAATATGATGATGATTAAATTATTAATAAAATTCTAATTGAGGTGAGATAATTATTACAAAATAAAATATCATTATTAACATATACCTAAATTAATTTAAAAGGCATAAGATAAACAAAATTTAATTTTTACAAATATAATTTGTACTTAAAAGTAGATTTCTCCAATCAAATATTAACTTTGAATTATATTTAATTTTAATTATTTTAATCCATGAAGTAACAAAATTGGAATTAAATCGAAATAATAAGTTTATAATAAAAAATAAGATTCTCTTATTAATTTATTGCTTTTAACAAAAACATTTTATTTATTTTTCTTATATATTTCTATTTTTTCAGGATTGACAATGAAATTGTTATTTTAACAATTATGATTGTTTAAAAATAGCAAAATAATTTTTATTTTTAAATTAAATAAAAATTTTAAATTAAATAAAAAATAATAAGTTTGTTTGTTTTTATATTCTATATAAATGAAAAAATATTTATATTATGACTACCATGTATGTAATTTGAAATTAAATAAAATACAATACCAACAGCAATAGTTATTGTTGTGAATTAAAAAAGTCTAATAAATTTAGTAATGTAATCATAAGCATAAATTTTCATATATTTTTTAAAAATAAAATATTTCTTCCATCCCTTCCAAAGTTTTTGAATTTTATTTAAATTTTATTCTTTGAATTATTTATTATTAACAAAAAAAATTGGGCAATATTGTTTCGAAAACAATTTCATAATTTGAAACCATAACTGAGTAAATAAAATTCACTCATACACGAACCACATATTATTATTAATAAATCAATTTCTCTGTGTAGAAGATAATATTAATAAAATTTATGAAGAACTTTAAAACTTAAAAAAAATAAGAATAAGATCTTAAAAAAATTTTCTAAAACTTCTAATATAGTCTTCATATATTAAATTTACTAATTATTTGCTGCTTTTTATAATATTAAACTTTGATAAAAAAATTTAATTTTACAAAATCTAATTTATATTATAAATATACTAATGGAAATTTATAAAATAATAAATTAGAAGAATACAGAATCAACATAATATATTTTTCTAATTCAATTAACATAGGTTTTCATATATTAAATGTACAATATTGATTCACCAAAATCTAAAGATTGATTAACAATGCTGATAAATTTGGAATTTCACGCTTACACATTGAAATAACATTCTCTTCAAGTTCAGTCATTCTTAAAAATCATATTTTTTTGAAATGTGTGTTTATTTATACACAGGTGTATTTATAACTTGGTAGTAGAATGTTAAAGAAATTTAATACAGAGAGAGTAAATAAATTATTTAGTGGAAAAATCATTAGAATAAGTTTCAGCAATTTTTCAAGCATATTTCTATAAATAGTGAAGAAAAAAAATATTTGAAAGGCAGCGGTGAGATATGTGGAATGAAGAATGAAGAATGAAGAGATATGTGAGGTGATAATAAATTAAATTTCTGGTTTAAATTTTACAAGAACAAACACGAAATCAACTAGTAAACATGCTAAATGAATATTCTTTATACAATATAATAATTTTTTATCAATTAAAAAATTATGTATATATTTATATATATATATTGTGAACTCTTGAGGCACTGGCTTAACAACAAAACTGGATTCCTGCCCTGCCACTAACTAATTAAGACAGAATAATATATTACCAACCAACCTGACCATCATTATATTATTATAATGTATTATATTATTTGCAACACTAAAGATTTCTATTCGATATTTTAAGTATAATTTCAACTAATCGTCAATCCAAAGTTTTTTATTTTTCAATGTAAAAAATATTGTGATATTATATTATAATCATAATTTAATAATGATAATAATAGTACTAAAATTATCTTACTAAACAAGATAATAAGATGTCTATAATACAATACTTTGTAATGGATAAATACATATATATATATATGTATTATGTATATATATATAGCTTATGATTTTTTTTTGTGTTTTGAATTTGATTAAAGAATAAAAAAATGTCTTTATTATGAATTAGGCCCCTGTAAAAATTTAATTATAATTATATTCGACCTCCCCCTGCGGCTTCTGATCCAAAAATCCAATACAATTATATTGAAGAAATACATTTTCATTATTTTGATTTTTTTAATATCTAGATTTATATAACCTTGGACGAGAGAACTTTTTAGAATTTTCTTAATATGTATAAAAATAAATCAAATGAATGAGATCAAAAAGGGATTTTGTTTATTAAATTATTATAAAAGGACGGCCAAAGAGAATAGATTTTATTTTCTAATTAAAACAAAAATTAATATATTAAGATATGAACTGTGACAATTTTATAGTTTTTCACTTCAAATTAACTGACTAAATTTTTTGATTAAAAATTAGTAATTTAAATATTTGATAAAATATGTATAATAAATAATTACCAATTTTCTTCTAATTAAATAAAAATATTAATACTTTATAAATAAATAAAATAATACTTGATTTTAATATAAAAATTACTAATATCAATTTTAATATAAATAAAAATTAGTTGTTTATTATGTTTTGAGAACTGTGCTTTAATTAGCATGGCTGTGCTGCCATATATTATATTAATTCATTTTTATTAAATATGTTACTAAAAAATAATTAAAAGTTGGCCCTTGATCTTTAACTTTGTAATAACTTTGTAATTTCCTTCACTGAATATGAAAATAAATACCAATAGTATTTGAAATTAAATTAAATAAATTTCTCAACTTTTGTGAGAGAATATCTCAACCTTTTGAAACCTATCATATGAATAGGTGATATAAATTTTGGATAAAGTCTAAATCATTTATCTCATATCTTAAAAAAATGAAATATATGTATATAACAACTTATAATTATAACATTAAAGACAATTATGAGCAAATATTTAGTTTTGTTTGTTTTCTCTCTCTCTCTGAGAATAAACAAAATAATTCATTTCATTGTAAAATTGATTGTTTCTTTTTTTAATCTTAATAATAAAAATAGATTACAATATTTACAACGATTCATTCTTTGAAATTAATCAAGATTTTGTTTGTAAAAGTGGAATTTAATGAATGCTGGAGGAGGCATATGAAAAAATATCTTTTCATAACATGTTTTTAAATATCTAAGTAATTTTTTCATTTATTTTAATATTTTTTATGGCTTTATTTACTTAGAGTAGCATTAAACCAACAATGAGCTACAGTATACTTAAAATTTTAATGTAAATTAAAAGACATATTTATATACCTATATATTATTTGATAATTGAAAGATGATTTTATATTTTTTTTCTTTCACTATAATTAGTGAATGAAATATAATTTGTGGTCGGAAATGTTTATATCATCATTTATTAAATTATACGTCCTATTAATATCGATTCTTTTTATTTTCCTTTTAAGTTCAAAACTCTGAAATATTAGGACGAGAAGGCTTTATGATTGAAAAACATACCTTGGGCCAACATT
The DNA here is from genome assembly GCA_963082975.1 of Labia minor. Lineage (NCBI taxonomy): Eukaryota > Metazoa > Arthropoda > Insecta > Dermaptera > Spongiphoridae > Labia > Labia minor. Next base: position 26,509,747 of record OY720347.1, on the reverse strand, counting down.
TAGTAAGAATTAAAATTCAAATAGTCGTTTCAATAATATTTTTTTTTAAATTTATTAAGTTTAAAGCTATGTGATGATATCTCAAAAATTATAATTGAAACATAGTTTAAGGAAGCATAGATCCTCAATATTAGCAGCTTTAAGATATAAGGATTTATACTTTAGTTTTAAATGAAATTAGGCGTGGAAAATTTAAAACAATATACATATTTTTTAAACAACAGTAGTTTTTTCTTTATTAAATTCCCTTATGGAATAGTGAAATGAAAATTATTAATATTATATGTGGATTAATTAGGATTTACATAAAACATAAAACTTATCGTTGTTTTTAATGTAGACATAACTAATATTTTTCTTAAAATGATATCATGAATAATTAAAATGATTTGTGCGCAAAATTAAATATTTCATTTCAAAATAAAGATATATATATCCTATATAAAAAATAAATAACTTTAGCCAGTTTTTGCAGTAATAATTAAGAATTTAGGTATTTATTCAATAAACAAATATTTAACAAATTAAATGATTGAAATTTTATAATAATATATAAAAAATTCAAATTATTTTTATTTTACTAAATATATGTCCGAAAAACAATTATGATGAAATTTTTTTAGAATTTAAAACAAGTTTGAATGGATTATTTTTGAAATGGTATCACATAACTTATACTTTCTTCAATTGGATATTACATATATATATATTTATATAAATATATATATAAAGAGTACATTCGATTTCGTTTCAGAACAAAATCTCAGAATAAATTGACATAAGATCCTCAGGATTTGAAGTTATCTTGATTATTAAAGAAGGCACCGCTTGTATATAGAAGACTTGAAACGTGAAGCTACTATCTAGCTAATTAAATGTTGCATTTATATATATATATATATATTTCCTTTTTTTTAGAACAACATTGAAACATTTTTTTCTCTCAAAATATTTTCCATAAGAGAGGCGTTGATTGACGAGAATGTGATAGAAGAAAGAGAGAGAGATAAAGAGCATCTATATATATATATATATATATAGTTTTTTCTCATTGTGAATTTAGGAAGAAAGCATGACACATTTTACATATATACTACATACAGAACAGTTTAGAATTAAATAGTGGTATTTTTACTTTCGTAATACCATTTAAGTATAAGAATTTTTTCAGATTCTCAAATTTTTAAGAAATATTTATTCGGTGCGCGCTAATTTACAAGAATTTTGTTTTTTTTTAGCAAAATACTTACTATTTTTACACTAGGATTGGTTATTTATATATTATTTTTACTTCTTTATATGTATATTATGTATATATTATATATATAATTAATATATGTATATATATATATATTTTAAAATGAAGTGAAACATTTTTTATATAATTACAATTTTTTTATCATATAAAAAGAATTAATTTTTTAGTTTAAGAAAATTATTGATTATAATGTAGTATATATTTTTATATATATATTGATGCACTAATAATTAATGTTGATATGCTTGATAATAATAGTGCCTATTTTATAAAAAATGTATGCGATGCCTTGATGAAAAAAAATCATTCATTTAAAATAAATATTCAATCGTATCTTAATCATATTTTTATTTTTCGTTTTTTCATTTGTTTTTATTAATTTATTTAAATTTATAATAATATGATTTATTAAATATAAGGACGATCAACATCTATGGTGTTATTAAGTTCAATGTACATTTCAAGTAAATATCCTTGTATTTTAGTTTGAGATTTACTTCAATTTAAGTACATAAGTCCGCATTTATTGTTTCGATTATTATAGATTTAATGAAAACATATTAAAGCATAAAAATTTTTATGATAGATTTTATTTACAATTGTACTATATTTAACTTCATTATCAACAGAATATTTTTGTAATCTACATTATATTATATCAAGGTAAATAATCAAACATAATTTCAAGATTCCATTTTTTCTCTTATCTTATATATCTTCAAAATTGGTTAACATGTCAAACTTTGAAGAGTCAACCTATTTACCTTATTTGTTCTATTTGTTTTAAATTCTAAGCTAAACTTTATTACTAAACAATGGAAATAAATTATTTTTCAAAATACATCTTTATTAAGAAAAGATGATTTATTATTTTTTTTGTCTGTATTTTGTTTCAACAATTTTAATTATTAGAGATATTATATTTTAGTTTTAAATTTTTCTTCTCGATTTATGAAAGGTTATAGAATACAACTGTTAATGTATTTTTTCTTATTTTCAAGAGGAAACTATATTCTTGTTTAATTTAATAAAATTTTAACTGTTCTTATAAAAAAAAAAATCAAATTGTATCTTTATATATTTTTAATTTTTATTCTGAAATAAATCACAAAGGAAATATATATTTTTCTAGTGAAAAATCTTTTTAGAAATTAATATTCTTTTCATATTCATCTATTATACTGGAAAATATTTAAATAATCAGAATCATCTTTAAAGTAATTTTTTGTTTAAATAATTTATATTATTGTTTAAACGCAAGACTCATATTTTATATATATAATCAGTTAAATTACAAGATTTAAAATATATTTTCAAATAAATTCATCTATATAATATACACATATTTAATTAATTATTTAATGAACTAAGAAAATATAAGTAATTATTTATTTAATTTTTTTACTCCTTACTAACTTAAAAATTTTTAATTTAATTGATTCCTTTACCAACTTTTTTTAGAATTAATTATACACTAATGAATTACAATGCAATAAAATGTTGAAATAGAACAATAGAAAAAAATGATTTATTATATAATTGATATTATATATTTTTCCTTACTCCGAAAATATATTAAAATAATTATTTTTCAAATAATATATATATATTATATTCCAATTATATAGATTAATATTTAACAAAGAATTATAAATATGTATAAATATTTTTGTAGGAAACGGGAGAAGGGAAGATACTTAAATTAATAATAGTATACAAAAATGTTTACACAATCCGTTTAAGAATAAATTAAAATAATGATGAAATATAGTATTTAAAAAATTAGTGAATATTTCTCAAACAAAATATAATTAAGAATCACTTTTTTTAACATTGGAAATATGTTTCACTTCATTTTCATAATTCACATATGGTTGTATTAAATAGTATACATATATATATTTATATGTATATATAATATATATTGTGAAACCTATTGTCGAAGAATTAGACCAGCCTTTGTTATTTAAGCATTGGACTCTTTAAGATCTTGGAGTCTCGCCAATTGATGGGGTGCAAGTTCATCGGGAATGGATCCCCTCTGGCCGGCACCTGAGGGTAAGGGTGACATAGGAATCTCCTCTTCAGCCGGTTCAGGTGGCGGAACAGGTGCAGGAGTTGGTTCCGGTTTCGTTTTCGATTTTGAACTGTTACTATTGTCTTTATCTTTATTATCTTTAGGAACAGCATCCCGTTGCGAATTTTCAGCAGTGCTTGGTCCTGTTAAAGAATCCTCTTCACTAGCCGTTGATGAGGAGACTGGGAATGGTGCAGAGTCAGTGGGCATGTCGTCTTCAGGGTCGGCTTCTTCTTCCGCTGGAGCTTCTTCTTCTGCTGGTGCTTCTGGTAATGCAATATCTTCGCTGGTTGACTCAATTTCCTCATCATGTTCGTTTTCTGGTTGCGCAGATTCTTCCGGAGGTGGTGGGAATGGCGTTTCTGCTTCCTCGATCATCGGCGTCGCGGCAGTAATGACAATCTGCGCTACTCCAAGGCCGTCATCCGTGTCGCCAGCGATTAACGGGATAGTGAAGTCGGGACCTGGACTCTCCTAGAAGAAACAATAATCCAATATTAATAACTTGCGCTTTTTTAAAGTTTTATTCTTTATAATAATTTAATATATTAATTTAATGTAGATTTAGGCATCGTTTTTTTTAATTATTAAATATATTTAATAGTTCTTTTTATAATTAATAATTATAGATAAATTAACAAAACTTTTGTATGACATTTCCGACCTTGTAATGCCTTCACTTTAAGGAATATTACATATAATATATTAAAGGGTGGTATTTTTCAGCCCGTCAAAAAAGGTAATCAGCACGATCAATTTGCTAAGGTCAACGACAAAAAAATATATAACGACAAAATGTGTACAGCAACGACAAAATATGTAAAAAACGACAAAGTCATTTCACTTCTAAATATGTAATTATCACGACATTTAATTATTTACATGTGTTAAACTACCAAATATATTTTTTTTGTTTGTTATCAAAATTAGGTATTTACATTTAACATTACATTATTTGATTAAAATGTATACTATTTTTGTTAATTAAATTTATATACAATTCTTATTTTTTTACTTCACATCTGCCTTTTCATCTCTGATTGAAACTGCTAAAAATATCCCTATTTGGAACAATGAAGCCATAGATAGACTGCCAGTTATGTCGGTTGATGGAGTAGAAAGATACAGGTATAAGCATGCTTGCGCACTGTGTATATTAACTTGTGAGTGAACCTATTATTTTATATAACCTCAATTCGAACTGGTCCAAATCGTAAGGTGCCTCGCCTCACTCGGAGACTACTGTAGCTAAACCTACCTTAATCAATCTTATGATTGACTTTATAAGTAAATAGTAAAAAAAAAACCAACCTAACCTTTGCTGTTTTTGTCATTAATGTATTAACCAAAACCAATTTAATGATTTGAATCATAAGTAGGTTGTTGATTTTGCTGGAATAATGTAATTTAGCCATATTTTGGACTTTTATTTTAATATAAATAAAATTTTTAGAGTTTGCAATGTATTTATTTTTTATTGATACATCATAATTAATAGGCGGCCGAACGTCACATATTTAGAGACGCCAATTTTTTTTTTCATCCCAGTCACTTTGGTTTTATTTTTGTATTATCTATTTATTTTATATTACGAACTTGCTGAAACTGTATTCGATGAAATATATTTTATATTTATATAATATGACTAAATGTTATACGTACTCGTATGAGAATAATATCTACAACTCATATAAAAACGGTTTTGTATATCGGTCGAGGTCAATATAGTTTATATTATAGTATAATAACTTGTTTAATACCCTAGACACACGTTGGAGATTAATGATCATTAACAATTAATTATTAATTAACAAACGAAGAGGAAAAAGCAAAGTAAAGTAAGTATGGTGTTATAAAACATAAATTCTCTTTTATTGAAAATTGAAAAAATCTACGTTAATTTTAAAAACATTTTCAGTCCAATTTAAACATAATACTTGTGTATCAATGCACAATGTAACATTAGTTTTCGGTTTTCATTAGTTTTTCAAAATTAAAAATAATTAAAAATTACTTGAGAACTTCAATGGCTCAAAACGACTCAGTAATTTATCAATTATTGCAATTGAAAATGAAATTGCTGATAATTTGAGTATTCAAGAAGCAATTGAAGACTTTGCTTCCAAAAATTCGCGTAGAGTTAATTTTTGATAGCAATATCTCATTCTTAGAATTGTACTAATAAATAATAAATAATAAAACAAATATTAAAAGTTAAATTTTGATTTTGTTCTTTGATGTTATCTTGAAGGGCGGCCATATATCCAGGCAAGTCCCTGTATATACCAGGAGATGGGAGTTAGTGCAAGAGCCGACTCCCACCCTCGGCCAAGCAGTTCCCGCGCTTTTCCCCACTATTCCTACAAAACCCAATCTCATTAACCTCGATAAATATTCTAAGAGGTGGGTGAATCTCAACTAATGAGATGTCTAATTCCAAGAAAAAAAATAAATAAATAAAATAAAAATCTTTGTCAAAATTACTTTTTTATCACCCGGATAGACTGTGGTGGAGGGGAAATCACTCCCCCCGCCTCTCCTGTTCGCCACCCTTCATGGACCAACTCTCATGTCCCGGACTATAGCCTGTAGAAATACCTAAATTGTCGTGCTAAATACATATTTCGTCGCTAAATTGACTATTTTTGCAGATGTAAATTTGTCGTAAAAATTACATTTTTTAACGTGCTGTTAAATATTCCTCTATATTAAATTATATTAATAATAAATCTTACCTCAGCTTCTCCAATTTTCACTTCAGGAACATCGACTGAGCCAGCGAAAAAATGAAGGAAAATTATTTTAAATAAATAAAATAGTTTAATAAAGTGAGTTGTAATTATTTGAGAGGTAAAGAGTAGAAGAATTAGAAAAAAAAATAAAACATACATTGAATGAAGAGGATCAATAGAGAAAAATAGAATAATATACCTAATGAAATGAAGTGTCCCTCAAAGAGTCAAACTCTATTTATCCTACAATAAAATGAAATCGGAAGCAATTAAGATGATCAGATTGAAGATCAGAAATGCAAAGGGTTAAGAGTTAAAAAAAATAAGATAGAGATATTTAAATAAATATATATATCATTAAAAATGAAATGTGCAAAAATCAATGATCAATTGAAATGATCATATTTTTCTACCTTGAATACTTGGGGTGTCATTGGCATTAAATTGAGAGCCATATTTGCTATGTTGATCTTTACTTAGAGCCATTGAAAATTTCTCTTCTGAAGAATTTCCGGCAGCTTCAGAAATTTCAGAATCATCTGAAAAAGAGGAAAAAGAAAAAATGACAAGTTTTTAGAAAAAAATTAATTTTAATTTTAGGGATTCCAAATTAAATTGGTAATTTATTCTTGTTTTAATAATAAAGTAAAACAAGAGCAATAAAAAAAAATGAGAAAAATGAGAAAAGTTATAATTAAACTAATAAATTTTAACGTAGGCACGTAATTAAATATTTTATTTTTTTATTTAACTTGAAAATTAAATTTAACCAATAAAGATTAAAAAAATAATTTCGATTTTAAATAGTTGGTTGAGTTTCATATTAATTTATTTGTTTTATTTTATGTTTACAGTATGTAAGATTTCTTGGCAGTTGCTAAGAGGTACATAAGTTTCTGATGGTAGTTTAAGTTCCAAAATGGGTTAAAGAAAAAAATGAATAAATTAATCAATTATTCTTAGCATTTAAATTTGAAATTATAATATACCTCATTTTTATTGGGTATATATAATATATTTATATTATTTTTTTTTTCAATCAAAAATAATTTCATACCTGCTTCTTGCAGAGTTTCGAGTGGTGTTGGTTGTGCGGCAGTTGGATTTGTTACTGGAAGGTCACCGATAGGAGTAGCTTGAGTAATAATTGTGTCTGGCGCTAAAAGAAACGCAGGAACCTCGGGTGGAGTAAAAACTGGTGGAGCCGATCTTGGGCCAGAATCTTCTTCCTATAAATGAAAATAATCATTAATTTTTATGATATTTTTAAAATAATATCTTTTTTATTATAAGTTTTAAATAAATTATTATTCAATTTAAATATCGAGACTAATCTGAAATAAAGTGAATGTGGTATTAAAATGAATGAAAAATAAATTAACTAAATAGAATGTGAATTGGTTTAGATTATTAAATCTCATTAAGGTATTAATCCCTTGTAATAATATTAATGGTTTATAAATTTAATTTATTTCTTATAGTTAATTTCAAAAATAATGAATTATAAACAAATTAACATAAAATAAAGAATACATTAAAAATAAAGTAATTCGAAAAATAATTTATTTCTATTTTATAAAAATTGTAATTATACTTAAATAATAATAATAGAAATGATTCCTAGTTTTAACATGGTTTTCTTATTTGATTAAATTTATTAAGTTGATAAATGATTAATGATACTAAATTAGAAGGTGATAAGAGTACAAATGTGAATGTGACCGGGGTGAGAGGCTCGCCATCCTCGTTGCATTCTTCCGCCACCAATGATGGAAAGAGACCCTTGGTTCCATCAGCCAATTCGCCTTCCCACCAACCATCATCAACATCTCCATGGACTCGTTTGCGAAGAACTTTGATGATTTGTCCTTCTTTAAAGGAGAGTTCACCTTCTTCTACAGAGCCCTCATAATCGTAGGAGGCCAAACACCATGAATAAAGTGCTTTAAAATAATAAAAACAAATTAAGTAATCTCAAGAGTGTTTTTAATAAGTAGTTTAATATTACTTACACAAAGGTTTGGGTTTCTTATGATCTTCTAATCGCATTCCATCTTCTTTGTTTATAATTTGAGGGCCATCTATATCAACATGATCAACCACGCCTACTCCAGTCACGGGAGGGAATTCCTGAAATGTGAATAAAATAATTACAAACAAAAAATAACAATAAATTAAACTTTTCAAAAAGAAAAATCGGGAGTGTCCTCCCCTAGACTTTCCCGCACTTTTCCAACATAAAACATAAATAATTAACAACAATAAAAATAAACAAACTAATTAATTTAAATTATAAAGTAAAATGGTTTAACACTATTATATATATTTATAATTTACACCTAACGCTACTTGTATAGGTAAAGGTAAAATGTCACTTCCGGTAGTCAAATCATGATGAAATTTGGTATCTGAATTTTTTTGGATTTAAAATTAAATTTAAAATCATTTAAAATCATTTTACGAGTACATATTTATAATAAAATATTTCCCCAAAAAACATAAAAAATTCAAAATTAACCTAATAAAACATATAAAAATTAAAAAGTAAGAAAATATGCTTGTTTATTTATTAATTCTTTTTATTTTTGGAAAAAACATTCATTTATAAAAATGAGGATGGTTACCTCTGCATCGTGAACGGTGTAGTCAACGGAGCTGAAAGATATTTGATTAGCCACTTGGCCTGAGGCACTTTGCTCTCCTGGGACTTCTCCAACAACACTGGTCTGATCAATGTCTAAGTAATTTTGTGGAACAAATCCTTCCTGGCCACGATAATTTCTTGCCTTTACCCAACCATCACCATCACCATCACCGACTACCTCAAGAGCTTCATTTTCCACAATTGATAGTTCATCTGGATTCTGAGCCTGAATAAAAATGAGTTAATATTCATATTAATATTATATATTTATATATGTATATGTAAAATATCTTATTATTTTTGTGAGCGTTAGTGACTTTAATTGCCATTTAACAATAACATTTAGTTTATTTATTGATATATTTTATAAGTTTAAATTTTAAATTGATACAATTTATATAAGAAAATTTTTAGGTAATCTTATTATAATTATTTAACCACATTAAATAAAGTAATATAATATATATATATTTGGAATTTGATTAGTATTAGATTATTAATTATTATATTTATTAATTTAGATATAAATAAAAATTTTTTAAAACAAAACAATAATTATAAAATAGTAAATGTTAATCATCTTTTTTATTCAATCTTTTAATATAATATTTTTTTGTTAGATTGTTATTGATTAGGTAAATTTTTATGTAGAAATGTATTCTTACAGTGTAGCTATAGAGGGCTGTACATCGAAGTGGTGCAGATCCAGAAGTGGCGGCTGCGGCGCCAGAGGGTCCACTGATGGATGTGCCTGCTGAGTCTGGGGGAGGTGGGGATTCACTGGGAAGAGTGGGGGGCGGTCCCCAATCTACGTGAGTCGGATCATCCCACCCTGCTGTTAGTTGTTCCAACCTCTGACGCTCCTGTTCCACCATTGCTTAAAAATACAAATTCACAATCCTTTGGAAAAAAGCCCTCAATGATAAATGATTGATCAATCTTTTTAAATAGTGAATTCTATGAATATTCTAAATTAATTATAAACAAAAAGTATTTGTAAAAGTCATTATTGGAATAATGATAGAGATCAATTATTATATGATTAATTTATGTATTAATTTATGTATAATAAATAACAATATTTTTAATAAAAATATTCTAGCAGCATAAGTTTAATTTTTAATAAAACAAATTAAAACAAATAATTATAATTGGCACAGAAATAATCAATAAAATAACATAGAATTCAAAAAATAGTAATAAAAAAGGAACATTTATATTTTTTGTTAATTTGATCGTTCCTTATATCAAGTAGAAACACAAAAGTTCCTATTAAGGTAAATTAAAAAAATATTAATTTTTTTTAATAAAATACTAAATGATAAATTCCTAATAATAAAAATTAATGTAAATAATTTGTATATTTATTTCTATTATATCTACCTTTTTTAAAATAAATATTTTTTTCAATTTCATTTATTAATATATTCTATGTATATTAACGTTCCAATTCTAGATATAATATAAAGTTTTATATATAATATATTGTATAAATGAAATTATTAACATACCCCATTCACCATCAACTTCCACATCACTATCTCGATGAGTTCTGCCTTCAAGCACTGGGGCGTCTGCTCCACTAGTACTAGTTCCTCCAACACTTCCCACGTCATCTTCACTTTTTTTTGAAGACTCACCACCATCTGCACTTCCATCCATTACAGGCCCTTCACCATCACTATCGTAGAAAGAATCAGAACTTGCGTGCTCCTATATTAAAAATAATTATTAAATTATATTTTAAACTTTTTTTTTATTATTCGTTTATATAATATAAAATTTTGTAATTCCAATTATAAAATTGTCTTAATATCTTACAAATTATTTTTTTCATAGATTTTATTATAAAATAAGTATTTTTATTTATATAATGTTTGTCAGATTATATCAGATTCACATTAAAATAAATTAATTACCAATAATTTATTTAAATTGAAAAGAGTATATTAAACAAAAACAAACTTACTCCTTGGCCGGAAATATCCGTACGAACGGAAAGAGAACTTGCTGATCGGTGAATATCTTGTACACTCAAATTATCTAATTCTTGCATCCATTCATCTACGTTTACTAAATTAAAAAACAAGTTTATTATTAATTGCTAATATAATATAGAAAAAATAATATATAATATAAAAAATTAATTCAAATAAAATTATAATTAATCATAATAAAAATAATATAAAATTTATTTATATTTAAATATGTATTTTAAGTTATCATAAGTTAAATTGAATTTTTTAATCAAACTTCAATTAATTATTAATAGATTCTATTGTTATTATGATTATTTTATTACTTTTGTTTTATTAATGATACTATTTAACATTACCTATGATAGATACTTTAGAGTAATATTAAATATAACATGGTATAATTTGAATGAAGAGTAGATAATAAAATGTGTTTCGATTCAATAAATATGACAGAGTATTCAAAACAATAAATTATTAAAGTATAAAAAAAAAATAGAGAAAAAATTGAATTTATTTAAAATATATACTAAATTACTTACTTCCACCAGCTCTTAAACATTCAATTCGTGCTTCAGCTTTAGCTTTTGCAGTCTAAAAACAATAAATAAAACATTAATAATAAATAAAACTATAATTGTTTGTATTAAACGCTTTCTAAATATCATCAAATAACCTACTTCACTTCTGCGTATTTGTATTTTAAGCTCTTCTATTTTTGTTTCTAAATCAGGACCATTCTGATCGTTGGGATCCACCTATAACAAATTATATACCTATTTATTAAGAAATTTTAACTATCACAGCTCATGAGTTTATGCTCAAGGCGTTTTTAGAAATAACTTTAGAAATTAATAAATAATATAAGTAAAGAAAAACTTTTATTTCTAATGAATATATATTACATTTAATGATATTGGGTATTATATATTTATTTATCTAAATTCTAAATGAAAAATATTCAATCAACTATGTTTGAAAGGGAAAATAAGTAAGTATATGGTATAAGCGCATGTGTACTAATTATGCAACCAGTTTAACACTTGGGGCAAGATTTCTCGTATAGTGTTAGGAGCCCCCATAAAATTGTCAGTAAAATAATTTTGTTTTAATTTGAAGTATTTGAGAAAAATTTAGTTTGACTGATTTTTTTTTTATATCTTCTCACTCATAGTTCCCTAGGTCAATGCAACAAATGGTAGTAGAGTTCAGCTTTTAGGAACATAAATTTATTTTTAACAGACTTTTTTGATGTTGCTTATTTTGTACCAGACATCATTTTCTATGTAAAACACTTTTAATGTATGGTCAAAATATTTCAGTAAAAATTTCATATATATTGATCATGACGCCAGAATAATAGTTAAATACATTTTTGAATGATGTCATATCAAAAAATCAGCTTTCCTAAAATTCTTTAGAAAACTTTGTAACTCGATAAATTAAAGGTATTTTAGGACCATGTGGAAAGAAAGTCATCAAAGAGTATTGGAGATGGAGAGAGTGGTGCGGTGGTGCAAAAATATTGTAGAAAAATGCTAGATTGATAAGAAAATTTTTACACATTTCATTTGAAAAAGAACTATAAGATCAAATGAATATATATATGTATATATGATATAGACATTAGCTAAATATTATATAATATTAATTAATTTTCTAATTAATTATGTATTATTTACTTTATGTCCAGAATCTCGTAGTGCCTGATATGCATGAGCTTTTCTCAATGCTTCTCGTACATTCGTGGTTTCCCTGGCAATCCGTGTGGCCCATCGTTTTGCTTCTTTATTTAATTGTTGTTGTGCTGAGGAATGTTCAGCAGTCACGTGTATTATAGAGTCATTTTCACATGGTTCAAATTCGTATTGAACATGTTGTTTTAGTACAGGAAAATACAAATAACAGCATTGTAAATTGTATTCACGTGTCAACTGAAAAACAATAAAATTATAATTAAAGTAAATTCCTTTGTATTTTTAATTTAGTAGCAATTAAAATAAAATCAAATAAAATATTTAAAAAAAATAAAATAGAAATTTATCTTTGAAACCAATTCTTTAATAATTTACCTGTTGTGATTGGTCCCTAATTCGAGTAAATGAGGTTTGTGTTGCTGAACAAGTGAGCAATTCTGTCCTTCCAATGAGCATTAAATATCCAGCTACTTTTTCAAATACATTCGCTTCCATACTCTAGAAAATAAAATAAAAATTATTATCACAATATCTTTTTATTATTTTAGTTAAAATATATAGACAAAAGTATTTATATATATATATATATATATATATATATATATTATTGGTTTATGAATGTTATTGTTATTATTACTATCAGATTTATCAGGGATATAATCACGTATTTTTGTGAGATTGTTTTCTCGACGTTTTGGCATCCAATTTGACGCCATTTTCAAGAGAATATTTAGATGGGAATATTTTTGGGATTCTGGGTCTTAGTCTGTGTGACCAAGGGTTAATATCGGGATTTTGGGTTGACAATAGCCCGAGGCTAACTATTGTCCAGTAGGACGTGTGCCAGAGTCAGGATTGCTGACTGTTGAGCTCCACAGCACGCAGTCAGTACAAAACACTATCCAACCTATCAACCCAAAATCACAATATTATCCCTTGGTCACACAGACTAAGACCCAGAATCCCAAAAATATTACCACCTAATAATCCCTTGAAAATGGCGCCAAAATGGGTGCCGAAACGTCGAGAAAACAATTTCACATAAATACGTGATTATATCCCTGATAGTAATATATATATAGATATATATACAATATTTATACAATATTTATTATTATACTAATTTTGAAATAATTTTATTAGTATTATTTATTGCCTAATATTTATGAGACACAAGCACGATATGAACAATGATTTGTTGTGATAAAAATAGTTTAGCTTTGAAAGTGTCAATGTAATATATTTTTACTTAAATTATTAACTTTGATTAAAATTATTTTCTAATATCATACCTAAATTCATACAAATTGTTTTTTAGAAAAAATAATTATAAATATAAAACTCAGATTCATTATTTATGTACTTAACTAGGTTTACTGTCGTTTTTCTTTAGTTTATTAAAAAATTTGGAAGAAAGAGATGAAATTGACAACTAAATATAGAGAAAAATAAGAGCTGTGGTAAAATGCTAAATTTAAGACAAGACAAAAAAATCTTAATTATTATTAAAAAAAAAAATGTATAATATGTGATAGAATTAAATGATTTACCTAAATGTATTAGCTAAACTAGGCTTAATAAAAAATAACAATTAAACAAATAATTAAAGGTAAATTAAAAATAAATTTATATATTTATTTAAAAGAATTTATTTAACAGTAGATTTTATTTTTTTATTTCAATGAGTATTTAAGTGGTAAATAAAATTTAGAGTAGATGTGTGTAATCTCTAAATCAATTTTGTATATTATTTAGAATTATAAAAAAGATGTTAAGTTTATCCATATCTAGCTTTAACTAACAAAATTATGTCCATTTTTAGAACCTTATCAATTTACGCTCTAGTAAATATAAGTTTTAATTGGTTTTCTTTTAATACAATGTATTTATAAATATCATATTCTAAATAATATTAAATTAAAAATTTTCATATCATTTATTTAATATATATATAAATTTTAAATTCTATATTTATACCATTAGTGTATTTTGTAGGTCAACAACAAAATAACGTGTCTGATGAGCATTAGCAGCTGCAAGGCTTAAGAGATAATCATTTCTTGCCCCCGTTGATTTCTCTTCCAATGCATCTCTTCTTGATGACACCTGAACAAAATTACATTTTTATTTATTATATCGATTAATGAATACACTTTCTTTATTTCTCATATTATATATGTTATAATTTAAAATAATAATTATTAAAAAATTTAAAAGGAAATATTTAAAATAATTTTATTCCTAATAGAAAAATAAATAATTTAAAATACTCTATGTATATATTAATATATTTCTATTATTTATACATTCTTTAATACATTAATAAAACAATTTATGTTCTGAACAAAAGAAACAAATTATAAACAAATTAATAAATTAAATAATAGGTGCTTGCATCTATTTGAATCAGCGACATTTATTGGTTAAGATGCGAAGTATCAATGCAAACAAACTAACCTAACTATTAAATTCAATTGTTTTGACTCTACTCTAAATAAAATAACAGTTTTCCATTTAGTATTATTGAGTTATTCAGTGTATATAGACGCTAATCATGAAACGCCAAAATTTCATTTTCTACATTCATTACTTTTGTTTGATTTAAAGAAATCTGCTGCTGAAGCCAACAAACCCTTTTAGAAACTTATGATGATACTGCTCCGACATATCCCAATTGTTGGTTTTGATTTCAACGATTTATAAAAGTGGTGATTTTGATGTTAATGACAAAGAACGGCCTGGATTTTCAAAAAAGTTCGAAGACAATGTATTGAAATACTTATTGAAAGAGAACTAAGAACAAACTCTCAAAGAACTTTCAGACAGCTTATCAGTTGATAATCAAGTGTTTAGAGACATTTGCATGCAATGGGTAAGGAGTGAAAATGACTACCACACGAATGGACTGAAAATACCATTTCGAACTATTTCAACATATTCAACTATTTCATGCTTGCTAGTCAAAAAAGAAGAGTTTCCTGTATCGTATTGTGACTGGCGATAAAAAATGGATCTTTTAGGACAATTCCAAGCGCAAAAAGTCATGTCTTAGTCCGGAAGAGCCATCGAATATTCATGGCTATAAAGTCTTGTTTGCGGGATCAGCAAGATATAGTGTATTACGAGCTGCTAAAACTTAACGAAATTATAACTGCAGATGTCTACCAACGTCAACTAAACGAATTGAACGACGTATTGTTGTAAAACCAGCAATAGCGAGTAATAGACGATAAATCATCCTCTTGATTGACAACACTCGGCCACACGTTGCAAGAGTTGCGTAGGATACTGTTGTCGTTCGAATAGGAAGTTCTGCCGCACTCAGCATACTCACCAGACATAGTGCCTTCTGATTACCACTTGTTAAGATCGATGCAGCATGGCTTGGAGAGTTTCGAAATGCTGAAGAAGTGCAAAAATGGATCGATGATTGGATCGCTGTCAAAACCAACATCGTTCTTTCACAAGTTGCAAGAAAGATGGGCAAAAGTTAGGTACGCAAAATTATGGAAAGGATTATCAACAGACGATTAACCTGGATATTAGAAAATCATCAACTTCTTCCTAATATTTAATGAGGTTTTCGTAAATATCGTTCATGACTTGATCATCTTATTCACCTTGAACACTATGTACAAATAGGATTTTCTAATAAGGAACATACTAGCCGCGCAATTTTTGATCCTGAAAATACTTTTGATACTACTTGGTGACATCATATTCTTCGTAAAATCCATACATGAAATATAAAGCGTCACATGACAAAATGAATAATAAACTTTCTTTCCGACTGTCATTTCCAGATACAAATTGGAAATGTTTTATCACAATCATGTAAACAGGATTACAAGTTTGTGTATCAAACACCACCTTATCTAATATAGTCATTAATGATATTAAAAATTTTGAGATTTATTTAAGTTTCTGGATAAGATTAATTTATACAAAATATAATATTTATTTATCTATTTAAATTATTTATTTGTATATATAGATTGTCATAATTTTGTTATTATTATTTATTGAATAGTTTATTTTTGTTATTGTATTTATTTATTCTAGTCATGTTCAATGAAAACTCCTTTACAGTCACTAAATTGTGCGGTGATATTATTTATTAATTTATATTTATTTTTTTATTTATTGTAAAAAATAGATTTAGAAAAATTCATTCTTTCTGAGTGATCTACCCGGAGAGCGTTAAGTCTAACACAATGGAATCGGCAGGGTTCAGTAGTTTACAGTTTGCCTGGCTGTGCCAAGGCGAAAAAGTCGAAATTCTCCCTAAAGATGTTGCTTAGAGAGGTATGAGATAAAATAATTTATGATGGATGATTTCTTTAAAGCACAAGTGGCATTTGTTGCTAATGTGCCTCGAGCTCCAAATAATAATAATAATAATATTCCGTTTTAATCAAATTCAAGACGGATTTATTTCTAGATTGCTTGTAAAATATCAATATTTAAAATTCAAATTTTAAACAAAAAATATAAGGAATTGAAATTATTTTTTATATATATGTTTGTCAGAAATATGTGAAATCATTGAAGAATGAATAATATACATATATATCAATATAATTTAGAATTATAAAATTCATGATTTTGTTAGAAAATATAGTGTAAATAAATATAAAAATATACTCAAATCATTTGTAGAAAAATTATAAACTGGTAGGATGAAAAATAGTTGTTAAAAATTGACATGAATGAATTAAAAGAAGATCGGTGAAGTTGCTGCCAAGAACTTCTGAGTTCAGTAGTTCCCCTTAGATACAAACATACTACTGCATTAAACAACTAAGATATTTTTAAGGACTTGTTCTATTATTTTTTAAATTTATCTATCAATCAATTATTATAAATTTAATAATTTGGCTAATAGATATATCAATATGTGTAAATGTTCTTATCTAATTCAGAAATGTTCCTCATGATAGATCCTCTGAAAATAATGAAAATAGAAGATAAATACCTTAGCGCTGTTCTTTTGAAGGGACGTGATGGATTGGAAGAAGGAGCCTTTCTTTTTTTTCAGTTTCTCTTCAATGTCTTTAGCTTTATCTCGAACATCATGTGCGCTATGTTCCTCGTCAAAATAGAATTTTTTTGTTTTATCCACGTCCTGGACGCAAGTTTGAAGATCCTTTTGTGCAAGAACCAATTGATCCGTGAGCTAGAAAGAAACACAAACATAAATATTTTTTAAGAATATTTATTTTTATAAAAATAAAATGCTTTTTATATAAAAATTTTAGATTTTATTATTTTTGAGAAAACAAAGAATTTATTTATTAGGAAATTCCAATTTCATGTTTTCTTAAATCTACTATGCCTACTGGGCAATGCTTAATATGTTATGTGTCTGGTTATTATTGGAATGACAATAATGAATGTTTTATGATAGAGTCAAATATTGAAAAATTTTATTAATTAAAATTTTCAAAAAAATTAAAAATATTAAGAATAATTGTTTTATGAATAAGGACAATAAGAACAGGGTTAATGAAGGGAAATGAAAGTGTTTATTTAGTTTATTTTATTAGTGATTTATTGTATTTATTTAATAGTAGAAATTAAAATAACTATAACTTTATATTTACTAATAATGGAATAATATTATTATTATTACTGTTTTTAAGCTAAGTAAATAAGTTATAATAATAATCCAATTTCAATTACATACTAGGTATTACCCAATTTATATATAGTTTTGGCGGTAATTGTATACAAAATGGGAAGCTTCAGGGATTTGGATGAAACTTTGCCAGTTGATTCCTTATTTAATTCCAAAGAGACTTTTCTCATGTAATATTTTCGGTCTCTGATAGTTTAAGAGATAAAAATTATTAAAATTTGCATATAAATCTATTGCTATTCTATTTAGCTACCATGTTTTATTCATTTGGCCAAAAGGGGGCTCCGCTAATTTTGTGTGTGTTTTTTTCGGTTCGGTTGGGATATATGAAAATTAAAAAATTAATTAATTAAATACTTTTCCTATATCCAAACCGAAACGAAAAAACCCTCGAAAATTAGTGAATAAGTGAATAATTAGTGACTTAGTTTATAAAACATAATGGCTGCACATTTCGACGTTAATAACCAGCTAATCTGCCAAACTTATTTTTTTTATCCTATAAAATAGAAGAGGTCCAGAAATATTGCATAAGGAAAGTTTCTTTGGAATTAAAAAAGGAATCCTCTGGCGAAGTTGCCTTCAAATCCCTGAAGCTCACGATTTTGTAAACAATTACCGTTTTTTCTTAAATCACTCTGAAATTATCAAAATATAAACTGATAATTAAATTAGAAACAATGTTATAACAAAGGAATCTATATAAAAAAATAATTGGTTTAAATAAAATAAGTAATAAATCCAATAAATGTTTAATAATTTGTCCAATAATATGAGATAAGTATATATAGTAGATAATTTTTTCGATATTGATAATACTTACCTCATTCAATATAAATTTAAGAGATTAGAAAAAAATCTAGAATTCAATTTTGGAGAATGTCAAAATCATGATAGACTCAGAATTGTGCAATAAGAATAGTAATGAGTTGAATGGAGTCAACTTAAAGAAGAAGCGTTTGAAAAGAACAAATAGACTTTTAAAGAAAAAATAGATAGTTTGCTAAAGGAAATTGGATATTTTGATTAAATATAAAAACTAATTTAATTCTAAATGTGCAAATTACACAGATAATATAATTAAAAATTACTTTCAAATGCGTACCGTATATTTAGATATAAATAGTATAATGGAAGTTGTTTGATTGATAAAAAATATAACTTGTTAAAATTTATCATAAACATCAAAAATATGTTATGTGTAGTTAAGAGAGATTTTGTATATTCAGAATTATATAGTTTTATTCAAAAGCTGAAAAGGAATTCTTATCTGAGAAAATATCGCGAAACTCAGAGATAAATGTATGTAAGAGAGAGAAGGATGTCTCTAATCTCTTAACTGACGCCATTAAAATAGAATAAATTTTAAAAAAAGAACATTTTAATATTCTTGACAAGAGTTCTTGTACTGTTTTTTATTTCAACAACTTATGAATTCTATTTTATACTTCTCTTTTTTTAATAATATATAGTTACTTTAAAATATTTTTTTTTGTATTTTAAATAAATGACTAAAAATTTAAATTATTTTTATGAATAATTAAAGCTACTAAATATTTCATTCAATTGATAATTTATATTTCATAACATGAAGTACTTTTACAAAGAAGTGCATACAAGTCCCATATTACAATAATATTATAGAAAAAATGAATAGTAACTTGATGCTTAATTAATAAAAAAATATTTATACGAAAAGTAAATATGGTGGGTGGTTTTCCGATGATATGCAAATCTATTTTATTTTATAATTCTTTTAATTGTATTTTTTTTAGAAAATTGATATCAAATCATAATAAAAGAATCAATGAAATTAATAGGAATTGAATGAAAATGTTTCAAGAAAGGATAGGGTTATTACCTTCCAGAATTATGGATCAGTAGTGATAGATAAATATATAATTTATTTTGAAATTTATTTTTAAAAGATTTCTAAATAACATGGAAATTACTTTTACATAAAAAGGAGTTGTCGATATACGATATACATTATACAGTGCCTAGGTTTGTAATATAGTACGTAAACATACGAGGTGGGTCTAAAAAGTTCGGTGAATGGTATGATAAAAACATAAAAAGAGAATGTTAATTGTAAATACCTTTATTAACCTTCAAAATAATCAACTTGCCACAACCCATTTATGACAACGTTCCCTATAACGCTTGAAAACTGTTGGAGAAGTCTTGATGTGGAGTCATTCTCAAAATAGCCGTCACAACGTTCAGGGCCGGCAATCCACAAGCAGGACACCAGAAAACACTGAACGTGTACGAGAGATGTGCTAACAAAAGATCGGCGATTGACTCTGCGACTAATAGCCGAAGAATTGGGTATTAGCAAAGATACAGTAAGTAGTGTTTTCTGGTGTCCTGCTTGTGGATTGCCGGCCTGAACGTTGTGACGGCTATTCTGAGAACGACTCCACATCAAGACTTCTTCAACAGTTTTCAAGCGTTATAGGAACGTTGTCAGAAGTGTGTTGTGGGCAGTGGAGAGTATTTTGAAGTTTAATAAAGGTATTTACAATTAACATTCTCTTTTTATGTGTTTTTATCATACCATTCACCGAACTTTTTAGACATACCTGAATGAAAACTTCACCAAGTTCAAAAATTAGAAAAAAAAAATATAATTAAAAAATAATAATAAAATATCATGGTTGAAATGAGCTTTAAATATAATTTTAAAAACTATTAATATAATACTGTGACTTAGATATTAGTTTATTATTTATTATTACTTTTATTAACTCTTAGAAGAGAGTGAATGAATATTAATATAATTTTTAAAATATATATATATATATATATATTATTAAATGGTTAGACTATACATAAAGAAAATGGGAGAATGTATGGAAGTGGTTCGGCTTAAGGACAGTTGTAGGAATGCAGTTGCTAAGACGAAGGACTTTTGAGTTCAATATTCAGTCACAGAGAAATAAACATTTAAATTATTATCTTATTATCATTTCACACATTCAAAGAAGCCAATGATGTTAATCTTTTTCTTTTAGATTTAATATCTCTTAATGTAAGTTTTTAAATTTATAAAATCAATAGATATTCTCAAGGAAATATTATCTTAATTAATTTCAAGCATAGCTTTGAGTAATATATTTTCAAAAATTATATAATAATTATATTTGTTAACCTAAAATATTTCTTAAAACATTTTAAAAGAAAAATATTAAAAATGTATTATGTATAAGCATATAAATTTGTATCTATCAAAGATATTATAAATAAGATCTCATTTATGTAGTTATTTTCATTTATTCATTCATTTTTATCTTCATTTAATACATTTCAAAAATTATATATTTTTATAAAACCTGTCTCTACTATTTGATTGATTAATTATGAAGCAATTTTGTGATATCAAATAAAATCAAATTAAGTCTTTAAATTAATTCTTTAATAATTAATTGAATTTTATTCAATTAAATTGAACAAAAACATTCCTTTAAATTGTATTTTATTTGGTTATTACATCGCAAACCAATTATCCGATAACGGTAACCTAAAGTTATTTTACTCCATAATCAATATTGAACATAATATATATATATATATATATATATATATATATATATATTGTAAAATAATATCCAAAAATATAAAGATCTCAAGCCTGGTAATATAATTTTAATCTAAAAAGGATAAATAATTAAACATAGAACTTTTAAATTTTTTAAAATTAACTTTTGCAATTGATAAATCCGACTATAATTGTCTTAAAGGAAAATGATTTTTATTAGATGCAGTGTTTACAAATACGAATAGTCGGAGGATTATATTTAAATAGAAAACCTTAAAAATAACAAATTTAAATTTTATTTTGTACGAAAGACTAGCTCAACTTTTGACTTTATACAATATACAAACTCGATTCAAAAAATGATTCAGACTCTAGATTTTAGAAGGATTACTCCCTTCAAATATATCAGTGAAAAATTGTCAGAATTAAATTCCTCTGGGGCCTTAAAATAAAGAAATAATTCAATCTCATAGTCTAATTTTATTACTTTTATTTATATACTAGCTGATCAGAGCGCCTTCGGCGCTCTTCTCATCTAAACGGGGGCTCCGCCCCCTGTACCCCCGAAGTAATACATAGTATTTCGTTGAAAGTCTGTATGTAAAAGGTTTTCATCCATTTTGTTGCAATCAGCATATTACATTATATTATCATATCTTTTTGTGTTCTTATTTAAAAGATATTTTAATTTAATCAGTAAATTAATTATATATTACTTTTGTATTTGTTATATCAATCTATCTATCCCTGTGGCTCTACGGATCTTGAAAGTAACCCCCAAGTCTGAGCTATAACCATCTAACTCCTACCCTGTCTCATCTGTCCCACGTCCCTTCCTACATTGTCCACTTACCACGTTCTTGGTCTTCCCAATCACACAGGAAGTATTTAAATTTTTCTACATTTTCAAATTCTACATTTTGTATGTTAAGACTTTGTGTGTTAATAATGTTTTTCTCTCTTACTAAATATTTTGTTTTATACCTATTAATTTCAATCCCCATCTTATTTCCTGCCTCAATTCCATCATACATTAAGTGTATACATAAGTGTCGGTTAAGTAGGAAATTTCTTTTTTGTTTGTTTCTATGACAGCAAAAAAGTAAACAAATTACATACATACATACAAACACTCTCCTTTATATATATAGATTGCACTACTGAGAAAGTAAAAGAGTATTTTATAACTAAATTTGTAAGTTAAAGAGTTTAAGAAGAGGGGATAATGATAAAATATAATAGTAAAGAATGTTTAATAAAAATATTTTCTATTTTAGGAAGTTTCCACCAAGCAAATAGCTGAGCCGACTTTTCTCATCCTCATTAATTTTTCCACTTGCACTAAGAGCACTAAGCTAAATAACTCCACGCCCTCTAAACCTTAAAACACACCATTAAAGCAGTAATTGATAATTAATATTATTAGTGTTTCAATATAGTAAATATGTAAAATATTTAAAAAATATTTATTATATTAAATTAATATATAGCTATATATATATATATATATATATAGCTAATATAAAAAATATATATATATATATATAGCTAATATAAAAATAAAGAAAATATATTTTAATATATTTATTTGAATCAAAAAGAAAGTAAAATTTTCAATTTATACATTTTCTTTATATAATAGTGACTTTATTATTTCTAAATAAAATTCGTGGTACTTCAATGGACTCTATTTATACTATTTTTCAAAAAGAAAATCACAATTATTATGAAATTACTTAAGTAAAATAAATAATAGATCTATGAAATTATATCAAATAAATAAAATCAAATGTATTATATTTTCTTTAACTATAATAAGTAAGGGGATAAATAGTGAAAATACATGTTTAATGATGTAGGAACATAAAATCCATGTTTGTTGGGATAATTTATTAGTATTAATCTAAATATTATTGCTATGACATTGTATAAAACTTTTTAAGGTATTGGTTTCATTTATTTCATTGAAAAATTAAAAAATTTATTTTCTATTTTTTAAAAGTAGATTATTATAAATTTTCGTATATTATTCTTGTTCAGAATTATCAATCTAATAGTAATTAAACAAAGAATATTATTAAACTACCTTCTTGGCACTTTGCACTTTATAACCTCTTAGTAGTTTGGCGTCATCTGCGATTTGTTGATGGAAAACTTCGACGGCGGCGAGTCGGGCCCGTGCCAATTTCTCGTTCTCTTCGAGAACTGTGTGCCAGACATTCCACATGTTCCTAAAACAATTAATTAATTAAATATTAAATAACTATAATTATTAAATAATATATAAAGAAAAAAATAATAGGTTCGATAGCATATATATACATAAGAAGTAGAATATATCATGAACTAAAATTAAATTAAAAAAATATGTATAAAACAAAGAATATTGATTTATTAAAGCATTCGGTAAAGTTTCATAATTTTTAAATTTAATTTCAGTTTGGTTAATATGTATTATAATCAAAAATATCCAAAGAGTGAATATGGTCATTTCTATTAATTTCATATACATAATTAATAAATAAAAAAATACATCGATTGAAAATTTAAAATTCATTTTGGCTATATAAAATGAAATCTTGATAACATATTATTTTATCTCTATAATTTCCATCCAAATTGAATCACTTTATATAGCGTTTTTTAAAAAAAATTGCTTACTACCTTAGAAAATTGAATTATTATTACATTCCCAGAAAAACCATTTAAATAAAAATTCAAATATGAAGTAATATGTATAAAATGAATAAAAGAAATAAAAATTTCAAAAAATAAAATTGTATTTTTATTTTTTATAATATATACGGATCGTACAATATAATATATAATCTCTCTCTCTCTTGATTTTAAAACTAATTACTAATAATGTTTTAAACATGTGAATAAAATATACATAATAAATAAAAATAATGTGATAATTTTTATTGAATATGCGTATGTTGTTCAAATTATATTTAATAATATATGAAATTTCAAAAAAAAAATTAAGAATTTATTACTAGAGTAAAAGCACCAGTGTATGACAGTGAACCTGTGTACAAGTATGATAATTGGTTAAATAATATCAGGTTGTAACATAAAATTAAGCAAAAGATATCTACCAACTGTAATGGCCAACTCACTATCACGATTATTGAAGGTTTTTAAAGATAAGGAAATAAAAACTGAAAGCTAGAAAGTTTATAAACAGTTGTTATCAATATTTATATGATGGTGCATTAGATTTTTATCAGTTCATATCGTATTTGTTTTTCACTTGTTTCGTTAGAAATGTGCAGGTATGAATAGGATATTCTTTTAATTATGTTCCAATATTTTGTTTGTCTTCCAAAGAAAAGTAATTTATTGTCAGGGTCATTTACTGGAATGTAAAAACTAAAAAACTCGAGTATTTGACAGTTGCATTTAGTTCTAAAAAAATTGTTTTAGAATTTTATAATTCGTAGGTAAAATAAGGACACATCAGCAGGTCTCTAAGTTGACTCTTGGGGGGAAGGGTTATAAACTAGTGTCGGATGGAAACTTATTTTTGTATGTTTATTTTCATAAAATGAAGAATTAAAATGAAGAAATATAATTTCAACCCCTTCAAAAACGGTGATTCTTGAAAAAATTTGGCCAGAATTGGAAGAAGTGATGGTGTCTTCGATGGCATCAGCCGAACGACTGGAAATGGCCTGAACCCAAAGATTTGATGTTTTTTCTTGGTGTGACATTGCTCACATATACCCCTTCTTTGCCAGACAATTAATAGATAACAACTTTTTATTGTTAAAAAGTAAAACTTTCTATTCTAGACTATTTTTGATCAATAGATATGTATTGTCAAAGAGTGAATGAAAATTAAAGTATCAAATACTTGGAAAAATTGTCAATAACTTTGTAATTGCTCACTTTTTTATTTTTCGTTAATTAAATTGTTTTGGTGTAATTATTCTATGTGTTTATTCTATGCCTCGTATTCCTTGAACCTAATGCTTATTTTTTCAGCAAAACATAAAGTAAATTTGAATGAGCAGTCAGTCAGAAATTGGAGTTCAAAGTCAAATAACTGATTATTTTTGTAATGTAATGTTTAATGTAATTTTTATTAAAATATATTTTAATTATATCAATATATATTATGATTTACATTAATTAATAATTGATTAATTCTTTTGTAAAATATAGTTTCATTTTTTTCCTAAAGATAAATAAAATTGTATTGTATTATTTAAAGTTTATTATGTATATCTATATATTTTGTGATTTTAATGTTATATAAAATGATTTTCTACAAAGTCCATTATTTTGTAAGCATAAGCATATTTAGATGCATTGTGAAATGGGGACATCTCTCCTGAGAATGAAATGGCCATTATTATTTTCAAGTGTTGGTTTACACATAATTTATGTAAAAACCTCCCAAACCTCGATGAATAAATAATAATTAGAAATAAAAGATGGATATTCGTAGAAATACTTGAAACAAAACAAATTGTACAACTTTAAATCACAAAAGAATTCCATTAATATTAGAAAAGAAATGGCATTCGACTAAAATGTAAAAGAATATTAAAAAAACATTCCAGTAGAATTTTATTCAAGAAAAGTTGAATTTTTGAAAATAATAAAATAATCTTATAATTGAATATTGTATAATAATTATTATAGGGAAAATAGAAATATATTTTATTAATGTCATTTGGAGAATTTACAAACTTTTTCTACATTTCTGATAAAATAATCATAATAAATTTTTAATATTTCAAAAATGATTTATGAAAATGGTTCAAATTAAATGATAAATACATTAATATAATCTTTAGTTAGTGAAAAAATTTTAAAGGTGAGATGATAAATTTTTACAAAGAAATTTTTTTTTCAATATCTAGTGAAAATATTAAAATTTAGATATTTATAAGATTTTTATTTTGTAAATTTTGAATCTTCTTTGAATTACAAATGTTAAATTTTTATTTCTAATAAATGAAACTTTTCACTGAAGATCTGTTATCTTATAAGAACTTGCTATATACATTAATAAACAATTGTCTATTTTGTTTATTCTAATAGAATAGTGTAGATTATATGCATCTTCAAATGGGTAAAGTAATAAACATTTTTTATATAAGAAAAAGTTTGATAAAATAGAATAGTACAATATAGAATAGAGTGTGTTTGGAAAGAGATGGAGAATATCTCATTTATTTCAACATGGCTATTTACAGAAATGTACAAAGACAAATGGGATACAATTGCGGCACATAGAATGCATGTGTAATAAAATTGTTCGAGTTAGAAAGGGTTTGTAACTGAGTTAGGAGAATCATTAATCAAACACGCACTATATATATATTTATATTTAAATTAGAGTGAGATAATGTTAATTGAGACAAATAATAATATTTCGATATTAATTTCGCTTTTGATTTATTTAATAATTTAGAATAAATCGTTTCAAATAAATTGATTCGTGAAAATATTTCATTTTTTCATTTTCTATTAAATTACATTAGAATAATATCATTGCAAAGTATATATGTAAGGTGACCAAACGTCCCGGTTTTCTGGGATTGTCCCGATTTTAGGTGCTCTGTCCTGGCGTCTCAAAAAATATCTTCGGGACAGTCTATTGTCCCGGGTTTAAATATTTAGGACATTTCCGACTTTTTTTTCTAAATTTTTTTAATTTGGTTCTTAAAAAAAGGTAAAACGTTTTCGGGACTAGGCTCTTAAACATTTCCGACTTTTTTTCTAAATTTTTTTTTTCAATTTGGTTCTAAAAAAAAGGTAAACCGTTTGTCCCGGTTTGGTGTTTTCGAAATATGGTCACCCTATATATATATGGTAGTTATAAGTTAAAGAAACTTCAGGGCGAGGTTTCACACCTAATTAAGTTCAGAAAAATTTAATATAAATTTAAATGTAATACAATCTAAGAAATTTGAAGGCTGGTTAAATGGGCATAGATCCCGAGGGACAATTAAAAAAAAAATATTTGGATATACTATCTATACACGGTACATATAACATGTATATATTATTTTATGTTTGAGTGATTATTTCTATCACAATTTTTATTTTCTAGATTTAAAAAACAGATGTTGCTTTTTTAGGGCATTTTTAAGATTTATTTACCAAATAAATGAGTGTCCAGCAATGGTCATTAAACTTAAACGACCCACTGGAATTGGAATATTTATGCGAATAATTTACATACTTAAAGTATTTTGTTTTATATTATACAAAAAATCACTTAGAACATAATAAAAGTGGAAAATTATGTAGATTTGTTTAAAACTAAGAATTTGTATTTTTACCTGAATTATAAAATTAAAGAAAATTAACTGTCTATAAATTTGAATATATAATCTCTCTCATTATTTGTACTCATAATAATTCAAAAAAAAATTATCACTCAAATTAATAATTATTTTATAATAAAAATTAGATTTTTAACAATTGAAAATTCGTATTTTATTAGATCTTTTTAAATTGTATTACAAAAAAATAGACAATTACTAAAAAATTAATTTTTCAATATACAAAAAAAAATAAAAAAAAAAATTAACTATTTTCAGAGAGACTTTGATTTTTAATTATTTTAATATCTCTATTTATCCAATTTATCTAATCTTCATTCATTTTAAAATCTTTATAATCTCTTAAATATCAGCTATATGACTATGAATATTCAACTCGATAATTTCGCTTTTCTCTTATTTGTTTGCAAATGAATCTGTGTTATTCTCTCTTCAACTATTTTCATCTATTTTGATCATCAATTTTATAGCAATAATTAAATATAATGAAGTTCTTAGATTCATGAATATTTCTTCTATTCTTATGTTAAATTTATTATAATCACTCTCGTCCTCTACTGTAATCATTTACGTCCAACTAATTTTAGATTAATAAAAACTATAAATAATCCTGCTTTTATTAAGTTTAATTAATGCCGAAGATTCTAAAATATGACATCATTTAAAATATAATAAAAGTAATTCATTTTTATTTATTTCCAAATAATACGAATACTTGTCCTAGTTAAAAGTCATTTATAACAGTTAGAATAAAATAAAAATAAATAAATAGTAACATACAGAAAACATAATATAATAGTTATCTGCCATATATATATATTAATAAATGATGTATGAAATGAAAAATGAATTAAGTTGAAATCTTTTTAATAACAAATTATTTTTTTCTTACCATTTTTCTTTTCCTCCGTCAGTTTTAATATCCGGTATTTGTGGAATATTCTTTTTATTGAGATATGCCGAAGAGATTTTCAGTAGAGCCTGCAAAAATGAGATTTCAATTAATGTTATATATTACTTAAAGAATAAATATTTTTTACAATATTATATAAATATATATATATATATATAAATTTATACAAAAATTCTGAGAAAATTAACTTGAATCTATTTGTATCAATTTCAATAAACAATTTTAAGATACGAGAATAAGAAAAACATTTATCTTATCAGAAAAAAGTCAAATATCCAGAATCGAACCATTTACACCAGGAGTCGGTAACCATTTTTTGGGTCAAAACTATGTGAATTTAAATTTTGGATCACTGGGTATTAAATTTCAAAATAGATCCTTAATAAATAAAAATATTTTTTAAATTAACTAATATATAATTATTAATTTTTAATGTCAAATATAATAATATATGTAATATTAATTTCACTTCATGTTTATATTGTCATGTAAAATCTCTGAATCTCTCTCAATATTGAAAGTTATTGTGTGTAAATTTTGCTATATAATAAGTACAAATCAAATTGTTATTATTATTTTAATTATTATTATTTATCAACACATATTTTGTTACTGACTCCATTACAAGACGTGCAACTGCAACACACTCATAGCGTTAAACTTCATGTAAAAGAGCATCGTTATTCCAATTTTAATATTTATATTTTATTTTTATTTATATTTAAAATAGGATTTTAAGAACTTTACTGGGTCACTTAAAATTACTAAATGGTTCACATGGTGACTCGTGGGTCATAGGTTGCCGACACCTGATGTAGACAGATAGGATTAATCCATATAAAAAACGAGTTTCGAATTTCCTTAATTATAAATAGAACACTATATTGCATGTGTCGTACAATGCAATTCAATACAAAAAAAAATAATAGTTATAATAAATCAAGTTTATATAAAGGAATATTGAATTTTATTCTGTTATAAAAAATACAATTTTATAGTATAACCTTTTTGGACCAAACGCCCACTTCGTCATTCGCCCCCTATAAATTTTAACAGTTAAAAATTGCATGATAGTCCCTAATATAAGGTAGGTACACTTGGTGATACTTAGAGCCATATTGAAAAATCGAGTTTCAGAACCTGATCGCAAAATCATCTGACTTTTTTTTAGAACCATAATGAAAAAAATTGAAAAAAAGCGAAAATGTTTAAAAGCCTGATGGCAAAATCCATCTTCCCTTTTTTTAGAGTTGAAAATGATTTCGCCCCTCATAATAACTTATCGCCCCCCAAAAGCGTATAGTCAAATAATCGCCCCCTTTAAGATGTCGATCGCCCAGGTTGAGAATGACTAGTGTATATTATTGTATTTAAAAAAATCAAGTATTTAAATGAATAATTAAAGCATAATAAATAAATATATTAAAAGATATAGGTATAAAATAATTCAAATAAAAAAATGATTCTTTTTAAAAGTCGTAAAGTAATTTTCGACATCAGCTAACAAAAAATAGGCTATGATTGAAATATATTTTTAAAAATATTAAATGTTTACGAACATTCTTTAATAAAAATATCATCCATTAATCATTAGAACATCTTATCGTTTAACTCAATCAAACATGAAATCTCTTTGGGACCGTAAATTCAAAGTTGATGGGATACGTGTCTTCTTATCACCAAATAAAAAGAAGCTCCAAATTAAATTTGCTCTCTTATTAGGTTGCTTACCGTCTATTTAATTTGTTGTTACAGAGATAAACACAAAAAACGATTTACGATTTAACCATACTTTCAATTTATCTCCCTTCTATACAATAATTAATATGTATATCTTATATCTGAGAAATAAATAAAAAATAATTTATTATAATCCCTAAATTATAATATTTTAATGTTTAATTCAATATGATTATAAATAAACAGCATATTATTAATATTTATTCTTAATAAATATCTAAAAGTATTGTTTTCTTTAACAGTAAAAGAATATTAAGTAACCTAATACACAATTTAAAAAATACGCGAGTTGATATATTTATAATTAATCATATAACCTTATTTTTATAAATAGTTCCAAAATTATGTAATGATAAAATAAATGAAGAAGCGATCAATGAAAAGTGGAGAAATTCTTTAAGAGGTCGCCAGTCAATAATGTAAGAAAACCTCTGTTTTAAAAATCCTTTTACCAACCAGTTTACTTAAATAGATTGAGTATCTATTTTCCTTTTAATCTTCACTATTAGTTTGGAAATTTCATTAAAATATTCATGATGGTTATTTTAAGTTAATATTATATTTATTTTTTTTTTGTTTAATATTTTGTTGTAAATTTAATTTACTCAATATTTTATATAGGGGTTCAGGATGTTTCTAATTCTATTTCAGCCACAGTTTATACATTTATAATTAATAGTCCTTATACGTGGTCTCTACCTATATTTCTATATATAATAATAGAAATAGTTGTGAACAAAGATGAGGTTATAAATGTTATTTTATGTTTTATAAATGAATTTATGAAGTTTTTTTTTAAATATTTTACATAGTCTTCTCTCTCAACCCCTTAAATAAGTTATTAAAACCCAAATATAAATAAATCTATTTTTTATTTCTGAGTCAAATTGTTAAACAAAGAATATATAAACCTTATTTATTATTAAATTGATAATTATACAATAAATAATTAAATTTTAAGATATTATTATTTAGAAACTAAAAAAAAACAAATTTCTTCTTATTTAAAAATTATTTTCTCTTATTTTTATCTTTCTTTAAAAATAACTTTCTTTCTTTAAAAATAACTTAATTTATTAATAGTAAGTAGTTATAATTAGTAATTTATTTTAATTGCTATCTATTTTAACGTGAAAACTAATTTTTAATAAAACTTGTAAATAGGTATCAAAGAGAAAAATAAAAAATACTAAAATATTTTCATTTAGTTGCTTATTGAATGTTTTTTCAAAATTAATAAGTCATGTTCTTTTTAACAATAATCTATATTCCAATCTAATAGAATTTTTTTAATAAAGTTCTATTTGCAATAATAAATAAATGCTTTGAACATTTATTTGTGAAGTAATTTAACTTTTGAATGATTTTATTTATTGAACATATTGATTTTAGAATTGAGAAATATTTACTTTTAAAATAAAAACTTGTTGAATAAAAAAACAGTTCTGTCAATAAAAAGGAATAAAATATCTTACACTTGATTTATTAAAAAAAAATATCTACAATAATTAATTAAATGAATGGTCAGGGCTACAAATGGCTAAGTTGCTTAGGTGCCTCAATCTTCAAATAATAATAAATAATAATGAAAGGTCAGACTAATAACTGTATATATCTTATAAAATAAATATATTTATTAATATGAATAAACAATATTTTATTTATTCTTAAACTTTTTAAGGATGCTACTAAGTTGATCAGATAGTGTTATCATTTATAAAATCTATATTTACTATATTTTATAACTTTATTATACCAAAGTCTAAAAAAGATAACTCAGCATACAATTTCAATTACAAATAAATTTATTAAATGTTAATTAAGTAAGTAAATATATTTGAGTTGGTTTTTGGTATATTCCTATTGAAAAAGAGTTAGCTAAAATAATATAGGCATATGTGTAAACATAGCAGATTTTTTTATATTGAAATATAGATATAAATATTTTATTTTAGATTTATTTGTAGATGTTTGATTTGTTGTTGATATGGTGAACCTTTAATCTAAAGAAAACTTTTAGTAATTAAACTAACTTTTTTAACAAATTGATTTATTAATATAATAATTAAATATGTATTATATATAAATAGATCGTAATATAAATTGTTTATTTTTGGAAATAAAATACAAATAAAGGTTTGAAACAGATAAAATAATGTATATATTCCAGTACGCATGCATATTAATCAGTAGAAGTTATAAATTATAAAATATAGGTAGAAAGTAAAATAAAATTACATATTATTTATTTAATAGATTCTTTTCAAAGTATACCTATCAGCATATTTTATAAAAATAGACCATCATTAATATAAATTTTTAATTTTGTACTAATGGTAAATATTATTTTTGTATTTTTATGGCAATTAGTTATCAATGCTTTAATAATAAATAAATAAATAAATATTTTATTATTTCTTTCTATTTTTATAAAAACAATAATTAAGTATTCTGCTTACAAATTCATAATTTAAAGTAAAATAAATACACAATTTAAAAAATAGAATAAAATAAAAATATTTTTTGTAATTCTTCTGCAAAATCTGTCTGTTTAACTCAAAATTGCATCTAAATCAAAAAATGCTACAATATTATATTTTATATTTAAGTAAGGTCTCTTATTTATCATTAATTTTTTTAAGATTTCGTCTAAAACGATTCTATTGAATTTAATTCAAATCTTTTGAATTCCTTATTTTTTCCATTATGAACCGGAAATTGTGGTGATAATCGTAATGATATTCATGCACCAGTTTATATTTAATATTTTAATTTAAATTATTTGTTTTAAATGGTCAATTTATAAAAAAAAAATTTAACAAATAGGAAATTTTGTACAAGTCAAAAGTAAATCTTGTGACAATCCGAATGATGGAGTACTCGTGAAATGCACGTTCTGCGCCGGAGTGGACTTTCCTCCACGAAGGTCCCCGGGAATCAATACGGCTGATTCGCGACCAAATCTCGAAAAGGCGAGTACCTTACCAGACCATGAAAACTTTAGAGAGAATCAGATAAAGCACAATTTTCGCTTCACTGTGGTTATGAAATGAAATGTTAATTAGAATCCTATTTCTATTTAAATTGAATTCTCATTCATTAAAAAAGAACATGTTTCTCTCAATAATTCTATCATAACCTATCCACTGGAGAAAATATGACATGACAATTTTGGAAAGGTAAATTGAATAATCAGTAACACATAAATAGAATACTTTCAATTGAAAAATATAAAATTAATTTAATGACAATCTATAAATATTATACATTATTTATTTTTATTTTAATATTTATTTAGTATGATTTTTTTAATTATTAATTTATAACTGGACCCGAATAAGATTTCATTAATTATTTTATAGGTCTATTCTTGAAATGAATTTAAATTAATCTTAAAATAAATTTTACAATAAACAGGGAAATTTATAGTTTAATTTTAGTTCAAATCTAATGCAATCGAATTTTATGAAATATTTTGAATGTTATGATTAATAATTACTTGATTAATAATCCCAAAATTAAAATATTTTATTTGAATAATTTTTTATTAATTATTTAAATTAAAAATCGAACACAATGTTAATTATTGTAATATATAGATATATATATATAATAAATTTATTCAAGTTTCATTATTATTAAATTTATATAGATATAGTTAGATTTATATTAAGTAGTTTTATTATTGGAAAATTTAAAAGTAATATGTATGCAGTTTTGTGATCAGTTCAATAAATTCGAAAACGAAATTTCATACATACATAATTCTATAAAATTAAAAAAAAAAAAAATTGAAATTTGGGTTGAATAGATATGTGTGTCCGACTAAGTTAAAAATTACTATAAATGGATTCATGAAATTTTGCATTTGAGAATTAGTATATAAAAGACCGTATAATATTTAATGAGATTAATGTATAAACTGGCTAAATAAGAGTTTAGATTTCGAGGAATATTAAAATTTACAGTTAAAGAAAAAACAAATATAAACAAATACAACAAAAAAAAAATACTTATATTTCGTTGCAAAATGAAATGTAAATAATAATTCTTAGATAATTTTGAATATTAATTTTCTATTATATCCATGAAATTCCCCAAAAAGGAAATTATACTTGAATACAAGAAAAGTTTTTTTTAATACTTATTGGTTGAATTTTTATTATTCTAACTGCTTTTTTTTAAGGATGGAATCTAGAAATTAAAAAAAATCTAAATAAACTACTTTTACTGTTTAAAGTTAGATTTCAATTTTTGTTCAAATATCAATAAAATCTTTTTGAAAATTGCAAATGAAATATAAATAAACCAGAAAAAATACTAGATGAGAATATAATGAATAATGTAAAACTAATTTGTTTCCCTATCATACTTGGTGCCTTTATAAATAAAAAAATACAAAAATTCTAAATAATAAAGATAAAAATAAATAATCGTAAGTTAAAAGAAAAGTAATATCTTTTTTTGCTTTTTAAATTGCCTTTTATGAAGTGAATTTGATATGCTCGATAATTTATAAAGACAGTTGACTCTCATTTAATATGCAATCTAATTTAAATGTTTATCAAACGAATGAGCTAAGAGGATGGAGGAAAACAAATAACCCCAGGGGAGGTTTTTTTTTCTAAAGCTCTTTTTCGCTTGCTGTTGACAAATAAACAGGTTTTATATCAATAAAAGTTAAAATCAAAATAAATAATTACATAATTAAATTAATCATTTTTCATTATGATGATAGTTTATATAATAAAATATATTAATATTTTGTAGAAAATTTGAATTATAATTATATAAATATAAATATAAATCTTGAATATTATTTTAATTTATTTTGTTTAATATAATTAAATAACTTTCGAAAATGAAAATAAGTTTGATACTCCCTAACTATGTATTTATGTTATGGGATTGGTAGATAGCTAAGTTTTTTAAAGCTTTATAATTTTCCCTCGCCCATTTCAATATTCTATGAGCTACAGATTAGTTTTATTATTGGCCAAATCACACGATCCGCAATGAAATAAATGTATCTTTACATTCTTTCAACTGAAGAACAAAATATAATTATTCAACAATTTGTTATTCATTTTTATATTTTGTTTTTTTTATTAATCTCTCTATAGGGAGTTATAAAATTTTACAAGGATTCATTTAAATAATAATCAATAAAATAATAATAAAATTCAAAAATATGATAATATAATTTTAGATTACCATTTAGTAAGGGATTTATTTTAAAAAATATGTATATTAAATTTTTATTGTTTTAACAAATTTGGATTTATACATTTGCCTTACATAAATATTACAAACTTTACATAGATATATAAATAATTTGATCATTTTTAATCCGAAATGAAATATAAATAAATATTTTAACTTATTTGAAATATATCTACTAAAATATAAAAATAAAATTAATTTATAAAATTTTATCTTATGTCAAATTTCTATTTTCTTCGAATTTCTTTTTTATAAACTTTTACTTAATTTGGGATGTACATTTTTTTATTTTTTCAGTATCTTGAGAAAATTTGAAATGGATAAAAAATTAATAAAAAACATTTTCCTTGTTTATCATAATATATTATATAAATATTATATTAATTTAAAAGATACTCATAAAATTGCCTAAAACTAGCTCGATTTTATAAAATTAGCTAATAATATTAATAATATTATATATATAAGACTAGCCCGATTTTATAATATTAAGTATGTTTAAACAACTTAAAGATCATGCAATATCAACATAATAATTTAAATAATTTTTTGTCACTTACCTCTGAATATGATTTTTCAATCGCAGATCTTTTTATTGTATATGACCTGAAAAAAAATAATGAAAAACCACATTATGAAAAATTTAATTAAAAATAATTGTATAAAGTATTGAGATGATAAACAAACATTGTTTCTTATTTAATTAAAAGATTGTAATTGAAAGTTGTTTGTTGACTTGAGTCATATTTTTAATTTAAATTAAATTTTATTTAATTGTGATAAGAAATGAAAACTTAAATAATATAATATACACGGGTATTTCTATATAATATTAATTAACAATAAGTTAACCTAAATTATATCTAATATTTTTAAAATTAACTAATTTTTAATTATAAAATCAATTAATTTATTCTTCTAAAATATTAAAGAATATAAAAGGATTAATATTATTGATTTTTTGTTTAACATGGATAAAATTAATCCTAGTAATCATTAGAGATTTTTAATTTATGATAACCAGCATAAGTGGTCGTTAAATTACATTTAGTTAAAAAGAGAATACTGTATGAATCTTTAAATAAAAGAAAAAATCTAACGAACTGGGCATTATTTTAACCAGATATCAAACAAATTTAGATATAAGTGTATAACATTATTCTCTAATGGCAGTATTTAATGCTATATATACAATCATTTAAAAATTTTATATTTTCTTGTATTTTTCTTTAATCACATAATATTTTTCTTGTTTTCAAAACTTTAATAAATTTATATTAAATCTATTAATTAAAATTATAAAATAAAATAATATGTATTAAATCAGAGCTTCCCAATCTTTTCTGGTTTGCTGCTCCCTAAATAATCAAATTTTTTTCCGAGGCTCCCTTAATACATCCAATTTCTATATAAATTTTTTACTTTCGTGAAAAATTGGAAAACTTTTCTTCCCTCCATCATTTCCGATGTTTCAGAGCATCGCAAAATCATCTGACCTTTTTTTTAGAACCAAAAATTTCAAGTATTAGAAAATTTAATTTAATATTTCGCGGTTCCCTAATGACGGCATCACGGCTCCCCAGCAGTGTCGCCCTAACCACAGGGCTAAATGGGCTATAGCCCCTGGGCGCAAGCCTTTTCAGGCGGCAATTTTTTATTTGCGATATAGTATTTTCTTAGGAAGAAGGGCGCATTATTTTTAGTAGCCCATGGGCGCCGAATTCCTTAAGACGGCCCTGCTACCCAGGGACCCGCGGCTCACACTTTGGGAATCACTGTATTAAATAATAACCCCTTGACATTATATTATTTGATATTATAATTAATGTATTGAATTTAAAATAGATACTAAAATAATTTATATATTATAATTTTCATTAGTTTTATTTATTATGTTTCTTATAATGGATCTTAAAAAGGTGAATAATATGATTCACCCTCAAAAACTTGTTTATTTAATTACTATGAGAAACTAATTAAAATATGTATATTAAGATAATCACTTGATAATATTGTAAATTCAGAATTATATTTCACTATTAACATAACTATTATCGTAAAATGTTAATTACTATTATTAGATTAGTAAACTCGGCATTAATATGTAAATAATTGATATGTTTTATCTATGCATGTTTTACCTACAAGATTTTATTAATAGCTATTCAATATACAAGATTTTTTGTTAATAATGAATTTTCAATATAGGGGTCAATGTTATGTGAAACACATCACTATTTTAGGCTCATGTGGCATTTTGATTCACATATTTTATAAAATATATTATTTACCACAATATCGGACATGATATTATATATTATGGGAATTTTTCTAATATTATATAAGTTATTGTAATAATAAATTGATTCTAAAGCATCAAGTTATTTTTTAAATAATTTTAAAAGTAATAATTAATAAAAAATAATTATATTCGAATTAATTTATAATATTATTCTACGAAAACTAAAGGATTATTTTAAAACATAGAGAAATTAATTTAATTAAAATATTTCTATTTTTGGTTGTCTTAAAGAGTTTTGTAAATTAATTTAAGTTAATTTAAATCACAAATAAATTTTTTTTCTGACGTTACGTGTGAATAAAACGTAAACGAAAGTATTAACTTCATGATCATAATTTTTATGGTTTTTAATGATTTTGGATGAGGGTGAACGAACGCTCTAGAATTGCAATGTTTGCATTTAACCCCTTCAAGATAGGCAACCAACAATACAATTATAAATACCATATTTTTATAAAAATAAAGTAAATAATAATATAAAGATTGTAATATAAATGTTAAATTCTAAAGTGTTTTTATTTTATATTCTTTCTTTTCTTTCTTCGTTTTGCTCACTTAGAGAGCGCTTTTGAACTTGTTGATCTGGACTGATGTTGCTTTTCTCTTCTTCTAAAATTTTTATATTTTAATATTTATACATATTAATATTACTAGTATTTATATTAGTACCTGGTTCACCGAGCCGCCGCTCGGTACTTTAAAAAAATTATTTCTTATGAATTATGAATATTTACGATTAAGATTATTTAAATTAAATAAACAAGAAAAGATATGAAACAATTTCAAATAATTTAAATGTATTTATTAATGCAATAAAAAACAGATAAGGATATAACATAAATAATATTAATTTTATTTTATTAATAATATATTTTGTATATAAGATAGCGCTAGCTGGCGTAGTTGCTGACGTCATATAAATTTAAATTATGAAAAACTAATGAAGATGATTTTTCCCGAGGCTGAAACCAATACAGATCGATTTTTCTTTAAAAAAATTATCTTTGGTGTCAATTTCAAAAAAGCCTTAATATTTCAAAAATACAAATATATATATATATAATTTTTGCTAGTATAATAAGATAAGATAAAATAAGATAAGGTATATAGGCCAAGAAGAGAATGACACTGCATCGCCGCGCCAATCTTAACTTGGCCCTGGCGGGCGGTATCTCGGGATGTGATCAGTAATTTCCCCCTTAATTTTTGCACAATACACTTTGTCGCCCTTAACTTACACAGGGAGTAACAACTATAAAAAACCTCTGAAATGTTAACATTCCACGAATGGATATAACCTATCTAGAAGATTGCCCTCTATGGGGTAAAGGTGTTTAATTATCATTACAACAATGGGTCCTATCAATCATTTTTACCTTGATTCTCTGGGTCGGAGGTCACTATATTTTATTTCAAGTAGCTTCTCAAATATGATCAAGCAGGCTGGATGTACCTGCCACCAAACCCCAAAATAGATATTCTTAATTATTGAATTTTCCTAGCCAGGAACGAGGATTGAAGTCTGAGTATTAATTAGAACTAATGACTTGAAGGTTTACTTTTGGATTGAAAGTTGTTATAGCAAGATTTTTAAATAATTTAATTATAATCAGGCATGAGAGAGAAAATAAATAAAATTATGAACGTCCAGTTCTCTCTTGCGTATTTAATACGAGGACTGAAATTGCTCTTCTGTGGACAAATTAGTAATAATTTCTAATAAAAAATTCTGAATAAAAACGTTTTTCTTAAAATTCTGCCATCAAGAATTTTAAATATCAATATTTTTAAAGAATTTTAAATTTTTACTTTCTTTGTTTATTTTATGTAATTAGTTTTTTTAAAATTATGTATGAAAACTGTTTCAAATATTTGAAATAAATAATAATGAATGTAACAAAAACTTAGGTGGATAGATTCTTGAAATATATATATATATATATATATATATTATAATAGAATACTAAATTAATTTAAAAAAGATTAAATAAGAACTTTAGGATAGATTAAATAAAGTTAATTATAGTATATATAATTTATTATTATTTATCTGTAAATTTTTTTATTAAATCTTCATTTATTATGATTATATTAATTTTATAAATAAACTAATATACTAATGTAAGATTGAACTAATAAAAGCAATAATAATAATAATAATATTTAACCTTTTAAAAAAAATGTCATTTATTTGAACTCAACCTTACTTTTTATTGAATTTTAAGCAGCAGCTACATAGACTTCTTCATGATAAAAATAACAAAGATTTTAATTTAAAAGGGTTGACAGCTCTCAGATGTGTCTTTTGATTGTCTTTATCAAAATCATTCTATAAATATAACATCATTGCTATTTGCATCTTTATTTATTCTTTTCATTTTACAAAGGTTATCTGAAATTGTGAATATTTAAAATGATAATAAAAACTTTATTTTTAATTAATATATTTATTATTAAAATATAAATTTATAAATGGTATTTAAAGGAATATTTTCCCTTTTAATTTTATTTAAGTTTACTTACGAAACACGCAAAGTTTCGAATTCCAATATTTCCGATATTTACTTTATATTGAAAATTACTTTGTATAATGTTTGCTTTCTATTAAAAGATAAATATTCTATTTTATATGCCTGATAATTAATAATATTTTTTTCAGATAATTATAATTTTATTGAATTAACTTACTTCTAAATTTTTATAATTTCTTGCCTAAATTTTTCCATCATTTTATCAATTAATTATGTAAAACATGTATTCTAAATATTTCTCAATGGATTTGTGTCTAAATCTGTATCTATAATTGTATTATTATGTCATCAACTCATATAACTGTCAATTACAAATCTTGTTGATGATTCTTGGATTATTGATATAATAGTCTCTTCCATTTGTATATTATATGTCAAAATTTTCAAAAGATGATCATCAAAGACTATCACATGATTTACTATTACGATTGAATATACAACGATGAATTTAAATATTTTTAATCAAAAAATATTTATAATTAGAGATGGATTGTTTTTGAATAAACGGGTCAAAATTAATGAATGAAAATTTTTATTCCCTCCTTATGATGAGAGGATTGTATTTGAACGAGGAGCTGGGATGAATACTTGTGATTGGATGGTCATACAGAAAGAAATCTCAAGAAGCAAGCGCTAAGGTAGCAGTTGAGCAACTTCTTAGGTAGCTGCTCTAAACAGCTTATTTAATCAAATGTTCTGCTAAATAGCGGTTGCATCTTAAAATTACTTTCAATGTGACCGTTCAATCACAATTCTACATCTCGATTCCTTGTTCAAACATCGGTCGGCATTCGTGATAAGATTGGTACATTAGGAGAAAATAAAAATTGTAGTTCATTAATTTTAAAACGTTCATGTTTGCATTCCTCCAATTATGCAAAATAATATTTTTGAATGAAAACTCTTGAAATGACATTTCTATATAGATTTATAATATAATTGTAATGTATATTTAGTTGTAATTGTATTTTTACTATTGTTTATTTAAAGTATTTATTATTTGCTTTGTATAGCATTTATTATTATTTTTTAATTAAATAAAATAGTGCAGCTATAAAATTATATTTAGTTATCTTTTATGTATAGTCTTATAATAATACTTATATATATAGTTAACATCTTCATAATAAATTTCTCTGATTTTTACCGACCAACTATAGGAAGAGAAGGAATTGTTTTCCCACCAAATTTCACTTGTGAATATTTTTACACATCTCCACGAATTATTCATTTTGTTAAAAGAAAAAAAGTATTTTTATCATGATGTCTGTCGTCTGTCCGTCCGTTGTGTGTCCGTTCTTTGTCTGTATAGACGTGTATAGCTTAACGGATTTTGATAAAATTTGGTATATTTACTTAATGCATCAATAGCCGGAAGTGGTAGTTTCCAAAGTAATAATTTTATATTCATTGTCGGAAAATATTTCACTTAAAATATAGTAGTGATAAATAATTGATTAATTTAACTAAAAATAAAAACCAAGGTAATATAATTTAATCATTTTAATTCAAGTTTTTCGATTTTTAAAAATAGTTTTAAAACTAATAGGAAAAATAATAAAAATGAACGTATCTTCAAAAGGAAGGTTAAAAAAGAACGGTCTATTAAAAGGAACGAATTTGTGTTCATTTCTATTCCAAACATATTATAACTAAAATAAATTGAAATAAATTAAAGTAGAAAACATAAAAAATGTATGGTCAAAGCAGGCTGTATTAATTTTGTTTCGAAAATACGATATAGAACTTGATATTTAGATTTTCAACCCAAATCTGATGACATCCCTTATCCATGGAATTCTGTTTCTTTTAGTTTTGATTATTTAAATTCATTCTTTAGTTCATAATATCTTAAATCTTGACAACTAGACATTTGGATATTTTATCAAAAGGATTTTCTTTTTGAACTTAACGCATATGATTTTTTTATTAAATTGTATATTTTTAAATAAAAATCAATAGCAGAAGTAGTCTTCGAGAAATTGTATTGACATGGCGTGAAAGTGAAGTTGGAATATGTAACATAAAAAAATAATGGCAAATTTACTTATTGAAATTTATGTATTGTTTGTTTATGTTTAAATAAAAGTCACATTGACAAGCTTCAGTTTAACTTTCTTTCAAAATATGTCTTCTAACTTGAAGTTTATAGACCACAAATAGTTATTCATAAATAAATTGTATTATATATTGTGCTGATAAATGATTAGGTTAAACAATTGAATATAAAATAAATATTTATGAAAAATTATTTCCGGGTTATTTTCACATTTAATTATGAGATTTGATTCTCGACATCGATCTCGGGCTGTCGACAGGGGCACCGGTGTTCTTAGTGCCAACGATTCTTCGGAGCTTCGGAACACAGTAAGTCCAAAATCTTGCCCGCCCATTTAACCCAAAATCCCAACATCGACTCTTGATCACACAGATTCCCGGAAAAAATTCCTTCCTAAATAAATTCTCTTGAAAATGGCCCCAAAATGGACAGAGAAACGTCGAGATTCAAATCTCTTAATTAAACTTGAAAATAAACTGGAAATAATTTTTCATAATAATAAAAACTTTCATGGAAACCTAAACGAACAAATATATATATATATATAAAATTTCATAAAATTTATTTTTCTAGTTTATATAAAAAATGTCCAAAATTACCTCTGGGATCCTAATATTAATATAATAAATAAATGTAACATAACATTTATCATAGATTGTTTATTTTGTTTTTCATGATTATAGAATATGAAATTTAAAGAACTATCTTTTACAATTAATTCAGAATTTGTATTATAAATGGTTATA
The DNA here is from genome assembly GCA_963082975.1 of Labia minor. Classification (NCBI taxonomy): domain Eukaryota; kingdom Metazoa; phylum Arthropoda; class Insecta; order Dermaptera; family Spongiphoridae; genus Labia; species Labia minor. The sequence continues at coordinate 26,466,365 of OY720347.1, read as the reverse complement.
AATGTTTTTCAAGTATGATTTAATCATAATTTTTAATTTATTTGATTTTAAATGAGATTAACTTACCGTATATCTTCTAATAAATCACATTCATGTTGATTTTTCAACAAAAGTTTCGCGATCTGTTCTGTGTGAAGATTCTTGAGGAACTTGGCATAGTTGCCCTGAAAAATAAAAATTAATTATTAATTTCAAATTCTCAATGAATATTAAATATGTACAATACATATATATATATATATATATATATATATATATATATAAATTCTTAAAACATATCATTAATAATTTAGAGTTAATAAGAACTTATATTTGTAATAGAGCAAAAAAGAATATATGCCTTAAAATTCATAAAGTTCATGAATGTTATATTTTTTTAAAGTGAGTTAAAATATTTAAATAAGTAATAGTTTCTCTAAAAAATGTTTAGTTAATAGAAAAAATAGGAAAAATTTTGATATTATTTGATTAAATTTTGCAATCATCACTTGAGACGCTTATCTTGTGGTAAGACATTCTGAGTTTTAGCTTGGTATTCATTTTGTCAGTTTTTTTATTTTTTTCATTGACACTGATATTTAGAATAAGAAAGATCTTAAGTTTTTGTTTTGAATTTATGAACAAGAGAATTAGATTTGGCGATCTTGCTTTATCAAAATTCAAATATTGATCATTCACAGGTAGAGCAAATAAGATATAAAGAAATATTGAGAACCAAATCCTACTTTTGTATTTTAATTCGTCTGAACTAACCTAATAAAAAATGTTTGTTGTTTTTTATAATATACATTTTTAAATGATAATCTATGTACGAGTATCAATCTAGAATAATAGAATAATGAAAATAATTTTTTATCATATAACAGATTCACATCGTGTATGCAGAAATAGAACTTGTGAACGTGTGTCTATTTATTCATGATTTCTTACTGTAAAAAATTGATAAAAGTTTCTCCCTAAAGAGTAGTTGAATAATTTTGTATCATGTCTCTTTTTATCGTAAGATTTTTACTTTCACCTATATAAATAATTCTAACAAATTTTATATTTTATGAAATTCATATTACACGATATAATACACAGGATTCTTTCTGAAGAGCTTTTTCTTTTAGTAAAATCAAATCAAATTAAAATTTATTTAAAAAATATATATTACAAGCCACATTTAAAAAATATTAATTTAGTTATCAAAATTTAAATGTTAAATAAATTATTTAATTATTTTAATTTCTTGCCAAATATTATCTTATTAATTATATTTTTCTATATATAATTTAAATTTGAATCATTTTATTATTAAGATTATTGTATTGTATTATATTATTTTATATATACCACATTGTACGAGCCAGTGTGTTAGTTTTACATGGTAATATGTCAAAGATTATCCATTCATTCAACCCAAATACCCAACATTGATTCTTGTGTGTGGTCACAAAAACTGAGATACATAATTCCAAAAATTCTATACACAATTCTATATACAGTGGTACCTCGACATACGAGCTTAATTCGTTCCAAGACCTTGCTCGTATCTCAAATTGTTCGTATCTCAAAGCACTTCGCGCCATTAAAACTAATAGAAAAGCTTTTAATCCGTTCCAGTCCCCAAAAATCACCTTAGTTTTGTTTTTTGTATGCTATTTTAAATCAAACAAATGTCTTTACGAGAAGGAACATTTATTTAAAAACAACAAAAATAATAAATAATAATAATAAAAAATAATAAATAAAAATAAGAAGAATTTAAAAAAAAACAAATATCATCGCTTGTCTTTGATTTTTTCGCCTCCCCTTGCTCATCTTGTTCTGCAAAGCGTTTTACAAAATTGTCTAAGGAAGTTTGTTTTTTCCTCCCCTTCAGGGTATTGCGAAAATGATTGAGACAGGTTTCGTTAAATAATTCCGAAGCCCGACCAGTTGCAACCTTTTCGGGGTCGTTTTTATCTACAAATTCAACAATTTTCTCCCACATTCCTAGGATCTCTTTAATTTCTTTTGAAGAGATAACATTTTCTGTTTCTGGCGCCTCTTCAGAAACTGTGTTTTCTTGGGTCACAACATCATTCTGTGTTTGTAGGTTTTGTAACTCTTCAGTTGTAAGCTCCTTAAAATGTTGCTCGACGAGTTCGTTTACATCATTTTCATCTACTTCTAGACCCAAAGAAACAATCTCTTCTATTTCTGACACTTGAGATTCAGATTCTGCAATGATCCTTTCAGTTACAGCGTCAGGCCATAGCTTTTTCCATGCAGAAATTAATGTTCTTTTTGTGACACCCAGCCAGGCCTGATCAATAATTCTTAGACATGTCACTATGTTAAAATGGTCTTTCCAAAACTCTCGAAGGGTCAGGTTTGTACTATCCGTCACTTCAAAACATTTGCGGAACATGTGCTTTGTGTACAGCTTCTTAAAATTAGAAATGCGGGGGCAAATTGGTGCCGTGTGCATCGTCACGGGGTGCTCGTATCTCAAATCTTGCTCGTATCTCAAAGCAAAATATCGATCGGTTGGCGGCTCGTATCTCAAAACACTCGTATGTTGGGGCACTCGTATGTCGAGGTACCACTGTATATATATATATAGTTTTAAATAGTAGATATATTATAAAAGATAATCATTTTATTTCAATAAGTTGGTTAATTTACACATATAAACATGATAATAAATTTGTTTATTGAAATCCTATGATGACAAATTCCCTACCATAATGAAATATTAATCTCCCACTGATGATCATCAGTAGTCAAATCAAGATCATTCTCCGAGATTAATAATTCATTGACAATACAATTAAAACAATTTTCCTATATTTTCTTGATATAATTTTTAACTAAATTTTCTAGCTATTTTTACTGGATAAGTACTAATACATTCAACTAATCCCTTTTCTTCAAGATTAACTATAAGCCTATTAGAAAGAAGAATATACTTTTTATATACTTAATCCCAAAACTTGTTCAAAATCTCTTTTAATTAAATTTTGTAAACTCTTTGACGATTTAACAAGATAAAATTGAACAGTTCATTATTTTTCATTAAATGTATAAAGGATATATTTGGGTAATATATTATATTACTCTTAATATTCACGTATCCTATTATCTATACCTTAAATTAAGAGCATTAACAGAGTGAATACTGATCAAATTCATATCTAAATGTAGTTATCTCTTAATAATTATTATGTTCCATTATATATAACCTGTTCTATTCTTGTTTATATCCATTTTAAATAGTCAAATATAATACCTATTTTTAGTATTTATTGTTATAAATACCCTTTATTTAATAATATGAACAAATAATTATTTAATCTATTTAATTTATTTAAAAATAATTAAGCAATATTCTAAAATTGATATTAATCATTTATTCTCAAAACACAAAGGATATATTTTAAATTTAAAAATGATATAAATAATATTCAAAATATATAGGAAAAAGGTAAAATCATTCAACAATAATTGATAAAATTTATTAGATAAATAAATATAATATTGTAATTGATATTTAGTGAAAGAAATTGTAATATTTGATTTTTAATGTTGATTACCAGGCGTAATATTTCAACAGCAAATGATTTAATGAAATAAATCGATCAAATGCAGGCGTTGCGCATTACAGAACGAAAGATGAGATCGTCCAGTTTCCCATCCATATCCATGGAATTGAATAATAAATGGATTCATTTTTTGATAAATTACATTTATTTAAAATATTATATTAAAATATATATTTAAAATTTAATAAAAAAAAACGAGAAAGTAATGATTTTTTTTTTTTGAGCAATAAATAAATAAATATTATTTATAAATTATTTTTACTTTTCAATCAGAAAAATTTCTAAATTTCTAAATTTTCGAGGGTAAAGTAGTTATAATGCCGTTTGATTTCCGGTATGCGTTCTTTCACAGATCTTCACGTATCAGTTAATTGCAAAATTCCAAACAAACTGTAAAACCGATCATAACCAAATTTTATATTTAAGTTTCTATTGGGATGCTAAAAACCTGGGGATATTTAAATAAAAAAAAATAAAATGGCCATATAAAATAAAAACTATAAAATAAATTAATAAAACAAACTTTTAGTATACACGCTTTTTAATCAAAAATGCCCTAAAAATTAGAAAATAAAATATTAATTAAACCTTGAATATTATCCTTTACATATGCCCAACAAAAAAAGCGTGGGACACATTTCAACATAAGTAGTAGGTAAAGAATTTAATATTATTATATGTTTAGGTTTAATTAATATTTTATTTTATTTTAATTTTTTATTAATTTATTTTCAAGTGTTTAGTTTTTTATATATTTTTTTAAAAATATTTTATTGTGGTTTGTCAGATGTAAAACATCTAAGCCTTTTCTAGATGAAATTGATTATGCAAGTTAATAAGTTGTACTATGCCACTATGCGACTCTGAGTTCTTTTGGGAATCAAAGAACAACACAAGCACATTGTAAAATGTATAGATAATATAAAATATAAAAAAATGTAAATATGCATATAAATATAACATTGTATTAACATCAATCATTTAAATTCACAAATTTGAAAAATTCAAAATATTTATTTTTGATTATTGCAGTGTCATCTACTTTAAATATAAGTTTCAAATTTAGGCGAAATCGCTCAACTAGAAGTGGGTTCACATCCAATTACAAATTTTGAACATTACAGACATACAGAAAAGTAAAGTTAATAAAAAGCGTATAAAAATATAGAAAATTCTATATGAAACCATTTATGGAGAATTTTATTTAATATAGATATAAAAATACAATTTCAAAATCAATTTTATTTATAAATATAATGAAATATATAGACATTTCTACAATAAAATAAACTAAAGTTACAATAATGAATTTTCAAGTAAAAAATTATTTTATTTTTTTTATTTCACTTTTTCTAACCATCATTTCTTTTATTTGAATTTTTATTTATTTTTGTTATTGGCCTTCAAAACCTATTCTATCCATGCCAACAGATGTATAAAATATTATTTATTTTTATATTTGTTTTTACTATCTCGCTAGAGATAGTATTGCGATCACGAAAATTTTCGATGTTGAGATTTTGATGTTTTTATACGTTTTGAAGGTTCCTGAATCATTTTCACTAAGGTTGAAAAAAATGTCTGTCTCTCTCTGTGTGTGTGTATGTGTATGTAGGCAAGATTACGCAAAAACGGTTTGAGCTAGAATGATGAAATTTGGTACATGGACATTATTCAAAATTCATAGTTTTCTATCAACTTATGAGAAACCGGAAGAGGGTCATTAACTACAACGTTTTTTTTTTTCTTCCAAAGTGACCGTAAAAATAAAGATATATGTTTGATAATAATTAATAATTGTATAAAACAGCTATATATAGAATTTCAGCTTGATTGAATCGCTGAAAGTACCAGAATTAATTTTTTAACACTGCAAATCTCACGCGCCAACACGTGATGTGGTGCCATCAACAAAGACCCAAACATGCGCTGGTTTAATAAATATTATTTATTATTTTCAATTTATAATTTAAATAATTTAATTTAATTTAAATTAATATATGTTATTTAATCCAATTCAAATTTGCGAGTTAGTCGAGTGGAGACACTCCAGATTTTTTAAACTTTGTGAGCTTTCGATTATCATTGAATTAAAACATGTGATTATATTAATTAATTAGATATTTATATTATAATAATATATAAAAGTTAACTATATGATTCTGATTTGTTAGGTATGAGGTAAAAATAATATTTCTAAATTTGATATCAAGTCTGATATGATCCCGTTTTATATTTATTTTCAATTTAATTTAAAAAATTATATATAAATTAAACCGTTGAATTGAAAATAATCTTTTATCTTATATTGATAATCATGAATGAATATTAATCTCCCAACAATATAATATTTATGCTTTTTATTATATAAAGGTTGAGATTATTTTGAGTTAAAAATAATAGAATGTGAGAATCATATATTGATTTATAAAAATATTGATCAGAGTTTTGTTAAAGTCTTATTTGAAAGAAATATTTACAATTTCCTGTTGTTCTCTTAAAGACAAATATAGTTTGTCTTTTAAAAAGTGATTCAGTGATTGATTTATCTTTAATTATACAAATTATTATAAAATTAAAATATAATATTTATTTATTTAAATAAATAATTTGATCGACATGCAAAAACAGCAATAAAAAAAAATAAATCAATCAAAAATTTGATTACACTTTCTTAAAAAGTAAAAATGAGCCCTTCAATACTATTGTCATGTTACATAATTTTATCAGTTGATTGTATTCTTTTTGCAAGGTCCAATTCAATTTTAAAAAAAAATTTATTAAATTTGTATAACAACATATTATTTTCATATTTATATTTAATTTTTTTTATATGATATCCAGAACAAATCTATTCTTATATGATATTGTACTTATAATTGAGAAAAATATGAAAGTTAATCGGGCAAGCCACATTATTTAGAAAGGTCTTTTACTAAAAAACAAGATTTTCAATGAAATATGCTTATTCCATTGTAAAATGTTAATTGTTTAAATAAATTGGGCATAGTTGTATAGAATAAATAAATAAATAAATAATGAAATAAGTGTATAAATAATAAGTCATTTTAATTTAATATTAATACCGGAATCGGGTCTGCAGATACAATATATTCAAATGACATTTAATATTCCAGAAAATTTGTCCATTATTTATTTCTCTCTTATCTTTGTAAAAATTATTTTTTGTTTAAATAACTTATAGGATGATCATTTATTCCCATGCTCGTACTCAGAATCACCGCTCTCATCCCTTCCACGAATTAAAATGATTATCGAACGTAAATAATGTTTTTCTATAAGACAGATAAGTTAGCAAAGACAAATTGAACATATTACGTGATGTCTACATGGATTAATTACAATTTTCTGCTAACATTTTAATGAAATTATTGAAGGGTTTTTTTTTGTTTACTTATATTAATCAAGTAAATTTTTTACTATTAAAAATTTGTTTATTTATGTTTGATTTATTATCTATTAATTCTATAATTGATAAGGTACAGCTGACTTTTGCCGTCTAAGCGGGATAGCGGTATTATATGATCAGTACATCGAGTCCTTTCATCTTGATTTTCTTGATGGGAGACCACCACTTTTTATTTCAAGTAGCTTCCTAATTTTGATTATGTAGAATGGGTAGACATCGTTTCCTTAGACAAGCTAAAGAGAAATTATCCTGCAAAGCATGAAACTTGAACCACTAAGTTAAAAGACAAGCATGTTGTCGAATAACGGTAAGATACCCTAACTACAATATAATAATAATATAATATTCAAATGAGATAATGAAGTATCTAATTAGGGGATATACGAGGTGTGTTCGAAAAGTAAAATGACTTTGTATTTTTAAGAAAAAATATTTATTTATTTATCAATATTTATGTTGTCCCTTCAAAGTAATCCCCCTCAGATACAATACACTTATGCCAATGGTTTTTCCAATCCTCAAAGCACTTCTCATAAGCACTTTTCGGTATAGCCTTGAGCTCTTCCAGCGATGCAGTCGTATTTTAAGAAAAAATATTTATTTATTTATCAATATTTATGTTGTCCCTTCAAAGTAATCCCCCTCAGATACAATACACTTATGCCAATGGTTTTTCCAATCCTCAAAGCACTTCTCATAAGCACTTTTCGGTATAGCCTTGAGCTCTTCCAGCGATGCAGTCTTTATCTCCTCAATCGTTACAAATCTCCGTCCTTTCATAGGTCTCTTTAGTTTTGGGAACAAGAAAAAGTAACATGGGGCCAAATCCGGTGAATATGGTGGCTGAGGTATGATTGTGGTGTTGTTTTTGGCCAAAAAATCTCTCACAAGCAAAGATGAGTGAGTAGGGGCATTATCGTGATGCAAAAGCCATAAATTGTTTTTCCACAATTCTGGACGTTTTCTTCGTATTGCTTCTCGCAAACGGCGCATAACTTCAAGATAATACTGTTTATTGACCGTACGACCATATGGTTAGAACTCCTGATGCACCACGCCATGGTAATCGAAGAAAACAGTGAGCAAAAGCGTCCAGAGCGAGGCTCGCCATTGGCATCTTCCCGGCCATCTTGGAGGAGCACTTTATTTTATTTTTTACCCAAAATTTGCTGCAAATCCTTTGATCCATATTTTTCGATAGCAAAAAACTTATAACCTTTAAAACACTTATAACCTTTACGCCTCTCACAACCAAACAAAAAATGTTATACTCTTGAAACTTGGTACAGATGTTCTGGAAGAGTGTATCAACATAACAAAACAAAAAAAATCGATAATCGAAAGTACGTTGCCCGCGAAAGTCACCTTACTTTTCGAACAACCTCGTATATCTTAATATACCGGAACTCAGGGCTTTAGGAAATGTTAACCTAATATTATATGAACCATTTATATAATAAATATTTTCAAAATTAATTTAATTTAATAAATATTAAACTATAAAATCAACGAAGATGATAAATTATTTATGAATAGGAATATAATTTTCATATTCCTTATATGCTCAATAGAAAAAATCACCCAGAAAAATAATCTTTAAATAGAAAAGTTATTATACCTAATATTTTTTTCCTTCAATGAAGTTTATTAATTATTAAAACGCTCTTAGAATTTGATACGAATTTTTTAAATATTTATTTTCTTTACTGTTCTTGGAAAAAATTTATTTCTTTTTAACACATTGAAAATATCTTTAAATTTAAATAAGAATTAATTCAATCTTATTATATTATTTAAATATTGTAATAAATAATTTTTATTTTCATTTTTTTATGAAGAAAAGTAAATTTGTTAAAATAATTTAGTTTCCAGAAAATATTTAAATTTTTCAGTTTTATTACATAAGTATTAATTTTCATGTAGAAAATCAATTAAATTAAAAACACTACTGTGGAAAATTATGAATAATTTTTAGTTTTTCTTATTTAAGTACTTATTTATATTAATATTTATAATTGGTGTCAGCAAATAAAGGAAAAAATTAAATAATTATCTAAATAAATTTCTATAAATAAAAGTTAAATAAAAAATTTTAAAATATTTCATAATTAATCTTGATGGCGGAATTGCTATTCATGTACAACGAAATCAATGAACTCAAGAATATAATCCATGCATAATGGGGAACAAATTAATCATTTTGAAAGTAAAGCAACACAGTGCCGTAAATTTATAAATCATATTTCAAATTTTATTATTTACATACATAAAAAAAAATGGATATTATTTTTAGATTATAAAAAGATTAATGATACAATGGCATACCAAAGAATTACTTTTGACATCTCAGAGTCATACAACTCGAAAATTATCGATTTATCTCGCAATAGTAGCTTTGGAGGGGGAAGATGGTTCTCGGTCACGGGGACACCATTGCGGGGGTGGGATTCTTCCTAGCGGGCTATTAACCTCTTTTAAGAGATTTGCACCTTTAGAGAATCATTACTTAAAGAATTCAAAATTTATAGATGTTATTTAGAAATTTTTAAAATTAATTCATTTGATTATAAAAAATGAAAATTATTTCTTATATAAACATATATAATAGAGATATATATCATTGTTTGCGTTATAATTATATTTAGTTTTAATATTATTAATAATAATGGTTAAATATATAATTTTTATAATAACTATTGTATAATTAATATATTATATCTTTAGATTTTATATCCAGGTTCATTTTAAAAAGAGCATGAATTATTATTTTAATTCATATTTTTTAATTTTTTAATAGAGAAGATCTCTCTTCTACAAAAATTTGGTTCTAATCCTTTAGGATAATATATCAAACGTATAAAATTCTCTCTTCCTTAAAATAATTTAAAAGAATTCTTGACATTTCTTATTTGTGTGAAATAATAAATAAATTTTAAAATTACTTTATATATTTATTTTTGTTATTTTTTTTATTCTAGATTACAAATTTTAGAATCTAAATAAGAATATTGGATCAAATCTCTAATGAAATCATGCACAAGAATCATTTGCGTTCTTTTGATCAATTAATACGGTGAAAATGAAAGACGAATTAAGGTTATTTGGATGGCAATTCAAATTTATAAATGAGTAGAAAATAAATACTTAAAAATAATTCATTGAATTGCGGAACAGTTGATCAATGAGTTGGAATAATACCTTGAGGGATTTATGATAAAATCTACCTTGTGATTGGTTATGCGGTGAAATATTCTTTTTTGGGAGAAAGGGGAAAAGGAGAGGGGGAGGGGTGAGGATAGATGGCCATATGGCTGATGGAATAGATGAAGACTTGGAGAAAGGAACAACCCTTGAAGGATTAGCGTCTTACCTTCCTCGGCGGTGGCTGCATGGCCGGAGCACACGCACACGCACACACCACACACGCACGGCACGCACGGGCCGACTCGCGACTGCACGGTTCTGGCTGCTGGCCGCCTGTCGAGTATTCGGTTCGATCGATCCGATGTGGCCCCATCAGCGGCGCCTCTATCGACCCCAAAGCCGACCATGACGCGCGATGCGATCTACCGGGGGGTAACAGAACATGGTCCAGGGGTAGATCAGCGCGAAAATACACTCCCAAAATTAGCAACTAACAAACGAATATCAAATATCGTTATGTTATCTAAAATCTTGAAAGTTCTTTAATCCAAATTTGATCTTCTACATCAGTGATTCTCAACCTTTTTTTACCGCGGCACACTTTTAAAGGTTAAAAAATTTGGCGGCACACAAAGAAAAAGATAAGTGTAAAAGTTATTTACTTACCTAGAATAGACTGTGTAATATAGTTAATGATAAAATAATCAGAGGTCGGCAACCTTTTTCAATAGTCTGAAATAATATAACAGGGGTGGCACACTTGGTGATACTTAGAGCCATATTGAAAAATCGAAAATGTTTAAGAGCCTGATCGCAAAAACATTTTACCTTTTTATATATATATATATATATAAAATAAATAAGTACTTTTGCTTAATTTTAACTTTACATTTGTAAAATTTGGCGACACATTTTGAAAATCTCGCGGCACACAAAAGTTCCGCGGCACAGTGGTTGAGAATCACTGTTCTACATCCTTTATTCAAATTCATTGGTTCTTGAAAGATATGAGTTAATACAGAATAGATTGGCAGATTATAAGAAATTTAGTAAAAATTCGAATAAACATCAAACCAATATCTTGTGCTTTATGTCAATATTTGAAACATGGATTAAAGGCTTCATATTAAATGAGAAGGTTTTAAGAAAAGTTGTAGAGGAGATTTTTAAAACAGTAAAAGTAAAAACTTCAAAAGGGTTAAATTATAAAAAATAAATTACCCAATCTTTAAAATTTTTAATTTAATTTAATTTTTATAATTTTAAAATTATTTTAATGTTAAATTGACTTAAGATGAAAATCTGTAGAGGGGGGATGGGAATGACACCATAACTAACCGTACCGGGTGATAGTGACCATAGTAGTAGTAATTTTTAAATTTACCAAATCTTATAAACATTTTTAAACAAAATGCTACTCCAAATAATTTATATTCAAAGACAATATTAGATTTCTATTAATTTACAAATATATTAGATTTGTAAAGATAAAGGAAATAAATCAAACATAAATATTAAATGAAAATTAAATGCAATTAAATTTTAATGAAAAAAAAGTAAAGATAAGATGATCAATTTTTTACTATCTCGCCAGATCACGAAAATTTTCGATGTTGAGATTTTGATGTTTTTATACGTTTTGAAGGTTCCTGAATCATTTTCACTAAGGTTGAGAAAAATGTCTGTGTGTGTGTGTGTATATGTGTGTGTATGTGTGTGTGTGTGTGTGTGTATATATAGACAAGATTACTCAAAAACGGTTTGAGCTAGAATGATGAAATTTGGTACATGGACATTATTCAAAATTCATAGTTTTCTCTCAACTTTTGAGAAATGTAGCTCAACCGGAAGAGGGTCATTACTTACAACGTTTTGATTTTTTTTCCTCTAAAGTGACCGTAAAATAAAGATATATGTTTGATAATTTTTCACATAATTAATAATAGTATAAAACTGCTATATATAGAATTTCAGCTTGATTGAATCGCTGAAAGTACCAGAATTAATTTTTTAACACTGCAAATCTCACGCGCCAACACGTGCCATGGTGCCATCAATAAAAAGCCAAACATGCGCTGGCTTAATATTTATTATTTATAATTTATAATTAATTAAATTTAATTTGAATATAATATATTATGTTATTTAATCAAATTCAAATTGCGAGATAGTCGAGTGGAGACACACCAGCTTATTTACAATGAAAAGAAGAACAATAAGTTTACGAAAAAAGTAAATAAATGAAATATTTCCCTAGCTTAAAAAATACAACAATTATGCCAACTTATTATGCTTAGAATGTGCTGTATTTGCGTTTTATAATCATTTTTTTCATAATCGCATCATCATATCTTTAATTAATTCAGAGATAAATAGGTTAGTTGTAAAATATTAAAAAGGAGGACGTTAAAAGGAAGGACAGAGCCTACCAAGGGAGGACTATCCTCCCTAAATAGTTAACCTAATAAATTTATAATCATTAAAAAGAAGATATCAAATAAAAATAGGTATTTAAAAAATTTATTTGAAATTTGAAAAATATTTAAATTGAACAGTTAATTACTTTCTTAGGTTAGTAAACTTAGAATAAATGCATACAAAAGCGCGCGATATAGTTATAAATTAAACCCTGCAAGGATTTAAAAGCATCTACTAAATCAATTAACATTAACAGGGCCGCGACGTGGGTGCAAAGCGCCCGTGTGCAAATTTTTAAAAAGCGCCCCCTTTATCAATAGAACAATAAAAGCTTACCACTTAATTGCTATTGGCACTAATTTACACTTTTACGCACAATGCTCTAATTCACAGTTTGAATATTTCTAAATAAATTAATAAATTTAAAAATATAGTCAGAATACATAAAATAAAAAAGAATGGTCAGTTTGGCGCCCCCTAAACCAGGCGCCCGTGGGCAGCGCCCACCTTGCACACGTGCACGCCACGGCCCTGACATTATATGAGAAATTCTTTTTTGTAAACTTTTTAAATAAGTAAAATTAATTAAAAATATAATCACTCAATGCATAAAGAAAAATATAGTAAAAGTTTATAAATTAAAAAAATTATTTATAAAATTTCTTTTAATATAAACAATTACAGTAATTTATTAATTTATCTATTTTTATAATTTATAAATACTTATGAAATCATTATTATATAAATATAAATTCATTTTATTTTATTCTTCTATCATGTTTAAAATTAAATAATTAAATATGACGAAAAATCCCACAATTAATTCTATTGCATTTAGTTGCAACTCTCATTGATAGATGTCAGAAAGAGCACAAACAAAAAGACAACTTGTTGCTTTTGAGATATATATAATAGAATAGCGAAATCTGTTTAATTTTCCAAAATTGATTATTTTATTCTTCTATATTCTTATATAAATATCAATTGTTAATTTAATGATTTACTATACATTAATTATTTTAATTTTAAATTTATAAGATCGAATATATTTAGAAAATATTTTAAAGCAACCAATATACATTTCTATCTACTAGAAAACCTCTACTACTCTCATGTTATCTGTTAATTTTAGATTTACAGTTGAATACAATAGAAGTACTATTTTTAATTTTTTTTATTATTAATTACATTTAGTAATATCCCAATTAAATAAAATTAAGAAAATGAATGAAAAAAATATAATTAATATATATCAACAAGTAATGACTATTAATAGAAATTAATGTTAATTAATTTATTGATTTGATGAGAACAAGAAAAATTTTGTAAAAAGTTATAGATAGGTGTTTATTCAAATTGTATACCATCTTTTTATCAATAATTAAAAATTAAAAACTGTACTATTCTTTGAATTAAAATTAACAATTACTTAATTTACTTTTTTTGTTTTTATAAGGGTGATTCAAAAAATGCAGATAGTGGACGCCGTTCTGGTCATTTAAGGGCGCCAGTGTTTTGTTTGTTCTCTTGTTTGGTCTTGATTCTCGTGATACTAAAATATAAAGATAGAGAAGAACGGAACAAATTAAATGAAACAGAGTAAGAAAAAACAAGAAAACAAACAAGGAGACTTTCGAGAAAAATATAGAGAGAGAGTGTAAAGATTGGATGATAATGAAATTGAACTTAAGTAAAAGAAGTAAACAAATCAATATGATTTTTTTCTAATTATAATACATAAAAAAATTATTTCAAGATAAATAAAGTAAAATTCTAAAAAAATTAATAATAATAATATAATATAATATAATATAATAATAATAATAATAATAATAATAATTATTATTATTATTCTATTCTGGATCATTATAATAATCGTTTTTCTAATGGAGAATTGTAATGCGGCAGAGTTACTTTATTTTTTTAAAGATAAGTTAGTAAAACTTGGTGACTCACAATTTGGGTTGCACATGGCATGAGTTAGAAATTGAATTGTTTTTTGGGTTTTCTTTGTCTTTTGGGATTTAAAAGATCTTGAGTAAAGAAAGCATATTTGATTATTCTATATTAAATTTTACTTTTTTGGCTAAAAAATAAAGGGTTGATAGTTGGATAATATTTTCTAAAGATAAATAATTTATAAACTTATCAATTCGTAACAATTCGTGGACCTTTTTTGTAAAATTGGGGTGAGTGGGACTCAATAAGGAGTGGTTCTACAAGACCATATTACAGGAATGTATACTTAAAGATTAATTTATATATGATGACAGTTATTTGGCTGATTTTTGGTTTCGATAAATTAACAAATAATTATTTTATAAACCACAGAGCTTTCCCTTAAGATTAATAAATGGACTTAGACTTGTAATTTTTTTTTTTTGTCTTTTACTTTTTTTTTATTAAATACTGGTAAGGGTTATCAAATGACAACCTTGATAGAACTAGTGGTTGTTTTTAAGAGTTTGGAATATTATATTGACGAAAAATTTATTTTTTTGCTCATTGATTTCCTATTTAAACGTAATTTATATTTTATCAATAATTACTTCTTAAACTATTTTAATATATGTATAAATTATTTTAATTTAAATTTTATATATATATATATTTATT
The DNA here is from genome assembly GCA_963082975.1 of Labia minor. Classification (NCBI taxonomy): domain Eukaryota; kingdom Metazoa; phylum Arthropoda; class Insecta; order Dermaptera; family Spongiphoridae; genus Labia; species Labia minor. The sequence continues at coordinate 26,451,188 of OY720347.1, read as the reverse complement.
TAAAGAATATTTTTTTTTTGTAATATACCTAAATATATATTGTATATATAGTAAATTATGGGATTAAGATATTAAGATAAGTTCATGATCTTAAAAATAAAATTTGAATCATGGAATTCACTTTTGGTTTTTATTATTATACAAACTTGTGCAAAAATGATATTTTTCCCTTGTTAATTCCATCCATAAGTTCTGTTTCATGTCCAAAGCTATGGAAAATTGTATTAAAAAAAACTGAAAGAAGAAGACAATAATTACAGGGTAATAAATGTCTTAAATGTAAATATATATAAGTACAAAATTCAAATTTTAATTAGCTGGAGTGTCTCCACTCGACTATCTTGCAAATTTGAATTGGATTAATTAACACATATATATTTAAATTAATTTTAATTAATTATAAATTAAAATTAATAAATAATATTTATTAATTATTAAGGGAATTTTTATTAAAAGACCACATTATTTGTATAAAATTATTTATTAAATTAAAATAATTGTACAACGTTTCAACTGCTTATTCTGCAGTCGTTTTCAAGTAACCGTACGCTTGCTCCGATTCAAGCGGACTGATAATCATCCCAATAATATTAATAAAGAGGATGGTTATAGACTTAATAAGATGTGGAACATAGTGTTGGATGAGTAAAATTTGTCAAATTGAATGAAATATAATTAATCTAATGTGTATTTATGTATATATCTTGATTATACAAATATATAATTTACTATCTTTATTATAGAGACATAATGCCAGGGGGGTATCAAATCAATGGGACAGGCGTAACTCGAACACCAGATGGCGTTACATGTAAAAAGTCGACTCTTCAGGCGTCCAATAGATGGCACCGCAAAAAAAAAAATGGCCGAAGATCACCCCCTCCCACAGGCCTTCCGAATTTCCTGCAATTATTTGAATATCAGACTCGACAACCACATACCATCCGTACACATAATATTCAAAACAAACCCAGCAAACATGGTATTAAAGGTAAGCAAATTTTTTATTATTTAAATTATTTTATTATTTAATTATGAATTATTTTTTATATGCGCATATATTTAGAATTTAATTTTATATGAAAAAACTCATTTTATTTCAAATGTTATATATTTTTTTAGAAATTAATCAATTTTTATTAATTTAAAAGTCTAATTAAATTAATTTTTATCCCAATAAAATAACCAATGCTTTTTGTTTTATTAATTGTTGCAAATTTTATCATAATATAATCTTTTATATTTCATTTATTATATAAAATAAATTTGCCGAATAATATAATATATTATTATTATTATTTTATAAAATTTTATAAAATAACATTTTTTTTAATATCTTAAACCAGAGGTTCTTAAACTTATGTACTCCGTGATGGCTTTGCGGACCCCCAGGGGTCCGCGGACCACAGTTTAAGAACCTCTGTCTTAAACTATTTTAAAATTATTTGTCATTTTATCTGAGGTGAATTAATATAATAGCGAAATAAATTGATTTCTTGACTCTTGACTAATTGTTATTTTTCACTTAACACTATTTAACTTATGAAGTTATATTATATATTATTTGATAAATATAAATATAAATTTTATTTAACATTTAACACAAATAAAATTGAAAAATTTATTATAAATTGTTTGATAAATAATTAAAATTACATTGTAACAAATCAAATAACAAAGTTAAATTATTTAATATTTGATAAATAAATACAAATTTCACAGCAATATAGAAATTCACAATAAGCACTATTAAATCAAATATATTCACGTACTCCTCTCAGTATATCTTTTATAGTTTTTCACACATGTTTAAAAATTGCATAAAACTGCTATATATAGAATTTCAGCTTGGTTGAATCGCTAAAAGTACCGGAATTAATTTTTTAGCACGTTGACTAACAATCACGCGCCAGCATGTGACCAGATGCCCTCAACAAAGAGCCAAACTCGCGCTGGTTTAATAAATACTATTTATTAATTTTAATTTATAATTTCATTTAAATATATTATATATGTGTTAATTTTATCCAATTGGAATTTGCATGATAGCCGACCGGAGACATCCCACATTTTTTTCATTTATAAATTTACCCAAATGTTCGTAAATCAGTTGTTTGATAAACTTAGATGATTAAAAATGCGTTGGATTAATTATTCTTAGTTAATCAATGATTTATGGATTTCTTGTGATCTTTTTAAATAGTATCTTTTTGGAAATAGAAATGATTATTTATTTATAAATTTCCTTCTCACTAAGAACAATTCGTATGTGTTTCTCTCGTTTCAAATATTGGCATTGAAAATTTTTAATCCATACATATAAAATATTAACAAGAACATTATTCGTTTATTTTATTTATGTAAATTACATAAAAGTAGGTGAAGTTTTCTGTTAATTTAAATTATTTATTTGGATATTTGAAAAAAGCATATTTGATTTCTGTAATGCTAATTTTATATCTCAATAAATAATTTTTAAATTCCCAATATTCATACAAAAAAAATTTAAAAATGCCTCTCTCGCCGGTCGGTAAAAACGCTCCCACATGTCCAACCAGTCTGCCATCCTTGCCAGCACTTGCCAGCACTAAGGGTGAGAAAAAAATAGCATTGAGTGATACCCTCTGATACGGATGCTCTGTGCATAATGCACTATCATACTTCTTGATTGTAAACGCTTGCTTTGACAATTGCTGCTGACTTCATGTTGAGATTAAGAATTGGCGGCAAAAATTGGAGCCAAAAATTGGAGCCAATATCACTGCCTATATAAGAGGTGACGTGTCCCAACATGCATCAGTCCGCTTGAATCGGAGCAAGCGTACGGTTACTTGAAAACGACTGCAGAATAAGCAGTTGAAACGTTGTACAATTATTTTAATTTAATAAATAATTTTATACAAATAATGTGGTCTTTTAATAAAAATTCCTTAAATAATTATCAAAATAACCACAAAAGCTTTAATAAATACAATATTTATTAAACCAGCGCATGTTTGGCTCTTTGTTGATAGCACCATGTCACTTTTTGGCGCGTGAGATTTGCAGTGTTAAAAAATTAATTCTGGTACTTTCAGCGATTCAATCAAGCTGAAATTCTATATATAGCAGTTTTATACAATTTTTAATCATGTGAAAAATTATCAAAGATATTTCTTTATTTTTACGGTCACTTTGGAGGAAAAAAATCAAAACGTTGTAAGTAATGACCCTCTTCCGGTTGAGCTACATTTCTCAAAAGTTGATAGAAAACTACGAATTCTGAATAATGTCCATGTGCTAAATTTCATGATTCTTGCTCAAACCGTTTTTGTGTAAACTTGTCTCTACACACACACACACATTTATATTAAAATTAAATTAATTAAAAAACAAAGAATTGGATTTTAATAATATTCTTTATTGACTTTTTAATAGTAGATTTACCATTTGATAGGGTAACAGGTTGATTAAATTTTTATCCACTTCATGATGTAGCCAGTCTGCCTTCTCGTGAGTTCATGATTTCTCCATCCACCACCTTCTCTATTTTTCTCTCTCTTTCCATGAACTTTCCATATAATTCCAAATTGTATTTAATTATTTTTCCAAATTCTTTGATTGAACTATTTAATAATACGAGGGCCATTCTGGAATTTTTGAGATACAGCTGAGAGAACTATTGCGTAATTTTTCTATTCGCATGCGTTATAAAAACGCTGGTCAGTTGCTAGACTCATTTTTACAGCTGTAATGTGCACTTGAATTAAAAGAAGTATGGATTTAGGACATGAGCACTACCGCGCTATTTTCTATTTTAAAATAGGTCTTAGGAAGAACAATCTTTGCAAAGGTTAAACCCGGTCAACTATTATAGCTGGTTTCGAGAATTGCGCAGGGGACGTAGTTCTTTGCAGGATGAAGAACATACAGAAATATTTGCCACAACAGTTACTGCTAAAAATGTGACATGAATCAAAAAATGATAATGGATGATAACCAATATACATACGAAATGATAGAGATCTCATTTGGCATTGGATGAGACATAAAATTTTGCATCATCTCGCTTAAAAAAAAATTGTTTCTCGCTGGATGGTCCTTTTTTGAACAGGTCATCTAAGAGCAGATCGATTGAAACTCTCAAATTGCTGAACAAAATGAGTCATCAAATTATTTCTAAAATTATAACAGTTGGTGAAATCTGCATACCCTTTGAAGACGTATCAACCCAGCAAGAAAGTAAAGTTTGGTTGTATGAAGATGACCCACCACCAACTATGGTCAAAAAACAGCGTGCAATGAAAAAAGTTATATATTCAGTTTTCTTTAGAAGCACACAGATTTAGTCAAGGTAATAAGCTAGAAAGTCAGAATACTGTTACAGCTTATTACACAATGTACATTACTCAATGTTTGTTTGAAGTTCTTCTAGGCCTACTTATCAGAGGTTTAATGCTTCACCACCGCAATGCCGCATCGCATTCAGCTGCTGCAACGTTAAACTATTTGAATGAAAATAATATTAAGGTTATCGAGCATCCCCCTTATTCACTGGATTTAGCAATATGTGAGACTCCTGATGGTTTTTTAATCTTAAAAATATTTGCGTGGTTGCCCTTTTCACTCGGAAAATGAATTGATGTCAGTGAGCGAGTATTTTCACTCTATTTTAAAAAACCAGTGGTTGGGTGCATTCCATCAATAAAAAATTTGTTTGCAAAAGGGCATTGATGAGACTACTTTGAGCACACCTAAAATCATGTAAATATATTCTTAAAAATAAAGGGGTATCTCAAAAATGTATAAGTTTACCTAGTAAGACACATATATGAATAGTGCTATTTGGATAAAAGTTTAGAGATGATATTTACTTGATTTTAATTGTTTAATTAGTACAAAATAAATGCTATATTAACTCATAATGTTATTAGGATTTCGTTATGCATTTGGAATTATCCTTATTGTGTTATGGTTTTTTTTCAACATCGATTCTGAAATCAAAATATTACCATAATTTTAATTTTTTTGGAATTTAAATGAAAATATTTCTGTATTAAATACCCTAGTTTTATATAAAAATACGCTTGAATAAGTTCTGAATTCATATTTTATTATTAAATTTCATATTTATTCGGATGAAAAAATGTAGTTTTTATTTTTTTAATTATATTCATTATAGTATTCTTTATACAATGCATATATATATGTTGGTTTAGATTTCCGTGAATGTTATTATTATTATTACTATCAGATTTATCAGGGATATAATCACGTATTTATGTGAGTGTTTTCTCGACGTTTCGGCACCCATTTTGGGGCCATTTTCAAGAGATTATTTAGGAGGGAATATTTTTGGGATTCTGGGTCTTAGTCTGTGTGACTAAGTGTTAATATCGGGATTTTGGGTTGATGGGTTGGGTGGTTTTGTACTCACTGCGTTGCTGTAGAGCTCCGAAGAATCCTGGGCAATCCTGAGACTGCCACACGTACGCACTGGGCAACAGCCCGAGAGAGGCCGACAATATATATATTGAATGGTGAACATTAATTAAATTATTGAAAAAGTATTTAAAGTAAGGCGATGAGCTAACTGTCAAAATTTTAATGAAATATTCATTATTTACTAATACCCAGGGATTATCACCATAATTTACTTAGAAACAAAAGACATTGTAAAAACGTCACAAATTTATTTCTTAAACTTTTTCTTCAAAAATTCAACAATAAATAAAAAAAATTTGTAATTAAAAATAATTTCATATTCTCATTATGTAAAGTTCAAAAATTATAAAATCTATAATATAATTTATTATTATTATTATGTGAATAACTTTTATATTATGTAAATCTTTTATTTTGAATTTATTATTTCAGTTACAATTAAAATATTCAAATATTTAGAAGAATATATAATTCTATAATTATTTACAAGTTTTAATTTTAATGTATTTTATGTATATAATTATTTAATAAAAAATGTAATAGTAACTTTTCTCGATTTTAACATACAATATTTTAAATATTGTATTTTTTCAATCTCTAAAATTGTGAAAATTATATTTAATATAGAAACAACTAATTTTAAATCAAGGGACTAGTAATATTTTTTAAATTTAAAATTTCATTTTATTTGTCATTATATATTTTATTTCTAGTCTTATGTTAATAGTTATTAAATGAAAATCCCTTTAAAGGTCTAAATATACAAAATACAAATTAAAATGTGTTACAATGATAATGTAAATTTGGTTCAATAAAATCCAAAATTGACTAAATTAATGATTTATTTATAATTGTTTCTAAATTAGAAACACAATTAAACAATAAATTAAAAAATACATTGGTAAACCCCTTTTTAGGATTATAATGATCAGTTCGATATATATTAAATTTTTTTTATTTTTATTTAATTTCTTAAATGAATTTTGATTAATTTAATTTTTGTAAGATTATACGATGTAAAATTGGGTAATCTTTAAGAAATAAAATGCAAATTTGTATAATATAACTGTTAATATATAATTGATTTCCTATTATTTTATGTCATTTTCAAATATATTAAATAACTTGTTTTCAACATTATACTCATATTACGTAAGTATATTAAGACTATTATTTCTTCGTATCCGAGAGAGACTTGTGTCTGGACACCAGACAGATAATCTAACATTTGATAGTTTTTGAGAAACCCTAAATTACTCAACATTTTGGACTTTGCCAAGTCAGGTAGCTTAATGGCTAATGTCTAATGTGTAAAAAATTCTTAATATCTCATTTAAGTTTAAAGTTACAGACAGGTACCTGAAAAATCTTAACACTGAGAAAAAGTAAGTAAGAATAAAATCTCATAAAGTTGGATTTATTTATATCATTTTTTATTCATCAACTGAGTAAAAAAAATAATTATTTAATACATATTTAAAATTTACCTATTATAAAAAATTAATGAAATGATATATAAAAATTAAATAAATGTTAATAATAATCCGAATTAGAAATCGAGCAATTTTCTATTTAAAATAATCCACTGGAATTTTTTCAAATGAACATCTTCCTGTATGAATCACACACATTAAAACAAGGAAATTATAAGACATTCCTTTTTTTTTATTTTTGATAATCCCAAGCCTAATTAAAAAGAATTGAGAAGATGAGATTTTGTATAGCTTTGGCTATTATCTTTAAGTTGAAAATTTTACTTTTTAATTAGATTTAGAAAAAAAATATCACCCTTTTAGGATTAATAAAAAATATCTATAAAATTTTAACAATATTCTTTATATATTGAATAAAATATAATAAGAAATGTAATAATAGTAATTTTTAATTTATTTTCTAATTTTTTTTATATAATATAAAATTAAATTTTACTATTCACTACGATCAATTAACATGATCAAGTGGATTCGCTAATAAATATAATTAGAAGGATCATGAAAAAGTCATTTAATAGTTTTTCTTCAAAATTGTTTCAACAGTAATTATAATGTAAAAACTAAAATTTTAAATATAAAAATAAAAAACTTTGTATTGTATTATTTTTTGAACATACTATTTCAGTATATAAATGCTTGAAGTATTCAACATTTCCGTAGGTGGTGTGGGATTAGGCTCATTGTCAGACGATGTGGAAAGACTACAGTTTTGTTCTTGATTTTAGCATTATTATAATATTTAGATAATTTTAGACTATAGACAATATTACAGTAATTAATATTATCATTATTATGTATATTTTAAAACGAACAAAGTTTAAAATTATAATAATTTTTTATATTAATTATTGATATCATTGTATAAATTGGATTTAAAGGAAAATGAAAATGATACTTTCATATGAATAAATTTATTATCAAAATCGAAACTTAGATGAGAATTAAATTTCTACATTTTTTCCACTGTTCAATGTATATAGAGTATTTATTTAGAATTATTAAGAGTATTTATTATCAAATATGTTTATCCAATAAGTAATCAGATCTCTTTAGTAGTTCACTAAAGTAATAAGGATGAAATTTCTACTAACTCATTTTGCTGTCCCAAACGTGTCACTCATATGTCCCAATGGAACGCCTAAGGTTCAGATTAACTCCTCATAAAACCGTTCCCAGATCCTTCAATTATACAAAGGTAGAAATGCTAGACGGTAAGGCATTGATAATTGGTTTAAAATATTAATCTACCCAGCTGTTATGTCTTAATCGTAAATGTTTATTAAATTGTCAGTAAAATCGTTAAAGTCTTGTTTTCGTTTATAATTGTTAGAAGTATAATAGGTAAAAAATTAATCTGTAAATGATTAATTTAAATTATTATCAATTAATATCAATAGAATAAAAATTTCCAATCGCAAACTTCAAGTTATATTCATTTACCATTATATTAAATTTAGTATTATATATAGTATTTATTATATCTTATTTTATCTTATTATATTAATAAAAAATGTATGTATATATATTTGTATTTTTGAAATATTAAACCTCTCTAAGGATTTTTTTGAAATTCACACTATAGATAATGTTATTAAGAAAAATCGATTTGTATTGGTTTCAGCCTCGGGAAAAATCATCTTTGTTAGTTTTTTCTTAATTTAAAATAGGACAACACAAAATATTATAAATTAAAATAAAATTAAAAATATTTATTTTAATAATATTTTGTAATCAAATTACGAAATATATATTATGTTATATCCACAGGCCATACTTTTCTGTCTTTAAGGGCTATATGTTATATGACTATTTTTTTTAATTTATGTCCTTTTAAATTATTTGAAATTGTTTGATATATTTTATTTTTATGAAATTAAATCAACAACAATTTATTATATTTAAATATCTTATTACTGATAATAATTAATTTAATAAAATATATTTATTATTATATTAGTATGAATAATTATAATTATATTAAATTAATATTACTAAAATTTCCAATATATTTTTTAAATTATATTAATGTCATTATCTTTCCTTTTTCGATTGCATTAATTGACCTTTCTTGTTTAAAAACCGCTCGTTTAAATGGATAAGAATGTAAATATATAGACACAAACTGTAAATATAAAGAATAATTAAAATAAATTATAAAAAAAATTATAAGAAATTATAAAAAATATTAATAAAATCAATCCTTAGTGCATTTTATTCCATTTATTTATTTTAAACCCATTTTAGGTTGATGGTCCATTACTGGATCAACAAGTGGCCCATTACTAGAACAAAAAATACGTTTTGAAAACAATTAAAAAAAAATATTTAAATATAAATTAACCGAATGTTTGTGTTGTAGTGATAATTAAAAATAGTTGTACAATATGTTAGCACTTGTTTTGTTGTTATTCTCACTTTTAATACAGAATAATAGTGTTTTTAATGAAATTTTCTCTTAACATGGTCCACCACTGGTACATTTTCCTTATATATATAAAGCTTCTTCAATCTTTAGGCACTAGATCGTTTTTGCGAGGCCGTTTAAAGTAACTTTGATTGGCGTTTGGGCAAATATCTATTGTTTGTTGATGGTCAAAGCGATCTCTCTGCCGCTAGGAGTCAAGAGCTAGATTCTTAATTACTCGGCGTGAGCAGTGATGGCACACTTAAGTCAATGAAAATATAGAATTAGTTAGCGCAATCTGAATTCTCATTTATCCATTCCATCCATAAGACGTCATAAATAAACCAAATAACAAAACTAATATTCTTTAAAAATTGAGATATTAAAATCACACATTTTTACCGACCGACGATAGTAAGGGAGGTATTGTTTTCACACCAAATTTCACATGTGGAGATTTTTACATATCTCCACGAATCATGCATTTTCTAAACAGAAAAAAGTATTTTTAGCATGATGTCTGTCCGTCCGTCTGTCCGTCCGTCTGTCCGTCCGTCCGTCCGTATAGATGTGTACAGCCTGAACGGCTCAACCGATTTTGATGAAATTTGGTATATTTACTTAATGCATCAGTGGGATGAATTGATCAACTTTTGGTGCAATTCCGGAAACCGGAAGTGGTAGTATTAGCGATCGACGATAGGAAGGAAAGGGTTATTTTCACACCAAAGGAGATTTTTTTATATATCACCACGAATCATGCACTTTGTATTGGTTTTATCCTCGAGAAAAATCATATTTATTAGTTTTTTCTTGATTTAAAATTATATGACGTCATCCAGCCATTCATGACGTCACAGCCTGGTCTTGCATATATATTATAAATAAAATAAAATTAAAAATGTTTATATTTATTATTTATGTATCCATATCTGTTTTTTATTACATTAATAGATATATTAAAATTATTTGAAATTGTTTCTGTAGCTGGAAATTAATTTATTTCAAACAGTCGGTCGGTTCGGATCTGGCCACAGATCAACTTATTAATATAGTAAATTTATAAAGATGAATTAGATTCACAAATTTATGAATTTTTTTAATCCTAGATTTCTCTAGTATCTTGTATTATCTAGGAATTTATGATGGTTTATAAAAATTACTTATATAACCCTTTAGTTTTATCTTATCTTACTAGCAAAAATTGTATATATGTATAATTTTGAGATATTAAACCGGTCGCGAACGATATTTTTGAAATTCACACCATAGATAATATTATAAAGACAAATCAGGGTTTCAGCCTCGAGAAAAATCAACTTTATTAGTATTTTAAAAAGTTAAAATTATATGACTTCACAAATTACATCATCCATATTGAAATTTTCGTCTTGCCATTCTTTTTTAATTGATATTGTATTAATATGTTTTTATATTAAAAATATTTTAAAATTCTTTACTTAATTTCGAAATAAAATTAAAAATATTTATTTTAATAATATTTTAGAATCAAATTACGAAATATATTTATTAATCTCTCACCAAATATTTTTTAAAGGGTCAAGCGATAGCCGGTGTTCCTGGTACTAATATTTATTGTAATAATATAATTTTTTAATGAATTAGCTTATATAATAATTAAACAGAATAACTTAACAAATAAATTTTATGATTTTATTTTGTTCCATTTAAATATTAAAATAAACGTACGCTCATATAAATTTATAAATTTATATTGAAAGAAATGGGAAGATAAAATCCAATTTTTTTTTAAAGTGGAAATTATATATTTCCCTCGCATATGACTATTATTTAGTTTGTACGATGTTGTTTTTCATCCTTATTGACAAATCCGACAATTTTAGTTTTTCTCGTAGAGGGCATCAGAGATGACCATTTATCCCTTTTTTTATCGATAAATACCTAACGTTCCAATAATCCCAAAGAAAATGTATTTTGTATTTTTGATATTAAATTGTCTTTTAAATCAAAATAGTTCTTCATTTTGAAGAACTATTGATGAGACTATATATTAAAAAATATATATAGTTGTTTTTTAAAAATAAATTTATCAAAATCTAATTTTATTTTATGAAAGCAAAAAACTAATTTTAATACAAGTAATCAAACACGTGGGAATAAAATATAAAATTTTAAAAATCAACTTGGTATTAAATTAAAAAATATAGTTAAATAATAATACTAATTAAAATACTTAATTATAATATTAAAATATAGGTATTAATTGAGAATATTTAGAATAAAATTAGATATTAATAAATTTATAAAAACAAAATTTCATATTAATAATAATCAAAGATAAAGGAGAACTTAGGAAGTTGGGAGAGAATGGAAGACGGATGGAGGTGGCTCAGTACAGAGACTGTTAGGCCCGATTCACACACAAGTGGCGTATGGCACTGGCGTGGTTCTGGCGTGGAACAGGTTTGTTAATGTAATTGCATTAGCTTATGACTCAATACCCACAGATATGGCGTGTTGGAGGCGTGGAAAATGGCACGAAGACCACTCCAAATGAATAATGAAATGGTCTAGAAGTGGAGTGCCAGTCCTACGAGCCACCGGTGGCGTCGGAGTGGAGTGGTCTTCGTGCCATTTTCCACGCCTCCAACACGCCATATCTGTGGGTATTGAGTCATAAGCTAATGCAATTACATTAACAAACCTGTTCCACGCCAGAACCACGCCAGTGCCATACGCCACTTGTGTGTGAATCGGGCCTTAGAGGAATCTGTTTGCAGTAGATAATAATTTACGAATCCCCTAGCGCCACATAGATAAGTTTCTTCTGAAGGAGTACGACAACTATAGTCTAGAAAATTTAATAAAAGCAAAAACCCCATCAAAAAAACACTTTTGATTTCTTTAAATTTCATTACAATTAAAATTATTCAATAATTCAATGAACATAAAATATCAAAATGAAATGATTTAGGAATATTACACTCCATTATAACATATACAATAAAATCATAACCAATTAAAATAATAATTTACTGATTAAATTAAACTATAAATAAGAACACAAAATGAAATGATTTTTTAAAATACTGATTGAAATAAAATGAATGAAAACCTATTACATACAGACTTTCCAAGAAATACTATATCACTTCGGGGATAAAGAGGGCAGAGCCCCCTGTCTAGGTGTGAAGAGCTTCGATGTCGGTCTGAGCAGCTAGTAATAGAATGTAATCATTTGAATCTCTATAGCAAATTTAAAATATTTACCAAAATTTAAAAGAACTTCTTTATATCATTTGTCTAAAAAATCATAGTTTATTTTTTTATATAATACTAGCTGCTCAGAGCGCCTTCGGCGCTCTTCACACCTAGACGGGGGCTCCGCCCCCTGTACCCCCGAGTGGTACATAATATTTGGTTGAAAGTAGTAAAAGGTTTTCATCCATTTTGTTTCAATCCTTATATTACATAAAACATTCATTTCTTTTTGTGTTCTTATTCAAAATCTATTTTAATTTAATCAGTAAATTAATTATATATATTATTATTATTGTATATGTGTTATATCTATCTATCTATGTGTCTCAAAGATACTCGAAAGTTCTTGGCCGCAACAACCACATTTCTCCAAGTGTCCCTATCCTGAGCCCTTGTCCCATCTCTCTTACGTCCCTTTCTACGCGTCATTGGTTTTCCAAGCGGACGTTTTCCAATCGGTCTCCCCACCAATATCTTTTTCCTCTCCCATTCTAGCCACGTGCCCTGCCTATCGCAGCTTTTTCCCTTTTATAACCCTAACTATTTCTGAAGATGCAGAGAGACCATGCAATTTCTTGTTATACTGTCTCCCCCATTCCCCGGTGACCTCATCTTTCTTTGGCCAATAAATGCAGGGAAGAATCCTATTATCAAATACTCTGAATCTACTCTCATCTCCCAGGGTCATAGACCATGCCTCCCACCCATATAATGCAACAGGCAAAATAATTTTTTTATATATTCCCTTTGATAATAATTTTGAAGAGATAAGCCTCTTTATTGAAAAGATAACAGGCGTTTCCCGATTGCAACCCCGATTTAAATTCTTCTTAAATATTATTATCCTTCGTGATTACATTCAATTTTTCTACATATTCAAATTCTACATTTTGTTTCTTAAGATTTTGTATGTTAATACTCTTCCTCTTTGTTACTAAATATTTTTTCTTATCACTATTAATTTCAAACCTCCATTAATTTTTCCTCGCTCTCTGCAATTACAATTTCTTAATCTCCTATTATATTTAAGTCGTCTGGGTAACCTAATATTTTACAATTGATTTCCGCATCTTATTCTTTCTTTACTACCTTCAAGACAAATTTGAAGATCAAAATTTGAAAAAGTTTATGCTGATCTATATTGAGTCATGTGTATGTTTTACTAAAGTCTACAAATAATTACTGAACAGAAATATTGAATTCGCAGTTTTTTTCCTAATATCTGTCATAATGAAAATATCTTAATTAATGTTGATCGATTTGGCCTGAACCCGCAATGATATCTCCTAATATTTCCTCCGCCTATGGTTCTTAAGTATTTTCTATGTTATAATAGTGAAATAGAGTATAATATTTCTTGATCATTACATTTTGATATTTTATTTTCATTGCTAGATTATTATTGAATATTTTTAATTATAATGAAACTTGAGAAAATGCAACTTAAGACAATTTATAAAAATTAACGGCATAAAACTATAGATAAATTACCAATATATACATTCATAAATAGTATTAATTTAAATTAATTGATTTATTTGTTTTTTTATTAATTTTTTTAGATCATAGTTATTTTCCTCCCTTAAAAGAAACTTATCTAATTCTGTGGTGCTAGGGGATTTGAAAATTATTAGTCGCAATATGAAGATTTCGCTTACAGTTTCTGTCATGTCCGACCTCCGTCCAACAGTTATATTCTCTCAAGTTTCTTGCTTTTATTAATCATGTGATCTATATATTTAATTTTTTTGATTCATTGTAATAAAATTTAAACAAATAAAAATTTTCACTTTGGTAATTTATATAAATTTCAATTTACACTGATTGTGAGTGATACGCTTTGCCAATACTCTGAATAATTTGTGTATAGAATTGCATATTGAATGTTCTTAGCGAGATTTTTTAACCTTTCACTTTCAAATAGAAAAGCAGAAATATTCAAATATATAGAAAGAATAAATAAAAATTAAGTTAATATAAATATGATCTAAATATTTTATTAAATTAATTAAAATGGGAACTTTTAGAATAAATGATTTAATTGAATTGATATTTAAATATTAGAATTTAAAATAAAAAGTGAAATATTATAATAATTCTTCGATTGGGAATCGCTATGATAATTCATTGTTTAAAATGATTCCGCTAGAGCCAGTGGGCCACGCCAGGCTCTTGAATGAACAACACGGAGAATTATATAAACTTTAAAAAATTATTTCTGCGGTTATTGTTGACATATAAATAAAATTTATAGCCTATGTTACTCTAGGGGTATATAAGAATATTGTGATGTAATTTCATAGAAATCGGTTCAGCCAATTCTGAGTCTATAAAATAGTAATTTTCCGGACAGACAGACAGTCAGACAGACATGAAAAATTCTAAAGTCACTTTTGGATTCTAGAGGTCATGAAACGCGAAGATATGCAAAAATTTTTAAATTCTGAGCAATGTGCAGACAAAAACCTTTTTTTATATATATAGATAAATAATTTTGCACTTAAAATATAGTAGTACTTAATAATTGAGTAATTAAACTAAAAAAAAAAAACAAAAATAAAGTTTAATTGATGTTTTAAAAATATTGATTTTATAAAACACTAAAAAATAATATTTATGTTTTTTTCATTAGATATATGGTAGATGCAATTTATAGTATGTGAAAAGAAGGAATATTCATGTAAATAAGAATAATTTTAAAAAAATAATAAATTAAGAACAATTTGATGAAAATTTTTTATTAAATTAATTAAAATGAAAACGTTTAGAATAAATTAAATAATTGAAATGATATTTGAATATTAGAAATTAAAATATAAATTTAAATAATTCTTTATATCGGAATTGCAAGAATTATTAATTTTATATTCATTGTCGGAAAGGATTCGACACCTTCATTGAGCCTGAAGAGACTGATTGAACAACATGAATTATTATATAAATTTTTAAAAATTAATTTCTGCGATTATTGATTAGATATTGATAAAAATTATAGCCAATGTTGAAATAGAGGTATATAAGAATATTGTGATGTAATTTCATAGTAATCGGTTCAGGCAATTTTGAGTCTTTAAAGTCACAATTTTCCGTACAGACAGATATACATGAAAGATTCTAAAATCACTTTTGGATTTTAGAGATCATGAAGATACATTAAAAAATTTTTAAATTCTGAGCAATGTGCAAATAAAAACTTTTTTTTACATATTATATGGATATAGAAGAAGAAAATTTATGCGTGTGTGTGTATTAAAGGAGTAATAAGTTTCGGAGTTTCCCCGTAGTGGCAGCACCATCACTTTCTACCGGCTGAGTGGTTGCCACTCGCCTTCAGTTGGCCGTCGCGCGGTCCCCGGTTAACATCCTAATATAGTAGCCGTCCTTATCATCACGACACAAGCATGCTGGTTGACGGCGCGGCATGCTCGACACCTGGCAGTGCTTCGCCGTCCCTTCTCGACTCGCCAACCCTTGCCCGGGTTGAAAGGGCCAGATTGCGTCTTGAAAATGCTGAGAATCCGACGGCTGCCGGGGACAGCGCCAACGGCTATCAGGTGAGTGGCCGACGAAAGGAGGACAGACAGTGTTAGTGAAAGGAATCGCGGGTACCTGGGCACCTGTTAGTGCTATTCACGATGAATATAAAAAAAAAATATCATAAATAAATAATATTCTGTTCGGGCCGATACATTCGCCTTGCTTCATCCGCTCATTCAAGTCTTTACAAACCATCAAAATCCTTATTTGACAGTTGCCAAGCCTTAATGTCAACATTGCACTGTTTACGTTTTATAAGAATCCCTTTCACAATAAATCATTTTCATAATTTACCTAAATAGTGATCTTTTAATGAATAATAAGGAAACAGATTCCTTAAAAAGAGATAATAGGGAAAGTGAAAGTTATTGAAAAGTTAAAAATTATTTTTATATTATTTTGTGTTAATATTAATGTTTCATATTATATATATATATATATATATATATATATATATATTTAGGTATATATAAATAAATATACAAAAATATATCTATTTCTTGGATTATTTATTATTTATTAATAATTTAATATCTTATCGAATCATTTGATTCTTTTTATTTGATCTTTTTATTCATAATATTCAAAAATCATGTCATATCATGCATATATATAAAAGAATTCTCGTGAAAATTTTGAATTAAACCATATTTAATATATACTAAGTATGAATAAGTTTATTATATAGAAATCAGAGTAAGAATTTATTCAAAAGAAAATTTGTTTCTTTCTCTTATATCATAAATGAAACTTATTTATTAATCATAAAGTTAAGATTAAGTAAGAAAGTTTTATTGAAATTTTAGTAAATTGTAAATGAAGTTTCATATTTTGTATTATACACCTCTCGTAAAGGTTTGGCATATTATGTTTTGAATATTTCCATAACAATACATTACTTAGTACAATCGTATATATTTTAACATTACATTAAATGGTTTGTTTTTGTTTTTATTAAATTCTAATAAATTATAATTTTATAAACGAAGTATAATATTTTTTCTGATTTATAAATTTTCGAAAAATTAATATTATAATTCAGTTATGAAATAATAAGTTCAATTAAATAATATATTTATATATATTATATGAAAATTTAATATGATATAAGATAAATAAAAGTAGATAAATAACTGTAGATTTTTTTAAATATATTTATAACAAAATCTAGTTAATAATTAAATTTGTATATGAAAAGCAAATAAATGTTTGCAATTTTTTTTTTTTTGTTTTTTAATCGAAACTATTAGAATAAATTTTTTTTATAATTGTTTGATAAAAACCCTTATGAATAAATAATTTCTCTTATAATAAAAAAAGGTATTTTTTTATTTTCTTTTTACAAATTGTTTTTTCATAAAAAAATTTGATAGAAATTTACTATACCAGAACTTTTTTGTGTTCCATACCAATTAAATAAATACATTTATTATTTTGTGTGTGTGTAAATATTTTTTAATTTAATAATAGGTCACTAGTTTAGATTACAATATGTTATTAACAAAATTAAATTGAATTCTAAAAATAAAGAGATTGACGATTTTTTTCTGATATGGAATATAATATTATTTGACTATTTATTTATTTATTTATTTATTTGTAACCTTCATTTCTATTCACCTTCTCTTGATCCTCCCACGGATGTCAAATGATAAAGTTGGTGAACATGTTTTTATTTTAATAATAATTTCTCAATAAATATATTTTGCATCGTGAATAAAAATATTTCTAGAAGAAAAAAAACAATTAAATTACATAAAAAATATTTAGTTTTAAGTTATTAACTGTAAATATAATTTTTGAGTAAATAATATTACTACATTTATTTACAATATTAGTATCTTCGCATATATTTTTTTTGGATCCAAAAATAAATTTCAATTAAATAGTTATATTTATTCCAATCTTAGTTATTTATCAAGAAAATAATGTCATCAGATTTGAAAAAGATTTTAATCAAATAAATTAATAATTATTAAAAGAGAAGTAATTTCATTCTCAATTTCTCCAGAAATAAAACTAATTTGAATTTTATATTGTTTATATCACAATTAGATTATAATAATAATAATTGAAAAAATCACTTAAGGCTAACCGAAGAATATATATCAAAGAAAATAATATACTTTTTTTTATTATCATAAAATTATTATTATTATTATTATAAAAATTAATCTTCTTTTCTTAGCTTTTAATATATATATTCTATATATAAAATAATTATGAAATAATCTTAATAAAAAAAAAAACGTTAAATTGAAATGGAGGAGTAAACGGCATCCAAATTAAGCCTTTCCTAATCAATTCAAAACCCGATCTAAATCATTCATCCAAAAACAATCCATATCAGTTCTTTCATAACATATTTTCTCATTTTTTATCTATATATAATAAATATATTATCCGATTATATTATTAATTAAAAAAATAAAAATAAAAATAAAATCTCTATTAATTCATAATACTAGTGCTTTAAATTAATATTTTTTAGATAAAAATGATTTTTATATTTTTAGTTTAATTCCAATTTAATATTTATTATAAATTATTCAATATAATCTTATTAAATATCTATCTATATATGATCCTCTTAATTTTGTATAATGATCTTTTTTTAAAGTTTGGAAATTGGTAACTGTTTAATTTCACTGAATCAGGAATTATTTAATATTTGTCTGGAGATCCACTCGAAGTTTGCCTTATCATATATAATTCACGATTTTCTGTCAGCTCCTTGAATCCCTTACCCTTCTGCATCTCTGGGAATTGAAGAAACACACAAATCTACACAATATATATCTATTTATATATTCATATGAACAAATGTGTGAAGAATTTTCTATTGACTTTAAATATGCATATATATATATATATATATATATATATATATATAATAAAAAATAAATAAAAAAAAAAAAATTACAAAAATTACATTAGTCACATACTTGATATAATATAACATATTAGTATTTACAACACCGAGCGATCGCTCGATCCTTTAACAAATATTATTATATAATTTTTTAATTATTTATTACAATTAATAGTTGTTTAAAAATGACACATCAAAAATCTGTTTCCTAAAATTGTATAAAATAATTAAAATAACTAGATTTCCATTTCAAGATGAAAAAATTATTCAAATTTACTTTATAAAATATTTGATCCTATTATAAATATATATATTGTTATCTTAGATGGCTTCAATTTTATATTTTTCAATGTTGTTTCTACTTATATTTTAATATAAATTCTGAAATTAGATTACCACATATACTCTTTTTAATATTAAACAAAATAATATATATAGTATAAATTAATTAATTATTTAAGTTTAAAAATGTACAAATGAGACAACTCACCATTTCTATCTTGATATAGCTTGAATGATTTAAAATATTTTAAATATAAAAAAAATGATTAATTAAAAAAGAATATGACGTGAGATAGCCATCCTGTTCATTCGAAAAATATATAATTTTTCTTTTTATTTATAATAATAAAATATCATTTATATTATGGATATTATTTATAATTTATTCTGCAAGTTCTCATTTTAATTAATATATAATTATTAGAGATATTATTATTATATTATTATATTATCCAATATATTATTGGATCAGATTTATTCATCAATTTATTTAATAAGATATTCTTTAATTATCATTTTAAATTAATTTCAATTAAAACAAAAAAGTTTTTGAAATAGAATAAATAATATGCTGACAATTTTCAAGATCAGAAAGTCAGAAAGATAATAATATATGTACATATAAACTTACAATTTTTGCTAGATAAATTTTATATTAATATATAAATTATAAACCTCCAAGCCGTATTTGTACATAGAAAATATTAATCAATTTGTTATTTCAAAACCTCAGAAATCTAATTAATATTTTTCATTTTATTTCTAAATTTAAGTAAAAATTTTAAAATATTTAAAAAAAAGATGATTAATACAATAGTAATTAAAAAAGAATTTGGCCGGAGGCAATTGTCACTGGGAGCTGATTTAGCTTCTGACGCCATTTTTCTTTAATATTACTATTTTTTAATAAGAAAAAAACTAAAAAGATAATTTTTTAGGAGGAGGAATTAATCAATACAGATCCATTTTGTTTATAAAAATTATCTATTGTGTGAATTTTAAAAAAATCCTTAGCAGGGTAAAATATTTCAAAAATATACAAATATATCTATCTATCTATATATATATATATATATATAATAATAGGCTTAATTTAAAACTGGTATAAGAGAACTGAAAGGTGTTATGGAATAAAGTTGAAATTAAAAGTTTTCAACAGTCTATACAGCCAATACTTGAATAAAAATTCATTCAAGTAGCTTCAAACCAATCTTGGTTTTCTGAATATAATATTATAACATAGATTATATAATTATATATAACATCAATGTCATTTTGATTCAAATTCTTGAAAATATAAATTATTATTTAATTTATTATTAATATTTATTCTTCTTTCAAATATAAAATAACATGAACAATTTTGTATTTGATTAATACACATTTCAATCCCCTTCCGCATCAAAAGAAAAATAATATTTTTTTCTATTAAGTTCTCGTATATAAAGATACCTTTATTTTTTTTAAAATTTCATAAATATTAACTTTTAAAAAATCTATAGTAAGTATATATATATCATATTTAATAAAATATATTTGTCTTAGATTTCCAAATTTAATACAGTTTATTAAAAAAAAAATATAAAACAAAATAAAAAAAATGCTTAAATAAATATTAATTTTTATATATTAATAAAAAAAATGTATCAATTCAATTTATATTTATAATTATATTTATTGAATATTTTACTTTTTTTCTTTAATTCTTTTGATGAAATTAAGTAATTTTTAATTAATTTATCAATCTTATAACAAAATATTATATATACTTATGTATATATATAAATATACCTCTCCCCCCCCCTAAAGTTTTTAGTTTAGTATAAATAACAATTCATTGTTGATTGAAAAGACAAATTCATTAAGGCTGAATCGATTTTCTAAAATCAACATCCCTTCCTTCACTTTTCACCTTAATACATCCATCCGCCATCCTCCTTCCCTTACTCAAGCTGTTTTTAATTTATCGCAGTCTCCTCGGAAGACAAACATTGTCATTTGAGGAGACAATAGTTTTCCATAAAAGCGAAAGCCATTTCCACTCATACATCAACCTCTTAGGATCTCATACATCGCAGCGTCCATGTAAATATATACCTACATATCTATGTATACATTCATAACAGGGCCTGGGAACGAAAAATTATTTGACACAGCATCACGTAAACAAGATTTGAATTTATTATTACTATTGTTATTTATACTAGCCTTGGGACAATTTTTTCCTTAACATGTCTCGGAATATTCCATATCCATATACTATACAAGGTCATAAAATGTGACACTTCCAAATTTTCATAAAATAATAAGATTAATAGATTAAACTGTTAATATATTAATATATATATATATATTTAAATCCAACTTTTAATATTATTTCAATATACATATCAATTAATATTTCTTTAGTACTTTAATTTAATAAATAATTTATACGCTATATTAAGGAATTAATAAAATTATATATATATATTACCAGGTAAATAGATTAGTGTAACAAATCTTATATTAATGAGTTTCTTATGTCGATAAAGTTATATAAAAAAGATTTCAAAAACATAATTTATATTATTCTACATTATGTTCAATATCCTACGGAATGTATGGTTGTGTATGACACTTTTTTACTATCTCGTTAGAGATAGTATTGCCATCACGAAAATTTTCGATGCCGAGATTTTGATGTTTTTATACGTTTTGAAGGTCCCTGAAGGTCACCAAGTTTAAGAAAAGTGTCTGTTTGTGTGTATGTAGACTGTTTCGCAAAAAGAGTTTGAGCTAGAATAATGCAATTTGTTTATTCATTATTCGTTATTCAAAATTCGTAGTTTTCTATCAACTTTTGAAAAATGTCTCATTCGGAAGGCGACCATTACCTACCATGTTTTCATTTTTTCCCCTCTAAACTGACCATAAAAATAGAGATATATGTTTGATAGTTTTTCACATGATTAAAAATTGTATAAACTGTTATATATTGAATTTCAGCTTGATTGAATCGCTGAAAGTACCGAAATTAATTTTTTAACACGTTAACTACCAATCACGCGCCATCAACAAAGAGCCAAACGCGCTGGTTTAATAAATATTATTTATTAATTTTAATTTATAATTTAATTAATTAAATTTAATTTAAATATAATATATATAATATATGTTTGTGTGTATGTAGACTGTTTCGCAATCCAATACAAATTTGCGAGATAGTTGAGTGGAGACACTCCATATTTTTTAAACTGTTTAAATATATTTTGGCCTATTCTCATATAGCATCTTTATCTATATCTAAATTGCAAAATCACATTTTAAATATTTTCTAATTTGAAAAAATATTTTGCCTAAATAACTATTGATATCAATAATATAATTAATATCTTATAACAATTAATTATTTAGTATTTTTTTGTATTACAGTCAAGCAAAAGCTAAACTATTGCCAACATCTGCCGTTCATAGATACAACCAATCCTCCTTTTTTTTAAATAAATTTATTTTTCTCTGACATTATTATTTGTTCTTTATATTATATTTTCATCAAATATCATAAATATTACTTAGCGAGTTTATTATTGTATAGAGCAATATCAACATACATAAATGTCTCTTTCTATAAGTAGAAAACAAAAATTATTCCTTATATAAATAAATATACGACTAAACACTATAAAAAAATTCTTTCATAATATTATTTTACTTTAATAATAAAATCATATATTAAATTAATTAAAAAATATATACTCTGAATATTTATTAATATATATAAGAAATTTAATTAATAATAACTAGAGGAAATTAATACTATATATTTGAAAAATTTGCGATAGGTTTAAATATAATTTTCTTAAATTATATTGTATTATATAGTATATTAGTTACCGAATGTTTTCTGAAATCGTCGTCTTACTTGGAAAGTCGTTAACTGCTTAAGATAATCGCCCACCATTTAAGTTTTGAATTAAGTTGTTAATTTATTTAAAATATGTGTCTCTTTAAATAAGGCACTAAGAAACTTGAACCAAAAGATGAGCGTGAGGATAATTTAATCGAATCTTTTTTAATGAATAATGAACCAATAGTAATTATTCACTTATATATATATATTTATCTATCAAAAGAGTTCAACGACAATTGGTGAGAATTATCCGATTTATGGAAGATGAGTATGGAGATTGGATGTCATCAAATTCCACATCCCAGTTCAAGTTGAATCTAATTAGAAATTAAACTTACCGACAGACACCCTATTATCATTTTAATAGGCAAACATTTGTATAACTAGTGCCAAAAAGGTTCCTTGGCAACCACGTTTTTCAATGAGCTAGCCAGTAGTAGTACTTCATTCACTAATTCATTCATGCATTCATGCATATTATACTCAAAGAAGAACTTTTCAACTTATTTTAATGGGCTTTTCAATTTCTCAAGGGAAAATTATAAATTCCACTTCACTTGAAAGAAATATTCTAATAACTGAGAGATTTTCAGGTCTTACTTATTTCAATAGATTTTTACTTTAATATGGATTTTTATTAAATTAAATTTAAAATTATACAATTATCATTAAAATTTTGACTTTCTTATTATTTTTCAATATATCTTTATATTTATATTCAAATATGATTTAACTTGTAATTAAGGAGTAAGGATGCAATATCGAGAAGCGAAAAACAACCCTTTATTCTAAACAAAATAATTAAATTTTAGTTTTACATCGAAGTCTTTAAGCTCAGGTAAAAATTTATTTTCAATATAATTAAAAACTTTTTTAAATCATGAATTTAATTTTTGTAGCTAAAGAAGTTTACGATTGAATGTTGATTAATTTTTTAAATAATTACAGAAATTATTTTTCTGAAAATGAAAGTAAAATTGAGTGTTTATTTATAACTGGGACTGAGAAATATATATATTGTGTTTTATTTGCAATATTGCAACTATAATTTAAAAAAATCTGAAACTCATTAAATTTCAATAAAATAATTTGGAGTTGGATAATTTCATACAGAATTCTTTATATATATAATTATTTTTAAATTAAAATGATAGTTAACATAATTAGACACAATTTTTAATTTTTTTAATTACGTAATTTGTATTTTATAAATTAGTTTAAATGAAAAAAAAATAAAACAAATCTTTTATTTTTTATAAAATGAATAATAATTTTAAAAACAATAGGGTGCCTTTGAAATCCTTTCTGATTAAAAAAAGTAACATTCAACATGTTGATTTATATATTTGTTGATGGATATACTTCCGGAATAGATTTGCGTATAAAGCGGATTTTCCTTTTCAAAGATATGTCAACCCCACAAATCTTTCTCCATTATTTGAATCAATATCGTTAATTAAACACTATTTCAAAGGAAACGTCTATAAAAACTACCTATTGGAATTTCTTTCATTGTTCCTTTAATATTCAGACAGAGGGAGATTATTTTTTTTAATAGAAAAATATAAAATTATATTTTTATATTGCAAGATATTGTTATTATACATACTTCAAATATTTGTATATTCAAATTTATTATATTAATTACTAAATAAATAAGTTTAAATTAAACAGAATTGATTAGAGTAATTTTTAATTAGAAAATAATTTATATCAATATATAAGTATATATATTATTATATATATATGCATTTTGTTAAAAATGACTAGGACCGTATTTGAATGATTATAATCGTAA
This sequence comes from Labia minor, assembly GCA_963082975.1. Taxonomy (NCBI): domain Eukaryota; kingdom Metazoa; phylum Arthropoda; class Insecta; order Dermaptera; family Spongiphoridae; genus Labia; species Labia minor. The sequence goes on along the minus strand of OY720347.1, from coordinate 26,426,243 downwards.
TCTTAAGGTCCGGCTAAGTTTAATTATTTATTATAAAAATTAATAATATTCCATTTGATTTCAATGGCTCGCTAAAATAAGCGTTAATTCTTTATATAAACAATACAACTTACAAAAAATCTTTTAGAAATAAAAATAATAAGAATTTTAAATACCATACATTTCGGTTTTACATATTATGAAGTGTCATACCAAAGTTCGTACTAACTTAAATACAAATTTAAATTATTTTGATTATACATCAACACAAATCTTAATTATACTAGGTAAATTATAAGAGAGAAAATCTATCTATCTATCTCTGTATCCTGTATCTCTATGAAACTCGAAAGCAACCACACTTCTCCAAGTATCCCTATCCTAAGCCACAGCTCTCCAATCCCTACCATCTCCTATCTTTAAGAGAGAAAATACAAATAAAATAAAATAAAAATTATTTGAACTCAAGAGGTTTAGCGAAATTTCTATAACATAAATTCTGCATAATAAAATATTAGTTTTATACTTGTGAAAACAAAAACATTGAAATAATAATTATAACAATAATAACAATGGATAATTCATTTCTTCGATGCTAACTTCATAATGCTCCTTTAAATGTATAATATAAATAAATAAATAAATAAATAAAATTGAACTAAAAGATTTTATTAAATTAAAAGAAAAGAAAATTTACAGTTTCAATAATTAGATGTCAATGATTCTGAAAAAGTTCTTTGATTTTAAAATTTCCGTTCTGTGGGAAGAATTTTTTTTCTCTCCGTCCTCGAAGAGACATTTGAAATTCCTCTATTCATGATTTGCGTGGTATACACACGTAACAACTTCCGGCGGTAGATCGAGGTTTCCCTATCTATAACTCTAAGATATTTCCATTAAAAGACTAAAACAAAACAACTTAAAAGTATTAATGTACCAGAAACTCGCTAAGATCAATAACATAATCCTAACTCTTCTTTGACACAAGCAAAAAAAAAACAAGAAATTTACATTAAAAGTCTTGGAATATTTAATATTTTAAAAAAAGAATCAAGACTATATTTTATGAAAGATCACTGGTTTTTTTTTAAAAAAAAATCTAATAAAAAGTTTTTTTTCTGTTGGAAAAAAAACATGAGAAAAAATGAATTATTATAATTTTTTTAAAAAAAAGCTAAGGTGTTGATATTTCATATTTTCTTAAAAACTAAATTGAAAATTGTTTAAAATTTGGTCAAATCCCTTCATTATTTTATCCCTCCTCATTGTCTATTCTTATCTTTTTAACTCACTTAAAATCTACACTCATTCTTGATATGTTCATCCAAGTCTACCGCCCTCTTAAGAAATCCATTATTTCATGCGCCCTAAAAATTTTAACTTTTAACTACCACGTCTAAAAAATAATTGCAATCATTAGTTTAATTATATTCTCTTTTATTCTGTTTCTGAGATCAAAATTACAATTTAACAAACGAGAACTTAATGCTTCACAAATTTTGACATTTTTTTTTTAATTTGATATTTTTTATTTTTGATAATAACCGGAAATATTTACTTTAAATATCCTCTGGCCCCTTTAACACCCGTACCCATTAAACAAAATATTTTTCTCTAAATAATTATTAAATGATATTCTACTACATAACTAATATAATACATACTTATGTAACAAATAGATTTATTTTTGCATTAAATAATGAAACAAAATTAATTTCATTTAAAATGTTTAGATATTAAACCTATAAATCTATCACTCACTTCTTGTTAGATAAAAATAAGTATAAAACAAATTACGAGTGTTGATAATTTTTTCCAAGTTAAAAGTTTTACAAATATTTAAATGTTTAATTTTTAATTAATCGAAATTAATATATATATATATATATATATATATATATTATTACTAAGAAATTTATTTGTATCATCAAATATAATTAATTTTGTGAAGAAAGGAAAATAAATAGTTATTATTTGTTTTCTTTATATTTATGATTTTTATTGGTTTTATCTCTAATATGAATTGTATGCTCATTATAGGAATAGGCGAATTTAGAAAATCTTGTGTTTTTATCGATGCCCCAATACCATTTACCAAATGAACATAAATGATAACGATTTCAAATAGATATTTTCTTGTCCACAAATGGTTAATCAATAATCCAATGACATTATTTAAACTACTAATCAATATAATAGAAAATAAACATTACTATTTAATGGTTTAGCAAAAAATAATGTAGATTTGAATTAATATAATTAAAGTTATGAAAATGGTATTATATTTTAAAAAAGGAAACAATTGCCATTTAACATTTAATAATGAAAATGAAAAATTCGATAAAAATTTAATAAATATCCTATTATATCAAAAATATATTATTTTTTCTTTATTTTGATAAAATGAATAATAAAAAAAAAAATTTTATATTTATTGTTAGTCAATACTAATGAAAAATTAATTATTTATTGATCAATAATAAAAATTTATTTTGCCATTTAAATTTATTTATTCGAAATTGACGTATAGGAAATGATTATGAGCTTTTTTTTATATTACATAACATAATACAAAACTATATAAAATTAACTAAACTATCACAATAAGAATGGATAATTAATTTTTTTTTTAAATTTAAATTAACAATTTAATTAAATTTTATTTAAAAATTTTAGTTTTAAGATATAATAAATTTTTGTAAATTCTACCTTGCCTTCAATTGTTTAATTTTGAAGATGTATGGGATATTTTTAATAACAGAAAAAGAAGAAATATATTTAGAGAAGTTGGTAATTAATTATAAGCTCTATTTTTTTAACTTTGTTCAAAATATAATATATATTAAAAAAATAGCCAATTAAATTTAAATTAATAAAAATTAATTTATAATATATATCACTATTAAAATAAAATTATAAACACATACTTACATATAATAAATTATATTAAATAAATTAATACAAATTTTTAAACAATTTTCTTCTAATATTTATAACTTAATTCTTTTATACACATTAATATTTTCTTGTTTTTTTTTATTTTGTTTTTCGATCAGTGAAAAAATGAATTATTCCATGTCGTTTCCTCACCCTTGGTTAATTGATCTCCATTTGCTCATAATATGTCACAGCTAGCAGCTATTTTGATCGATTTGGGGATGAGAGAGAAAAACATTTTTTATATTCGTAACTTTATAATCAATCAATCGATGAAAAATGTATCTCGTTAATAAATTAACATTCAATTAACTAATTAACTTTCCAATAATCACATAACAAATGACCATTCAAATTCTAATGGATTTTTATGGATTGCAAATTGTATATATGAATAAATTTAAAAAAAAATTAAAAATGATACTATATCCTAATATATACTATATCATCTACGTATTTAATAGTGGAATATTGAAACATAAACTTTTATTTTATATATATAAAAAATAATTGATTATACTTTAAATAGTAAATTTAGTAAGTATATTTCTCGGTGAATTTTATTCCAAAGAGGAGCGCCATCTGATAATTGATTACTTTTGGAGGAAAGAGTTAATAGAATAATTTTTAAAATAGGTAACAAATAATTAATGAGGATGAATGGTGGGGCTCCATTAATTTAGAAGGCTTGGTGATTGGGTTGAGAGTGTCAGAATCGATGTCTGATCAAACATTCACGGCTTTTTGTTACCCAGCCAACGGACTATTCCAGGATTCGAATCGTATTATTTGAATTAAGCCTGAAAGGCCGAACTCTGTTGGATGGAATGGGGGATGGTTGAACCAAAAGGACCTACTAGCCCTATCCAATATAACCATGGACGGATTTAGCGCAGAGCAAAATTAAATTTAATCGAATTTATTCCTTTACTTAGCCAATGACTCACGGGTCAAGTGCACCGGGACAATTCATTATTGGGATTGGGTAAAAATGACAAACCTCTTTTTTAGAGAGACTAGTTACGTTATCCTTTCAATTCTATTGAAACAACCTAAACGGTTAAATCAAAAAAATAGATAAATAAATCAAATAATGAATATAAATAAATTTAAACAAAACGAAATACCCTTAATTGATTCAATTATGTTGAAAAGTGCAACTGAAAATGAGATGTTAGAATGATTGAAATGTTAAAGTGAAATTGTTTATTGATTTTCCTAAATGTACTTAATCTATTAATATAGCTGACAAACGAATAAAATGCATTCAGACTTTATCTAGTCGAAGAGGGGAGAATACATTCCAATCTCTTGCACGTAATCATTGATATACATACATCAATATATAATTGATTTGATTTATTACATCAGAGTTTTTAGAAATAATCAAAGTTAAGAATTCAGATATTTCAAAAAAAAAAAAAAATATCTTTCCATTAATTTATATGTAATATTACTTTTAGTTGGTGATTTTTGTTTCCTATTTAAAATTAGCTGGAGTGTCTCCACTCGACTATCTCGCAATTTGAATTGGATTAAATAACATAATATATTATATTTAAATTAAATTTAATTAATTATAAATTATAAATAATAAATATTAAATCAACGCATGTTTGGCTTTTTGTTGATGGCACCACGTCACGTGTTGGCGCGTGAGATTTGCAGTGTTAAAAAATTAATTCTGGTAATTTCAGCAAATCAATCAAGCTGAAATTCTATATATAGCAGTTTTATACAATTATTAATCTTGTGAAAAATTATCAAACATATATCTTTATTTTTACGGTCACTTTAGAGGAAAAAAAATCAAAACGTTGTAAGTAATGACCCTCTTCCGGTTGAGCTACATTTCTCAAAAGTTGATAGAAAACTACAAATTTTGAATAATGCTTATGTACCAAATTTCATCATTCTAGCTCAAACCGTTTTTGCGTAATCTTGTATACATACATACACACACATACACACACACAGACATTTTTCTTAACCTTAGTGAAAATGATTCAGGAACCTTCAAAACGTATAAAAACATCAAAATCTCAACAACGAAAATTTTCGTGATCGCAATACTATCTCTTACGAGATAGTAAAAAGTAAACAGCTAATTTGGCTTATTGAGCTTATTTTAAGATTATTATGACTATATTCTAAAAAAATTTATTAACTTTTTTAAGTTTATTGTTTTTCTATTCATAGCTACGTATACAAAAAATAATATTTTTTTAACAAATTGAATAATTTATAGCTTAATTCTTCAAAATAATATAAATTAATATAAATTTTTTTCGATAACTATCATTGGGGGCACAAATGGAAATTATCCTTGTCATCCCCCTGAAAAAGCACTTATTTTTGGTGATTTATAACCTTTCCAAAAAATTAAAACTCAATTAGACAATAGAATCGATATAGACGATAAACCTTTCACCCATATTTATATACTTTTATTAAAGAGTTATAATGGTTTTCCAAGAACTTAAAAACATAAAGAAATATATAAATCTCCTTCAGTATTAACATGAGGACAAAATTCAAATTTATATTTATAATATTTAATATAAATAAATTCATAATTTAAATGTTTAAATGTTCAATTCAACTTTAAGGTTTAAAATTAAATAAAATTATATAATTAATTTAAAAAGAAATATTCATTTTTCTAAATCAATAAAAAAATGTTTGTATACTTCGAGTGCTATAATAACGTTTAGTAAATAAAATTTTGTTTCTAAATTATGATCAATCCATTTTAATTTTATATCAAATATATAGATTAATTAAATTTTTCTACAATTAAAGTATAGTTAGCAAATATTTTTATATTTTAAATTTAATTATTATTTTAACTCTTTACAGGATGATCAATGGTTTCTATTTAATCAAATAAAAACTAGAATTTTTGTTTTTAATTCATTTACGATTTCTCTCAATTATGTATTATTCTTATTACTGAAATAACCTACCCATAGAATATAACAAAACATTTTGTATCAATTGCGAGAATGCATGAAGGGCGGATTGACACAAATACAATCCTTTAACTAAATAATAGTCAATGATTTAATTTCAACAGAAGTGACATTTAGTTCAGGAAGGCACCGACCATTTATTTTATAATTGTGAGAGGAATAATAATAATAATAATAATAATAAAAGATAAAAGTGATAGTCCTTGCACGCCTACTTTCTTTTATTTATAGTTCATCTATTCAACCTTTAATTCTTTCCCTTATGGCCAATATCACTAACTTTCAGACATTTTTGTAATTGAAACAAGAAATCACTAACGAGGCCTCTTTTTTCATTAATATTGACAATTTTAAAGAATAATGATCACAATCAACCTTCTTTTTTTTCATCGAGAATTTTAATTAATCAAATGTTACTCAACTGTTTTTATCTCCAATACTATAAATATAATTTATACTTGATTTCAATTCATTGGAACTGTCATTGACATAAAGAATTTTTCTCATGAGAAAACGACTTACATAGATATATTCTATGATAACGAATATATAAGTACATACAGTCTCAGATGATATGGGATTTATATTTTAAATTCATTTCAAATTCTCTTCCTCACTACATTGTTAGATGTTAATTATGACATTGATAATAATGACTAAATAATAATAATAGATCAGAGGGAAAACTCAATCATGTTAATAATAATAATGAATTGATAAGATTTTAATATTTGTTCTTTAGATTGAAAAATATGTCGTTTTAATTAGTTTATTTAATGAATTATTTTTTTAATATATTTATATAACGATAACTTAGTTTTTTTTCTTATACAATAAAATATATTATTATACTGATTTAATCACCTATCATATTTTGAATTATTGCAATGTTTTGGTCTTTTTACCGACCGACGATAGTAAGGGAGGTATTGTTTTCACACCAAATTTCACATGTGGAGATTTTTACATATCTCCACGAATCATGCATTTTCTTAACAGAAAAAAGTATTTTTAGCATGATGTCTGTCCGTTCGTCCGTCCGTCTATCCGTATAGATGTGTACAGCCTGAACGGCTGAACGGATTTTGATGAAATTTGGTATATTTACTTAATGCATTAGTGGGATGAATTGATCAACTTTTGGTGCAAATCCGGAAACCGGAAGTGGTAGTATTAGCGATCGACGATAGGAAGGGAAGGGTTATTTTCACACCAAATTTCACATGAGATTTTTTTACATATCACCACGAATCATGCACTTTGTATTGGTTTTATCCTCGGGAAAATCACATTTATTAGTTTTTTCTTAATTCAAAATTATATGACGTCATCCAGCCATTCATGACGTCACAGCCTGGTCTTACCTATATATTATAAATAAAATAAAATTAAAAATGTTTATATTTATTATTTATGTATCCATATCTGTTTTTATTACATTAATAGATATATTAAAATTATTTGAAATTGTTTCTGTAGCTGCTAATTAATTTACTTCAAACCGTCGGTGGGTTCGGACCTGGCCACAGGTCAACTTATTTTATTTATTTAATGGTTTCATCCCATCTAGCTAATTTTAAAATTTACAAAATATTTAGTTCTACCTAATATTTATAAACTTAATATATTAAACGTATATATAGTAATAAACCATAAATAAAAATATATGAATAATATTAACATAAGATAACAATTCTTTTGTAAATAAATGGGACCTAATTAGAAATATAATGATAATATTACTTATTCTATGAATCAGATATTTATTAAAATATTTTTTTAAAAATATGTCATGTTTATAGCATGTTGAAAAAGTCCCGATTTATCTAGACAGAATCGGTGTGTAGAGATTTTTTATTTTTTCCCATTCTCTAAAAATATATGATATGTATTACTGATTGTATTGTTGTCACAATCATATACTGAATGATTAAACAGGTGGTAACATTGAGCCCTTGCAATGTGGTTCTTTTTTAATTGATTAATTAGTTTTATATTATTAGCATCCTATAAATTAGATAATTCTAAATTAGACTCTCGGTGCGATTAAAGTAAAAAGAATCCATTAATGTGAGGGGATTTACCTCACCAGGTCTACCAATAATTCGTTCTTTCACATGAAACTGATCTTTGATCGACAAACGACAAAAAATGTGTTGCTATTGATACACTTTAATATTTATTGACATTTATTGATTAATTAATTAATTTAATTAAAAAAAACGATCGAAATGAGTTTGTATTTAAATGATAGTAATACTCTAAAGATCTCAGGTCTCTTTTTTCTAGATCACAAACACTAGATCTAGATCACATACCTATATAATTATATATATATATATATATATATATATATAATTGAACGTAAAATTAGAATTTACTAATTATTATAGTATTTATTTATATTGTTTTTTCGACTACTTAACTAAGTGAAATGTAATAAAGTTAATTTATTTAAGTGTTTTAATTTTTTAAATTTTATAAATTTAGGTTCATTTCAAGAAATAACATAGTAGACCAATAAAAAATCTTAAAAATTTCAATTAATTGAAATTTTATTTTCAATAGAAAAGATTTTCAAAAAAAATAATCTTGAATATTTTTTTAAAAAATTTCTTTATCATTGAATTCAAAAGCAATCAGTAAATGAATACTATTTTATCTATATACACAATATATATACCATAAACGTATATTTAAGTATATTTTCTTTTTAATTATTTATACATAGTATGAATTATTTTTACAGTCTTCATTCATTCTTTCTTTGACATCTTAATTTTTATTACCTACTTGCTTTCCATACTTTAATATACGTTTTTCTTTTTCTCCCTCTTTATATTGCTAAAATTATAACCAATATCAAATATATATAAGCTCATTAAAAAATAATGAAACCATTTCAAAATGTCTCTTTTTCAATCGAATAATTCGGTTTTTTTCTACTTTCTCTCTCTCTCCCCCAACTGACATTTCCCTCTCACTTTTTCTTTCTAAACTTCTGTGTGGTAGGTGCAATATTTTTAGCCAAGACCTAAAATATTAATGACAATGGTATTTTTTAAATATTAATCAGCCGTTTTCTCTTTAGAATATCAATTTTTTATATTGCTTATATCTAATAAATTCACCTAACGTTTGGAATTAAATTATGTATGTTTCTTTTTATTCAATATAATTTTTAGCAAGATAAAAATAAATTTATTTTTTTTTTGTACTTTTATATTATCATTCAGATTAGAATATTTAAAAAAATAAAAATATTTTGTTACATTTCACCTTAAAAGATGTTTTTCCAGTTAATTCAATTTTAAAATTTATTTATATGTAAATACCATCTAATTGGTCATTTGTCATATGTTACTTATATCATATAAATCAATTATTAATAATGTTTTACGCGATTTTGCTCATCATAATATGCTTTAATTTGTTTAATTCTTAATTTAAAGCAGAATCAATTAATAAAAAAATCCATTATATTAATAATTAATAAAAATTTAAAAAAGAAAAATAAGTTGATTAGAAATTTTAAAATATTTATTTAAGATAAAATTTTCGCATCAGCAAACAGCTTATTTTTCTAAAATTTATAGTTTTAATCATACACATTGGTATAGTCATTTAAATATGAAATTTTAAATAATTTTAGTTTTAAAATATTATATTTAAAAAAATATAAAAAAGATAAAATTTTTCAATTTCTCATTATTTTTAATTTAAAATTTAAACTTATCAACTAATATATAACTTATATAACTAATGTAGAATATAAGTTATACGAACAGGTTTCCATTACACATTTTTTTAACAAGGAATAATGAATTTAGAGTGCTTGAAATTTGTATTCCCGATTCTCTCCAGATAATCTTGTTATGGGTCAAATTTGCAGAAATCCTCCACTTCAACGATGTGAATTTTTATATAAATGTTGATTTCAATTCAATGTAAACTAGATAACCAAATAGTTTAAATGCAATTGACGTAAAGAGAAAAACTTGAAAAGTTTCCATACATAAAAACGTATGAAAATAAATGAGTATCTTGCAAAAACTATTCAGGCTACATTCCGCTTCTTGGTTTTTATACTTCAACGATAATAATAATCCGTGGAGAGCCTGGAAATCAATAGATTCTCCATTTTTATATTTGATCCTAAGTGGTAAATGAATAAAAGATTAGTTTTTGATAAGAGTACCCAAGTGCTGACCTCATTTTCATTTATTATATTTTTACCTAGAATACAATATATATATATATATATATATAATATTTATTGAATATAACAATAAAATCGATAATAAATAAATTTTCAATTTCTTTATTAAATATATATTCATATATAAATATATAATAAATCATAATATTATAAATAATTTCAAATAGGAAAATATTCGTTGGAAAAAATTTTTATCATAAGGAAATTACAGTGAAATTAATTTAAATAAAAATCATCCTAGTTTTATTAAATTAATCTAATAATATAGGTATATTTAAAATAAAAATTAATTAATTAAAAGAAAAAAAATTTTTTTTTTTTTTGACAAAATCTTTAATTTACATAACATATCGAGAATAGATTAATGAATGAAAGAAACAAAAAAAAAATATGTATATATATATATATATATATATATATTTAAATTTAATTTTTCGAAACATTTTACTTTTATTAAAAAACCGAAGTACTTGAATTTTTAGAAAAAAAAACAAAAAAAAATTAAAGATAATGATAAATTTTTATGTATATTTTAAAATTAACTCAAATCTTCCATTTCTCCTCCCTCGCACCCTCTGTCCCATGATTAGCACCTGTAGTGAGGTAGGTTATTTATTATTTCTAATTATATAGATTGTCTACGGGATGGGTTGGTTACACACTAATCCGGCTTTCAAGGCCGGAAATCACCCCTGCATCCTCTACGGTTCATTCAAACGCAAGATTACATTTTAAAAACCTACACATATAAATAAGAGAAACAACCTTGAAACAATAATAATTCATTAACCTGAATAGATAGTTTATCTATACAAAAGTTTTCATAAAATATTATTATAACAAAAACCATTGTATTGTATTAAAAATTTGTATACAAATTAATACCTACAATAAAAGTAGTGTTTTTATTATGTTTTTTTTAAATTTTATAATTCGTTTAATGACTTTATTTCACACCATATTTCACACGTGGAGATTTTTACATATCTCCACGAATCATGCATTTTATTAACAGAAAAAAGTATTTTAGCATGATGTCTGTCCGTCTGTCCATTGTGTGTCCGTAAAGACGGGTATAGTTGAACGGCTCAACCGATTTTGATAAAATTTGGTATATTTACTTAATGCATCAGTAGCATGAATTCATCAACTTTTGGTGTATATCCGGAAACCGGAAGTGGTAGTATCCAAAGTATTAATTTTATATTCATTGTCGGAAAATATTTCACTTAAAATATAGTAGTAATTAATAATCTATTAATTAAACTAAAAATAAAAACCAAGAAAATTTAATTTAGTGATTTTAATTCAAGTTTTAAAAATATTTTTTTTTTTTGATACTTTATATACCAGCCATGGCCAACCCAAATGACTCCATGGGCCTCTTTGATTAGGAGCAATGCTACAGGGGCCGCATTTTGTGCAACAATGTATTAAAAAAACACTTTTTTCTTCCTTTTTATGAAATCAAATATGTAGTTTAAAATTGTAGGACATAATTTAAATAAAAAAATTAATTAAATCTCTGTTTGGAATTTACAGACGAGAAATGAAAGTTACAAAAGAAATTATAAGTTAACTGGCGGGTAGCACAATTTTTCACGGTGGGCTGCATGCGGCCCGGGGGCCGGGGTTGGCCCTGCCTGTTATATACCATATATAATATATATAATGTTGTTTGGAAATTAATTTATGTCAAATTGTCGGTCGGTTCTGTGCCTGGCCACAGCTATTTTTTTTTTGTTAAATTGTATTTAAATATCTGTTATATAAATTATAAATAAGAAAATGAGATTAATTATAGATTTCATTTATATTCTTACAATGTCAAGATAGTAAAATGGAAATTCGTTGAAAGTCATTGCTCTGAAAAGTTCAAAGAAAGTTTTTTATATTTATTTATATTTTTATTATCATTTTAACAGTTGTTATTTTTTTAAAATAGATCTGTGTCTGCTTATTAATTATTTTAATAATATCAGTTAATTGCTGCGTTTCCCGATTTCCTTTCTCCTACTCTTTCATCTGTGTCCTTCACCGGGGCTAATGATTGTAATCGACATGGATACCTTGATTTCTGTTCCGTTTTTTCCATCCCGTTTCCCCCAATCCTGTCTAATTCCGATATCAACATTCGAGATGGTGAACCGAACCCTTCTGTTTGTTTTGAGATTCAAAGTTTGTGAAAATCGAAGACTAGATTCATGATAGAGCCGGTTAGAGGAAGTGGAGGATGGAGGATGGGCTGGCAGCTGTTAAATGGGATTAAAGCTTTTAACGGGGATCTTTGGAAATGTGCACCCCAGATAATCACACCAACTTATTGGCTCTGCGTCGAAATATTATCACCAAACGGTGATAAATGAATCTTTGCCTCTATTGTAACTCTGATAGCAAGCGTATTGTATAATTTCTTTATCTCTTGACTACAGAAAAAGGAAAAAAAGAAAAGTGGAATAAATTTGCATCGTATATATAAAATCAGATGCCGGTGTTTTTATTTCCTTGGAATCGCAAATCAGATTAGATCTTTCGGTGGAGCATTTGAAAATGCAAGTTGATTCATTTTATAATAGTAAAAAAAAATGTACAACTTTACCTATATCTATCAAGAATAAATATAATGAATTATATAGGAGATTATTATTAAATATAAAATATTTTATATAACTGTTACCAAGAAGTAAAAATATATTAGTAATTTTTTACAATTATTATGGTTCATGAAACGAGAATATTTTGTCATTTTTTCACGATTACATCTTTGAAAATGGCTTTAAAATATACGATAAAAGTACATTCATCAATGAAACAACAAAATTGTGTTTTTTTTAAATTTGTTTATTTAAATCTAATCTTATATTAGATTAGCATATATATATAAATTACCTAGAGAAGGGTACCAATTTTTTTTTTTTTTTTTGTTTTGAAATCCACATAATGTGGGGCCTTTAAATATAATTTTTTAAATGCTTTTTTTCATAATTCAAATAATTATTCAAATACTATTAAGTAAAAATTTCAAAAAGTAATACTAATAACAATTTTTCTTTAAAATAAATTTGTACCTTGATTTACTTAAGGTAAATTAAAATAATTTAATATTAATTTAAAGAATTGCTGTGGATGAACGATGATTTGTTATCTATATTTAGAAAAATGATTGGTTAAAAAGAAAATTCTATTAAATATTTATGACACGTAAATATAAACAAGGAGACTCTGGGGTAGATTTAATAAGACATAATTAGGGTTATTAAATTAAGAAGCTTTTGATGGGCTAGTCACGTGACAAACCAAACATAGGGGTTGAACAATTGGTAAATTTTATAACTCAAATGGAAGAAAAACCAAAACGCAAAGGGGTAAATAATAACATTAAATCAAATTTGGGGAATATTAAACAGTGATGAAAATTTCATCACAATTTATATTAATCACTTAAATAAGCATGATTATAATATGTATTACTTAAAAATGCATTTCTCAATAAGTTACTTATTTAATTTAAAATATTTTCCTTTTAATGGTTCAATTAATGATAATTTTGAGGTATATGTGAAAATAGGAATAGAACTTGTATGTTTGTGGAGAAATTATCACATTTTATTATATATGGTTGATAGACATCCCGAAAACAGCTCGGACATATTGATAAATGCCTCGGGAGTCATTTAGTAGGTATATAGAAAGCAAGAGCAAACTGTATTGCTTCTCTCTAGTCGACAATAAATTCATCACTGTTTATTCTTAAAAATTTATTTTGATAAAGTTAAAAAATATTTCTGAATTTAATTGAACACATTTTCAAAACTTTTTTATTGATGTTCGATTTAGATATATATGGTACATATTTCAAAGAACGAGAATAAAATTATATATTGATTTCTCCATAATAGTATTTTATAATATAAACAATAAACTGAAAAAACAATTACAGATATTGTAAATTTAAATAAACAATTTGGGGATGTTAACTGTGTTTTAATTGATGAAGTGATGTTTGAATTTGATATGTCATTTATGAATTTCTCGGATAGTAACTTTAAATGCAACACTGCTTCTGTCAACTGCCATCATTTATTTCATTTAGTTCATTTTGACAGTCATTGAAAGTTTGTGAATTTTACTCGAAAATGGAAAAAAGTGAATTTTGCTCTCTGTTTGCAACTCTGAAGAAATGACTCGACAATAAGAGATTTGGGTTGAATGAAGAGGTCATTACTGAAACAAATACTTATTTTTAGGACCTTGAGAAAACCTATTATGTGGAAGGGATAAACAATTGGAAAAACCCTAGACTAAATGTTTCTAGCTAAAGGGGTCTTTTTTGGGAAATAAAAAGCTATTTGGTTGAAAAAAATATTCCTTAATAAGGTTTAAACTGTAAGATCAACTTGTAATTACCAAGTCTGTAAAGGGATAGGTAATTTTTCTTCTTCACTTTCTTAATGTATATAAGATAATAGTTAATAGATTGATATATAGATAATATAGTATCCCTATCCATAGATTGGCAATTTTAGTTAGAATGAGTTTATCAATACTTTGTGCAATAATCAACCATCCACTATTCTATATGCTGCACCATAAATACCCACTCAACACTTGCAGTTTCATGTTCCATTCTATTTAATTGCAAGTATATCAATGAAGATTGACAATTATTATAGTAACTATTTTATTTTCTTCATTTCTAGATCAAGAACATTAGTAGAAATCTTGGATAATAAAAACTTAACATAAATGTCAGCAATAAAAATTATAGGGGTACTGGATGTATATATTTTAATTCGTGATTTAAAGTTTTTCTTCACTTCCGATATCATTTCCCTGATGGACGGTATCAAATAACTTGTTAATTGATTAGAATGATTCCGTAGAGAATATTGAAAACGAAATATAATTTTCATATAAAAGAATATGAAATGAATATTAGTAGAAATCTTGAATATGAAAAATGAAATTTTTATCTTTTTCATTTAATTGCTTCATACTTATTAAAATATGACAAACTAATCAACAAATGTAATTTGTATATATTGTTAATTAAAAAAAAACAAAAAAACAATCACTATAACTTTTTCATTTATCATCAACGTCAAACATAATATAAAGAGTCAGTATGGCATTTAAATTCCAAGGATGTATATTGAAATCGCGAATGTCTCGTCGCTATGACTCATTGGGTAAAATTTCCATACGTTGAGGGCCTCACCAGTTGAAAAATGCCTTCGAAATTAACCGGTCAGGAGAAGATTGTAAAAAAGGAGGCGTGGTGTGTGAACTTGCACTGGACCTTAAATGGAAACCAGAACGATCAATTACTTATATTTAAGAGTAGGATAACGCTTTAGTTTTATAGAAATTTATAAATATGTTAAATTAATAAGTATTTTGTTTTTTATTTTATTTTTTTAATAATTTCTTCTTTAGAATATTTATATTTTAAAATTTTATATCATAGGATTAATACTGCTTTATGAAATGAAATCATAATTGAAGTATCATCAAATTCATTGAAAAACATAAATAAAAAAAATATAAAATCAAATAAAAAATTACCTATATCCAAATTAAATAGAATCAAGTAAATAAGAATTCAAAAATAATTTTAAATAAATAATAATGAAGGAAAAAAATCTCTTAAGTTTAGCTTTTACTCTTTAATTAATATATTAAATATTATTAATCATATAGCATTCCTTTACATTCTAACGTTTTTATGATGAGTGTCTGGGTGATTCATGATGATGTGGAGTCAACTATTTTTGTAAATAGCATTTTTGGGAAAAAATGTTTATTTTTAAAATTAATTCTTATATCACACACATAAATTTATACTTAAAATTGCAATCATTTTTAAATTAATTTTATTTTTTTAATTAATTACTTAGAAAATGGTGTGTATATACAATGTGTAAATGTCCATTTTTTTTTTTTAATTTTATAAAATGTATTTGTGATAGTTCAATAACAGGAAATTTTATTAATAAAAAATGAATGTACCTATCTTGTATTATACTATAAATACATTTTATAATAATAATAATAATAATAATAATAACAATTGAAATTGAAACCACAGGTCAATGAAATTTATTTATTTTCTCTGTTATTTTAAAATTAGATACAAAATTAATACAAAATATTCATGGAATTTAAAAAAAAATATAATTATCAACTCGAAAATTTTATATTAAAATTATTTGGCAAGAAACCACCAATAGTTATGTAGCTGCTGGTATTTTAACAATTTCATTCTACCCTCTCTTTTATGCAAATGGTATAACTTTACTCTCATATAAAAGAAGTAAAAGAAAGATACTGTATATTTGTCTTTCTTTTCGTTCTTCTCCTTATGTTTATCTCTCTCTCTCTCTCTCTATATATATATATATATATATATATTTATATAAAGAGATATATTAAAAAGATGAAAAGCCTCGTCGTAACCTTCACTCGAATGAAAGTTTGATATAGAAAAATTTTTCTAGAGAAGAAAAAAAAAATGCCAAAGGACAAATCTGTGCATTTTTCCAGTCGACCGGTTTTTGTTTCCGAATAAAATTCCCTTTCTATTTTTTTAAAGAGTATTTTGAATTATGTTTAAGGAAGTGTCAACATTCTTCATAAAGTATTAAAAAAAAAAATTACTTCCTATATCCGTATTATCATTAATAAAATCTTCAAAAGGACACTATGATAATGCATTACGTCATCTTTAAAATCACATTAAATTACAAAAAAAAAATATTTATTTATTTATAGATAGATAGCTATTGTGTTTTTTTTTTAATTTTATTTTGTTTTGTTTTGTTATTTTGTGAAATGAAAATTACTTACTTTTATATATTCCCTCATTGTGCAGACAATTTTATAAGATTTCTTCATATAAGTTTTTTTTTTTTGGTCAATTCAATTTTATTAGTGAATGTGAAAAACATCAATTCTGGCAATTCAGTTATCATTATGACGCTTCAATAATTATGAATAAATTGATCCCATTTTGTTTATAAAGGATACAATTTTTATCCCACCTTTATTCATTTTTTGTTAAATATTTTAATTACCGTTATATAATTAATGTTTTGTGACCATTAACTAAATGTGTTTCTCATTCTTTGGTACATGATTTTTAATATATATTAAATGTCATTCTTCCATTAACACTTTTCTCAGATCACAATAATTTGTTTTTACGGCTCAAATTAACTTAATTTAAAAAATTTGCAATTATTTCTCCAATTGGTATATTGTGGGAAAACTAAGGAGAACTTTTTTCTTTAAAGAAATATTTAAAGCTCGAAGCATAAAGATTCATAGATTATTTAAATAAATAAAAATAAAAATGTATGGCAACATTCTTGAACAACCCCCTACGTTTCCTCTCCCCTTCCGAGAAAAATAGATCAGAGCACTTATTCTATTAATCATTATTTTTTTACTATCACGCCAGAGATAGTATTGTGATCATGAAAATTGTGTGTGTGTGTAGACAATATTACGCAAAAATGGTTTGAGCTAGAATAATGAAATTTGGTATACAGGCATTATTCAAAATGCGTAATTTTCTATCAACTTTTGAGAAATATAGTTCAACCTGAAGAGGGTCATTACTTACAACGTTTTGATTTTTTTTCCTTTAAAGTGATCGTAAAAATAAAGATATATATATATGTATGATAATTTTTCATATGATTAAAGATTGTCTAAAACTTCTATATATAAAATTTCAGCTTGATTTAATCGCTGCAAGTACCAGAATTAATTTTTAACACAGCAAATCACGCGCCTACATGTGACTTGGTGCCATCAACAAAGAGTCAAAAACGCGCTTGTTTAATAAATATTATTTATTAATTTTAATTTATGATTTATAATTAATGAAATTTAATTTAAATATAATATATGTTATTTAATCCAATTCAAATTTGTGAGATAGTCGAGTTGAGACACTACAGCTTATTTGTAAATAATTTACTACAGGTTCTCTCTCTTTTTAATTCCTAAAATTTTGAATATATGTATATTGGTCCCGGAAAATGTCCCGAATCAGATAATTCATTGCGGGTTGAGGGACGATGTCTCACAAGAGACCAGTAAATAAATGATCACTCTACTGTTTAATTAAGTTATTTTATTTGGCTAATTTAAACATTAATTGATTTACATTTCAAAACAGCCATATTTATATCTATAATTCAGAATTCAAGAAAAACCTACAATAATATCAATTTTCTGTCATTTTAACAAACGTTAAATCAATTAACTTGGAACAATCTTCTAACCCAATCGA
The DNA here is from genome assembly GCA_963082975.1 of Labia minor. NCBI lineage: Eukaryota > Metazoa > Arthropoda > Insecta > Dermaptera > Spongiphoridae > Labia > Labia minor. Next base: position 26,407,837 of record OY720347.1, on the reverse strand, counting down.
CTTATGTATTTAACTTCGATGGGCCGTAAATCAGCATCGATTGACATATCTTCAACTCCCTGTATGCATTTCCTCTCACCAGTATAACATTGCATCCTAATGCCACTGTCATCTTATTGTGATTTCAACACTTCAGTGCAAATCCAGGAACACAATTGCTTGATTTTAATCTTTGTTTATTATGTATTTCCATTTCTCTAATCTCTTATTCAATTAAGAAACAAAACAAACATTTATTATCACATGAATTATTTATTCCTAATACAAGAAATTTTCAAATTTCTTTAATTAATAATTAATTTTTTTTATCATTTATCTTCTTGATAATATTAATCACAAATAAATATTATTTACACTAAATAAACCGAAATTCCAAAAAAACTATTACGTATGATTCAAATTGTCTTGTAGGTAGTAAAGGAAGAGTAAGATGTGGGAATCAACTATCAGAAATCAGAAACTTTCGAAATTCGGAATGGGTTAAAACAAGGAGACACATTATCACCAATTCTATTTAATTTAGTTCTGGAATATGTAATTAAACAAATTGGGGAAAAATCAAACGGAATAGAATTAAACAAAAAAATTCAAGTATTAGGTTACGCAGACGACATAAATATAATAGGAGATTCAGCAAGTGTAATTAAAGATAGCGTAGAAAAATTAATCGAAGCAGGAAAAGAGGTGGGGCTGGAAATAAATATTGCTAAGACAAAGTATTTAGTAATAGAAAGGAATAGTATTAACACACAAAGTCTTAACATACAAAAGATAGAATTTGAAAATTTAGAAAATTTTAAATACTTAGATTCTGTAATAACGAAAGATAATAATATTCGAGAAGAGTTTAAAGCGAGGTTACAATCGGGAAGCGCCTGTTATCATGCCATAAAGGGGCTTATCGCGTCAAAATTATTATCAAAGGGGATAAAAATTAAAATATATAAAACAATTATTTTACCGGTTGTATTATATGGGTGTGAGGGATGGTCTATGACCTTAGGAGACGAGAATAGATTTAGAGTATTTGAGAATAAGATTCTGCGAAGCATTTAAGGGCCAAAGAAAAATGAGGTCACCGGGGAATAGCGGAGACTGCATAACGAGGGTCTGCATGACCTCTATGCATCTCCAGATATAGTAAGAATTATAAAATCGAGAAGGCTGCGGTAGGCAGGACATGTGGCTAGAATGGGGGAGGAAAGAATGGCGAAAAATATATTGGGGGGAGACCGAGTGGGAAACCAAGGACGCGGTGGGTGGATAATGTAGGAAGGAACGTGAGAGAGATGGGAGAGGCTAGGGATTGGAGGGTTGTGGCTCAGAATAGGGACACTTGGAGAAGTGTGGTTGTTGCGGCCAAGAACTTCCGAGTTCCGTAGAGCCACAGAGATAGATAGATACTAAATAAAGCCAAAAAACATTTTTTTATATTCCCATTTCACTTTTCTATAGTTTGTTATCTAAATTGAGGTGATAATAAAAATAAAAACATTTCTTATATAAATATCATAATTTTAAAGAAATGATCCACAGACACATTAATCCATTAACTAATTATCTACCAAAAACTTTGAATTATTTTTTTAATATTTGTACCTTTTTTTAAGACTATAGTATATATTTTATTTTATTTTGTTTTTCATTAATTATATTTCAACAATTATTAATTTAACTAATAATTAAATTTTAACATAAATGAATAAATAATATTAGTGGCGCTTTTGTCTTCACTGTCACATATTAATATCAGAAATATTTTATTAAAACTAATTCTTAAATAATTATCAAAATCAACATAATCTTGAAATATTTAAGAAAATAAATTTTTATAATTAAATTATAATATAAAAACTTATTATAATTAAAAGTTAAAAAAATAATTTCATTTATATGTTTAATAAAAATGAAAATCATTTATAAATTTTGTTTTATTAAAATCTTACATTCAAATTTTTGGAGTAGGGAATTTAAAATTATTATAAATATATATTTATGATTAAAAAATGATTTTATATGCATTTTTTTAAATTAGTAATTTAGTACTTTTGTTTTATTAATTTATAAAATATCTAGTCAATTTGGCCAATATATTTATATAAGAATTATTAGATATATATTAGAATATATTCACCTTGATATTTTCTCTTTTCTATTCTATTTGCTTTATTTTTTTACAACTAATGTATAATAAATATTAAATGTGTATTAAAATATTTTTAAATTAATAAAAAGCTCATTAATAGAAATTCTTTAAATCGTTTAGCAATTTATATCGGGATCACGAACAAATCCGTTATTTATGTAAAATAACTGATGTTAATTAATACTAGGAAGCTATTTTATAATATTAGTGAAATAAGATTATAGAAGAATTTATTCCTTTCTATTATTTTGATAAAGGAAAGTGAGATGAAGGAGTATTATATAATAATAATAATAATAATAATAAATATAATAATAATAATAATTTGCATTCAGTTCATCATTAAGGGTGTATCTAAATTATTATTTTTTATTCTCTATTCTATTCTATTTATTTTTAACATCAATTCAAGAGTAGCTCTTGAAATAATATATATTCCGTATATAATTGAAGATGAGGAGTATAGAAAGTTTCTCAACTTGTTTCTTAGACGAAACTTGGGGGGAGAATCGCCGGTTTCTCGGATTGTTTATTCAGGGAAGGAGTGGATCGGAATACGTGTGCGTTTTGTCGTCCTTTTGATCTCCCGCCGAGTTAAATTTGATAATGTTAAGGGCAGCCACGGTCCTGTCAGCATCCGAATCATCGAATTTTAAAGGCCAACAACCGATGCATTCCTAAACAGCCCCCCTGACTCTGACATCACCTTACCAATTTATCATGGCGAGCTTACAACAATAACTTATTTAACTTTTGAAACTAAATCACCTTTGCTCAAAGCAACATCTACGATAACTATTAAAGAATAATTCAGTAAATAAATAAATAATTCTACTAAGAAAAATAAAACATTTATTTTGTAGTTTTTCAATCATAAGGGATACATAATTTCCTTCTAATTTGATTTTTTATTTCATTTCTTTTATTTTAAAATCTTACATTGTAATTAATACATTTTATTTTAAGTTATTCCAATAGTTTTCCACTCAAGCTGAAATGAAATTCAATCTATCGATTTATCTAAGGAAAATTAAATACTCGATTATCATAGATGAGAATAAATGATCTTACCATTGTGTATTGATATATTTATGTTTTAATTATTGGGTAAATAATTTTGATTTGATGCACACGTCATTAAATCTTCTCTATACATATCATATAATCTTTGTCTTGCTTTAACATCATTTATTACCTTACCTTTCCATATTTGATAGTAGAAAAACTATTGTGTAGAATCATACTTATAATTGAGGTATAGAATTAATGATATTGCGATAATATATATATATAATAATATAATATATTTTCTATCATTAGGTATATAAAATTAATTATTATACATAGATTTATATTTGTATTGATTTCCTGAATTAAAGTTACCGTTGTGCGTTTTTACTCTCCCTATAAATGGTATTCATTACATGTATTATAGAAAGTTTTATTATTAAATAAAAAAAAATATTAGAAAAGTGATAATTATTTGTTGAAATATATATTAAATAATTTATTATGAAATTCTCTTACAAATAAATCACTCAATTAGAAAAATAATATATTAATAACTAGATTGAAAATAGCGAAGATCATTTATTATTATTTACAAAAATTTGAATTTATTTTTACATAATATATTATTTATGTAATTTATCGATTTTAAATATAGGATTGATCATTTTCAAATAATATGTAATCTAAAAATAGACTGAAAAATATATTCTCTAATAAGAATTAAAAATAAGTTGACCTGTGGCCAGGTCCGAACCGACCGACGGTTTGAAGTAAAATAATTTCCAGCTACAGAAACAATTTCAAATAATTTTAATATATCTATTAATGTAATAAAAAACAGATATGGATATAACATAAATATTTTTAATTTTATTTTATTTATAATATATATGCAAGACCAGGCTGTGACGTCATGAATGACTGGATGACGTCATATAATTTTAAATTAAGAAAAAACTAATAAAGATGTTTTTTCTCGAGGATAAAACCAATACAAAGTGCATGATTCGTGGTGACATGTAAAAAATCTCCTATGTGAAATTTGGTGTGAAAATAACCCTTCCCTTCCTATCGTCGATCGCTAATATTACCACTTCCGGTTTCCGGATTTGCACCAAAAGTTGATCAATTCATCCCACTGATACATTAAGTATATATACCAAATTTCATCAAAATCCGTTGAGCCGTTCAAGCTGTACACATCTATACGGACGGACGTACGGACAGACATCATGCTAAAAATACTTTTTTCTGTTAAGAAAATGCATGATTCGTGGAGATATGTAAAAATCTCCACATGTGAAATTTGGTGTGAAAACAATACCTCCCTTACTATCGTCGGTCGGTAAAAAACTATTTGATCAAGGTATACTATAAATTATGCAGCATTTACGAGCCACAGAAAGGCGGAGACTGCATAACGAGGAATTGCATGACCTCTATGCATCTCCAGACATAGTTAGGGTTATAAAATCGGCAAGGGTGCGATGAGCAAGACAAGTGGCTAGAATGGGAGAGGAAAGAATGACGAAAAATATATTGGTGGGGAGACCGATTGGAAAACGTCGTTTGGAAGACCAAGGACGCGGTGGGTGGACAATATAGGAAACGACGTGATAGAGATGGGAGAGGGTAGGGATAGGTTGGTGTGACTCAGGATAGGGACATTTGGAGAAATGCCAAGAACTTTCGAGTTCTGTAGACCCACAGAGATAGATAGATACTATAAATTATTAGCTTTATCTAGGAAGGTTTTGTAGTTAAAACCTACTATTAGAGTCCATTATAATTTAAAAGAAAGATATAAATTTTAAAAAAGATGAAAAATTACACCGTATGCTTTCTTCATCTTCTTTGTTCATGAATGTAAAGCCAATGGTAAGTGTGAAATAAAAAACATGAAATAAATGAATAATAGACGTCAGATAAGATTATTATTGTATCGTGTCTTATATTAACTTTTAATTTAAACTAAAAATTATATTTATTTTTCAAGGATTTTATATTAATTAAACATTGTATTCAATCAACTAATTTTTTTTATGTTAATTTTTATCTAATATATTTTTTTAAATGAAAATATGTTGTTATGAAGTTGTTATCTTTCTTTTAAGGTAAACAAACCAAAGTAATTCATTCATTTCCTTTGCTCGCTGGACTTCCTCTTCATTGCATTTCCACGTCACTGGAAAAATGCAGATGATTATACTTATCGAATTATGCAATTTTATTATAATTACAAATACATTATTTATATCTAATAAGGAATTTATTAAATAAAGATTTTTAGAAAATTCTTACTTACTTTTTAAGACTAATAATAAAATATATAACTCTTACTACAATATTTTTTTTTATAATGAAAACAAAAGATAAATTAATAGCGATCCATCCATCTTCACATATGAGTATTGAGGATAACTCTCCAAAGTTCAATTTATTTATTTAATGATGGTTACATTAAGAGACTTCCATATTTTTTATAAATATTCTTGAATATTTTATTTACGGTCTATGATTACTATTCAATTAAAGAGAAATTTTCTAGAGTGGCAAGGAAATATAATAACTAAATTGCGTGATAATATTAAAAAAATATACTTATTGAAGGTCTGACTGTAAACAGAGATCATTAATAATAAATAAATGACTTGAGTTGATTGATGGGATGTATATACATATACACAACCACTCAGGATATGTTATCAGTTGTTGGTAGTAATCCTGAAATCCTCCCAATTCTCAGTGCAGCTGACTCTTTGCGATAACGAGTGCTGGTTTAAAATGTCGCGTTTGTAATAATGTCAATTTATCTTCTAATTAATTTATATCGTCGATCTTGTTTAAAATAAATGAAGTAATCACATTCCCAAGAAACTCTTTACTCTAATTAATATTAGAAATTGTACCACACATATTATAGTTATTACATTTATTTTATTATTAATTAAAATTAATTGAAATTTGATACTCTTCCTTCTCTCGATTTCAATTGGATAAAATTGAATTTAGTTAAAATAGTAATTTTGAAAAAGAAACTGATACAATATTTTTTTATTAGGGCGTATCGACATCCCAGGCAATGAACGCCACACTGCTCGAATCAGAATTTCATATTAAAGAAGACTTTTCATATAAGAATAAATAAATAAATAATGTAATTTGAGTGGCTGTAAAAGGACCATCCTGAACTTAAATCGATACAATATTTAATTTAATTAAAACATAAATAATAAATCATAAAATAAATATTTAAATTTAAAATATATCAAGATATGATAAAAATATTACAATATCTTCGGATTTCTTTTTTAAAGAATGACGTAAAAACAAATAATACTACTAAATCAAATGAAATTATATATTTTTACCGACCGACGATAGTAAGGGAGGTATTGTTTTCACACCAAATTTCACATGTGGAGATTTTTACATATCTCCACGAATCATGCATTTTCTAAACAGAAAAAAGTATTTTTAGCATGATGTCTGTCCGTCTGTCCGTCTGTCCGTCCGTATAGATGTGTACAGCCTGAACGGCTCAACCGATTTTGATGAAATTTGGTATATTTACTTAATGCATCAGTGGGATGAATTGATCAACTTTTGGTGCAATTCCGGAAACCGGAAGTGGTAGTATTAGCGATCGACGATAGGAAGGAAAGGGTTATTTTCACACCAAAGGAGATTTTTTTATATATCACCACGAATCATGCATTTTGTATTGGTTTTATCCTCGAAAAAAATCATATTTATTAGTTTTTTCTTGATTTAAAATTATATGACGTCATCCAGCCATGCATGACGTCACAGCCTGGTCTTGCATATATATATTATAAATAAAATAAAATTAAAAATGTTTATATTTATTATTTATGTATCCATATCTGTTTTTTATTACATTAATAGATATATGAAAATTATTTGAAATTGTTTCTGTAGCTGGAAATTAATTTATTTCAAACCGTCGGTCGGTTCGGACCTGGCCACAGGTCAACTTATTTTATTATTGCTTTTATACCTTGAATAACAATTTTAAGATATTTACTTAATATGATTATGTATGGCATTGTCATCCATACATTAATTAATTATGTATCATTGAGTTGGAATCATTATATTCTTTATTATCTTATATTAATGTAAATATACCTATATAAATATTTCTTTTAATAATACTATTATTTTGAATTATTGACCAAAGTTCTTAATAAAATTTATTGTCTCTTTTAGTAGAAAGTCTAATTTACATTAATTTTGAATTTTCATAAATATAGGATTTATTTATTTTTTTGACTTTTACCAACGCATATATTCTTTCCATGGTTGTGGAGCTACCCCTGGGATTTAGGCTCATTATATCAATATACTAGAACATATATATACATGTATTTACCTAATGTTAATTCTAAAACACCCCATAGAATTGAAACAGACACAACACCCATTAAGCGCTCTTTTTTTTTACCACTTAACTCTCTTAGAATCCATGTAACTTTTATCAACGAAATAATAATTCATTTCTTTTGCTTTAATAAACAGGGGTACTTAATTTCCTGTTTTATTTAATGAAAAAAGAAAAAAAATATAATAACATTATACTTATATATATAAATTAAACGAGAGGGTAATTCTCGGTGAAACTTTTTCTTAATTTAATTATAAAAATTATTATTGTTTTCACGAGAATAAATAAACAAATCTTGTTAGTAACTTTTATTTTTTTTATTTTATACCTACAGATTTACAATTTTAATTTATCATCAAACTATTTTTATAAAGAGTAAAACTAAATTAATTTGTATATCTTTTTAATTTTGGTTATTTTATTTATATTAAACAAAAATAATTTTCGGTAATTATTTACAAAACGGGAATCTCCAGGGATTTGGATGAAATTTTACCTGTGGATTCCTTGTTTAATTCCAAAGAACTTTTCTTATAAATTTTTTCCCGCTCTCTTCTAGTTTACGAGATAAAAATTATTAAAATTTGCATATAAATCTATTTACATTCTATTTAGCTACCATGTTTTATCCATTTGACCAGCAGAGGGCTCCACTAATTTTCATGGTTTTTTTTTACAGTTCGCTTTGGATATATGAAAATAAAAAAAAATAATTAAATAATTTTTCTATATCCAAACCGAACTGAAAAAACCAAAAATTGGTGAATAAGTGAATAATTTTTGAGACCAAAAGCATAAAACAATTATTAATATCGCTGTCAAACTGAATGTTAATGGGCTAATTGTAATAATTTTTATCTAGTAAACTAGAAGAGACAGGGAAAAAATTTATAATAAAAGTTTCTTTGGAATTCAACATGGAATTCACAGATAAAGTTTCATCCAAATCCCTGGAGATTCCCGTTTTGTAAGTAATTACCTGATTTTCTTTAAGAAATTAATTCTCTATAAAATTTTCTTTTTGAGGAAATTTAACAAAAATAATCAGGTGATGATGATTAAGAGTCCAAACTATTAGAATATAAAATAAATTGGTTGCATAACCATTAGGCGGTCTTATCTGACTAGTTATCTATCTCTTTCTCTGTGACACTACGGAACTCGAAAGTTCTTGACCGCAGCAAGCGAATTTCTCCAAGCGTCCCTATCCTGAGCTACACCCACAACCAACTCATATTTTCTTCCTAAATTGTCTATCAGGACCCTGGTCTTCTAATCGGACGTTTCCAAATCGATGTCCACACAAATATACTTTTCGTTACTAGGTCTGTTCTGACTTCTTTTGAAATTATATTTTTTCAAAATTTTCAAAATTCGAAATTGTGAATTTTTTTTTAAATTATGAGGATTGATTACTTCAAACAAATTGACAGGTAAGACAACCTCTTATCCTCTAAAAAACAAAATAGGACTCAAATATTGAAAATTTTAAAAATTTTAAATACTTGTATTTAAATGTTAATATAGCTAAAAATTAGGGAATAAATTTTATTCTATGTATTTTATATCAGAATAACTTTAGATATATTAATGTAAACATTTTAAAATATTGAGTAGACCAGAGGTTTCCAAACTTTTTCGGTATACGGCTCCCATAATACATCGGATTTTTTCCGCGGCCCCCTAATTAGGGTGATCATATTTCGAAAACACCAAACCGAGACAAACGGTTGGGCTTTTTTTTCTTTTTTTTTAGAGACAAATTGAAAAAATTTTAAAAATAATCGAAAATGTTTAAAAGTTTCCCCACAAAATCATCTTACTTTTTTTTAGAAGCAAAAAATTTCAAGCATTAGGAAATTTTTTCGCGGCAGCCGCACAGTTTGGGAATCACTGGAGTAGACAGTAGAATATTGAATATTGAGGAAACATAAACTCATTGTTACATAATATACATTGTATTAGTAATTAATAAAATGAAAGAAAATTTCCTTCTTTCCATTCAATATTTATTTGTTTGTTATAATTAAACTCCTCAATAAATTCCTTTTCTCACTCATTAGAATTGTTTTGTCTAATCTTTAAATAACAATAATAATAAATGAATAAATCATCAATCAAGATAGAAAATTTGAGAAAATTTTCTTTCGGAAATTGCATTTTTATTGAATATGAGCGTGACGATAAAAAAAAACAGAATGAAAAAAATGAAAGAATCAATGGATTTTAAATTTGATATAATCCATTCTGATTCCATTTATATTCTTTCAATCTTCAAAAATGTCTTCTCATAATGTGAACCTAGTGGAAATCTGTTCTTTATTTATCTCACTTAAAGATAAATTAAAAAAAACAAAAAAAAAATAACTTAATTTATCTTTAAATATATCCTTGCCTATATGCCATTTAATAAATTAATTAAGTAAAATAAAAAAAGATAAATGATGAAAAAAAGAAAGAAAGAAAGAAAAATGTCCTTGTGAGAAGCTTCGTTTGATTTATAGTCTCTACCCACTTCTTTGGTCCAAAAGTCAACAATTTTACCAATTTTCATTATAAAGACATGGATTAATCATAGTTTTAGTCTCATTCAATCATTTATTTTCGTCAAAAAAAATATTTTATTTATTTCTTATTATATTTCAATTTTAGATTTTTTTTAAATACAAAATTGGATTTATTGTTTTCATCGTATCTTTAAATAAGTTATATATATAAATATAAGTTATAAGAGTCATATATATATAATCTATAAGTTATATATATATAAAAATCACTGAATAAGCCACAGACAGCAATACAAATATCCCTATCTAAAGCATTTTTAATCAATTTCTGTTTTATTTTATATCAAATAATATAATTTCCCGCCGTTCCCGCCGACATGTACCACGGGTGGTACATTAATGATTGGTCCCATCATAGACAAATTATGGGCCGACGGGAACGTGTTAAAAACTATAATATTTGAATATATTTATAATATAATAAGTTTAGCAAAAAAATCTGAATAAATCTGGAATATCATTTTGATTTTTTATAGTCTTGTAATATATTTACAGGTTATTTGATCTTACATCAATATTAACTCTACGACTAAGTTTTAACACTTCTCTACAATAACAATAATGGAAATGTTATGTCAAATTTCAATTTTTATTTATATAAAAATGAATTTTCTAAAAATACCCAGAAATAAAAGAAAAATCAAAAGAGACTTTGTGCATGTTCCCATTAATGGAATCTTATTATTATTATTATTATTTTTTGTTATGTTATAGAATAAAAAAATGGTTCTTTGAAATTAGGTGAATTGAAATTAAAATTATTTTTCAATTTCAAATTCTATTTGCTTTCAATATAAATGTTATCGATTGAGCTGACTTAAATATTTTTTTTTAGGATTCGTAATGAAAATATATTTTCTGGTTCGAAAATTTGACCACCATACTTAAATAATTAATTCTATTTTCACCCACCTTTAATGTCGTTATCATGTATTTATATTTGCCAGGAGCGAAGAAGCTCTCTCTTGTTTTTTATGTTTTAAAATAATTTTATTATTATATTGAGATTATTTTTTTTTTATTTAGAGAAATTACTTTTAATATTTATATATTATTTATGTTAAATAGAAAATAAACTATATCTTTGTAATGCGGGTGGCATGTATTAAAACTAGATCACTCAGTCAAATAGAAATGATGAAACTACACGTCCCTAATCGGACTTTATTATTCAAATCATTATTATTATTATTATTATTATTATTATATCGCAATAAGACGATTAAATTTAAAGGCATCTGACCTCAAATTCATAAATATCGAAAGGGAAATCGATAAAAATATTGAAATTATTTACACTTAACTATTTAATATATTTACTCTTTTTGACTACACACTCCTTGTCTCCTTATAATATTTCACATATATTAAAAAAAAATCAAATTTGTAATAGTTTTTTTTTTTTTAAATTAAGCAAGAAATATATATACTAAAAAAGTCTTATAATAGAATTATATTTATAAACTCTATCTTTATAATAAAATTCTTGATATATTATTTAATCAATTATAATTTTAATAGAATAATATCATTTTAAAATAATATGGTTTATTAAATCTATGCATTCCCAGACATAGTTAGGGTTAAAAATTTGAGAAGGCTGCGATGGGCAGGGCACGTGACTAGAATGGGAGAGGAAAGAATGTCGAAAAATATATTTGTAAAGAGACCAATTAGGAAACATCCGCTTGGAAGGGACATGAGAGAGATAGGAGAGGGTATGGGTTGGATGGTGGTGGCTCAAGATAGGGACACTTGAAGAAATGTGGTTGCTGCGGCCAAGAACTTTCGAGTTACGTACAGCCATAGAGATTGAAGATGATAGTTTCATATTTATTTAATAAATTTTTTAAATACTTAATTTAAATTAATTTTTAAAAATACATTCAATTCTGAATACAAAGTTTTTCAGAAGAGAAATTTAGAAAATAAATTTCTTATTTAGTTGATTGATTCTATTTATCCTTATTATATTTACATATAAAATTTGAAAAATAAGTTATTTAAAAAGAAAATAAATTTTTACATTTTTTTCTAAGCTTTTTTGAATAGGAATGCTTATTAAGTGAAATGGAATACTGTATAAATTTCAATTGAGTTGGTATTTGATTTCTCATTCAGCATGTGATTTGTTATTCCCCTTAAATTTAATTCTGTCTTTCTTTCTCTCGGTTATCATTTCGATAGAACTTCCTTCCATGGTATTTAAATTGGTTCTTTATTGAATGATATATATTTACATAAATGCAAATGAAATGAATTTATGTTCCCGTGCTAATTAATAAGTAAAGCATTAGGCCTTTTAAAGGGGTGTAATAATTATATCTTTTCCCTGGAGGGACATAATCTTTCCCTTTTGCCACCGAACTGGTTTTATTTGATAAGAATTTTATTTTTTTATTTTTGACTTTTCCCCCGGTTCTACAACACAAGAAAATCTTTTTCCACATAATATTTTAAAAATGACTATTTTTATACGATAGTAAATTTGTGGAATTTAATATCATTAAATACTTGCATTCCAGGCGACCCTTAAAAACAGAAGAAAAATTTTCTAATATAACCAATACTTACTTTTTATAGATATAAAATATACATTATATTATGATATTATACGAGAAAATAAAAGATTTACATATTAAAAACTTAGACAATTTATTTAATTAAATGAAATTATTTAAATTTGCATATTGTTAGAATATTTAGTTTTGTTCTATTATTTTGTTTTAAAAGCTTAACTACTCTGCCAAATTATTTTAATTCTTTGGAATTCTTATCTTAAATGTCCTCACCATTATTTTTTTCTCTTTATCATATGCACATTCTTTTGATCGTCATGATCTATTAAAGATCTTCATTGATTTGGATCCATGATTTGACACACCCTATTTGATTTTGAATTATTGTTGTTCCCTTGAAAATAATATTTTTCTTACGATATATATGCCTCTATAACACATCCTTTGACACAATCAATTTGCTGATTGTATTTTATTGCCAAGAATTTCTACAATTTCTAAAACGAAAATGATTCAATTTAAAATAAAAACTATAATGATCCATATTCTTAGGTAATTTGCATTACACAAATTCTGTAATTTTTTTATAATTAATTAAAATAAATTTCCCTTAATCATTCATGCTATTCACAACTAATCAAATAAAGCGGTTAAAAATTGATGTTAAGCCATTGGAGATGGTAAAAATTTCCAATCCAACTTTTCTTTTAACCTCAATCTTTCTCTTTCTCTCTTTCTTGTTCTGTTTTCTCATTACTTAATGCTCTTCCATTCTTTTTTTTCTTTTACATCTGTATTTAAATTCTTCTTCAAAATTCCATTAGCACTTTTTTACAATGTTAATTTGGATTCTGAACGCTGACAATCAGCAATCTTCTTATCTCTCCCAACTCCACTCTCTTCTCTTTCCATTTCATCAAGGGTGAGTCTCTTTCCTTTACACCTAGATAAAAAAAGGAAATAACCTCCCATGTAGTCAATTAGTAGCTGTCTCACTGACTGTATTTTTAGTATGAAATGCATCTTTGATTGCATCAATTTCCGATTGGTGTGTCTTGTTTGCATCATGATTTCAACTGAGTCTTGGCGTCTGGGCTTGTCTCCAATCTGGATGACATCATTAAACACTGAATCATTTGCTCGTTGCTAATCTTAATAGATGATTGTCCCATAACCCCTTTAGGCCTCTTGATCTTGTATCCTAATCCAATCTATCAGGATTTCAATCCAATGGCCTCATTAGGGTGTGAAACCGTCAGATATCCTACTCAAATATCCAATCGACAAATATAGCTTACATTTCATTTTGACATTTTATTAATAAAAATCATATTAATCACTCAATTTTTTAAGGCATGAATCTGGAAGGTCAATGATTAATAATAGGAAGAAGATCATTATTATGAAAGCAATTACTTAATGATTTAGATACGGAATGATTTTTATTTATAAAATGAATAGTTAGAAATTATGTTGGGTATAGAAATTTGTATTCACCAATTTTACATAGTTTCAAAAATTTATTCTATTTGAGGCATGAAAACCACAATGTTTGATTTTCAATAAAATTCCACAATTAATTAAAAATTAAACTAATAGAATTAATTTATGATTCCAAATCAAAAATAATTTATTAAAATTATTAAATACTTTATATTTGAAAATTAACTAAAAATACATTTTATTCTGATTTTTTTCATCTTATCTTATTATGCTAGCTAAAATTGTATATATCTATATTTCTATATTTCTATATTTCTATATTGGTTCTCAAAAACCGCTCTAACGATTTTTTTCAAATTCACACTAGATATAGTATTTATAAAGAAAAATTGAGTTTTATTGATCACATCTCTTGAAACATACAGCTTCATTATTTATTTCTTAATTAAAAATTATATATGGGTGACGTCAATGGCATCCATTTTGAAATTTTACTCCCGCCTTTTTTAAAGGATATTGTATTAATATTTTTTTTATATTTAAAATATTTTAAAATTTATTATTTAATTTCGAAATAAAATTAAAAATATTTATTTTTAATAAAATATATATATATATATATATATATATATATATATTAATCTCTCTCAAAAAAAAAATAACAACAAAATAAAAAATGGTTTGGTATTTGGTGTCGGAAGATGGTAAAAAGATTATCTAAATATCTTAGACAAGTGGGTAAAGCCACTGTTTTGACGAGTCAACTTCGCAGGATCAAAACCGGCGGAAAATAATTTTTTTTTTTTAATCTATTATTTTTTAATAAATTACTATTTTATATTTATTTATTCATTGTTCTTTTATTAAATTTAATATTTATTAATATTATTTATTATTAATTTATATGTCGATGACATATGACATTCATATTGAAATTTGACTCCCGCCTTTTTTTAAAAGATATTGTATTAATATTTTTTTTATATTTAAAATATTTTAAAATTGTTTATTTAATTTCGAAATAAAATTAAAAATATATATTTTAATAATATTTTATAATTATAAATTACGATATATATTTATCATTCTTCCAATAAAAAAAAAATATTCATGCACTTAGAAACATACCTAATAATACATATTTATGTATTATTGAGGACCCCAAGTTCCATTCATTTTAATCAGATTGATGCAATGATGCAACATTTAATAATTGTAATAAATAATTAAAGAATTGTATATCAGCTCGGTGTCTCAAGTATTAATATTACCAGCCAAACCCAATATAATAATGAATTATTTTTTTTTAACTTAATTACCTAGCCGAGGCTCGGGGTCCCGGTGTGATCTTAATATATTGTCAGAATTAGATAAATAATGTAGAGAGAAAAATTATTTAAAAATAGATATTTATTTAAATGAAATAAAATTATTTAATTTACAGAATGAAAATGTCAATAATAATGTCTAAACATTTTTTCGAGCGACAGCTCGGTATCCCAGGTATTAATATTACCAGCCAAACCCAATAATAATGAATCATTTTTTTTAACTTAAGTACCGAGCCGAGGCTCGGGGTCCCGGTACTTATTTTCTTAAACGATTAAGAAATTTATATTTTGAAAAAAAAATCTTTAAAAAAAAAGTTGATGTTATATTAATAAAACATTCTAATATAAATTATCATTTTTAAAATATTTTTTTTAGTTTTAAAATTTTTATTACCTAAAATTTAATTTATTCTACATTATCACTATTTTATTTTAGTCTTCAATTTTCTTAATCAAATATTTGTCAGCTTATTTATCTTTTGAAAATCATTCATGATGGTTTATTTTTATCAAGAGATGAAATATTCATGATTGTCCTTGGATGAATAATCACACGCGGATCTCCCATTAGTACACTCCCACTACTTTTCATGAGTACCGTCTTGATAAGCTACCAGAAACTTTTAAAAATAGTGAAAATAATCTTTGATCATTTTTGTCTTAAAAATAATATAAACAAAAACATGTCATAAATAAGATTATGGTATAATTTTATTTCCATTTATTTAAATTTAAATCTAATAAAGATTTAATTAATATAAAGGTAGTAGATCTCATCAATCATCAAATCAAGATTAAAGTTCAACTCACTTAGCTTTGACTGTGAAATACATGAATTAATAGGTTTACGTTTTTTTTTATAATAAATTATTAGGAATTTATTATTTTTTTTCATCTATTAAAATTCCAACCTAGTAAAATATTACAAAATATATATAGTAGATAAATTTGATAAGATTTTTTTACTTTAATTATCAATCTTGTTTTGAGAAGAATGTTATAGAGGAAAACCTCGTATAAAGTCGTAGATGCATTTATCGCTTACACCATAAATCATAAACGACGTAATACGAGTATAAGTTATTGAAATAATGTTATAACATATTTATATATATATTTATATAAATCTGTAACCAAATTTTAAAATTTATTTATAGTATGTTCAGAACATATTATGATAAAAATTTCAATTTTTTGGATTTTAGACTACGACGTTAAACAAAACGACGCAATACGAAGCGACGTTAAACGAGGTTTACTTGTACTCTAAGAATCCAACTATATATTTCTCTTATATAAATCAATAAGTATTCATTTTATTTCTTCCAAAATAAATAAAAATTATAGATAATGTAAAAATATTATATATCATATCTATATCAAAGACTAGATATAATCATTTATATTAATATACCTACATTATACTTTCTACTTTATAAATATAAATTGTTAAATCATATAAATAATGAAATAATTTAATAAATGAAAAGGTTATTTTTATTCATTAATTTTATTTTTTTCAATTAATCAATTAAATTACAAAAACAAATACCATCATATTTTAATAAATAAAAATCTATTTCAATTATCAACATGAAAATCAGTTCATTTTAAATTAATAATTATAAAAGAGAATTTTAATGTTGACGGAATTGTGAGAGAGTGATGCTTATATTTTATCAGGATTGTTTGAAGTTATCAATTCCTATTTCCCCTTTCCTTTTTTGATTACGAAGAAATTTTCTTTTACAAAATAAGTACTTCCTTTTACGAAAACAAACATGTTCCACTTGATTAAAGATTGATTTAAAATTTTAAACTTGAATATTGAATTATATCTATTTTTTTAAAATTAACCTTTACATTGATTAACCCTAAAGAATATAATAATTTTTATATATCAAATGATATTATTCAACGAAAGATAAATAATAAATTAATATATTTGAATAAAAAAAAGTTTAATTAAATCTAAATAACAGAAAAAAAGAAAATACGAAATCAAAATGCATAAATAGCATTCATGAAATCAGAGTATATTAATAACTGATTTGATTACAAAAGTTTATTAAATTTTTAAATGACTCAATTTTGATACTTTAATTCATCATTCACAAGAAGTCAACTGTGAAATTGCTAATTTAATTGGGATAAACATCTTTGTTCAATGCCTATCGTATAATTACAAATATAGCCTGGAAATTAATCATCAGTTGCAAGGGAAATATTCGAATTTTGTTTGTTTTTATATAATTATGAAAATTCATTAATTTATTCAGATAAAAAATTAATTACAATGTGGGTTGATCATCAATGCTTTTAAATCCATGTTTACTATGTGGTAATCTATATGATTTATTCACATATATCGCTATATAGGATATATATATATATAGTCATTTATTGAAATATTTGTAATTAAAAATTTTTATGATAATTTATTCTTATTAATATGAATAACAACAATTTTGTATTCCTCATAGTAGAGTGAATTTTTTTTTTACCAGAAAAAAAAAGCAATGACAATATTTTTAAAATTATTTTAATAAAAAAAAATTACTCTGTTTTAATGATGTTCTATAAATACAGAAATAATATATCTTTAAAATAATTTAAAATTAAAACTTAAGATAGTAAAAATAAAGGATAAATAAAAAAAAATATTTTAACAAATTAGAAATGTGTTTATATACTGAATACCTGATCAAATTTATTTTTTGTTTAGTGATTTTTAGTTTGTTTATAAATAACTTAAAATTTTTGAATTTATCATTTATTTATTTTTTACCAAATAAATTGTATTCTTTTTTAAAACTTAATCATTATTTCTATTGTATTTTACCATCTTGCTGTGATTTCAAATTACATAATATAACATAAGTTATATTATCGTCAGTGATGTTTTGGTAAAATAAGATGTAAGGGAACGCAAAGTGGGAGCAAAAAATAGTCCTATTTACAGCAAACTATTTTTTTCCATGTAAGTTTTTATTTTTTCTTGTTCTTACTAAACAAAATATTAACGAACACAAAAAAAGAAGTTCTAACAGTAGACTTAAGTGGGAGTTGTCGGGACATGAAAAAGTACTGGAACGCGTTCCGGTTCTGAAAAAAGGTAAGGGAACGTCGTTCCTCCGCGTTCTCCTCCCAATACACCACTGATTATCGTAGCGAGGGTGTCGGAACTGATTTTAGAATTATAAAGTTTTATTACTTAAGATAAACAAAAATATTTTTTAAAATCATCAATACTTATTGAATGATTTTCAACTATTTTTGTGCTTAAGTACTTTCGCATAGAACGCACTTGTGATATGTAATATATTTACACTAAGTTTATCTTGACTATTACTATAAATAAGAAATATAATTGTTTTTAATGCTATAAAATATTCGCTGTAAGACTTGAAGAAATAAATTTTAATTTTGAAAATGTATATTACTTTTATTTCTAATTGATTACACGAGGAACTAAAATGTGATTTATATTTAATCAATAGAACTATTGTTATTAATTACTCTATTTTTAATTAAAATAAATAAATATATTTATTTAAAGCAATATTAATTTGTTGAATTATTTATTTCACAATATTGAGTAATTTCAATAATTGATTTTATAATTTTAAATTAATAATAAATATTTTGAAATTTTTATTTAAATTCAATATTATATATCGTTTAAATTTTAAGACTTTGAGTAAAATTAAATTTTATTGTATAATAAATGGTGTGAATGGTTAAGAGGGTTGCGACTGAAGTATCTGTTCCTGGCAGTAGAAATCGCTATTAATCAAAAACCTGTACAAAATCGAAAAATGGAATTTTTTAAAAAAAATTGCTACTAATATCCTCTTAGACTGTTAAATACAAATTAAAGCAATGAAAAAATGTTATTTTATGTTAGTTTTAGAAAAAGATAATCAAAATGGTTTTAGTCGTTTTTGAGTCAATTTAAAAAAAAAGTCTCAAAAGGTATATTATTTAGTTAACTTAACAAGCTAACTATATAAAAAAATCTCTTAAATGAAAGTCAAATTTTATGTATTACAATCAAATTCAAATGGCAAAATTATCATCCATGCAAGGATTTAAAATTCTATTGTATTATTATTATTACTACGAATTATTAAAATATTTATATTATTTCTACTAACTGGCAAGTATAAAAAATTAGAGATCCATTTAAACGTATAATCAATAAGAACAATTACGTAAATCTACCTTTAGTACATTATATATCTACTTATTAACTATTGAATTTATGTCTTATAACTTGATATTTCAAAATAAATAAATAAATAATATTACATCAATAAATCCATAAGTTTATGGATTAATATTTTCTTATAGATTATAAAAATAATCAATCTTTCGTTTGTCAATTAAATAATAAAATATAAATAATTTATATATATATATATTTATTTTTTGAAGAAATTTTTATGCAAATTATATCATTTCTATCTTCCCTTTTTGCGGTAGATTATACACAAGTTAGAGAACAAAATTAAACATACAATCTTAAAAAAAAAAACAAAAAAAAAATAACACAAATAAAAGGATTCAAAAAAAAAACAAACAAAAATAACTTAAAAAACCTAACCAAAAAAAAACAAACAAATAAATTTATTTTTTTCCAACACTTATTTACACATTCTTTTTGTATTAATAATTATATTAATACACGATTCTCCAATTTGAAATTTTATTAATAATCAAAAAAATCCTAGAATAAATATTTGCATTTCTTTCATCTTCATCTAAGAATAGATATTTCGATGAGTTACATTTTTTAATCCTATACAATCAAAAAAGGCAATGGTAGCTGCCAACAAAATTATTTGACTCATCCTTTTACTATGAAGTATTCGGCTTGCGATTTCAACTAAATCGAAAGTAAATGATTCAGACATATTATAGCTTGTATTGAAAAATTATTAAAAAATTACGTATACATTTAAAAATGGTTTTTGAAAAATAAATAAATTTTTTAAATTTTTTTTTTTGTTATTTTTACTTTCCACGTAAGTAAAATAAAGTAAATATGCTTGTAATTATGTTATTAAAAAAACTACTAACAGATTTTAGTGATAATTATGTCATGGCACGGTAGATATTTGAGTTTCCCCTCACCTCACACCTCCATGAACTCTAATGTTTTCAAAGATATAATTCAAATTGTTTAGGTAGATATAAATAAATTTAAAAAAAAATATTTTTCTGGGTAAATGAGACACGCAATTTTTGGTTCTTAACTAAATTTGGTACATCATAAAAATGTAAAAAATGTATAAATTTTAAATCTCAAAGAAATGCCTGTCTCTTCATCGATTTATTTTCATAATTATATTTAATTGGAATTCATAACGATAAGAAAATCAAAATTAAAAAGTTCAATTGTTTAAATATTATATTATACATATTTATTAAATAAATATGTATATTAATTAGTAATTTTAGTTTTAATTTTAAGATGAAAAATTAAAATGCAAATAACTTTTATTTTGATTTTTTCATTATACTTATACTTATATATTTTTTTTTTGTTCATATTCATTATCTTATCTTCTTATACGAGTAAAAATTGTTTGTTTGTTTGTTTCTTTGTTCTCAAAAACTGCTCTAACGATTTTTTTGAAATTCACACCCGAGATAGTATTTATAAAGAAAAATTGAGTTTTATTGATCATATCTCACGAAACTACATTTTTATTAGTTTTTTCTTCTAAATTTAAATGTATATATGTGACGTCACAACCACCGCCTGTGAGATATATATATCTATTCTTAAAATAAAATTAAAAATATTTATATTATATTCATATATTTGATTTTTTTTTATTTCATTAATAGTTTTACATTTAAATTATTTGAAATTGTTTCACACAACGTTTTGAAGATTTATCTTTATATTCGATTCGATATATAGTAGGAGAATTAAATGACGTTATCAATTTATTATACTCCGGTAAATATTATAAAATATTTGTTTATGTTAGGAAAACATATCAAAAAAGAGAATTTACATTTTGTATGAAGGGACACAAATAATAATAATAATATATAATTAATTTACTGATTAAATTAAAAAATTGTAAAATTTTTAAAGTATATAAAAATAAATTGTTTAAATTGGTTAAAGGGTCGAGTGATAGTTCGGTGTCACAGGTATATATTTTATATCAACACGCCTACTTTTCTGTTTGTATGTTATTATTTGAATGGCGATTCGGTGAATGGTTAATGGTTAATTAACGATCCATATAACATCATCGACTGGGCCGCTACCATAAGGAGTGAATAGAAATAGACGATATTACTTGGATTAATCTTATTATACTAGCTAAAATTGTTTGTTTTATAACCACTTGGGGCGCTAAACAGTTTTTCAAAAAAACACTATAGAAAAAAAAATATATGTATATATTATATATTTATGTATTATTGAGGAGCACAAGTTCATTCATTTTAATCAGATTGATGCAAATGTGTAACATTTAATAATTGTAATAAATAATTAAAGAATTGTATATCAATATTTTTCAAAGGGTAGAGCGAATGCTCGGTGTCCCAGGTATTAATATTACCAGCCAAATCCAATAATAATGAATCATTTTTTTAACTTAAGTACCAGTACTTTTAACCAAATACGATGTACCACTCGGGGGTACAGGGGGCGGAGCACCCGTCCAGCTGTGAAGAGCGCCGAAGGCGCTCTGACCAGCTGGTATTTATTATATACTGGCATATATAATAGTATAATATTGTAGATTCTCTAATGAAAATTGCTAATAATTTGATTCTTTAAAAGTTTTACTTTTCCTTTAACTATTTATAATTCAATGTTAGATTCATGATAAAAGGAGGAAATCCCCTCCATGAATGGCATTACACGTCTCATTACCCCTCAGATTTCAACTGGATGACAAGAGGATTCGTACCAAGTGAGCTTGGTCAGAGAACTTAAGGTTAACCACCAACCCCAAAAGACCTCAAATCCCTGAACACCCCTCATCGATATGAAGTCTCATCTAATTCCTGTTCCACTAAAATCTTCATGTAATTATTTATATATAAAGAAACATTGTTCACAATGACATCAAACTGTAAGGCATTTTTAGTACTTCTTTTTTTCTTCTTTCTCACATGAATATTTTCCTCCTCCTTCTCTTCTATTTACACTCACGCTAAATTCACTCTTTAATTAAATTATTAAATAAATTTTCATTAGTTTTTTCTTCCTTGTTTCTTTATATATATATATATCTTGATTACTATTATTTCTCTAACGATTTGTTATCTTATGATATTATTATTTATTTCCATTGCATCATTTCCCATGCGGATTCCTAGAGCTTGATTTAATTTTTTTTTTCTTTTTTTATAAGTACAAATACCTGATTGTATTTCCGAAAAATTATATATCTGTATTATATACAATTAACTCACAATATTATATTGTTAATAATAAAAATATATAACTTTTTTTAGTTAAGGAAAATAACGGTACATAAAAATCTAATATAATAAAACATAATAATAATATATTTGAATATTTACAAAAATGGTCTTAGATTTCATTGAGCAAGCAAATTAAAATAAAAGTATATACATTTTTATAGAATATTGATAAACTATTTATAATAAAATTAATAAATTGAAAAATAAATGAATGACTAAAATTGGTTGAATTTTTCACTTTAAATTGAAATATAAAATATATCAATACCCATCAAAGATAAAATAATTCGTTTAATATTAATTAATAAAAATATATTTTATTTTTTTGTTGAAATATAAAAATCCATTGCATTCCAACATTTAATAAATGTCAATGAGAATTGACGTTGATAAAATATCATTGATCGATAAAATATCACTAAATGAAAATCCATGGAGAATATTAAGTTTGAAAGGAAGCTTTATATATACTCGGATACATATATATATATATATATATCGTATCTAAATATGTTGAAAGGGAGAAAAGTTTTCGAATGGATCATCGTTCAACTATTTCCGAAACGGAACAAACAAAGTAATCGATCTTGTTCTTGTAAAGAAGTTGAGTTAGCAATCTGTTGTTCTGAAAATCGAATAAGAAAGCACAAAGAGGATTAATTGTCCACATCAGGGGATGATAATATATTTTATAAAAAGAGAATTCAATGAATGAGGATATATGAAAATGAAAAATGAAAAAACAAACTGTCATTCTTAACTAAGGTATTTAACAATCTTATATACCATATACCTACCTATAACATTTAAAAAAGATTTAATCTTTTATAATTTAAAAATATTTCAATATATACATTATACATTAAATTAAATAAAATACTATTTAATTGTAAATATAATAAATATGATATCATATTTTAATAATATTACCTATATTCCAAAAAAATATTTATTAATGTGTGTATTATATTTTAATAATTTATTTTTGATTAAATCATTTGTTTAATTTTTTTCTCCTGTCCATTTCAATTTTTATACTTTACTTTTGGTCTCAAAAATGATATAACAATAATAATAATAAAATTTATCATTGAAATTTTTAAAAGTACTTTAGTTTTAATATTATATATTCAAATTCATTGCAATTTTATGATTTTGATCCCAAAATATACATATTGACACCTGTTTAATATTTTTTTTATCTTAATTAAGAAAAATCAATTCAAATGAATTTATCTCTAATTAGAGTTCAAAGGTTCCCTTGATAAGGCATTTTAAGCTTGAACTTGATTTAATTGAAATTTAATTGAACATAAATATATTAAAAAGAATAATAATTTTTAGTAAAAATCTATAAAATCATTTTTGAAAATTTTAAAGACCTCATCATTTTCTGAATCTATCTAATCTATCTAAATCTATCTAAAAAAAATCATAAAATTGAAAAAAAATATATTGAATAGAGAAGAATGGTCTTGATTTTAAGTACAATATGAAATTATAAATAAAATAATGTATTTTCTAAAAGTACGAAAGTTATAAAATACCTTCAAAATAGATTTCTAAAGTTTAATCAAATGGAAATTTGCGGTTATTTAAAAAAGAATAAAAAAAAAATAATAAAAAAGTTATCAAATTTTATAATTATATAGTATTTAAATCAATCAATGAATTGTTAAATTTCGAATAATAATTCAGAAACCAAGATCTAAGTTTTAAAAAATTGATTTAAATGGACAATTTTCAAAATATTTTATAATCATTTGTAAATAATAAATAAATAAATATTAACAAATTAAAAAATAAATTGCGTTTTAGAATATTTTTTTTAATATAATTGGTGGAGTTAGTAATTAATGGTCACATTTATCTAAAAATCGTGAAAAGTTAATTTACAAGTATAAATTATTATATTTAATTAAACATAAAAACAATCGATTCTACTGAATTCTATGAAATAATAATTGAGTGATGATTCAACATGACTGAACAATATTGTTTTACGGCTCTTGACCAGACCAGAACGGTTTCACCTTGACTTTCCAATCTTAAATTGTCACTTTTATTGCTCATAAACAGCATAATTAAAGAGTTTAGGTCAGTGCATTTTATTTTATATTTAATGGTTTATTGATATTTCATTTCATCTGTGTGCCCATTTGCCAAGATCTCATCTCAATGAATTCAATCTCTCCATTTTTTTTATTTATAATTCAATATATATACTAAAATATGAGTACAATAAATTCAATATATTATATATAATAAATGAATATGAAATTATATTTATCTAGGCTAATAACCTTTTATATGAATATTATATTGATTTACAGATTGAGAGAGATTTAAGGATATCTAAAGAAATTTCTTAAAAAAAAGAATTTGCAAATCAACTATTACCTAGAAATATTAATATTTATTTAAAACTAATTTAACATTTGTTTTAATATTTTTTTTTGAATTTAATCTATCTTTAAATTTGTTTCAGATCACTATTAAAATACCTTAATAAAGTTGTATCTATATTTTATATTTTGAAAAACTTAAGATGAACATGAATTTGTATGCTTTTCATATGGGAGCTGTCCTTTTATAGAATATACTAAAGTCAGAGTAATATATATACCCATCAAGTAGGTTGTCACCTAAACGGGATAAAGGTGTTCTATTATCAGTAGAACAAGTCCTTTCCACCTTTATCTTGATTTTTTTGATCAGAGCCACTACATTTTATCAAGTAGTTTCCAAATGTTGATAATAATATAACTATTTAATAAATAATAATTATATATTTTATTTGACTATAAAATATTTTTATCTTCACAATTAAATAAATGATTAGCACGGATTGAATTCTGATTGGAGAATACCCTTGCTTAGAATCCTTCTGATAATTTAATTTCATTCAATATTATATGAAAATGAGTTGAAAATAGATTACAGAGAGAGAAAGAGAACTGCCAATCATCTCTTATTTATTAATTCTTTGAATCCATTTGGGAATATATACAATATTTGAACTTTAATTGAATTTAAAAATAAATAAGTCATGCCTGAACATTCATTCACTTTAGCTATAAATATATTAAATATTTAATTAGGGATATTATTATCATCCATTATATAGAAATGATATATTGGATATATATTAACGTGGAGTAAATTTAATAATAATAATAATATAAAATTACATACTGGCAGGTATTACTCCCTGTAATATAATTAATTTTATTTTCATTATAAGTAAATTTCTAACATTAATATTAATATAATAAAAACAATTCTAAAATTAATAATATATATATATATATATATATATATATATATATACATATTTTGGTTAATAAATAAATCTATTCTATATATATTTGAGATTTAAATTTGAATCAAAAAGATTCCAATTTAATCAAACTAGGCCTACCTGGTATATAACTCATATTAATTAATTTATAATAAAAAAATAAATTTATATTATATACATGAATTAGTCAACTAAAATTCAATACGTTATAATAAAATGAGACAAAAAAATAGGAAATTAAATATTAATCTAAATCCTAAATGAATGAATATTCTAGGAAAATTGAGAACCAACTGTAAAATTCCTTTAATTATCCTTATTCTATTAATATACTAGTAAATGCAGATATATTATAAGTATATATTTTATTATTTTAAAATTATAAATAAATATAAAAACGTTAAATATATAATTATATAATTAGTTACTTACAATATTAGTGTCTCTTTGAAAATGAGAAGTAGAATAGAATCATATTTTGAATAAAATATGGCCAGCGGTTGATGTTTTTTTTTATCCTTGGCAAGGTATCATAAAGGTATCAGCCAAATAATTTGCTCCATCTCCTAAAAGAAAGATAAATTTAGAGAAGGGTGCGTGGGAGGCCATCTCGCTATTTTCCTTTTATCGGGGTACTCGGATGGAAAATATCAATAACCACATGCTTTGAAAATTCTTCCGGATTGTAGTCACATGCTTTGTAACGAGATTCAACCCAATTTCGATGCGCACAAATGCAAGCCACCCTTCTTTTTTTTCAAAAAAACAAAAAACAAAATTTCAACCCCCAGAGATGCATTCATTGTTCACAGCACACTAAATATCACATGAACAAGAGCACAAAAACTAAAAAAAAAGTCATTGAATTGTTCCAGTCAGAGGAGATGATTTCTTTTTTTTCTTAAAAAAAAAATTCATCCACCCCTGCAAGTTGATTCATTTTTAACTAGGATTAGCAAATAGAGATGGACTACAGCCATAGAGACAAAGAAGGGGGGGGGAGATAAATTGATAAATGCATAGGGAGAGGAGAGGTGCAAGAACATTTGATTAATTTGTGATTCAAATCGAAACCTTATTTGGTCTCAGTGACTTTTTATTACCAATCGAATTGAGCCGACTAACATAAAGTGGCTCAATTATTCAAACTGTCCCTTTTTCACTCACTCGATTCAGATAAACATTCAAATTAATTTTATTAGCTATTTGTATCATCCTAAATATTTATTTTGTTTTTTTTTATTTTATTTTAAATCTATCAATTGATTTATTAATTTTTTTTTCTCGTTTGTTTGCTAGTAAATTTAATTAAACTCGGATTAAACGACATAAAATCAAGGATTAATTTTAATGATATGTGAATCTCTTCAATTCAATTGAACTTGATTCATTATATTAAAAAAAAAAAAAAAAAAATTAAATAAATTTATGATATTAAAATATGATTATTTTATTTCCATTCAGTTTCAAGTTTATATCCAATGTATGATATTTTATTAATTTATCTCCAATTACAAAACAAATTAGAGTTGAAAATTATTCGAATTTTTATTTATTAAAAAATATGAAATTAAATTTTAAATAAAATTAATCAATCAATACTTAGGAATTTTTTTTATGAAGATGAATGAAAGTTTAATAACTATAAAATCACTAATTAATTTTCATATAAACTTAACAACACAATACTACATTTTTATTTAAATTTTTTAATTCAATCTTTTTTTTTTTGTTTTTTTGATTCATACTGGATGATAATTTAACACGAAATGTTTGTTTTTCTTTGTTTCAGGTATGTTATTTCCTTATTACCGGTTGAATATTTCATTCTTCATATTTCCGTTTTCACCTTACCCTATACGGAAATTGTAAGTCTTGTTTTATTATACCAGCTATTTACTATATTTATATTGCCATACTAAATAATCTATTCTTATAAATATGACACTTGAAGATAGGTAAAATGGTTTAAATATATATTTATAAATATAGAATAAAATTATTTCAATCTCTAATCAAGTTTTGCTTCAAATTCAATTTCTATTTATATTTATACTAGTATATCCATATAAATGTTTTAATTTTAATTATTATTTTAATCACAGTGATTTATTATTATTATTAATATTATTATAAATATATTTAATATTATTTAATTAAACATTTTAATTATGAAAAACGTATGCAATTATAAAATATAATTTTTAGATTAAAAACTAAATTATTTATTAATTAAGTATGTATTTATTATATGAGGGGGTAACAGGGTTATCCCTCGAGAATGACTTGCAAAATCTCCTAAGTGCTTATTACATTTTTTAAACGACAAATAAAAAAAATTAATTCGTCTAATCCCGAGAGCATAAAGTTTTCATTGATATAGACGCGTTGATATGTTGAAAGATTATAACTTAAAACAGCTTATATCCCAATAATTTATTAGTTAAATATTAATATTATTAATATTTATTAATATTTTTACAATTTTTTATAAATATTCAAATACAACCATATTCATATACAATTTTAATAATAGTTTAAATTTTGTATATTTTTACACCTAAAATTATTATTTATTATTTTAAATAGCCAGTGTTGAATTTTTTTTTTTGAAGTTGATTAAAAACAAAATAATGAAAAAACTGACAATTGATCATATTTGAATCAGCGTTTTTGTAAGATAGTAAAAATTCTGAAAATAAGTTGACCTGTGGCCAGGTCCGAACCGACCGACGGTTTGAAGTAAATTAATTTCCAGCTACAGAAACAATTTCAAATAATTTTAATATATCTATTAATGTAATAAAAAACAGATATGGATAGAACATAAATATCTTTAATTTTATTTTATTTATAATATATAAGTAAGACCAGGCTGTGGCGTCATGAATGGCTGGATGACGTCATATAATTTTAAATTAAGAAAAAACTAATAAAGATGATTTTTCTCCAGGATAAAACCAATACAAAGTGCATGATTTGTGGTGAACCCACCTTTTAAACATCAACTGCATTTATTTATTTATTTATAGCTTATAAATAATTCATATTGTTATCCTAAACAAAACCATTATTTTATGAAGATATTTTGTCTCTTTTTGTTTGTTTTCAAAAAACTCAATTTTGGAAAGAATCCCTTCTATATAAACTAAATGTTTTGTTTGTAAACTATTTCCAGGCATTCTTCTAATCTCAGTAGTTTATCTTCCATTGGATTTCTTTGGATGTTGTAGAATAGAAAAAACTTCCCAAAACTCTACCCATCACTTTATCTTTCCCGGTTTTACTATGATGAATTTTAATAAAATTTTATTTAAAAACTTTTGAGAAAATAACAATGAATTAGATAGAAACAAGTAACTAATATCAATGCGTTCATTATTTATTTGCTGTAATGCTTTTCCACCCAATTGAATACCTATCAAAGAGAGAGAGAGAGAGAGAGAGAGGGAGAGAAAATTTACCCAGATGTGCACACACAAATTCCTCCCTAACCCATCAACCATGTATAGCTGGGCTGAAAGTAAAATCTTCCTATCTCTCTTCTACCTCATAATTAAATATTGATTCTTTGTGATTATTCACTATCACACGAAATATATTTTATATACATATATACTTATATATATAAAAATTTAATCTCATTTTAATCTCCCTTAATTGAAAGATTATCTTCGATTGAAGAGAGCGAACTTGTGGGGCACATTTCCATTTATCTCATAATTACGTCAACAGACATTTAATGGAATAGGAAGACATTCTTTGAAATTGACATCCCCTTATAGTAATTTCTAATCAATATTAAAATTGTATAATTTTTCATATTTTTAAAATGAATAAATTAAAAATATAATTTTCTCTTTGAAATTTATCGAGCAATTAAAAGTATAATCTTGATTTAAACATCTGAATGGAATCTGTTTAAAAACTCAACTGGGCAAACATCTGGAATATTCACTCAATTTTTTTTTATATAACTCTAAATAGATGTACTCGTTTCTTTGGATTCGGATATTATAATAAAATTCCGGAATATTTATTTCAATTTATGAAAATAATAATAAAACATATTCATTGAAATAGCTTGAACTATTATTTCATTTCAATTTGACTAGGAAAATAGCTCAGAAAATGTCGGACATTTATTGGACCGATAACAAATGAACAAGACAGACAATCACTGTATTCGTCTGCCTTCTTTGCATTCCATTCATAGTAAAAGTAGCAAACCTGGAAAAAAAATGTAAGTGGGGAGAAACAAAAAATACCTAAATAATATTTATTTTCAAAAAATCTTTTAATCTATTACTTAAAACAATTTAATAAAGAAACGAATATTTTTAAAAAAAAAATATAAACAAATTAATTTGGAAAAAATATTACTTATTCTCGAATTCTTGCGTCATATTGTTAAATGTATTTTGTTTATAATAAATTATCCTTAAAATTAAATGGATTCAACATGAATCGTTATTACTTACGTTAGCCCATACATGCTTTCATTGATCTATTTCACCAACATATTTATTTAAAAACAACGAACAGAATACATATACTTGTTTATTGAGATTGCACTGTGAGAGCATTTGCCCAATAAAGGTTTAGTCAAATGGCTTTTGTCTAGGCAAATACTATTTCCCTAGTCAAATGGCTTTTGTCTAGGCAAATGCTATTTCCCTAGTCAAATGGCTTTTGTCTAGGCAAATGCTATTTCCCTAGTCAAATGGCTTTTTCCTAGGCAAATGCTATTTCCCCAGTCAAAAGGCTTTTACCTAGGCAAACGCTATTTCCCCAGTCAAAAGGCTTTTGCCAAGGCAAACGATATTTCCCCAGTCAAAAGGCTTTTGCCTAGGCAAATGATATTTCCCCAGTCAAAAGGCTTTTGCCTAGGCAAATGATATTTCCCCAGTCAAAAGGCTTTTGCCTAGGCAAATGATATTTCCCCAGTCAAAAGGCTTTTGCCTAGGCAAATGCTATTTTCCTAGTCAAATTGAAACGAAACAATAGCTGAAACTATTTGGCCAGGCAAATGGCTTATGTCTAGGCAAATGCTATTTTCCTAGCCAAATTGAAATGAAATAATAGTAGAAACTGTTTGGCCAGGCAAATGGCTTATGCCTAGGCAAATGCTATTTTCCTAAAATTGTCATCTGCCTACGGCATATATACATATATATTAATGACACTCGCTTTGATAATTCAAATTCACCCACTCTGCAATTATTATTTAATATAATATCAGATAAATGGCGTTTGAGAAAAAAATTGCAATTTCCTTTTCATTCTAAGTATTACTTATATATATTTTGTTGGGTATTTTTTTATATGTATTATTTATTTTATTTCTATTCTGAAAATAAATAAATGGGCACAAAACAAAAAGCCGAGATATAATATATAACAATAATTTCTCGTTACCAATTTATTTTTTTCATTTTATATAGCTATATCAATATAATTAAAAAATACTAAATTTCAAAAAAACAAAACAAATAAATAAAATAAAATAATTTGAAATGAAAATAAAGAAAGTAAAAAAAACTGAAACATTTCGTGTATTTAGAACATCCATTTTTTTCTATGATTTAATGGGATGTCTTAAGATTTTAATCAATGGTTCCAACCGAGGCTTTATCAAGGTGATAAATTCCTAAGAAACCGCTTCCAAAAAAAAGAGGGTGAACAATCCAAGGGGTAAGGAATGAGCGCCCTATGCCCTTTGCAATCGTATAGAAATGAAATTCATGTTCAGCTCTTTAGAAATATCTCCCGCAAAGATAATTCATATTTTTCTCATAATGAAGTGGTATTTCACCAACTGTAAGATGAGAGAGGTGCGGGGGAAAAATGTCCAAATCGGACAAGAAATTTATTAAATATCTTAAGAGGAAAAAAATAAACCCTTTTGATGATCATATTTTATTATATTTAATACGAAAAGGGTTGATAAAAAGATAAGTAAAAAAGATATAAAGATATAATGTTTTTTTTAAACTTATTTCTTATATTATAGAAAGTAAAACAAAAATTTAATGGAAAATAAAATAAATTGTATATGAATTTAATATAAATAAATATTATTATAATTAAAAATTGTTTTAAGAAATTTAATTTTCAATAAATTATTAAATTGTTTTTATTTATCAAAATAAGAAAAAAAAATTAATAATTAATATTTAAATAAGAAATATAAATATTCTTTTTAGTTGATTTTTATCTAAAAATTATCTAATTTAAATAGTTTATACTTTTTTTTTTAAAAAAAAAGTAATTTTAAATTGTATGTGAATTTGGTACCATGTAATTTTATAACTAAATTTTTTTATTCAACAATTACATTAATTTAATATTCTCTTTTATTTTAAGTATGTAAATTAGTTTTTCATTGCTCTTCTTAATACATTCAAAAAAACCTACTACATTTAAGAATAATTTTTTCAACAACATGATCTGTTAGTATGTATGTGTACATAGAAATATCCCAGGGGCTCAATTTTGGTGAGACGTGAATCGAGCCTAGCTGAGTCTGCCAATGCCTGTTCATTCCCCTGTGACAATCACATCCAAGCCCTTTTCATCTTCTGTTGATCTAGAAAATCCACCCTTCTATATGAAAATTTTCATGCAAATTAGATTTTTCCTAAAAGTTACATAGCTTGAAAATAGTTTTTTTTTAATTCTTTATTTTATTTATTATTTTATTTTATTATTTCTATTATTAACTTAGTATACTTTAAGTGCTTTGGTCATCTATATTCCATTCAGATGGTATGCTTAAAATAATACTAAAATAATAATATAATAAAAATTAAAATTTCCAACCACGCGCATCTTTTTTACTTTTATCATCCAATGAAAATATTTAGATATTTTCCACCTGGAAAATAGGGTTGGCATACGGGGTGGTAAGTGAGACACTTAACGGAGTGAGCCCTTTCTTTACTTGGTGAGATTAACATAAATCCAATTAGCAAGAGAAAGGGAACAATGGCACCCGCGAGGGCAACACCACCCTTAACACTTCACGGTACAACATATTAGCATCTCAATTTCTTCGATTGAAAATTAAATTTGTTTATGGGGGACAATAAATTGTACAATTTGCATA
Organism: Labia minor; assembly: GCA_963082975.1. Classification (NCBI taxonomy): domain Eukaryota; kingdom Metazoa; phylum Arthropoda; class Insecta; order Dermaptera; family Spongiphoridae; genus Labia; species Labia minor. Next base: position 26,374,539 of record OY720347.1, on the reverse strand, counting down.
CCTTTCGTGAGGGAAACAAACATTCAAAATAGAAAATAAAAAAAAAAAATTCAAACTTAAATAATTCAATTTTATTGTAATTGAAATTGGAGGCATCAAGTTGAAGTAAATGAAAATAAAATAAGCGTGGTTAAAGGTTTGGAGAAAGGGGGAGGGGAGGAAAGAGGGATCATCATTTTTTTTTACTTTAATCCGGATTAACTAATTAAAGAAAGCTACGTTAAAGTTCTTCATTAAAAAAAATGTATTTTCGTTTTCACTTTGAAGACCGAAAATTGAATTATTAAAAATTGAAATAAATTATTTCTTTAATTATTATAAAAGTGATTCTGGCAGATATTTGAGAAAAAAAAACAACTCTTTTCTTATTTTATATTATTCAAACATGTCTGTCTATATATTTTAAATAAGCTTTAAAACAGTTAGGAGTGGATAATTTTATACTGTCAAGAATTTTTGTATCTCTTAAGATGGATACTCCATTAGTAACTCTGTAATCAAAGTCCGGTTTTCATTCAATATTTGTTGAAAAGAATTTTAAAGGTCTTGAGAGATAAAGTAAAAATCTACTTTTTTATATTTGTATTTACTGAAAAACATAAAAGAAGATGTTTTTTTTCTATAAAGTGGCTTTGTTATGAAAGGGTTGTAAAAAGGATTGTCATCTTGATAACTTACTTCAAATAACTTTGAAAATAAGACATATCCGTTTTTTTTTCTTCTTTTTTTACTTCTTAACAATATTGATAAATAAATCATTTTACTAAAAGTAAAGAAAGATAATATTTGTTGTAATATTAAATTAAAATAAAATATGAGATTAAATAAATATAGATAGATAATAGGAATTGATAATATATAATTATTATTATTAATTTATTTTTTTGGGGACATTGAAAAGTCAAAATTCAATGAAATTAGGCCAGGCATTCAATTCAATTCTTCAATAGTTCTTAATTCAATATTATTTTTATATTGAATGGGAAAGATTATTTTGGTTTATTTATTTTTAATATTATAATTATATAATTGTTACTTTTTTAAAAACTTTTTAAACCCTATAAATTTTATATTGTCGTCATGATAAATAGACAATTTTGATATTTTAATTTACTACTCTTGGATCTCAAGAATTAGAAAAGGAATTTAGTGAAGAAAACTGCCATGAACACGAAAAGAATAAACAATTATGGAAGTATTAAAGAATATCAAAAGACAATGTGAATGGTTTGAGAACGTGTTTAGAAATTTGGGTATAAAATCATACTTCATTTTTTTATGTTATCAATATATAATAATAATATTATTTAATTTAAAAATTTTATTTTATCTAATCTAATTTTAATTTATAATAAATTTAATGTAAATTTTCTTAAATCATTAACTATGTATTCTACCATAATAAAAGTTGAGTAATATTTTAATTTTAAAAAAAATTGATTTAAAATAAATAAATATTTTTCACTAAAAAATAATAACATTATTTATGAGATTTAATCAAATGTTAATTATTGGCTTTATTGAGAAAAACTAATTAAATGCTAAAAATAATTTTGATAAATTATTCCTACATGGGCTGAAAAGTCCCGGAATTTTTCAATGCCCCCAGAAAATGAACATGACTCATTTCGAGAGGCTCATCTGTCACTAGTTTATGTATGAAGTATCATGACATCTCGTCCATTCGTTTACAAGCTACAGTCGTTTGAGTGACGCTACTTTCGACTTCATAAGAAAAATGGAAAAACAGGAATATCGCGTTTTAATTAAACATTGTTTTTATTGGGAAAAACTTGTGAACAATCATTGCAATGGTTGCGGGAATGCTATCACACATCTGCTTCTTCGAGAACAACAGTTTATCAAGACGCGTCACTCAAACGACTGTAGCTGGCAAACGAATGGACAAAATGTCATGATACTTCATACATAAACTAGTGTCAGATAAGCCTCTCGAAATAAGTCATGTTCATTTTCTAGTAGCTTCACCTATTGCAAAATCCCGGGACTTTTCAGTCCATATAGTATATTTATATATATTCACGTTTTTGTGAGATTGAGTTTTGACGTTTCGGCTCTCATTTTAGAGCTATTTTTAAGGTAATTTTTGGAATTCTGGATCTTAATTTGTATGACCAAGAGTCAATGAGTATTGTATGACTGAGTAATCTTTGATTTACTGTGTTCTGAACCTCTGAAAAATCTTCTGATCTATCACTGTCACTAACACACGTCTGGCTCGTACCACAGTTCCGAGTCCAACAGTATATATATGTTTAAGTGATTGTGTATGGTTGTCCCTCAACAATTCATACATAACTTCTGTGGTTTCTGAATAATTTTATAAATAATAATAATCGTGCCCTTCAGATTCAAGCCCTGTCACTCATCTGTCCCTTGAATTCTAGTTAGAAAGGGTGATAAGTGAAGATTAGAAAAAGCAACCCTTTCTCTTTATGAATCAATTTCATACTTCATTAAGTAAAAATAGCACTGCATAAATTATAAAATATCAATATTCCAAAGCATTTACCAAAATAAATATTGTAATATATTCATATTGTATATCTATAATTATTATATTATATATTATGTAGTACATATATAGAAAGAAAAGATATCTTTATTAGGGTCTAGGGAGATAGATAAATAGTTTGTAATGAATTAAGTTAACAAGTAAAAAAAAGAGTTATACAAATTTCTTCAGTCTCTAAACTGAAAATATATAAAACTATATAAAAAAATTGAAATATCAGTGATTATAAAAATTTAATAAATAATTAATTACGTATAAGAGATCAAAGATTTAATTGATCCATTAAAAAATTTACTTAAATTAAATAATAAATAGATTAAGTATGTCACAGTTACTTGATCCATGAACGTCTAATCAGAAAGTACCCCCTCCATCACTCCTTGGTTTCATGTTTCATATCTGACAAAAAAAATTCATTGTAATTACCTTTTAATTAAATATCTTATTTATAAGTATGAAAGGAAAGAAAATTAAATATTAAAAAAAAATGTTCGTTTTTATCTTGACTAATTAAAATAATTTTCGTATTTCATTAATAACAAATGTCTATCCAATTAAATTAAATGAATTAATTTGGATACATTTTAATAATATGTTATTGACACATACTGTATGTATTATACATATTTTGTTTTAAAAGATATAATCTTTGTATTTTTCTACTGTCTCATTCAGTAAATAGAAATTTATTTTCAAAAATACATTTCACAGGGCTAGATAATATAATTTTTCCTGATGTTTTAGTTATATAAGAATACTTTGTTATTTTTCGTTATCAAAATAATATTATTTACGACAATATCTTTTCTAATTGTTATTTATGAATCATTAAAATGTAACCTCCTCATCTATTTATTCATTTACTACTTGACATTAAATGAATCATCCTATTATAAATATTGACTACTAAAATAAAGTTAATTTCTGCATTTGCGTTTCAAACGAATGATCTCATCTCACTCACTGTCCCATTTCAAATCATAGTATGGGTAGATATGTGGACAACATAATTTTCACTTAACTTACACTTTTATCCTCTTAAATTAATTTTATATACATAAAATTATATAATAATAAATTCCATATTTGAGATTTTATTAAATTTATGTATTGAATATATTTATAAATGTATTATAATAATTTTAATTATTTAATTATAGAATATTTTTGTATAAAAAAATTTTCAAAATACTATTTACTATAAAATAATTAGTTTCAATCATTTTTCTAATATTTCTAATATTTTAACAATTTTTACTGTCTTGCCAGAGATAGTATTGCTATCACGAAAATTTGCGATACCAAGATTTTGATGTTTTTATACGTTTTGAAGGTTCCTGAGTTATTTTCACTAATGTTGAGAAATATGTGCGTGGCTGTGTGTGTAGACAAAATTACGTCAAAACGATTTGAGCTAGAATAATGAAATTTCGTATACAGGCATTATTCAAAATTTGTTAGTTTTCTATCAACATTTGAGCTCATTCGGAAGAGGGTCATTACTTACAACGTTTTGATTTTTTTTCCTTTAAAGTGATCGTAAAAATAAAGATATATGTATGATAATTTTTCACATGATTAAAAATTGTATAAAACTGCTATATATAGAATTTCAGCTTGATTCAATCGCTGAAAGTACCGGAATTAATTTTTTAAGACGACTGCAAATCACGCGCCAGCACTTGACGTGGTGCCATCAACAAAGAGCCAAACATGCGCTGTTTTAATATATATTTATTTAATTTTAATTTATAATTTAATAAATTAAATTTAATTTAAATATAATATATATGTTATTTATTCCATTTGCGAGATAGTCGAGTGGGGACACTCCAGATTTATTAAATTTAATTTTCATTAAATCAAACTATATTTTTACTTCAATTTTATTTTCTATACATTAAATAGTCTTAATTTTTTAAATTGTGATTTAATTTTAATTTTATATTTTATTCCTTATAATTGTTTTATATAAATATTATATGTCTGGTTTGCTGAGTGTAAGAGTTATATAATCTACCTTAAAGGATCATTTATGGACCTGTTGGGTCAAGAGATCTTGTGCCCAACCCGACCGACCCCTGTCAAAATGATTTATAGCCCCCCCCCCCTTCTCATTTTTATTTATAAATTCTTTTGATAAAAATTTTGTTTAAGTATAATTAAATTAATTAATAAATAACATAAGAGGCATAAAATATGTCCTTGCAGATGAAGCTCTCTAAATTCGGATGATAAGGATAATAATAATATGATAATTATATGTTGTTAATATGTATGTTTAGGTTAGTGAAATAATCATGTGCCAAAAGCCTTCAGGAAACTCGTTTTCTTCTTGGATAAAATATAGAAAATCTACATATCGGAAAATAATTAGTGAATGCTTCTCTCATAAACCGGATAACGATTTAACGCATTGTTTTAATCAATTGTATATCTAATTTGACCGCAAGGGCCTGTATTCCGTGTATTTCGAATAAATGAGGCTTTGAAGAACCCATTAAGTTTTATCGCGGAGAAGGACTTGGAGAACGAATATCCTCTTCAAACTTTCCCCAAACAAATTTCATTTTACTCCAAATGATATTAATGTAGGTATTCGTGATCAAATGAGTTATTTCATCCAGTCTTATCAATTATTTTATCTACCCAAAAAAAATTCCTAGATTTTTTGTTTACTTATTTATTTTAAAACCTATTATTACTTAATTAATAATATTTTTTTTTTTAATAATTTTTTTTTAAAATTTAATTTAATTATTTTTTGTCGTTGGCTTAATTAAATTTACATTAATTGTCCACTTATTCTCGTTTCATTCTATAAAATAAGTTGACCTGTAGCCAGGTCCGAACCGACCGACGGTTTGAAATAAATTAATTTCCAGCTACAGAAACAATTTCAAATAATTTTGTTATATATTTTTTAATGTAATAAAAAACAGATATGGATACATAAATAATAAATATAAACATTTTTAATTTTATTTTATTTATAATATATATGCAAGACCAGGCTGGGACGTCATGAATGGCTGGATGACGTCATATAATTTTAAATCAAGAAAAAACTAATAAATATGATTTTTCTCGAGGATAAAACCAATACAAAGTGCATGATTCGTGGTGATATATAAAAAAATCTCCTTTGGTGTGAAAATAACCCTTTCCTTCCTATCGTCGATCGCTAATACTACCACTTCCGGTTTCCGGAATTGCACCAAAAGTTGATCAATTCATCCCACTGATGCATTAAGTAAATATACCAAATTTCATCAAAATCGGTTGAGCCGTTCAGGCTGTACACATCTATACGGACGGACAGACGGACGGACAGACGGACAGACGGACGGACAGACATCATGCTAAAAATACTTTTTTCTGTTTAGAAAATGCATGATTCGTGGAGATATGTAAAAATCTCCACATGTGAAATTTGGTGTGAAAACAATACCTCCCTTACTATCGTCGGTCGGTAATAAGGGTTCTAATGGAAATTATAAAATAATTTATGTTTACTATTATTATAATTAACAAACTTTCTATCTAGCTAGTAGTGCACCACCCCTGGACCTCACTTCTAGTTCTATTAATATATTTAACAGTAGGTTTGCTTATCTCTATTTAGATCCTCCTATCTCAATTCTATTTCGAAATTATCGATAATTTGATATAAAATAGTTGCTCGTACTATCCCAATGTTCTTCTTTTTCTCCCTCCATGCCGATACCTAGGGTGACCAAATGTCCCGATTTTTCGAGATTGTCCCGGTTTTAAGTGCTATCTCCGTCCAGCAAAAAGTCTTCGGAGCAGCCTATTGTCCCGTTTTTTTTTAATATTTAGGAGATTTCGTACTTTTTTTCAAAATTTTTTCAATTTGGTTCTATAAAAAAAAAGTAAAACGTTTTCTGAACATTTCGTACTTTTTTCAAAATTTTTTAATTTGGTTCAAAAAAAAAAAGGTAAACCGTTTGTCCTGGTTTGGTGTTTTCGAAATATGGTCACCCTACCGATACCCCAAACAGTCATTCTAATCCAAATCAGTGACGTTTGAAGTGTTGCTCAGTATAAAAATCGTTAGGAGGGTCTCTTTACACACAATTCAATCAAAATTAAATAAATACTTTTAACCTATTCAATTTTAATTATTTATTATCTTCATTCTTACTAATATATAAAATTTTACAAATATAAACAAATTATTTATATTTAACTTATTTTGCAATCAATCATGCCCATTCACTCCCCTCCCCCCACAAAAAGTCATTTTTTAATAGTATATATTTAGGTAATTAGAAGGAGTATTTTCATAGTTTTATTTTTATTAAATTAAATTTAAACAAAATAGATCTGAATTACTATCTCGTCTAAATTATTAATATTTATTTAATTAATCTATTTATTTTTATCAAATATTTGTTATAAATATACAAACTTAGCAGTGCAATAGTAACAATGGATTTTGTTTTGTATAAATAAATACGTTCTCTAAACATGGCTATCTACTTTCATTTAATGTTTAAATTCAAATTAGCAATAATTTTCAGACAACAAAAACAAAAATAATTACAGTTAGAATCGCGAAAAGCGTCACGTTTCGATAACATCATTTCTTTTATGTCTCATTGAAGTTAGTTTTTTTCCAAGTCAAATTATATAAAATAAAAAAAAATCAGAACCATACTCACGTAATACATTTACATATTTTTTTTCTCAAATGGAGTTAAAAAAAACATTAAAAAGACTTAAAATATTTTATTTATTCATATAAAAAAGAAATTAATGAAAATATAACACCAAATAAAAAAAATAGTTTTTAAACATTTCTAGAACTTTTTTTTGAATCTTTTCAAATCAATTCATTTTTCAAACCTATACGATTATATTAAAACATGATTAAATATCTTCCTTCGTAAAAAATATTTAAAAGCAAATTTATCAACTATAAACTATATTTATACATTTATATATATATATATATATAACTTTTTATAATGAGGATCACTAAAAATATTATACATATTATTTATTTAGAATTTCAAATCAATCATTTTCATAAAAATCCATTTCCCAGCCTTCACTAATAAATTTCAAATGAGTAATTAAATTATAATACATATTATTCAGATTATTATTATTTTAATTATTTTTTTAAATTTTATTTTACTTTATATGATTTATCATATTTTAATTTTTTTTAAATTTATTTTTATAATTTTTATTTTATATTATCAAGTCTCTCTTGTTCCCAATTATTTTTGTAAAAATGTTATTTTAGAACTCATTCAATGCAATTCATGTTTATATTTTATTCGAATTCCAATCTTTCAATTGGTTAATTAATTTTAATTAAAAAAAAATTCAGTCCCTTTTGATTAAAAATTGATTTATTTATTTTATTGAATTTTATATCTAACCGAATTTTTTAAAACATTGCAATATACACACAATTCAAGTCTCAGTAATTTTCTTATGAATATTTAAACACATGTACCATTTTTTAGTATGGTTATGAACAAAAAAAGGTCATATGTCCGAAATCTTTTTTCATTTGATATATGTTTATAAGACAAGTTTTATTACTTGGAAAAGGTAAGGAATATAAAAATAAAATATTTAAACAGAATAGTATCAAACCTGAAGAATTTCACTCACTTATTTTTATTTAAAGGTTAAAATTCCATTCTTACAATGAAAATAAATTTATCATTATTTAACATCTGAATATTATATAGGTACCTATAATTTATATTATATTATAAAAAATACATTATTTTTAATGAATTATCTAACTGAAAATCAATTGAAATTTACAAAATTAGATTTTCACTTTTAAATTTTATTTTTTACTATTTATGGTTTATAGATCAAGATATTTAAAAATAAAAATAATATTTTTGTTTCTTATTTTAATAAGATAATTTTTATAAATTCTGATATTTTCATAAACTAACCTAATCATGCCGTACTTTCTATTTCATCTTAAGTAGAATGTCTTTCTTTCATTTTTTTTCACTCCCATCCGTACAACAGCTGACACTAGGAACATCCGTTCGTCTTCGACTCTGGAAAATTATATAGTTCGATAGTAAAAACATATTCTTTAACTCAACCTCGCCTTGATACAAACCTTTTCGGACCTGAAATAGACCGTTTAAGATTGAAATAAAGAATTGCTTTTTTTATTAGATTCATGTGTGTTACCTTAAAGTATCTTCTCTTTAAATCTTTGTTTAAAATTTAAAATCAAATTGAATAATTTCAAAGAAATGTAAATTTTGTATTTTTCAAATTAACAATTAACAAATAAATCAATTGGAATAGAAATAGAAAAAAAAATTATCAAATATATTTCATTAAAATTAACCACAGATTCATTTTATAGATTAACATTAAAAATATATACGTCATTTAGTGGAATATCTCTATTTCATCAAATGAATTAACTAATTTGATAATCTTATCAGTGCAATCTCATTCTATCAAAATAATCAGTTTTAATTTGTCATGATATTCGTATAGTGTCAGTTTATCATCAAACTCCTTCAAAAATAAATATTATTTTAGGAAATATATATTACGATATAATTCTTTTTTTTTGTATTTGTAATAGCTTGCGTGATTTTTCGTCATTTATTAAATAAATATGGCTACATGACATTTACATGGCTTTGTTTAATTAACCAAATTTAATGAAAAAGTCGTTTTAGGATTTTTGTGATTGTTGATTGAATTATGTTCATTTAATATTGTAAATTTCATATATTAAAATAAATATTTTTCTTAAATTAAATTAATATATATATATATATATATATATAGTATATATATAAAATATAATATTATAAATATTCCTTTATATTATAATAATATGTGAGAATTATTTTCATAAATTTTTGTTATGAAATATTGAATATTAATTTTTTTTTTTTTTTTTTTTTAAATTTCTTATTCAGGTTTAACACACTTTCTTCTTTTTTCTCTTAATTTACTTAAATTCATTTTATTTTTATTTCTGCAAAAGCAAATTTATTAAAAATTTAAATATCATATGAAAAGTCACGTAGATATACCTTTGTCAAATTTCAAAAAACTTCAATGATTAACATTAGATTTTTGATTTGATCCTTTTCTATATATTCTTTTCTCAAAAACTTTTCAAAACATTATTCTCAAATATTCATGTAAAATTTATATATTATTTATTTATTTATATATGAATTGTTCCATGCATACTTTCAATATTTGGTATAAATCATCGAAAATTTATATACATACAATTAAATATCTTGTTAATATATATATTTGTATAATTATTTATTGATTGCAATATTTTTCTTATGGTTTTACATTTTTGCGCAATTATAATTTTCATTCTTTTGTTTTAAATAAAATAATTTTTGAATTTTCTTGCAAAGATTCTAATTTTTATTATCACATTCCTAAAAAAATAGAATTTAAAAAAGAAAAAAAAAGTAAGTATTATAATTTTTCAATTGAGTCCTTCCTTATCTTTTATATTTTGAAATGTCATGCCAGGTAGTCAGTCCCCTCCGCCACGATTTAAAATCAGTTGAGCAGTTAATCAGCGCTGTTCAGGTATTCAAGAGACAATCGATTAATGAACTAGGAGCGACGGAATCTCCCTATCTGTGGTTTCTGAGTCACGCAGCATCCGAGGTGTGAATCATTCCTCTTCGATGCTGACAACGTCGTTGTCATCGTCCCCGTCACCTTCAGAGTCTCAGCTTAAAATTCACCAAACGAATTCATTCAATTGCCTGGCTGCCTCCATTTGTAAAACGTTATGCCTAACGTAAGCTCTTTTTAACGAAAGTATTAAAAAAAAAATCTTGTTAAATTATCAATGCGCGCGTGAACGGCGGCTTTCGATTTCCACGTGTTAATATAGTGATGTGATGTCGAGAACGAACATTCACGGCGCACTTATTTTTCTTGCCTCTTTTCGTTGGATATTTTAAAAATGTACTTTTCATGTTCTATTACAGAAAAAGGAGAGGAAAGGGTCGATGGACGTATAAATAAACGTGCCGATTTATAAAATAGACGAGGAGATGAGGAGAGTGTTGTTGATTTTGTTATTCTATCGAATTTTGACCAAAGCTAATTGAGACGAATAAAACGCATTAAACCATCCAAAAGAAAGGAAAAAAAAATATTTACATATTCAATCAGTCTATAAAATAGGAGGAAGTTAATCTACAAGTGACTGAATTAAAATTTGAACGATAAAATATTATTACCTAAATAATAAATCTGGAGTGTCTCCACTTGGCTCTCTCGCAAATTTTAATTGGATTAATTAACATATATTATATTTAAATTAGAATATGCATTAAAATTAATAAATAATATTTATTAACCCAGTGCGTGTTTGGCTCTTTGTTGACGGCACCACATCACGTGGTGGCGCGTGCCAGTCAACTTGTTAACAAATTAATTCCGGTACTTTCAGCGAGTGAATCAAGCTGAAATTCTATATATAGCAGTTATATACAATTTTTAATCATGTGAAAAACTATCCAACATATAACACATCTTTATTTTTACAGTCACTTTAGAGGAAAAAAAATGAAAACGTAGTAATTAATGACCCTCTTCCGAATGAGCTACATTTCTCAAAAGTTGATAGAAAACTACGAATCTTGAATAATGCCCTAATTTCATTATTTTAGCTTAAATTGTTTTGGCGTAATCTTGTCTACACACACACACTCACATACACGAGATAGTATTATAAAAAGTCAGTGGAATTAAAATTATAAATTAATTTTTTTATTATTATTATTTAAGAATCTTCAAATAATAAACAAATTATTAATTTAAATTTAATAAAATAAATTTTGGATTTCAAATTTTATTTATAATCATATAAATTGTATACAATAATTATAATATATATTATTATTACATTATATATTATTAAATTATTATATATTGGGAGTTCATTATCAACTCTACCAGATATTTTAATTTTATTATTAATTTAATTACATTATTATTTTTTCAATGTGTATTTTTAATACTTAAATTACCTTAACTATTTATATTTAGAAAAAAAATTTGCAAATGAGAACTAAATTATACTATATCATAACTAATACACGATATGTAATGTATAATGTATAATAATTACAAAACTTTCGCAAATAATTAAATGAAAAAATAACAAAAAGAGTAGATTGAACTACATAAATAAATAAATATACATAAATTAGATTCATACACTATATAGTAACATTTTAATAATTAATTTCACATATTTATTACCATATTTATCAAATCAATTAGTCATGTAATTATTCCTTTCATATCTTAAATTATTTATTATGTTTTTTTTATTTATTATATGTATATTATAAATAAAATTATTATTAATTCTAAAATTAATCTAATTTAAAACTTAAAAAATACCTTAAATATATCTACAATTATTTTTTATTTAGTATATTTTTATAATTTTGATTTATTTTTTATTTAATTTTTAAATTTAAGTATATTAAGTTAAAAGATATTAACTAAGTCAGCGGTATTTTGAAAAAATTGAGAATTAACATTATTTTTACCATTATTTTCATTTTGATGACTAGCAACCAAAAATTAATCAACTATCTCATATGATACAAATGACTTATCAAGTTACATTTTTTCATTTGACCTAGCTTCACTGGCCAGATCAAGGACTCGTATATCCATATATCTATAAATTATTTAAAAATTATAGATAAAAGTTGATGAAAAAAATTATTAACTACATTAATTTAATGTTTCTATTAAATATGTATAATTGATTATATTTATTAATAGATTGAAAAAAATTTCATTTATGTAGCAATATTATTTTGATAAAAAATAATTTAGAAAGTGGTTTTATTTTTATTTTAAGTTAATATTTTTTTTTACATTTTATTATATCAGTTTATATAAAAATACTTTATATAATATCTATTTATTAAACAAAGTATTATTTTATTTTTTTTTATCTTTTGCAAACTCTCGATTTCTTAACGAGATTTAAATTGATTTTGGGTCACCAGAGTACTAGACCAATTTACACTCAGTGAACAGTGACAGGACAATCGAATCCTCGTCTTCTATTCAAAAGCCAGTGATTGCTTAGAAATAAGATCTTTTAATGATTATTTAAGATGAACGAGATTTTCCGTTGCTTTCTTGGTCACGCCAGGTTGATCATCAACCTTGCAAAAATGGTGGCATTTTCTGCCCTGAAAATTCCTATTCACATCGAATTATATCTGTAAATGAAACGACGTTTTCATGTCAATTCAGTGTTTATGTTACAATTCTGTCACAACAAAACAGTTGGAAAATCAATCACATAACGCAAGACCAATTAGAATGGTAGATGGGAGGGAAGAGGGGAGGAGGATAAAACGAGAAATAAAGAAAAAGAAATGAAACAATGTTCAATTACACCTCTCGAAAAAATGCAATCGATCACGAAGTGAGTGCGAGAGAATTTTTCAATTCAATCACTCCATAGTATATATAAATAAGTACGGGGTCTTCGGGGTCCATTTATCAGGGGAGAGCGATAAGCTTTTCTACTCGTTCTGGGACATCGGATGTTGTGCCTTGGAAAATAGAGATATTTTCTGCTGACATAGATACCAATACGATTGCTGTTTTTCTCTGAACACAATAATTGAAAACTTTTCCTTCTTTTTTTTTCGGTTGAACTCTGTCCAAATGATATCATTTGGAAACGGAGACCCACAGAGGGTCACAAAGAACGATGAGCTCATAAAAAGATACAAATTCAGTAAGATATTCAAATAATAAACCAATAGGAAGTGAAAATTTTCTAAAAATTTATTTAATAGAAAATGGACAAATCATGCATCTAAAAAAAAACTATACCTATTTAAAAGTTTAGTGAGTCAGCCTTTTTGATTGGTTTCAGTTCATTCCACTTAACTTGATACAAATAAACTTTTAAAAAAAACTAATGTCAAGTTTAATAATGAAAGAATCAGCTTGCTGATATACAAATATTTGACATCCTTCTCCAAATGATTATTTCGATTGAATTGAAGAAAAAAAAAGTAATTTGTTTCTTAACTGAATCGATGGAATCCTTTTTACAAAACAAAATGTGGTTTTTATATTATTTCGAAGGTCGAAATAAATTCATTTCTTTAACGTACTTTTCTATATTCAAATTATTATCATGAACCAATAAGACAGAGAGAAAAAAAATAAGAATTTCCTTTGGAATGTAAATTGAAAAATAAAAATCGTTTTCATTATTTGATAAAAATCAATATTATATTGTATTTTCACGACATTTGCATTGAAAAATTGCCCCAAGGGGTATAAATCTATCAAAAGAGATATAAAAATATAGTTTGAATAGTAAAAAACATTTAGTAGATAATAATAAAAATTAAGTAATAAAAACAGAAATTATTATAACTAGTATTTATCATATCATATTTATTATAGTTTAATCACTTAATTCTATAGATTATATGGAAGAAAAAATTTTACATACATTTTATTCATACTTACTATATTACTATTTAATTCAATAAATATATATTGAATAAAATAAAAATATATTATTATTAAGGGGTTTTAAGTCATCTCAGCAAAAAAGGGCCATTTATATATTATATTAGAAAAAATATTTTTATTTTAAACAATTTTTTAAAAGTTGAAAATTATTTTATCAATTATATAAGTATAAATGTATAATCGCATATTTTCATTTTACATATTCTTGTAAAAAGAAATTTAAATTCATGCATTTAATTCGAATCAAAGGTATTAACAAAACAATTATTTAATATATGAAAGAAGTTATAAATTGCCTGAAGGTTGATTTCACGGTCTTCCAAGGACCATTCCTCCTTTCCAATAATATAAATAAATAAATATATTAGTAACTTTATTAAGAATGAGATTAGTTTCCGTACACTCTCTGAAAATATTTTATTTAGAATTAATTTTTTTTACTAATTATCTAATTTAACTTTTTTTTCATCCTCTTAAACTTGAGAAATTAACTACCAACACATTACTATTATTTTACTAAAATATTACTACTGCTTTTTTATTAAAAATTGTTTTCTGGTTAGTTCTTTATTATTATTATTATTTTTTTTAAACTTCCTCATGAGCAACAACTATTCAAAAAAATTTAAAAATGTGAACAATCTATAATCTATAGGTAGGTTGACCGTTTTTCCGGGATTGTCCCGTTTTTAGGTGCTCTGTCCCGGCGTCCCTAAAAATCTCTTTTTAATTGTCCCGTTTTTTAAACATTTAGGACATTTCGTACTTTTTTTCAAAATTTTTTCAATTTGATTCTAAAAAAAAAATGAAATTTCGCAGTTTGGTGTTTTCAAAATATGGTCACCCTATCTATAGGCATATATTATATGTTATAATTTTTTCTCAACAAAATTAGATCAAATTTTTTTGACATTTTCATAATATTTAAAAAAAGATTTGTTTAAATATTTTAATAAAAACCAAAAAAATATTATTTATATAATAAAAAATTTTGAAGATTTCAATTTAATATTTTAGAAGCATGGAATTTATTTCCTTTCAATAAAATATTAATAACTTTCCTATAACTTTCCCAATGGGTGGTCTAACCGGAAACATTCCAAATCAGATATCATTTCATTTCTGTTGAATAAATTCTAAACAGTCGAATAGAAGAGTGCGGTGGGAGGGGAGTGAGAGAGAGAGAGAGGATAATTTTCATCCGTGGATTTTTAAACAATAAATGGCACCCGTTAACAGGTAGATAATAATTATAAAACATTTGCTGGGGTAAAAAGCTCTAAAATTCATCTACTAATAAAATAGAGCATGAATAAATAAAATTATTATTTACTAATTGGATGTTTAATTTTTAAAATTTGAAAAATCATCTCTAAATCAAACGAACAAATGAAAGTTACTGTAAAAAAATACGTGATCCTACTATAATGGAGGTAATTGTGTTATTATAATATATATATATATATTGTTAACGCCTCTCCCTGATTTAGATTTATTTATTTTTAAGGTCAATTTATTTTTATATAATTTTTGTAATTTTTCGTTTTTAAATATGTATGTTTTTATTTTATTATATTGGTATGCCATGTGTTGAGTTTAGTGGCTACGTTAACGCCACTAGTTGGGGTCACATGACTCCTCACAGCCAATCACCATGCTCGATTTTGGCTAATGGCGCCAACGGCTAGCGTTGTGGTAGCAGAGGTGATCTCTTTCACTTGCATTTGAGACTTGCTTGTGTGACTTTGTCTTGAGAACTTGTACTTTGAACGTGGATTCCTTTTCCACGCTTTTTAGGTGTAAATTCGCCATTTCGTTGTTAAACACGTGGAGACACTGTGTTTCAATTATTATTACTATATTTTTTGTAATTTGTTTGTTTTAGCTGAGTATTAGCAAGCATTTATTTCTTTTATTTTTATATTTTAATTTTATTTTAGTTTCTTTACTTTATATTAATTTTTATTTAATTAAATACATTTTATAGCGTGGCAACGAACACTTATCTTGTATTTAGAAAAAGTGAACCTAATCTTTCCTTTGCAGGCCCATATGTTAGCATCGGATATTTGATTAATTTAATTTGTTATTGCTTTACGATTTTGGATGTTCAAAGCGATTCTCCTAAGCGCTAATAGTCAAACGTACTGCACTCTTTGGTGAAGTATATTTAAGGGTTCCTTTCCCAAATAATTTATTTTATTCCACGTGTGAAAGAGTTGAGAATTCTTTTTTTTAACTCCTTCATTAGTGGCACAGGTGGTCCGACAGGCTGAACAATATTTTATTTTAGTCAACGGCTTGTCCATACCCCTTTAAATTGGCGACCGTGACAGGACTGCGCGGGAGTTTCGGTTGGATAGCCAAATCGAAAAGTACAGGTTCACTTCACTTTTTTTAATTCATTTATTATATATTTTTTTGTTTTAGTTTTTATACATTTTTAAAATGTCTAGCACTCCATCCTCAGTTTTATTTCTGTATGCACATGCAGATGAGGTTGTAGATGATTGGACATTGTTAAATATTAATTTGGAAGACATTAAAAGTCTTGTGCAGTCAATCAATGATTTACCAGACTTGAGCTACTCAAGGCTGGTAAACAAGATTGAAAAAACGTTGAACGAAATCGAAACGTTTCGTTTAAATATTTTTAAATCAAAATTGAACAATGAGGTACAAGTCCAACCAATATTAACATTAATTAAAGCTGAATTGTTATTTTTAAATACAATTCAGCTTAAAAACATTTCAGCAAGTGATAATGGGCCAAAGTTTGATTTGAACGCCACGTTTAAAGCCCAGAGTGCAAATACGGTGAACTTACCTAAACTTAATTTACCAATATTTAGTGGTTCTTTTGAAGATTATATTCCCTTCAAGAACCAATTTGAAGCAGCCGTTACCAACAATCTGCAGCTATCCGCTTCCCAAAAGCTGCAGTATTTAAAATCTTACCTGGCCGGACCAGCAAAGGATCTCATCAACCATTTGCCGACTTCCGACGAGAATTTTATCATCGCTTTCGAGATGTTGGAAGCTAAGTATTATAATTATCGCAAGATTGTTTTCAATCTTGTCGATAAATTCTTAAATTTAAAACATATTAAAACTCCCAGTGCTGAATCTTACACTGGATTAGTCTCTACGGTAAGAGAAACGATTTTGCAGTTGGATAATTTAAAAATTGATACTGATGCTTGGAACCATTTCCTTGTGAGATTGGTTACCTCAAAATTGGATGAGCATACTCATCAAAAGTGGATTTTTTCCCTTAATAGGGATGAAATTCCAAAATTGAAGAAAGTTTTGGAATTTTTAGATAAATTAGCGGACTCTTTCCACGAGACTCATGCTAATAAATTTTCCATTAATTTTAATAATAATTATAACAATAATAATCCAAATGCAGATTCGTTTCATAAAAGAAACAATAAAGTTTTTAATATTAGAAATTGTGAAAGCAAGAATAAAAATGCTTACATTAAATGCACCATGTGCAGAGGTGCACATTATTTGCAAAGTTGTAAAAGTTTTTTAAATTTAGCAGTTAAAGATAAAATTAAATTTGTAAAGGAGAACGAATTGTGTTCTCTATGCTTTTCTAAAAAACATACTTCAAAGCAATGCAAATGGAGTAATTGTAAATTATGTAATAATCCACACAATTTTCTTTTACATATTTTTAGAGATAAGAATCGACGGGGATCTTCTAGATCACCTACAAATAGTACAAAGGATGGTGCGTCAGTGAGTAGCAACTCCAGGTCATCCTCTCCACAAGAAAATCCTGCCTCTTCAAATTCCAGTGTTCATTTTTGTCGTGGAAAAAATACGACTTCTTTACTGGGCAAGGCAACAGTTATTTTAAATGATAATGCAGGTAAAACTTTTAAAGTTAAAGCCTTGATTGATATGGGCTCTGAAATCTCACTTATCTCTAACTCCTTAGTGGACAAGATGAAATTACCTAAGCAATCCTCCAATATAAAACTTACCGGAATTAAAAATCAACCTTTAGGCAAAAGCAATTCTTTTGTAAAAATTAATATTTCTTCCCCAGTTGATAATTCGTTTCATTTAAACACTACTTTCAATGTAGTGGATAATTTAAATTTAAAATTGCCATCGTTGCCATTGAAACGCAATCAATTTAATTTCGCTAAACATTTGCCTTTATCTGACCCCAGTTTCTTCTCTCCTAGTCAAGTTGATATAATAATAGGAGTTAAATTATTTAGCAAAATTATTAAACCCGAAATTATTAAAAATAAAAATAGCTCTATTATAGCACAATCTACCGAGTTAGGGTTTGTTATGTTTGGTCAGGCTATTCCCCTTAACGTCAAATGTTTCAACATTAATAAAAAATGGCAAAATAAAAATGAAATAAGGGATGTGCTCAATATCAGAGCACAAGTTTACAAAAATTACAGGAGTTAGAATTGGTTTGGTGGAATGCATACCCTGCTTTGCCAGTGGAAGTTGTATTAAATTCTCTACCTCCCACTCCTGAAACCGTTGATCCTTAATCCATTGAATTAATTTCTCCCGGGCATTTTTCTCACTGGAGAAGCACTGACTCATCTACCTTTTATTAATTAAAAATCAAAATTGTAAACTTAATTGTAAAAGTTGACTTTAAAAAATCTGTGCAAGTTGGCACCTCAAATAAATTTTATTAGGTCATTTATTTTAATAATGTATCCTACTACTTAAACATATATATTTTCTTTGTAAGCTAATTTTATGTAAATTACTTTTAAGTTTTGGTCAGTGATAAACTGCGTTTCTTCACTGAAGGGGGGAGGATGTTAACGCCTCTCCCTGATTTAGATTTATTTATTTTTAAGGTCAATTTATTTTTATATAATTTTTGTAATTTTTCGTTTTTAAATATGTATGTTTTTATTTTATTATATTGGTATGCCATGTGTTGAGTTTAGTGGCTACGTTAACGCCACTAGTTGGGGTCACATGACTCCTCACAGCCAATCACCATGCTCGATTTTGGCTAATGGCGCCAACGGCTAGCGTTGTGGTAGCAGAGGTGATCTCTTTCACTTGCATTTGAGACTTGCTTGTGTGACTTTGTCTTGAGAACTTGTACTTTGAACGTGGATTCCTTTTCCACGCTTTTTAGGTGTAAATTCGCCATTTCGTTGTTAAACACGTGGAGACACTGTGTTTCAATTATTATTACTATATTTTTTGTAATTTGTTTGTTTTAGCTGAGTATTAGCAAGCATTTATTTCTTTTATTTTTATATTTTAATTTTATTTTAGTTTCTTTACTTTATATTAATTTTTATTTAATTAAATACATTTTATAGCGTGGCAACGAACACTTATCTTGTATTTAGAAAAAGTGAACCTAATCTTTCCTTTGCAGGCCCATATGTTAGCATCGGATATTTGATTAATTTAATTTGTTATTGCTTTACGATTTTGGATGTTCAAAGCGATTCTCCTAAGCGCTAATAGTCAAACGTACTGCACTCTTTGGTGAAGTATATTTAAGGGTTCCTTTCCCAAATAATTTATTTTATTCCACGTGTGAAAGAGTTGAGAATTCTTTTTTTTAACTCCTTCATTAGTGGCACAGGTGGTCCGACAGGCTGAACAATATTTTATTTTAGTCAACGGCTTGTCCATATATATATATAATTCAAACTGACATTTTATTATTTTGTAATTTATCATCTTATTGCTCTGACGATTTGTTTCTTAACAATTGTCGCAATTTAATATATATTTAAAATGTAATCTTTTTGTCTCATTATATTCCCTCTTTAAACAACGCTTTGAAGGGGAAACTTTTTTTCATCTTTAATAAAAACAAAAACAGTCATGTTCAAGTCAATTAATTTCTTGAAAAACATATCGTTTAATTGTTTAAATTATTAAATAAAGAAAAAAAATAGTTAAATTTAGGAAAGTTATATAGTTCTATTTTTTAGGGAATTTCAAGTTTTTTTATTATTATAATTACTATTGATTGAAGATCAAGGCACCTCAGCAACTACGGACATTTGTGCCTTAAAAAAATAAGTTGACCTGTGGCCAGGTCCGAACCGACCGACGGTTTGAAATAAATTAATTTCCAGCTACAGAAACAATTTCAAATAATTTTCATATATCTATTAATGTAATAAAAAACAGATATGGATACATAAATAATAAATATAAACATTTTTAATTTTATTTTATTTATAATATATATGCAAGACCAGGCTGTGACGTCATGCATGGCTGGATGACGTCATATAATTTTAAATCAAGAAAAAACTAATAAATATGATTTTTTCGAGGATAAAACCAATACAAAATGCATGATTCGTGGTGATATATAAAAAAATCTCCTTTGGTGTGAAAATAACCCTTTCCTTCCTATCGTCGATCGCTAATACTACCACTTCCGGTTTCCGGAATTGCACCAAAAGTTGATCAATTCATCCCACTGATGCATTAAGTAAATATACCAAATTTCATCAAAATCGGTTGAGCCGTTCAGGCTGTACACATCTATACGGACGGACAGACGGACGGACGGACAGACGGACAGACATCATGCTAAAAATACTTTTTTCTGTTTAGAAAATGCATGATTCGTGGAGATATGTAAAAATCTCCACATGTGAAATTTGGTGTGAAAACAATACCTCCCTTACTATCGTCGGTCGGTAATAATCTATAATATATAATTGTTCTCATTCCTCTCAGGGAGAATTTAGTCTTCTTCTTGGCTCACAGTATTATATGGGTGTGAGGCATGGTCTATGACCTTAGGAGACGAGAGTATATTTAGAGTATTTCTTCGCAGCATTTATGGGCCAAAGAAAGATGAGGTAACCGGGGGATGGTGGAGACTGCATAACGAGGAATTGCATGACCTCGATGCATCTCCAGATATAGTTAGAATTATAAAATCGAGAAGGCTGAAATGGGAAGAGCATGTGGCTAGAATGGGAGAGGAAAGAATTGCCAATAATATACCGAATGGGCTTGAAAGACAAAGGACGCGGTGGGTGGATATTGTGAGAGAGATGGGAAATGGTAGGGATTGGAGGGTTGTGGCAATAGTAAACTATACAAGAAATAATAACAATAAAAACATCAAATAATTATTTTATTTAAAAGAAAAGAATTGAAATTATAATTAGGTAAAAAAATGTAGAATCATTAAAAAAATTCAATTATAAATAAAATAATTAAAATATTAATTTTACATCAATATTTAAAAGTAATGTTTTTGAAAATTAATTAACTTAGATTATCGAAGTTTCTAAAGATGTTTTCTATGTTATAGAAATATGTTAATTATTATTTCAAGATGTTCTTTATGAGGATTTATTAAATGAGCCCCGTCAGCAATTTTATTTGATTAAACTTATTGACTTGAAATATCTATATAAAAGATGATTATACTTAGAAATGATTATGAGAATATGTTAGGACTATCGAAGATTAATGATTTGTGAAAATGTAATTTATAAAGATATTTTTGAGTTAAGAAAGTAATTAATTCGATTACTATTAATTAATTTAATACGAAAACATGTATTACAAATTTATTGTTACAAATTTATCATTATAGACATATTTTTTTGTAAAATTAGATAACAAACAACTATTAACAATTTTAAATTTTCTATGCATTTTCAGAAATAATTTTAATTAATTTTTTGAGAAGATTGATTCAATAAAAAAATATAATATAAAAGTTCGTTGATTAAAAAAAAATCCAAATAAAAATTACAGTAAATTACAATGAATGAAAAGTTTGTTAAAAAGTGACACTTCAAATGATGATTGATTTGAAATAAAAAGGGTTTTAATTAATCAGTTAAATATTTTATCATTTACTGTATTTTAACATATTTATCAACAACCTTGGCATAAATGGGTATAAACATTTATTTTATCTGATTAGGATTTATACATTATTTCAAAATAAATTTCATTTTTAATATAGGTATTTATATATTTAAATTAATTCAGAAATGAAAATATTATTATATTATTATTAAATCTCAGTTTATATATAATAAAAAAAAATGATTTGGAAAAATTGTAATTTAAAGTACAACCAACATAAAAAAAAATATTTGAAAAATAGGAAATAAATGCTATTATTAAATTGATATACAATTCTTTTTTTTATAAAATTGCAGATTAATTTGAATATTCGTTAAGAAATAAATAGATCAATTGACAAAAAAATAATAAATATCCCCAAAACAATACCAAGTCACAATTTTTGTCAAATGTTTTGTTCCATTTCGAATCTTTAATTAAAATCAAAACATCGAGGAAAAAAAATTCGCCGATGCTGATATTTTCATTTCACATATCAGTGAATTCAAAGTGTAGCCATTATATTCGAGGGTTAGAAAGGGTGAGAGGATCAGAATAGATGGCATCCACCCTCAACCCCCGCCCTTAATCCAACCAAACGAATGAAGAAATTAATTAAAAGCAAAGATTGGCGGAAATTTAGAATATCCGTTAAAATTGTTAGAAGGATGAGAAAAATCGGATTGGCGTTTGAAACCGATTAATGGATAATAATAAATTGATTATAAAATGAATAAAAAACAAAAAAAAAATAGCAAATAAAATAAACAATATATAGGGGTTATTAATTGAGCGAGCGTATATATATCCAGGGATTTAAAACCACACTCAATCATTAAAATCGAATCTTGTAGTCAAATAAATTTAATTTGAGAGATTAATTAAAATAGTAAACATTGCTAATATAATTTATCAATAACTATATTTTATAATTAATTTTACATTTCACTCTTGCTTCTTGTATGGTTCCAATGGAATATGAAACTCGAAAACTTTTAAGTAGATTCATCTGTTCGGTTTCATTATGTAAACATTCTGCCACATTCGCTTGGTACATGGTCTGTAGTTGTATTTTATTTACATATGTTGACCTGAATATAGTTATCGATTGTTGTCGGAAAAATAAGTTTAACATTTTGTTTACTTTGTTATACTTTTTTCAAAATTACCCCTATTTCTGTTTTTTTTTTTTAATAAATTTCGTTAATTTACAAAAAATATTTATTTTATGTTATACATTAAACTATATATATAAATGTTTTTATTTCCTAAATTCTCCACGGTATTTACCTTCACCCGAGGTAGGAGTTGACCATATTCAGAGAGAGTTGCCCCCGGAAGCATTTCTTTTTGTCTGAATTAGAGACCCTATAAAATTAGAAATTTTATGATTTTTTTTAATTCTTTAAAATGTAATGGCTTAAGCTATTAATAAAAAAAACTATTTTCATTGTAATTATAATTTTAGTTTTTACAAAAAAAAATGACATGTTTGCTATTTTCACCCTAAATTACTTCTAATTTCAAGAATTTACTTTCATTTTTTAACAAAAAAATAATAACAATGGTAAAAATTGAGTGAGAAATTAAAAAAAACAACAAATATAATAAAACAAAACTTACTAACTCTGTATATAACTTTCGTTCCTTAATCAATAAATTAAATGAATAATAAAAAAAATATGTTATTAAGAATTGAATTTAGTATAATAAAAATGGAAAAATGCTAAATTTATTAATTTATATTTTAAACGTGCCTTCAGTTTTAATGATTCAATTATAAAATAAGATTTCAACTCATTGTATTAAGGGAGCAGGCTTTTTGTTTTAATTGTATTCTTTTTTTTCTTATAATACCATGAATTTATGAAGATTTATTAACATAAACACTTAAATAAATTATTGTATGTATATAATCTGTTGAAGTGCAAAATAGAGCGATAACATTTTCTTAGAATTAAATTTGTAATAACAAACAAACAAAAGATTAGAATTCAATCTCGAAATTAACGTTATTTATTTCCAAGTTATTTATATTTATTTATTATTGAAAATAATTTAATTTGTTAAAATTCAATTAAAAAAAATGGATTAATCTTTTAATTGTGTTCACTTTAAATTAAACATTACAGAATTTTTATTTAATTATTATATATTTTTTTAACTTTTTAAATAATTAATAAAATATGATATATTTGTATATATATCCAATATATTTTATGTACAATTTTTTTACAAGCAAGTATTTTTTTTAATAACGCTTGAACCATTTAGAATGTTGAAAATTTCTATAAAATTAAAATTTTTTACTTTTATTTGATAATATATTATATATATATATATATTCAACTATTTATGTATATATAATAAGCATTGAGGACCAGTTTTTGCAATTATGATATACTTATACATTTTTTAAATCGTTTTAAATGATTAAATATCATAACCATGCTTTATTGTACGTTTACTCATTAAAAACGTTAATGAGTTAATATGCATGCCAAACTTTATACTTTACTTTGATTTATAGTTATCTAATATCTAATTTAAAAAAAAATACATAATACTATACTCGTATACTCTACTAATATTTAGATACAGCGAGATACGTTTTTTTTAGTAATTAACTGTTTATAATTTATATCGAAAACTAACCATTACTTTTTCAACCAAAGAGGTAGCAGAATATTTACCGGTTTTAAATGGCGAATTAAATGCAGAAGCGCAAAATTAAGAAATGATAGGCTGGCCCACAGATGCATCCATAATAAGCCATTAATGGTTGGCCGTGTAGCGCAAAATGTGTCTGATTAATTCAAAAAATAAATCATCCTTGGTGTATGTTAAAAGGAGAGGCAAAAAAAATAATAAATAAATAAAAAAGTAAAAGAGAGGGGCTGGAGAGGAAGGGAACGGTTTGTTGATGCAAGGCCAGTTTACTTTTCTAGTAATAAAATAAAAATCGCTGTAAAAAGTCAATAGTAAAGAGGATGCGATGAGATCAACCTGCAATTGTTAATGACATACTGAATTACAATGGTACGTTTACCTCCACTCTTTGAAGGACATTAAAATTTTATTAAAATATGATTGTCTTTTATTATTATTATAATTAGAAAAAAAATACTTTCGCTAGCTAACTTTCGCTGATTCATCTTCCATATAGGATTGACGCCTTAGCTTATTTTTATTATTATTATTATTTAATTATAAATTTTTATTTAAAATAGAAAAGACACAATTTAAATGTGAATTAATATTAATAAGATTCATTAATTATAAATTAATAAATAATAAAAGAAATCATCATATTTTTATTTTTAAATTAAATTTTAGTAAAAAATAATTATCCCTTTATTGTTTTAATTTAAATAATTTAAGTTTCACAATATCTTTAAATCAATAAATTTTAATAAACGAATAATATAAAGTTCATGGTATATAAATTTTAATATTTTTATTTTTATAAAAATCATAAAAATATATTTAAACTAATTTATATAATAGTAACTTGAAAAATTAAAAATAAATCATGTTATTTTAATTATTCAAATAATTTTATAAATTTAATAAACTTTTAATTACAAGGAAAAATGAAATTTCTTTGTAAACATGAATAAACATAATTATCACAAGTGAAACATGATTTTATTTTAAAACTTAAATTTAAATTTAAAAGAAAACCTTTTAAATAGATTTATCTTTTGTTTTATTTAATTTTCTATAATAAAACACCATGGTTATGAGACTTATTTTAATTATTAATATATACAATTAATATAATATTTTTTTTTTATTTTATAATTAAAAATCATAATTTTTATTAAAATTTTAACATGGAAGATTTAATATAAATATAAATCAATGAATAAATATAAATATAAGTCAAAATTATTTATCAAAGGGGATAATAATTAAAATATATAAAACAATTATTTTGCCGGTTGTATTATATGGGTGTGAGGCATGATCTTAGGAGACGAGAGTATATTTAGAGTATTTGAGAATAGGATTTTTCGCAGCATTTATGGGCCAAAGAAAGATGAGGTCACCTAAACCTAATTTAGCTAACTAGTATGCATATGCATTTAATATCTAATAAAATTAAATATTAAATATTATATTATACTTATAGGTGTACTTTTACTTTTTTTTACCTTAGGTGACGAGAGCAGATTTAGAGTATTTGAGAATAGGTTTCTTCGTAGCATTTATGGGCCAAAGAAAGATAAGGTCACCGGGGAATGGCGGGGACTCCATAACGAGGAATTGCATGACCTCTATGCATCTCCAGATATAGTTAAAATTATAAAATCAAGATGGCTGCAGTGGGCAGGACACGTGGCTAGAATGGGAGAAGGTAGAATGGAGAAAAATATATTGGTGGGGAGACCGAGTGAGAAACGTCCGCATGGAAGACCAAGGACGCGGTGGGTGGATAATGTGGGAAGGAACGTGAGAATGATGGGAGAGGGTAGGGATTGGAGGGTTCTGGCTCAGAATAGGAATACTTGGAGGGGTGTGGTTGCTGCGGCCAAGAACTTTCGAGTTCCGTAGAGTCACAGAGATGATAGATAAATCAATGATATTATCCTAATGAATATGCATTTATAATACATAAATTATTGTAGATAAAGATATTTAAAGTTCGAAAGAATCTTTGAAGAAAAATAATATATATTTATATATGTAGAATATAATTTTAATATTAATTGTATATAGGAAAAATACATTTTCTCATGATTAATCATTAAAACTAAAATTATTATTATTTTTTATAAATAATATTTTTAAAAATTTTTAAGTAAGAAAAAAAATCATTTATATATTATTTACTAGGAAACTAATAAAATAGAATAGAAAGCATCTTAATCTGTCAAAAAATAGTTATTTTCTGACAAATGATTGACTTTTCAAATTCATAAATTTTATCTTGGCATCTCCTCATAATTTTACTTGATTGACATTTGGATTGATAGCTGATCTTTTACAATCTAAATTTTATTTATCTAGTGTGAATATGTATATTCACATATTTAATATTTTTATATTAAATTTATGTTTCGTTTAAAATGCCAAATATTTATTTCAAATGTTAATTTTTCATGATAAAATGAATGTTAATTGAAATTCTACGGTTTCTGGCATTTCTATTTGATTAGTGAGCGAATGGTTCAAATACAGTCAATTCAATTAATTACTATAATATATCATGGATTGGATACATAATTTAATGTAAATTCGTCAATGGGCTAAAGCAATACACATGGCTATTTATTATTGTAATTAATTGTCCTCATATTCTCGGTGAAATGGGATGTCTTTTAGCTTTCTGCAAGGTCAATGAACAATTGTTTTTTATTATAAACTAAACTATTATTATAAGAGGTAATTTATTAAATAGATATTAATTTATAATATTATATTAATATTAGATCAAATAAAATAAACTAAAATATTTAATATAATATTAGCCAGTTTACACATTTATTTATTGTGATTCCTTTACATCAATTATTAATTAATTAAATATAAAATATTAAATATTATATTATAGTTTTTTTTTGTATAGTTGATGTTATTTGATCATTTATTTTCATGAAAATATATTATTAGTCCAGTATTTTGCCATAAAGCAATTTTCAATTTAAAAAAGTATGTTCATTGGCCGATATTTACAATAGTTTGTTTTATAGTTAAGTTAAAATATCTACAAGTTTAATGTTTTTTTTGTTGCAATTAACTACTCATTACTCATTACACAATCAATACATTATCAATATTTTATTTACTTTTTTTTTCCTTAAGTTTTTTTTAAATTTAATACATGAGAAATATGGATATGCCTGTCAATTCACCAGAAAGGGCTAAAGAAAAAAAAATCTGGATTACTCGGGAAAGGAATAGATGGCGGAGCGGCTAATTGTAATTATATGATATATGTGTTTACAGGTTTTTGTTACATGATACAATATATATGATATACTATATTATATCTTAAGAATTTTAAATATAATAATTCAAATCTTGAAAAATCAAAAAATAAATTAAAGAATTGAATTTAATTGTAATTAAATTAATCTCTATAATTATAATAATTATATTAGTACCGGGACCCCGAGCCTCGGCTCGGTACTTAAGTTAAAAAAAATGATTCATTATTATTGGGTTTGGCTGGTAATATTAATACCTGGGACACCGATCTGTCGCTCGACCCTTTAAAAAATATTAATATATAATTCTTTAATTATTTATTACAATTATTAAATGTTGCATCATTGCATCAATCTGATTAAAATGAATTGAACTGGGGTCCTCAATAATACAAACAAACAATTTTAGCTAGCATAATAAGATTAATCCAAGTAATATCGTCTATTTCTATTCGACACTATTTTCAGTTATGAAATGAACAGTCAGTAGAGAGTAAAAAATTGTAATTGAAGACCGTTGTTTTTAAAAATAATTAAATTATTTTATAGATTATAAAATAAAAATTATTGTATTAACATTAAAAATATTGAAATAAAAAAATAATAGTTTGATTTAATAAACTAAAATATTATAAACATTTTTAATGGGAATTTCTCAGGGAGGTAGGGAGCCCAATTCATTTAACCATCCATGTTGTATAAGGAATCTTAATTTCTTAACACTCCGTTTTTTTAAATTTAAAATAGAGGGAGAGAAAGAGTTTCAATTATATTCGAATAGTCTATATATTCTATATATGAGTATTTTTTTTTCTGAATTTAATACCAAGTTGATTTTCAAAATTTTCTATTCTTTATGCATATGATTGATTACATGTGTTAAAATTTAAACAAATTCAAATATTCTAATTTATAAATTTATATAAAATTTAATATTATTTTTTCGAGACTAATGGCAAATACCGGTGGCCCTAGTCAGAGCAAGAGAAGACTCCTTTTGGTAGCGGCCCAGTCGATGATGTTATATGGATCGGAGATTTGGGCTTTACAACTATATTTTAAGTGAAAAAATGATTTCTTGGTTATATAAAAATTAAAATATGATTCTTTATATCTTTATTATACAGAAAAGTAGGCGTGTTAATATAAAATATATACCTGGGACACCGAACTATCACTCGACCCTTTAACCAATTTATACAATTTATTTTTATATACTTTAAAAATTTTACAATTTTTTAATTATTTATTATAATTGTTAAATGGGATTTCTAAAAATGACCCATTAAAAATTTGTTTCCTAAAATGTTTCAAATTAATTAAAATAAATTGTATAAATGTTCATTTATAAAATCTATATATCTGTGAGTTTGTTTTTCGATTTTTTAAATTTTGATTTTGGATTCGATTAGAGCTTAAAATGTGTAAATGTAAAGTGGTCTTGGTTTTTTTAAAATTCGTTTGGGAACATGGTCAAATCGGCAGTCAAAGTTGAAAATTCCCCATATATTATAACTACTGTAATTAGTATTATTATAATGTAAAATTATAAAGAAAAATGTTTAGACATTATTATAGACATTTTCATTCTGTAAATTAAATAATTTTATTTCATTTAAATAAATATCTATTTTTAAATATTTTCTTCTCTACATTATTTATCTAATTCTGACAATATATTAAGATCATACCGGGACCCCGAGCCTCGGCTCTGTAATTAAGTTAAAAAAAAATAATTAATTATTATTGATAAATATATATCGTAATTTATAATTATAAAATATTATTAAAATATATATTTTTAATTTTATTTCGAAATTAAATAAAAAATTTTAAAATATTTTAAATATAAAAAAAATATATATTTTTAATTTTATTTTTAATAAAATATATATAGATATTTATTAATCTCTCTCAAAAAAAAAAAAAAAATAAAAAACATCAAATCTGCCTGCTAAGACAAAATATATTTAAAAAAAGGCGGGAGTCAAATTTCAATATAAATGTCATTTGTGATGTCATCAATATATAAATTAATAATAAATAATATTAATAAATATTAAATTTAATAAAAGAACAATGAATAAATAAATATAAAATAGTAATTTATTAAAATGTAAACAATAGATAAAAAGAAAAAAAATAACAAATTCATTATTTTCATTTTCATTTTTAAATAACGATTCACCCGGAGAGTTTCGAACCGACGAAATCCACTCGTTAAAACATCACTTTACCATCTGAACTATATATATTTAGATAAAAAATTGTCATTTTTTTACTGTCTTAGCAGGCAGATTTGATGTTTTTTATTTATTTTTTTTTTTTTGAGAGAGATTAATAAATATCTATATATATTTTATTAAAAAAATAAATATTTTTAATTTTATTTCGAAATTAAATAATAAATTTTAAAATATTTTAAATAAAAAAAAATATTAATACAAATAAAAATGGAGGCCAATTTTGACGTTTTCCATATATAATTTTCAATTAAGAAATTAATAATGAAGCTGAATGTTTCAAGAGATATCATCAATAAAACTTAATTTTTCTTTATAAATACTATATCTAGTGTGAATTTGAAAAAAATCGTTAGAGCGGTTTTTGAGAACCAATATATATAGATAGATAGATATATACAATTTTAGCTAGCATAATAAGATAAGATAAGATTAGTTAAAGTTTTTTTTTTAGATTTAGAATTTCACAATTATTTATTTATAATTATTAAATTATAAATATATAAGTAAATATAAAGAATAAATTTTTATTATTCACATTCTTTCTTTTTACAGAAATAGAAATTCTCTATACTTATTTAATTATTAAGTAGGAAAATACATTACAAATATTTTAATTATTATTATTATAACTTCCTTAATTAATTTGTAATTAAGTAATATTGCATATTAATAATTTTATAATCTTTCGAGAGTTAAACTAGTTCATTTTTCCTGTATTTCACTGCACTGCATATTTTTCTTTGCATATAATTAATCTAGTACCTAATCTAAATATATAAAATATTCTCTGATATCAGCACCCACTCTAGTTTTTTGCCGCCCAGAACAAAAAGACAAATTGCCGCCCCTTCAAACAAAATTTTTTTTTTAGTCAGAAGCAAAGTTTAAGACAAATACATACGTTAAACTGAACTATCACCAGAAAATCAACAAATATATATTTTGATTAAATGATTATTAATATTTGATGTCAATAACGTCCAAATGCCGCCCTTTAGATTTGCCGCCCCGGACAAATGTCCGGGTCAGCCGGTCCTGGAGCGGGCCCTGCTGATACCAAATATATAGTGTGATTTCAATATTGTATTTTTATTTTTGTTATTATGATAAAATTGAATATTAATATAATTTAGAGAAAATTAAATAAATGTCCTTCACATTTTCTTCATTTTTCAAATTCATTTAAAAAAAAAATAAAAAAGTTGAAATGACAGCAAACATTTTTCTAATCTGATTTCCTATGAGATTTCTTTTATGAAAATAAAAAATAAAATTTGATTTTATGAAGAGTCTTATTTCTCATTCCGAATAAAAATACTTCAATTAATTGTGGCGGATAATAAAAAATTCTATTTCGTTCATTCGTCTGAAAAAAAAATAATCGAATGAATAATTTCTCTCAATGATGAAGTGTTGGAATTGTTTTCGTGATTTAATTACGTGAGCGAGTGAATGTGCTTTTTTGCGATTTGCACGGGAATACGAATTGGCCTGCTTAACGCCAAATGATTGCGGCTTCCTCCTTTGGGGTGAAGGAGGTGTAGTGAGGAGGTGGGCGAAGGTGGTTGGCTGTTGGAGAAATGGGGAAGAGGTTAAGAGAGAGTAAGCCGGGTCCAATTCACCCCGAATGCATTCCATCAAAGGGCGAGGGGTGCCCTCGCGCCAGGTGCAAGTGAGAAGAAGATTCGATCACGGGGTCGTTTCCAAGACACATTATTCGCCAATTGGAAATGCAATCCCATTTGAGGTGAATTAGTCGGTAGAGATAAGCTTCTTCTGTCTGCTTGACTTTCTCCCTATCTCCCTTTCCACAACACTCCATCCATACCCCCTCTCCTATCTCTATGATATATTAAAAATAATATCAATTTAACCTATTTGAATACGAATGGGACATTTTTAGAATCAAATCATTTCTCTCTCTCCCTCTCCCTTTTTCTCTCATCCCTCCCCCCTTAACTTCTCTCCCTTCAGCTACGAGTTCATTAAATCGATCTCACCTCAGTGCATTCCAAAATAGATCCCCAATCCTCTTCCTATTGATTTATTCCAATCTATTATTATCAATCTAATGAACAATGTTTCTACTAATTTATAAATATTTTTTATTTTGATAGAAAGGGAACAAAATTAATTTCCTTTTATCAATTCATTTTCATTTGCTAAAAATAATTCAATTTGCAATTTGATGCATTATCGTTTAAGTAATGCCTATCATATTATTATAATAAAAGATTTATAATCCAATATAATGTATCGATATTAATACATTCTCCATCAATTAGAATCTAGTATAAATCATAATTTTATTTATAAATACCACACTTTACATAAAATCAAGGAGTGGCATATTTTTTGGCATCCTTTTTTTATACTTTATAATCAAAGTTTACTAATATAATAATATATTTTTTTATGGTGAAAACACATATATAAGTTTATACGAGAATATAATTTATATAATAAAAAACAAATATATATATTTTATAATAAAATTATATTTTAAGATAAATACTTTTATCTCCATATTTTACCCATAACTATTTTTTTTTGTAACCATTCGTGTTAAAGAAACAATCTGATTTTAATTCAGATAAAAAAAAATATATTATTAAAGATGATAATAAAATAAAGTGAGAATTTTAATAAAGATTTAATTATATACTCTAAAGTAATGAAAATTATAAAGTTGGGAAGATGGTCATTCGTCACGTAAGTATAAAACCAATGATTAAAAGTAAACAGGACTATAAACGAGAATATTAATATTAAAGTTTGTATTTTAATTCGACAAATAAAATATAGGAGTAAAAAACGTGGAAACTACGTTTTCTGAAAAAAAAAAAAAATTATGTGTGTGAGTAATAAAATCTTATTTAAAATCTAAACGTAACTCAATTGGTATATCCTGATATTTGCAATATGAGGACGGGTATTTTAAACCCCACCTTGTCACAAAAATTGAAAAATAATTTAATAATAAATAAAATAATATAATAATAAACAAAATACTAAAAATGTATTTACTTTCTATTATACGAGGGTAGGTCAATAAGTACGCGACTTTTTGAATTTCCCGCTTCTTAAATGAAATGGCAATAGTGTTCTTGTCAACAGGCAACTATCAGCTGGTTGATGCCTGTCGAAATTTGAATCAGCTGGGTCTTTTAGTTTTTGTTTGACATCCATTAATAGCAGACTACCTCGTGATTTGAGAAGAAAATGGAAAAATGAATTTCCATGAAATGGGATACGAATTGCTCCCTCATCCGCCCTATTCTCCGAATTTAGCCCCGAGTGACTATTTCTTGTTTCCAAACCTGAAGAAATGGCTCGGCGGAAAGGGATTTGACTCAAACGATGAAATCATCCCACAAACAAATAGCTATTTTGATGTCTTCGACAAATCTTATTTTTTGGAAGAGATAAAAAAATTGAAGAAACGTTGGACGAAATGTTTAGAGCTCAAAGGAGACTTATGTTGAAATATAAAATAATTTTTTATCAAAAAGACATTCAAAAAGTCACGAACTTGTTGACCTATTTTCGTATATAATAATTTTAGTGTAATTTAATAAAAATGAATCGAAATTAATTGAGAAATATGAATTATCTTGAATCCATTTGTATAATAAATTGTAAACAAATATTGCTTTTAAAAGAATTTTTATATAATATTTACATTACCGATGGTCCAATTCATAAAATATCTCCTAAATAGAAAATTCATTTATTCATTTTCTAAGATCTAAGCATTTATTTTCATAAATGTCTATTCGTTGTTTTTTTTAAATAAAATAATAAGTATATTGAAACATTTAAGTAAGCCTTTCACATACATCGGGTTGTGTTTTTTCCAATCCAATGACATTTCTATTAGGAATTTCAATTGTTTTATCATTCTCCATGGATCGACATGGATTGTTCGATTTGCTTAATGGCTTCTGTTAACCGCTAACACCTTGTACTTGAAACAGCCCTTCAGTGTCTCTGGGCATCTCCGTCTCATTGGACCGGGTGATCTGCCTGGCATGAAGACCCTCGAGAATTCACCTCACGTTCTCTTCACGCGCACACACACGCATGTAAATTAAATATAAATAAATAAGCCATGTGTTGGTGTTTGTGTTTGTGCTCTGGGTGGGAAAATAAGCACCCCCGAGGGGTGAATCCTAGACGGGGGTTAATAAACTCGACAAGTTTATCGGCGTCTCGGCGCCGGGCGCCGCGGCTCGAATCGAAAACATTGGCTCGCCTTTTTTTTTAAGGCACCCCGACTAATTCCGTGCATTATTTATATCATTTAAAAACAGTGTGCGGCTCAAAAAGCCCCCAAGGAAGGAAAGCCACTCATCGCTGTGGTACTAAAAAGAAACGATTAATTGCCATGACTTGTTGAAATCTTTTGCCCTTCAAAAAATTATCCCATTAAAAGAAGAAAAAGGAAGGGAGCCTAAATCAACAACAACAAACTACAAGTAATCACCTAAATTCAAAAATATTGCAATCTATGTATCATAAGGACTTATTTTGGATTATTTATGATACAAGAAGCACATTTACAATAAAAATGGCTCTTATTAAGTATCTTAATTAGCAAAACGATTATATTATATTATTTATTAAATAAATCAGCAATATAGTCTTATTCTTAAATTCATATTAAATTATTTTAATTTAATTAATAAATGTATTCAAATCTAAAATATAATTGTTTAAATATATTTAGGCATCTGTAAAAGTTCAACTAACTAACTTTTTCAGTTATCAAAAACAAACGACTAATCCAAAATGGCTGATAATGTCAATATATGAGAAACATATGTGTACCATCATAACAAAAAAATTTCGATAATCGAATGTACACAGCTCGCGACAATTCAAAATTCACCTTTTCTTTTGAACAGACCTAGAATATTTTACATAATTTAGTGCTTAAAAACTGAATTATGATGGCCTTAACATTATTTTGACATTATCATTTCTATAATTTCTTCATTTTTACCGACCGACGATAGTAAGGGAGGTATTGTTTTCACACCAAATTTCACATGTGGAGATTTTTTCATATCTCCACGAATCAAGCATTTTCTTAACAGAAAAAAGTATTTTTAGCATGATGTCTGTCCGTGCGTCCGTCCGTCCGTCTGTCCGTCCGTATAGATGTGTACAGCCTGAACGGCTCAACGGATTTTGATGAAATTTGGTATATTTACTTAATGCATCAGTGGGATGATGAATTGATCAACTTTTGGTGCAAATCCGGAAACCGGAAGTGGTAGTATTAGCGATCGACGATAGGAAGGGAAGGGTTATTTTCACACCAAATTTCACATGAGGAGATTTTTTTACATATCACCACGAATGTATTGGTTTTATCCTCGGGAAAAATCATCTTCATTATGTTTTTCTTAATTTAAAATTATATGACGTCACAGCCTCCGTATTATGATCACGGGCAACGCCGGCTACTTCAGCTATATATTATAAATAAAATAAAATTACAAATATTTATGTTCTATCCATATCTGTTTGTTATTACATTAATAGATATATTAAAATTATTTGAAATTGTTTCTGTAGCTGGAAATTAATTTATTTCAAACCGTCGGTCGGTTCGGACCTTGCCACAGGTCAACTTATTTTCTTATTTATTTTTTAAATATATATTTGTACTTACATAATTTCACAAAAAACATTCTTTATTTATTTATTATTATTATTATTATTTATACACAAAAAATTCAGATCATGGTATAATGTAAAAAAAGTTAAAGTTTTGATATTTTATTTTATAAAAATGAGTTCAAATATTGATTTTGGTAAAATATGTGTAGAAAGGTTTCATCAGCTACTGATGATCAAATAGGAAAAGATAAAAAAGGAAAAACAAATAGAAATAAAAGTTTATTTTAAATTTTGTTTAATACAAATCAAGTATTATTTAAAAAAAATATATTTAGAATTACATTTTTTTGATTATAATTTAAATTAGTTAAAAAAATAAAATAATTCATCTCTATTGTAAAATATGAAATGTTACTTATAACTTTCTTTTATATTTTTGAAATAAAATACGAATAGTTTGTGGTGAAAAAGATATCCAATATTGAAGAGAAAATAATGATATTTATTTAAATTAATGCTAATAGCTAATCACTATCTCTCTGGAGAGAGTGGAGTGAAGACAATAGTTTGGCAATGAAATTAAAATACTCTTTACTATTTGCCTGGCTGTGCCCCGGAGAAGATGGCTTTGGATTAATTTGTGGTAGATGACACTAAAGCCCTTTCAGCCTCTTAAACCACAACCAAAATAATTATGATTTTATTCAAGCATGTTTTTAAATTGTACATTTTCCAATCAATATAAAATTCGACTTTACAATTTGAATATCCAAGAAATTGATTTCTGACATTTTTGTGTGTAGGTGAACCTGAACGTGTTTACAATATTATATTAGTTTTAATTATATAAAATCCAAAATATGTAAATATACATATTTTCTTAATGAAAATAATAAATAATATTAAAAATAAATTGGACATGGTGTTCTAACCAGTTGATTTTAAATAATATAATTCAAATTTAAATTTTAATATGTTTAAAATTTTTCCAAAAAAAACAAAACAAAACAAAACATAACCAAAATTATATATTTAAACAATTTAACATATTAAATATATTTTTCCCTCTCTGTGGTATTACATTATGCCGTTGTTACATTTTCATCAATAAAAAAGTTAATTTCTATTTTTTTATGATCTCATTGAAGTAAGGTAAAATAATACATAATACAATTTCTCATGACTTCAAACTATCTATAATAAAATAATTTTACTAGTATATTATGATTCTAACATATTTTTTCTAAAATTTTTCTCTTTTATTTATTTATCCGTGAATTTGAAAAAGAAAATCAATTGCTTACGGTGTAAATCGGTGAATCGTTGAGTAAAAGAGAACCAGGAAATCATTTATATGTAAATATATACCCACCGAGTGAACATCAGATTATAATTATATATTAATTTATATCAAAATTTAAGTATATTTTAATCAATTAGGAAAAAATAATTTTCTTTTATTATTATATATTTTATTACAATAAATATCATTTAAAGTGAAATCCATTGCAAACTAAACTTTCATACTATTAATCTAGAATAATTAATGATACAAGCTTTTCTGATAATATTAATGTTAACTAAAAATTATAATAATAAATCATTCAATAATTTATCATTTTATTAATAATAACTAATTAAAGACGAACAATTTCACTTCATAAATTAAACAAAAAAAAAAAAAAATTGAGATTTATAATGTCATAAATACGTGTTATAGATATTAATTATATTAATATATACCTACTGATCAAATGTTCAATAATTGTTCACTTGCAGTTGATTTGATTATATTTATTTATTTGTTTTTAATTCAATTTATATTTATTTACCTACTCTTTCCTTTAAATTGACTATAAAGCTTTAGAATAAATATATCAATTGTTATTTTATTGAATAGGTTGTAAATAGACTATAATCGTACCTAAAACCAAGGGCATAAATACATGAAGTACCTATTTGTAAAAAGTTTTGTTCAATTCTACTTTAATTAGATAAAAAAAAACAATATAAAATTTAGATGAATTATATAGGTTCTATATATACCTATCATACATTATTCATGAAAATATTTATGCATATATTTTTTATTTTTAATAGAAATATAACTGTGCATTTAAATGAAATTGATTATTGATAATTTTGCTTATTATATTGAATGTCCTATTGAAAATGAGACCAGAAATGTTTAATGAATGAAACTTATATAATAAGTTAAGTAATAATATAAGTATACAGAAATTTATTTTACAAGATTTGATCTATTTTATTATTTTTATAATTAATAAATATTTAAAAGAATTCAAAATTGTAGTCCATTTTGTAGATTTGTAGATTTATTGATTAATGAAAATAATAGTAAACTACAAGGTCCTCAAAATTCACTTTAAATATGTTATTGTTTATAATTTGCTATTTATATTTTTACTTTTACTTATTAAATTCTTTTTAAATACCTTTGTTTAATGGGAAATGAAAGTTATGTGATCAACCCCAAAATTAAATTTGAGATATCAATGAAAATACATGTTTAGGTCTCATGAGACGAAAAGACTATTTTCAGTCTGAATGAAGTTGAATAGACCTGGAATTAAGTTAGAGCAACATTTTCGTTAAAATTGAATAACTAAAATTGATATTTCATCTTGTGATTTATCAATTTATTTAAAATTGGTTCTGATAATTTTTTTTTAATAATAAATATAAAACAAAACTTAAATATTCTTTTTGAATAAACTAATAGCAAGTTTTTAAATGAAATATATATTTAGTATTATATTTATACCAGAAAATGTATCATTACTATACTATATTTATTGAAATTTCCATTATGACCAAAATATTGAAAATTCAATGATAAAATTTAATTTCTTCAAAAATATTTTATTGTAATTAATAACTTTTTTAATAAAATTGCTTGTTTTGTACTTTAAACTTAATATTTAATTATTTTATTTTATTTTGGTGGAATAAACCCTGAATGAACCACTTATATATAAGAGATATATAAATACATATTTTAAATAATTTCCAAAATTGTTATTTACTTAAAAAACATAACAATGTGAGATAAGAACTTTTACATCCTGCATAATATATAATATATAAATGACATAACTATATATATATATATATATATATTGAATAAATACA
Source organism: Labia minor (assembly GCA_963082975.1). Classification (NCBI taxonomy): domain Eukaryota; kingdom Metazoa; phylum Arthropoda; class Insecta; order Dermaptera; family Spongiphoridae; genus Labia; species Labia minor. The sequence continues at coordinate 26,335,630 of OY720347.1, read as the reverse complement.
CCATTTAAACATTAATAAGGTCAAATGCTATTTTTCATTTTAAATGTTCTTGTCGCTGGTCTAAAATATTTATTTATTTTGTTTTTGATTGTATTCTATTTACCACATTAGTTCTCATCCCCCATTTCCCGTTTCTCTAATAGCAATAGCAAGTATGATTCTAGAGGGTGGGTAAGATAATCATATTCGGTATATTTAGGAAACAGACAACCTTTTTAAAAATTAAATAAAAATAAAGAGGAGGGGTGGTTCTGCGAGAAAAGTGCACAAAAATATAATAGGATGTTTATTTAGAGGATTTGACACATGACAGAAAACAAAAAAAGCATTTAAAGTAGAATTTTTAAGGAGGTAGTATACGCTTCAGAATCATTCCCCATCCTGTCTATTGTTTCCCCCCACTCTTCTCTCATTCCATCCGATAAGTGTTTTTGAGCTTCAAATTATGGCTGACAAGATTATGGTTTATTCTCATTTATTAGGTAATTCAATAGGCAGAACAGTATAGGATGAGCAAAAAAATGAATATCCCTCCCGAGGGGGTGATTTTTAAAGCTCGAAATACATAGCTACCCTAATTAGGTAGAAAGTTAATTAATTTAAATAAATTTACATTATCTTTCATATTTTCGGCTCTATAAAGGGATTAATTATTTTATTATATAAAAAATAAATTTCTAAACAGATTATGCGATTTTAAATTTATCAAAATTAAAGTGGCATAAATAATAATAAAAAAAAACTTTTTTTTTAATTTTCTTTTCAATATATTATGAGAAATTCACAGTTTAACTTGAACCTTCATACTGTGCACATCGTATGGGATAATCTCCGAGTTCATAGTCGAAGCTATTTTAAAAAGTGTATAATAGACATTTGTTTTTAGATTTAATTATATATATATATATATATATATATATATTATAAAATTACACTGAAAGCATTTATTTTGAGTTGGTCAGGACGGACCATCTTTCCTAAAAGCAGATAAGCTATTATTCTTTTTTTATTATTTTTATATTATCTTTTATTTTTTCTTAAAAAGGTAATTTTACAAATCCTTACTGGATATATTTCACCTACATAATGCAGTTCCCTGGGGGGTCCCCCCCCTCAGGGGCATATTCTATTCCAATTAAGAATGAATATCGTATGGAGGACAGTGGTCCATACTTTGTATTTATCGAACAACACGTCAAAACCAACTACGTTATTGACGATAAGGGAGTTGAAATATTAATAAACGAAACTACCGATAATAAAAATGACATAGAATCCAACAATTTCAAAAAAAATATTCATCCAATGCTATTTGGAAAATTTATTTTTATAAAAATGAATGATTATAACAAACAAATATTTGGCATTAAAAAAATTAATAAATTCAAAATTCGAATCGAATTTCATTCAGCCTCAGCGGCAAACAATTTTATCAAGGAACCTTTACTTACTAAATATAATTATATTGCCTATATACCACTGTTTCTAACCACCAAAATAGGTATTATAAAACAATTCCCAAGAGAATTAGACACTAACGATCTTTTGTCACCTGACTTTTGTACATCACCATATAAAATTATCAAGGCTGAAAGAATGAATCGGAGAATGATCGGGTCAGATAACGAATTTATTCCTACTGGCACGATTAAAATAACGTTTGCCAGCCAATCTCTTCCATCATACTTATGTATACACTCTGTAAAATGTGAAATTTTTCCTTTCATCCCTAACCCTTTATTTTGTAAAAACTGCCTCAGATTTAATCATTCCCAAAGATGGTGTAGAGATAAAAAAGGGAGATGCCCAGCTTGTGGCGAAGCTAAAGATCATCTCATTACGGAATGTAAGATGAAAGATTCTCCTAAGTGTGTCAACTGTAAAGATTCTCACTTTAGTGATGATCATAAAAAGTGTCCTGAATTTAATAAACAAAAAAAAATAAAAGAATTAATGACCATGAGGTGTTACTCTTACAGGGAGGCATCGGATGCTGTTGCATATAAACCTTTTTTGGATGCAGCCTCATATATTCCAACTAAACCAATTCTCTTTGATGATGTTAACTTTCCTCAAATTAACAAAAATAACTTTAGTTTAAACAAGTCTAAAAGACCTAAAGCAACCCTTATAAATAATGGTGAAAATCAAAGAAAACATTTTAAAATTATTAAACAGAGAAAGGAAAAACCTATTCAATCTACACCTACGCCCCACTTCGTTCTACCTAATTCTCAATTTGATTCTTGTACATCTCCTCTTCAACCTAACTATAATAAGGACATTAAAAATAATAACACCAATAATGATATGGAAATCTCAGAGGAGAGCCTACTTGAAAACAGTGGTTCCCAAAGAGAGAATTTAAGTTATAATCCAATTATTAAAAAAAATCTAAAGGATATACCAAAGTCTGATAATACATAATTAAAATTCAAAAATATATAATTGAAATAATGAATAATAAGAATAGTTAAATATTTTGATAAATTAATTTATTCCATTGAAATCGAAAAGTTATAAATAGACATATATTTTTATATTTTAATTTATTTTTATATTTATTTTATATTTTATTTTATTTATCTTTTATTAATCTGATTAAAAGAAAAAAAAAAAAGATAAAAATCTTCCATTTAAATAGTTTATACTATAAATGAATGATTATTTTAAGAATTAAGAAATTATACTTATATTATATAATATAGAATTTTTTATTTTAGCAAACATATTAATGGCGAGTAATGCTAATCAATTTGATAATTTTCAAAGTATATCTATTAAGCAATGGAACGCTAGATCACTACATGGCAAAAAAGAATTATTAGAATTTGAAATCAATTCTAATACAACTGATATTATATTAATTTCAGAGACTTGGTTTAGACCAACCTTTACCTACAAATTTAAGAATTATAATATTATCAGAAGTGACCGCTCTGACTCTAAAGGCGGAGTTTGTATTCTAATTAAAAAGTCTTTCAAATTTAAAGAATTACATCTAAATAAAAATTCTCTGAACTTTGAAATATGTGGAGTTCAGTTATCTATATCCAAGACACTCAACATTTCTTTCCTATCTATTTATGTTCCTCCTGCAACAGTTATTGAATACAATAATTGGAAGGATATGCTAAATCAAATAAATGATCCTATCATTATCGGAGGAGATTTCAATGCGCACTTCGCTTCTTGGGGCTCGGACTTCCATGACCGTGCAGGCGAAATGTTAAATAATCATATAAATGATGAAGGTTTAGTCATTCTAAACAATGGGAAAAAGACCACAGTTCCAAGACTAGATCGTAACTCCTACCCAATTGATCTTACTATAACCACCCCTGATATTGCTCCTTTCATCCAATGGGACGTTTCAGATGAATCCCTAGGTTCGGACCATTTTATCATTAATATGGAATTATGTATAAGGTCAAACGGTCCCTGGATAAAAGAACAAGTAAATAAATGTTACTTGAACTTGAACAATATCGATTGGAATTTGTATCATCATTTGATGGAACAAAACACTAATATACATGTTCATACGGATAGTGAATATCCCATTAAAGCATATGAAAATTTTGTAAATTCAATTAAATGGACAGCTAATTTGGCTAGTAATTCTAAATCTAAGATTAATAAAAGATCAATTTTTAAGAGCCCCCCCTGGTGGGATAAAGAGGCTACCAGCTTAATTAAAGAAAGGAAAGCTAAATTTAAAAAATATACTAAAGAAATTAACTTTGAAAATTTTATGTCGTACAAAATGTTTGATGCAAAAACTAAAAGAATTTTAAAAGAAAAAAAAAGGACCCATTGGAAAATATTTTGCTCTTCGCTTAGTAAAGACACACCAATAGAAACGATTTGGAATAAAATAAAAATTTTAAAGAATGTGGCCTTCCCAAATCAGAAATCTAATTTGGATGATGAAACTATAGAATGTTTCTCTCAACTGATAGCTCCACCATTTGTTCCGAATAAACTGTCTTTTTTTTCTGACCCTGTGGGAATGGATTCAAATTGGTTGACCAATCCATTTTCGCTTAAGGAATTACAAATTGCAATTGATTCTAAAAAGGATAATGCGCCTGGTATCGATCAAGTTAGTTACTCAATGATAAAACATCTACCGAATTCCGCTAAAATTCACCTATTGAATCTATATAATAAGTTTTTCCATTCTAATTTGCTTCCTGAATCATGGAATTCGCAATTGATTATTCCAATCCACAAACAAAACAAAGATCCCCAATTAGCAAGTTCTTATAGGCCGATAGCTCTATCGTCTATAATGGTTAAAATATTTGAAATCTTAATTAAAAATCGTTTAGAATGGTGGTGTGAATCAAATAATATTTTTGGTGAGGAACAGTATGGATTCAGGACTAAAAGAAGCACTATGGATAACTTAATAATATTATCCAATGAAATATATAATACTTTTGCCAGCCAAGAATATCTCACAAGTATCTTCCTAGATATAAAATCGGCTTATGACAATGTCCTATTAGAAACTCTCAGTGTAAAATTAAAATCTATTAATATCCCTAGTCAAATGATTAATTGTATTATTAAATTAAATTATTCTAGAAAAATCTACATAAAATTTAACAATAAATTATTTGGACCACGATTATTATATAAAGGTTTAGCCCAAGGGTCAGTTCTTTCCCCATTACTATTCAATTTGGTTATGTCAAACATTAGCAAAGTTATAGATCCTCATACGAAGATATTACAATTTGCTGATGATATATGTATATTTACTGCATCCAAAAATATTCTAGAAAATTCTGAAAATTTAATTAATTCCATTAGATCGATGAACAAATGGTTGGATGATCACGGACTTGAATTTGAATTAAACAAATCTAAAGCTATGATATTTTCTAGAAGATACAAACTTCCAAATTTAAATGCCATATCAGCCAATAATATAAATATCCAAATAGTTAATAATACAAAATTCTTAGGGATTATTTTTGATTCAAAGTTAAATTGGAAATTACAGATTAATGAAGTAATAAGAAAATGCGAAATGAGATTAAATATCATCCGCTATTGTTCCAAAACATGGTGGGGAGCTCATCAGGATATATCTTTATTATTATATAGAAGCCTAATAAGACCTATTCTAGATCATGGCAGTTTTCTATTCGGTAATGCCCCTCAATCGACGCTAATAAAACTGGATCGCATGCAATACAGGGCCCTAAGATGTTGCTTGGGTGCTATTAAATCAACACCGACAAATGCTCTTTTAGTTGAATCATGCGAAATGCCTCTTTACTTGAGGAGATCAATGCTTATTGACAGATACATAATAAATAAATATGCTATTAAAGATAGATTAGTTATGAATTCTATTCAGTATTTAATAAATAACATTGATAATCATACATATAAATGGACTAAATCTATCCAGGTGACAAACTCGTTCAAGAGAGTCGATAATTATATTAATAAAATATTTAAATCTGTAGGTCATTTGATCTATAATTACAAATTTGAGACAATCTTGTTTGAACCAGATATCATTATTCCTAAATGGAATTCCAATTCATTTAATAATAAATACATAAATATGCAATTCAATCATCTAATAGAGAGATATAAAAACCATATTATATTTTATACAGATGGTTCTAAAGATAGTGAAAGTGTTGGTTGTGCATTCTACAGTGATAAACTAAATATAAAAAAACTTTTTAAATTGAATCGTGATCTATCCATTTTTAGTGCAGAAGCTGTTGCTGTTTTACAGGTGTTATCCTTTTTAGAAAATCATCAAATCAGTGATAATATAGTTATTGTGTCTGACTCTCAGAGCCTGCTATTAGCCCTAAAATCAAATGTTAAAAAATTAACTTATAATTATATTTTATATTTAATTAAGGAAAAAATGTACCAATTAAAATGTAGGATTAAATTTCTTTGGTGCCCTGGACATGTCGGTATCACTGGAAATATCATCGTGGATAGTTATGCTAATCAGGCGAGATTAACTGGTGATTACCTTAATTTTGCTTTCCCTGTCTCGGACATTATGCCCTTTATTAGAGAAGAAATATATAAAAAGTGGCAACTTGATTGGAATGAATCATCAAAGACGAAGGGTAGTCATTTTCATTCTTTGATGCCATTTATATATAGAAGACCATGGTTCCACAATACAAACATTTATAGGAAAATTATTACATTAATTCTAAGATTAAGATTCAATCATGCTACCACCCCGCATAAACTTTATCTATTTAATTTAAGAGAACATCCATTTTGTGATTGTAATAATGAAATAGTGGCAGATATAAATCATTTATTTTTGGGATGTAAAAAAAATAAAAAAGCAATTGACTCCCTTTATGTTGATATTAAAAGTATAATTCAACTTCCTATAAACATTAGTTGTATTCTATATTATTTACAAAATAATTTTGAGTCGTTTAAAAAAATTTTTTATAAATTCATTATTAAATCTAATATATTTATATAATATAATGTTATATTTTATTTAATAATTTAATGATAATTTATATTGTTATATATTTAAGTATTTAAGCACCATGTAATGTGATGACCAAATGGGTTAGTTCCCGAGGTCAATATTTTCCATTTGTTATTTTTTTTTGTTTCTTTGGTTTTTTTTTTATTTTTTTTTTTTTTTTTTTTATTTTTCCTTTTCTTGTTCTTGTTATTGTTATTAAATAAAAAAAAAAAAAAAAAAAAAATTATGAGAAATTATTTCCGGGCTATTTTCACATTTGATTATAAGATTTGAGTCTCGACATTCGGCGATAATAGGAACCTCAAAGAATATATATATATCTATTATTCTTATATTCCAAGATTTAAACATATATTTACTTTATATTAACAAGTCTTTGTCTTATCATTTTACTAATTAATTATAATCATTTTATTAATTTTTTAATTATCTTTGTACACTTTTAAAAAAAGGAGATGGTTCTAAAACTCTCATTAAATTTTCATAATTCAATTTTCCTGTACAAAATGAAGTAAAACATATTGAGTTTCAGCTATTAAATTTTTATATTGTGAATTATTTATAAGTTAATTAATTTATTTATATTAATTATTTATTAATTATAAAATGATACTTTTCTCTTTCAAAATAATTAATTAAATAAATACAACTACTTCATGCTTTGACAAAAAAATAAAATTTAATCTATTGCTAGTACTAATATTCTACTACTATATTTTCTTTTTGATTTTTAACAATTTATAAATTTATTAATGAAATTTATTTTTTCAGGTATTTTTTCTTCGGTTATCTTCATTACTTTAATAAAAAAATCCAATTCTTCAAAAGGTAATATTTATTTAAATTTAAAAAATGTCTTATAGAGTTTCTTTTATATAAATCTAACTATATTAATTACATGTGTGTATTTAAAAATAATGACAGAGTAATTAATAGTTAAGAAATATTTTAAATACTACCTCACAGAGTTACATATGAATTATACAATTGATTCATTTTATAATATTAAAGATATAAAAATAAATATAATTTATAAAACTCTATCTTTATCTTAATGTTTATATTCATATTAATTCATGTTAATTTATGAATAGAAAGAGTTTAAGAATTAAAAAATATTACTATTAGTTTATTATCTAAATTTATTTAATTTAATTTATCGATGTTTTTTTGTATTAAAATAAACTTTTCAGTGATTTTATAATTTTAAAATTTAAATAATAATAGTTATTAATTCCATAATTTCATATATTTAATAAATTATATATTAGAATAATGCAGAATCGTATTAATAATAAACTGTATGAATTATCTATTTTAAATTCAAATTATAAAATTATGTTTATGATGACAGAGACATGTAATATAAGGAAAATGATTAATTTATTGCAAAAAAGTGTTGGACAATCGCATGAATTGATTAACTGGGAACTAGATAATTAGAATGGATAATATAAATTTGAAGCGGGTCGTCATTGGATGGAGTTGAAGAAATAAATCTTTAGAACTTTTAAAAGAATTTGGATAAATAAAGGCATTTGTTTCTTTCAGGGGCTATTATTATATTAAAGAGGTTTTATTTTCCAATATTGCCATCAATTGAAACAAAATTTTATCTTGTATCATATTTTATATGATAGCAAACGAGATAAGAAAGAAAAAAAGAAGGAAAAGAATCTCAAAACAACAAATCAACTGATTAATCACTGGAAACTCATTTGAAAACAATTCATTTTATGATTCTTGATAAACTCGAGATGATTTAATGTTTTTTTCTCTCTCTTCTTTTTATTTTTCCTTGCATTGGACCTCAATTTCTGACGATCTTGGCTCCGAGACAAATTCCTTATTTTATTTGATATTTACAAGCTCGAATATAAATTTAGCTTTAAAAGTTTCCCTAAAAAAAATAGTATAAGTTCCTAATAAAATACAAACTCTCAATCCTTTATAATAAATGTTATGATACATGTCAAATAAATATATAACAAATTTTATTTCGTATTCTGATATTCTTTTTATTATGTTACTACATTTCTTACTTTTGGATTAATTATTTTGTTTTTTATTATATCATAAATTCTATGAATAAAACCAAAAATTTAATAATCATTTCAATTCTTTGTGCTATGAGAGAAAAAAGTTGTACTACCTTTTTCTCTTTATAAATAGCTTAAATCGTTTTGTTTCTTTCTTGAATGTATTCATAAAATTCAATAAAATATATATTAATAACTTTGGATTCAAAAAAAAGATATAATAAATAAACAAAAGATCATTTCTTCAGAAAGTATTAAAAAAAATCTGGAATGTCTCCACTCGACTATTTTGCAAATTTGAATTGGATTAATTAACATATATTAAATTAAATTATATATTAAAATTGATAAATAATATTTATTAAACCAGCGCGTGTTTGGCTCTTGGTTAATGGCGCTACGTTACGTGCTGGCGCGTGATTGACAGTCAACGTGTTAAAAAGTTAATTCCTGGACTTTCAGCGATTCAATCAAGCTAAAATTCTATAAAGTATATAATATTCTATAGCAGTTTTATACAATTTTTATTAATGTGAAAAACTATCAAACATATATCTTTATTTTTACGGTCAGTTTAGAGGAAAACGTGGTAGGTAATGACCCTCTAGGTAATGACCCGCTACATTTCTCCAAAGTTGATAGAAAATTACGAATTTTGAATAATGCCCTTGTATCAAATATCATTATTCTAGCTCAAAACGTTTTTATGTAATCTTGTCTACATTTTCCTCAACCTTAGTGAAAAAGACTCAGGGACCTTCAAAACTTATAAAAACATCAAAATCTCGACATCTACAATTTGGCGAGATAGTAATTAGTAAAATTTCAATTATTTTAATATTAAGACAAATTTATTATAAATATAATCATTTAATATAGATACATATTAAGTTTTACAATAATAGAAAAAAAAAAAATAAAAAAAAATCCTCCCCGGCGGGGAATCGAACCCCGGTCTCCCGCGTGACAGGCGGGGATACTGACCACTATACTACCGAGGAATTGTGATATGATTTAATGATCCTAGAGATTATAATAGATAAGAACTTTTATCTTTTATTTTGTTTTTGAACAGAAATAGGACAAACATGGTAATTAGTTAAATTAAAAATATAAAACAATATATATTAACAAAAATTAAATCTTGAATAGTCGATTTATGTAAATGTCTCATTTACCACTCGGGCGTAAATGATACCCAGACTGGATCCATTTAATTATTCAACGTATCCAGAGATTGCAATCAAATGGAAATTAATAAATATGTTAGCCTAATGATTTTTCACTTTTTCAAATTTATAAAATACTAAAATAACCTTATTATCTTCTTTCTATCTCCAGGGGGTTTGAGTTTGTAGAACTGAAAGTGACAGGGGGAGGGTTACATTTACGATAGAATATTTTAAAATCAATCCAGTGTCAATATAATTGACTTTGAATGCAAAAAAAAAAATGTTTTTTCTACTTTTTTTGCTTTAAATGCCTAGAAATATAATATAATTGAAGGGTCGATCAGATGGAAATGGATAAAGAGAGATTTTTATTTTATCATTTTCGTGAGAGAATGTCATTCAAATGGAGAGAGGAGGAGGAGTTTAATGTGATCCTCGTCGCGGAGTGAGATGTGCGTAGATCCCTAAATTCACTTCGTCACGAAATCTTTTCCCAACAAATAAACAAAATCGAAATAGGATAATAGAAATCATAAAAAATTTACGAATAACCTATAAATTTAACTTTTTTTTAAAACTAATTAATTTTTTTGAAATTTCTTTCAAATTTTGATTTTATTACAAAACAGTTTTTGAAATATAATTTCATAACACAAAAAATAACAAATGACCTCAAATTATAATTTAAAGTTTAAATAAACGATAATTACTAAATACAAGGGTAGGTCAATAAGTCTGTGATTTTTTGAATTTCCCGTCACTTAAATGAACTAGCAACACTGCTCCTGTCAGCAAGCAACTTTCAGCTGACTGCTGTCGATATTTAAACCAGCTGGATTTTTTAGTTTTTGTTTGACATTCATTAATAGCAGACTACCTCGTGATTTGAGAAGAAAATGGAAAAATGAATTTCCATAAAAATCTATGAATTGGGATACGAATTGCTCCCTCATCCGCCCTATTCTCCGGATTTAGCCTCGAGTAACTATTTCTTATTCCAAACCTGAAAAACTGGATCTCGGTGGAAAGAGATTTGACTCCAATCATCTCACTAACAAATTTTGATACCTCGACAAATCTTTTTTTTTGGGGAAGGATAAAAAAATTGGAGAAAGGTTGAACGAAGTGTACAAAGCTAAAATAACTAAACTAAAATAATTGTTTATCCAAAAATTGTGCTTCATTCAAAAAGTTGATTGACCTGCCATCGAATTATACAATAAAAATAAAATAAAAATAACTTAATATAATAACTTAATTTTTAATTGGCCATGAAATTCTTTTCAATTCTATCATATATACTCAAAGGTATATATTCTATATCAGAGGTAGACAAGCGCTCGACTATGGAAAAAGGTTGCTGATCTCTGTTCTCTAAATATACATTAATTTCAATTATAAAAATTCTTAGGTATGCGAATAAACTTTTAAGAATTATTATTTATTTTAAATTTAACTGAATTCCCTAAGCTTCTTCCAAAGTCAAAGCCCTTTAATAATACTTATTTGATTGTAATATATAAACTCTTTAGGAGTAAGATTTAAAAATTTTTTCAAGTTTAAGAATCGTGAAATCTTTTACTAAATTTTATTTAAATGTGTGTTGATAGCATAATCGTGAGGCTATTATAAAACTATTCAAAACTTTAAGTTTGTTCATGATCTTATCATTTTAGAGAAAGAGCTGATTACTTTTTCTGAATAAAATATCCTAATCATGAAATAGCATTGAGTACCTGCTTTGGCATTGAACTTCATAGAAGAAAGCATATTTTTTTTCTATTAGTTTAACAAAACGATGCCTGTATCATTATTGTAAATACTTAAAAACATAATGATTCCATACCAATGTTTAGCATGTCTGACAAACAAAGAAAAATACTAATTTATATACTTTGATCTTGTATATTATTAAAAAGGTTAGAAGATAAAAGAACGTTTATTTATATAAGATTCACGGGAAAGAAATTTGTGAAGGTTTTGTTTTCACCGATTCATCTCCAATATCAATAAACATGTTATTTGTAACTATAAAGCGTTTAGGCATCCCATCTTCCTCTTATAATTAACAAGTTTTATTTTGTCTACTACTTCAAGAATATTATCTTAGCCATAAAAATACTGTATCGGAATTTACTCTTCACTTAAAATGCATGCCAATTATTTAGAAAACATTAATCTAAATTCATGTTTGATATAACCATATGAATTACAATGAGCTCAAATAAATTTAGGTCATAGAGGTGATTATCTTGCAATAAAATTCAAGAATATATTTCGCCATAAATATTAAAAAAACATTTTAAAGATTTCTTTCCAGGGCAGTGCAAGCCCATCCCCTTCCTTTGTTCTTGATAGAATATGTTCATACAGAATCAGGAAGGTGAACGGGGGAGGATAAATTGGAGGCGTTTCCCAGTCCAAATGAGTTTTTTCTCGAAGAAACGGTGCCGACTCACGCTCAGTTGAAAAATACGACGCCGGAATTCCGTCACTCAACGCTCATATAAATAAACAATTGGGGTGAAAAAGAGGAGGGTCCGCTGTGCAAGACGGTTGGGGATATCCACCATTGGCTGCTATTGGCCCAGGGCTCAGGGTCCGAAGCACATCATATTTCATCGTTCACTTATTCAAGATGATTTCGCCTTCAATTCTGGCAATTTTACAACTGACGAACCACGAATCGGTCTCTCCTTTTATTTTTTTATATAATAAAATATTTATCCGCTCAATTCCCTAATAGAGAGACATACCCTTATGGAATTTAATTTTAGGCAACGAATTATATAATTAATTAATTAAATAAAATAATTTCATTAGGTTTACATATTCTATTGAGATCATAGATCATAGCATTATTTAGTTGAATGACAATGCTTATAAATAAATTTACAAATCATTTTTTCAATTTACTTAAATGTAATTAAACTACTGACGGAGTTGAACATCTTATCAAGTTGGTTGCCACTTGGGGGAGATAGAGGTGATTTAATTGTAATTAATTTAAAAATTTGTCAATTATTTTTACTATCCCGCCAGAGATCATGAAAATTTTCGATGTCGAGATTTTGATGTTTTTATACGTTTTGAAAGTCATTTTCACTAAGGTTGAGAAAAATGTGTGTGTGTGCATGTAAACAAGATTACCCAAAAACGGTTTGAGCAAGAATAATGAAATTTGGTAACGGGAATTATTCAAAATTCGTAGTTTTCTATCAACTTTTGAGAAATGTAGCGTGTGACCGTAAAAATAAAGATATACTTGATAATTTTTCAAATGATTAAAGCTTGTATAAAACTGCTATATATAGAATTTCAACTTGATTCAATCGCTGAAAGTACCAGAATTAATTTTTTAACACGACTGCAAATAACGCGCCAGCACGTGACGTGGTGCCATCACAAAGGACCAAACACGCGCTGGTTTAATAAATATTATTTATTAATTTCAATTTATAATTTATAATTAATTAAATTTATTTTAAATATTATTTATGTTATTTAATCCAATTCAAATTGCGAGATAGTCGAGTGGAGACACTCCAGCTTATTTAATCAGAAAATACTAAATATAAATATAAATTTTAATTTAGATACTTAGTTATACATAAATATTATAATTATAAATAGGCTTAATAATTTTGAACTTAATACTAGACAAATCCTATAATTTCATTAAATAATAAATAATAGAATGAAAATTTAAAAATTGATATAAATATTATAAAATGAATTAGTTAACACATATATAATTATAAAAAGATGAATACTTGTTTTTTCGAAAATAAATGAAATGCAATAATAAATATTAAAAATGGATACTAACATAAACAAATATAGATAAATATTTTATCTATATTGGATTTGACACATTATATTAATATTTGAAATAAATCCATATACAATGGTCATTAAATTCACATTAATTAAAAAGAAGCGGATTATCAATAAAATATCAGAATGCTTATTTAATTGAACGTAATCTAGTGAATGTCTTTGTTAAAATAAACATTAATATTTATGGTGAATATCATCAATAAAAATTTTTTATTTAAAATAAATCTATTTAATGGAAATATATCATCCATATATATATTCTTATTTTTCTATATGTTCAGAAGTTTTGAAGTACTTCTACACCAATAATTTATGCAACGTCATTAAAAATAAAAAAATAAAAAATTACTTTATTTTTTTTTAGAAATTTTTATTTGTCATTAATTGAAAGAACTAAATATATCTTCCGTATTTTTATTATATTCCTAGATATCTGTTATCAACTGACCTTAGACCCGTGTTTCCCAACGTGGGGCCCACGCCCCTCAAGGGGGCAATTGATTGTAAAGGGGACAATTCGAAAATGGACGCGACACGAGTTTAACCCTTTTGCTCTGGGCTATTTAAATAAGTGATGTTAATTATTTACTCTTAAAAAAAAGAAATCGTCTGTATATAACTGAACGGAGAGACATGAGACTGAAACTAATCAAATTGAAACTTAACATAAAATCTCTGTGCAGCAAGTAAGGATCAAGCTCAAGGATCTCACTAAATTAAAATATAAAATTATTATAGAAAATTCTTTATTAAAATTATTTCAAATTTGAATTTTATTTTTTTCATTATATGTTTTGAAAAATTTACTTACTTTCGTTAACAATTTCGTAATGATATCTTTCTAAAACCTATCATTTAAATTTCTTAATTGAACAATTCAATTTTTTAATATTAAAAATTAGGTATATGTTACATAGGGAGGCATAAGACTTTTAGAAAGGCTTAGGTAGGGCATGGTATAAAAAAGGTTGGGAAACACTACCTTCGATTAAACAATTAAAATATAATTAAATTTAATGTATTAAAAATTTTCAAAAGAAAATGTGACCATTCATAATTTAAATTCTATTAAATATGACTATAATTTAATATATCTAAGAATATTTAATTTGATTTTATAGTAAATTTTAATAAAATATTATTTTTTAAATAAAACTAATTAAAGATATTCTTACTTATTCAATCAGGTCCTTCAAGAGCTTATCAGTTCAAATTGGTTACCACCTTAACTAAGTCCATACACATTTAAAATAAATTCATATTATTATATTATGAATGAAATTATTATTTGAAAGAAATTCTCCACTAGTGCCATTACTACCAAAGAAACAATTTCAGATAAAATAAATTTTAATTAAGAATTACTCATAAATCTTTGTTTAGAATTTATTTGATAAATTTAAGATTTTGATTGTTAATGAATTTAGAATGATATATATATATATATATATATGAATTATTAAAAGCCATAATATCTATTAAAAGTGATGATTGAAATTCATCCCCTTTATACACCAAAGTACAAATAGTAGATTGAAGAAGAGATCGATACCCTTCGACAGAAGAATATCAACCCTTACATGTTGCTTCACTTAAGAAATCAAATATTTGCAAGTAGTAGTAGTAGTAGAGATTCTGCTATGATAATAAAATGGACAAAAATTATATTGATACCTTTTAAAACCTTCTTTAATTAAATGTGATAAACATTGAAATTAATTTGAGTTATTCTGATCAAAATATATTCACACACACACAGACAATTAATCACAATACCTATTTTATTCATTATCACGCTTACTTAATTCTAAATAATTATTTATATTCTAAATTTTATGATAATTACGATGTATTAAATAATTTGAGAATTTTGCTTCCATTCCTAAAATATTTATGATTATAATATACTTACCTAAATGATTCTAGAATTTCCAGCAATAATATGACAATTAGTAAAACACTCATTATTTGACAATATAGGTACCTAATTATATTATTTCAAACTTTCCATTCTTGGTACCCATATCCAAGTCTATAATAATGCCAGTATACATTCACTCTATTTATTAATAAATAATAAATTTCGTTGCACGAGTGGTTTATTTCAAATTGATTTATTATTTCAATTCATAATTGAAGATGTTCTTGATGATCTAATCTCTCATATGAGTTCGTTCCTCTTGGCATCATCCATTCATTTACCAGGACAACGAAAGGGCATGAAATGAGTGCGTTGCTACGAAAGCGTAAAACTACATTCATTTGCAGACACTGAGCCACGGCTCATGGCTCACCTGACGCACCGAAAAGCCACTCTGATCTTTGCATATTCAGTGGATGGAGCAAAGTTTCGGTTATAGAAACTTTTTTTTCGGAATGAATTCACCAAGCAAATCGGGAACGTATTAATTATGATATTTACACGGATTTGATGTGGGTTTTTTTCATTTTGTTTATTCATTTCATTTCATGTCTTCAGGAAATGAGATATAATATATTTATATTCTTTAAAAAAAAATCTTGAAACTTAAATTTATTATTTTTACTATCTCGTCAGAGTCACGAAAATTTTCGATGTCGAGATTTTGATGTTTTTATACGCTTTGAAGGTCCCTTAGTCATTTTCACTAAGGTTGAGAAAAATGTCTATCTGTGAGTGTGTAGACAAGATTACGCTTGAGCAAGAATAATGAAATTTAGTACACGGGCATTTGAAGAAATGTCCGGAAAAGGCATATTTCCTACCATTTTTATTTTTTCCTCTAAACTGACCGTAGAAATAAAGATATATGTTTGATAGTTTTTCACATGATTAAAAATTGTAGAAAACTACTATATATAGAATTTCAGCTTGATTGAATCTCTGAAAGGACCGGAATTAATTTTTCAATACGTTGACTTGCAATTACGAGCCCATTCGTGATGTGGTGCCATCAACAAAGAACCAAACACCCGCTGGTTTAATAAATATTATTTATTAATTTTAATTTATAATTAATTAAATTTAATTTAAATATAATATATATTAATTAATCCAATTTAAATTTGCGAGATAGTCGAGTAGAGACACTCCAGATTTTTTTTATAAGATATTTTTTTTTCCTATTCTACAGACCTACATATTAGAATCATATTAAGACAAGATAACAAGATAATCATTAGTGGACTATAAAAATAAAGCCAACCAATTATAGTTCTTACGATATGCTTATATTGAGCTTAGTTTATTATATTTAACAATTCAACTTCCCAAGAAACACACCACACTCCAAATACAATATAATAGAACAAATTATAATTTTTTTAGGTCTGATGATGATGTTGATGATAATATCGAGAAAATTATAGTCTTGTTTAATGTTTCTTTGTTAAATTGAATTTCTCAAGTGGAGCAACATTACTTATTTATAAACATTAAAACAACAAAATAGAGTCATATAAATAAAGAGGCTCAAAAGATTCTCTCTCAGAGAAGACAAAAATGGAAAATTAACAATAAAAGAATAATAAAGGATCTTCTTCTCAAAATAATTGGTTATATGAGATTTTTTGAAGTTTTTGATTGTGGTTATTATTTCATCTTTTTATTATATTTATGTATATTTAAAACTAATAAATTGTGTATTTGCATTACTTGCATATATATACCACATACATAAAATATTTACACTGCAAATCTAAATCCGATCTAACTAAATTTAATCAAATATTGATATTTAATCTGAGAAGATGTAAACATGAGTTTTTTCTCTAATATATATAATATATATAGGATCCTCTGTAAGTTAAAAATAATTTCAAATTTACATTCCTCTTAAGATAATTCACTTGATTATTCAGGTCTGTCACTTCCTCTCTCTCTCTACCTATACTCTAATTCAAGCTTTAATTAACTTTTCTTTGCAGTTGTCCAATCCTTCAAAATAAAGGGGTCCCCCACATATATATTATTCATAATACATTTGGAGGGGATTGGCGTTGTTAAATGTTAGATAACTTTTTAAGAGTGAGAAATTATATTCCACTCACACATTCAGGAAATTGTGATTTATCAAAAAAAAAAAAAGGGAAGACTTCATGTGCATGTCGAAGGGTGGAACCCCTTTCTCATGATCACTCCTGGTAATAATGAAAATATTAAAGATCGCCTATCTTTATTTAAAGAGATAATAACTGATTACATTCATTTAATAATAAAAAAGCATGGGGACGTTAAAAAAGGTTCAAAGGAAGGACGATGCTTGGTTAACTGGAAAATCTCTGGTTTGGTTTAATTAATTCTCAAGACACCTGAGAGAAATGAGGCCGGAAGATGAACAAATAGATCATTCAAAATTTGATCTCTAGGAGGGAACAAAGTTTATTTATTAAAACAAAAAACTATTTATTTTCTATGAAATAATAATAATTTTAGTAATTGTTTATGATGGATTTTGATAAAACCGGCCGCTTTATGAGATAGAAATTATTAAAGTTTGCATATAGATACATTGACCATCTTGTATTATTTTGACCACCAGAGGGCTCCACTAATTTTCTGTTTTTTTATAAGTTCGGTTTGGATATAAGAAGATTGAAAAATTAATTAATTAAATAATTTTCCTATATCCAAACTACTAGAAATTTAAATATTGAGTTGATATTTTCATAAATATTTAAATTCTACATAACCCCACAACTAGGCAACTTTTTAAGTTATGGACTACTGAAACCCTGAAATAAACATAAAATGAAAATAGAACTTAAATTCCCAAATAAGTATCTTATCATGACGCATTTACTTATTTTACTAAACATTTGCATTTTTCAGAAGGTCAAATGAAACTTTTTATCGTAAAATAAAAAAAAAATTAGTATTCTAATTGATTGCTGTTTCTTTAATACTTATACTATGATCTCTGATAATTATTGTTATTATTATAATCAAATTAATAATTTGAGAAGACCATTAGGCTATCCTTAATATTAGCTACTAAATCATATCATATTGGTCTTTAAAGAATTAATATACTATATGAATTGTGGTTATAAGCTCATATAAGTATGAATATAATTGGCTATTGTTATCTTAGAAAGTTATCTAGTTTTATATTTCAAAACACTTATATAATAAATATCATATAGAATATTTTTATCAATTATAAGCTTTGTAAATTTATTTTAATCAAATATGACCATATATTGTAGTATTATACTAATATCAGTCTGATGATTACTTGTATTTTTCGTTGGAACCTGGAGTGGAATAATAAATAATGTCCCAGGTGGTGGTTGAATGGACTTAAGGTGTTATTAAAATAAAACAAGATTAGGAATGTTTTTTTAAACCGATAGAAATGAGAAATATAACAAAAAAAAATCGCCCTTATTATAAAGTAAATATATTATTAAAAGGGGAAAGAAACCAGATGTTGAAACTGTAGAAAATTGTAAAGTTAGAATTTAATCTTAAACATATAATAGATAAAATGATAAGTTGATGTTAAAAAGGAAATATACAGGTTGATGGAGTGGGTTGAATTCCATTTATTTTCTAATAAGATATCGAAGCGAATTTCTTCGTCTTTTTTTGAAAAAGAAAGAAGGGTGAGGTGAGAGGGAGAGGTTGGAGCACCTTCGTAATCCCCTGTTGGAACAATCCATTTTGCAAGCATTTCAATGAAAAGACTCGCGGCGCTTGCTCTGTGAATAGTGAGCCCCCTATCTTTTGCTTGCATCATAGTTAGGCCTATTGAAGTTCTTTAGCTTTGCAGTCACGTCAGAAGATGGGTCTTCCCTTCGAGAAGGGTGAATTAGTCCTTAAAAAGAGGGAAAGGGGGGAATTAGCCCTTAGCCAAGCGACTAATTAAAGCAAACACTCGCACCACAGAAATCTTCGTTAAAACACAGAAATCTTGCCGTTGTGATTCGCCAAAAACAGTGAAGGACTCGAAGTGGGATGAATAGGGAACATGGTGGGGTAAAGAAATTTAAACATTTTTTTTCATAGTAATTAGATGTACAAAAAGTGGAGAGCAAATAGTCTTATATTATGCATTATGCATTTTTTATTTTATCTAAAATACCCTTCCTCAAATTAACGAGTAAAGAGCAAAAAGCTG
Source organism: Labia minor (assembly GCA_963082975.1). Classification (NCBI taxonomy): domain Eukaryota; kingdom Metazoa; phylum Arthropoda; class Insecta; order Dermaptera; family Spongiphoridae; genus Labia; species Labia minor. The sequence continues at coordinate 26,315,970 of OY720347.1, read as the reverse complement.
GATATTGTTTCACATTCCATTTGGCAATAGAAATGAAGCTTCCAGCGTAAAGTCCATAATAATACATCCAATAAAAATCTCTATATATATTATTTTATTTCAGCAATAATTTATACTTGGTAGTTCAAAATATTAAGTTTTAAATATTTTTGAATTTACAAAATTTAAAATCGACAGTGTTTGTAAATATTAGTTCATATATAGAATTGTAAAACCATAAAATTCGAAATAGGGGATCAGAAAAATACGATCAATCTAGGGAATTTGTTAAGAATTGAAATATGGAGAAACTAGATCAGGATTATGAGTAGATAATTAGAATAATAAATAGAAAAAAATGCTAACATTTTAAATAATTATTACTTAATATAGAATATAATTATTATGTTTATATAATCAGAAACGACCCTTGATATAATTTAAGAAAGTAGGAAAGGTCTTGAGTTTTTTTAAATAAATAAATAAATAATACTTTTAATGTAATTCGTCATTTTTATACCTTGAGTACATTTATAAAATTAATATTTTTTCATGTAAATTTATATTTTAATAAAATTCAATTATAGAGAAAAATATATATGTTTGTCTCCAATATTTATTTCATTCGTCTACTTATATAGAATATATCAAAGAGATATGGAGGGGAAGATTTCATATCTTAAAGAGAGCTCTCTCTAATCCACAAAATTGTGGCTGTATATCATTTATAGAATCATATTCTGAAATGAGATTAAATTGAAAATTAATGTTTAAATTAATGATTGAACTATTTTCATACAAATTACAAGCTTCCTGAGTAATATATTAATTGATGTTATTATTTTGTAGTAGAGAAATTTCCTTCTCAATTTTGATTAAAAACTAAATAAATTTTAATATTCAAAAAATTTTCATATTCATATTCAGCAAGTCATTTTAATATTTATTGAAAGATGATTAATGATTTTATTCAGTTTTTATCAGTGTGAATAATTAATGAAATAGAAGAAAAATAATATTTTTAATTAACTTTAGTAATACATATTTATAAATTCAAATTAAATTTATTCCTACAATTTTACTTAATTTTTTATCAATTTCTCTATTTAAATTTAATTTCACCTAGATTTATAAAATAATTTATTTGCGTTTTTCTTTCTATTGTTTTTCTTTCTTTTTTTTTTTTTTTTTTTTTGTTGTATGTGTTTATTTCCAGTCTATTAGTTAAGATAATCGAGTTCTTTGAGGGATCAAAAAACAATGAATGAATACGCTTCCAACTGAAGAAATTTGGGTCCCCCAGAAAAAAGTCTTCTACAGACAAGAATGACGATGACATCCACATCTTTTAAAAGAAATTCTCATTTCAATATTTCAAATTGAATTGAGATTTTCAATTTTAGTAAAAAAAAACAGTTTCGCTTGTTGCGATGGTCTCCGTCGAACCCTCCATCCACATCTCATCCACAATTTCAACGAAAAACATTGCATCCTATTGGATTTACACAAATGGGTTTTTACCAATCAAATTCCCCCGTCGTTTACCTCCCTTGATTATTTTTCATTTCTCTTCTTCCCATCATTTAAATAAGAATTTAATAAAAGATACATTTACTCCATTCGTTTCTTTAACTCTCCCCTTCCCCCCTTTATTTCTCTTCCTTCCTTCGATCTTCCGTAAAGTTCTCTTTCATTTCATTTAATCATTTTTTTTGTGTAGTTATTAGAATTTAATAATTCATTCCACTGAAATTAAATATAAAAATGTCTAATCATTTCAATTTTCTTAACTTTCAACACTTTAATGATTTTTTAAAATGAAGAAAATGAAAAAAATGAACAATCTTCTTTTACAATTAGATGAATATTCATAAAATATCTAGTATTTGAAATGACTTTCTTTTTTTTTATAGTTTATTTCATATAATTCAATTTAAAATTGAAATTGAATGTTATAAAAAGTTTTCAATCATATCTATAAAATTTATTATAAATATAATAAAAACATAAATAAAAAATATTTTAGAAATCGTAAAAATAACTTTTATATTTAAACATATTATTTTCTCAATTATTTTTTTAATATATTTAATTAAACTATTCATGATTCTTAACATGTCATTTAGAAGAAATTGCAAAAACCTAATTTATACACTGACCTTTATTGTAATAGAATATTATGGTAATCGCCAATTGGTGATTTAAGAAAAAAATTTGATGGTTTAATTTAATTTCTTGAATAATAAATCAAAAATTATATTTTAATTAATTCTAATAGAACTACTTACAACTTGATAATTTTATTTTCTACTAATTTTCTGATAAAATGAAAATAAGTTTTATTGGCAATTGTTTACAGAAACGGAAGCCTTCAGGGATTTGGATAAAACTTTACAAGTGGATTCCTTTTTTAATTCCAAAGAAACTTTCCTTATGGAGTCGCTTCTAGTTTCCGAGATAAAAATAAGGTGACCTGTGTCCAGGTCCGAACCGACCGACTGTTTGAAGTAGTAAATTAATTTCCAGCTACAGAAACAATTTCAAATAATTTTAATATATCTATTAATGTAATAAAAAACAGATATGGATATAACATAAATATTTTTAATTTTATTTTATTTATAATATATATGCAAGACCAGGCTGTGACGTCATGAATGGCTGGATGACGTCATATAATTTTAAATCAAGAAAAAACTAATAAATATGATTTTCCCGAGGATAAAACCAAAACAAAGTGTATGATTGGTGGTGATATATAAAAAAATCTCATGTGAAATTTGATGTGAAAATAACCCTTCCCCCTTCCTATCGTCGATCGCTAATACTACCACTTCCGGTTTCCAGATTTGCACCAAAAGTTGATCAATTCATCCCACTGATTTATTAAGTAAATATACCAAATTTTATCAAAATCCGTTGAGCCGTTCAAGCTGTACACATCTATACGGACGGACGGACAGACTTCATGCTAAAAATACTTTTTTCTGTTAAGAAAACGCATGATTCGTGGAGGTATGTAAAAATCTCCACATGTGACAGCCAAATTAAATGTCTTCTTCTTCTTCTTCTATTATAGGCCTAAGGCCTGTTCTTCTTCACTATCCTCAGGTCTTTTTTGGGAAGAGTACGCCCAGCAGTCAGCCCATTTTTTCGGTGGCTTGGTCTCTTGTGTTGCTGGCCTTCCATCCCGGGCTATATTCTCAGGAGCCTTTCCGCGTTGGCTCTTCCTACGTATTTGTTCCATTTTTACGGCGAATCTTAACCCATTTGCCGTAATAGGTTCGTTGCCGTGTCGTCAATGTGTTAATCATTCCAATTTTCGAGGCTGTGTGTGGTTCTTTGAGCAATTGTGATTTGCGTCTCTTGAGTAGATTGCTAGTCTCATCTCCGAGACGTGGATGTTCTTTAGTTAAGTCGAAGCCCCCCAACACGACAAGGTGACATCCATGGTGGGGCTTGCTAATGTGATTAGATTTAATAATTTTTATCTAGGAAACTAGCAGCAACCGAGAAATATTACATTAAGCCTAGTTTACACGGGCTTAGTATTTGTCATTAGTTCAGTGGTGGGCAAATACTTTTAAGCGCGGACTTTTTGAACGCCCGCCGGCCCGTTGAACAAGTTAGCTCTTATTTGGATTTTTCGTTCAATATGTCTCTAAAAAAAAGATACATTTTTTTATTAGTGTTTTCGAAATATGGTTCTCAGGCCCGGAAGCCATTTTGAAAATTTCATTTTGGCCCGCGCTTAAAAGTATTTGCCCACCCCTAAACTAATGACAAGTACTAAGCCTGTGTAAACTAGGCTTAAGGAAAGTTTCTTTGGAATTAAAAAAGGAATCCACTGGTAAAGATTTCTCCAAATTCTTGACGCTTCCGTTTTAGTAAACAATTACCGTTTTATTTTTTATTAAATAAGCTAAAAAAAAAATTAAATGTTTTATTTATATAATTTTGATATTTTTTAAAAATATTTTAATGAATATTGTGTTAAAAATATATTAATTTGACAGATACTAATTTAATTAAATAATCATTTACCAATTCTAAAATTAGATTAGATCCAAATAGGTACACGTTTTGTGCGGTATTTTCTAAGATGAAAGTAACAAAGGATCAACTCTATTTTGTTTACTGGAAGTATGCAATACGCTTAACAACCCCACTTATATTAGTTAAAGACCACCACATGGTCTCCAGTCATGTTCTGCCAGATGGGCAACTATTTTCCACACATACATTTTTTAATATATTAAACACTCATATTACATTTAAAATTTCATTGTTTTTTTTTAAATTTTTTTTCATTACGTCTATTAATTAAATTTATAGTTATAAAGCGCAATGGTACACCTAAAATTTGTTCTACCCGATATGGACTCCAAATTAACGCACTTCGTAAATCAATAAAATATTTTTTGTTATAATTAATATACATAAATAAATAATTATAATTAGGACAATTAAAAAAAATTACAATGATGGATAGAGAATTATTTCTCTATTTAATTTAATAAATTTTTTAAATCTCCAAATTTTTTACCTTGTAAAACAAAAATTCCTTAATTAAAATACGTTTTAATGAAAGTGAATGTCGTGAATTTCTAATCTCATTTGCTTAAACTGTTTAACATTCATTTATTATTTCAATTTTTTTTTTTTAATCAATACTAAAAAATTATTTACTTTTGAAAGTACATTAATATTATCTAAACAAATAAACCTAAAATAAATAGGATTTATTTATATTATTTTAATCAAATCCAATTAGTCACGATTGATTGGATTTTAATTAAAATTAATGGCATAAATATTAAATACATATTTGTAAATATAAATATAAAAGAGGAGATTCATCTTGCTTTAAGGAAGTAATTTGCATTGCATTCATTAAAAAATTAAGAGTTAAATTGTATTAAATATTATTATTAATATTATTATAAAAACATCAATCTTATTCTTTTGTATAATTTTTTTTTTGTAATTTTTATAATTTTTTTTATAATTGTTGTTGATTTTTATTTTTAAATCAATATTAATTTTTTAGCTTAGTTATCCATAACTATACTTATTCCAAAATGAAAAGTAAAATTTACAATTATTCAATTATATTATATTTATTATATATATATATATATATATATATATGATTATTATATTAAACTATTATTAAATGTTTTGAATGGAGATGCAGTTTCTTTTGTTGTCGAATAGAATTTCAACGTGCATGTCTCATTTGCAATTAGTTACACTTTTCGCTCTCCACTAAAGAAAGTGCTGGTCGCTTTGCTTATATGAAATGGAATGATAGGTGATAAAAAATTCCAGTTGTCACCGGCATTGATGTCTTTCTATCGTGAATGCAATGCAGATAAGTCACGGAAAATAGAAAGCCGGGCACACTTTACAATTGGGGCTCCATCAAAAGGTAGACAATCCAAAGCATAATGATTCACAAAATTTGATATTATAACACTTAATACTTCATTAATTTCTATATATATATATATATATATATATATATTAAATGTTTTTATTCCGCCTTCTGGCGCTCCACTGGGAGAAATTGTTCGATTTTTGCTGGCGAACTTTCCTCGCCAACAGGTTGTCTTTCCGTTACAGTTGGCACCGTCCATCAGACTTTTATGCCAAGGATCACACTCAAACTTATATAGGTTAAATACTGATTAACCATCATATATATATATATATATATATATATATATATATATATATTAAATAAATTATCTTAAAATAATTGTAATATTATATGTATAGATATAAATCTCAATTCAAAATGAAATAAAAAAAAATTCAAATTGATATTTCCTCTCTCTTTCCAAATAATTTAAAAATATTCCCTCTGGATATTTTAAAATATTTTTTATTATTCAGTAGAAATGCTATATAGTATGTAAATTGTTATGAATTTAGATTTCACATAATATTATTCTATAATTTGATATAATATTTATGTATAAAAAATTTCTTCGAATTCGATAGATAATTTAAATTATGTTTTGTTAGATGTGCTCTCAAATAATATTGGAAAATTTTTTTAATCATCATTTAATATATTTATAAAACAAATGAAATTAATTAATTAAATATTTAATCTATAATATTTTTTATCTTCTGGAATATTATAAAAATCATTGATTAATAATAAAATAATAAAGCAGGTGGTAACCGTAATATGACGCTCTTTCCTCCCATCCAATTTTAATAAATTATATAATCGTATAGAAACCATTTAAGGAAATTAAAATAAAATTGATTTATTTCACATTTACTTCGATGACAATGAGTATTTGTGTTTTTCTATGTACATATCTTATCTTCAAAAATCGAGAGGATAATAATATTTTTTATAAAAATAAATTACATTGCATTTCTTACAAAATGCAAAAAAAAAATATCGTTTTGCTTCATCCTAAACAAGATTTTTTTAAACAAATTACACAAAAATTACCTATGGAATATACAATTATTTTTTGATATTTTTTTAAAAATTCCTTTATAGTTATATTTTTCATATTAAATATAAAAACAACATCAAATTCAATTTAGATCATTTACTAAATTTCTAGTTAATATTTTGTTTTGATTTTTTTTTAAATAATTTTTGTTAAAAAAAATGTAACACATTCCTGAATGCAATTTATAAAAGCTACTAAAGCATGATAATTGAATAAACTTAGCAAAGATTATCATTAGAAACAAAAGTATAATCATACATATATGAGAATATCCTTGTAACTAAAACAAAACCTTTATTAACGGATACTTTTTAATAAATATTATATGAATTTTAAGCTATTATTATGGTATAATAATATAATATTAATTTTAAGCTATTATTATAGTATATTAATATAATATCAATTTTAAGCTATTATTATAAATACAATAGATTAGAATAAAGAAACCATGACTTTTAAAATTGATTTAATTATACTTTATATGTACTTTAATTATAGTATAGATTATTTTCCTTATTGATTATCAAATTCACTAACGAGAAATACTACACTACAACATATATAATACTTTTTTTAAATATTAATAATTAATTAATAATATAGTAATATATATTTTGTTAATAGATTATCAAAATTAATTGAAAGAAAAATTCATTTAAATTAAAAATTCTCTGATATGGTTCATTTAAAATACCTCTTTATCATCTAGGATTGATTAATTTTTAAATTTTCAAATTTTTATTTTATAAATGAGTTGTATACATTTTGCAAATAAGCATAAAAACGAATATATTTTGAAGTTATTAAATTGTTGAAATTTTATATCTGATGATTTAATACGAATGAACCATACTAAATTTTAATGGAATTCGAGCTGTAACAGTAAAGTTTTTAAAATTATTATCCTTTAAAAAAAATCCACAGTATGAATTGTTTAATGTAATATAATCTTATTAAAAGCTCACACAAATTCAATTTCAATAATCCATTCAAATGTGTTAGTTTTCAGATGTTTAATAATTATAATAATAAAAATAAGTTTTTATCAAATTAATATATTTTTGTAAATTATATTTAAATATAATATATATAGTCAATAATTTAGGTGTAGGTTTGATTAATATGTTCGTTGTGAAATCAGAATTAAAAATGATTTCATAAACAATTTAAACAGTTTAAAAATTTAATGAAATATTTTATACTTTTTAATTAAATCAATGGTTATATACATTTTTAATAAAAAATTAAACAAAAAATTAATAAATTCAACAAAACTATTAAAAGTGTAATACTTATATTTGATTAAAGTAGCTATAATAAAATTATCATTCCTAAATAATATAAAAAATATTCTATATATATATATATTTAAGGTGACCATTTTTTGAAAACACCAAATCGGGACATTTTACCTTTGAAACCAAATTGAAAAAAGTTTTGGAAAAAATTCGGAAATGTTCAAAAGCTTAGTCCAGAAAACGGTTGAGTTTTTTTTTTAGAGACAAATTAAAAAAATTTTGAAGAAAAGTACGAAATGTCTCAAATATTTAAAAAATCGGGACAGATATCAAAAAGGAGGAGAGTTAGGAGGATAGAGCTTACAAATGGAGGACGGTTGGTCACCTTAATATATATATATATGGTTGATTTAAATAGTTTGTACATATTATTAATTTAATCTCTCAGGATCAAATACAGATTTTTTGAAAATGTTTAAATTTGGCTTATTTCGTATTTATCATCAGATATGCACATCTAAAATACAACATACTTATTTATATTGTATTTAAATGTGTTATAGTATTTTTCTTGATTCATCATTTCGTACTACAATGAAAATTACAAAAGAAATTAATCATTCGATTTAGAGAACATTTACATAATTGAACTAAAGAATTTTGTCATTTTAATTAAAAATTATTATTTTTAATTATTTTCGTATCCATCAATAAATAAATATATTAATAATTAAATTGACAATGAACTTATATAAAATCATATGCTAAATATTTTAAATTAATCGGTCAGTCAACCACCAGTATTAAAATGAGATTAAGTATTTTATTCTCTAAGACAAAAATTATTTTTTTCCCTCCCGCTCTTTCTCTCTCTCTGCTCTAAATTTATACATATTAAATAAATACATATAAAATTAAATTCCCATATATAATATAATTGTATTTTATTATTTGAGTACTTAAATATAAATAAATTTTATAATAGACTTCTTGAAATTTAATTGAATAAAATTGTTTAAAGAAATATTCTCCAATTAATATTTTATATAATTTGATATAAAAACAGAATTAAAATTAAAGAAAATAGATAAATATATCTAGCCAATTAAATATTTTTGTTTGTAAAAAGTAATTACTTATGTGAATCTTTCAAGAGCAATTTTTTTTTAGTTTCCCTTGCAAATTTTGAAATAAATATATACCAGTACATTCCTCATTATATTAAATTATAAATGCGTGAAATTTTATTGCAATCCGTTATTTTGTATAAATTTGTATACTAATTTTCAAAACCTACTAATATTTAATTATTTTTTTAATACCCTATTTTATAATTATGTTAAATATTTATCAGTAAACCAATAAGGTACTTAATATTTCTAAAATTTTATTGATTATTTACTATATTTATTTTATTATTATACTGACATATTAATATTTATAGTTTTATTTATTGATGTTTGTTTTGGTAAAATGGGAAAAATTAATAGGCAAATTATTATTAATGGTGTAAAAATGACTAAATCCCCCCTCACTTTACATCTGGTTAATAAATATTATTAAACAACTAAAAAGAATTACAAATTCTAATCTAAAAGGGCAGGAGGAAAAAAGTTTACGAAACTTTGCAAAAAGGCAATCTCAAGCATCGCGCACTGGATTATTAAAAGCAAGATGAATCGCCCAACCAGGCACAAAACGGCCCCTCTAATCTTCATCTATTTAATGGCGGTTTAATCTGGAATATACACGCGTGTGTGCCGAGTTAAAGTTATATTATTTGCAAAACAAAGCTATACTTCTAAATAAGAGCTTAAAACCATAATAGCGCTAATTACAGGCGAAAATATCTTCCCGGCATAAGGTGACCGTTTAATCATAATTAATTACTAAACGGGTTTTAACTGCACACAAATATATAAGTATTCGTTTTAGTTTAGCGAATCCAATGGTTGGTTGATTATTTATATATATATATATATATATAATTTTTTCTCGCTCTCTCTCTTCTCCATGTTCCAAACCATATGCAAAGCTTTGTTTGTTATCACAGGAAGTCACCGTCTACGGAAGTCACGTGATAAAGGAAGGCCTGATTTATTGTAAAATATTGGCCAAACAAAATAATATTATATAAAAAGCAAACGAAAATGAAGAAATTAGCACCAACCAGGCAGTTAAACAAATATAAATTAATTATGCAGGAAAGACAGTGAGTGATGTATTTAAAATTAAAAACAAGTGAAATTAAATGTTAAATAAAAAAAAAAAAAAATAGAACCATTTAATAAAATGATAAATCTTTTAAATTTTTTTTTTTGTATTCAGTGAGAAAATTTATGAAAGAATATTCTAATTTTTGCAATCTCATTAAAAATGCTGTTCATTTACTTAATGATGTGACCAAAAAATAAGATGATTTTTTCAATTTCAACTAATGCATTATAAGATTCTTTCGCCAGATTACCTTTTTTTCGTCGAATATTTTTTGAGTCTTATGCTTCATTTGCTGAGCTATTCCCTTCAGGAGGAAAAATTATAGGAAGACTATTCTTGCATTTTGCTTCACGTTAATGCACCATTACACCCTGCATGGGTTTTTCGCCAAAACACAACCCGTATCGATAAACAACCACCTTATTTGCCTGATTTAGCACCGTGGGACTTCTAGTTGTTCAACAAACATAAAAGACAGAGACTCAGTATTATCTTGAATTGGAGATAATAGTTGCAAAACACCCTAAAAAATAACTTCGTTTCAAGTATTAAAAAAAACGCTGGCATAAGTGCATTGTGCCAGACTTTGAAGACGATAAAAGTAATTTGGAAGACTAAATAGAGATTTTTCATTTTATAATCCATCTTACTTTTTGATCATAGATAATAAAATATCAAAATATCAAAGAACATTAGAATCTTAATATATGACATCGAATTTGGAAAAGTTAAGACTTTAATTAATAATCACCAATTAAGATTTTCATTCTTTTAAAAAAGATAAAATTTCATAAACTATTCATTCTTAGGGACACTTCTCAGGTCCTTTTAATTTTGTATAAACTGTATACTGTGTGGACTCTATTCTTAACAAAAATTCAATTTAATACATATAATCCAAAATGTCAATAGACTAAAAATTCCATTATTAAAATTTTAAAATTAATACTTATTATGGGTTCTATATATATATATATATTTGAATCCTTTTTTAATGGTTAGCACTTGTCTAATATAGCATAAGGGAAGTGTACAATACGCCTGAAATGCTCTTTCAAAACAACCCTCTTAATGGTCGTTGTTTTAGTTTTTATTTCTCTCGACTTACAATGCATGAGATGTATTGTATCATGGACCTTAATAACTTTTGTATTTCACCCGCAAAGATATATAAATCACTCATTCTAATCATTTCCATTTATTTTCAATTTAAGGGGTTCGAATAGAATTGGAACGACATTACCATCACAAATGAATTTTCACTTTTATTGAATAAATGCGATTTTTTTATTTATTGATAAATACTATATAGTTGTAAGCTATTCCAAATTTATTTTAATATATTAATTTGCTTATCTGTATTCATTTTGGAAAATATTAAATTTAAAATTAAACGATATTAGAGAGTAAGCAATTTTGATTAATGGTGTATATATGAGCTACTCCTAATGCACAATACATTATTATCTCAATTATTTTTACAAAACTTTGTGTTAAAATAATATACCTGATCAAAAATATTAAAATTATAAATTACAAATAATGACCTGTCTAGGGATTGAGATGGAGGGTGTAAATGCGACCCTTCTTGAATTCTTCTTAAATTATATTAAACCGATTTCAAGAAAATATCAAATCTTTTATTCTTTAATAAAAAAATGAATAAAGTTGCTTTTTTTAGTTTAAAATATTTTAAGGTCTCCAGAAAAAAATCACTGTCTCTTATGATATGCGTAAGTAAATTTTTCAAACTTAATAGACATTGAAAATTTAAATATATATTTTTTTTTTTTGATATATAATATAGGTAAAAAAAAATGTATACTACAAGATTTTAATTTCAACTTTAAAATGAAATCAACAAATGTCTAATCTAACTTTTTTCTTACTTTTTTTTTCCTTATATCTCTTTTGATGCACTCTAATAAATTACTTTTAAAATATTATTACATTTAATGTTTCCCGATGTTACATTTCATGAAATTTTTATATTTAATGAAGAATATATATATATATCTTTCCAAAAAACTTCGAAAGGTTATTTTTTGATTATTTTATCTCATATGATAGTCTATAGGGTCCGCATCACGATCTATCATATACATCTATTTCCAATACGTTTCCAATGTTATAAATTTCTAAAAAGACAAAAATTAAATGGATTCAATTTCGAGAGCGTATGAATTAAATAAATAAATAAGAGTGTACTTTTGATGGATGACGGACGGGGCCGATGACTGGTCTGCTTTCACTTTCAAGAGAGCCACTAATTCAGGTCTAAATATTAATACGACAGGTTGATTACTACTTTAGAATATATTTATAGAATATTTTCTTTCACTTTTTTTTTTCTTTTTGTTTTTGTCTTTAGAATAACAATAAAAATAATCATAAGGTATAAATAGGCGTGAAATTTGTATTCATTTATTTTAAATCACCTGAAAGTAAAATATAGTAATCATAAAAAAATAAATTTCCATTTTAGAGCACGATTTTACTATTTTTAGAGAAATATAGTATAGTATTTATGTAATTTCTTGTTAAGGAATTACGCTCTAAACAAAAAGGCGTATCCAAAGATAAATTAGCAGGTTAAGAGCTATTCTATAAGATGATGAAATTTATAGTTTTTAAAGTAAATTCAGTAACATTAATTAAAATTCATTATCGTAAGCTCTTCAAATTAAATTTTCAACAAAAAAGAAAAAAACGTTTCTTCAAATATTGCTTAAAATTTATTCTCATTCCAATCCATTCAAAATGTGTACAGATTGATGATTTATCAAAACATGACCAGTGATTGTATTATGTATATATAAATTTACATTTTATACATCAATTTGAGCAAATATTGTTGTTATACAAATGATTTCTCATACATACATTGTTATAAAATAAATAATGATTCACATTCAAATAAATATTATATAATTACTCTTTGATGCTCTTTTATACAAACTTATAATATTGGTTATATATAGAATCAAGTATATATATTATTTAGTAATGTAGATTAATAACTCAGTTTCCATTCTAGCTGGTCATTGATCACACTTTCTAAAACCAATCTACTGGCAAACCAAAATGTCAACCCAGGGGATTCACTTACGTCAATCTTAATTGGCATTTATATTACCACAATTGGTTTTTGTTTTTTGTTGAAATATTTATTTGTGGATAGAAATCTTTAATTTCAACATTGTTTAAAGAAATATAATTTTTCAATGGTAAGTTTAAACCTATTTTATATATTATTCCGACAAATTTACTAAGATAAGGTAGTTATCATCAGCTGTGTTTAATATGAAAGACACGGTTGCTAATTCTAATCTCAACTTTCGAGGTCCTAGAATTTAGCTTTAAGGAAGGGAAGAGGGAGGCTTGATTAGAATTTAAAATTTATATATTCTCAACCCCCATAATAATTTTTAGATGGAATTTATATATTATGTTTAGTTTTTTTTTTCTAATGAAATTATTCAATTTCTTTGATATATACTTATAAGTTTATTCAAGTATATATAATAATAGTATTAATATATTTAATCAAGTGTTTTCTAAAAATCATTCCATACTAAAATTGTTTTGATATTTTCTAGTAATTATGTATATTATTCTTTTCTATAAAATTATTTTTATATGAATTTAAAAATATGCAAAAAATTCAAAAATCTCTATTAATTTATTTTTAATAAATTAAATAGATAATAATTATTATAAAAAAAAATGTTAAAATTAATTTACTAATAGATACAATTTTTAATGTAATTAAATATAAAAATAAATGATTCTAATATAATTCAATTATATATATTATAATATAATTATTCTAATACTTATACAGAATTCGATGGTAATAAATAACTCGCCCAAGATTTCTATTTTAATATTTTTTATCACAAAATTATATATAATTTAAACTTTTTAAACATTTATTAATTTTTTTTTATTTATTTTCAATCTTCATTGGTCTATACAACCTTCGACTTCCAAATACTGTCTCTTATGGCATTCGTTTAACCTAAAAATTAACTATTCATGCAGGAATGTGTCAATATTACTCAATAATTATTGATAATTTATCGCCAAGATCATTCTGGTATGTCGAAATATTTAAACAAAGATTAATAAAAAAATAAATTGATGTTAGTGGAATTTCAATGGATATCTAATAAGAGATGAAAATTTTTGGATATATATATGTAATATATATGTATTTGAATGTGTTGTTTCATATTCATATACGTATTATATTTATTTAGTATTTAGTAATTAAAATATTAGATATTCTACTTATTAACAAATAATAATAATATTGATACAAGGTAGTTATATAATAAATATTATAATTCATATTTTTTCACCAAAAGATTATAGAAAATAAATGTAGAATATTTCTTGAAGTGAATTCCATTACTGATAAGCATCCTTATTTAATCTATGGGGAAATTTGAAAGGATTCTATTCAGCAACTAACGTTACTAATCCTACTGGCATCTTTAATTAGAACTAGCTCTCATTGTTTGTATCCCTCTGTATTCCTTTCAAAGATTTCCCTCTCCCCAGATTATATTTAATTTCTATAAATTATAAATGATGTTCAATCTTATCAATGAAATTTATTTTAACTATTTTATATATATTTTTTTTAAATAATTAATTAATACAAGAAACTTCGAAAAGATAAATTAGATATTATAAATTGTAAATTTATAGGTTTATGAATTAATAATTTTTAACTTTGCAAGGAACGTTATCTAAAGAAAGTATTGCCAACAAATTAAAATATCGTATTACTTTACAATTTAAGGTCAAAAAAATCTTAATCATTTAAGGAAATAATAATTAAAAATAATTTTGAAAATAGTTTTTTTTTTTACATGCATATTTTAAAAATGATAAAATTTAAGGTTATTTTATTAATATCTAATATTAATTAATATTATTATATATATAATATATATATATTATTACATATAATATTAATAATGTATAAATATATAATTTAATACTTCAGGCTACTTTTCTTTTTTATGTTCTTTTTATATTATTATTTTACATCATTTTTGGATTCTTAATCTAAAATGATAGGTAATTATTATTTTTTTCTTTAAAATCATTTTTTTTTTTAATTTGTAGATCACGGTTATTTTATTTTTAATTTTATAATAAATTAAAGGTAGATATTTTAATAGATTATTTTTTACTAGAAAACTAAGACTGATCCACATAGACATTTAAACTGGCAACTGACGGACTGCGTAACGCGTCAACTAGATATTTAAATATTGTTTTGAAAATATAATTTCTTGATATTAATAAAAATAAAACATTCAAATATAATTTTTCAAATTTATTTTTGTATATTTATTTATTTATATACCCTGTATGCTTATTCTATTTAATTACTTATTTGTATTTCTAATTTAGAAAAATGTGATTAGAAATATGACTTTTTATCTGGAAATTAATAAAAAAAAATATTTAAAATATCTGAATCTCAATTAAGGTTGAAATTACCTACTTCTGCTCTACGAGGGCAGGTCAATAAGTCCGTGACTTTTTGAATGAAACACAGGTTTTTGGATAAAAGATTATTTTATTTTTCAACGTATACTTCTTTGAGCTCTATACACTAACGTTTTTTTAATTTTTATATCCCTTCCAAAAAATAAGATTTGATAAGGACATCAAAATAGACATTTGCTTGTTGGATGATTTCATCGTTAGAGACAACTCTTTTTCTTCCGAGCCATTTCTTCACGTTTGGAAATAAAAAATAATCACTCGGGGCTAAATTCGAAGATTAGGGCGGATGAAGGTGCAATTTAAAGAAATATAATTGAAATTCACTTTTTTGCAATTAATGGATGTCAAACGAAAACTAAAAAACCCAGCTGATTCAAATTTCGACAGACGTCAGCTGATAGTTGCCTGCTGACAGGAGTAGTGTTTTACATTTCATTTAAGAGTCGAGAAATTCCAAAATGTCACGGACTTACTGACCCACCCTCGTATAATAACAATATTTTTAAATTTTTTAAAATATATGAATCAATTATCTATACAAAAAGAGAATTCATAAAGTAATCCACCTTGTAATATTAATATTATAATAGTTCTTATATACCATATAATTATAACCTAAAAGAAATATTTAAAATAAAAGCATTAATGATTCAATCATTAAAAATCAAAACAAAAAAAAATCAATTTATAAAATCCACTTCTATAATCATATTTTTCAAAAGCGCTCATTATTTTTATTTCTTTTTCTTTTCTCTTTCTTTTTACCTCTCTTTTACGAAAGCATGTGATAGTAATTTCGATGAATAATGATCAGGGAACTTGGCTGGGATTCTATTGGAAATTCAAACTGGATTCTCGTTGGCATTTGCTGATTTCCTAGGCAACCAACACATTAGATGCACCCTAAGAAGAATATTAAAACAAGTCGAGGAGCCTATCGTAATTTTCTTCCCCCTTTTTTTTGTTTTTTTTTTCTTTCCCCTTTCGACATTTCGTAGTGGTAGGAGAATAGTTAGCGAGCTGCCGACCTTTTCCTTTATTGGGCACTTATCCAATCTTTACACCATATAGGTATATTATATTTATAAAATTGTATATAAATACCATATATATATATATAATTATGATGCCTATACAATATTCTAATATCAAACGACCTTGGCCTGTTGATTAAACAACAAAATAATTTTTTAATTTTACGATTAAATATATAATAAAGATTATGTGAATAATATATATAATATAATCGAAAAACGCTCGAGTTGACTAACTACAAAATTATAATATATTGTGATTAAATATATATATACTTAGTTGGAAAATTATAGGTTATTACATTTAAATATATTAATAATCATTTATTACAAAAAATGTCATAATAGATTAAGTGTATATGTTAAATGTATTTATATACTCTATAAAAATGTTTATATTTTACCATTTCATATTTCATATAATATCTACATTCTACAAGTAAATTTTATTTTATTATATTGTCAATATTATTATCATGTTTTCCTTCTATTTATTTATATTTTTATCCCATTTCATTTAAGTATATACATCAATTATTCATATATTTTCTTAATTTGACCCGGATTTGTATTCCATTTTATAAAGTAATTTGACCTTGCAACTCACACATCTTTAAATAAAAATACAAATAATTTATTTTAATCACCGGTAGTTATTATTATTATTATTTTTGTTTTAAGTTTTTTAGAATTTGTATATTTTTTCTAAATTCGTTAATTATTTTTTAATCTTGATTTTAATAATTGGTTATTAGTAGACTTGAGTGTTTTTGGATTTGATTATTTTTCAAGTCAATATATCCGATGTATTCATCGTTTTTGATTATGTTGTTTAAATGTCTAAGAGTATACCTTCGAAAATGATTCATTATTTCACTAGATTCTTCTGATCGATAAATTGGTGGAAACCCGATTCTAATCCAGATGAAAAATACACCTATTATAAAATCTAAATGATTTATCTATATCTGAAGCTTTTGTTCATTAATAACTGAAAACGTTATCTAATCAAATTAAAAAATACAAAATATAATTTTGTAATGATGTTTTCATTTCTCCTGAATAAATAATATAATGATACAATTTTTACAAACAATTTTAACAAATATAAAAATAATATTAAGTATGCCAGTTAGTTCAATATCTAGTTCTAAACAAATTTTAAATTATTACAAAGGATGAATAATAAATGACCAGTCTTAGTCAAAATGATGGAAAACACAATGTCAAGGCCATAGAATAAAAAAAAATAATTCAATAAATTAATTAAATAAAGAATGAATTAAATATGTTTCCACACGAATGTTAAGAAGATTAGATATTATTTGTTTTTTTATAAAATACTTTGGTTTTGTCACTCATTATATATATATATATATATAATTTACTTAATTATTTATAAGTTCAATAAATATTGAAAATTCATTTATTCACGGAAACTAAAATATATATGCTTTTTATTAAACATTTTCTATTTTAAATTTAGAAAATAATAAATTAATCGTAGGACTTGAAATTAATTAATTGGATGATCAAAAGCGCCGGTAGACCGGCTTTAAAATTACGATTCAGTCTTATTTATTTTTTACGATTTCTCCCCTTGTTCGGAAATGTCGCTGATTTATTTTAATTAGATTTCGATATATTATTAAGCTTTTTATATTAGTTTCCAATTTTTTTTTTATTTTTTATTTTTTTTTTTAATTAAACTTGATTGTTTCTATTGGCAGAGTCTACTGACGGGGCGGGAGCTTCACGCCTTGAAGCGAGGTCTTCTCTGGCAACAGAGGGACCGGCTTTTCTCCAGGTGGAAGGAACGCTACTTCATTTTGACGAGGGACTATCTGCATTGCTTTAAGCGGGCATCCAGCTTCCCGGGGGCAGAACGTATTTCGGAAATGGGACAATTCATCTTTAAGGTAACAACATTTATGCTAATTTATGTTTTTTCAAAAATATATTTCAATTTAACCAAATATATAAAATATTTAATTTAATGAAAATAATAATAATAATAATAATAATATTAAGTAAAACAATATCCCAAATAATTCAGTCAATATAGATTACAAAAAATATTATTTATCTTTTTTTTTTATCACTACTAGCCTTTAAATTAATTTCATTTATTAATTAATTATTAGATTAAGTTGTTGAACTTGTGAAATTCAAATCAACGGATTAATATTTCATATTGTTACCGACTATAATAAAAATAACTAATTTAAAAAAAAGTACTTTAATATCTTTGGTTGATTTTTGTGAATAATTGTTATTAAATCTAAAGGGTCACCTGAATGACCTCAGAGAGATTGAAAGGCCAGTGTACATCTGCTTAGAGGAAATTCCAGGATATCATTTGTTCAAAGTTCACCTCCACTATACAATTCATTTAACCAAGTTTCGAATATTTGATTTGTTTGAACTTATCCATGAAACTGCACAATAAATAAACAATTAATTAAACGCCTTTGATTTGAAAGGTGAAATCGAAATTTTAGTTTATTGAATAAGTATTTTTTTTAGTTTATTTTCTAAAAGAAATTATAGAACATATCTATTTTCATTTTCATTTAAGAATAAAAAAAATTGATAAACTTCGATAATGAAGAAAAATGTAACCTTTCGTATTTTTTATTGAAAACGACCGATGAATAGACAAATTACACAATCTATACATATAAGAGATTATTAGGAGATGATAGAAATTAGTTGGAAATTGCTCAGGTTAAGGACGGTTGGAGGAATGTGATTTCTGCACCAAAATTTTTCAAGTTATATATATATATATATATTACATGGGCTGAAAAGTCCTAGGATTTTTCAATAGGTGACGCCACTAGAAAATGAACGTGACTCATTTCGAGAGGCTCATCTGTCACTAGTTTATGTATGAAGGATCATGACATTTCATCTATTCGTTTACAAGCTACAGACGTTTGTTTTCAAAAGAAAAATGGAAAAACAGGAATATCGCGTCTTGATTAAACATTATTTTTTAATGGGAAAATCTTGTGAACAATCATTGTAGTTGTTGCAGGAATATTATCCCACATCTGCTTCTTCGAGAACAATGTTTAATTAAGACGTGATATTCCTGTTTTTCCATTTTTCTTTTGAAGGCGAAACTCAAACGACTGTAGCTTGTAAACGAATTGACGAAATGTCATGATACTTCATATATAATCTAGTGACAGATGAACCTCTCGAAATGAGTCATGTTCATTTTCAAGTGGCGCCACCTATTGAAAAATCCCGGGACTTTTCAGCCCATGTAGTATATATATATATATATATATCATATGTTACAATTATTTTGATTATCTTTTTACTTTCCCGCATACTTCGTATTTGATAAATGTATTCCTCCAAAGTCTATAATTGAGTATTTAAAGTGAGTGGTGTGAGAGGAAGAGAGTAAATAAGAATGCGATGACTTGGATGAATTAACAGAAGACGTTTACTGAAACGGTAACTGTTTTTCGTCACGCAGCAATCATGATTAAAGAATAATTTAAACATTATCTCTCTCCATTACAGTCAATATCAATTCAATAAAATCAATAATATACTAATTATTTATTTTCCAAGTAATATTCTTAATTTCATTTTAGAAATTAACATCTCCATTTCAAGAAATAATATAATTTAATCAACACCATTTGATTACTTTTAATTTTTTAATTAATAGAATTTAAATTTTAAATTTTGTATATAAAAGTTTGTATAATTGAATTTATCATTTCAAAGTTAGAAGCTTCTATGTGTATGCTGAGTCGCCTGCCGTTTATGCAACTTTGGCTTATATTTAATAGTTTAAAAAAAAATAGAAGAATATTTACTTTCAAATGATAATAATAATTCTATGTTATCTTTAAAAAAAGGTCAATAGAATATAATTATTATCCCATATAGGTATTTCATAATTTTGCAATTCTTCCCCATAATTGGTATACATTAAATATTCTGAAATACCATATTAAAAAATAGTTTTAATTTCAATTTTCAATAAATTTAGATTAATTAATTTTTGTAAATATGTATTTTTCATCCTTTTCTAATATTAAAGCATTCTATAAACAGCCAATATATATATTAAAATATTATTTAATTCTTAATTCTGAAAAGGTGATTTTCATTTTGGAATTTTCATAGGTGAATTGTGTAAAATTTCAAATAAAATTCAAGTTGAAATCCGATATTCTGAAAGCGCTCTGATGTAATTTAAAACATACAACTGGCCAATTAAATAAATATTCTCTTCGTTGAAGGTTAAATCAAAACTACTTATACATATTTCCAAAATAAATTATATAAAAATGTACCTTTATAAACATATATTTCATTTTTTTAAATAAAATATTTTGTCTTTGAAATATTTATAAATACAGTGGTACCTTGACATACGAGCTTAATTCGTTCCAAGACCTTGCTCGTATCTCAAATTGTTCGTATCTCAAAGCACTTCGCGCCATTAAAACTAATAGAAAAGCTTTTAATCCGTTCCAGTCGCCAAAAATCACCTTAGTTTTGTTTTTTGTATGCTATTTTGAATCAAACAAATGTCTTTACGAGAAGGAACATTTATTTAAAAACAACAAAAATAATGGGAACATTTAAATAAGTAAAAATAAGAAGAATTTAAAAAAAAACTTAAATATCATGGCTTGTCTTTACTTTTTTCGCCTCCCCTTGCTCATCTTGTTCTGCAAAGCGTTTTACAAAATTGTCTAAGGAAGTTTGTTTTTTCCTCCCCTTCAGGGTATTGCGAAAATGATTGAGACAGGTTTCGTTAAATAATTCCGAAGCCCGACCAGTTGCAACCTTTTCGGGGTGGTTTTTATCTACAAATTCAACAATTTTCTCCCACATTCCTAGGATCTCTTTAATTTCTTTTGAGGAGATGACATTTTCTGTTTCTGGCGCCTCTTCAGAAACTGTGTTTTCTTGGGTCACAACATCATTCTGTGTTTGTAGGTTTTGTAACTCTTCAGTTGTAAGCTCCTCACAGCTCGACGAGTTCGTTTACATCATTTTCATCTACTTCTAGACCGCGTCAGGCCATAGCTTTTTCCATGCAGAAATTAATGTTCTTTTTGTGACACCCAGCCAGGCCTGATCAATAATTCTTAGACATGTCACTATGTTAAAATGGTCTTTCCAAAACTCTCGAAGGGTCAGGTTTGTACTATCCGTCACTACAAAGCATTTGCGGAACATGTGCTTTGTGTACAGCTTCTTAAAATTAGAAATGCGGGGGCAAATTGGTGCCGTGTGCATCGTCACGGGGTGCTCGTATCTCAAATCTTGCTCGTATCTCAAAGCAAAATATCGGTCGGTTGGCGGCTCGTATCTCAAAACACTCGTATGTTGGGGCACTCGTATTTCGAGGTACCACTGTACATAGTTTAACAGAAATATTTCAACATGTGTCATATGTCAAATCCCAAGGACAAATATGACAAAGTCAAGAGTGATATGGAGATTTTTGTCAGCTCGTACTAGTTGACAAAATAGTGCCAACCCTGACTCAGTCAAAATCAAAGAAAGAAGTGCCTCCGGGAACATCAAACAAGTCCCAGCCTGTATACATTACAACTAAATACCAATATGAACTCAGTAACGGCAACTGGCTTTGCCATTTAGCCTTGTCACTTAGTATAAAGATTAAGATATTTTTATTTTACTTGTTTTTGTAAGT
Organism: Labia minor; assembly: GCA_963082975.1. Taxonomy (NCBI): domain Eukaryota; kingdom Metazoa; phylum Arthropoda; class Insecta; order Dermaptera; family Spongiphoridae; genus Labia; species Labia minor. Next base: position 26,293,787 of record OY720347.1, on the reverse strand, counting down.
TATAAGTTTGAATAAGTCAATTTTAATAGAGGGTTAATTGATTCATTACCATTAATATAATTATCGATTTAATAATATCATACAAGGTTTTTGTAAATATTCATCTTTCAATATAATTTCAATATTTATAGTGAAGATTTTTTAAACTTTGGGTTTCTATGTACTTTTTCAGCTAATATTCTCGTTTATTTATTTATTTTTATTATTTTATTATATTAGATTTTTAAATTGGAAATATTTTAATCTCTCATCATCAAATTAAGTAGACAAACACAAATATATAATGTATAATTATAACAATTTAATATGGAATTGTTCTTAATAATCATATTTTAAAGCCAATAAACTTATAAATCGTCTCCTATCTACTCTTTTTCATGTTTGATAATCATATATTTTTTTCTTTTTTTTTGGTTAATATACTAAATAAAATTATACTTCACTTATACATTTTTTCATATTTGGAAATCTTTATTCAGCCTTTAAATTTTTTTTTTCCTGCACGAAAACCCAGTTTTAACTATTTATTCCCTATTCATAACATACTTCTTCATTTCATATTATAATGCATAGCTATTGTGAAATAAATGGATTATTATCGATAAGGCTCACCTATTCAAAAGGGTCATTTAGAGTTCAACAGGTGGAGTTTCTCAAAAGTGTTTCTTACATAATCTAATTTATTAGACCTTCTCGTAATTTATTTTTTATTTTATTTCTAATTCATTATATTATTATCTATAGAAAAATATTATTTAATTTCAAGATAATAATTTACAATATATTATAATCTCTAAAAACATGATATAGATAAAGACATAAAGATATGAGTAGACATATTTTTTTTCTTTTTATATCATTTGACATGCTGAAAGAGTGAAAGAGAGAGGGAGGGAGTGGAGAATGTCTGTAGCTATCGTTGTTTCTCTTCTAATGGATGGGATGAGAGAGATTCAATGTCATGGAAAGTGAAACCTATTCAAACGAAAACCTTAACAGGAAACTAAATATCTTTAGGCACACGATTTATTTTTAGAGAGGAAGAGAATAGAATTCAATTCGACCAATTACGAGATCATCAAAGGTATTGTAATGTCTTAAACATAAATAGCCATATGGGTTTAATTGTGTAATTAAAATAAAAATTATTTCACTTAATACGAATTTAAATTATAAAAATTTTATTATATTCAAATTCAAATGACCATAAATAAATAAATAATAAATTTATATTTAGACTTTTTTGTTTTAATTTATTTACATTTATCATGCAGTAAAGGGGCGTCAAAATTATTATCAAAGAGGATACAAATTAAAATATATAAACAATTATTTTGCCTGGTTATATTATATGGGTGTGAGGCATGGTCTATGACTTTAGGAGACGAGAGTAGATTTAGACTATTTGAGAATAGGATTCTTAGACCAAGGACGCGGTGGGTGGATAATGTGGGAAGGGACGTGAGAGATATGGGAGAGGGTACGGATTGGAGGGTTGTGACTCAGAATAGGGATACTTGGAGAAGTGTGGTTGCTGCGGCCAAGAACTTTCGAGTTACGTAGAGCCACAGAGATAGATAGATAGATAAATTTATATAAAAAAAAAATTAAGTCTTTAATAAAAAGAAATAACAAAATGTACTATTTTTTAAAATATTAATATATATTAATTTTTTATCAATAACTTGATAGTAGGAGAAATCAATACAAACAATCAATAGGATACCATAAGGTTATTTTTTAAAAAGAATATTATATATTTTTTATATTAAATTTAGTTTGTAAGGGGGGTTCGTTACAAGTTTAGATAAATTTTTTGTTTTTATTTGAGTCTCAATTATATTCAGGATTATATTATCTACTCATGTTGTACAGGTTTCACCAATAATTATGCTTCAGAATTTCAGATGACAAAGTGTTTTCATAATATTATTGGAGGATAATCTAAGCTTAATCAGTGATGGCTGAATGAATGGTTATCAAACTGAAACATGCAAACTGAGATATTTTTATTTAACCATCATGTCTAAAAATCAACAATATTATATATGCTATATATATATATATATACCATTCAATTATAATATTTTAATATAAAAATGTTTTTTGTCATGTTAGATTTACTTAAATTATTTGATCGTATTAAATATCAAAGAATTTTTTTATTTGTTCTGTTTTTAAGTCCACTTATGAAATGAAAGTTTAGAAGGTCATACTTGAAACTTTTTCATAATATACTAATCATCTCTTCGGAACAATTAAACAATACCCTGAACTTTGTTAATATAATGGAAAATATTCTGATATTAATTTATATTGAGTACTAAAAGTGATAATTTTAAGAGATTTTCCAATATCCTTGTAATTCATCGTATATTATAAATTTAAAGTTCAATTTATGAGTAGCTCAATAGTATAAGTTTCACAACTATGGGATATAATTTATTTTAAGAACAAGAATTTCAAACTTAACACAATTTCAAAAATTAATTGCACTATAATTTATATAATAATACATAATAAAATTAAAAAAAATAACATCTTAAACTGAAATTCTAACAAAATATTCAATTTAATACAAAAATTTGAAATAACAAATATTTATTGCAGAATATTCTTAAGTTATTATTTCTTTTGGTTTTGAATATTTAATTATAAAAAAAATTAACAAAAAGCGGATATTTTTGTTAGCTTTTACAACTACATAGTTTTGAATGAGCCATAAGCACCTATCTTTCTAATATACTACTATATTAGAATTTTGGGTTAGGAAATGAATCGATTAAATTTATTATAGATATTTAGGGAGACGTTTATATATATATATATATATATATATATATATATATATATATATATTATATATGGGGGTTATTTCAACTTATTTCTCTAACTTTTACATTTATTAATAGTATTGCTGTGATTTATTTAAACTGCACTGCGCATCGACCCTTGGAAATCGAAACCCGGTCCATTTGGCACCTGAATTTTATTGAATCACTAATATATACTATTGGCCCTAATAATAACACTAAAATTGTTTTATTTAAATTTTTAAATTGATTTAAATAAAAATCAAATACTATTTGAATATCAATTTAACAGGAGTCAATTTCAACTAGCATCAATATTTTTCAATTCTATTTTATTTTTATTGGAAATTTATTATTAAAGAACTTGAAAAGTTTTTCGGGACATTTGTTATTTAAAGTTACTTTCACACGTTTTGATGTGAAGATAAGCTTGGCTTTACTTAAGATTAGAGCTTAAGGGGAAGTATAATTAATATTACATTAGAATTCTATTATAAGTTTCATCCAGAAAGGTTATAAAATACTTTATGATCTTTCCGTTCTCAAGATCTCTGACATGTTTCCGTTTACCTTAATTCACTTTTAATATAAAAAATTCTCATCAATTAAAATACTATAGATACATTTTATTAACATTTTTATTTTTTATATTATGAATAACATCGAAAATTCAGTCAAATACCTTTCAATTTAATTTGAATTATATCTGATCTAATAAAATTATAAAATTTCAAAGCAACGGAACTTTTATTCATTGATTAAAATTATTACACCACGGAAATTTTTTGAAAAAGTTAAATAGGTACATTTTAAAAAATAAAAAAATAATGAATAGAAAATTTGTTATTGATTTTATTAATATGTAGTAGATTATAACTATTAATAAAAACATTATTGAAAATTAAATACAATTATTTTTATTTATTTGAAATCAGGTTTATTTTCATTTTTAATTTTATTCTCCTTCTTAATCAAAATTTATTTCTAATATAGAAATTGTTATTTATGATTTATTGAGGTTAATAAAAAATTTTGATATTTTAATGCGATTCACAATAAAAAATCTCGTGTCATCATAATTGAGTACCACATCTTGTCTAAAAACAGGTGAAATGTTGGGATTAGCCATTAATTAATACAATATATAATATATAATGATATGTAGGTATATAATGTCAGAAAAATTACAATAAATATGGTTTAATTTATTTAAAGGATTTACTTATTGATTAATATTAATATTATAATATTTATTCAAATAATTACAGAATGTTGGATATAAATTAATAACTATTTTTTAGTAATTGTTCTTTTTATGAACTTAAATTTGTCAAATCTTTATGGAAATAGTGCTTATAAATGTCCTTATAATTATTACAGTAATTTTTTTTTAATTTATTGTTATTTATTATTGTTTATTTATTGAGAGACAAATATTATTTATAAGGTATAAATAAACAATCCCGTGTACTAATTAGTGTAAGAGATACAATGAAAGCTCCATTAAAACTAGGAAAATTCTACTCTATTTGTGTTTTATGGTGGTTATTTATTTCATAAATTTACATTATTCTTTATCAATGATGGATCTAGGAAACTTTTCTCCCCTGATATTTAAATAATATAAATGTAACTTACTTTTAATATAATATTAATATAAAAATTTTATTGAATTTTATATTCTAAGGCCCGATTCACACACAAGTGGCGTATCGCACTGGCGTGGTTCTGGCGTGGAACAGGTTTGTTAATGTAATTGCATTAGCTTATGACTCAATACCCACAGATATGGCGTATGGCGTGTTGGAGGCGTGGAAAATGGCACGAAGACCACTCCAAATGGTCTAGAAGTGGCGTGCCAGTCCCTACGAGCCACCGGTGGAGTCGGACCGGAGTGGTCTTCGTGCCATTTTCCACGCCTCCAACACGCCATATCTGTGGGTATTGAGTCATAAGCTAATGCAATTACATTACAAACCTGTTCCACGCCAGAACCACGCCAGTGCTATACGCCACTTGTGTGTGAATCGGGCCTAAAAAATTTTATTTATTCGATTTGTCTTTATTAACATTTCTTCTTATATATATTATATTATATTATATTATATTATATTATATTATATTATATTATATTATACTTTTCATATCATATCTTCTAGCTTGTTAAAATTAACATATAAAGTATCTTTTTAAAAAAATTCAGGACATTTTTTCATTTGAAACTCTATTTACTTAATTAATAAAGTTGAATAGTCCATAAATTTGTTTAACTAATGAAAAACATGGGCGGTTATAATAGAAAATTTGATTAGGATTAAAGAAGGTTTAATTAAATTATTTGATTAATTTGTTTTTATCTTTACAAAGTATACAGATGATATTTAATTAAAGTATTGGTTAATGATATTTATTTATTTATATTGAATAAATATTATAAGTGAATTCGATTTTTATTCTTCGAACAGGAGAAGGTCAAGGGTATATATATATATAATTAAATTTATCCTATTATAAATAATTCTACGAGTTGATATTTATAATGAAGAAAATATTTCAAAATTAAAATTATTAGAAGAGTATAATGCATATTTTTATTTTAATTAAAATTAATGTATTATTGAATAATTTTTATTGATTAAAAAATAATTATTCCAATAAAAAATTTGAAGTTTAATTTTAAAAGCAAATAATTATTTTTGTTTTATTTATAAAGTTACTAGGGACTTTATAGGTTCTAATCATTTAATTTTACAGTTATTTTGAGAATAAAATGAACTTTTATTACTACTAAATTAGCAGTAATTTGAAATTTTATTTATTTTTCATTTATCCATTAATTATTTTACTTACAATCTTCAAGATCGATTAAACCTTCTAAACAAAAAGGTTAATTTATTTATTTATATAATAGAGATAAACTGATTTGTTTGTTCATTTATTTTCCCGTAACTTGGAATCCAGTGGTTGGATCTACGTTTCCTTCTTTTATTCGTTACTAAAAGATCTTAAGGATTTAAATTCGCGTATATAAAATTAAATATAATAACTCTTAATCCTCATCATCATTCTACACATCTTTTATTTTTATTTTATTTACTAATTAACTACCTAAAATTAAATAAAATTGAATGATAATTTTTTTATTACATATATATTATAGAACAAGTAATATTAAAAAATAGTCAATTCCTACTTAGGTTAACAAAGAAAATGTTATGTTATAATTTCAATTAATATTAATATATATATATATATATATATATATACTAGCTAGCTTCTCAGACCGCGTTCGCGCCTTCTGCCCCCTGTACCCCCAAAGTAATGCAGAGTATTTGGATTTTATTTAAAATATAGTGAAAAGGCCCCGTCCACTACGGGGTTCAGTGTATATATGTAGTTAAACTCCTTTGTTGATCACTGTTGAGTAGGATATTTTCTTTTTTTCGACTTTTAAATTGTTTAATTACCATATTAATAATGACAACAGGTTCTTTTATTTTATGAAACTTTCTGTTTAGATGTCCTCAGAAAATTAAACATGGTTTAATAAACCAATGTTTAATTTATATCATCATAGGACTTCTTAGTTAAAAAAATATTTCATAAAATTGAATAAAATGACTACCTTATAAATAGTATCAATAAAATAAAAAACTACTTTTTAATGATATTTACAACGAAAATAAAGTAGCAAAATATGTAAAGAAATAAATAATTCTATAAAATACGTGTATATATAAAGTAAATAGCAATTCAATATCATCAACAAAGATTTTAGTTGCGAATCTAAACTTCTGTATTATTGAATATTAGAAATCAAAATAAAAATTTAAATATTAATAACATTCTTTGTATGGAAATTTCTAGATTATTAATTTTATATTATATTTATTATTCTTAACTAAACCACCAGAGGCGCCACTTGGAGAGTTTGTTATACATACATAAATGCAGTCGTAGAAGGATCTAGGATGTTTTATATATATATATATATATATACTTACCTATAACACAGAATCACAGAATTATGATACTTTATTTCCCCTTTTTATATATAATGTTGAACTTTTGAAGTTAGAATTGAATTTTACGAGAAAAATATTGATAACCTTGATTTTACTGATGAGTTACTTCCTATTGATTTAAATTTTCAATTCAAACTGTTAAAACTCTATTGAAAGTATTAAAAATCATTTCAAAATAAAATGAAAAACAGTTCTGCATCGACAAGATTTTATACGACAACATGAATTTTCTAACCCGGAGCTCTAGCCAACTTTTCCATGGCCTGCTAAATATTTTTATTCTCCCATAAAAACTAAAATTAATTAATGAATTAATATTTGAAACAACTGTATAAATATCAAATGTCATCCACTATAAGGTTAAAAAAAATGTATATTTCTATTGTAATTATAATTAATAAATTAATAGTATTATATTCAAAGGGATGATTTGAGTGACAAAAAACCCTGAATAGTTATATATATATATATATATATATATATGTATATACGTATTTTAATTCACATTTAATTTATAATAATTATAATACATATTATATATTGTTTATTTTATAAAATAAATTAATAGATATATGCTTTGATATGTTAATTTTTAATTGATTTAATTTCTAAATTTCTCAGATTTTCACTTTTTATAAATTTATAATATGTACATGATAAGGTGACAGTCCCCCTCCGGGGAGATTACATATACTCGTATTTAAAACCCACTATCCTGAATTCTCACCATTAGCTGCATATTTTATATTAATGTTTTGAATATAAAATAAATCGCATCGCTTGAAGGCGTTTGTAGTTCAGAGGTTCCTTTTAAGCTTCCCATGCAATTTCAATGAATCTTTAATGATTGATTACCTTTAATGTTTATATGTATCTACCATATATGTATGTGGTATTTAAAAAAAAATGTATCAAACATCCCATCATATTTCATTCAACTTGATTGCAAATATTCCATTGGGATTGTTCATTTCTTGAATCGATCTCGGAACCTCGAATCGCCAACATATTTCTCCTTTAACCTTTTCTCATTTGGGGTCATTCTTTTTCATTTCCAGTTGAACCGACTGGAATTCGAAAGGCGGAGTCCAGATTATATAAATGCCTCAACGCAAAGGCTATTTTGCTAATTTTCTTTCATACTAATTATTATTCTAGTGACTACGGACAATAGAATACACACAAATACGTTCAGTTACGTATTTATATTATATATGTGTTGTACATCATTCAATGAAAAAAATCGAAATCCGGCATTTCAATGCTTCGTTATAATGTTTATTTGTATTGGATTGTTACTTCCTATTAATTGAAGAATTTATATATCTTATATATAAAATTCTCGTGTCACAAAACTTTGAAATCATACTCCTCCGAAACGGCTTGACCGATTCTTATGAAATTTTTTATGTATATTCAGTAGGTCTCAGGGCATGTCAGACTTCCTTTAGAAAACCGCTAATTGGTAAGGTGTGTCCAGGAAATGCTAATTAATTAAAAATAGTTTAGTTACCATACTAGCTCATAGAGGCGCTGGTGGCAAAAATTTGAAATCTTATATATACCCATATAAGAAGCTTCCAAACAAAAGCGGTTGCTGGCCGAGCGAGCTAGCGCGTCTTCTTATGACTCAGGGTGCAGGGTGCAACCCTGAGTTCGAAACTTGCAAAGGCACATTTTTTTCTTTAAGTATTATATATTTTTTTTTTAAATTTATTAATTTTTATTATTATTATTTTAATATTCTATTAAATTAAATTTTATTATTAAATTTTATTTTATTAAATTAAATTTTATTTTATTAAATTAATAATTATGTCAATTAATTTTTTCTGCATAAATAAACATATATAAAAAACTATATAAAATTTGAATTTTCATTCATTCATTTAAAATGATATTAAAATATTCCTTTGAAATATAATAAATAATTAAATTAATCCCTACTAGGGCCTCGGGGGGGGGGGGAGGTAACTTTCTCTTTTTGGAAAAACCCATAATGCCATCCCCAGCTCGACTATCTATATATAAAAAAAGGTTTTTGTCTGCATATTGCTCAGAATTTAAAAATTATTATAATATTTCACTTTTTATTTTAAATTCTAATATTTAAATATCAATTAAATTAAATAATTTATTCTAAAAGTTCTCATTTAAATTTATTTAATAAAATATTTAGATCATATTTAACTTAATTTTTATTTATTCTTTCTATATAATTGAATATTTCTTCTTTTCTATTTGAAAGTGAAAGCTTAAAAAAACTGAATATATTATTTTTAAACTTTTATCAATACAAAAATATTTTCAAAACTTCAATTAAAATGACAAAATTTTATTATTTTTGTTTTTGTTTCAATTATTAATTACAAATATATTTTAAGTGCAAAAATGATTTCTTGGTTAATTAAAATATGTTTTTTAGACAAATGATATTACGAGATGTTTTAAATTTATGTCTTTTTTATATTGAGTATTTTTTTTTTTTAAATTAAAATTTGTTTTAAATCAAAATTATTGTATTCTATTATATTTTTTTATTAATAGGCTTCTTTTTTTATTTTTAATTTTTAATAAATTCTCTTTTTTGATATGATATTAATAAAAAATAATATTCAATTGTATTTAAATTTAAAAATTAGAATATTTGAATTTTTTTAAATTTTAACACATGTAATCAATCATATGGATAACGAATGGAACATTTTGAAAATCAAGTTGGTATTAAATTCAGAAAAAAATACTGATATATAGAATATAATAGACCATTCGAATATAATTTAAAACTATTTATCTTCTTTTATTTTAAATTTAAAAAAACGGAGTGTTAAGAAATTAAGATGCCTGGATAGGTAAATGGGCTGGAAGAGGAGGTAATTTATAATTTTCTTCTAATTCAGATTGAAATTAATGGTGATAAGAAAAAATATTTAGTAACAAAATCTATATACAAAATGTAGAATTTGAATATGTAGAAAAATTGAATGTAATCACGAAGGATAATAATATTTGAGAAGAATATATATATTTAAATCGAAGTTGTAATCGGGAAACGCCTGTTATCATGCAGTAAAGAGGCTTATCTCATCAAAATTATTATCAAAAGGAATCAAAATTAAAATATATAAACCAATTATTTTGCCTGTTGTATTATATGGGTGGGACGCAAGGTCTATGACCCTGGGAGATGAGAGTAGATCCAGAGTATTCTTTCCAGCATTTATTGGCCAAAGAAAGATGAGGTCACCGGGGAATGGCGGAGACTGCACATCGAGGAATTGCATGACCTCTATGCATCTTCAGAAATAGTTAGGGTTATAAAAGCGAAAAAGCTGCGATAGGCAGGGGACGCGGCTAGAATGGGAGAGGAAAAAGATTTTGGATTGGAAAACGTCCGCTTGGAAGACCAAGGACGTGTAGGAAGGGACGTAAGAGAGATGGGACAAGGGCTCAGGATAGGGACACTTGGAGAAATGTGGTTGCTGCGGCCTAGAACTTTCGAGTTCCTTAGAGTCACATAGATAGATAGATATAGCATATACAATAATAATATATATAATTAATTTAGTGATTAAATTAAAATGTATTTTAAATAAAAGAACACAAAAAGAAATGAATGTTTTATGTAATATACTGATTGAAACAAAATGGATGAAAACCTTTTACTCGGGGGGTACAGGGGGCGGAGCCCCCGTCTAGGTGCGGAGAGCGCCGAAGGCGCTCGGGGCAGCTAGTCTTATATATAAAATTCTCGTGTCACAAAACTTTGAAATCATACTCCTCCGAAACGGCTTGACCGATTCTTATGAAATTTTTTATGTATATTCAGTAGGTCTCAGGGCATGTCAGACTTCCTTTAGAAAACCGCTAATTGGTAAGGTGTGTCCAGGAAATGCTAATTAATTAAAAATAGTTTAGTTACCATACTAGCTCATAGAGGCGCTGGTGGCAAAAATTTGAAATCTTATATATACCCTTATAAGAAGCTTCCAAACAAAAGCGGTTCCTGGCCGAGCGAGCTAGCGCGTCTTCTTATGACTTTGCACCCTGAGTTCGAAACTTGCAAAGGCACATTTTTTTCTTTAAGTATTATATATTTTTTTTTTAAATTTATTAAATTTTATTATTTTAATATTTTATTAAATTTTATTTTATTATTAAAATAATTTTATTTTATTAAATTATAATATTAAATTTTATTTTATTAAATTAATAATTATGTCAATTAATTTTTTCTGCATAAATAAATAAAATTAATCCCTACTAGGGCCTCGGGGGGGGGGGGGGGGGGGAAGGTAACTTTCTCTTTTTGGAAAAACCCATATTGCCATCCCCAGCTCGACTATCTATATATAAAAAAAAGGTTTTTGTCTGCATATTGCTCAGAATTTAAAAATTATTATAATATTTCACTTTTTATTTTAAATTCTAATATTTAAATATCAATTAAATTAAATAATTTATTCTAAAAGTTCTCATTTAAATTTATTTAATAAAATATTTAGATCATATTTAACTTAATTTTTATTTATTCTTTCTATATAATTGAATATTTCTTCTTTTCTATTTGAAAGTGAAAGCTTAAAAAAACTGAATATATTATTTTTAAACTTTTATCAATACAAAAGTATTTTCAAAATTTCAATTAAAATGACAAAATTTTATTATTTTTGTTTTTGTTTCAATTATTAATTACAAATATATTTTAAGTGCAAAAATGATTTCTTGGTTAATTAAAATATGTTTTTTAGACAAATGATATAAACGAGATGTTTTAAATTTATGTCTTTTTTATATTGAGTATTTTTTTTTAAAATTAAAATTTGTTTTAAATCAAAATTATTGTATTCTATTATATTTTTTTATTAATAGGCTTCTTTTTTTATTTTTAATTTTTAATAAATTCTCTTTTTTGATATGATATTAATAAAAAATAATATTCAATTGTATTTAAATTTAAAAATTAGAATATTTGAATTTTTTTAAATTTTAACACATGTAATCAATCATATGGATAACGAATGGAACATTTTGAAAATCAAGTTGGTATTAAATTCAGAAAAAAATACTGATATATAGAATATAATAGACCATTCGAATATAATTTAAAACTATTTATCTCCTTTTATTTTAAATTTAAATAAGTTGACCTGTGGCCAGGTCCGAACCGACCGACGGTTTGAAGAAAATTAATTTCCAGCTACAGAAACAATTTCAAATAATTTTAATATATCTATTAATGTAATAAAAAACATATAGGCATATAACATAAATATTTTTAATTTTATTTTATTTATAATATATATGTAAGACCAGGCTGTGACGTCATGAATGGCTGGATGACGTCATATAATTTTAAATCAAGAAAAAACTAATAAATATGATTTTCTCGAGGATAAAACCAATACAAAGTGCATGATTCGTGGTGATATATAAAAAAATCTCCTCATGTGAAATTTGGTGTGAAAATAACCCTTCCCTTCCTATCGTCGATCGCTAATACTACCACTTCCGGTTCACGGATTTGCACCAAAAGTTGATCAATTCATCCCACTGATGCATTAAGTAAATATACCAAATTTCATCAAAATCGGTTGAGCCGTTCAGGCTGTACACACCTATACGGACGGACAGACGGACAGACGGACGGACAGACGGACAGACGGACAGACGGACGGACAGACATCATGCTAAAAATACTTTTTTCTGTTAAGAAAATGCATGATTCGTGGAGATATGTAAAAATCTCCACATGTGAAATTTGGTGTGAAAACAATACCTCCCTTACTATCGTCGGTCGGTAAAAAACGGAGTGTTAAGAAATTAAGATGCCTGGATAGGTAAATGGGCTGGAAGAGGAGGTAATTTATAATTTTCTTCTAATTCAGATTGAAATTAATGGTGATAAGAAAAAATATTTAGTAACAAAATCTATATACAAAATGTAGAATTTGAATATGTAGAAAAATTGAATGTAATCACGAAGGATAATAATATTTGAGAAGAATTTAAATCGAAGTTGTAATCGGGAAACGCCTGTTATCATGCAGTAAAGAGGCTTATCTCATCAAAATTATTATCAAAAGGAATCAAAATTAAAATATATAAACCAATTATTTTGCCTGTTGTATTATATGGGTGGGACGCAAGGTCTATGACCCTGGGAGATGAGAGTAGATCCAGAGTATTCTTTCCAGCATTTATTGGCCAAAGAAAGATGAGGTCACCGGGGAATGGCGGAGACTGCACATCGAGGAATTGCATGACCTCTATGCATCTTCAGAAATAGTTAGGGTTAGGCACGGGACGCGGCTAGAATGGGAGAGGAAAAAGATTTTGGATTGGAAAACGTCCGCTTGGAAGACCAAGGACGTGTAGGAAGGGACGTAAGAGAGATGGGACAAGGGCTCAGGATAGGGACACTTGGAGAAATGTGGTTGCTGCGGCCTAGATCTTTCGAGTTCCTTAGAGTCACATAGATAGATAGATATAACATATACAATAATAATATATATAATTAATTTAGTGATTAAATTAAAATGTATTTTAAATAAGAACACAAAAAGAAATGAATGTTTTATGTAATATAATGATTGAAACAAAATGGATGAAAACCTTTTACTCGGGGGGGTACAGGGGGCGGAGCCCCCGTCTAGGTGCGGAGAGCGCCGAAGGCGCTCAGGGCAGCTACTCTATATATATAAAGGAGAGTGTTTGTATGTATGTATGTATGTATGTATGTATGTAATTTGTTTACTTTTTTGCTGTCATAGAAACAAACAAAAAAGAAATTTCCTACTTAACCGACACTTTACCGGTAATTTAGAATTATGAACATCAAAAAATAAGAAACGATTTCTATGAAATTACATCACAATATTCTTATATATCTCTATGGTAACATAGGCTATAGATTTTATTAATATCTAATTCTAATCAATAACCGCAGAATTTAATTTTTTAAAGTTTATATAGTTCTCCGTGTTGTTCATTCAAGAGCCAGGCGTGGCCCACTGACTGGCGAACTCATTTTACACAATGTATATAACTACTTAGCAATCAAAGAATTATTATAATATTTAACTTTTTATTTTAAATTCTAATATTCAAATATCATTTCAATTAAATAATTTATTCTAAAAGTTCTCATTTTAATTAATATAATAAAATATTTAAATCATATTTAACTTAAATTATTTTGTATTTATTCTTTCTATATTTGAATACTTCTTTTATTTTAAGGGAGGGAATTAACTATGATCTAAAAAAATTAATAAATGAACTTAATAATAAAAAATCAAATAAATCCGTTAATTTAAATTAATACTATTAATGAATGTATATATTGTTAATTTATCTTTAGTTTTATCAATACTTTTATACCGTTAATTTTTATAAATTGTCTCAAGTCTCTAACTTTGCATTTTCTAAAATTTTATTATAATTAAAAATATTCAATAAAAATCAAGCAATGAAATTAAAATATCAAAATGAAATGATCAAGAAATATTATACTCTATTATAACATATACAATACTTATAACTATAGGCGGAGGAAATATTAGACGATATCATTGCGGGTTCATGCCAAATCGATCAACATTAATTAAGATATTTTCATTATGACAGATATTAAAAAAACCGCGAATTCAATATCTCTGTTCACTAATTATTTGTAGACTTTAGTAAAACCTACGCATGACTCAATAGATCCGGATAAACTTTTTCAAATTTTGATCTTAAAATATATCTTGAAGGTAGTAAAGAAAGAGTAAGATGCGGAAATCAATTGTAAAATATTAAGTGACCCAGACGACTTAAATATAATAGGAGATTCGGCAATTGCAATTACAAATAGCGAGGAAAAATTAATCGAGGTAGGAAAAGAGATGAGGTTTGAAATTAATACTGATAAATAAATATATTTAGGCTTATCTCATCAAAATTATTATAAAAGGGAATGAAAATTAAAATATATAAAACAATTATTTTGTCTGTTGTAATATATGAGTGTTAGACATGGTCTATGATCTTAGGAGATGAGAGTGGATTCAGAGTATTTGAGAATAGGATTCTTCCCAGCATTTATGGGCCAAAGATGAGGACACCAGGGAATGACGTAAGAAAGATGGAACAGAGGCTCAGGATAAGGACACTTGGAGAAATGTGGTTGTAGCTCCTAAGAACTTTCGAGTAGAGTTATAACATATTCAATAAAAATATATATAATTAATTTACTGATTAAATTAAAATATATTTTAAATAATTACACAATAAGAAATGAATGTTTTATGTTATACATTGATTGAAACAAAATGGATGAAAACCTTTTACTACTTTCAACCAAATACTATGTACCACTCGGGGGTACAGGGGGCGCTCCGTCTAGATGTGAAGAGCGACGAAGGAGCTCTGAGCAGCTAGTATATATATATATATATATTCGAGAGAATTCTCTATTATCTCCCTTTTTGGAATTCCAAAGATTCTTAAAAGTCATTCGAGTTGTTATTTTTTCTTATATCCATTCAACAAACTAAAAAAACAACTAATAATAATATTAATAAATTAAATTTTTATTAGTCTAAAATTTAATTATTAAATAATTTTGAATTTATTTTTATGTAAAATGTAAATTAAAAAGTATATTTCAAATGAAATTTAAAGAAGCAATAGTATGAATACAATATTGCCCTTTAAATAAGTATAAGTTCATTTCCATGATGAAACCCAACATACTTTCAAGTCCCGATGTTATCCTTTTTAATTAAATAATTTAAAGTAATAATTTTCATTTATAAAGATAAAAAAGTATTTCTGCATTCAAAGTCATTCCTATAATATGATTAAATCATACAATACATACTCTCAATATATATATTTTTTAAGTTTCATAATTTATAATAAAGGAATAGAAAGAAAAATAAATAATAGTTCATTAAGGGTAGATTACATGTTTTAAAGATAAATGAAACAAATTGAAAGGCATTGTCATTCTAAGTATAGAATGAAAGATTAAAAGATATATTTAAAATATGATCTCTTTAAAAAATTTAAAAAAATTTGGGAATTTTATTAATAAGAATCAGATATGTAAATTAGAAAAACATACCATTTTGTTCACTTCAAAGCAATTCCTCACAGATATAATGCACCTATCTTCCAATTGTCGAAGTACTTCTGAAATACGCTTTTCGGTATGGCCATCAGCTCGTTCTTCGAATCTCTCTTCAATTGTGGCAAAACGCTTTCCTTTCATTGGTTTCTTAAGTTTTGTGAATAGGAAAAATTCACAGGGAGCCAAATCTGATGAATACGGTGGTTGAGGCATGATTACGGTGTTGTTTTTGGCCAAAAAATCACGACTCTTTTTCAGTTGTCAAAAACAAACTACTAATCTAAAATGGCTGATAAAGTCAATATATGAGAAACCTATGTATACCAATATAACAAAAAAAATTTCGATAATCGAATGTACACAGCCCGCGAAAATTCAAAATTTACCTTTTCTTATGAACAGATCTCGTACTATTATATAATAGTATATTATTTACAATGGAAAAATCACTAATTATGTATTTTTTATATCATGGTAAATTAATATTAATTTTAAACTATTACTTTTTAAGTGCATTTAAGTGTATTTTCTACTTGTATTATATTTATTACTTTTTTTCTTGATTAAGGGAAGGTTTGTTGATTACAGGTGAAACTAGCAGAGGTGGAGCGGGTTGAATGGATCAACCGCAAATCGTATAGTGCCGTGGGGCTGCTTCTCGGTCGGGATGGCCGAGTCCTGTTGCGGACGCCCAGCGGCCTCGAGGACTGGTTCGAGTTGCTCGAGGTGAGCACCCAACTCTCTTCTCTATCAGATCACTCTCTCTCTCTCTCTCTCTTTCTCCTCCTCTTCCCCATCCCTCTATTTCTACCCCCCCCCCCCCCCCCCGACCACGTTATCTCATTTTGTTTATTTCCAACCACCAATGAACATGGAGAGAATGCCATTCGATAACGCCTCCATCAACTAGAAATGTTCAACTTCACTTGTTTATTTATAACCAAGTTCATATTAGGAAAACAGTTGCTATGATCGAATAATGCAAATGAGTGAAGAATTTATCAAAATTAAATGATAACGTTGCTAATTGACCTAATTGCAATTCTAGTTCTTGTTTTTTATAGAGTGAATAACCGTATTTTAAGCATAATAATCATCTATTTTTAAGACCTTTAAAATCTACTTAAAGATTTTGATAAGATATCACACTTTCTGATTCATTTTAATGACTATATTATATTACTACTAGCAGCTTATAAATAATATATTTTCGACTACTTAGATAAAATAAATCTTATTCTATTGATAACTTTTATAAACAAAATCATTTACCATTGTCTTTGTTTTAATTATTTAAACATTATTATTTGAGCTATTTTTGCCTATATTATTATAGTTACTATTTTATTAAAAATATATAATATTATTTTTGACATTTTGACCTTCCATTGACGAAATTTTATTTAATTAATTACTAAAGGATATATATCATATTATATACAGTGGCGGACAGTTTACCTTTTTTAGTGAGCCACGGTTTGGCCACCTACATAGTATGTAGGCCTTTAATTATCGGATTCGGGCGCTAGGCAAGTACCTAGGTTGACTAGGCCTTAGTCTGTCCCTGATTATTGTACTCGTATATCAAATGAAAGAAATGATATCTATCTATATATGTATATTTATATATATATATATATATATATATAAGGTTTTTGTTTGCAAATTTCTCAGAATTTAAAAAATTCCAACTTTTCATGATCTCTAGAATGCAAAAGTGACTTTAAAAAATTTAATGTTTGTCTGTCTGTCTGTATCTATGTATGTATCATTTCAATTATTTAATTTATTCTATAAGTTCTCATTTTAATTAATTTAATAAACTAGATCATAATCATCTTAATTTTTTTTTAATGATCTTATTTTATTTAAATATTTCTTCTTTTCTATTTAAAAGCGTAGGATATAAAGTTTATATTTATATCTAATTTTTACTATCTCGCCAGAGATAGTATTGCGATCACGAAAATTTTCGACGTCGAGATTTTGATGTTTTTATACGTTTTGAAGGTCCCTGAGTCATTTTCACTAAGGTTCAGAAATATGTGTGTGTGTATGTGTGTATGTAGGCAAGATTACGTAAAAACGATTTGAGTTAGAATAATGAAATTTGATACACGGGCATTATTCAAAATTCGTAGTTTTCTTTCAACTTTTGAGCTCATCCGGAAGAGCGTCATTACATTTTCATTTTCATTTTTTTTCCTCTAAAGTGACCGGATAAATAAAGATATACATATGTTTGATAGTTTTTCCACATGATTAAAAATTGTTTAAAATTGCTATATATAGAATTTCAGCTTGATTGAATAGCTGAAAGTACCGGAATTAATTTTTTAGCACGACTACAAATAACGCGCCAGCATGTGACGTGGTGCCATCAAAATAGGACCAAACACGCCCTCGTTTAATAAATATTATTTATTAATTTTAATTTATAATTTATAATAATTAAATTTAATTTAAATTTAATATATGTTAATTAATCCAATTCAAATTGTAAGATAGTCGAATGGAGATACTCCAGATTTTTTATTAAAGAGAAATTTTCAAAACTTACTTACTATTAAAATACTATGTAGAAATATGAGTTCCTTTATTATTTATAATAAAACTTGACTGATATTTTTACAAGAAATTTATATATTTTATAGTCTTGAACTTTCTGCATAAACTTAAACTTCAAAGACTATTTTCTTATTAAAACTATTAAAACTATCCTTTAAAACTAATTATTACTCTCATTCGCTTTTCATTTGGTATTAAATTTTCCAGATATAATTTATATTTAATATTTTTTTTTTTTTTGAGATCGAAAATGTAATTCATATTTTTAAATATTTAACAATACGCATGAATAATATACATATAAATCATAAAATATTATTTATTGTTGTTTTTTATTTATTTTATAATATATATTTGTTTTGTACATCTTCATTATATATAAAAATATTTAATAATTTACTAAAATATATAAGGATTAAAGGAATTAACATAAAAATAAAAAAAGCCCCATTCTTGATCGGAAATATCTTATAATATAATTAAGAACCCTTTTTTCTGTTGTATAGGTTCTAATTTAATTACTATACCTTTTTTTATTTTACCCTAGAATTAAGTAAAAGTTTTAATCTAATTAGAATTAGTTGAAAATGTAATTGAAGTTCAATTCTAGATGAAAGTCGTTGATCTCGTCTACACCCCAAGCGTATCGTTGATGTGTAGATAAAAACTCTTAAAGACTTTATACAATTTTATGTTGCAGATTTTTTTTATAAGGATAAGATAATTTATTTAAAATATTTTAATTTAGTTTATATTTATTATTTTAGATTTACTGAGATTTCATACACAAAATGTACTTATTTACTTCACTTAATTTAATTCATTAATTAGTTAATAAAAAAAATTATAATCTATCATAAAATACGCCCATATTAAGATTCACGGTACATTTTCTGAATTAATTAGTGAATTCAGAAAAAATTGAAAATATTAGAATTAAATTTAAAAGATAAAACTTAAAAAAATATTTAGGTAACTACCATATGTTTACTTTCTGATATGTGTACATACATATGACTTGGTAGTTGTTCAAGGGTCTTAAAAATCCTAATAATACTTCAATAATAATAATTTGATGTTTGTTTGGTTAATCAAAAGATATTAACCCAAATTATTTGCTTGACAATAGGCAATTAAAATATTTCTATATACTCTCTCTCTCTCTCTCTCTCTCTATATATATATATATATATATATATATATATATAATTGATGGAAAAGGACATCGACATTTCTGCGGAGAAGCCAAGGGGATCAAAACCAACTCATGAATAAATTCGATAAGAATTTACTCCCTTCCTACTCTATTTAATAGCTCGGAAAATTAATGATTTTCCGAGTTATTTATCTAATCCACCACCATTGCATCTAACTAAATGATATATAATATACATATATAAATAATTAAACCCAGACCAATATATCTTTTTATCTATTATCAAATTTACAAATAAAAAATATTTCAAAACAAAAAAAAAATAATTGTATTATATTAAAACATCTTTATATATACCTATATCTATATTTGTTCTTTTAGATTTCCGTGAAAGTTCCCTCCTAAATAAATTCTTTTGAAAATTGCGCCAAAATGGGCGCCGAAACTTCAAGATTCCAATCTCATAATTAAACGTGAAAATAACCCGGCAATAATTTTTTATTATATATATATATACCCCTTCGGTAAAACATTTTTGATAATAAAGTCAATCTTACCCTAATTCTATATGATAGAAATTTTTTTTTGTAAAGTAATATATTATAGCTGATAATATATTTTTCTTAATGTTTAAAAATATTTTCTAAGAGATATTTTTGTGTATTTTTTAGGAGAAATGATATTAGTATCTATCATATTAGAATACGACACAATTTGTCTTCTTTAATTATTTTTACCTAAAAATTACAAAGAAATACAAGTCAATTAAAATAATATTGTAGAATTTAAATGGGAATATATTGTACATAATTTATCTAAAATTGTCTTGTTGTATTAAACTTGAATGTATCATGACCTGTATCTCATTAAAATATATTATGTTTGCATCTCTTTTTCTGGAAGGTGTTTTAGCTTAATGAACTGCATTCGTTGCAAGCAACAAATTGCAGGGAATGCGGCATGAATAGGGATTATCAGATAAACGATGTCTCCATAAAGAACTATGTCAGTTAATCTAATTAAACAGCTCTCATTTGTCTCTACTGAATTGTACTATAATTTCATACTCAACTGACGCCCCACCTCTTCCAACTTTGGATGATTTTCTGGATTCGCCATGTCAACGACAGACAGACAGACACACACTCACACACAGATCTCAGAACAATTTGCTGACAGACAAATTCGCACGGCTGATTCGCATCTGCTCATTTATATTCCTGATGCAAAAACGTCTTTCACCCTCCTGTAAGTTTTTAAAAGGTTCACTTGTGTTAAAGAAAAAAGACAATTGTACGTCTATAACCGATGGTTTTTGTTTGACGTGACGCCTTTCCCTCATTTACTGTGTCAATTCCGGGCAAAGATTTCTTTCTAACTTTTACTAACTTTATTTTAAATATTTAAAATTCTACTAACAGGACCAAGTTAATTCTTTATATATATATATATATCTTCTTCTTCTTAGCCTTATTTCCCACGGGGTGTGGGGTCGGCTCTTCTCGTTAATTGGCGCCAACTAAATCTGTTGTTGGCGTCGTCTGTAGAGAGACCAGATGCCATTAAGATCTCCCGTTATACGGCAGGACCAGCTGGTTTTTTAGGCCTCCCACGCGGTCTTTTGGTACTCAACCTTCGATGACGGTGATGATGGTGTTGACGATTTTGATGTAGCTGTGGACGATTTGAGTGAGGTTGATGGCAATGATGCTGATGCTGACCGATGTGACGATGTTTGTGTCGGTGATGATGTCGATGTGGATGTGGATGTGTATGTTGGACTATCTTCTTTAGCCCACCTCGTCCATAGGTGGGTAACCCTAACCCATTTCTTGCATCGCCCGGGTGCTGACAATGCGCGTCGCTTGCAGGGGACGCCCTAGCCGTTAACCGTATAACATTTCTCCATTAATTGTTGTTGATGCGACGCGAAGATGATCCAGCCGGCCTGTCGCTACAGCCTGACGCGTGGATTGGAAAGAAGGAAGAGGAAAATAAAGGGGATTGGGTCTGGATGGATGATTTGGGTAGGGCATGCACTCCCTTGGTCGAGGAATGAGAGAAAATGCATGTGCTCGCGTAGGGCAGTGGGCGCCACTCACTGAGGTAGGTCTGTCTCTCACCGGGATCGTGAGAAGGTATCTACCCGCTACCCGCAGCAGCTGATGTTAAATTGAATTAGATTTTTATTTTTATTAAATAAATAATCTTGAGTTCTATGCTGGGATTCGAACTCAGGCTTCCTGTGTAGAAATCTCGTACTCTACCCACTGAGCCATGCTGCCGCTGAAAGTTATATATATATATATATAACTTTCAATAATAAAAAGACTATAAACGTTATAGTTGTTCTTGTTGTTTTTAATCTATCTATGCATCATTACTAATATGGTAAACATTTCATAAACCATATAACAAGGCGTGTTGATATTCATCACCCACTTTTACCTTTTCGCCAACGCCTGATTGTAAACTGATCGGAAATAATAAATTTTATTTATCATTTTCATTATATTAGTTTTTTAAAAGTCTTATCACATAAGATCCGTATCATCTTTACGTTTGTCAAATCATTAATATCCTACTCAATTTCATATAACTAAATTAATGAAAAATAATTATACTCAGAAACAAAAAGTCTTTCTATAAGTAAATATCATTTTGTTTCCATAATGAAAAATATTTTCTTCCTTTGTTTATCTATCTATCTCAGTGGCTCTACGGAACTTGAAAGTTCTTGGCCGCAGCAACCACACTTCTCCAAGTATCCCTATTCTGAGCCACAACCCTCCAATACGTACCCTCTCCCATCTCTCTCACGTTATCCACCCACCGCGTCCTTGGTCTTCCAAGCGGACGTTTCCCACTCGGTCTCCCCACCAATATATTTTCGCCATTCTTTCCTCTTCCATTCTAGCCACGTGACCTACCCATCGCAGCCTTCTTGATTTTATAATTCTAACTATATCTTGAGATGCATAGATGTCATGCAATTCCTTGTTCTCCTCCAATCCCCGGTGATCTCATCTTTCTTTGGCCCATAAATGCTTCGTAGAATCCTTTTCTCAAATACTCTAAATCTACTCTCGTCTCCTAAGGTCATAGGCCATGCCTCACACCCATATAATACAACCAGAAAAATAATTGTTTTATATATTTTCTTCATTTGAGCAAAAGAAAATCCAAAATTAAATTTTTATTTTACTTGTAAACATTTTCATGAACAATATCGAAAAAAAACTCATTCAGATAAAAAATGAAGATGCTAATGTTTCCATTATTATCAAATCATAAATAAATACATGGGACATTAAAAAAATAAAAAATACCAAAATTTAATATTTGGTTTGTTAATCATACTTTACTTTTTATTAGATCGAGAGTATTCGGACAGTAAAATTATTTTATTCTAAATAACCAATATATCTCGATTATTAAATTATTTATTATCGATGTAGTAATATATATTGAAACATGAATTTATATATATATAATATTGATAGAATTGTAAATCGTTGTTGAAAGTATCAAATAATTCCGCCAGGCTTACGATAGACATGATTCCAATAATATTCTCCCCTCCTATTATAAATGTATGTATACCTTGGCTATCAGGAAAATAAATAAATATGGATTATTTTTGTTAGATATCATAATTTCTGGCCAAGACGTGGCGTTTAAGTTTCCTTTCGACTCCCTCCTATCCCTACCTTATTTTCCTGTATAAGGGGTGACGCCCTTGTTTGTATTTACGGACCCCACTTGGAGCTTTTTGCCTACAATACATTATATTTTCTGATATATCGTTAAAAGGAGGGTGGGTTGGTATCGTAATGGAAACTAAAGGTGAAACAATTATACAAAGTGAATATTTATTAATAATAATAAAAGAAAAACAAATCAAAAACCAAAATGACAAAATTCCATTAATAT
Source organism: Labia minor (assembly GCA_963082975.1). Classification (NCBI taxonomy): domain Eukaryota; kingdom Metazoa; phylum Arthropoda; class Insecta; order Dermaptera; family Spongiphoridae; genus Labia; species Labia minor. The sequence continues at coordinate 26,270,174 of OY720347.1, read as the reverse complement.
ATAAATCTATATAAATTCATAAATTGCAAAACACTTCTATCCCAAATTGTCTTCATTTATTATACAGATGTATTATGTAGCTTTTATTATTTCAAATTCTTTGCCTAAAGAGATGGGAATGAATGCTATTAAATATTTCTCCTTTTTTTTTCTTTTAAATTAAAAGGTAAAAACAAAATAATAAAATATTATCTCTTGACAGTATTGACGTTTATCATATTTCCAATTCCGATTAACGTCGGATTGTTTGGAGAGAATTTTCAATCCATGAACCCTTTTCATGCCCTATTTGCATTTTAATTGTTATATTTAAAAATGTTATCATCTGAGGTGGTTTCCAAATGAAAGAGCATACACTTTTCCCCATCATTAGATTAATAAAAAAAATAAATATATTAAATGAATAGAGTTCAATACTTTTATTCAAGAAATTATAAATTATAAGACCATTATTTTTAATTATGTAAATTTTAAATATATATATATATATTTATATATTATTATTAAGTACGCTTTAATCTATCTCTATATTTTGTTATATTTGATTTATTAATAATCCTCTATTATAAGGAAAAAAATAGGAAATTTAGAAATTGAGAAAATGGGAAAAATTAAAAAAAAAATGATATACAAAAAACATATATTATTTATTTTACTAAAATTAATTTAAAAAGTTGTTTCTTAGAAAGGATATAACCATAATTAAATAAATTTATATTTATATAATGATATTAATTAATTAATTTTTAATTAATTGAATTATAAAATTAAGAAATTTTAAAATAACAGTATTTAATTTTTGAAAATTATATTACAAATAATTCTATTTAAATTTATATAATAAGGAATTTATCATTTTTATGTAGTGTAATATAAAACTAACTTATTAATATTTACTTTTAATTTAAAAAATTGCTTTAATACATATTGCTTTCGAGTTGAAGGGTATATATAGAAGTATAATTTAATCAAAATCAAATAAATATCATAAAATCGCAAGAGTAAAACCAGTTGGCTAATTTTAATGTAAAAGTACATCTCAGTCAATGTTAAATAATATAATTTCAATTAAATTAATAGATTTAACCGTGAACACTCATTGAATCATTTTATTTTATCTTTTATAACCTTACAAGATTGAATAAACATTCATATAAATGAGACATTTAATAAGAATAATTTAAATTAAAATACTCAGTGGAATCTTATATTGATTCATTTCTTTGCTTTATGCGCATTTTAAAAACCAACATTAGAAATTTCTCTCTCCCATATCAAATTTGAAATAATTTTATATGTCATAGTGTTCATTTATTTAAATTTATTTTTAGTTTTAAATAACTTAAATTTAAACATTTTATTTTTTAATGTTTATTTTTATCTGAAGACAAACACAAAGATAAAAAAAATTATGAAATTCATAGAATTAAACTTAGGCACTTTTTGAAATATTTTTTATATTATATAAATTCAAGTAAAAGTTGACAGTATCAAATAATAAATAATAAGAATAATTTTTAATTAAAAGGCTCGATTTCAAGTTCGTTGATAAGATTACATATTTGCTTAATGTGCATTTCGGTTATTACACCATCATCATACGCTTTCTTCTTATTAACGAGTAAAATTTTAGTTTATAATAATTCAGATGGCCTTATGACATTAAAAAAAATAAATCTTCAAATCAATTTTATTTATTATTATTAATATTTAGCGACAAAAGATAATAAAATATATATATATCTATATATATATATATATATAGATATATATATTCGATTTCATTAAAATTATATAGCCAGTTACTTAAATTAGTCATTTAGATTTTAGATCATATGTTTTTATAACAATAAAACTTCAATTCCATAAATTGATAATCAGGAAACAGATAGAAGAGATGAATTTATAGTTTGCAATTATTTTATTGTCAATCACTTATTCACAATATATGCAAATTTATTTCTAAGATGACTAATAAGAAAGAGAAGGGTGGCTAATGGATTGACTTATATAGAAAATAATATAATAAATAAAAAAAGAAAAAACTAAAAAAAGAATCATAGAATAACAGAGAAATAGCTGAATAGATAAAACGGAATGAATAGACAACAGGAACAGTAGAGAAATCTATCAGTATCAACAGTAAACGAATGGTAGTAAAAAAAACATGACTATAGAAAGAGAATTAAAAATATTTTTTTTTTTTTAGTAAAATTTCAATGACATAGTTTGCAGTGGATGTCAATATTAAAATATTAATGCTTCATTACGCGCATTTGGAAAGTAATATGTTTTTCTTAAAGTAAAATTTTCATTAAAAAAATATAAAAATAAATAAAACTCTATATTTATAAAGAACATGATTAATCCAAATAGACATGATGTTTATAAATTTCAAAGAAAATATCAGATATTCGTTCAGAGTTATAAAACTCATCGCTCTCCATTTCCTTTTAACTCTTATGACTTTCCAGGTCAAACAACTCTTGCTTTTTGATGCTTGTAAATCCTTTCATTTGAAATTGAAAACAACTCATAACGTGATATTTTCTTAAATTAAAAGAACTTCTTTCTCACTATGATCGCAAATTTGTATTCGAATTTTAATTATACTATCGCTCTTTAAAACTTCCCTTTGATGGTAAAACGAGAAAAAAAACAATTAAATTTAGAAGGTTATTTATTGAATCATTAAACTTCATTAAACTCTTGATTTATTAAAACTTCATTCGAAGGCAAAATTAAAGAATTAAATAAAAGACCAAATTTATTGATTCGTCTAGGATCTAGAATATTTTTTTATTTGTAATTTTAATTTAATCATATTTAATAAAAAATACCTGATAATGTACATTACAATTTGATAAAGTTAACCTTGAAAAAACTGTATCATATTTTTTTTTAATTTTAGTTTTATTTAGGGTTGCCAACTGGCCTTTTTTGGAAAGGACACTCCTTTTTTAAATACTCTCGACTGCCTTAAGTGTACCTACTTTTTTAAGTGTCCTTTTCTGGAACTTTATAGAGTTGGAAACCCTAGTTTTATTTTGCTGAATAAAAATATAAAAACACTCAAACTACACCTACCGAAGCCTATTTTGTATATATAACAATCTTTTACTAACATTTTTATAAAATAAAAATAAATATTAGGAGGGGAAGAAATTCTTTTTATCTTTTTTTAATTTTTGAGTAGTTTTTTGACATTTCTTTTAAAGTTAATGATGGATCTGATGGAATTCATTCAAATTCCAATACATGCCAAGTATTTTCTTTTCTTAAATTTATTTATTTATTCTTCAATGTTTATAATTTATCATATTCAAATCTGAATATTATATTATTTTTTTTTATAATTAATATAATATATTTTTTAAAGTAAAGGGTGTTTCTTTTAGAGGTATAGAACTTTAAATTACAATAAAACAACGATGGATTATTCGATTGACATGAATTTTATTTATACGAAAGATAATCTTGTGGCATTACATTTTATATATGATTTCTGGCATATGACCGCCACGGCTGGCTCGGATGTAGTCCAATCTGGACGTCCAATTTTCGGTATCTTATTTTTCAACATTTGTGGCCGTATATCGGCAATAACATGGCCAATGTTGTCTTCCAAATGATCAAGCGTTTGTGGCTTATCCGCATAGACCAATGACTTTACATAGCCCCACAGAAAGTAGTCTAGCGGTGTTAAATCACAAGATCTTGGAGGTCTAAAACATGAAATTAGTCGGTCACCAAACGTGTCTTTCAATAAATTGATTGTGGCACGAGCTGTGTGACATGTTGCGCCGTCTTGTTGGAACCACAGCTCCTGGACATCATGGTTGTTCAATTAAGGAATGAAAAAGTTACTAATCATGGCTCTATACCGATCACCATTGACTTTAACGATTCCTCAATGCTACGCTCTACAGTAGCAATAGCTTCTTCTGTACGCACCGTACGGCGTCTCTGGGGATGCGAGTTATCAATAAGAGTAAACGTGGTGCGAAAACGTTCCATGTTTAATCGAATTAACAGCTCTGATGGACGATTTTGTCGACGATAAAATGGACGTAGTGCACGATACGTATTCCGCACAGAACCATTATTTTCGAAATAAAATTGCACTATTTGCAAGCGTTGTTCAGGTGTGAGTCTATTCATGATGAATTGCCAAACCAAACTGAGAATAAATCACTTAACAGCTTAACAGTACTTGAACAGTAATGCCAACTTAAAGTTCTATACCTCGAAAAAAACACCCTTTAGTTTACACAAATTTTAATTCTATTTTACTTGAAATTCAAAGATTTAAATTATTATTAAATCATTCTTTAAATATAGATAATATATTAATTATTTAATAATAAATAAGTGAAATTTATTGAATCAATAAATAATCTTGTTTTTATTTAATTTTCAAATAACAACTAATATTTTACCATTTTCAGCTCATTTATTATGAGAATTTTAATTTGAAATTTTTTAGGATCTGTACTTAATATATTTTTTAATATATTATACAATATATTTGCAATTTACATGTAAATTTTTATAAATCTTAATATTCTTGGGGTCATCAACCCTCTATTCCATTAGGCTCCCTCTCGTTGTCATACTCTTATACTATATACTCATTTATTTTCATAAAAAAAAATATTACAAAAAAAAAAAAGAAAAATAACTCTCCTAGAAAGAATTAATATTTGAATAGTGGAATTAAAATTTAGAGATTGGCAAATTTTCTATTCACTACAAATGGTTGTTTATTTGAAATAGAAACTTAAATCAAGTGTTGTCGAGCAAGTTGTTTCTTAATTTGAATGTAAGCGGATTTCATTTACTTGAAAACTTCCCTCTTATGCTTTCCAGGAATGCACCCTCGCATCCAAAGAGCGACGTCGTCAACTTCGTCATTCGCGCCCATCGCTTGAAAGAGACAACAACAATATCAACAATCTCAACAACAATAGCATCGGCGGTGCCTCTGTGGACGCTTGGCTCCTTGCCAGGCACAAATTCCGTAAGTTTTAAGAGGGAGCTTTTCGGAGGGTGCAAACCCTAAATGTAAAGGAACCACCCCTTCGATGGCACCCAACCTCTTTCGATGTGTTTTTTTTCCTTCACAGGATCAACACATAAATTCGAGTCTAATAAAACATACAAAGTCTTGGATGGGTGACTTAATAGCAGAAGGGGCCGGCAGTAAATTGCTGAGGTTTCTTAAGAGCAAAAGAGAGGGGGTAATGCAGGGATGGAAAGGAGAAATTATATTATTGACTTGGGTTGAATGTTAATCGAACCGAAATTAACTCCCGCTTTCCTTATTTGTACAAATATTTACCGACATACTCTTAGAATGGCACATGTCTTTTCTACAGATGCTGAGTGAAAGTATACACTCACTCATCGTTTTCAATTTCCGGAAGATTTTCGGAAATGTGATTGATAACGAGACATGTCACTTGGGTGAAGATTTATTGGCCACAACCCCTTGAACGACCAGTCACATTTTTTTACAATAAATTGATATAGAATGAGATTTTCTATTTATAAAAAAAAGTCTTGATGTTCTTATGAAAAGGAATTTCATTATTATAAATATTAATGACAAAAAAGCTTAAATATAAATTTAATATTACATTAATATTTTGTTATCAATTTAAATATATTATTTAAAAAAAATTGGATTAAATACATTTTTTTTAATAAATAATTTAAATTAAAAAAAAAAATTAAAAATTTTTATATTAATTTCGACATTTTCAATTTTTTTATCACTTTAAATATTTTAAATGTATTCTTTATTTCACACAACGCGTTCCAGGACTATTTTTTATTTTCAAAATTATAAACATTATATTAATTTTATATTATTATTATTATTTTTTCTCAGGACAGAAATAAGAATAAATCAAAAATTTTATTTATCACCAAATTTAAAACGATAAATTACCATAAACGTCTATTCACCTTCACTAATAATAAACGTATTTATTATAAAAAAAAATACCTGAATTTTATTATATTAAGATAAAAATCTTAAAAGAATAACGAATGCAAAGATTATAATTTTAATGGAATTCTATTGTTTTAATGCAAATATATTTTTTTTTTTTGCATTCATCTTATAAATTTGCGAAAACTTTAATTAATGTATGTAAACAGGTTATGAAAGATTTGCTAAAACTAGTCTTTAGTATTTTTATAATGATGTGAAGGGCAACTGGAATTTATTTATTTTTTTTTTTAATTATTAAAATAATCGAAATATTGAATTTTGAAATTTAAAATATAAATTATGTTATTTTTAAGGAAATTAATTTTGAATCTCCTCTTTGAATTACTAAACACATGTCATAAAGGTATAATAATTTAATAGGTATATATCTTCGATTAAGAATAAATAAAATAGCTTGGCTTTTAATATGAAAAAAAAAATTTTAGTTTCCATTGAGTGGAAGATTAGATTGGCGCGTGTGCCAATTGTATTGTGGGCCGATCGGAGAATTTAAATTGAAATACCAACCCCCTTACTGTATGTTTTGCTAAGGATTTAAAATTCTAAGCATTTCCAGTGAACATTGTAGGCGTTTATGAAATTGAATTTTCCCTTTGAAATCGAGTTGTGCCCGGCATCCCGTTTCTCTTTTCAGTTGGTGGGAGGATCATCTGCCTGATTCCGTAATTTTTCCGAGTTGTTATTTTCACTAGAATTGAGACCGAGATGAATATATTTCATTTACGCCCTCGCATGCTTCCCATTCCATTTACCCCGGTGGCTTCACTCAGGGGGAAGAATTCATAGATAAGGGGTGCTATCCTATCATATGGTGACACCCTTTGCTCCTCGTCCTAATATCCCTGGAATGTTTCTGTCTCTGCAGCCGGCCTGTCAGACTCCGTCCCAGAATTGCTTCAGGGTTCTCCGTTACACTCTGCGTCCGCCTCAGCACATGGTAGCGGATCCCTTCAGAATTCAGGACTACGTGCTGTTGCGGAAGCGAAACGACGACGTTTCGATAGCGGAGAGTCACCAAGGCTCGAACTCAGGACACCTATCCGTCATCTTCAACATCAAAGACTATCATGTAAGTATTGTACATTGGAATTCGAGTTATTTGCCAATATTTTAATATTTATTCTCATAAAATAACTATTAAACAAACGGAAAATATATCTGCATATTCATCTACAAAAGAATTAAATTAAAAATAACTTAATTTACATTATCAGATGATGAATATGTTTAAATTTTTCTGTTATTAAATTCACAAACAAATTAAAAAAATTATTCCCTATCTTAGTGTTTTAATGCTTAGAAAGAAATTATCTTTACAACCTTTATAAATTTATTATACTTATTTAGAATATACTTAACATAATATAATAAAGATATAACATGTTGATTATTAAGTTAGTCTTTCACAAACATTAATTTTGATGAATGTACAAATGATTACAATTTATTATTACTTTTATTTTAATCAAACTTTATTGATTATTTATAATTTATTGTATAAGATAGAAAATATTAGTATAGCAAATCGAATGATCATAAAAACTTTTTACAAATAAAATATTAATCTCATTTTATTTTTATCTTAAAAGAAAAAAATTTGTAGAATTCACTTAAACTTTTTCTTTTATTTTATATTACTTATATATGTATATGTCGTAGGCAAATGTCAATTTTAGGAAAATAGCATTTGCCTAGGCAAAAATCATATGCGTTGCCAAATAGCTTCAACTATTATTTGATTTCAATTTTGAAAAATAGCATTTGCCTAGACAAAAGCCATTTGGCTAAATCTATGTTGGACAAATAGTTTTAACTATTATTTCATTTCAATTTGACTAGGAAAATAGATCAGAAAATGTCGGACATTTGTTGGATCGATGACAGATGAACAAGACACACGATCAGTGAATTCGCATGCCTTCTTTGCATTCCGATTTTAGTAAGAGTAGCAAACCTGGAAAAAAAGTGGGTGGGAAGAAAAAGAAAAAATACCCACAAATATTATTTATTTTCAATAAATCTTTTAATCAATTAAAACAATTTAATAAGGAAACGAATATTTAAAAAAAAGATATAAACAAAATAATTGGGAAAAACTATTACTTATACTCGAATTCTTTAGTAACCATTTCTTATTCTCGAATTCATTGGCTATATTGTTAAATGTATTTTGTTTATAATAAACTATCCTTAAAATGGATTCAACATGAATTTTAATTACTTACATTAGCCCTTACACCATATCACCAACATATTTATTTAAAAACAACGAACAAAATATATATACTTGTTTATTGAGATTGCACTGTGAGAGAATTTGCTCAACAAAGATTTAGCCAAATTGCTTTTGTCTAGACAAATGCTATTTTCCTAGTCAAATTGAAATGAAATAATAGTTGAAGCTATTTCCTTAAAATAGACATCTGCCTACGACATATATATAATTGTTTTAATTTGAAAATATATTATTTTCTAATAATTATAATTGATAATATGTACATATTAGAATATTAGTTAGTAGTAGGAATTGTGTGTTTTAGTTATTTACAAAAAAACTGAAATTTTTCCTATCCGTTATAAATGAATCGAAAGAGTGAATTTGAGACAACCCCTGCACGTTCGAATCGAAAATGGAGAATGTTGAATGTGCGTGAAGTTAGCACCGCCATTTTATAATTCCAGAAAAAAGGCAATTGTGCTAGGTTGTGCTAAGTTTGTGCTACGTTGTGCCGCAAACGCCAGTCACCCATCTCAAAAAACAAACCGGAAAATCAAAAAAAACCGGTTTTTTTGCTGGCACCGCCATTTTGTTTTTCCAAAAAAACAAAAATTGTGCTGGATACTATCTTGGCTACTAAACATTGTGCCGCAAACAGAACAACTCTGGCTCTTTCCGTTTAGGAGAAAAAAAATATCCAAATTTAATATTATAAGACATAGTATTAAACCTCTTATAATTTTTTCAGAGAGAGAGATAAACAAATTATGCGAGTTGTGCTAAGTTGTGCTGGTTGAATACAACAAAGTATCATTCATTAATAAAATAAATGTTGCATAGCTTGCGAAAAAAATGGCAAAAAGTAAGATAGCAAAAACTGAAAATTTACATTTTTGAATTTTCGAAAGTTGTGCTGAATTGTGCTAGTCGAGTACAACAACTTTCCCTAATGGCACAATTTCGTCAGATCAAAACTGTCCATGGTACAGCCCAAAATAGATTTTGGATTGCCCGCTAATCATTATTTCGATCTTTAATTGCATTTTAATCTCGAACTGTTAGAGAAATTCAAATTCTGCGAATTGTGCTGAGTTGTGCCGACCGAGTACTAAAAGGAACTGCTGATAGTTGTATCAAAAAGTGCGTAGCTTGCCAAAAAAATGGCAAAAAGTCACGTAGCAAAAACTGAAATTTTACATTTTTGAATTTTTGAAAGTTGTGCTGAATTGTGCTAGTCGAGTACAACAACTTTCCCTAATGACACAATTTCGTCAGATCAAAACTGTCCATGGTACAGCCCAAAATAGATTTTGGTTTGCCCCGTAATCATTATTTCGATCTTTAATTGCATTTTAATCTCGAACGAATACAGAAATCGAAATTCTGCGAGTTGTGCTAAGTTGTGCTGGTTGAATACAACAAAGTATCATTCATTAATAAAATAAATGTTGCATAGCTTGCGAAAAAAATGGCAAAAAGTAAGATAGCAAAAACTGAAAATTTACATTTTTGAATTTTCGAAAGTTGTGCTGAATTGTGCTAGTCGAGTACAACAACTTTCCCTAATGGCACAATTTCGTCAGATCAAAACTGTCCATGGTACAGCCCAAAATAGATTTTGGATTGCCCGCTAATCATTATTTCGATCTTTAATTGCATTTTAATCTCGAACTGTTAGAGAAATTCAAATTCTGCGAATTGTGCTGAGTTGTGCCGACCGAGTACTAAAAGGAACTGCTGATAGTTGTATCAAAAAGTGCGTAGCTTGCCAAAAAAATGGCAAAAAGTCACGTAGCAAAAAATGAAATTTTACATTTTTGAATTTTCGAAAGTTGTGCTGAATTGTGCTAGTCGAGCACAACAACTTTCCCTAATGGCACAATTTCGTCAGATCAAAACTGTCCATGGTACAGCCCAAAATAGATTTTGGCTTCTCCGATAATCATTATTTCGATCTTTAATTGCATGCATCTCGCGAACTATATAATATAATTATATAAATTAAATATTTTTAAAACATAAAAATATGAATGATTTTATGTATTATTATTTTAATCAATTATGATTGAATTTGGGTTCCAAGCCAACCACTCAGGAATACAATAACTAATAGTTTATTGGAATTTAAGATGACGAATTTCCATATAATAAAGTGGTTCGAAAGATCATTTAATCACCACTATACTAATCGACCAGAAACTAATAATATTCTATTGAAATAGTTTTAGAATCTAAATGTAATACTTCTGACATTATTATTATTTTATTGAGTTTTTACGTAAGTATACTTTATATTTATAAAATATAAACAAAAAATTTATATATATATGAATGGTTAATGGAGAGTGTTTATGGGCCTATCATGTGCGTGAAGCTAACACCGCCATTTTATAATTACCCAAAAATTACAGTTTGGGAAAGTGTTGTGCTTGACTAGCACAACTCGGCACAACTTTCGAAAATTCAAAAATGAAAATTTCAGTTTTTCCTACATTACTTTTTGCCATTTTTTTGGCAAGTTACGCACTTTTCGATACAACTATCAACAGTTCCATATAGTACTCCGTCGGAACAACTTATCACAACTCGCAGAATTTATATTTCTGTAACGGTTCGAGATTAAAATGAAATTAAAGATCGAAATAATGATTACGGGGCAAACCAAAATCTATTTTGGGCTGTACCATGGACAGTTTTGATCTGACGAAATTGTGTCATTAGGGAAAGTTGTTGTACTCGACTAGCACAATTCAGCACAACTTTCGAAAATTCAAAAATGTAAAATTTCATTTTTTGCTACGTGACTTTTTGCCATTTTTTTGGCAAGCTACGCACATTTCGATACAACTATCAGCAGTTCCTTTTAGTACTCGGTCGGCACAACTCAGCACAATTCGCAGAATTTGAATTTCTCTAACAGTTCGAGATTAAAATGCAATTAAAGATCGAAATAATGATTACGGGGCAAACCAAAATCTATTTTGGGCTGTACCATGGACAGTTTTGATCTGACGAAATTGTGTCATTAGGGAAAGTTGTTGTACTCGAATAGCACAATTCAGCACAACTTTCAAAAATTCAAAAATGTAAAATTTCAGTTTTTGCTACGTGACTTTTTGCCATTTTTTTGGCAAGCTACGCAATTTTTATTTTATTAATGAATGATACTTTGTTGTATTCAACCAGCACAACTTAGCACAACTCGCAGAATTTCGATTTCTGTATTCGTTCGAGATTAAAATGCAATTAAAGATCGAAATAATGATTAGCGGAGAAGCCAAAATCTATTTTGGGCTGTACCATGGACAGTTTTGATCTGACGAAATTGTGCCATTAGGGAAAGTTGTTGTGCTCGACTAGCACAATTCAGCACAACTTTCGAAAATTCAAAAATGTAAAATTTCATTTTTTGCTACGTGACTTTTTGCCATTTTTTTGGCAAGCTACGCACTTTTCGATACAACTATCAGCAGTTCCTTTTAGTACTCGGTCGGCACAACTCAGCACAATTCGCAGAATTTGAATTTCTCTAACAGTTCGAGATTAAAATGCAATTAAAGATCGAAATAATGATTAGCGGGCAATCCAAAATCTATTTTGGGCTGTACCATGGACAGTTTTGATCTGACGAAATTGTGCCATTAGGGAAAGTTGTTGTACTCGACTAGCACAATTCAGCACAACTTTCGAAAATTCAAAAATGTAAATTTTCAGTTTTTGCTATCTTACTTTTTGCCATTTTTTTCGCAAGCTATGCAACATTTATTTTATTAATGAATGATACTTTGTTGTATTCAACCAGCACAACTTAGCACAACTCGCAGAATTTCGATTTCTGTATTCGTTCGAGATTAAAATGCAATTAAAGATCGAAATAATGATTAGCGGAGAAGCCAAAATCTATTTTGGGCTGTACCATGGACAGTTTTGATCTGACGAAATTGTGCCATTAGGGAAAGTTGTTGTGCTCGACTAGCACAATTCAGCACAACTTTCGAAAATTCAAAAATGTAAAATTTCATTTTTTGCTACGTGACTTTTTGCCATTTTTTTGGCAAGCTACGCACATTTCGATACAACTATCAGCAGTTCCTTTTAGTACTCGGTCGGCACAACTCAGCACAATTCGCAGAATTTGAATTTCTCTAACAGTTCGAGATTAAAATGCAATTAAAGATCGAAATAATGATTACGGGGCAAACCAAAATCTATTTTGGGCTGTACCATGGACAGTTTTGATCTGACGAAATTGTGTCATTAGGGAAAGTTGTTGTACTCGAATAGCACAATTCAGCACAACTTTCAAAAATTCAAAAATGTAAAATTTCAGTTTTTGCTACGTGACTTTTTGCCATTTTTTTGGCAAGCTACGCAATTTTTATTTTATTAATGAATGATACTTTGTTGTATTCAACCAGCACAACTTAGCACAACTCGCAGAATTTCGATTTCTGTATTCGTTCGAGATTAAAATGCAATTAAAGATCGAAATAATGATTAGCGGAGAAGCCAAAATCTATTTTGGGCTGTACCATGGACAGTTTTGATCTGACGAAATTGTGCCATTAGGGAAAGTTGTTGTGCTCGACTAGCACAATTCAGCACAACTTTCGAAAATTCAAAAATGTAAAATTTCATTTTTTGCTACGTGACTTTTTGCCATTTTTTTGGCAAGCTACGCACTTTTCGATACAACTATCAGCAGTTCCTTTTAGTACTCGGTCGGCACAACTCAGCACAATTCGCAGAATTTGAATTTCTCTAACAGTTCGAGATTAAAATGCAATTAAAGATCGAAATAATGATTAGCGGGCAATCCAAAATCTATTTTGGGCTGTACCATGGACAGTTTTGATCTGACGAAATTGTGCCATTAGGGAAAGTTGTTGTACTCGACTAGCACAATTCAGCACAACTTTCGAAAATTCAAAAATGTAAATTTTCAGTTTTTGCTATCTTACTTTTTGCCATTTTTTTCGCAAGCTATGCAACATTTATTTTATTAATGAATGATACTTTGTTGTATTCAACCAGCACAACTTAGCACAACTCGCAGAATTTCGATTTCTGTATTCGTTCGAGATTAAAATGCAATTAAAGATCGAAATAATGATTAGCGGAGAAGCCAAAATCTATTTTGGGCTGTACCATGGACAGTTTTGATCTGACGAAATTGTGCCATTAGGGAAAGTTGTTGTGCTCGACTAGCACAATTCAGCACAACTTTCGAAAATTCAAAAATGTAAAATTTCATTTTTTGCTACGTGACTTTTTGCCATTTTTTTGGCAAGCTACGCACTTTTCGATACAACTATCAGCAGTTCCTTTTAGTACTCGCTCGGCACAACTCAGCACAATTCGCAGAATTTGAATTTCTCTAACAGTTCGAGATTAAAATGCAATTAAAGATCGAAATAATGATTACGGGGCAAACCAAAATCTATTTTGGGCTGTACCATGGACAGTTTTGATCTGACGAAATTGTGTCATTAGGGAAAGTTGTTGTACTCGAATAGCACAATTCAGCACAACTTTCAAAAATTCAAAAATGTAAAATTTCAGTTTTTGCTACGTGACTTTTTGCCATTTTTTTGGCAAGCTACGCAATTTTTATTTTATTAATGAATGATAATTTGTTGTATTCAACCAGCACAACTTAGCACAACTCGCAGAATTTCGATTTCTGTATTCGTTCGAGATTAAAATGCAATTAAAGATCGAAATAATGATTAGCGGAGAAGCCAAAATCTATTTTGGGCTGTACCATGGACAGTTTTGATCTGACGAAATTGTGCCATTAGGGAAAGTTGTTGTGCTCGACTAGCACAATTCAGCACAACTTTCGAAAATTCAAAAATGTAAAATTTCATTTTTTGCTACGTGACTTTTTGCCATTTTTTTGGCAAGCTACGCACTTTTCGATACAACTATCAGCAGTTCCTTTTAGTACTCGGTCGGCACAACTCAGCACAATTCGCAGAATTTGAATTTCTCTAACAGTTCGAGATTAAAATGCAATTAAAGATCGAAATAATGATTAGCGGGCAATCCAAAATCTATTTTGGGCTGTACCATGGACAGTTTTGATCTGACGAAATTGTGCCATTAGGGAAAGTTGTTGTACTCGACTAGCACAATTCAGCACAACTTTCGAAAATTCAAAAATGTAAATTTTCAGTTTTTGCTATCTTACTTTTTGCCATTTTTTTCGCAAGCTATGCAACATTTATTTTATTAATGAATGATACTTTGTTGTATTCAACCAGCACAACTTAGCACAACTCGCATAATTTGTTTATCTCTCTCTCTGAAAAAATTATAAGAGGTTTAATACTATGTCTTATAATATTAAATTTGGATATTTTTTTTCTCCTAAACGGAAAGAGCCAGAGTTGTTCTGTTTGCGGCACAATGTTTAGTAGCCAAGATAGTATCCAGCACAATTTTTGTTTTTTTGGAAAAACAAAATGGCGGTGCCAGCAAAAAAACCGGTTTTTTTTGATTTTCCGGTTTGTTTTTTGAGATGGGTGACTGGCGTTTGCGGCACAACGTAGCACAAACTTAGCACAACCTAGCACAATTGCCTTTTTTCTGGAATTATAAAATGGCGGTGCTAACTTCACGCACATGAATGTTGAGCCTAATCATAAATCTAATTCAAATATTCAAAAAAATATTTTCACAGATAATTTTATCCATCCTTGAGATAAATATTATATACAATATCTATTTTATTAAAGAAATTATTAATAAAATATAATAATTATAGTTGCTAAAGAGCGGGATGAAAGGGATGAAATACTATTGTCTAATAATATTTAATTATTTATCATTTATATAAAATTCTTTCGATAATATTTAACTTCATTTTTATAATTTATTTATATATAAAATTGCAAAGAAGGAAGATGATCATGAATCTTTGCAAACAAATTTTTATTTGGAATGTGTGGATATGACAAAGAACCGCTAATAACAAATATAATTACCGACATGTTAAAAGTAACAAAGTGCCGACCTATACAAATAAAATACCATATTTTTTCATTTGCTTTCAACAAATAATAAAAATGAATATTGATTATAAAATTCACATCGACATTCGAAATTTCAAAAATATATAAGTAAGTAAATATAATTTAATTAGTAAACTGATTTAAATACATTATATATAGTACAGTTTTGGTTGACAGTTGTTGTAACCAATACAACAATATATACTTCATTTAATTAATTAATAAAAAAATCTTTGAATACATATTTTTAAATAATAAACTTCCTTTTATACTCTTATTTACTTGCTATAATATATTTTGGGAAAAAGAATGGCCTTTTGCAAAAACTTTCTATACAACTAATAAATATTATAATCATCTATTATTTATTTTCTTTCGTAAATCTTTAGTCCGTCAGAAGAGTAACTTTTCAACTGTTTATTGATTTTATAGGTCCATAACTGAGAAGGCTTTTTTTGTTTT
Organism: Labia minor; assembly: GCA_963082975.1. Taxonomy (NCBI): domain Eukaryota; kingdom Metazoa; phylum Arthropoda; class Insecta; order Dermaptera; family Spongiphoridae; genus Labia; species Labia minor. Next base: position 26,254,459 of record OY720347.1, on the reverse strand, counting down.
TTTTTTGTCCTCATCCATAATTTATAATGGTTTTTTGATTTAGTTCCAATGGTTGGTTCTTGTTCTCTTCGATTGCATGTGATAAGAGAGAAAGAGAGTGAGAGAGAAAGTGAATTCAACTTGTCTCGTGATTTTATTCATAATTAAGCCTTTTAATTTTCTATTAATACATCACCTCTCCAACGCACCCCTTTTCATATGTATGGGGAGATTTATTTAGATAATGTCCTAAAGGGGACGATCAGAATTAAATACAAAATTCAAAAAAAAAACAATGATATATATTTTCAAAAATAAATTTCAATATCTAATCTAATCAAAGTTTAAAACAAAAAAAGTTATATTTATTCGAAACGTGTATTTGCAAATTGTAAGCGGTTGTTTAAAGAATTGTAATAATCCGTCAGATAAACAACAATGTAAAACGGATCAAGCTTGAAAAATATTTTATATCCTTCGAAAATGGATTTTTGCACACAAAATGGAATTTTAATTTTATCCGAAATCTCTCACCAATCTCCCACTCTAAAGGGCTTAATTCAAACCTGTGGCAAATTAAAAACAAAATCCTAAAAAAAAAGAATTGAGACGAGATATTTACAAAATCATTTTATACATTTTATTAATTGGAGAATTTTTTACAAACGAGATTATTAAATAAATGAAAGATGTATATTATATACGTACGTATAGAAAGTGGTTTTGTTGTTGTTATGAAAAACATAGCTAAACGATTTTATTTGGATGGTATTAAGAAATGAAAGTCAATGGGTTTAGGGGAGGCAGACCGTTTTAATATCTTAAGGGTGAGCTCTTGAATCGAGTGACTTCCGACCCTTTCTTCATTCAACGTCAATCCTCTATCTAGCTTTTTTATTACCATCACCCTTCTTTTTATACACTATCCTAATATTGATCTTTGATCTAATTGCAAGACACATATTAAAGAATGAACCCATTATATATTCAATGCATACGCTATAAGAATTTATAATATAAAATTTTGGAATATTTTAGAGATTATAAATACATTTTATAGATTTATACAATTAATAATTATATATATTAATTCGATTGTCATTTGAAATATAAAAATTATTATTTATGCAATTATTTATAAAAGAAAATATTGAATTATGAATTTTTTTCTGATTTATGATGTGTTTATTTTGAACTTTATAATAATAATAAATATTCTAATTATTATAGTATATATATATATATATTATATTATATTATAATAATAATAATTGTATAATAATATTATACTTAATAAGTAATTAATTATTGTATTTATTATTTTAGTATGCAACCCGAGCCCAAAAAGTGTCAATTATAATACAAAGTCATTAATTTTTATAATAAAAACTTTTTGTTCTATTTATAATAACTTTTGGTTAAAATTTATTTTTATTGCTTATAGTAACAAGTAGGAATCTCCCCTCTTAAAAAGTCAAACACTGTATATATAGGAGCATGGTTTTAGGGTACTATCCCCTTAAGAAAGAACATTTGTTTAAAATTTTAATGAAAAAACATTGAAAATTTAGGGATTCTTTTTTCTCTGTAAAATTTCTAATATTTTATTACCGAAAGAGAGACGCTGTTAATATTCAAGAGATTCAAGATGTGGTCGTCTTATCAGTGGTTGTTTGAAATTCAACAGAGAATATTTTATTTCTTTGATTTTAACAGTAATTATTAGATTATTTTATTTAATTTATTTAGAAGTTTATTTAATTCTAATTTTAATAAATCATTTATTTTTATGATGATTAACTTTAATATTTTTACTTCATATTATATTATTATTTTACTTTAATCTTTTTAATTTTAAATGACCAATCGTCCTCCTTTAGGGAGGACAGTCCTCCATTTGTAAGCTCTGTCCTTCTTTTGTAAGTGTTCTCCTAACTGTCCTTCATTTTGATATCTGTCCCATTTTTTGAAATATTTAGTACATTTCGAACTTTTTTTTTAAAATTTTTTCAATTTGCTTCTTAAAAAAAAAGGTAAAATGTTCTGATTTGGTGTTTTCAAAATATGGTCACCTTATTAAATCCTTCTCTTCTGTTGAGTTTCAAGAAAAAAAATCTTAAAAAAAGCAAAAATAGACAATATATATATATTGCACTTAATTTCGCTCAAAATAAACAACTATTTTGCCATTAACTCACAACAGTGTCTTGTCGATCATGTATTGTGAACGTACGGCCCGCGAGCCGGATTCGGCTCTCAATGTAATTTCATTAGACCCTTGTAACAATGTTTACTTTTTAAACATTAATTTATATTGATATATATATTTACTTCATCATATTATAACACATATTATAAATGAATAATTTTTTTATAACTTAAATTTTAATGATAGGTTTGTTTAGTTTTTTCACAAAAATAAATAATATATTTGTTAAAATATTATATCATTTAATAATTATTCAATCCAATCTGAAAACAAGAACATTATTTATTTTACATTTTATTTTATATATATACCTATACATAATGTAAAAGAATTGTGAAAATAATGGATATCAGTTCACATTTTATTTTACTATTATACTTTGAATATAATCCGGCTTTCGATATGAACTGATATATATATATATATATATATTTGCTTATACCTGTTCTAGTCTAAACACGGGTAAAATTTAGTTGATATCAACCGAATTGATATTAAAATCTTTAAATTTTTTAATATCAAACAAAAAATATTAATTATCTTTGATTATCAAAATTTAATTTGATTTATTATTTAATTCTAAATTTATTTACTTACCATGAAAAAAAATAATTTAAATCCAGTTATTTTTTTAATATTTATTTACGTTATTTTCTAATTATAATGTAGTATATTTATGAACTCAAGGTCAAGGGTGTTTCGCATCACGGCACCCACTTTACATTCATTCCGTTACAATTAACTATAGTTAAATTTCAGCCAACCATAGACAAAAAAGAACAAATGGTCAAATTAAACACCGGATTTCTTACTAAATCAACCAATTTGGGATTATATAACTAAAATCAATGAATTACAATGTTATTTATTAAATTAAAATAATTGTACAACGTTTCAACTGCTTATTCTGCAGTCGTTTTCAAGTAACCGTACGCTTGCTCCGATTCAAGCGGACTGAAGACCACATTATTTGTATAAAATTATTTATTAAATTAAAATAATTGTACAACGTTTCAACTGCTTATTCTGCAGTCGTTTTCAAGTAACCGTACGCTTGCTCCGATTCAAGCGGACTGAATCGGAGCAAGCGTACGGTTACTTGAAAACGACTGCAGAATAAGCAGTTGAAACGTTGTACAATTATTTTAATTTAATAAATAATTTTATACAAATAATGTGGTCTTTTAATAAAAATTCTCTTAATAATTATCAAAATAACCACAAAAGCTTTAATAAATAGAATTACAATGTATTTTCTAAGTTGATTAGGAAATTGATAACAAAAAGAAAATTTTATAGTTAAATGATGAAATACGATTGCAAATAAATTTATTTGTTTAATATCTTTTTGTTAACACGTATTATATTATTAATTTTGAAGAGTCCAACATATTATTTATTTTCTTTAATCATTACATTAGAAATAAAAATAATCCACTGTGAGATCACGTTTAGTTATTAAATATATAGCATAAAAGAGGTGTTAAATGAATTGTAAATTAAATCCTTTCATCTTTAATTACAAGTTCCTTTAGTCTTAGATTCTTTTTTTTAAATTTCTTAATCAATTTATTGTTAAATTAATTAAATATCCTGTTCATTTAGCTGGTTTATTTAAATTATCTTTTGTTTATTATATATTTTTTATAATTTGTATTATTTAATTTATATATAAAAAAATAATAATTCATTTATTTATATATGTATGTATATAGCTAGGGTGACCATATTTTGAAAACACCAAACCGGGACAAACGGTTTACCTTTTTTTTTTATTGAACCAAATTTGGAAAAAAGTACGAAATGTCCTATATATTTAAAAACCGGGACAATAAACTGTCCCGAAGACTTTTTCCGGGTCGCCGGGCAGAGCACCTAAAATGTATAAAAACATCAAAATCTCGACATCGAAAATTTCCGTGATCGCAATACTATCTCTGGCGAGATAGTCAAAAATGCATTGGCCTCCTAAATTGAGTCTAAATGAACGTGTTTGACAAAATTTCAATAAATTACTAGTCAGTACTAATTAAGATTTTTTGAATAAATTATATTTTCCTGTTACTTAAATTTTATATATTTAAATTAATGATGATGATATACATATATATGAAAAATAATAAAAATAATTTAATTTAATGAAAAATTATATAAAGATTAAATTAATTACTTGACTTTCTATTAATAATCATTAATAATCAATTTATAGACATTGTATATTATCTTGTATATGTAAAGGTATATACTTGGTAAGTTGTTTGGCATTTAGACTGAAGCATGCCTCTCTAAGCCAGACAGACACTGATTTCCCATTAATTATAAGCCCAATCTTTAAATCCCCGTGCAAAGCTTCCTTCTTTTAAATATGCCCTTGCACCTGTTGCCAGTGTTGAGTGACCTGGACCTGTGCGTGACGACCCGAGTGCCCTCCGTGCCATCCGTGCCGGGAACATTTCGGGGAAGACCAGCCCCGAGTCCAGCTTACAGACTTAACAGCGATGTTTTCTTCTTGGCACCTGCAGGTGAGCTCCGTCTTTTTCTTTTCTCTAATACTAAATGAAACTCAGTTCTTCTCTGAATTCCTATATATATTTATGAAGGTCGGATTCCTTACTCTTAACTACCTGCTAAGTTGATGAAAATCATCTGAGAATCTGAAAATTTTCTTGATTTTTATCTTTAATAATTTTATTTAAATTTGCTAACTCTATTGGATAATATTGATAAATTTATATACCAACATAATTATTTATTTATTCTTTATTATTTTTTTTTATAGGTATACTTTAATAAAATATTTTTTTAATAAATAATCATAGTAATTGATAATTAATCAATTTATTAAATTAGAATAATTCTCAGGGCATAAGATTGTCTTTTCAGATTGTTGGCCAAAGTCTAAATTTTTGATCGAATTTTATTTTATAAATTAGAACTAGAGACTATAAACTAGAGATGACAGTGATTCACAAATTAGGAATAATATTCTTAGTCCTTTGGATAATTTCAATTTAACGATCGAAACGAATGAACAACACGGAGAACTATATAAACTTTAAAAAATTAAATTCTGCGGTTATTGATTAGAATTAGATATTAATAAAATCTATAGCCTATGTTACCATAGAGATATATAAGAATATTGTGATGTAATTTCATAGAAATCGTTTCTTATTTTTTGATGTTCATAATTCTAAATTACCGGTAAAGTGTCGGTTAAGTAGGAAATTTCTTTTTTGTTTGTTTCTATGACAGCAAAAAAGTAAACAAATTACATACATACATACATACATACATACATACATACATACAAACACTCTCCTTTATATATATAGATATAGGTATTGATATTTGTACTTTATTTATTATAAACAAATGTAACAAAATATACTTGATTATTTTGTCTAAAGATTATGATTTGCATATTTTATACACTCTATCAATTCCTTTAATTTCAGTTCCATAACATCCAAATTTTAATTTGATATTATAATAATCATCAAAAGACCAAATAGTATTCTTTCTGATTCACCAAATAGTCTACCTAGAATTATCTAATTTCGGGAATAATTAAAATAATTGCCCATATATATATAATTCTCCTTAATAGGCATATATAAATAATTTTCGGCTTAAAATACAATAAAAAATAAATTTGTCCCCGTTAATCTCGCTTACATAAATGACACTTTTGTACACATCACCCTTGAAAATGAAAAGTGTTGATTTTAATAATTGAGTAAGTTAATCGGATTAATAAAGTAGCAAATGTCCACTAGTCAAACCGTCTCATTTCCCGGTTTTATCCATTCGTTTATTTGCAAATGAAAGTTTGACAAATTGTCAAGAGGTGAAAATGAGGGCTTTATTACGGCCTGAACTGACTTGGAAATTAGATATAAAATTTAATTTATATAAATAATTGACATATTTAATTAAAAAATTTGTTACATCTAAACAAAACACAATTAAAATTTTCTAAAATTTCAATAATATGTTTAGATATATAAATATATCTACATCTATTATATTATAATAGAAAAATTCTGGAACAAAATTTAATATTCCAACTCACTAGTTTAACTCACTTTAACTTTTTAGCTCATAAACATTGATTTAAAATAATTTCAATTAGCATTCTAAATGTAAAGTTTTCCTATTTAATGTACATTTAACTTTTTTTTGTTTGTATTTATAGATATTATTATATTAAAGTAGAGAGTAAATATTTATGAAACAAGAAACAATTTTATAAAATAAATAAATTAATTAATTAAATAGTGTAAATTTTACTTATCAAAAATAAATAAATAATAATGCATATGCTTATAGACTGAAAATTAAAAATATATAATTGGACAAGTATAATTATTTTTTCTTTTTCTTTGAACATGTCACTTTTTTCAACTCCTTCAACAATATCTAAAATTTTCATTTCAACTGAGAAGCATTCAGATAATATTATTTAATAATATTATTTAATAATATTATTTAAAAATATATAAATAAATATTATGTTATTATATAATTCAGTCAGTAAAAACTTCCAAAAATTCCACATTATTTAGAGGAAATGATTTTTACAAATTTTAATTATAAACCCTAAACTTTGATATTTTTACAATTTTTTTTTTTTTAATTCTTTTAAAATTATTAATTTTTTTATTTATAAAATTGAAATTCTATAAAAATAAATAATTTTATTTGTCACTTGGCTGTAACGTTATTTATTTATGCTATATTTTCTCTGGAGTTTATAAATTGATCAGCCAAAGGATGGTTAATAAGTAAAATTTCGTTTGGTTTCCAGACCGGCTAAGCGCGATGGTAACTCCATGCGGCTCGTTTCGACACGCACAACTTCCCAGGGGATCCATCTTCAACAACAACCTGCATGGGGACAACCTTAGTCCCTATCGAGGTAAATATTTACTTTTATTAATCTATATCTCTCAAAAAATGAATAAATCATATAAATTTCTTATTTTTCTAGAACATTTATATGTATGAGATTTTAATCACTTGAGCAGAAAATGAAAAAAAAATATTTAAAAATATTGACATTCGATTGCTTCATCTTAAAAATAAACAACGTTACTAATTACTTTCAATTTTTTTAATATTCTAGATATTATATGAATCAATATTACTTATTTAAAATTTTATTCATCGTACTTTTTTTAAAGTATTATTTAAATTTCATTAATAAATATTAATTTATTTCAATATACAGGCAAAAATAATATACCTACATATTAATGTACATTTTATTTTAATATTTGAAACCAGTATAAATTTAAGATAAGAAATAAAAATTACTTTCACCAAAATGTCAGTGTTTGGGTTCTTGATCATAGTCCTCTTCAAGATTTGGTATTGTTAATCTATTTTAGGTTAATAATCAAATAACTCACCCTACGAAAGTGAAAAAAAGTAATTTTTATCTTATCTTAAATTTCCACCGACTGCCTGACGAGGTCCAGTCCCCTATATATCTAGTCTATATATTAATTTATTTGAATACATTCTTTGTTCAAAACTAAATAAATACCAAATAAAGAAATATAGGCCCTGTTCGCCTAACTTAAATTCCAGGAATCGGATCTCGACAAGTACATTTAGTTTTAAAAATTATATTTTAAATAGTTAATCAATCGAGACCTACTCATTTGCGGCCAAATATATTTTAATTGACTAAAATAGTTTTAAATTCAATATTCTTAAAAATTTAATATTTACCTATATCTGTGGCTTTTTACGGAACTTGAAAGAATTTGGCCGCAACAACCACATTTCTCCAAGTTCCTCCATCCTGAACTACATCCATCCAAAACCACCCAACCTTCTTGATTTTATTACTCTAACTATGTCAGACATGCGTAGAGGTAATGCAATTCCTCGTTATGCAGTCTCCGCCATTCCCCGGTGACTTTATCTTTGGCCCATAAATGCTACGAAGAAACCCATTTTCAATTACTCTAAATCTACTCTCATCCCCCAGAGTCATTGACCATGCCTCACATCCATATAACATAACCGGCAAAATAATTGTTTTAAATATTTTAATTTTGATTCACTTTTATAATAATTTTTACGAGATAAGCACTTTACTGCATGATAACAGGCGATTTCAACCTCGATTTAAATTCTTCTCGAATATTATTATCCATTGTGATTACAGAACCTAAGTATATATATTTTTCTACATTTTCAAATTCTAGGTTTTCTATGTTAATACAGTTTCGCTCCGTTACTGAATATTTTGTTTTAACAGTAAATTTTAATATTTATTTTATATTTTCTTTACTTGAAAATGATTTTCTTGGATACACTGGGTATAGAATCAATTTGTACAATACTATTTCATAAAGAAATAGCTTAGCAAAAATTCTAATATATTTTAAGACTTTTTTCGGTTAACGGGATAGAACGGTTTCTTGAAAAACAATCTCTACGTGACGAGCTGTGATATTAAACAGCAGTGAATTATTGAGCCATTTCTCTTTTGACTTGTGACCTTTTTGTTTCTGTAGATCGTTCGTTGAGCTGCAGCGGAAAGCAGAGACGCGGACCATCCTCGTTACTGGCGACTCAAGTCTGACCAATCCAGCCAATCAGCCGTTAATACATTCTTATTACTATTATTATCTCCGTCAGTTATTCTAGTAATATATTAATTCATCTTTGTTGTGATGTCTACTTCAAGTGGCTTCTGGTAGTTTGCGATCTTTGTTTATCTAAAAATAAAAATGTCGGACCCTTGAAGCGATTCAGTGGTTAGTTTACGAACACCAATTGACCATTTAGGGGCCTACATCTTTACTTTTAGATTCTTTAGCTAAGCCTAAAACGTTAAATGAAATGAAATAAAAAGAGAGAAAATGAATAAATAATAATAAAAAAAAACAAAACAAAACAAAATAAAAAACAAAAAAAAATTGTTAAATTTTCTTTCATTGTGTTGTTGAAACAAAAAGCTTCTAAGCTAGTCTTTAATTATTTTGTTAACTTTGTTAATAATTTAGAATAAATTTATCATTAAAAAAAGTGGTTAAAAAAAAAGAAAAATAAATAAATAAATAATTTATTTTAGTCATTGGTGACGTAGAAACTCATTTAAAAAAATTCATCTAATGAATTAGTAATGAGTTTACGTTGCTTTTTCTTTTTTTTTCTAGTATTTGTTTATTATTATTATTATTATTATTATTATTATTTTGTTTTTTTTTTAATTTTTTTGTAATTTTTGAATCAATGTCTTAAAGACTGATTAATTTCTCCAAAAAGTCATTAATGATATAAAAAATAAATAAATTATTATAGCAGTGAATTAATAAAAAATAAACATAAGGATTCTTATGATATATAATATATATATAAAAAAAGAGAAAGAAAAATAACAGGAATTATTATTATAAATTTTTTTACATTTTTATACGTAATTTGATAGAAATACAAAGGTATAAATGTCATAGAGAAAATTTATGTCTAGTTAAATTGAAACAACGAGAAATATGTTATACATGGTGATTAAATATAAATAGATTTATATGAATGGGTTGATGTAAAGATAGAAAATAGAGTCCGAATCCCTTGTGCAATTCTAAGTCATTCCCTTCAATTTTATTATCAATTAATGACGTCAAACATAGAAATTTATGTATGGAAAACGTATTAAGATGGGGATCAAATACTACGGGTTGCCCTCTGACCCCTGCTGGTCCACCACCAAGTCATATTTTCTTGATCGTGTTAATCCAAACAACTGAGTTATGCATTTCATTAGTGGTCCGTTGGCCGGTTCTCTGTTCGCCTGGCCTCTGGCCAAGGCATATTTCTTGTCGGAAAATAATAATCAATCACTCCAAGTCATTAAAAATAAAATGGATCATTTCAATTATACACGGTTTCAAATATCTATTGTTCACATTTTCATAGTATTTTAGGATAACTTATATATTCATAATATACATATATATATATATATTTATGTAGAAAGACAAAATGGAGGGGGATTGGTAGCAACAGTCATTCAATAGAGAAATAAATTCATCCTCTTAAATATTAAATATTAATCACCTGTACACCTAATAATCATTTCATATAATTTATTTTTGAAATATCTATTTATATAAAACGAAATCAAATTTCGAAAATATTTGAAAAAGTGACTGCAATCATTAATTAATAATAATTCTAGATTCCGATATATTATTGTCTACTATATATATTATAGATGATATAGAAGATAAAAAAAAACAATAATAATAACCATTTATGAAATTGCACACCTCAATAGTCTTTTTTTTATTTATTAAGAAAAAGAAGAATTTATTATTAACTTATAAATTGTTGTTATTTGCATAGAAATTTTTATATATAAAGCTATATTATTATTATTATTATACGAATTGTATTTGTGAGTGTATTAATAATAAATGCAACTTAATAAAAAAATTATACACCATTTATTTTAATTTATATATATTCTCCCTCTATGATTCATTTTTTTTTGTTGTTATAATCAATTCATTCGAGGTGACATTTTTGTATTTAAATATATAAATTATGTAAATATGTATAAAGAAAATACAACCTACATTGGAATGATTGTAATGGCAGGGTGAATACTTCTTCCTTGTTGTCATCTTCCCCTGAAAACTAAGAAATTCTGATATGAAATCACTTTTAACTAGAAGAATTCTTATTGGAAATATACTCACCTTTTTAGTCGACTGTTCAAATAAACAGAATGAACAAGTAATATTATTCAAAGGGAAAGATGATGCACAAAATTATCACCAACAACGCTTGTAAATGAAAAAAGGACATATCACATTCATCCCTATTGAAAATTTATTAAAATTATTTAAATTCTATATATAAAGAAAAAATAGATATAGTGACCAGGGAGTTAACGCCCCTATCAATAAATTAATGATTGATGATTTAAATTATTCGTCCATAGGTTCTGTTCACTTTCTCCTTCGTTCTTTCTTGAATTTATTTCGTAATTGTTGTCCTTCTATTCTAGTAGAACTAAAAATCTAAGAAAATTTTGTAATTATTAAATTTAACTGGTATAATATCTTTGTTAATTTAGAAATAGAAATATTTATAAAGATCTGTGCTATATATACATTAACTACTATAAGTTATTATTCTTGGTATTATTTAAATTTTACATATCCTATTGCAATTAGATAGTTATCATTTTGATGTATCCTTAAGTTCAATGATGAATCCAAATTTATCATTTCTTAGTACCCACTGTCGTCGAGAATAAATAATACATCATGATCAGCAACCAACGGAGAGAAGGTAGTAGGGTAAGTCTATTCATCTAAGATGAAATCATAAATTTTATGTTGAAGAAATATGCATTTTCAACTCATCAACGTGTATATTATAATATAATAACAATAATACATATATTATAATATTATATATTCATATTTTCTTTTTATTTGTATATTCATAATAATATATTCTTATTAATTTAAAATAAGAAAATATATATATATTTAATCCATCTGTGAATTTAGATGTAGGTTGATGTTAAAAAGGTAATAATATAGAAAAATCCAATTTATTTATATAATTGATTATTAATTAATATATTAATTAATTTTTTTTTATTACCCTGTTTACAAGACAAGGGCAACTACTCAAATCAAAACTACTAACAGTTCATAGTCATTATATAATAATTTCAAAATTATTAGTAAATTAAATTAATTACATTTGAATCGGTCGTTTCTGAAACAATTAAAATAAAATAAAGACTTATTCTAATTATTTTAAAAATAAACTTGGTATTAAATTCAGAAATATGAATGTAATTATAATACTTTAAAAGTTTTAAATTTAATTATAATATGAAAATAGGAGTATTATCTGAGAATATTTAAAATAAATGTATGTTTAAATTGATAATTTTAAAAAAAATACTTATATTAATTATACATGGACTATTCAAATATAATCTCTCTCCCTCCATTTTAAATTTTAGAAAAAGAAAAGTGTTCTAACCATATTAAGAAATTTAGATGCCTCATGTAACATGGATGGGTGATGAATTGGGCTGGAAGAGGAGGAAATTTAGAGTTTTCTTCTAATTCAGAATCGGACAACACATTATATTAAATCTGATCTCGCTAAGAACATTCAATATTTCTGTATACAAATTATTCAGAGTCTTAACAAAGCGTATAACTCAGTTTAAATTGAAATATATAACAAAATGAATTATTTGATTAAATTTTATTATAATGAATGAAATATATAGATCACGTGATTAAAAGGGTGCGGAAGACAAGCAAGAAACTTTGGAGAATTTAATTGTTATATGATGGAGTAAATTTATATTTATTTATATTATTTTGGTTCGATTGACTTTCACTCCTCTTTTGAATAAAAAAAAATATTATAATAATAATATCAATAAAGAGAGATAAAGATTAATGAGGATGAAGATTCTTGAAAGGCAAAAACAGAACACAAGAAATCTTAAAGAGAATTTAACTTAGATTGTCTGGCAGAATCTTTCGATTGTATGGATCAGACGATGATCCCTGCGAGTAACTACTAGCAAAGACAACTGAACACTCAATGGCTCTAAACTTAAGTTTTTATATTAGTATATACAATTACATTCTCACTTTTTACAGACGAATACTCAATAAAGGGATTAAATATATATTTTAAATTTGGATGGGTCAGGTCCTTTGAATTTGTTTTGTATTGTTTTTCCCTTTGACCCTTTCAATACCCAATACTTATTTATGATTAAATCGTTTTCCTTTGAAAATAAAAATTATTTATGTCTCTATACAAGTTTTTTCGGGATAAGTCGCCAAATTGGCTGAATCAATTACAATGAAATTTTAACAAAAAATTATCCTTTCCTTCCATTTGATTTTTCATCAATCGTCCGATTATAATAAAAATCGTATAATAAAAAAAATATAAAAAAAATAATATATTCCATTAATTTGGTGACTATGTTCAAAAATAAAGAACTAAACAAAAAGAAAATGAGGATTTTCATATACTGTTTGATATACAATCAATGAAAAATTATTACATCAACTTTAAAGAAAATAGTATGCATCACTTGGGGTGGTCAGAGCCCCTCTGCAAAAGTGTGAAGAGCTGCGAAGGCAGTCTAATTGATTAGTAATATTATAAATATTTACTAATCTGAGTAAAGTATCGAAGAAAGAGGGTAATAATGGAATCTCAGGTGATTTTGAATTTTAATTATTGATTATAGTAATAATAAGAAAAAATTCCTAGGATATCATATTAAACATTTTTTTTTACATTATCCATGTTGTTAGATCTTTCTTTTACAAAAAAATATTAGTTTTCTATTGCTGAAAAAATGTTGAAAAACTAATTGAGATAATTGTAATGAATAATGAATATATACATATAAGTACATATATACGACATTGACATAAAATATTTATACGTCGTTCTATGCGTATGAAGACATATTGATTTAACCAATGTATGTATAAATACAAATGTCATAATAAACATAATATTTCTCAATTAACAAAAATTTAAACATTATCAGAAAAAAAGAAAAAAAAATAATTTCAAAGAAATTATTCGAATATTAATTTTCCTATAAGAAATCACAAAAATAATTTTGGATTAAAAAAGTAATACTATTTAAATTTAATTTTTATAAATTATAAAAGATAAATTATTTAAAAAAAGGGTAAACAAAAATATTTATATTTTTAGATTTAAACTTTTACAAAACAAACTTTTTAATGATTTATATTGAATTAATATTTTATAAATTAAATTTTTAATTGTATTATTTAATTTCATTCAAAAAATTTACGGGAAACGAAAATGGAAACCGATCGAGTTGACTAACCTCTTATACGCTGCTCAACTGCAACGGAAGATTAACCACCGGATGGTTGAATCCATCATGCTCAAGCCAGCTGGTCAGCTCTGCAACGAGAAAGAACAAATGGAAAAAGCAAAAGTACTCGCATGATCTATCAAGATATTTATTCTGCTATGCTATCAACAAAACATTAAAATATTAAAAAATCCATGGATCTTCAATGGATAATAATCATATTATGATGGATGATCACAAGTAGAAAAACCTTTCGATTTATTACCAGAAGGTAAAACACAATATTTTTATTCCAAAAGTATTCTAATAATAAGCAGCATTGGATTAATACGTCTACCTATTTTACTTTCAGTAATATCTCAATATGCAAGAATGAAAGACAAAAAAAAACAAAGTAGTCTCTATTTTCCAAGTCTACTTTCAAAAGTCGACATAAAAATTCTTGCAGTTATGAGGAGGAAGGGTTTTTAGCCGGTAAAAGTCCGGTCCTACCTTGGTAAACAACTATTAACGACGGGTAGTAGTCCATGAGGATTTTCCCCCCTCCTCAAGACAGAAAAAACAAACTATTATTTGCCAAACTTTTTGTATTTATTTTATACTATATATAGAAGATGTATTTCATTTGTTTTAATAAATACTTACCTAACAGTTGTACAACTTAAAGCTATTCTGAATTCATGAAAATTTTTTTATACAATCGGTTTTAATTAATATTTTTAAGAAAGAATAATATTATATTAATTACTATCCTAATAATATTCATATTTTTAATTTAAAGAGAATAGGTGTTGGATGGAGGTCGGTCAGAACAGAAACTGTTAGCGAAATCTTTCTGCTGCGATAATTTTCAAATCCTCTAGCGTCACAGAATTAGTTTCTTCTAAGGGAGAAAAATAACTATAATTTAAAAAAATTAATAAATTATCTTAATAATAAAAAACAAATAAATCAATTAATTTAAATTAATACTATTAATGAATGTATATATTGTTAGTTTATCCATAGATTTGTAACGTTGAATATGTTAATTTTATTTTTATAAATTGTCTCAAGTCTCTAACTTTGTATTTTCTCGAATTTCAATATAATTAAAAATATTCAATAAAAATCAAGCAATGAAAATAAAATATCAAAATGAAATGATAAAGAAATATTATACTCTATTATAACATATACTTACGAACAATAGTCGGAGGAAATTTTTGGAATCATGAGGATTCAGGCCAAATAAATCAACATTAGATCAGATATTTTCATTAAGGCAGATAGTAGAAAAAAACGCAAATTCAATATTTTTGTTCACCAATTATTTGTAGACTTTAGTAAAACATACGTATGACTCAATAGATCAGGATAAACTTTTTCAAATTTTGATCTTCAAATTTGTCTTGAAGGTAGTGAAGAAAGAGTAAGATACGGAAATCAATTGTCAGAAACTTTCTAAATTCTGAATGGGACACACTATCACCAATTTTATTTAATTTAGCACTTGAGTATGCGATTAGACAAATTTTGGAAAAATCAAACGAAATGCAATTAAACAAAAAAAATTCAAAAATTAGGTTGCGCAGACTACTTAAATATAATAGGAGATTCCGTAATTTCAATTAAAGATAGCATAAAAAAATTCATTGAAGCAAATAAAGAGATGAGAAATGAATAGTAATAAGACAAAATATTTAGATGCAAAGAGGAACAGTATTAACTTACAAAGTGTTAACATACAAAATATAGAATTTGAAAATTTAAATACTTAGGTTCTGTAATTACAAAGGATAATAATATTCAAGAAGAATTTAAATCGAGATTGCAATCGAGTAACACCTGTTATCATACAATCAAGAGGCTTATCTTATCAAAACTTTTATAAAAGTGGATGAAAATTGAAATATTTAAAACAATTATTTTGCCTGTTGTATTGTAATGACCTCCTCATTCGAGCAAGTTTTTTTCCCTGGAGCATTTTTTTGAGATCAGCAATAGTCGCTGAGGCTAAATCTGGAGAATACGGGGGGAAAGCAAATAAAAGCCCAATTCGTTCAATTTTGCCATTGTTTTCAAGGACTTGTGGCATGGTGCATTGTGTCATCGCGGCACCCACTTGGAAAAAACTTTTTTCATGCTCAATTGTTCATGAAGGATTGTAAATACGCTTCCAGATATCTGTGTCATTTCTGCAATCTCACAGACCTTAAATACAACATACCAACGACAAATCGTTGTTTTGGATGAAGAGAAGTCTGGGTCAAGTTTTTCAAGCCATTTCTGGGCTTCTACGGTATTTTTACCCATTAAAAAACAACGTGCGAAACTCCTTTTTTCCATTTTTCAAACAAATTACAAAGTGACTTTAATCTAACTTCGATAACTCTGCTGTCTGTGATCCGACCGATGGGAAATTTTTACACGTTTCAAGTAGAGGTTCGTACTCTATAGAAACGTGGCCACTTTGGTACTACTAGCACCATCTCTTCGTTAGTCTTGGGACTTATTGAATGATGTGTTAGTATTCCAAGTACAAGATAAATTCAAAGATTACCATCAGCAGTTACATGAAAAAAAAACAAAATATATAACGAAATAAAATATTGATTATTTTAAATATATTACTACTATTATATATATTAAAAATACTGACCTCAAAGATTATAATGGACAGCCAATGAAATGATCTAGAAGTTTTTCTTCTATAGGTTTCTCTCTCTCTCTCAGTTTAAATTTGTCTCGTGAATGTTGTCCCTTTATTCTATAGTAGAATTAAAAATATAGAAAAGCATTCAAGTTATTAAATAAAATTGGAATAATATATTTGTTAAAGTAGAAATAGCAATATTTATTCCTATCTATATATAAAATAAATTCAAATATATGATTGATAACTAATAAAAAATATAATAATATAATATTTCAATAAAGAAAATACAACTCTCATTAGATTGATGGTAATGGTTGGGTCAATACTTCCTCATTGTCGTCTTCCCCTGAAAACTAAGAAATTCTAATCTAACACTTTTCTTTAGAAGAATACTTATTGGAAATATGCTCACCTTTTTAGTCGAATCTGTAAGTACTGTTCAAATAAACAGAAAGGACATGTAATAATATTCAAAGGCAAAGATGATGCACAAATTATCACCAATAAATAACGCTAATAAATAAAACAAGGACATATTACATTCATTACTATTGAAAATTTATAAAATGATTTAAAATCTATATATAAAGAAAAAATAGATATAGTGACCACGGAATTAACGCCCCTATCAATAAATTAATGTTTGATGATTGAAATTAAAGAGTATTAATACAGTTTAGTTTAGATTTACCTCGAAATGTTATTTTAATATTTTACATTTTTAAAAATCATAGAAAGTTTACAAATCATCAAGTAATCATGTAATTATAATATATAAAATAAATATTTGTTAGTTCTAACAATAACTCAAAAAAGGCGTAATTTATATTTGTTTGAAAATGAAATACAATAAATGTTTTCACAAACTAAGCAAATAAAAATACTAGTAAATAGAAACGCTATTATTGAATATTATAAACCATAATTAAAAATATAAATTTCAATATTAATTTCATTTTTTTTAAATCACAAACAAACATTGAAACATTAATATGTACTTAAATATTTTTTTCAATGTTTAGTAATAGTAAAATAAAAATATTAATAAAAAATTATTTCATTAATATCTATGTAAATGTTCAATATATATAATTTGTTTTTTCATGTATTTATTTTAAATTATCTTCAAAATTATTCATATTTTCTAATAGTTCATTTACTTTTGCCTAGATAGCAGCACCTTTATTTACAGGTTTTTGTTAATATTTATTTTCATTTAAGGATTCATATTGAAATTAATTAAATACATATTTTTTTTAATATTTATATATTATTAGACATTTGTATTTATTTTTATTAATATATTTTACATACATGTTATTAATCTCTATATTTCTTTTTAAGTTAATCATTTTTTAAAATTTAGTGAATAAATGACCTGTAGTGCTATCTTCTCAGAAACTGATGGAACTATGTATTAATATAAAACAAAAATTAAATTTAAAAAAAAACCGGGAAAAACAAATTATATATTTCACTTTAGTACATAAAAATATTTTCTTATGAACTATAGTACAATAAAAAAATAAATACTAACAATCAAAATTAAACGATCAAATAATAAAGAATTTCCATTTTATATTAATACATATACATTAAATTAATATTTTAAATGGAGCAAAAATAATTTTACTATAAAACTAAATAGAGAGTTGAACTTGGTAATTTTGCTTCTCAAATTTTCATTAAGAAATTGCTTACACTCATTTCAATAATTTCATATAGAAAATTTTTTAATTTACTTATTATTGTTCATTCTCTTCATCAAATCATTCATTATTATTTTTTGATTGCTTACCTTACAAATTTTGAACTTAATTTCCCATTAAGAATATCCCTAATATTATTAAGATTGTATATTTCATTCAGATTTTTTCATTCTTTAATTCACTAAATCTTTTTATTTAAAATTTCTTTTATTATTATTAATAGAAATTTATTGTTCATCTTTAAGCATTTTATTATATAATCCAAAAATATAATTTTAACGTATACAAAGAATTTAGAGAGAATTATTTTTAAGTACGCGATATTCTTGTCTGATTAAAATATTTTTTGACAAACAATTTAAATCCCGCTTAAACCTCATCATAATATTTGTATCTCCATACTCTAATATTTACTTACTTACTTTACTTAACGAGAATAGGCCTTTTTAGGTTTTCATTGCCAGTTTCCTAAAATTTATATAAATGTAAGAATATTTTAAAAATTGTTTCTTTTCATTTACAGTCTCACTCACAATATAGTCACCCACTTTGGATTCAGTCTTATATTTGAATAGGAGAATAATTTTAATATTTTTCTATAAATACCTATATATTTCCAATAATTTGATGAATATGAAATATAAATTATCAACTATAAAATAGAATTTTATAGAATAGAAATTGATATTCATTTATCACATAATCATTTTTAAAAATAATAAAGTTTGAAAGGCTTATAGTATTATATTTATATTCTTTCTTTATAGAAAACATGATATTTTGCTAATCATTCTAATAAATTTTACATTTATTTTCTTTTAATAACTTTAAAAATGTATTCAAATAGGGTAAAGTAAAGTTGGCCCCGAGGAAGACATTGGCCCCCATCACTAAAATACAAATAAGAGATTTTTATTTAAAAAAAATATTGTTATGTAATCGTTTTTTGTATGGTTGTAAAATCACTATAGAATACCTAGGCCAATAACTCTATTTTTTAGGATTTTTGCGAGCTTATTGAAAATGTCATGGGAAATTGATTTTTTTTATTCATCAAAATGCTCATAGTATGTATGTTTTGCAAACCTAATTTGACAAAAATTGTTCCGCAATTTGACTGCTAGGGATTGCTTAAGGGGGCCAACAACTGTATGCTTTACCCTTTACCCTATTTAATAAAAATAAATCCTAGACCTAGAAAATAAGAAGAGTAAAAATTGCAATTTTTTAATCTAAATGCTTAATATTTTATATTTATATTTTTTAAAATTCTCTTGTATTAAATAAAATAATTAACAATTTTATTACAATTATTTTATTATTTTCATAAAATAAAAGGAATTTATGTTGATTACTAAATATCATTTCCTATAACTGAACGAATCAAGAGATTTTGTAAAATAACTAAAAAGATTATTTTGAGAAATTTATAAATAAAAAGATTACATCCGTACCAATTTTAAATTCACTTTAAAATAACACAAACCCATTTAAATGTTATATTTCTTCATATTTATTTATATGTATATAAATTGTAGTATAAAAAATAAATTTGAATATAAAATAATTGGAAATGAATATTAAGAATTACTTTTAAAATTTATATTTTATTTATTACAAAAACAATTGAGCTAATACTATGTATAAGGTATCGAGTATAAACAAAACAAAATAAGGCAAACTTTTAACAAAATACAGTATACTAATTCAACGGAGCAACCAGCCTCTTATAATACTCTATTTATAAAGAATTTATTATTTTTAGTCAATTTTATATTGTCTAATATTTTCAAATTCATCTCCAAATAATAATATTTATTTATATTTTTGAATACAATTAGGAAATTATTTATTTTAATCTTACCACTTTCATTTGTCTAAAAGATCAGTGAAGTCAGAACAGAAAAAAAATAAAAGACGATTATATTATTAGATATAATATTTTATTATTTCAGATTATAATTATTTAATTCAATAAAATACTTAGTTATACAATAAATAACTGTTATCTTATCCTTAAAAATGTTATCAAAATTCTTCAAAAAATTTCTTTTTTTTTTTTTTTGAAAAAATTTCGTTTATAGTCATTCTTTTATATTGTCATTTAGTATAAAAACAAATAATCTATTACATTTATTTATTTATTAATATTTTTCAGATATTTATATATATTTTTATATATAAATATGTAGATTTTTATATATATAGTTATATACAATTAAAAGAGTACTTATTATAATAAATAATTTACAAACAACTCATTCGTTTAAGAGACATAAAATACAAAAGTTAAATTAATAGTTAATACATTTACAACAAAAACTTTATACATAACTGGCACTTAATAAAGGTAACTTTAAAGGAACATAATTAGTGAAAATCATCATGTATATAATCTACTCTATATTATTGTATATTGAATTTAAACTTTTTATGTTTTAAGTATGATTTATATAACATGTTTTATTCATTTTTACTGAGTATAAATATACACAAAGAGAGAGTCTTCACTATATAATATTAAAATTATTATATTAAGAGAACAAGTCTTCTTTATTTTGACTACAATATTTATTATATTTATATATGTATATAATATTAAGAATATTCAATGAGAATGTGGAAAATTCGAATTATTATTAATCTATTATTAATGCTAAGGTGGGGATTTCGTCAAAAAGACAGATATATAAATATATATATATAAAGAAAATCACAAAGCGTGTTACAAATGTAAAAAGTTACATGGCACCTGGAGACAGCAACTTGGTTGCTCTTTGAAGAAAATTCATATAATTTTTTAAAAAGGTGTCAAAATATGATTATAAAAGAATACATATCAATAGAAAATAGTGTCTTTAAAAAAGACAGTTATTTTTTTTTTGAATGAATTTTTGAATTTTTTTTTATTACTTGTGAATGAAATAAAATGAATGAATTGAGGATGATTATATGTATGATAATGACTTTGGTTTCGTTATTCAAACATAATTTTTGAATTTTATTTCATATTATGATTGTTTTTGTTTTTTGAAATATTTTTTTATTCCTTTGGTTAGAAATAGAAATTCAGTTCGGATGAGTCTCTAAAAGAGTCGTCCCATCGAAATAGCTTTGGCTTGTTTTTTTTTTTTGTTTATGTTTTGTTTTTCATTCCAATCCTTTTCATTAACAAATTGTCTCCAAGGGTACCATTAACTTGCAGCTGCTCGTTGTATTGGTGGAGGTGGTATTTACGGGACTGCCCATTGAATCGTTAAGAGATGGTAATCCCTGACTACAAGAGGAGAGTTGCTGGAGATGATCGAGCTGAGAAGTAGCGTTCCCTGTACATCCACTACGTCTCGGAGCACGAAGACACCAGAGCCGATGAATCGCTGACCACACCTAAAACAAAAAAAAACAAAACAAAAATTTAAATAAATAAATATAAAACACATAATTAATAATAAAAAAGGATATAAAAAATTAAAATAATTTAATTCATTATAAAAATAATTAAAAAAAAAATTAAAAATAATTAAAATAACATATTCAACTAAAAATATTTTTGATGAAATAGTTGCTAGTAATTAATTACTATATATAGTTTCCCTATATCAAAATTAATTGTGAAACGGTGGATAAACCAGGCTGCAATAAAATTAGGTAAGGTTGTAGGAAGGTAAACTATAATATTTTTTCTATGTTTAAGTAAATAATAATAATAATAATAATAACAATAATATTTTTTTATTAAAATTCTGAAAATAAAATTTGATCTTTTAAATATATTCGGTTGTAATTTGTATGTGATCTGTTAATTATAAGTTACTATATTATAGAATTAATCAGAAAAAAAAATTGCTGGAATTATACAAATTGCCTATCTAGTAGGGGCTTTCAATTTCATAGAATTATATAGAAGTATATATATATATACTTACGTGTTTATATTTATTCTTTTTTTTTTGTTCAATGCTATGGAATTTCTTTAATCATTATAAATTACATATATATATAATAAAAACAGAGCTATTTTAATATTGAAGAAAAATAAATATATGATTTGGAAAAGAGAAATCTTATTGAGCTTCTAAACAAATCGATCAATGAGTGGATGAAATGAAATATTTGTGGTTTTGTGGTCTTTACTAATTAACAAAGATATGTACCTGTGGCTGACAACCGACAACGATGAAGATAAACACGCCTTGGAGGGCATTGATGATGTCACTCAGGTACCACATATAATTTGGACCGCCGATCGCCCAGGATAGGACATCAGCGAGCCACGTCAGACCCATGACCACTAGAAGCTTGAGACATATACGGCCCAATGTAGCACTGAAAAAAAATATTATAGGAATAAATAAGATATATGTATATCTATATATCTATCTATATATATGAAATGAAAATAATAATATTAAATCAATAAATTTTATGATCAACACGTATAAAAAATAAAATATGTGAAATTTTCTCATTTATTTTTAAAAATTATGTATATAACTTAATAAAGAGAGAGAAAGAAAGATATACACATATATGCTATATCATTAGAGTATTTGATAAAATATAGGTAAATACTATTGTAAATAAGTAATTATATCAATTTAAATTATATGTTTATGAAATAATTAAGTTATATAATTTCTACTTTTTATAATATTAATTATTTAATTTTGCAATGTTAACCAATCCAAATTAAATTCTAAAATAGATAATTAACTTTTACTTTTGGCAAATTTAAAATTATAAATGATACTATAAAATGAATCATGTTGTAAATATACATATATAATTAAACTTTTTTTATGTGTCTGATTAAGTTATTATATATCTTAATTAATTTTTTTCTACTTTCGTCATATATATGTATATATATATATATAATATGAATATGTAAAAAGAGAGTTATTGTATATTTTTGAACGAAAAATTTAAAAATTAAAATTTTAAATTCCATTGATCCAAAAATAATTTTTTCAACAAATATTATTTTGGGATTCAATTTAATAAAATAAACGAAAACTATTAAAATTAAATTTTATATTAATGTAATATGTTCTATAAATGATTTATTAATGATATTTTTTAAAAAATTTCAGATTTTATATTTATCCGAATCATTTTTTTTATTTTTAAAACATAAACCATTTATCAAACTACTAAAATATTTAAATTTTTCATGGGTTTAAAACACTATTAAATTAATAGAGCGAAACCGCATGGTGATTTTAGACTTAGACTGGGTCTTTTGTAGGATTAATTAAAATATTTAACATTGAGAAAAAAGAATTGCCGTTCGTTTATTTCCGACTCATTAAAACTTACCAAGTAACATTTTGTCTTGCTTTTTTTTACTCATTAGCGTTCGTTAAGTATTTGAAATTGAACAAATATTTAAAATTTATATTTTTTTGAATAATTACTTTACAATTAGGTCAGTTGTTAGAGGAAGAATGAACAAAAACGGGACAGGAGAGGGAAAGTAACTGTCAATGTTTCAGAATAAAGAACATTTGTCAACAAAAGACAAGGAAATGAAAATAAACTATAATGTCAAGTTTAGTTTTAAATAATTCTTAGAAAATATTGAATAATTGCATGTTTAAAAAATACACATTGAAAACAATGCATTATATATTTAAACGCTAAACTAAATGCATGTTTAATATCTAAAATTCATCAAATAAAATAAATAAACGTATAATATGTATGGAATGTGAAAAAAAGAAATATTTAAAAATTTATTAAAAAAATTAAAGAAATATAAAATGAGGTCAACAATAATATCTATTGAATATAATTTATGAATATATTATATATAATAATTTAAATTATTATATATATCATATATACTAGGTAAATGCTAATAAAGAAAAAGGTATATTAGATATAGTAGATAATATAGTTCAGTAGTTTCAAAATTAATTGAAAATAATTTATAATTATATTCTTTATCATATAAGTATATAAATATATCATAATTTATATCACGGAAAAATTAAAAATAATTTATAGAATTTTAATTTAAATATAAAAAGTTACGAAATTTGATATTGTTAATTTTATATGTCGATATGTAAAGTTTAAATAAATGAGAAGTTAAAAAAAATAGACAAATATTATATATATAATTTCATAAATTTTTTGCTATAATGATAGTTTAATATACAAAAAATTACTTAGTAATTAGGATTGGATTAGGATAGTAATTAGTTAGGATACTATTAGTATATATATATATATATAAGTAACAATTAAAAAAAATTTCTAAAACTATTTAAAGCATTAAAAGTAAAAGTAATCGAAAATGAAATAAAAAAATTTTATGCTCCGACAAGATTCGACTTGCAATTGCCATAGGAATAGATATATTTTTTAAATATCTTATTTAAGATAATTTTTTTTTCTCCCATATAAAATTAAAATTAATAGATTAAATTTAATTAATGAATTAATATTTTCAAAAACTGAATTAATATCAAATGTCATAAAAAAATAATGTATATGAATTTGAGTGGATTAATAAAAATAATTGAATTGTATAAAACAATTTGAAATTATTAAGATTAGGAAAGATATAATATTAATTAATTCAAATGATTTTTTTTCGTTTAGACTTTAGACAAAGTTTTATATAATTTTTTCGGGAAAAGTCTGCTCTTGGCATTTGAGAGGTTAATCACTCATTTTGACTGTGCTTTTGTACCCAAGTATAAAATAATAATTCTTTTTAATTTGTTATTATATGGAATATAAATAAATCTTTTAAAATTTAGTCATTTGAAAAATCAATCCATAAACAAAAGTGTACGCCAAAATATCAAACAATATATCCAACAATCAATTCATTATGAAGATTCTATTCTAGAATAAACAATCAAACAATGTTCATTGTGGAATATTTATTTTATTTATATCCACAAAGAAGGGATGTTTAATATTGTCTCTGTGCCAATATAAATATATATATTTAAACATGGAATCATGAATGCACAGAGGAGTATGATCTAATTGTGTTGGGGTGCTGAACTGTATTTAACCCACAAAAATCGATTATTTGCTTTATTTGCTTGTAATTTAATAGATTCCTAAAATACTGTTAAAATTATAAAAACAAAAAAAAAAAGAATTAATTGATATATGTAATATACAGGACATTTCTCTCATTTAGAAGCATTAATTAACATTTGTTTATGTTTAAAAAAAATTAAAATCTATAGGAAATTTGATTTCATGAATATTCGATTATTCGAATTTTTTTATTACATCAGCCATTTTCAATGAAATGTATATAATATACTGGAAGACTCACTATGTAGTTATCATTATTACTAATATTAATTGAATACACAATGAATGTGTAATAATGAAATCATTTCTATAATCATAACTGTCACTGGATGATGGAGGAAAATAAAAAAAGTAAACAGCAATCTAAAGGAAATTGTGAATTTAAACAATGTAAAATTTTAAATCAATTTGTAAGAGTACTGACTTTAAAAAATTCCTTATTTTTTATTATTTTTAGGTAAAAAATTAGTAAGATGAAAATCTATCTGATTTTCTAGTGAAGCCAAATTTTTATTTTTTTTTGATTTTAGTACTAGTAGTTTTTGATAAACAGATTAAAAATCATTTATTAAAATTCTACATTTGATAATTTTTCGATGAAAATAACAAAATTGTAATTTAAATATATATTTATCTACATAAATTTAACTCAATTTAAACATTAAGTATATATTTACTATAAATATTAATAAAAATATTGACGTAAGCTGAATCATTTTTAATTTTATTTTTTAGTATTTTTATACGGCATATTGAGGAAGTTCATGAAATGTTTATTGAAACTGGTATTTTTCTAAGACTTTATATCCCGAGTTTATTCACTTCTAATAAATTATATACTCTATAGAATTTATTGCAATAGATGACGTCATCTGTTGATGTTCATATTTAATTTCAAGGAGCTAAAATATTATTTGTTTAGGAAAACAAATCAAATACACATATAACTATATATCCGAATAAAATTCAAAACTTAATTAATAAAATTATATTATTATTTTTATTTTTAGTAGTTGTAGTAGTAGTTGTATTAGAATTATTTTAAAATAAAAAATTGAACGTTTTCAAGTAAAGTTCTTGGCCGCAGCAACCACACCCCTCCAAGTATTCCTATTCTGAGCCACAACCGTCCAGTCCCTAACTTCCCATCTCTCTCACGTCCCTTCCCACATTATCCACCCACCGCGTCCTTGGTCTTCCAAGCGGACGTTTCCCACTCGGTCTCCTTACTAATATATTTCCCCCCCCCATTCTATCTTCTCCCATTCTAGCCACGTGTCTTGCCCACTCGGTCCCCCTACCAATATGTAGCCTTCTCGATTTGATAATTCTAACTATATCTGGAGATGCATAGAGGTCATCCAATTCCTCGTTATGCAATCTTCGCCATTCCCCGGTGACCTCATCTTTCTTTGGCCCAGAAATGCTTCGCAGAATCCTATTCTCAAATACTCTAAATCTACTCTCGTCACCTCTGGTCATAGACCATGCCTCACACCCATATAAAACAACCGGTAAAATAATTGTTTAGAAATAATTAGAAAATCAAATATTTACCTATGTTTGTTAAAATAACATTTGTTTGATTTTATTAATATAATCGAGTGGACTGGTCTAGTAAAATGGTTAGAGATATCAAGATGTGTGTTTTATATTATAATAATCTTCT
Organism: Labia minor; assembly: GCA_963082975.1. NCBI lineage: Eukaryota > Metazoa > Arthropoda > Insecta > Dermaptera > Spongiphoridae > Labia > Labia minor. Next base: position 26,227,303 of record OY720347.1, on the reverse strand, counting down.
AAATGAGAAGAATAATTGGTTTATAAGAACATAAATTAATTTATTGAAAATATAATATCCCATCTATTTATTTTAATAAACTATCTTATCAATCATGGTGACATTGGTGATTATTATTAATTATTAATAATAGAAATAAAATGTTATAATACATTTATGAATGAGTAAGAAGAGATGACTAACTGGATTAGTAGAAAAGGGAAGTTATATTAAATTTATAGAGATTTTTGACGATTTGATATTTCGTCAATCAACCATAAATAACGCCAGATAAGAGGGATATATAAACGAAAGACATCTTCATAAGATCAAATCTTGTGCACTCAGACAAAATAAAAAAAAATGGTTTTCCTGATCATGAATGAATCTAGTGAATCAAGATATATTATATGTCCCTCTTTGACTATAATAACAACCCATAGAACTATATAATGTCTGGACATTTATTACGACGAAGAAATCGCAGACGGAAGTAGATGAGGGTGAAAAAAGAAATAAATGTTAATAATATGAAGAGTAGGACATTGAGGAAAAAAAAGGGTAAATAAAAGAGCATCCACGTGCAGACAGGCCTTCGGTTATAATTAGATTTCAAGATCAAGGAGCACGTGGTCGGAAGAGAGCGACTACATTCATTGAATTAATCGGCATTAATAGGGAACATATGTTCCTGAAGATTATTTATGAATTTTATGACATTTTTTTCTTTTTGGAGAGGTAATTTATTCGCGGGTTTGTGTCCTGTGAAAACCCTGATCTCGCCTAATCAAAAAACGAAGTAGGAGAAAACGTAGACGGATTGAAAGAGTAGAAAAAACATGAAAAAGGAATGAGAGATTGTCAACGCCAGGTAATTTATGAATGTTCCATTGGGATGGAAATTTTTTTTTTCCTCTCTTTATTAAATGAATGTCAGATGAAGAGATATTATGATTAATGGAACGAAGAAAGGATTTAAAATAATTTGTCAACGACATACATTTAATAAAGTCTGATAGAAGGGAAAGGGAAATAGATAGAAAGTCTCTCAAATTCACTTCATCAATGGTACATTCAAAGGCATCCGATCTTCAAGTTATCATATTCAGATTTCTAATTAATTTACATATAAATATATACATAAGTTTTATTAATTAATCAAAAATTAATCATTTTTTATATACATATTATTATTATTATTATAAATTGAGTTTCTTCGGTAAAGATCATTCTGAGCATATAAGAGCATCTTTACTAATTTGTTTTTCACTGACTTCTCTGGTTATTATAATAAATAATCCCCTAATATATTATATAAAAAGGTTGATATTAGTGATATGAATATTTATAATTTAAAAAAACTGTGGGAATAGTGATTAGAAAAAAATAAATAAATTATTCAATATTTAAGGCAGAGTTATGGATATTAATCAAAGTTTATGTGTGAGTGTATATAGATGGGGTGGGGTAAGGGTGGTAATTTCAATTTTGAATTGAGTTCGTTGCCTACTCAGTAAAGATGTCGATTCATTTCCGCCAATGAATATAAAATTAATTATTCTAGCAATTCTCACTCAAAGAAGAAATAGTTTCTAAAAAAAAGTTGGGAAATGAAAATATATTAATATATTGTGCTTATATATATTGTATACAAATGATTAATTTGAGATTTTAAAATTAAAACAAAATTACTTTACACAAATTTTATAAATTTAAACATATGCAAATGAATGTTTAATAAATTCTCATTTGTGATTTTATATTGAATAAAAAATAATATTAAATCGAATACAAATTTAACATAAATACTTTAATTTCATACTAATAATCAATTAAATGTAAATTTATTAGTAAATTTAGAAGATCAACTTGATATTAAATTCAAAAAAATGAGTTTATTGATAATAATTTAAAATTTGTATATTTAATTATAATATTAAAATATAGATATTATAAGATATTATTAAAAATATTTAACATTAGTTAGATATTTTATAAAAATATTATTATAAATATAAAAATATTTATAATATTCTATTTCTATAACTATGTAGTTCTATCCAAATTTTGAAATTTAGATGTCTCATGCAACTTGAATGGGTAAATGAATTGGACTGGTGTAGGACTTAACTTTAAAGTTTCTTCTAATCTTAGGAGAATTTCAATGCAGATTCAGGCGTAATCGGACAATATTAGATCAAATCTTATATCACTCAGATATCATTCAGAATATTTAATATTTCTATACACCAATTAATATCTCTCACAAGTTTAAATTAAATCGAATTTAAATTATAAAAAAATAAATATTTAAATTTATTTAAATTTTGTGTGGATGTGAGGAGAACAAATGAGTTAAAAGTTAGTTTTAGTTTTATAAAATGCCTACTTTAGATTTTTCCTATAGATTCATTATAATAAATATTATTCAATAAACCAAATGATAATAAAAATGAATATCAAAATAAAAATTAAGGAATATTATATTGAAATATTCATTAGAACTTATTCAATAAAAAATTTAATTAATTTACTGATTAAATTAAAAAGTTAATTAGAACACGAATATACTGATTGAAATCAAATAAATGAAAACCTATTACTTATAGACTTTCAAAAAAATACTATGTATCTGAGGGTACAGGGGGACCGAGCACCCCCCCCCCTCTCCCCCGACAAGATGCGAAGAGTGCCGAAGGCGGTCTTAGCAGTTAGTTGATTATAAAAATAATGAAATGTTTATTTTCAGAAGGGGATAGAAAGGGAGGGGGGGTGTGTGTGATTCTAAACTTATCTTCTATTATTAAATATTCAAATACCTTATTTTGTTTATAATTTTTTATATGCATTATCAAAAATAAGCGTAAATTTTAAAAACTATATTATGATAATATTATATTTCGAATAAAATAAATTACCGTTCGGTCGTAGCCTTAACAACTTCTCGTTTCCATAGGCCGCAGGTGAGCTCACGAGCTGTTGCCAAAAATAGGCATAAATTTATAAGTAAAAGAACGCCGACAGGTCCAATGAAGAACGTCAGAATCTCCATGTCCCCTAGAAAAAAAAATTGAAATATATAAATTTTATTTATTTATTTCTACCATCATTATCATGTATTTTTTGTTTGATTTTTTTTTTCAAAATCTAAAACCATTTTAGCTGTTAATCATACATATTTTTAAGATATTATTATATCTTAAATTAATTGAGTTTGGTGAGGTTCGATCCCTCGACCTTAAGTGTGATAAATTCAGAATTTAAAAATTATAAAATTAAATTATGTTTTTATTGTATTATATAATTCAAACAGTATAGTTAATAAAAAAATATCACATTTTATATTAAGTAATTATAAAGAAAAATAATAATAATAAAAACACAATAGCAATTGGTTTTATTTTTTGATTGATTAAAATAGTAAAATTTTATCCATTATTCATATTTTCCCAGGAAACAATATTTTGCCTACAAAACAAATTTTAATTTAGCTGTAATCATGCAGTGTGAACATAATATATAATTCTTAAAACGTTAAATTATAGGCGGGGTGCGATAACGGATGATTAAAAAAAAATGAATTTAAGATTATTTTTTTAAAGAATAGAATAATGATTAGACAAATCGTGACTCGGCTTGCTAGCTAGATAAACTGTATTTAAAAAAAATGTTTGTATCTAGGCATGATAGGAAATCTATATAATCAAATTGGCTTGATTAGAATGAAACTGCAACGAGCGTGTGACGAGTCATAATAAGAGAAGCATCAAGGGGTGAGGGGGGGATGAACGTGACATCACACACTTCCAAATGATCATAAAGTTCATGTCATATCACGTCGTCACGCGTGACTTGCAGGAGTTTTTCTCGATAGAGAAATTTTTCATCATAATCCCATACCCACTAATCATTTAAAAAAATTTTTATCTAAAATAAAAATAAAAATTAACCGAAACGTTACGTTACGTTCAACTGTAAAAATTAATTTTTTACGCAAAATTTACAAAAAAAAAAAAACGGAATTATAACTCGAATGTTTATTCTATGGTTTAATTAATTTATTTATCGTATTCTCGGTAGTATATTTTAGGAATGTCAGGTCATTATTCTTTTGGATTTTAAACAGAGTACATATATTAGAATTAGTGACGGTATTTAATCATTAACAGAGAGATAAAATTGATTGAATAAACATTTGTGTTACTATTTTTTTTCCATATAAACAAACATCTTTTAAATTGAAACTAAATTTAATAGTATTTTAGAAACTGAACTTTAATAGAAATAAAGTTAAATTAAATTATTTTAAACATTTTTATGTATTAATTCTTCTTCTTAAGGTGCCGTCTCCCTTTCGGAGTTTGGCTATCATCATGACTAGGATAGCCTTAGAAGCCACCCAGCCATGATGATTTTTCATTGGAATGTTAATACGGTGGTTTCCCGTTGCCTTCCGCATGTATAGAACCAGGAACTGACAGTTCTTGGAGCTGGAGGCAGCTGATGTTAAATTGAATTTTATTAGAAAAATTTGTTCTTAGTTGGAATCGAACGCCGACTTCTTGTGTAGAAAATTGCTATGCTACACTCTCGGCTAGCTGCCTCCTATGTATTAATTAATCAATTTTATAAACAATATTAAATTTAAATTTTCCTGAGCTTGGTAGGGTTTGAACACTCATCCTCAAATTCCATACCACAATACTATTGTTTAACACAGAATTATGCTTTTATTATTTTATAAACTAATAATTTTATATGACAATTTGAAATGAAATTATTAAAATTATGTAAGTAAATATGTAAATATATATATATATATATTAAATTTTTGAATACAATGAATAGTGAAATGAAAGTAAGAAAGGAATTGATGTCCTTGAATAATGTAAAAAATGTAGTAAACAAAAAAATAAAATAATAATAAAATTACCGTAAAACCAACAGCGGATATCCCCGAAGCGCGGTCGAATCGCCGCCATATCTGCGTTTGGCAGATTGTCGAGAAGGGCGGCGATGGCGGTGATGAGGAACGGACCACCCCATGCGTACAGGCCGTAGCCACGAAGTCGAAACGCTTCTTGAGCTTTATCCAAGCTCGTCGGTCGTATGTCCCTGAAATGACAAAAGAGAATTAGAAGGGATATCCATGGAATCATTTCAAATTAATTTAACTAGATAAATAAATATTATTTTTATGGCTACATTCATTTTGTATGATATACAAAACTTAATTATATTTAATGAGAGAATCCTTGGAAGAAACAAGATTTATTTTTATGAATGGATTCATTAATTAATGTACGTATTATATTATTTTATTAAGTTGTTATATGTTTTGTAAATTATACTAATGAAATTTGAAAATATTTTTTTTATTACGTGTAAAGGAAATGTCTTTCAAAATAAGTCATTTGTCTTAATTCATGAAAAACTTCATTGTTGTCATCAACACATTTATCTACTAGTACTAGTATACTAATACATTATATTCAACAGATGGGAGGTTAATTATTTCCGTTCTCATTCTTTTCGAAATCTTAAAAACTAACAATAGTTTTAAGATATATTTACTGAAGTTTAATGTAACCCTGGGGAAAGTTTTATATTTAAACAAATAAAAATTTCCTCCTATTTTTTCCTCAATTTGGTATTTTGTATACATTTATTTTTACTATCTCGCCAGAGAGATTTTGATGTTTTTATACATTTTGAAGGTTCCTGAATCATTTTCACTGAGGTTGAGAAAAATGTCTATGTGTGTATGTGTGTATGTAGACAAGATTATGCAAAAACGATTAGAGCTGGAAAATGAGATTTGGTACACAGGCATTATTCAAAATTCGTAGTTTTCTATCAACTTTTGAGAAATGTAGCTCAACCGGAAGAGGGTCATTACCTACAACGTTTTGATTTTTTTTCCTCTAAAGTGACCGTATAAATAAAGATTGTGTTTGATAGTTTTTCACATGATCAAAAGTTGTATAAAACTGCTATATATATGGAATTTTAGCTTGATTGAATTCCTGAAAGTACCAGAATTAATTTTTTAACACTGCAAATCTCACACGACGACACGTGACGTGATGCCATCAACAAAGAGCCAAACATGCGCTCTTTTAATAAATATTATTTATTAATTTTAATTTATAATTAATTAAATTAAATTTAAATATAATATATATTAATTAATCAGATTTCCTTTACTTCTTATTCAAATGTTGGACCATATTCAGTTTTTGCAAAAGAAACATTTTTTTCGTTGAAATTAATAAATTAATAAGTTAAAGTTTATTTCTATTATATAAAATTCGATTACAAAGAATACAAATTAGGAAAAAGGTTTTTTTTAAACTTAGATAGATTGACTATCTAACCAACCATATCCTGAACCACCTCCATCCAATTACTATCATCTCCCAGATTCCATCATATTCACCCTATATTTTTAGACCACTGAATCTTTTCGGAGGATTCATTTTAATCCATACGATCGACCCATATGTCAACCCTATCGTGACTTTCTCAAGTTATGTTTGAAGATGCTTAGATATCATGCAATTCTTCCTTATACAATCTCTCTCAATCATTCCTTGTGATTTTATCTTTTTCTACCTATAAACCTAACAAAGCATTTTGTATTAAATACTCTGCATCTATTATTTAAAACTGTCAAAAAAATTAAATTTTAATTTAATGAAAAACAACAACATAATATTAAATTACAATGTGATATTATTTATCTGATATGAATAATCCAAATGACTAATTATAAAAACCACATTATTATTAAGAACTTTATTAATAGTGATCATCTTAAATTGTAATAGAAACATGCGGAATGTTTTTTCTTTTAAATATATATTAAAAAAGAGGAGAGGGTTCACTATCTGGAGTACCATTCAGGAGCAGTAGAAGCAGCACTAAGTGACTCCATGAATGCATAGATTACTTGGAATAAACGACTCATTCATCACGGAGTGTGCTGTGCTGACTGGCAAGTTCACTTCATTCGATGTTAGTAAAACAACCTGCAGGATCTACGGACCGACAACTCAGACGGAGAATGTTCCACGTTCAGCCACATTTCACATTTTTATAGAGCTATACAAATCCAATTCGTGGTTCGTTTGCTGCCTCTATTCATGCATTTTTTTTTAATTTGATCGCCGTGAAAATTTATTACCATACACTTATTACATGTACCAGGGGTATAATAAAAAAAAACAACCACAGTGAATTTAATTTTAACAAATTAAAATAAAGCGTGTTTTTTTTAATAAAAATTGTTTATCAGACTATAATTCTTGAATCATTGTAGAGATATGTGATTTGTACTCAAGAATAAAATAAATTATTTTTATTTATTAAATATTAAATAAAAATAACTGCTTTCTTTTTGAATTATTAAACAGAATTCCATTCTTTTAATATATAAATTAATTGAATTAAAAAAATATGACAATGGTAAAAAGAAATAAGTGAAAGATAAAAAAGAAAATATAAAATTGAAGTCAATCATTTTTTTTTTATTTTATTTTAATTTTCATTCATTTTAGGTTTCTTTTTACTGATTATTATTATTATTATTATTATTTTTAAGGATAATAGAGAGATTCCAGTGGTTGCCTTTAGAGTTTAGTATATTATTCTTTTCTTTTTATTATAATGTGTAATTCTAGAGAACATAGATCACATTTTATGAACAAAACCAGCTTGATGGCGATTCCCCCTTTGAAAAAAAAAATAAATAAACAGCATCATGGCTGTATCTTATACGCTTTCAAACAACTTTACTACTCTTTTTACAATCTGACTCCCTCGACATTCAGGATTTATCTCGAATATATGTATAAAATATTTTTAGACCATTTTTTTCTGAATCTTGATTGGTCAGCTGACACGTCAAGTATTTTTAACGAGAAGCTTATAATTCAATGTTAATATTCAAAATAGCATATTAAATAATACGCATTTGATTTGTTTATTTAGTGACGAAATAATATTTTTATAAAGTACTTCCAAAGTATTTATTTGCAAAAAATAAACTATTTATATTAATACTATTTACTAAACTGAGATATAAATTCGATCTTTTTTTAGATTGTATAGAATAGACAAATAATTTCCCACTCCCCATAAAAAAGCCCATAATTCACTAATATAATGTTGACATTTCGGAAAAGACCTAGAGAGGGGAAGTTTTTTTCGCTTGTATTGTTAGAAAGGAGGGTAAAGCGAGTTAACAAGGGACCAGTCTGTTTTCATTTTATAGTATGTGAAAAGCCAGATCTAATCGTAGAGATTGCGAACTTTTTTTATTCATTCTAGTTCCATTGAGAATTTCCTGCCTCTTTTTATATACTAGGATTATGCTTATCAATTTGAAATGTTAGTTGCAATTTAAAAAATATATATAAAATTGATGATTCTTTTATTTGAAGTTATATAAGTAAATTGTTGTAATATACTTAAATTCAGGATACGTTACATACCTGGAGTCCCCAGAAACGTTGTAATTATAAATTAAATTTGACTTTTTAAATTTATAATTGAATATAATGTCTTCTCGAATAATAATTAAATTAAACATCAAATGTGATTTTATATTATATAAAAATAAACATTGGTCAATTAAATTTTGCAAAATTTTTCCATATTAATTATAATTTTCAATTTTCAATTTAAAGAGTATGTTTATTAGCCAAAATTTTTAGAATAGTTGAGAGAGAGAGAGAGATTATCAGAACATACAAAAGATGAAAGTTACAATATTTACAAGATTAAATTGTTTCTTTTGCGATCATTTATTGATACGCTATTACAATTTTACTTAATTATATTAAATTTTATTTACATTTGTTTTCTTTTTTTTTTACTTAAGCATATTTTAAGTTTAATATACATATAATCAGGGTTGTGATTGTCAACTCACCAGGAAAGGCTAGCAAAACCTGGAGATTTGGATATTAATTATATAAGCCACTAAGAAAGATCTTTTCAAACCAGGTTCACGTTAATAAAATTCAATCCTATACATATATGTATATGCTTTCTGAAAGAGATATTTCCTCTACTTGGGATAAATATTGACTATTTTTTTTAATTATATAAAAATAAAAGAAAACAAAGATTGTGTATCCAGAATCTAAATAAGATGTTGAATATGATTAATTGCCCCTAATACGCCGCAACCATATATTCACTATTTATTAGTTTACAATTTTTTTTTTAAATCAAACAATTATACTTTTAACATTCTATAACTCTACATTTATTATACATTATTATATATATTGTTATATATCTCAATAAAATTCAAATAAATTAATATATCAATTAGTTCAATACAATTATTTATTTATAAAATGAATTTAGTAGAATTATAAGATCGTCATAATTATTCTTTTAACTCATTTAAGAGAATTGGAGTCACGTTATTAAGACAATTAACTAATGGGTTGAGGATGTCTGGTCTTTCATTATCGGTGAAATGTTCCATTTGTCTCAACCAAGAAAGTCAGTCCCCTTCCATCTGAGGCTATTTCGATTGCAATTGAGTGATTCAGTGGAAAGATTGAGTGGAGTGGTTGATGAATTTTATGGGATGATTTCAGGGAACGTCAATATGTTTGGCAAAATGCCGAATGTTAGCTAAAAACGGTAGACTTGCAGTACGCAATTTGCGGATTTGGTTGGTTTGAATAAAACGTAACTCGATTTATAAAATCAATCATTAAAAATGCACTGTAAAAAGGAATATGTAATGTAAACAGCAATAGGAAGTTGAATTATCATTGTTTAATTTTTCTTAAATGCTTATTTAGAGTTCGGTGAATTGGTTCCTTTTTAGATTTCAATTTCAGTTTCAATTTTCTTAGAAAAACTTATTTGTAAAATATCAAAACAATTCTATTTTAAAAGTTTCTCTATACTCCTCTTCCATACTACCATTTTTTGTAAATCATCCATACCGACAAGATATTTTGAAATTTCTAAGAATTCTTCTTCTCTTTTTGGTTTATTATATTTATACAAATGCATGATTAAAATTCAAAAAGCATCTCTTTTGTAAAGTTAAAAAAATGGAATCGCGCTGATATCGAGCTGGAATATTAAACATTTTGGTAAGGGAAAAAAAGTGTGAAATATTTGATTTATTTATATATTTTTGTTGTATTATATATATTATTATAAATCATACATTCTCTAGTATCTTCATTCATTTCGATACAAAAAAAATTTAATCACTTTAATTTAGAAGAAATTCGATATCAAATATAATAGTCAAAAATAAAAAAAAAGTTTAATAACATAAATAGATTAATGTTTTTTTTAATGGTATGTATTAAATTTGATTAATAATAATTTTAGTAATGGCGCTTAGAAAGTCATATTTTACTAGTAATTAAAATTAGAAGCAAAAAAAAATTACTAGTTTAAATGGCTTCGAGTAAAGTGAATTGGAGGGGAGTGTAAATTGCTTGGACGTGATTTGGCCGATAGATAAGGTATTAAGTTGGGCAACATCGAAAAAACGGATTAGTCCCCTGAGGATGAAAACGCGTGGCGCGATTTTAATTAATCTTCATTTGAAACGCAGTCAGACAGACTCCATGAAGTACTACTCAACTTGGATTGCTCCAAGTAGGTCGCGTAGGGTCGTCGTTGGCGATGATTGAACTCGCGGATCAACGAAATTCATCTCTATTTCTATCAAAGAGCGTTTTGTGTCTTTAAGAGACACATCATCCACACGAGATACCAATTCAATTTAACCGGCAAGTTAAGAAGAAAAAAAATGGCCTCGAGAAATTAATCTTCAAATCAAAACACTTTGGTTTTGATGGATTGGTAAAGGAGCCAATCTGTTTAATGTAGAACATGCAAGCAACTGGAGACAAGTCGCAGACGGAAATCTTGAAGATGACATTTTGAAAAGAATCAAACGAGATAGCTTCAATGGCTTTCAAGTTTCATTATATTCAATGATTAATAGGTGTCCCTATTAAGCGAACAAGAAAGAAACTCATCCTACCTTGTGTCAAAAGGAAGGGGCTGACTTTTCTTACACTTCCGTGTCAAGGTTCACTTCACGTCCGCTCAGTTGTATTAAGAATTACGTGCTCAAAGCTAAATACAATTTGTCAATAGCAGATTAAAAATATAAAAGCCCTTTAATAACATCCGAAGTTAAAAATATTCCTATATATATATATATATATATATATATAAAGTGAAAAATGAATGAATTGTTTATCTCCGAAGAATTCTTATTTAAATTTTAATAAATAAATAAACAAATAAATAAATAAATTATTTCATTGAATTGGTTTATTTTGATTAAAAAAAAAATTATTTAAATTTCTTTTCACGTTTAATTTTTGTTATTCTCGAATCATTTAATTTTAATAGCCCGAGTTTATTTGAATTAAAAATGTTTGGAGAAACTGCGAAAGCGTGAAGGAAAATATGTTTTATTTTAATTCTCTCAAAACAAACAAAGGTTGAAATAAAAAATTAAAATCTTTACCTATATTTTTTTAGGTCATTGAAATATTTTTAAGTTTATTAAATATAATAATTTTTGAATATAGGTACATATTTTAAAAAATTAAAAATTTTAAAATCCTTATTTTTGCTAAGAGTTTTAAAAAATTATACAAGTTTTTAAAGATGTGTTTTTCTTAAATTTTAATTTATTTATATATTTATTTTTGTTTTTGTGAATATAATTTTTTTTTTAAATCTCTGACTTTTAAACATCCTTTGAAAGGACAGCGGGTTGTCGCTTAACCGGGGCAAGTGTTCTATGATCAGTATAGCAGGTCCTCTCAACATTATCTTGATCGAATGCACTATATATATTTTATCAAATTATTTTAGGTTTCCAATTTTAATCCTAGAACTACTCCGGTTCATAGACCCCAGTTAAAGAAATTTTCCTGTTAGTCCCGGGACATGAACTTGGGAACACGAGGATGTGAGTTTAGCGTGTTGGCGCCCAAATTTTGAGGGATCTTTTTTTATAAATTGAAATCAAATTTTGCTTTTTGTAAATCTTAAAAAGGATGGCTATTAGTAATTTTCATATCTATTTAGAACTTAAGAAAGATTATGTACTCATTAAAGAATTATTTTCTTAGTAATACATAACTGAGAACTAATATAAACCATTTAGATAATTTTCAATTTATCTCTTGAATGATATTTTATAAATTAGAAAAGATTTGTAAATATTTGTAAATTTTATGAATACAATTGATTGATTGAATGATTAATTATTATTTGCTTATTTGTTGGATACTTCAAAACAGATCTGGATCTGATTGTTTTTACTTGTCGAATTTATTTTATTTAGTTAACTTGCTTTAGGAAATAAATTAATTACAGGATACACCTGTTGACTTAACGGGTAATTATTCAAAAATTTGATTCATTTTGTATTTATTTCAGAGAAAGTTGATTAGTCAATTCTTTAACAAATTTTACTTAATATATTATAACGGAAGAATTTATTTGCATAACTACTATAAACAGCAATAATTAGCTAAGATTAGAGCCTATCTTTTTATGCCTTAACTGACTCATCACACATAAAAAAAAGAATCATCAAATAAACGTGATCATAATATAATATTATAATTTATTAAATTTTCTAATTTAAGTAAATATATAATAAATACCTAGCAAATTAAAATCGTTATAATTATTTATTTATCATTAGGATTGAATTTATAAGAAACGATAAAAATAAAAGCAGAGAAGAAACTAATTCAAACCACTTGTTGATTCCTTCTTTATTTTTAAACTTGATAAGCTTCTAAAATAAAAAATGATCAGTAATCATTTGAATTATTAAAAAAAATTAGACAATCAACCCAAAATGATAGAATTTTAGAATTTGAAATGAACTTGCATTCATTTTGTGTGACAAGTGTTTTTAAATAATAGAATTATCATCAGGAGGTCACACTTAAACATAATCAATTAACGATTATATAAAATAAACTACTGTTATTTAATTTTAAATAGGCTTTATTCTTATACTTCATTGTTTTCTTGGTTCTTATTATTTATTATTTTATTTCACCGAAGGAGTAAAATTTAAAAAACAAATCATACCATATAGCAGTGATTCTCAACCTATGTGCCGCGGCACTTTTGTGTGCCGTGAGATTTTCAAAAATGTTCCGCCAAATTACTACAAATGTAAAGCAGCTCTTCCGACTTTTTTTTCTAAATTTTTTCAATTTGGTTCTAAAAAAACAAAAAAACAAAAAAAAAGGTAAAACGTTTTTGGGACCACATTTTTTCAATATGGTAAACTTTTACACTATCTTTTTCTTTGTGTCCCGCCAAAATTAAACCGTTAAACCGCGGTAAAAAAAAGTTGAGAATCACTGCCCTATAGAGAACAAGACCACACTTAATTAAATAGAGAAAATAATTAATAAATTTTCGAGTTTTTTCGCGTTGGAAATAAATTGAAAAAAATCTTAACTAAAGTAATTTCCTATAAAAATTATAAAAAAGGAATGTGAAAGACTTGGACATTAATTAAATATTTAATACTATTTGGATAGCAATTTAATTATTAATTAATATTATGACTATAGATCGGAATTTATTTAGACCGAGAAAAAAAAAATGTTTATAGGTATTCCAATCTTCCATCTAATTCAATTAATAATATTATTTTGAGAATTGGTCTCTCTCTCTCTATAAATATATATATATATATATATATATTAATTTAAATTCAAATAAAATTAATAATAAAGTAATAATAAATAAAACAAAAAGTATTATATTCAATTCGAAAAATAAATAAATATTAAAAAAAATATAAACATTTTTGTTAATAAAGTATTTTTTTAATTAATAAATTTTCTAATTAAATTGAATATAAAAATGAGTGAAAAAAATGTCCTAAGAATGCAATATCGCTTATATATCTGTCTCATCCGTTCGATTATAATTATGATGCAACGATGATTTGTCTGAATGGTTTCTTTAATGTTTCAAGTGCTTTTCATAATTTGTAGATTGGTTCCAAGTAGAAAACTTTTTATTCGACGATTATTAAATATATCAGGTGGAATTTAAAGTGACTTGGCACTCCCTGGATAAAAAAAATGCAGGAGTATTATCCAAATGGTTGATATATAAAAATTCTTTTACATTTTACCAGCGGCAGATTAAAAGCGGGTTGTTGGAATAGCAAGGGGCAAAACAATTCCCAAATCCAATTTTCAATTGAATAAAACATGTTATAATATTTCCATATATACTTACATACCGTGTAAATACCAAAACGTAGCTTAATTATTATTCATTATTCATTCACTTGTTCATAGTTATTAAGAATATTAAGGAATATAAAAGATATAATAATATTCTAAATAGTCATTTAACTATAATTAATTAATTTATTCTAAATAATAAGTAAAAAAATTATATATTGTTGATGAACTCAATTTTTATAAAAATGTAAAATTTATGTATTTCAAATTCAATTATGTATTATAATATAATCAAATCATTATGATGTTATTTTTAATGGTAGCTAAGAACATAAACCTATAACAGAATTGAAATGAAGTCAATGATTAGTCATCGAATTAAAAGGAATGGTCAAACTGTATTTCGGGTCACACCTTCATTTTAACCAAACAAATAACTTTTAGAATATTTATAATTAATATAAATACTTAGATATAAATTTTAGAAAAAAATACGGTTTAAAATTAAATCAAGTCAAATTATTAATATATATTTATTTAAAATGTTGGCAATTTGAATCACTGGAAATCATTATGTTTGGTTATCTCTGAAATTTGTCAATAAAATATAAGAGAAAATAAAAATCATTTTTTAAGGTGTTGTTGATTTAATAAAATAAATTCGGAATCTAATTTATTTAAAATAAACTAAAAGGAATATTTTAAAATACAAAATATGTTAGTTACTTTCAAAAATGCCTATATAAACTGAATTATAATTTATTTTTGGTGAGCAATTTATACAAATATGGATGAAATTCCTGGGTTGGACATTCCAAATAAAATTAAGATACCATATTATGTGCAATCTCATCTTAAGTAGTCAGATGACCATTGAATACTTTTGGTATTAATAATAATAAAAATAAAAAAAAACAATGTCCAAAACATTTTTATAAAAATGTTGTGGATAAGGCTGGGAGGTCATTTGCTAATTTATTTCTCCGTTTGTATGAAGGTAAACAGGATTTCCTCATAATTTCACTCATAAAAGGAATGGGACACGCAAAATACAGGCCAAATCGTAGCCAGGGAGGACATTCTTGAAGGGTAAACAACACAAAAAAAAAATATCCAAGTTGATTCATTCCAATACATTTGAGTTGAGTTTAATGATTCATCTTTATTTTTATCAAGATTAACATTTGATTCAACTTACAAAGCTATAAATAAAGTGCAATTTATTTTTCATTGATACTCAATAAATACGTTTACCTGTCTCTTTGCAAATTGTGAAATCATTCAAGAAATTATCTCATTAGTCTAAAGAGAAAATTTATCTGCTGTCCATTTTTCATAATAATAATATATTTTATTAACTCGTAATTAATATAATAAGCTTTTAAATATTAGAATAGTATTTAATAGAACAAAGAAATAAAATTAGCAATTAAGTAATTCTGTACATATATATATATATTTATTTAAATTAAATTCTATGTATATTGTAATATAGTTAATTTCTTGATAAAAAATACACCTCTGATGAAGAAAGTCAAGATTAAGGTTGGGAGGATCCGTTCTACTGATCATAGGACACCTTTATCCCGCTTAGACAGCAACAAACATGATAGGCGTTGTCCTTTCGTAGGATGTACAAATGACAGAGATTTTTTTAAATATAGTTAATTATCTTAATAACTTATCGTAATATGATGAATGTGATTATCAAATAGAATATTATTTAATTATTTATTTTCCTTATTATTTAATTATACTTTGGAATTGGAATTTCTTATCAGAGTAATATGGTTTTAAATTTATCCGATGAATCATCACCTATTCTTTATCATATATGGATATAGAAGTATTTATTTATAAATTTGTATTTAATACTACTATGAAGTAAGATAGTAAAAAAAGATATATTAACGAGGTCAGTAATTTTAAGAAAAAATGAATAAATCACAATATTGAAAGAAAAATTAACGATAAGAAATTTTAATTTTTGGTAATTGGTAAATCAGATAGAAATAAAAAAAATATGGCTTTCCAGGAAATAGGGAGTTTTAAAAATTTGCTCAAAACACTAAACACTAACTTTGAGTATAACGGGGTATGGCAATGGCACCTTGAGAAAATTACTTTCTTTTAAATTGCATACTAATAATATAATATAGAAAGTAGGTATATATTAATAATAAGTAATATAAAAAAAAATAAAATTAATTCTTACTCAAAACTGTTAAAAGTCAATTTAAAGTATAAAAAATTAATTGAAAATCAAATAAAAAAATTTTATGTAGTTTTTAAGTCTCTTTAACTCTACCATAACTAAAATCATTACAAGATAAATATATATATTCTAATAAATAATATATATTATATAAGAAAAATTTATATTAAGATTAAGTGTCATCCATTACAAGTTTAAAAACATGTATTTAAACTTGTGTGGATGAATAAAAAGTATTCTTTTAATGATTGAAAATTTGTACAAGAGAAATACATACTAGCATGAATTGATTATAAAACTCACCGAAATGTCCACCAAATATTGAAACACATGGTGTTGAGCCAGAAGAAAGCAGACAGGAAGAAGAAATGCATGAGGATTGCTAAAAAAAAGAATTCATGAATTAGCAAAATGAACAGATATGTTTACATATGAGAATTTAAGAAAAAAATATTTGAGATGATGTCAGATAAAACACTTGACACATTGAATGACAAATCCGGAAAAGATTAGAAAAAAATAAAATTTCAAAAAATTTTCATTCATTATTAAAGTCAATCAACCCTTTTATACATTCTCAAATCAACGACATCAACACTTATAATTCTATTACAACAACAACAACAACAAAATATATATTAATAATATTAATATTGTACATTAATGTACATTAATGATATTAACCATTTATTTATTAATTTGTAAAAATATAATTCAAATATTTTCAATTCATTTATTTATATTTATTAAATTATTTATTTATTGTAGGAAAGTTTTTCTTTAAATAAAACACATAAAGATAATGACAAGTGTTAAAACAGTAAATTGCAATGTACATTATATAAGCAGTGTAAGTCAATATGATGACCATCATTAGAAGCCGGCCAAGAAGGACGTCTAAGATCAGGGTGAAGGAGGCAGGGAGGAGGGGGTATCATCACTCGAGGAATGCAGCGGCCGCATCCATTCATCGATCAAACTGGCGGCTTGTAATTATCCAACACAGACGAAGGTTTAATTTTATCCCCACAATTAAACAGTTAATGTTATGTTAATGTTCCGGGACACATGAGATATGCCAGAATCCACCCTTGATGAAATGGACTCTACTTGGAAAGGATTCATAGTGGCAATAGATCACCCACTCAACTTATTAAGTTCGCCACCCTCCTATTGTGATTGTTCCTCACTACTCAATTTTATTATAACTAATAAATCAAACTAATTTCCCCCCTTATAATCTATAATTCAAGTATATGAGATGATATTAATAACTATCTCGCTGTTTATTTATTTTTTTTTCTTAAAGCCATTACGAGCAGCCAACGCCCTTTGCATATAAAACTTCATAGAATTGAAATTTATCGAGATAATATAGTTTTATCATGACTAAGCTTTCTCCTAGCACCAACTTAATTAGTTGAATTGTTTCGATGGGTGAAATCCATACTAAATCATTAAAGAGACATTGATTAACGATAATTAAGTATAAATAATTAAAAATATTTGTTCCCGAAACACTATTAATATTTTTTGATATAATGTAATTAGAATATATATTTTTAAAAAAATTAAGTACAAGGTACCTGGTTCACCGAGCCGCGGCTCGGTACTAGAAAAAAAATATTCCTTATGAACTATGAATATTTAAGATTAAGATTATTATTTAAAATAAATAAACGACAAAATATATGAAATATATATCAAATAATTTAAAAGAACATAAATTAAAAAAAATACGTGCGTATTAATGCACTGAAAGACAGAAAAGCATGGCGTGTGGATATAACATAATATATACTTCGTAATTTGATTTCAAAATAATATTCACATAAATATTTTTAAAAATTTTATTTCATTTATAATATTTTGTATTTAATGAAGTTGCCCGGCACTAATTTTTTTATTATTAAAATTAACTAAGAAAAAACTAACAAACATGATTTTTCCCAAGGCTGAAACCAATACAAATAAATTTTTCTTTATAAATATTATCTATGGTTTCAAAAAATCCTTAGAGCAGTTTAATATTTCAAAAATACAAATATATATACAATTTGTGCTAGGATAATAAGATATAAGATACATAATAAGATTTAAGATATATACTTAATGAACAAATCTTAAAACATCTAAATATAACTGCATATATGGAGCAAAATTCATGTTTCGTTCTATTTTTAAAACTTAAACAATAATAAACATTAAAAAAACCATACATCTAAAACTTAAACATTCGGTTTATTTTCAAAACAATTTATTTGAAGCCTATGTGTGTTTATGTGCATTTTGGTTCTTACTATATATATATATATATGTAGAACCTATTTGCCCATATTTTCAAATTTCATATACTATAATGTAATATAGTAAATTATCATATAAAAATATATTTTTAATTTTATTAAGATAATAAAAAAAAATTTATTTTTTTATTTAAAATAATTTTAATTTATTCGAATTCGTGGTAGAGGGGCATTAATTAGCTATTAATATTTATGTAAATAACCTTTAAGTGATTTTAAATGTCCACTTCCATGTAAATAAAACAAACACATAAACTCACACAATCTCACACAAATACACACAGAATAGTGAGATGATCCATCCTAGTGATCTTGTTGATAAATATGTAAAATATATTTCCCAACAATAATTAGTTAGATTTATTTGTTTTGTTTTAACCCTTTTATACCCAACCAGACTTTAATATAAATGATAATAATAATTGAAATGACGCGTTAATGCATAATAAAATAATCAAAATAAATTAATGTTTTTGCATAATTAATTGAAATATTTGCGAGGGGAGATTTACAAACAAAAAAAATTATTATTATTAATTCGTTTGTATGAAATGAATTTGGTAAATACAATTTTTTTAAATATATTATATTTAATAATTTCAATTATTATATAAATAAGTTGACCTGTGGCCAGGTCCGAACCGACCGACGGTTTGAAATAAATTAATTTCCAGCTACAGAAACAATTTCAAATAATTTTCATATATCTATTAATGTAATAAAAAACAGATATGGATACATAAATAATAAATATAAACATTTTTAATTTTATTTTATTTATAATATATATGCAAGACCAGGCTGTGACGTCATGAATGGCTGGATGACGTCATATAATTTTAAATCAAGAAAAAACTAATAAATATGATTTTTCTCGAGGATAAAACCAATACAGAGTGCATGATTCGTGGTGATATGTAAAAAAATCTCCTTATGTGAAATTTGGTACGAAAATAACCCTTCCCTTCTTATCGTCGATCGCTAATACTACCACTTCCGGTTTCCGGATTAGCACCAAAAGTTGATCAATTCATCCCACTGATGCATTAAGTAAATATACCAAATTTCATCCAAATCGGTTGAGCCGTTCAGGCTGTACACATCTATACGGACGGACAGACGGACGGACAGACGGACGGACAGACGGACGGACAGACGGACGGACAGACGGACGGACAGACATCATGCTAAAAATACTTTTTTCTGTTTAGAAAATGCATAATTCGTGGAGATATGTAAAAATCTCCACATGTGAAATTTGGCGTGAAAACAATACCTCCCTTACTATCGTCGGTCGGTAAAAATATTATATGAATTATATTGATATTAAAGAGGTCGAGGTGATTAGCGAAGAGATATTAATTTAGTTGAGAAATATTAAATATAAATATACTTTATTTCTGGTCAAATCTCTGTCGTATAAATTAAGAATATTATACCATTATTTATTCTCTCTCGGTAAATTGAGTTTGTATTTTGTAATAAATTTTCATAAAGCTTCTAACAATTTCACAATTATGGTTGAATTTACCTATAAATTATTATTTTAATTTTTTTCTATTTTATATTTCTATCTATCTATAGATGTAGATTTACAATATATAAAATAAAAATAAAATAAATAGAACATAATATAAATAATGATTATTGTATAATTATTATTTTTTATATATTTTAATATATATATTAGTAATATTTATATTAAATAATAAAAACTTTAATATTATTATAATTTTTAAAAATAGGTTTATTTTAGTCCAATAAAATGCAAATCAATTTAATATTTTTTTTAATATTTATTTTTTTTATAAATTATTATATATAAATACGTAGGTAAAATTTATTATTATATATTTGTGAATATATGGGTGAATATATAGATAATATTATATTAAATATAGATATAAAGGGATATAATATTTTCAAATATTTATAAAATGCAAATATTTAAAGAAATTGCAAATATTTAATAATCTTATTTGTGAAAACACATTTCTAAATAACAAAAAACAATAAAATATTTTGATGGGCAAATGATATTTTGTTTATATTATAGATTTCTTTCTATTTATAAATTTATTGTATATATGAAAATGTGTGGCCTACTATTATTTTTGAAAATTTTAAAATTATTATTCTAAATGATGATGCGGAACAAAGTTATTTAAATTTATATGTAATACATAGATTGATACTTCCAGAATAAAATGATAGTTCTGAAATTTGATGAAATTTTTTTCAAATTCGACAATTATTCTTAGTTTCTCTCATTAAAAATAGTTATAATTTATCACTAAGCATTTGAAAAATATTTTATTTACAATATTCGACTTAATTTTTTTTCTTTTATTCAAGTCACTGTTAATAATTGAACAAAAAAGAATCAATTCAATTATTCTTTAAGTTCAGAAGAGTTTTTTTTTTTTTGAAGACTATACTTAAATACCCACTTTCAGAGATTATTAGGCTACTAAATAATTAATAAATAAAGAAAAATTTAGTAAAAAAAAGTAGATGGGTTTAATTATTTCAATCCATTATTTGCAAAAAGTAGATTCATTGACTAAAGACAATAATCAAAAACAAAAGAGTGTCTGTTCTTAATGGTATATGATGGAAAGGTGAAGAAATAGAATTTGGGTCAGATAGTAAGTAATTGGGGGCAGACTAATCGTCCTGTAGCAACAAATCCAAATCAACCTTTGCCATTAGTCAGATAGATAAGCATTGCTGTCAGCAATTTTAATATTTCATTGATTTATTTTCATCAAAGATGACAATTAAAGATATTTCAAGGATTCAATTAAGAAAGAGAGAAAGAAGATGTAGAACTAGCGGAGCACGATATGCCCCCGAAGAGAATAAAATCGGGGCCAGATTTAGAGATTATCAATAATTACATATTATATCCAAGAAGAAAAAGATAATAGGATATGATTTGTATTTAAATTGATTATCTAATTTTTTCTTTATTAACTTTAAATATTGTAATAATAATAAATTGCTACCAGTTTATTATTTATTAATAATTATTAAATAAATAAGAGATAAGAGATATAATAGAAATTAATTTTTTAGTAAGTATGTATATTCATCATTACTTGTTCCATTTTATAATTTTTTCCTGAAATATATTTATTGATATACTTATAAGTTTGTTTTATAATTTCAAATATTTTAAAATTAGTAGTACTAAATAATTAGTTTTTTGATATTTCCATTAAGATAGAATATCAAATTATTTATTTATTTCAAACGACAACAACAGATAAAAATTGAAAATATAGAAATTACAACTATTAATAATTTATTTATTTATTAATAATTATTATTTCTTCTGGATTTTAACTATTTTCACAAAAAAAAAAAATATCAAATATTCAAAACCTATATATACATTATATAATATTATTTATATTCTACTATACATACTATATATATATATATATATATATATTATTTATAAATTTCTCAATCGTCCAAATTACTTTATATCTATAACAAACTTTGCAAAAATTATCTATAATAAATAAAGTTACAATCAAATACATAATTATATTAATAGATACTTTAAGTAAAGGATGTTTATGCCAATTATTGCATTATCTTATGATTTTTTTTCATTAAATAATGTCTGAGCACCGGTTTCCTCTGTCTATGGCAGCTGCCACTCCTTCCTCGGGGCAGACAGAGAAACAACATTCCAACAATATATGCCCTCTTAAGGATTGATTTAGGAGTTGTCGGTTTCCATTTAATTCCAAAAAAAGAATTTAACATACTATTTGATTACTATTTCAATCAGTAAATTTTCCAATTCGTTGTTTTTTTCGCTTAAAATTTCATATTAATCAATATATAGATTTTTAAAATTTTCATTTTTGAACAAAATTTTTTTTTTAGAATAATTATATTGGGAAAAAGAAATTCAAAATTAAAGATTCCAAATAAGATTTCTCAAATATTTGTTATCTTGAAATATTTATAAATATAAATTTGTAATTAAAATTAATGTTCTTTTAAATCTATATATATAAAAAAAGGTTTTTGTCTGCACATTGCTCAGAATTTAAAAATTTTTGCATATCTTCGCGTTTCATGACCTCTAGAATCCAAAAGTGACTCTAGAATTTTTCACGTCTGTCTGTCTGTCTGTCTGTCTGTCTGTCCGGAAAATTACTATTTTATAGACTCAGAATTGGCTGAACCGATTTCTTTGAAATTACATCACAATATTCTTATATACCTCTAGAGTAACATAGGCTATAAATTTTATTAATATCTTATCAATAACCGCAGAAATTAATTTTTTAAAGTTTATATAATTCTCCGTGTTGTTCATTCAAGAGCAGCTCGCGGCTCACTGTCGGCCAAGCGGAATCATTTCAAACAATGAATTATCATAGCGATTCCCAATCGAAGAATTATTATACTATTTCGCTTTTTATTTTAAATTCTAATATACAAATATCAATTCAATTAAATAATTTATTCTAAAAGTTCTCAATTTAATTAAAATATTTATTAGATCATATTTTTATCTTAAATTATTTTTTATTTAATTGAATATTTCTTCTTTTCTATAATATATATATAATAATATATAAATTTTATCATTGAATAATAAAAAAAAAATATTATTTAACCTGAATTAAAATGACTGAATTATATTATCTTTGTTTTTTATTTTAATTTAATTACTCTATTATTAATTACTAAATATATATATATATTATATAAAAATTAAAATATGATGATATAAAGTTGTTTTAAATTTTTGACATTTTTAAATTGAGTATATTTTTTAAATTTATTAAAATGTCTTTTTTATTTATTATGTTTAAAAGATTCATTTTTATTATGTGATATTAATAAAAAATAACGATGCTCTGTGCAAGTCGAATCATGTTGCACATAATTAAATAACAATTGCCAAACAAAGAATATAATATTTTTTTAAATTCTTATATTTAAATATCATTTCAATTAAATAATTTATTCTAAAAGGTCTCATTTTAATTAATTTAATAAAATAATTAAATCACCATTCAATTTTTTATTAATAGGCTTCTTTTTTTATTTTTAATTTTTAATAAATTCTCTTTTTTTGATATGATATTAATAAAAAATAATATTAAATTGTATATAAATATAAAAATTAGAATATTTGAATTTTTTTAAATTTTAACACATGTAATCAATCATATGCATTAAGAATGGAAAATTTTTAAAATCAACTTGCTATTAAATTCAGAAAAAAAATACTGATATATAGAATATATAGACTATTCGAATATAATTTAAAACTCTTTCTCTCCTATTTTAAATTAAAAAAAACGGAGTTTTAAGAAATTTAGATGCCATATGCAACATGGGTGGGTAAATGAATTGGGCTGGAAGAGGAGGCAATTTATAATTTTCTTCTAATTCAGATTTAGGACAACATTATATCAAATCTCGCTAAGAACATTCAATATTTTTGTACACAAATTATTCAGAGTATTGGCTAAGCGTATCACTCACAATCAGTTTAAATTGAAATTTATATAAATTAACAAAGTGAAAATTTTTATTTGTTTAAATTTTATTATAATGAATCAAAAAAAATTAAATATTTAGATCACATGATTAAATGAAGCAAAAAACTTGACAGAAAATAACTGTTGGATGGAGGTCGGACATGACAGAAACTGTAAGCGAAATCTTCATATTGCGACGAATAATTTTCAAATCCCCTAGCACCACAGAATTAGATAAGTTTCTTTTAAGGGAGGAAATTAACTATGATCTAAAAAAATTAATAAATGATCTTAATAATAAAAAAACAAATAAATCAATTAATTTAAATTAATACTATTTATGAATGTATATATTGGTAATTTATCTATAGTTTTATACCGTTAATTTTTATAAATTGTCTCAAGTCTCTATTTTTGCATTTTCTCAAGTTTCATTATAATTAAAAATATTCAATAATAATCTAGCAATGAAAATAAAAAACCAAAATGTAATGATCAAGAAATATTATACTCTATTTCACTATTATATCATATACAATACTTAAGAACCATAGGCGGAGGAAATATTAGATCTCATTGCTGGTTCAGGCCAAATCGAACAACATTAATTAAGATATTTTCATTATGACAGATATTAGGAAAAAAACCGCTAATGCAATATTTCTGTTCACTAATTATTTGTAGACTTTAGTAAAACATAGGCATGACTCAATAGATTCGGATAAACTTTTTCAAATTTTGATCTTCAAATTTGTCTTGAAGATAGTAAAAAAAGAGTAAGATGCGGAAATCAATTGTAAAATATTAGGTTACCCAGACGACTTAAATATAATAGGAGATTCGGCAATTGCAATTACAAACAGCGAGGAAAAATTAATGGAGGTTTGAAATTAATAGTGATAAGAAAAAATATTTAGTAACAAAGAGGAAGAGTATTAACATACAAAATCTTAATATACAAAATGTAAAATTTGAATATGTAGAAAAATTGAATGTAATCACGAAGGATAATAATATTTGAGAATAATTTAAATCGGGGTTGCAATCGGGAGACGCCTGTTATCTTGCAATAAAGAGGCTTATCTCATCAAAATTATTATCAAAGGGAATATATAAAAAAATTATTTTCCTGTTGCATTATATGGGTGGGAGGCATGGTCTATGACCCTTGGAGATGAGAGTAGATTCAGAGTATTTGAGAATAGGATTCTTCCCTGCATTTATTGGCCAAAAAAAGATGAGGTCACCGGGGAATGGGAGAGACTGCAGAACAAGAAATTGCATGGTCTCTCTGCATCTTCAGAAATAGTTAGGGTTATAAAAGGGAAAAAGCTGCGATAGGCAGGGCACGTGGCTAGAATGGGAGAGGAAAAGGATATTGGTGGGGAGACCGATTGGAAAACGTCCGCTTGGAAAACCAATGACGTGTGGGAAGGGACGTAAGAGAGATGGAACAAGGGCTCAGGATAGGGACACTTGGAGAAATGTGGTTGTTGCGGCTAAGAACTTTCGAGTATCTTTGAGCCACATAGGTAGATAGATATAACATATACAATAATAATATATATATAATTAATATAGTGATTAAATTAAAATATATTTTTTAAATAAGAACACAAAAAGAAATGAATGTTTTATGTAATATACTGATTGAAACAAAATGGATGAAAACCTTTTACTACTTTCAACCACCAAATACTATGTACCACTCGGGGGTACAGGGGGCGGAGCCCCCGTCTAGGTGTGAAGAGCGCCGAAGGCGCTCTGAGCAGCTAGTAATATAATAAAAATAACTTTCTTATTTAGAAATTTCTTATATGATAATTTCTTTTCAATAGGTCTATTCATATATATATATAATTAAGAAATCATAAATTAATATTGTGTTATTTGTGAAATTATTATTGATATTTGTAATTGTATAATATATACTTAACTAAAAAGGGGGAATGAAACATTTCAGTGGGAAACATGGAAGGGAGTTAATATTATTTTTTTTTAGTCAGATGGGTGTAGTTTATCTTACCTAGTAATAAATTAACCAATCACAACAATTCCCTAAAATATGGGATAGACAGAAGGGTAAGGAGATGATAAATATAAAAATGGAGTAGCAATATATACCTATAATTAATAAAAGTTGAAAGGGCATTGATCTATCTTACATAAAATAAATGTTAGAAAAATAAATAATGGTGAAACATTTATAGAGGAACTTGCTAAATTAAGACAATTTATTTTTTTAAATTAATTTGTGAAGAAAGAGCTGAATTTCTATCTCTGAAGTACTATTAGCTGTTGGTTTACTGAAGTACTCCGCTTTGTTGTATTATAAAAAATGGCATCAATAAAGTATACCGGTTTTTAAAAGTCATCGTGTACAAAATAAAAAGCAAAACTTGATTTATAATTTTTCTCTCTTATTCCTTTTTTTTAGATCGTTTTAGTGTCATCCAACTTTATTTGTGTCAATCTTAGAGAAATGTTAACGATGAATTGTTCAAGAAAAACTGTCGATGAAATGAAATTGTTTTACCTTTATTTATTTATTTATATTAATTATACATTTTCTTAGCTAATTTCTTGTTCAAATTAAATAAATCTTGAAATATTTTTAAAATAAAAACATCGAATTTGAATAAATTCATATTTTATTTTTTAGTGATCTTGTTTGATAACAAATTTAAGATATGCCATTTCAGAGATTTTTATTTTATGAATCATCACTGTAGCATGTTTCACTCTCACTCTTATTCTTATTTAAAATATCATTTATCTTAATGAAATGCTTTCATCATTTGTCTTTTATAAATAACAAGACACAACCAAAATTATAATAGAAACGACAACCTTTACTTTTTTTTCTTACTTTGAGTCATGCCAAAAAATCTAAATATAGAAGTGAAACTGGCAAATTTATGTTTTTTATTAAATAAAAAAATTGTTTCCCTTGGCAAGAATTCAATCCTTGAATGGATTTGATTATTATAAATAAATCAGCTAACACCGTTGAAAAATCACTAAAGTTTCTCTATTAAATGACAATATTTTTAGCCAACGGATTCCGATTAAAAGAGAATATTGAATTAAAAAAAAAAAAAAAAAAGTTTAACGTGATCTTCATCCAAGTGTAAATATAAAATCGGTAAAGTTTCCGCATTTCGATATCACTTACGAAGAAAACAAAACTTTTGTTATGTTCTTTTTGATGTTCGATTTGTTGAACTCAACCAAGAATTCAACCTTCGTTTGTATTGTGTTGTGTTCTCTATTGGCAACGTCACTCTCGTTCATGTTAATTAATTAGCTAAATAAGAACGGGAGGAAGGAGACAAGCGGCGGGAGGGTCAAAGGGCTCAACATTACTTGACTGATGTTTATTTTTGTCTTATACAGCATATTTGAATTTCAAACAACTCATTATTTGGAATTTATTGTAAAAAATTGTCTAACTTTTCAATAGAAAGAGAAATAATAAACAAATAGCGGTTTAAAATAAATAATTACAAGTTGGTTGAAGAAAAAAAGTAGGTTCTAATAACTAAGCGCTTTATTATAATAAAAAAATGTATATATATCAAAGTTAAATAAATGTAATTCCCTATTAAACATGGACTATTTTATTAAAAAAAAAGATTTTAAAAACATGAAAATTCCAATTAAAAAAAAAATGAAATAAAATATTAGTAATTAATTAAGTTGAATATAAAAATAAAAAAATAAATATTTTAATTAATAATGCAATTAAAATAGAAAAATTATTTCGGGTAAAATTTAATTAATTTTTCAATTAAACTGATTTTGACATAAATCAATTGATTTTGCACTAGAATGGTAGTATTATTTGTTTAATTATTCATTTAATAATTAATTATAGTAAAGCAAAATTGATCGAATGTTCATTTTTAATTAACACCGCTAATATTATTTAAGTACTTAATGAGATTTTAAAAACTTTTTTTAAAGACAATATTTTTTATTCTATATAATTAAGATATAATATACATATAATACTTATATATTATAATAATTAGACATTCTCATAATTATCATTTTGTATAATATCTTGATAAATACAATAAAAATTTTTGTTTAAATGTTTTAAACCATAGATTCCCAAAGTGGTCTAAATAGACTCCTGGGAGTCTATTTTAATCTCCAGGGGAAAAACAAATTTGGAGGTCCATAAAATGAAAATGGGGGTCTGTGGAGATCTACGTGTTTTCCCAGCTCTAAAAAAAAAGGTAAATTGTTTGATTTTTTTAAATATGTCTCTAAAAAAAACGTAAATCGTTTTTCCGACATGGTTCTTAAAACATTTTTGATTTTTCAATAAGGCTCTAAAAAAAGGGTAAAATTGTTTTATAAAAAATTTAGGGGGTCTACCCAAAACCGATAAATATGGCAATGGCAAGGGGTCTACGACACAAAAAAGTTTGGGAACCTATGTTTTAAACAGTTCAAATAGATGTTTAAGCTTCTGAGTGATTAATGCAGTGGTTTCCAACCTTTCTATACCGGCGCCCCCCTTTTTTTAAAAAAAATTTTTGTGCCCCCCTTTATTTTTTTGTAATAACCTAATTTTATAAATACTCACATAATATAGTAATTTATTTAAAGGGCTACAAAATAAAACATATACACATTACACACCCACACACACTCAATTAAGCAAAATCATATTTATTATAGATTTTAGAAAAAAAAAGTGGTTCTAATACCTTTGCACTCCTTTACAAAAGTCTCGCGCCCCCCAGGGTCTCGCGCCCCACATGTTGAAAAACACTGGATTAATATATTAAAAAAAAATTGATTATTACTTTTTAAATTTATAATTTTATATAAATAAAAACAATTCATTTAAAAAATAAACATTAATAATAGATTTTAAATAAATATATACTTAAATGAAATTATTATGATAATTTAATACTATCTATACTAAAAAATTGATAATTATTTTTTAATGTAATAATAATTTAGATTCCATGCCAATTTGTTATTTGAATGAAAATGAAAACATTGAACCTAAACGAGTTGTTGTCTCTGAGTAAACAATTCCAGACTAATGTAGTTTATCATATAAATACAAAACGATCAAACAAGTGTCAATCATTTGAAAGTGAGTGATGGAAAAGATATAGATAGGGTGGTGGGGAACGCATAAGAAAGGGGAGAGCAATTCTCTGTCTGGAAGGTTTCGAGACGATCTCGATGACGATGCCTTGACGAGATAATCCTATCATGCAACCAGTGGAAAAGATAACAAATCAGAATGCACAGGGATGACTTCATTAGAGTATGAATCAGAAGAAGAGTGAGAAAAGGAAAGGGAGATGGAAGAAAAAACTCAAGGGAAACACATTTGATGATAAAAATGGTCGCCATAGTCTCGATTCTTAGAAGACAAATCTTTCACCAATTATAGACATGATTCTTGAACGAAACTCTAGATAAATTTGAAAAGATCACAACATTTCTACATAATTATCTTAAGTCGTAGGCCGAATAGGTAGGCTTAAAATTCCATTCTATTTCAGGCTCAGTTTCAATTTTTTTCTTTAGATAAAAATGCCACTCTTTCTACAAAAAGGGGAAAAATATTCAGAAAGAAGCAATAATTCCCAATTTTTATTATCTTTTTGCTTAATAATTGAATTGAAAATTAATTTATTCAAAATATACTTGATAACGACTGCAGAATAAGGAATCGAAATGTTGTACGTTTATTTAACTAAATAAATAAATTAAATAAAAAATCCCTTAAATATTATTTATATTTTAAATAAGAATTAGCTGGAGTGTCTCCACTCGACTATCTCGCAATTTGTATTGGATTAAATAACATAATATATTATATTTAAATTAAATTTAATTAATTATAAATTATAAATAATAAATATTAAACCAGCGCATGTTTGGCTTTTTGTTGATGGCACCATGGCACGTGTTGGCGCGTGAGATTTGCAGTGTTAAAAAATTAATTCTGGTACTTTCAGCGAATCAATAAAGCTGAAATTATATATATAGCAGTTTTATACAATTATTAATCATGTGAAAAATTATCAAACATATATCTTTATCTTTACGGTCACTTTAGAGGAAAAAAAATCAAATCGTTGTAGGTAATGACCCTCTTCCGGTTGAGTTACATTTCTTAAAAGTTGATAGAAAACTACGAATTTTGAATAATGCTCATGTACCAAATTTCATCATTCTAGCTCAAACCGTTTTTCTGTAATCTTGGTTACATACACACACACACACACACACACATACAGACATTTTTCTCAACCTTAGTGAAAATGATTCAGGAACCTTCAAAACGTATAAAAACCTCAAAATCTCAACATCGAAAATTTTCGTGATCGCAATACTATCTCTTACGAGATAGTAAAAAGAGTGAGAGTGAAACATGCTACAGAGATGATTCATAAAATAAAAATCTCTGAAATGGCATATCTTAAATTTGTTATCAAACAAGATCACTAAAAAAATTATTTAAACTTTTAAGTTATTCGATGTATCACAAATAAAACATTCATATTTGATAATGTTGATGTTTTTTTGATATTTCTATAATGCAGAGAACCGATTACTCACTTTTTATTCCCACTTGCATGTTATATTGGCAAATAAAAATGGATTTAAATATTATAGACATGTAATAAAAAAAGGATAATTTTTAAATTGACAATAAATCGATAGCAAATTAATAAATCATTTTTAACATTGAAGTATAAAAGAAGAAAAATGAAGAGAAATATAATCCAAAATCGTAATCTTATTTTCAATTTTATATGAACTTTGTTTAAAATTTAATATAAAAATATCAATAAAAAATTAATATAAAGTAACATTTCTCGATATGAATAGCAATAGAAAATATCAAAGCCTCCTCCCCCTGGGTATCTTAGGAATAATGAAATGTGATAATTTTATTTAATTTAAATACTTAGGTTCTTTAATCACGAATGATAATAATATTTGAGAATTTAAATCGAAGTTGCAATCGGGTAACGCCTGTTATCATGCATTAAAGAGGCTTATCTCGTCAAAATAATAAAACAATTATTTTGCCTGTGTGTTATATGGGTGTGGGGCGTGGTCTATGACCCTTGGAGACGAGAGTAGATTTAGAGTATTTGAGAATAGGATCCTTAGCAGCATTTATGACCAAAGAAAGATGAGGCATGGTCTATAACCCTGGAGATGAGTCACCGGGGAATGGCGGACACTGGATAACGAGGAATTGCATGACATCTTTGCATCTTCAGACATAGTTAGGATTATAAAATCGAAAAGGCTGCGATGGGCAGGGCATGTGGCTAGAATGAGAGGAGAAAGAATGGCGAAAAATATATTGTTGGAGAGACCGATCGGGAAACGTCCGCTTGAAAGACTAAAGACGCGGCGGTTGGACAATGTAGGAAGGGGCGAGAGAGATATAGGAGAGGGTATGGATTGGATGGTCGTGACCCAGAATAGGGACACTTGGGGGAATGTGATTGCTGCAGCCAAAAACTTTCCGAGTTCCGTAGAGCCACAGAGAAAGGTAGATAGATAAATTTATTTCATATATTAAATTATTTGATTTGAAAATTTATAAAAAAATATTGACTTCTTTAACCAAAATTTGAAAAAAAATTGAAGATATAATAATTATAAAAATTTTAATGAAAGATTAATTTAGAAATCTTATATTATTTTTTTGTATAAATAGACTTAAGAGTTGAATTGATAAAGGAAAAGATAAGAAAAGAGGGATGTTCCTGTGGTCATAAATTTATTAGAGGGGAAGGAAAAACAAAAATGATTTGAATGGATCTATGATATACTCTGAAAGGGATTTGAAAAAGAAAGAATATTTATGCTCTTTGATTTTAGTTTCTATATAATAAAGAATGGAATATCACGTTCTTTAATTGTCTCAGTCAGAGATGGTTTATTAAAGGCCAGTCATATTAATATATTTTAATGGTGATTAATTCACCTCAATATCTATCTTCTTCAATGTATACAATTGATTTCATCTATTTGATTAATTATTTAATAATAATTAAGCAATTTATTATATTGCAAGTTCAATAATTTATATCTATATTCTTGAAAATTAATATAATTTTATTCAAAGGGGAAAGAGTTTTATAGTGTATTTTTAAAAAAATGATGATGTTATAAACATATGGCTCTTTAATCTCTGCTATCCTGCTAAAAGAAATGTTTGATTGTGAAATCCAACTGGAGAAAGAGGGATTTATTTTAAAATAATATCCACACGATACAATTCTCAATTTATTTTAATATATACAGTCAGGTCTTTAACAAAAAATTTGAAATATACTTTGTATGTGTGGTTTGGCTCCTGAATTCACCAACATCTAGTAAATCTCTTATTATGTGGTTCAAGCCGGAAATGTTTTGCTTTCGAAACTTAAAATAAATTAGTAATTTACGATAACTGGTAAAAAAAGATCAAGAGAGAGGGAGTCTTTCAAAGAAATGCAAATAACGATTGTCAATTCAATAAATAAGAATGAAGAAATAACTTCAATTAAAACAAAACATCACATTCAATTGGTTACAATTGTATTAATTATGTCTGGCAAATAGAAATACAAATACGATTAGATCATCGAAAAATATTTGAAAGAGACAGAATTGGGAAGAAAGTTTTAAATACAATTTGAACAAGTACGTAACACACACTTCCCACACCAAAAAAGTCTCTAATTTATATAAAAATAAAATAATAAATTTTCGTTTTATTTACAAATAATTAATTTGAATAATATGTTTTATAAATTTCAAACCTTTGAAAAGTATACAAATTTCAGATTGTGTTTCAAATTTAGTAACAAATTATAATAATACAATCAACGTTTCAATTGTAATATACAATATATATATATATTATTTATTATTTGTGGATAGACCCAGAGAATCACGCAGAGCTTTAAAGAGAAATGATTAATTATTGAATTACTCTAGGTCCAAACTCGGGAGTCTTCAGTGTGGTAGACTGTCGTGCTAACCACTAAACCTCTGAAGAGTCTTATAGATATATTTGTCGATTTAAAAGATATTATTACATTGTGTTATAGTTCAGATAAAATAACGGAAGAGATAAACAACCAATAACGCCCAATCATTAATTTCCTCTCTTCTCCCATCTCTGAGAAAAAAAATCAATTTCCTGTTGCAATAATAAATCATAATACTAATAATAGTTAATGTATATTAATAACCAATCTAATGAATTTTAATTACCATTAATTAATTTGTGAAGATGTGATATTTTTTAATTTAAATTATATGTAATATATACTTTAATAAATTAAATATAAACAATATATTAAAAAATAGATATAATGTAGGATCAAATTACTATAGTCAAGGTCTCAATTGTGATTGATCAATCCGACTAAGTTCCGCATTTTCTATTGTTTGTTATTATATTATTACTTAGGTGAACGGATACAAAACAATTTATTTTATCTATTCAAACGGTACGTGAATATTATAACTAAAAATACTCACAAATTTTTATAAATATTTCAATGTTGGTACTTTAAACCTTATTATGTGTATTTTATATTTATTTATTTAACACTATAGAATTTATTTTAATTGTAAAAACAAACTGTGCAAATTCCTTAAGATATTATAGTATTTCTGAATATGTTTTATGCAATATAATAATAATAATATATAGTATATAGAGTAGACCAGGTGTAGTCAACACAAATGACCTCACCATAAAATTTATTATTGCGGGTTGCTGGATTAGATAATTTTACTGATTTTTGGGAAACCTAAGTATAGTATCTGTTTGATTTCTAGAATTTTTATAATATCATTTTATTATCATACAATTTAAGTTGTCATTATTTGTCTGTTAAAATATGTTATACTATCAATTGATTAATCGATCATTATTAAAAAGAGTATCAATACCACTTGGATAATTTGTCTTCCATATACATATTCAAGAAAATGTTTCATTTGAGAAGACAAATAAAATGCCCAGTGGGATCAGAGACAAAAAAAACGACAACGACATTAATTAGAAAAGAAATCCTCCACTCTAATGAGGTCTTTTCTCATTGTTTGTGAGTGAATCAAAGAGCAATTGGAGAGAGATTAATCGTCTTTGCTTTTTAATTTCCTCCCAATACCATCATCTCTATACAGAAATCAAATAGCAGGGGGAGTTGGACAAAGGAGGTACTCTTCCAAAGTTGACAAACAAGACAAAGAAGAATAGGATAAGAACAAATACTTCTGTCTGTTTGTGATAGGGACCAATTTAAAAGGGATAGAGAACAAGAAGCTTTTTAAAGAATTCTCTCTTTCTTTTCTTTCCTAAAGGTATATATATATATATATATATTAGTCAAACTTTGTTTGTTTATTTTTTTTGCGTTTTAATTTACACACCAAACATGGTAATGTTAAGATGCCGAAACATCTCTACATAAAAATTCACCATGAATTAAATATGATGGATAAGGGGTATGCATAGGCTATAAATAATACATTATATATATACTTGTAAAAATACATCACCACTAACAACCAATTTTTTGAAAATATGCAAAATATTCCTATATGTGAATTGTCATAATATGTTTAAAAATTTAAAATATTTAGATTTTATGAATATATAATTTCCATAAAGCATTATAGTATAAATGAATTCTTAAGAATTTTAGCCAAAGTAAATTTCACAAAATTTTTAATATTGAAATGACTTGGAGCGGTATAAATATAATAAAGAGTGTTAATGTGAAAAAAATCTAATAGATCTTCACCAGAAAAAATAGTAATTTTTTTAAAAAATTATTTCTTAAAAAATCTCTTTGACAATAATTAAAGTATTCAAAGAGTCGCTCACGATTTGGTCGAATTATTTTGTCAAACTGACGGTGGGGAGCATTGCATGTTTTTAAGGCGTAAGACATTTCGGGGCATTAATAGTTAAGCTACCCGTATAATTGTCACGACAAAAATAACCGGGTTGCCTATTAATCTTGACGCTATCGTCATTAAGAAGGGATGCAGACTCAAGGATCAAAACACTTTCCCCCTTCAAATGCAGTCCATTATAGGAAGAAAAGACAGAACCTACAATATACAAGGGGCGAACAGGATTAATGGATTGACAAGCCGTTCGACAAAATTACAATAAAAGCAACCCTAGAAAAAGGCATTAGAATAATGTTCCAACTGATTTCCTTTCATCTATTAAAAAAAATCGTTAAATATTTATAAAAGCAGAATAGAATAATAATAAATAAATATGTAATAATTGATAGAGAATATCACATCTTCTATTTCTTGTAGATTTATTATTTTTACCGACCGACGATAGTAAGGGAGGTTGTTTCACACCAAATTTCACATGTGGAGATTTTTACATATCTCCACGAATCATCATGCATTTTGTTAACAGAAAAAGTATTTTAGCATGTCTGTCAGTCTGTCCGTATAGATGTGTACAGCTTGAACGGCACAACGAATTTTGATAAAATTTGGTATATTTACTTAATGCATCAGTATGATGAATTGATCAACTTTTGATGTACATATATCCGGAAACCGAAAGTGGTAGTATTACCGATCGACAAAGGGTCCCAAATTTCACATGAGGAGATTTTTTACATATCTCCACGAATCATACACTTTGTATTGATTTATCCTCGGGAAAATCATCTTCATTAGTTTTTTCTTAATTTAAAATTATATGACGTCACCCAGCCCTTCATGGCGTCACAGCCATCGCCTCCTTATATATTATAAATAAAATAAAATTAAAAATATTTATGTTATATACATATCTGTTTTTTATTGCATTGTTATTTGAAATTGTTTCTGTAGCTGAAAATTAATTTATTTCAAACCGTCGGTCGGTTCTGTGCCTGGCCACAGGTCAACTTATTTTTTTTTATATTTATTATTATAAAATAGTATGATAATTTTGAAAGAAGGTATAAGCTACATACATCATATAAAATGAAATGAATGATTTCTCTTATGATATAATTAGAGATATATTTTAGAGGCATAAACATTAACATAAATCTTGATATATTGATATATGAGCCCAATTAGGAAATGAAAAAGAAATATATATATATATATGTAGTTGTTTTATTTTTTTCTCACTGGAAGATGTGACATTTAAATGATTGAAGATGTAATTTCTAATAAAATTGATGTTCAATATATATTTATCTATCTATAATAAAATGACACTCATTAAATGGTTAATAGGTTTTAATATTTCTTAGAATGTATTGAGAATAACGAGCTCTATATTTTATTTATTTTTTCTACCAGCAGACAGTTTATTAAGATGTGTTCAAAAGTAAATGAAATTACCTAGTATCTTGAAATTAATTTAGTGCATAATCATAGTGCAAAAATATAACTCATATTTTATTAGCGTGTTCAGTAGTTCAGATGAAAATAATTTATTGTGTAGATTAATTAGCATATTTTTTAAAATTTTAAATTACTATTGGAGGTCTTTTAAACGATATTTTTAAAGTTATGTAATATCTTATTTATGAAAAAAATAAAAGAAGGGTGTATTTTTTTGTTTTTTCGCCTGTTCTACCTCAATATGATGTCAAGTTCTCAAGGTAAGAGTTTATGTCTAGAGGACGTTGTCAATGTCATTTATAGAAGTCATGCTTCTGAATCAAATCTAGAGTATTTGAATCATTCATTGTCAAAAGGTTATTTCCCAAATTAAAAAAACGAGAGCATTTTTTTTGTTATTTAAAAATAAGTAATAAGAAAAATTTAAATAAGTATGACTATAACAAGTTTTATATTTAAGAATGCCGAGATGTAGATTCGGGATATTTTAACTATAATTAAGTTTTCGTTAATCACCAACCTTGATAAAATTAGAAAACTAGATATAAGATTTAAAAATTTAAATTCTTCGTGAGATAGTTACAATAGTAGTACAATTTTTTTTTAAAAAAGACTGCTTATAAATTGGCAAATTGAAGAATATTTTCTAATGAACCACATAAGATTTGATTGAATTAATTGTGTTATGAAAAAGTAATACCAATTTTATTAAATTTTTAGTGCTAATAAACAATAATAATTGACTATTCTGTTAGAACAGATAATATCTTCTCTACCTTTAACTAGATAGCCTTTGAAACTATAATATTTTATGAGGAGAGATAAATTTCAATTTCATTCTTCCACCTACGAGGTGTGAAACTTTCGGTCCCTCAACAATTAATTAAATTATTATTGTGCTATAAAAGTTTAAAATTTAATTATATATGTAAAGTCTTTTTTTAAATAATAATTTAATTATTACACAAAAAGTGGATAATTGATAAATTTATAAGTATGTAAAAAATAGTAGTAAAATATATTCTTAATTTGTTGATTTTATTTAATTTTTGAGAAAATAATTAAAATTAAATTAAAGTATAAAATGTATCGCTTTATATTAATATAATATTGATATACGAAATAAATATAATAAAAATTATTAAAAATAAATAAATAAATAAATAAAATAGTAATTTTTTAGGAGTGTCATTTATGCGTATCTTCCGAGTTAATCAAAATTCCTTTAACATTTAAACCAGCTCAAGGAGAGACAATCAACCGGAAAAATAATCAAATGTAAATTCCACAACTGGTATGTTTTTCCTTTAAATATCAATTAGACTAATTATAAAACTATTTCAATTGGAAAATTGGAAACCAAGAATTTGGTTAATGAAGTGAGGGCAGCGCATTGGTCCATCGTATGGCCGGCTGAAGGTCATCGCCTTGAGTCAAGCTTTGCAAATTTTTTTTCTATAGAAAATAAAATTTTTATATTTTTTTTTATATCCTACTACGCCATCAAATACCTGAAAAAGGTAGAAATAACAATTTTCTTTTTATACTCTATGAGTACAAATAATGACCAGTTGACTATACTAAAATAAACATGAAATTTCATTTGTTATTTTGATAATCTACTTTGTTTTAGGATTTTATCTATTTAATTAAATGTAAATATTTGTAATAATTATATAAAACTTCATGAAGTTGGGTGTTGAATAAAGTTTTGTATGATTATAAAAGTTTTATTTTTTTACCGACCAACGATAGGAAGGGAAGGTATTGTTTTCACACCAAATTTCACATGTGGGTATTTTTACATATCTCCACGAATCATGCATTTTGTTAACAGAAAAAAGTATTTTTAGCATGATGTCTGTCTGTCCGCCTGTCTGTCCATTTTGTGTCCGTATAGACGTGTACAGCTTGAACGGCTCAACGGATTTTGATAAAATTTGGTATATTTACTTAATGCATCAGTAGCATGAATTCATTAACTTTTGGTGTATATCCGGAAACCGGAAGTGGTACTTCACAAAGTATTAATTTTATATTCATTGTCGGAAAATTTTTCACTTAAAATATAGTAAGAATTAATATTTGAGTAATTAAACTAAAAATAAAATCTAAGATAATATAATTTAGTGATTTTAATTCAAGTTTTAAAAATATTTTTTTTATATTTTATATATATACCAATATACCAATAATGTTATTTGGAAATTAATTTATTTCAAATTATCGGTCGATTCTGTGCCTGGAACATTAGAAGTTCATATTTTTTTTTGCCAACATTAATCTACAATGAATATTAAAAACAAGAGCAAGTTTAAAGTTGAACAAGTACAGAAATTTATAATTTAAGAATTTTTATTTTTAATTAATGGAATGTGAATTAATTTCAATTATATCCTTTGAACATATTTACGAGAGAAACATTAGAAGTACTATTGATTAAAAGATATAGTGTTTGCAATATATTATCACTAACCACAACTATATATGTGATATATATATATATAGAAAATTATAATAGAGACAAAGTTAATTGAATGTAAACATTGCTCAACACAGTTGGTAATTACATTGTATGTATTTGATGTAGTTAGTAAGGAAGATGGTGAATGTGTTCTACGCATTGAATAATTTTTAAATTTTATTTTGCTTAAGAAATAAACATGAATTGAACTATGTATTTGCTTTTATTGTTTGTTTTTTTTTTAATTGAAGGTTTAGTTTTGGGTGGCCGATTGATGGATAGGTACCGCCCTGGGTTCCTCCGTCATCAGTCTGTCAATGGAAATGCAATCTCTTTCAGCATTGCCGAGACGACAAGATGCCGAGTGAGGTTAGCGGTGCTTTTGTTGGTGAGTGGCTTACTCATCTTGCACGGAGGCTCTAGCTTTGTCGCAGAGGCCGCGTGACTAGAGGTAAACGACCTCCGGAGGACGAGCAACCACAGACATCCAACACAAGACAGGTATACAAAGATGGATCGACTCGGCGCCCGGACCACTCGCCATAATTAAGATTACCTTTCTGATTGACACTCGCCTCCTGATAAATCCTCACCGATAAGCATGCATAGACCCTTCGCGTTTGTTAAAATAAACCGAATACTATTTGTAAAAAAATATAATTAACTTCTTTTACTGGACGAGGAAGATTCAATCGACTCTCGTATTGTGGGTTTAAGAGATTCCTCTTATTAATTTTCTTTTATAGGCCCAAGCCACATGTTTATATATATATATTCATCGAGAAATAAATGAGTTAACCTTTCTCTTTGACATAAACTAGAACCATTTAAAATATATGATTTATACCAAAAAAAAAAAAAAAATAGGATAAAATATAATGAAATAGACCGGTGAACATAAAATGCATTTTATGTCTTTCCTCTCTTAGTAGATTTCTACTAATACCATGAAAAATAATTTTAAAATGTGTCATATAAGTCAATGAACTTATTTTATATGTTAAAAATATAATATAATTTTTAATAATAAGAGTAAATTTTTATTATTTATATCTGATTATAAGTATATTGAAATTTTCAAGTCCAGTGTTAATTAAATTGAATTTTTCATGTTTGTTTGTGGATACTGAATGTTACTGTTACTCAAATGTTTTGAAATGCTCATCATGATCATTGTTTGAAAAGTGACAGCCCATCAAAAAAAAAACCTTCAAACATTCTTTATAATTTGTCTATCATTTCTTTAACATTCCAAAGAAGCAATCAATCATATAGATAACTTAATAAAAGTAGTATTTTTTTTTATTTGTTCTATCCCCAGTTCGTATACCTCTTCTTTTTTCTTTGTATCAGGGTTCATTGCATTGCAGTGAAGAAACAAAGAATGGATTGAAAACAAAATTTCGGGGTTTAAAAATAATCTTAAACAAGTTTTATTATAAGTAATTGAATAATGATGAGTAAAATTAAGTAATAATATAACACATTAATATAATAAAAATTAATAAGATACATTAAAAAATTCAAGTCTATGCATCATTTGTTATATTTAGAAACTTAAATAGAACATCAGATAATCTAAATAGAATCATAAGTAAAACATAATACCAATATAATCATTTATTTTTGTAATGTGCTCTCATTTTATTAAACAAATGAAATTTTTAAGAAAAATAACCTTTAAACTTAAAGATTTCTTAAAATTTTAAATCAAATTATTTTTTTAAAGAGGTAGGGAGGATTTTTTTGGAATCAAATTTTTTATTTATTATTTATAGAAATAATAATAACTAAAATAGACTAGATAGACGTAAAACCACTTCCTACAAATATAATTTATTACTTAAAATATTATGATGTTTAGTTAAATTAAAACTTTAATCAAGAACTTAAAAATGAGAATTTCTAAAAATATAATTCTGGATTTTTATTTAGCGATATCTTGACAAGTGGTCTCCAGAGAAAAATGATTGTTTCTCTCAAGTAAGCCATGTGCCATGTGCCTGTTTGACCCTTGTTTCAGTTTCAGGAGTGTTGAAGTGAAGTGGAACACAACGTCCAAAGAAGATAGAAGATGGAAACACGCGTGACTCACGACTCGCGTGACTATTCAAGCATGGCATGCATTCTGCTCAAGTACGATGACACCACTTGGCTGCGATTTTGATGAAACACATGTTTTTTTTAACATTGACTTTGTGCGTTGACACTTCTCCGAGTGGTGTCCTCCTTTGCTTGTCGTGAGCTGAACAACAACAGCAACAGCAACCTGACAGATAGTGGTGTTTGTTTTGATGACTAGTGTCATTGAAATACGTCGAAATTGATAGAAATAATCCTCTTAATTAATGTCAATGGTCATTGGTAATTAATATCTCGAGTTTAGTGCCAGAATTTGAATGACGCTTCTAATTAATTCCGTGTTTACGTTTATGAATGGAAAAGTGATGTCAACTAATAAAAGAAAGAAATCGAATGACAGGAAATTTTTTGATTTTAATTGGTCACCCAACCGAATACTTAACTGTTTCTTGATTTTCAACAAAACGCAAGACAAATTTGAATTTCATTAAATTTTTGATTTTAAACTTAACTAAATACACATTTGATAAATAGCCACCCCCCTCAAAATAAATAAATAAATAAATAAATTCATCAATGATCTAATGAAATTTGTTAGATCTATATCAAATTATTTTTAATATAGTATTATAACGTTGCTATTATTGATAGAAAATGAACAAAGATTGGCATGAATGTTGTAGTATGAAATTTTGTTGAATTTTCATAAATTTCTTTAAGGAGACAAGAATTTATTTTCAAGAATGAAGCAATTATCAAGATAAAGAGATTAGGTGGCACTTAAAGTCTTAAGTGGAGTTGCTAACCCCTTTAATGGAGACTTCTTCCTATTCTAAAGAGGATTGGATCCCAGTAAGTGAAGTCAAAAAGAGATAGAGATATGGAGGAGATAACACAACACAAAAACCTCCTTAAAACTTTCATTTTCATTTCAAATACTAAATTGTGCAGTTGAAAAGCATTTCAATTTTCACAGAATTAAAAGTCAAAAAAGCAATCATAATTTATTATAAAACCTATAAAACGAAATATTCGTGTTGAAGATTTTAAAATAGAAATGGCAGTGGGAAATAGAAATGAAAAAGAATTTCACCTTGGAAGTAACCGGATATCACAAAAGAGGTAAGTTAAACAGACATTTCTCATCAAAGTCAAGTTTTAAAAAAAACACTTTATAAATAAATAAATTCCAATACATTCGAATTCAATTATTGTTTATTTTAATTGAAATATAATTATGATATTTAATTTAAATATTTTGTTAATTTTTTTTCAAATGTAATTGGTTTTAAATTTTCCACTTTTGCAGGTACATGGTGGGCGTTTTGAAATTAAAAAAAAGAGGAAATAAACATGTAAAAAAGGAAAAAAAATATGTATTTCTAACAGGCCATTAATATGTCCGTAGATTAAAGAGAATTTTTTTTTTTGCAAAATTTATTTTATTTTTTAATTTAATTACCTTCGCTTGTGACACACTGATAATAGCGCTCTTTCATTTTTCCGATTACTATTTTTTAGTACGATTTGTCTTTTGCCTTAAAATAGGCCTTAGTTTCAGCGATTTTTAAAGCGGGACTAAACTTCTTTTCTGTGAGTATTGCCTAGAGATTTGCAAACAGATAATAGTCACTGGTGCCAGATCTGGTGGGTACAATGGATGAAGAACAAATTCATAGCCATATTTATACTTTTCATTTTTTTGAAAATATTAAAAGTGGCTTCACGAATCTTGCAAACTAATCGTCTGATCGATGTCAAATTTTGTCAAATTTAAATTCGAGAGTTTTGATCACACATTTGTAATATCTTATTATGTATTTTTATATTTAAATTTAAATATATATATATATATACAGGTAGATATGTTTTAGAAATTTTATCTACAAAAGAGACTATTAACTTCTACTTTCTCCCTACCAGTTTTAAAAAATGGTCACTTGAAGGATCTAGACTAAAGATGAATGATCCTTATTAATTAAGACATGGACTCATGAGCGCAGAATTGGACTACGTTGATATATATTGAATCTGGAATTGTTTATTGAAACGGAGATAAACACATTTTATTGATTCATAAATTTAAATATTTAAACTTTTATTTAATTTAATATATCATAGTCATTTAAAACTACAAATTATTATATTGTGATACTTAACTGTGTTGTGTTTTTATTAAAGCAATTTTAACTACATGTTGTAAATATATATATCATCAAAAGTGTAATTCATTTACTTATCTTTAAATCAGCTTCCCATATTAGATATATAACGATAAATAATATATAAAATATAACATTACTCTAATTATATTAATATAATATATATTAACATAATAATATAATTTATATAATATATAATTAATATAATATAAATATATTATAATAATAAATTTAAAATAT
Organism: Labia minor; assembly: GCA_963082975.1. Lineage (NCBI taxonomy): Eukaryota > Metazoa > Arthropoda > Insecta > Dermaptera > Spongiphoridae > Labia > Labia minor. Next base: position 26,183,703 of record OY720347.1, on the reverse strand, counting down.
GGCTGAATTTTATATTATTAATTATAAAATTTTATGATTATTTTAAGTCTATAGGCTATTAAAAGAAAAATACTTTATATAAAAAAAAACTTTTTTAAAAAACCACGTTTTTAACGCACTAAAAAGAAGAAAATAATTTTTCTGAAACCCCATAGGTACTGACATTACAAACAAGAGATATGATTTGAAGAAAATTTTCTATAACGTAAAACGTGGGGCGCAAATAATAATAAATTTTTTAAATGCAATATAATTTTTTTGATTAATTTATTTCAATATCCATGGATTTATATTTTAAGTTTTATATTTTTTACCAGACTTTTGTAAAAGGGAATATTATTAGTAATCCAACAGAATACTTTTATTAATGTAAATTTTTTTTGGAAAATTAATTCCTTAATATTAAATAAACATCTTCAATTTACACTTTAGAAATTTTATTAACATAAATATTAAATATTTGCTAGAAGTTTTGCAGTAGCAAAATTTAGTTTTAGATTTCTTCAAGTTAAATTTCTTATATTATTAGGTCGAGTCATAAATAACTTCCGCCTAAGTAGTGTGCTTCTTTTGGTATTGTTTGTACACAATGAGATTCCCCTTGATAAGGGATTTTTGTTTTCGCTTAACAAGTATAAACTGGTCAGTCTCTAGACAACCTCGTTTCGGTGCGCACGTAAATATTTTTTTATTTATACCTTTAAAATGGATAATCAAAAAATACACTTTCGACATGTGATGCTTTGGGAATTTAAACAAGGCAATAGTGCTACAGCTACGGCTCGAAAACTTTGCAGTGTATATGGTGAAGGAGTGATAACTGATCGGGCAGTAAGAAATTGGTTTGTAAAATTCCGTTCTGGAGACATGACCTTAAAAGACGAGCCAAGGATGGGTCGTCCTTCTGACTTTGTTGACGATGTTTTGAAGTCAGTTTTGGAAGAAAATCCACGCCAGTCAACTAGAGAGTTATCACAGAAGCTCAATACATCCCAATCAACTGTTAGAATACATTTTAGATTAATTTTTATTTGTTTTTGTGTTATCGAAAAATAAATGTATGAATAAAAAACGGAAGTTATTTATGACTCGACCTAATATTTACCAGAATATTGTTAGGATGTCATTTTTTATCAGAATTTTTTAAAAGTGAATATTATTAGTAATCTAAAGGTAATCTTTTCATAAATTAAATTTACCTCTTTTAAAAATTTCGATAAGTTATAAGCTTTACTTTTTGAAGCTAATTAAAATATGAATTCATTTATCCTATTAATTTGTACCTAATAACATTTATTTATACATTTTTATACGATACAGAATATTTTAGCCATAGTTGCGCCCCACGTTTTACGTTATAGAAAATTTTCTTCAAATCATATCTCTTGTTTGTAATGTCAGTACCTATGGGGTTTCAGAAAAATTATTTTCTTCTTTTTAGTGCGTTAAAAACGTGGTTTTTTAAAAAAGTTTTTTTTTTATATAAAGTATTATTTTCTACTTTTTAGTCTTCATATATTGCAATCGATTTCACTTGACCTATACTACTTTTAAGTTTTTTGATTGACTTTAATAGTCATGAAATACTATTATCCTGAAAGTAATAAATTTAAATTGAATTATAAAGAGAAATTTTTAAATTTGTCATATTTTAATTCTTTATTGCCTAAAACTCATCATAAATTTAAATTTTGTTTTCTAAATTACAGTACAAAACATTAATATACCTTCTTTCAAATTTATTTACATTATACATATTATATTATTCTTTTAACGGGTTTTTAACGGTTTTTTTCAAATTTGAATATTTACACTTTTTGTTTTGATTTTCCCATACAAAATTATATTCATTAATTATGCTCTAATTAAACACTTGCAAGCTACGAATGTGTTATTTTATTGTATTGTCATCCAGAATACATTACTCTGAAAAGTTTCAGAGCGATTGGATGACTGGAAGTGGTCGAAATTTCGATTGCAAGATTTGACCCGAACAGATAAATAAACAAACAAACAAACAAGAAAGCAAGCTAAGAAAAACGTGGTAAAATACACTCAGTTAGCAAGAGTGCTAATGATGACTTGGTGAGATGCAGAGAGCAAATGATAGCTGAAGGAAATTGAGGGTGGCGTTTAAGTCGAAAAAAGGTGTGTCGAAACAGGCAACCAATCAGAAGACCCGTTAAGTAAAAATAAGAAGAGGGGAGTTTGAACCTTTTTTCTACCTCCCTATTATATTTTTTCAATATTTTGATTTTATTAATTTTGTATCTCTCTTTGTAAAGACGAAATTATAACTTTAAAATGATTTTAAATGTAATCAATCAAAAGTCAGAAATTATAATTTAAAAAAATCAAAATTCTTCATAAAAAAAAAATGGCTTTTTATTTTTTCTAATACATTTACCGTGTATATAATATATAGAGATTCTTTATTTCATTAGATTGAATATTATTTATTAGTAATTCATTTAATAAATATCTAATCGTTATTTGAAATTTATTTAATTATTATTTTAGAATTTATGATGCTTAATCCAAATTTAATTCGCAGCATGGAACATACGATCAGGACTGTCATTTAGTTGGAGGGGAGCGACCTGAACATTTTTTCAAACTTCTTATTTAAACGGATTTTAATATTTTGATTATTATTATTAATTAATGTATTATATTTGCATCCCGCCTCGTTTTTGTATTAGATATTGTATCAATATTTTTTATATTTAAAATATTTTAAAATTTTTTAATTAATTTCGAAAGAAAATTAAAAATATATTTATACAATTTTTGCTAGTATAATAAAATAAGATCTAATGAAATATATTTATTTTTATCGTCAATTCACAATGTGTCATTTATTATATTATTAATTTGTGAAATGATTACAAATTTTATGTAAAATCCATTCTCTATTCGTTTAGATCAAAAATAATATATTTAATATTTAATATATTGAATATATTTAATACATACTAGAATCAACTCTTGAATATTTTTTTAAACAAGCGGACTATGGACATCTGTATTATTTATTTTTAATGTTTTGACAAAGTCCCTTTTGTTGTTTTCTTCTTTTGTATTATGTATTGAGAAAGGTAAGTTTTGGAAAGGGCCTTTTGTTGTATTATTATTGTTTCTCCTTTTTAAGTTAACAAAATACAAATATTCATTAATTATGCTCTAATTAAACACTTGCAAGCTACGAATGTGTTATTTTATTGTATTGTCATCCAGAATACATAACTCTGAAAAGTTTCAGAGCGATTGGATGACTGGAAGTGGTCGAAATTTCGATTGCAAGATTTGACGCGAACAGATAAATAAACAAGAAAGCAAGCTAAGAAAAACGTGGTAAAAAACGTGGTAAAATACATTTTGGTTGTACTCTAATAATTTATAAGAGCAATTAATATATGCGATTAGACTACTTCGAAGTGTATATTTTAAATCAATTTATTTATAAATTTGTTTTTCTTTTTTAGTGATTATCTTTGTGATTTTATTCATGGCATCAAAAAAAAAATAATAAAATTAAATATTCTAAATATTAATTTTGTTTCACCAAGCGATGTCATAATATTTCAAAATGATTCTAATTACCATCTAATTAGTTCATTGGATGAATGACTGACTGACTGGATGATGTCAAGGGAACGTTCCAAACCATATTCACACAGATGAATATTTTTAAATCGAGCATCGAAAAAATATTAATAAAATTAATATTTCAAGGAATATTCTAAAAGCTTCAACGGTAAATGTCATTTTCACCACCCGGATTTGAAAATGCGACCCTGAATTCTATAAATAACATCGCTACCAATTAAGAAGGTCTCGCAGCTTGTGAAATTGTAGTGAACCAGTTTTACGCTACATAAGGAATGTGTCTAATGATATAATAGAGGAATAATCACACGAGCCCTAAACAAATAGAAGATGATGGTTGCGTGCAAAAACATAATGAAACAGACTCCGCCCACGCATTTGTGACAAATATCAACATAACATAACATAGAGACCTAGATCCCAGACTCCATGTCATTTGTGAATGAGACCTTCACATTCCAAAAAATAAGACAAAAAAAAAACAAACAAAAATTAATAAAAAAGAAATAAACAAATAAATTAATGATAAATTTAAAATTATTATTAATATTATTTTAAGTAAAAAAATAAGCTGGAGTGTCTCCACTCGACTATCTCACAATTTGCATTGGATTAAATAAAAAAAAAAATTCTCCGACTTTGTACATCCTACGCAAGGACAACGCCTATCAAGCCGGTTATATAAATGAGGTGTCCTATGATCAGTAGAACGGGTCCTCTCAACCTTTAGCTTGATTTTCTTGATCGGAGGCGCTATCAAGTAGGTTTTCCCCAATGTTGTTCCCGGTGGCTGGGTTGACTCCGTCCCATAGACCCCAGCTAGGGAAATTCCCTTGCCAGGCCCGGGACTTGAACCCGAGAATGTGAGGCAGGTTGACTACACACACCCAATGGCGCCTTCATTGGATTAAATAACATATTATATTAATTAAATTAATAAATTATAAATTAAAATTAATAACTAATATTTATTAATGTTTGGTTCTTTATTGATGGCACCAAGTCACGTGCTGGCGCGTGATTGCCAGTCAACGTGTAAAAAAATTAATTCTGGTACTTTCAGCGATTCAATCAAGCTGAAATTCTATTTATAGCAGTTTTATACAATTTTTAATCATGTGAAAAACTATCAAACATATATCTTTATTTTTACGGTCACTTTAGAGGGGAAAAAAATCAAAACGTTGTAGGTAATTACCCTCTTCCGATTGAGCTACATTTCTCAAAAATTGATAGAAAACTACGAATTTTGACTAATGCCCTTATACCAAATTTCATTATTCTAGCTCAAACCGTTTTTGTATAATCTTGTCTACACACACACACACACATCTCTGTCGAGATAGTAAAAATGTTATAGTAAAAACTCTTTCTCTCTCTCTCGATTTGAACTATAATATAATATATTTATTTATTAGATCATTAAACGATCAATTTAAAAAATTAGGGTCATTTTAATTCTTGTCTATTATCATAGTTCAAAATAAAAGCCAAACATCGAATATTAATTGAATAAAGATATCATGTTGGCAATCATAAAGCAATCATCTACAAGTGATTTTAATTAATTAATTTGATTTATTATGATATTAACGGTATTTTTAAATTTGTTCAATAAAACCGACGAAAGTTGTACGAAAGACTGTGACAAAAGGTTTCTCTTCTCAATCACAAAAACATAAATTTCTCTTGTAATATGAACAAACAAACAATTATGAAAATATATATTTGTATAAAGGTTATATTATAAGTACCTGTATACTTTACAAACTGGGTATATGGATATGTTTTTAGAATATTGTTTGTCTCTTCAGGAATATTAATAAATTGATTATTGGGAAAATATATACGCTCCTATCTACCAATTAATTTATATATTTAAAAATTAGAAATTTCACTAATTCAATTTATTCTAATAATATTTTGATTATTATTTTTTATTTATTAAAAAAGTTTAATTTGAATTAAGTAATTATTATAAATAATTAATAAAAATAATATTATAATTAAATAATTATTTTAAACATTTTTGGAATCTAAGTTTAGGTACATTAATGATGTGCAGTTTTAATAAATAACAAATTTAAGAAGAGATTTTCTGCAACGCGATCTACCGAAAATATCTCAGCGAATTACTACGTAGTATATTGGCGGTTTGTCGATCATTGATCTAGATATATTAATAATTATTTCTAACCCTATTTTAATCAAGTTTATTTCCTAGTAAACAGACGTAAGTAAATTTATATATGGGAATGCATTGACCTCTTTATACGATTGGACTTCGAAGAAATCTGCTAATAGATTGAAAGATACTTGTACAAAGAAAAATGATGGTAAAAAAAAAGGGAGCAAATGAGCAAGGTAAAATTAATATAGTGAGAAAAATATTTATAAATTTAAGTAAAAAAATACATATAAAAATTCTCACGGTTTAAATAATGAAAATAAATTAATAGTAATTTCTATAAATAAACAAATAAACATGAGTTTACAAAATTAATACTAGTATGACATAAAATATTTTGTTAAAAACAAAATTATGATTTAACAATTGTGATAGAATATTATTTAAGAAAAAATTAATATAATTATATCATTTTGAACAAATAACTTAAATCCGATTGCACATTTGGTAAATTATATAAAAGAAATATTAAATTATTAAAAATCATTGTTTTTTCCAGGAAGATAATTCGGTAATTGATCTGAACATCCGAGGAATCATGAATCTTAGTTTTGTAATCGAAAGAATGAGAACAAAATAAATAAAAAGTCGTGACTAAAAATAAACGAATCATAATAATCTATTTACGTTTTTTAGATAGATATTCAAAATAGGATATTGGATAGATTTGTTCGGTGACAGATAAATTTGTAATGTCATTTTGAACGTTTGAATGATTGGTACAATTTTGTGTGATTTGCACAGGATACGATTTTCAATCTCAATTTCGATCTTTCCAACAAGATTAAAATATAATATAAATTTACTAACGTCTTCTTTATTTATATGATAAAAGAGAAAGCCCTTATCTAGACTTACACCGCCATTATTTCTCATATATACTTCTAAGAAAAAATTAAAATTTAGTATCTCCGCATAGTCTAATAAATAAATAAAGTAATAAAGTAATAAATATTTTAATATACCATATATATTCGAAAATAAAACTCATATCTTTGCAATGTTCTAATTATGACTACATATTAAGATGAAATTTAAATTGTAACAAAATTATAACAAGAATTTTTCAAATACGAATTTTACAAAAGCAATAATATAATATTCTAAGACCAATGAAAAGAGTAATTATGTAAAATATATCCGCGGTTTTTGCCACTAGACAGTGCGATGCTTTTATATCAGTCCATATACTCACTCGAGTGTCTCAAACGAACATGTGCTTGAAAGGTGACATTTCATCTTACATTATTTGATGAGATATTTTTTCTAATTCGTTGCTCGTATAACAAGTTATATCTAAAGCAATAAGCTAGGTGATGTTTTTTTATTATAAAAAAGATAAAAAGGCTACAAAAATGTGTGAAGTGTAAAGTGAGAATGCTGAAGGAAGAACCCAGGTGTAGTTTGCTGGTCAGCCAATCACTGGGAAAATCGATGAAATTTTGCAACTGGTTGAGTAAGACCGGCACGCAAGCTGTCTGGAAATGGCAAAGGGGCTAAACATTAACCACTTCTTTTGAAGTTCGAGGTTTGGGTGCCACATAAATGAAAACCGCGGACAAATTATATAACCTATTATTTAGGTACATAATAGTTCAAATTATATATTATATATATATAGTCCAAATATTTTCTTTCAATTCCTTTATACTACCTTTATGTTATCATCACATAGTCCTTTTCCAAGATTACTTTATAATTGGTTTTCATATAAATACATTTCTTGCCTATATTTCTTCACCCTTTTAAATTACGTCTCCCCCATTGCATCCTTTTCGATTTTTGCGTCTATCTTTTGGGATGTATATAATGGTGTAAAAAATAAATATTTTTAATATATAAATATATATAAAAATGTAGAATTATAAACTGACGCTTAGTATTTAATAATTTTATTAAATAAATCTTTAAAATAATTAAATTTTCTATTTCGTTAATTAAAATTTGTAAAAAAAATTTTTTTATGAAGTTTGAGGAGGTGGTCCAATATAGATAATAGAAATAAAGACCAAGTTTAAAATGTTTCAAGAATTTCTCATCAAATAAAAAAATCAACAATTATGTTTTTATATGGTAATAAAGTAAATGGGGGTGGAGTAAGTTATTTGTTCAATTCTGATGAATGGCGAAAAAAGGGTGTTAATAATAATAAATGGATGGAGGTGTTTGTTCCATTTGAATCAAGAATGCCATTTGAAGGCTGCACAATCGAGAACATTATGAAGAGAGGCTGAGAGCCGTGACCCCAACGACCTCGAAACCGTATTTGAGCACATAGATTGAAAAGTAAATACTACTAGTCCAGAAATGGAGTGGACTCGAGTTCGATGAGCCGTCGTGGATGTTGATGCTATTCAAATCCAATTGAAGCTATTCAGGACATCAAAACAAAATATGTTAACCAATACTTGCATGCGTGCAATAAATGAGAGAGGACGGAGACAGAGAGGGAAAGGAATCCCTTGATTGAAATGCCATATTTTCATGCAATTTAAAAATTATCTAAAAAATAATGATTTCATCTAATTTTAATGAAATTTTTGAAATCGTTTCTTCTTTAAAAATTTAATTTGAATACAAGCAATGAATTTCAATTTTGTCTGAAATGAGTAAAGATGGACGGTAGTTATTATAATATATTGTAATATATATATATATATAGTAAGTCAATTTGTTTATTAAATAGATATAATTTTTCAATTTTTGATATATTATGTATGAAGGGTAAAGTATACAGTCGTTGGCCCCGAGGCCCCCCCCCCCTATCACTAAAACACAAATAATAAGAGATTTTTATTTTAAAAATTGCGCTTTTAACTATGGTTATGTTATCGTTTGTTGTATGGTTGTATAATCACTATAGAATACCTATGCCAATAACTATAACAGGGGGGGCCAATAACTATATTTATTAGGATTTTTTCGTGCTTATTGAAAATGTCATGAGAAAATGATTTTTTTTATTCATCAAAATGCTCATAGTATCTATGTTCCGCAAACCTAATTTGACACAGATTGTTCTACAATTTGTCCAGATATGCATTAAAGACTGCTAGGGATTGCTTAGGGGGCCAACGACTGTATGCTTTATCCTATATACCAATATATATATATATACTAATAAAGTCTCTGTGTTGATACTGTTTTTAACAAAAGATCCTATTCTATAAATAATTATGAAAAATAAAATAAAATTTGAATATATAGTTTTTAGTTTAAACATTTTGAACGAGTAAAATACATAAAAATTTATTTTGCAAAAAAAAAATTTATTTTAAAACAAAAATTCTTTTGTAAACTAGAATTTCTTTCTTTCTACCTGTCAGACATAAATTTTCAAATTGGGTTTAAAATAACACGTTTCAAAGGAATGTTCAATCCTTTATTTGAAAATGATAACAATATTCACTCTCCCTTCGTGATTCCCCGTTCAACACTTTTCCCCACCCTTTGACACCCCTCAGCTCACATAATCAAAATCCAATCATGCTATTATCTACTCCATTTCGCGGCCTTCTATTGCTTTGGCCTATTGATATATTTATCACAGCACTAATTAAATAACAATCTTCGAAATTTATAATGATAAAATGAAATGAATGCAATTATCAATTGTTATTTTCAAAATTTATGTTTTTAAAGAATAAAATAAAGAGAAAGGGACTGAATAAATACAGGAAGTAATGGAATTGATTCAGTTAATACAACCGCAATTTCATAAATTTTATATTTTATATAAAATAAAATAAATTAAATAATATATAATATTTAGTCATAATATCGATTTTTTTTATTTTAATTGATTCTTGGTTTCTAAACCTAATTTAGATAACTAGTATGCATATGTATTTAAGATCTAATAAAATTAAATATTAAATATTATATTATACTTTAGGTATACTTTCTCCAGATATAGTTAGAATTATAATATCGAGAAGGCTACGGTGAGCAGGACACGTGGCTAGAATGGGAGAAGAAAGAATGGCAAAAAATATATTGGTAGGGAGACCGAGTGGGAAACGTCCACTTGGAAGAACAAGGACACGGTGGGTGGATAATGTGTGAGAGAGATGGGAGAGGATACTGGAAGGTTGTGGCTCAGAATAGGAATACTTGGAGGGTGTGGTTGCTGCGGCCAAGAACTTTCGAGTTCCGTAGAGCCCCAGAGATAGATAGATAGATTATACTTTTTTGTAAACTTGATGTAGAAAGGACCCTCATCTTCAAGTCCAATAACTCATCATTAAAGCTGATATACGCTTTCTTCATTTCAGTATTATTAAAATGAATTAGTAAAAAAATAATTGTTTTCGATCAAAGCTAAAAATTTAAAGAAAAAGTATTTATGCTAAAGAGATAAACCACCGATGGTCCGAACTATAACTTCCCCTTTTTTACACTTCATTGGTAACCCTGTGGATGCCGTTAAGTTACTACTTGAACACACAACTGTGATTAATTTTTTGAAAAAATTATTTTTTAAATTAGATGCTAATGTTGTTTTATTAGGTTATTTATATTAATATATACAATGCAATATAATTTCTTGTTTGTTTCCAATGATATTAACTCGTTGTTACTTAAAATTAATAGTAATTTTATTTCTTTTTTTTTTGTGATTTAAATAAAAAAATATTGTCCTAGAAAGAAATATAATTGAATATAAAATTGAATTACATAAATGGTCAGCATAATTTATCGTGTCATAAAACAGCTGGTTGTAATCTCCTTCCCCCATATGGCGTCCCAAATTTTTATTCTTATTCTTTATTATATTCTGATGCATCATTTAACTACATATTCTATTTTTCATTAATAAATAAAAAGATATATAAGATTTATTCTAGGATTTGAAAAATGGACATTTGATTGATGTGCATATATATTTTTGAAATATATTATTGTTGAAATCTTCAAATACATACATACATATCTTCAAATACATTTACTTTAAAATGTATAGAAATAATATTTTAATAATTTTTATTGTATTAATGATATTAGTATTTATGGTATTCATTCAGAATAGGTATTTGGATTGTAAGTTGTGAGAATTTTTGTGAAAAGACTTAAGGGGTATATGTAATTTCATATTATATTACTAATGTAATGAAAATTAAGGGTCTAATATTTTTATTTTTTTCTCAGAATTTTTCCATGGCTCAAAACTTTGGGTTAAGACGACGCATCATTTGAAGTGATATCAAAATAATTAAGAAATAAAATCAGATAACTTAAATTATTAATAATAAACTAGCTGCTCCGAGCGCCTACGGCGCTCTTCACACCTAGACGGGGGCTCCGCCCCCTGTACCCCCGAGTGATACATAGTATTTGGTTGAAAGTCTGTATGTAAAAGGTTTTCATCCATTTTGTTTCAATCAGCATAAGTAGATAAGACATGTATTTGTTTTCTTGTAAAATATATTTTAATTTAATCAGTAAATTAATTATATATTATTATTGTACATGTTATATTTATCTAACTCTGTGTCTCTACAGTTTTCGAAAGTTCTTAGCCGCAGCATCCACATTTCTCTAAGCGTCCCTATCCTGAGCTACGACCAAATCCTACCCTGTCCCATCTCTCCCATGTCCCTTCCTTCATTGACCACCCACCTTGGTCCTTGGTCTTCCACCGGATGTTTCCCAATCGGTTTCTCCCAATTTCTAGTTTCTCCAATTCCAACCACGTCCCCTTCCCATCCCAGCCTTCTCGATTTTATAACCTTAACTATATCTGGACAATATTTCTCGTTATGCCATCTCCGCCATCCCCCTGTGACCTCATCTTCTTTTGGCCTATAAATGCAGCGAACAATATTAATCTCACAAATACTCTAAATCTACTCTCGTCTCCCAGAGTCATCGATAGGGTGACCAAACGTCCCGTCTTTAGGTGCTCTGTCCCAAAAAAGTCTTCGGGACACCCTACTGTTTTTTCCAATATTTAGGACATTTCGTAATTTTTTTTTCAAAATTTTGTCAATTTAGTTCTAAAAAAAAGGTATACCGTTTGTCCCGGTTTGGTGTTTTCGAAATATGGTCACCCTAGTCATCGATCAACATGAAAAATAATTGTTTTATATATTTTATTTTTGATCCTCTTTGATGAGATAAGCCCCTTTACTGCATAATAACAGGCGTTACTCAATTACATCGTCGATTTAAATTCTTCTCGAATAGTATTATCCTTCGTGATTAGAGATCTTAAGTATTTAAATATTTATACTTTTTCAAATTCTATATTTTGTATGTTAATTGTATGTAAGTCGTATCCGTAGCATAATCTTGAATTTTTTTGTTTAATTACATTTCGGTTGATTTTTCCCCAATTTCTCTAATCACATGTCTCCTCTTCCAGTCCAATTCATTTACCTATCAATGTTGCATAAGGCATTTAAATTTCTTAATTTGGTTAGAACACTCCATTTTTAAAAATTTAAATAGAGGGAGAGAGAGAGGTTCTAATTATATATATCTGTTTCTATGACAACACAAAATAGTAAACAAATTACATACATACAAACACTCTCCTTTATATATATTTCTGGAAAATGGAACACCCGCAGCTCAGCTCAGGAGTTACCTAAGATTCTAATTTCTTTTTTATTTTTCATCATTTGAGGTACCCTTCACCTCAGAAAAATTTGGTTACCTTACTCCTTGTAGTTTAGGCTCTAGAGTTTTTTGCGTACAGACGGACACTATCGTATTAAATATATAGATATGTTCCTAGGGGTATTGGAAAAGCTTTTCATTTTATTAAATTCCTCCTATCATCCCTCCATTAATACCAATTTCAAAACAGACAAAACCAAGCTACTAACTCTAAGCTCTAAGCTATAAATTTAAAACATCATATATCATATTGAAAATTCATAATAATTTAGATATTATATTCCAACGGTGGCCACATGTGCCTCTTTTTGAGTTTATTGTGGCTCAATTAAAAAATTTAAAGTTATCACAATTTAGAATTTTCATATATTAAACTGGAAAAAGGATACGTCATGACATATTTATTTACATAAAATTATTTAAAGAAAATTTAAAATTTAGTTGTTTGTGCAAGTTTTAAAAATTTTGTTGTAAAATGTATCCTATCTATCCCAACTCTGTCTACTTTATTACAATATCAACAGTAGAACTATTGCATGCGGGGCGTACGACTTATTATTAATACAATTAGGTATTTTAATCGCGCACGTATTCGTAATTTTTGCTTCTGTCACTACGAACCCCTTCCCCCCCCCCCAAAAAAAATAAGTAAAAATATTTCTGATTTGGCTTTTAAACATTTTCGATTTTTCAATATGACTCTAAGTATCATAGTGTGGCCACCGCTGTTATATTGATCAATATAATATAATTAATAATTAAATAAAATTTCAGTTAATTGGATATATAAACGATTCCATATTATTTGTCCAAGTACAAATTGTTGATGTTTTAAAAAGGATACAAATAATTAAATTAACAATTCACTCCTCTCATTATGAAATTATTTACTTCCTTTATTCTATTGTTTATTATTTAACTATTATTTTGTTGACCTAACTCTTTTGTTTTGCTATTTGTAGTAATTTTGTTTTCTCTTTTTTTTTTGAACTGATGAATGAAAAAGTTGGATTCTTTAAAGATTTGTTTATATATGTAATTGTTTTTTATGAATGCTTTGTCCAAGTGTTCACCTTCTCAACGTTTTATTATCTGTGCCGTTAATAGTCTCACACTCAAAAGGATGAAAAGAGCTCTTTATGTTTCCAGGTAGCAAATGAGCCCTTTTAGGGCCAAAAGAGAGAAAAAAAAGCGGAAAGATAATTTGATAGTTTAGACTTACCAAAGATAATGCAAGCATGTGGATCGATGTTAGGACCAGAAAATTGAACGATGGCGAGGAGAAGATCTCCTACAAGAAGACACGCTACATGGCAAGTCTGACATCGCCAATGAATGGCATGATGATGTGTGTTGGGTAATAGACAGCCCGAGCAAAGTGTAGCGGCTAGGAAAAAGACGGAGATAAAAAGTCCAATAGGGTAGAGGGTGAAACGAACGTCATCATGATCACTGGCCACAGGCTCCCTTGTTGGCACCAGGGCTGCACAGGTGAACACAGCAGCATCTCGTCCATGCGGATCTTCCAAAATGTGCTCCAAGCAATAGGAATTAGGCTGAAACAGAAAACATTTAATAATTAACATTTCAAAATGAAACATTTTTAAGATTAACAAAATTATACATGTTTCTAAAGAACTTCAAAAATAAACATCTTGAAGGATATCCGACTAACTCTTCCAATCGTATTTCCAATGTTTTGAATGGATCAAATTGCAGAGTTTCAAGTGAAAAATTGTGACTGGTAATCACTAGTAGCATATTACAAATCATTCTATGTTTAGTCACAATTAGTTTAATTAAAGGACTGAGAACTGTAGAATTTCTTCAATCCAGTTCATCAAAAGTATTGAATTCAAAATAAACTGCATTAATGTTGTTAAAGTTAGTTAGTTATTTTATTTATACAATCATGGTAGATTTAACTGATGAAAAAGGGTTACAAACTCAATCTCCCTTTTTGTCACCCAGCAATTTGATCCAATGAGAAAGATAGGGGAACATTACTAGAATTGAAAGGGTTGTGGTCTACGAACTAAGAAAGCCAGCAGATGGTGCCCATAAATAACAGAATATCACTATGGATAATTATTAATTAATAAAAATCACAATTTTAAAAAAATCAAATTAAATAAAATCTAAATAATAATATGTATAAAATGTATACATAATTTATTTAAAATCTGAATATAAAATAGAACAAAATAAAGAAATATGTAAAATTTAAATTTATTTATTTCTTAAAATAAATATTGCCAATATATTTTTATCTCTATAGCATAATCAATTAAGAGTTAGTTGACATTTCTCAATAAATTATAAGATTTATTTTCAATTTGAGTGCTAGTTTTTTGCTTGTGATTTATGTTTATTATTCAATTTTCAGTATTTCTAGATGATATTTTTCGATATAAAAATAAATTGGACAGAATTGCTTCGAATGTTGACAAACAAAAGCAAACGCGATGATTGAGATCAAAAGAGAGGAGAGGATCTGAAATTTGTTTACAGAGAAAATTTTACCATCTTAGTTACTATAATAAATTTGATAGAAATCTTCTTCGTTGTCGATAACTTCCTAGCGGAAGTGTCGTGGCCCTAATAACTCCACAGGAGTCATAGGGTGTTCATGGGAAAATTTGACCGAAGTGGTTTCCCCTTGCCTTCTTCGGTGGGGCAGCCGATGTTAAATTGAATTAGATTTTTATATTTATTAATTTATTATAATTAAATAAATATATAATCTTGAGTTCTATGCTGGGATTCGAACTCAGGCTTCCTGTGTAGAAGTCTAGTACTCTACCCACTCAGCCATGCTGCCCCTTGATAGAAATAGAGATTAACAATATAATATATAATATATATTATAATAAAATTTCTCTTAAAAACAAATTTGCACATATGTATGATTTATTATTAATTATAGATAATCTATGTAAATTGGAAAAAAAAATAATATAAATATTTCAAGATTTTAAAGTTAATGTAATATATATATAATGTTAGTTTAAATTTCTGTGAAAGTTTTTATTATGAAAAGTTATTTCACATTATTTTAAAAATTATTTTCCGTCTTGACGTTTGATACCAACTTCAAATTTTGAGGAGGGAATTTTTGAGATTAGGGGTTTAAACTGTGTGAGCCAAATTGGGATTTTGAGTCAAATGGGTGAATAAACTGTTTTACTGCGTTCTGAAGCTCTGTATAAAATAATTTTATTTTATTGAATATATAATATTATAATGATGACAATAAAATACAACCCTAACAATAAATCAATTCCTATAAAATTAACTAATTGATTTATGAATCTATTATTTATTTATTTATTTAATTATATTAAAGAATTATTTTTGTTTTCAAATGATTTTATACGATTTAGCGAGCCTCAAAAAGGACATTTTTCCCAAAATAAATGTCATATAAGTTTGAATATATAAGTCATGACAAAAATAGAATGACTGACAGCAAATGACAACAACCATATGTCAAAGCAAAAACAGTCAAGCCACAATTTAAAAAAATGCTATAATATTAAAATATTAATATATAACTGAGTATGAATATAAAGAAAGTATTACCTGGTTCACCGAGCCGCCGCTCGGTACTTTAAAAAAATTATTCCTTATGAACTATGAATATTTACGATTAAGATTATTATTTAAATTAATTAAAAGACAAAATATAACAATTTCAAATAATTTAAAAGAATATAAATTTTAAAAAAATAGTCATAAATCATACAGCCGTTAAACGAATACACTGAAAGACAGAAAAGTATGGCCTGTGGATATAACATAATATATACTTCGTAATTTGATTTCAAAATATTATTAAAATAATTTTTTTTATTTATAATATTTTTTGAATTTAAGGAAGCGCTGTCTGGCGTTGCCCTTTTTGCCATTTTTTATTATTAAAATTCCTATTTTAAATTAAGAGAAACTAACAAAGATGATTTTTCCCGAGGCCGAAACCAAAACAGTTTGATTTTTCTTTATAAATTTCAAAAATACACACAAATATATATACAATTTTTGCTAGTATAATATGAATAAAGTATTTTACATCGAATTATAAATTAAAAATTCTGATTCTGTTCAAAATTTAAAATTTTATCTATTATTTTTTATTATTGTTTTATTTTATTATATTATATACTAGCTGCTCAGAGCTCCTTCGTCGCTCTTCACATCTAGACGGGGGCTCCGCCCCCTGTACCCCCCGAGTGGTACATAGTATTTGGTTGAAAGTAGTAAAAGGTTTTCATCCATTTTGTTTCAAACAATGTATAACATAAAACATTCATTTCTTATTGTGTGATTATTTAAAATATATTTTAATTTATTTAGTAAATTAATTATATATATTATTATTGAATATGTTATATTTATCTACTCGAAAGTTCTTGGCAGCTACAACCACATTTCTCCAAGTGTCCCCGGTGACCTCATCTTTCTTTGGCCAATAAATGCTGGAAAGAATAATCTGAATCTACTCTCATCTCCCAGGGTCATAGACCATGCGTGGCTCAACGGTACTCGAAAGTTCTTGGCAGCTACAACCACATTTCTCCAAGTGTCCTTATCCTGAGCCTCTGTTCCATCTCTCGTACGTCATTCCCTGATGTACTCATCTTTCTTTGGCCCATAAATGCTGGGGAGAATCCTATTCTCAAATACTCTGAATCCACTCTCATCTCCTAAGATCATAGACCATGTCTCACACTCATATAATACAACAGACAAAATAATTGTTTTATATATTTTAATTTTCATTCCCTTTTATAATAATTTTGATGAGATAAGCCTCTTTACTGCATGATAACAGGCGTTTCCCGATTGCAACTTCGATTTAAATTCTTCTCAAATATTAATATCCTTCGTGATTACATTCAATTTTTCTACATATTCAAATTCTACATTTTGTATGTTAATACTGCTCCTGTTTGTTGCTAAATATATTTATTTATCATTATTAATTTCAAACCTCATCTCTTTTCCTATCTCGATTAATTTTTCCTCGCTATCTGTAATTGCAATTGCCGAATCTCCTATTATATTTAAGTCGTCTGAATCACGTAATATTTTACAATTGATTTTCGCATCTTACTCTTTCTTTACTACCTTCAAGATAAATTTTAAGATCAAAATTTGAAAAAGTTTATCCGGATCTATTGAGTCATGCGTAGGTTTTACTAAAGTCTACAAATAATTAGTGAACAGAGATATTGAATTCGCGGTTTTTTTAATATCTGTCATAATGAAAATATCTTAATTAATGTTGATCGATTTGGCCTGAACCCGCAATGATATCGTCTAATATTTCCTCCGCCTATAGTTTATAAGTATTGTGTAAGTTATAATAGAGTATATTTCTTGATCATTTCATTTCGATATTTTAATTTCATTGCTTGATTTTTATTGAATATTTTTAATTATAATAAAATTTGAGAAAATGCAAAGTTAGAGACTTGAGACAATTTATAAAAATTAATTTATAAAAATTAACGGTATAAAAGTATTGATAAAACTAAAGATAAATTAACAATATATACATTCATTAATAGTATTAATTTAAATTAATGGATTTATTTGATTTTTTATTATTAAGTTCATTTATTAATTTTTTTAGATCATAGTTAATTCCCTCCCTTAAAATAAAAGAAGTACCTATTCAAATATGGAAAGAATAAATACAAAATAATTTAAGTTAAATATGATTTAAATATTTTATTATATTAATTAAAATGAGAACTTTTAGAATAAATTATTTAATTGAAATGATATTTGAATATTAGAATTTAAAATAAAAAGTTAAATATTATAATAATTCTTTGATTGGGAATCCCTAGAGTTATATACATTGTGTAAAATGAGTCCGCCAGTCAGTGGGCCACGCCTGGCCACAGAGCATACCACGCCTGGCTCTTGAATGAACAACACGGAGAACTATATATAAACTTTAAATCTCTCTCTCTCTCCCGCTCACACTCCCACCTCTCTCCTCATCCCCTCCACCTCTCATTTCTTAGTTATTTCAATTTCCACAAATTGCCTTATTTTTAAAATATTCACTAATTTACTTTCTATTTTTATTCTTTAATCCTTAAATAATATATTTTCTATTTTATGTTAAAATGTAAGTTATTTACATTTTAACATATTACACTATGACAGCAAAAAAGTAAACGAATTACATACATACATACATACAAACAGTCTCCTTTATATATATAGATAAGATATTACATTCTATGGGCACTTGAAGTATTATTTACTGGCATGTTAAATCGCAGTTTTATATAATTATTAAAAGAATCTGGTATATATAGTCAAGATTGAAGTTTTTATTTAATCTGTTTAGTAAAAGTGAGTTATACATTATACATTTGGGACGACGATATTCCTACTAAAAAGAAGAATTTTACTTTTATTATGATGGTGTTACATGCGTTGAATTATTTACAGGTTGTTAAAAACAGTTCAATAAGAGAATTTGAATATGAAGTTTATTTTTTTATTACTGTGTTATCAATAAATTATTATAAGTGATCAATTCACAGCATTTGAATGAATTGGATGCATATGTTGTAGGGTATTTAGGAATTAAATAAATATATTAAATTTTATGTATAGTGAGTTGAATTATTCTAATGGAACAAAAGAGAAATGCATAAGGGATTTGTCCTGAATCCTCTGTTCAAAAGGAATACAAGTCGAACCGAAGAGAAAAAAAAATTGGTCCAAAGCAGCATCACGATCCGAGAAGACAAGTTGAGCAAGCTCCTTTGAACTCGATTTATTTTTTTCTTTACTAGCGAGTGGGAGGGTCTTATTAATCTTTATAAAGGATATAATAGATATAATGAACATTGGAAGGCTGGTATTTTTAAGGTCCTAAGAAAGTGAATTGATTCTGAGTGCGTGACTTTTATGAATCAATGCGACTCAAATGCACTTTCGACAAGATAATCCTTTACACAAGGCAACTTTGGGAATGCAAATAAAATAACAGATCGTTTATCGATTTTTTTTTTTGTTCAAATGAGAAAAATTTTCAAAAAATATTATTACAAATCAGAGTAAAAGAATATTTCATTTCAATGAAGTTTACTTATATTTGCGTTAAAATCATATTTTATTAGAAAAATAAACAAACAAATTAATCTTTTCAATTAAATTAATTAGGACAGATGGAAATAGGTTTAGAGTGTCCAACGAGAATAGAGTTCTTATAAATTTAAAAAATAAACCACATGAGACATTACTAAATTTATAAGTATAAAAAAAAATTGGTGGGATAATTAAAGCATGAAGATGGTCGAGTTATAAGAATTCTGGCAATTAGTGCATCAGAAAAAAAGTCTAAAATAAAAAAATTAAATGAATGGGTAATATTAAAATTAATTTTTAAGAATTAAGTGGCAGAGTGGGTGGATATGTAATGATGATAGGTGATGATGAGGGATTTCGAAATAATAATCATAGTTAAATTAATTCAATCAATAAAAATTCATAAAAACTGATAAATTCGAAAGTGTAATCATATAAATAATTGACAATTGCAAAAAGAGAAAAAAATTTTATTATGACATAAATGAATAAAAATTGTTATTTATATCAATGGATAAATATTAATAGGGGAATTATTTAGTAGTAGGAGAAAGAGAGAGAAAATTAATATAAAAGTAAGCACACGAATGAGAAGAGAGGGACATTAACACCCGTTAAATCACATCTTTATCCAAGCAAAATATTATAATATATTTACATCTATAAATAAATTTTATACAAAAGAAAATTTTGATTTAACTCAAATAACTCAGTTTTTATTTTATTTTTTACTATCTCTTCAGAGATTACTATTAATATTGCGATCACGAAAATTTTCAATGTCGAGATTTTGATGTTTTTATACGTTTTGAAGGTCCCTGAGTCATTTTCACTAAAGTTGACAAAAATGTCTATATATATATATATGTGTGTGTGTGTGAATGTATGTGTGTGTATATAGACAAGATTACAAAAACAGTTTGAGTGAGAATCATGAAAATTAGTACACGGGCTTTATTCAAAATTCGTAGTATTCTATCAACTTTTGAGTAATGTAGCTCATTCATTACCTATGTAGTCATTAGCTACAAGGTTTTGATTTTTTTTCTTCTAAACTGATCGTAAAAATAAAGATATTTGTTTGATAGTTTTTCACATGAAAAATTGTATAAAACTGCTATAGATAGAATTTCAGCTTGATTGAATCGCTGAATGTACCGGAATTAATTTTTTAAAACTGAAAATCACGAGCCAGCACGTGACGTGGTGCCATCAACAAAGAGCTAAAGACGCGCTGGTTTAAATATTATTTATTAATTTTAGTTTGTAATTAATTAAATTTAAATTAAATATAATATATGTTATTTAATCCAATTTAAATTTGTGAGAAAGTCGAGTGGAGACACTCCAGATTTTTTAAAGTGCATTCCTGGTAAATAAATGCACAGATTTTCTTAATAGAATAATTATCAGTATATTAAAATTTTGTGATATAATTAATTAAGAACCCTTGTCTCTTTGTCGGGATTCATAATATAATTTTTTTTGGTGGGTTTTAAAAAGGGTGTAAAGTGGAAACCCTTAAAAGATGTCTTTAAAAAACAAAATGTAGATCCCTGATGGGAAAATGAAATAAAAAAAAATATTAAAATTTCTATCCTATTATCTTAACAGCTCTTTTTTTTATTATTATTAACTTTATTAAATTCTAACATATTAAAAAGTATTCAAATTAATTAATTACAAAAAACATCCATTTTTTTATATATTCGAGTTTTCGAATCAATAATAATTAAATTAATTTATTTTTAATAAATAAAAACAAAAAATTATCTGATAAATAATTTTCAAATTAAAATTTGAATTTAAAATAATAATAAAAAAAAATTCATAAATAAAGATATTACTTTTTTATCATACCATTTCCATCTCTACAAGTAAAAATAAACGAACCTTCGATAAATTTAATTGCATTTGATAATTTATAGTGCATCATAAAATATTTTCTTTTTTAATTTCTCAGGTCAGGTTAAAAAAAATATTCTCTCGAATAATTGTTTATGTCCGGTAGCTGGTAATTTACAAAAAATACACCCTCAGGTAAAAAAAAATTGTGTGGAACTTATAAAACAATAATTTCAAATTAAGAAATACAATTTCAATTGCTTCTTAAAAATTTATTAAAAAAATAATTTCCTAATACAATACATAATTAAAACGGATTTTTGATATTGATATTAACTATATAAATATATCATTATTGATAAATTTGTTATTATAGTTTAAGTTGCAAATTTAAATTAAAAAACATTGTCAATGAATCGTATTTAAAATTTCTTTCATCATTTTTTATTAGTGTAAAATAAAATAATTATTTATAAATTCAACTTCACTTGATTCTCTTAATTTTGTTTTTGTTTTTATGTTTTATGTATTTTTTTTACTTTGCTTAAATCATACCATTAAAAATAACTTAACGATAATTCATTCGATATGCACCTAAAGACCTTGCCAAGTGGATCTAAAAGTCAGTGATTTATGGGCAAAGGCAAAGATCTTTAAATAAAAAAAATAATCAAGAACTAGACGAGTAGACGAGAAAAAGAAATTAGAATTCAGAGAAAGTCTATAAACTACATTTGTGTAATACTGCGAATTTCATAAATGTATTTTTATATTTTTAAAACATTTAAAAGAATGAAAATATAAATATAAAAAATTTTTATAAAATAACGTTTTTCCAATGGACTAAAAAGAATAAAATAATTTATCTGGCAAAGTTTATGAACAATCAAGTCAAATTTTTGTAATAATAAAAATTTTATTAAACACATAAACTGACAAATTTTTTTATCATGAAATAAAATTGATAGTTTAAGAGCTAAGAAATTAATCTTTTATTATTTTTCACTGTAATATGTATGTATCAAAATTTAAAAGAATTTTTATTAAATTTACATATTATCAATTAAATCCAAAATGGTTGATTATATTTGAAGAAATAGTATTACTTGGTAATTAACGGTTTTAGTGTGGTATGTATCTTAGTATATATATATGAATTATAGCTCTATAAAGGAAGATAATTGCATAGAGCTAAATGCGCCCAACGTTTATCGTTGAATATGAAGCAATTCATCCATAAACTTTGTCAGGCTTATAGAAAAATTATTTTATTCTTTTTAGTCCATTGGAAAAACGTTATTTTATAAAAAATTTTATATTTATAATTTTATTCTTTTTAGTGCAATTTTAATATGATAAATTTATTTAATATAACAAGAGGAATAGAAAAGATCAAGTTTACAAATTTACAAATTGAATAAAACAAAAAAATATATTAATCTTCCAAAATTGATTTTATGCATTTATGTTAAGTAAATTGTATTATTGAATAATAATTATTATATTATATTTATAAATAAATAATTTTTATTAATATGAGATTTTATAAATGTATATATATATAAATATATACATTAATATATATATATAAATGTATATTTAATATATATATATATATATTGTCTTCATAAAAAAAAGGTTATTTTCTATTGTTTTGTTTCCTTTCCATCGGGGACATATACAATCTATAAAAAAAAGATATTTTCTCTATACCATAATCGCTAATTAATTACAATTAATTAATTATAATTCAATTATATTTCTTCTATACCTTCTAGGGATCCATTGAAATATCTATTAAAATTTTCAAAAGTCTATCTCAATAAAAAATCGATGAAAAATCGATTTCAATTTGTCAAAAGAGCGAACAGACACAGAGACAGAGTGACAGACGCCAAGTGAAGTTAAGAAAAACGTTATAAAAATTGTTTTCAACATCCTTTTTTTATATGCCTTATACTATAAGGCATTAAATAATACAAATGTATAAGGCTTATACATTTGTATATATATATATATGTCAATGACTTAAGAAATATAAATAAAAAAAAACAATCTATGTTTTTGTTATATTGGTTTTAAAATAGTCGTTAAAAATATCTTAAACATGAATCTTTTATTTTATGGTTTGATTAGTTTTCGGTTTATTTGATGGTCGAGGAGGGTGATCTTTTTTATTGTTTAAGATGTACCCTAAAGATACTACTACCAGTGAGTGAATGTAAAAGAAGATTAAAGGATAGAAGTTCACTAATTCGAAAGATTAAGTAGTAAGGATGACGTTGACGTTGATGAATTTAAGGAATTCGCCTTTCGTAAATGTGAATTGGTGTGAGCGAGTCAATGAATTTGAGAAAAATATTAAACTTCAGCTGAAGAAGGGATGCAGGAGAGAAAATTTATCAGTGAAATTAATTGAGTCTTAAAATAAAAAGTTTTTCAAGCTTATACGCTTGATCTCTAAAAGAATTGCAAGGGTAGAATTCGTGGCATGTTAATTACATTTGATAACATAAATTTGGACGGAATTTTAAAAGCATACACTAAAGCGGTATTCTAATCTCTTATTTACATTTATTTAAAAAAAACGAAACAATAACGATCTTGATCTTGATCTTGATAGTAAATTATTATTAAATATATGATTCTAAATATAAATTTTTTAAATAAAATTTTCTTATAGCAAATATAAATTATTATAAATTCAAAAATGTAAATATACTTAAATTAATAATATAATTATAAATCATTTGAAATAAATTCACAAAATCTTAATAAGTAAAACAGAGATTTAATGTTTTTAATTTTCTAAAATAATTTATTATGATGATTATTATTACCTGCTACTTACTAAAAATTGAATTTTAATAAAGCTAATTTTATATTTCTAAAAAAAATATCCTAATTAATAAATAAAACTTTTAATTTATTTATCTGATTATTAATTATTTTCTACTTACTTTCATATTACATAAATTTATTCATTTGGAAAAAATGAGTAATTCATCAACCTAAATTGTTTCTAGGTTTGATTAATAAAGGTAAAGGCAAAATGAGGTCTAGCAAATGCTAAAGTTCATTAAATCATTAGTAGATCACAGTAAAATAAAAAGTATTTTTTTAAGAAAAAAATATTTATAAATTATTACTAGGCTA
Source organism: Labia minor (assembly GCA_963082975.1). Lineage (NCBI taxonomy): Eukaryota > Metazoa > Arthropoda > Insecta > Dermaptera > Spongiphoridae > Labia > Labia minor. The sequence continues at coordinate 26,159,168 of OY720347.1, read as the reverse complement.
AGATTATCATTATTAACTTTTTAAATATTAATTATTTTTAAATATATATATATATATATATACTATTTATAATAATGCATAGTAAAATATTTAAAATTGTTCTGAAAGATATTATAATTTATCTAATCACTTGACTTCCAAAAGCTCTTAATGATGCCTTGACAGTTGAAATGCTCATTACACTGAATAAATGTATTGAAACTAAACCGTGTGTATTATTTTTCATTTATATATAATAAGATTTCAACAAATTATTCAACAAAATCAATGGTTATATGAATTAAAAAGGAATTTATATAAATTAAAAAACAAAAAAATCTTTAATTGAATTTTTTTAGAGTATGTAGTATTTGGTTTAATTATTATTTGAAAATTTGATTAAATTCTAGTTGATGAATAGATGAGTTTTTTAAATGGAAAAGGGAAATAAAAAGTAATCATGATTTGGATTTCAAGAAACGTATTCTGATGTTGGATGTTAGTCAGAGTCTGAAGGTATTTCCCATGCGGGTCTGCGTTAATGAAGAAGGTCACCCGGAGCAGATGCGATGGTATCCGATGCATTGGCGGCAAACCGGTTCGTATGTCTGACCGACTGACCAGACAATGGTTTCGACTACGGTGATGCAGGCCAGCGATCACCGGGGAGTCGAGGGTAACATCGACTAGCATACTCAAGGGTTCCCACCAGACACCATTCCAATACAAATCATCCACTCCTGGGACATGATAACTAACGGACATTCAAAGAATGCATTGAGAACGACGATGGTGGTGAAGAGAAATACAAATGCGAAACACATAAACAATCCATCACATACCAATTGATGATTTTATCAAAGATTCCACATATAGAATAGAAAAAATATATAAAATATGATCAAAATAATGAAATTTATAGAAATTATATTCAGATACGTTTTAGTTGAAAGAATAAAAAAATGATTCATAATAGTGCTGTTTTCTAGAAGAAATATTATAATTTTTTTCTGAAATTTGAATATAGTAATTTTATTATTAAATTATTGTAACAATAGAACATTCGAGTATTCTTATGAGAGTTCCTATTGTTGAATTTTAAATATTTGAATTTAATTATCATGGAAATGGGACGATTAGATTAAGCCCCCTGAAATATGTGTTAGAACAGAGGTTCTTAAACCTTTGTACTCCGCGGACCCCCTCTTGAAAAAAAAATTTTTGACAGACCCCATCCCAACTTTAGGTACTTTACGTCATTTTATTAGTTAATTTCTGGCTTACGATCTCATAAGAACAAGGATATATGATGGTTATTTCTAACAGTGATTGGTGAATAACGATTTTTTTGCATATAGTAGAACACATTTTATTAGAAATTATAATATTGAAGAAAGAAAATTCAGCTAAATATGAAGATGGAAACGGTAGCAATAGTTTTCTTGCACATTTCGTTGAATTTGGCTATTTGATCTCTGTTTCCTCACAAAGCCATGCCATCGCTTCTTTTATATTAATTAAAGTTTTAACTGACTCATCATTTTCTCGTGCACCTGTACGATGGCTTTGCGGACCCCCAGGGGTCCGCGGACCACAGTTTAAGAACATCTGTGTTAGAAGATGTCGAACTTATTTAACTACGAGGTTCATTCAATAAGTAAAGAGACAACCCATCTGATTATTACCTGTTTGGACCACTCAAAGACGCCCTACGTTGAGAAAGATGAGCTAACAATGAGGAAGTTAAGGAAGCGGTACAAAAATGGCTTCGTGGTTAATCGAAAGAATTTTTAACCGAGAGAATTAGGAAGCTGCAAGAAAGATGGAACAAGTGTATAACTGTAGAGGTGATTATGTTGAGAAATAGACGGAATTTTGTAAGAATCAAATAAACCGTTTTTGGTCTATATCCATTTGTCTCTTTACTTATTGAATGGCCCTCGAATTATGTACTACACATATTCCGTTAAAAATGATACAGAATAATTAAACAAGCTTTTTAGTAAAATAAATTCTTTTCAGAAACACATAATTTTTACAAACATAGTCAAATTTTATAAAGGAGTACTTAAAACTAATAAACTCTAGGTTAAAATAAAGTGTTTTAATTGATGTAATTAATATATGTATGTGTAGAAGAATATATGTATAAGGTGATGGATGATGTAATTTAAAATTCAGATGATGCCAAGATTAAGACGTATCGTTTATCACCTACAAATTTCAAGCCAACGCTTTCATCTACGAGACGGAGTGTGAACAATAAAAAACAATACGGAAGAAAAAAAAATTAAATAAATTAAAATAAAATTAAAAAAAAAAAAAATTAATGGCAACCTTATCTAACATTTTTTAATCAAAACAAAATTCAGATTATTATTGGAATATTTTCTCCTTTTAGCTTAATTACTTAAGTTAAAGTTATTTTTAATATCAATAAATAAACATAATAGCTGTAAGATAAAAGACGAAATAAAAAAAAACATCTTAAAAATAAATAGGGAAATCAAAATTTTATTATTTTAACACGTGCCTAAAATTAAGCGAATTTATTTGTCATTAAAATAATTGGATTCTAAATTTTAAGTTTAAAACAACAGGAGTCGTGAAATTATAATTTAAGATTCTAAAAATCCATTTGTATTATTAAATTCGTTCTGGTTATTTTAATAGATTTTGATTCAATTTCAGATTATATTTTAAAAGTCAATTAATTTTTTAAATAGTGATGATTAAATTCTATTAATTGATATCATTTATTACTATTTAATTTAAGAGAAAAATAAATAGTAAGTTGATAAAAAAAAAGTAATAAATCAATTAACAGTGATCTATTTCTATTTCGATTCATAAAATCAATTATTTGCAATAAAAACAAACAGATCTATGAAAATGAAGGCGTGTTAAAAACATGTCAATTTATTGATATACATGTGTGATGGGTGTATGGGTGTATGGATGTGTATCTGTTGTTTGTGGCACTTGAGTGATATTTCCGAAAATGAAAGATCAGGGTGGAACAGGCAGTTGTTTACACCCACATGAGCTGAAGGCAAGACCCAAAAGGCAGAGCCTCTTAAAAGCCTTGGAACAAAGCAACAGAAACCACTCAACAGCTATTTAGATAAAATATGCAACGTTTTTCTAAATATAAATAAATGGAGTTTATCGTAGTGGGAGGGAAAATAATCAAAAGAAAGGATGACACACCTATTTAAAATTTCCATGAATTTTTGTAAAAGAAGTTCTATAAAGTTAGTAATAAAGGGTGAGGTTGATATATATAACAAAAACTCTACATTGCGTAGGATAAAAATACCCTTTTAAAGAATTAAAATGTTAAGTATATAAAATAAAATTTATCTTTATACTTGTGTGTCATCTAATACGTATGTTAAAAATAGTTTGTTTTTATCGTCCCATATTAATATTAATAATATACATAAAGGGAAAATAAATTTATTATATAATATTTGGACATTTTTATATAATTTAATTACCTTTTGATATATATTATTTAAATTAACAAAAAGTAAATAATCAGATGTAAAGTTATGGTAGTGATAGTGCGGGACAGAAGATTGTAACTGAAAGAAAGCCCTCTTTCAACCTATTTTTATTGCAGAAAATATTTTTTTCATATATTTCAATTGCATAAATTTTGTGCGGAGAATATTTGAAATAAAAAAAGTAGAAAAAAAAATTAAAAGGAAAATTAATATTTAATTAGCATAGAATCTTTTGTGTATTTGAGAAAAATATTTTATATTTGAAGAAATTTTCAGGTTTTTAAAAAATGCATGAATTCTTCTCACAAGGGAATAAGTTCATCAACCCCTTCAGTGAATTTTGTTTTATTAAAAAGGGGACTAATTATGATAAACTTCATTCATTTATCAGAAATATATTAGGTATCTAATTAAGAATTTTTAAATTTCTGTAAATTTTTCGGTTAATTAAGTCAAGAAATTTAAAATAAATGCTTCCTTTGGTATATTTATTTTTATTTTTATTTTTAAATGAAAGAGTCTTTAAAAAGCTTTTAAATATTTGTTTCGGTACTGCAACTTGATGGGCAAGCGCCAACCATCCCATTTACAAAAAAAAGAAATTCATCTAAAAAGATCTACTGCAAAAAGATGGCATTTTACAATTTGCAACACAATACCCAACAATTAACCCTTTGGGTACTGAATTATTCAAAGAGTATCATGCATCTGAAACGTATTTAATTTGTTGCTATCTGAATGATGTATGATAATGCAATATTTTGTATGTAACAAATTGTTTATTTCAATTTAATACATAGTTTAAATAAGATATAAGTTTATAATAATTACAGAATAATAATGATAAATAAAACAAACAAAAATAATAACAAATAGTTTTCAACTAACAACTAAATATATCAAAAAGAAAATTACTAATAATTTTGCAAAGTGTGATATTTTTCGAAACATGTTGGTAAATGCAGAGGTACTTGGCATTGTTTGCACTGCCAGGTAGTTTCACTTCTAATTTTGTTTTTATAACAAACTCGGCATCTTTTTGTAGGGTGTTGTTTGGACTCTGTTGGCGTTATTTGAAATGACGAGTCGGACTCGTCAAATGTTATTACGCCAAAATTTGCGCATGACGAGCGTGAGCCGTCAAATGTACCCAAAGGGTTAATAACTTAAAATAGGTGAGCATTTTAAAGTTTGGGTAAATTTAATTTTCTAAATGGTTTTCAATTCAAACAAAGGCAAAGTTTAAAAGAAAAACACTTTTTTTTTAAGTATTTTGAATTCCGTTTTTAAATTATTTTTAACTAAATGGCAAAACAAGAGTTTCTGTGCTTTCTTTTTAGTCATTTAATCAATTTTTTCAACTAATATTTTCTCTTAGATATATTCTTGCGCTTTATAGGTTGAGAATCGCTGCTGTATAGTCACAATTATTTTTATATAATATAATATGTAAAATTTGCTTAATCAAATATTAAATAAATAAACCAAAATAAATATTAAATAAATAAATCAACCTAAATTAAAATTTATCGGGGACAATAAGAATATTTTTAAAATTTTCTATTTCACAAAAAATAGGATGGTTGGTATATAATAGCAAAAATAAATCAAATGAAATGAAATGTGTCATAATTCAACATTTCAATTCATTCATCTCAAAGCGAAAGTAAACAAACTTGATTGTTATTGTTAACATTAAAAAATTGTGGCTTACAATTAATATCATTACTATAAAATACTACTATGAAATAAACAAATAATAAAAATTTTAATAAAATTACCTATATGTGTACCTAAATTAGTTAATCAAGTTTTTTAAATAATAATAATATTTTCTCTTAGATATTCTCATCCCCCACAGATTGGAGAATCGCTGTGAAGTAACCATTACTAAAATGTATATAATTATTCACTTATAGTTTTATAGTTAGAGATTTTTATAAAAATAAGTATATTTTATTCAATATAATTAACAAAAAATAGTTCAATTTGTTTTAGTTTAAGGATCCTAAACAAATAAACGATTCGAGCTCATTCTGTCTATCCTCCCGTCCTTTCTCATTCATGATTGTGTGTCTTTGGAATTTGATCTTATTAGAGCGCAGAGAAAAACTAATTTTATCTTATATTCAAAATTTGAAAACGCTTATGGTTTTTTATTAAAATTAGTTAGATAAAATTCATTGGTATTAAAAGTAATTTGATTTTTAAATTATATTTATTAAAATTAGAACCTTAAGGAAAGAAAAAATTTCCAATAATTATAAAAATATAATTTAAAAATCAAAACTGAAAATGTTTAACTCAAATGAAGTTGAAATAAATACTTCATTAAAGTAAAACATAGAATAAGAATGTTAAATTTAAATTAAAAACAAGAATTAGTTCATTTGAATATATCTTGTTAAATTGTAAAAATAAATTGTTAAATCTATTTCATTATTTGTTGAAGATTTTATGTCAATATTGTAATATTTTGTATAATTTATTGTAAACATAATAAAAAAAAACCATAGTTAAATTGAATTTTAGACATTTTAATGAGCAATCATTATCTAATAAAATTCGCGTAAAGCCTAATCCCTGTCCTGATTACACACATCGTATATATAAATAATTAAATTCCTGCCTGCCAGCCAGACTGTATTTACAGAGGAAGCTCCAAGACAAAAATAGTACCCTAAATCTAGTGTATTATTATTTTGCTTTTTTTTATTAACAGATGATGTCAATTTAGGATATGTTCGAATTAGCGCCAATGTACTCAATTTCCTTATGTTGGACATATGTATATTAAATAATACTCGTTTGTCCGGTTACCACCCACTTTAAATAAGTCATTTGACATCATATAAACTAATCTAATAATGAAAGAACGGACAAAGATAATAATCTTTCATATAATTTGTAAAAAGTTTTTGTATGGAGAAAACATCAAAGATGTAATTGGATGATATATCATGGAGGTTAAAACTTTTGTCTTGCTTATTTTGGGATTATTTTCAAATGCTTTTGAAAAATTTTTCTAAATTGGGATGTAGGTCCTCACACATTAATTTGTTCCACTGAGTGTATTTAGGTGAAGGTTGAGATTTATTTCCAGTATAATTAAGTAGCTATTGAATATTTAAATTACTTAGTAACAAACAAAGAGTAGTAGTAACAAACCCTCTATTTAATTATTTTCTGATTTAGGGATATAAAGAAAATAGAGGAATATAATAATTACAGGAATTGAATTACTTATATAAATTACTTAAAATTAAATTAAAATTTTTTCTGTCTTTATATTTCTTTCCTACGATGAAGAAAAGCAAGATAAAGTTTAAAATGATCCGTTGTATTGATCATACAACACTATTCTTCCTTCATAGGATTATGAATAAGAAATTATTTTTTTATAAGTTGATATAAAAGATGATGATGACTGCTGACATTTAATTTATTAGTTAATTAAAAATATCAAAGGTAGTAAATGGTATCAATATTTTACCTCAAGTAAAAATTTGCCGTTGGTGATGAGGACGGAGCCATCGCTTTCAAGAATTGCCTGTTTACCATCGAGGCGACCGGCAATGACGTAATTTCCACTGCCATATTCTAAACAGGAAGGGAATCCGGCAATCAGGGTGACATTGCTTGGTAACAATGTCCCTGAGCCACCCAAACTATTCGCCCTGGGCTCAGAAGTGGCGCAGCCCCCACGAATCTCCGAGTAGTGACCGTTTGGACCACAACATTCGCGAACCCTTGGCCGAGGACGCGCCCCTCCGTCGCTGAAACAAAAGAAAAAATAATAATAAATAAAAATTAGTTAAAGTAATGGAATTTTGTTCAGGTCAATTGAATAACCTTCATGGTCAATTAGGATTGATTTCAACCTTCTGAGAATTGAATCTACCACATTATGAATTCCTATTGAAATTAAGCCCTCTTAAAAAGAAAAGGAAAAAAAAAAGATTCGATTACCTGGTATTAATCAAAATTATATTTCAGATACCTTGTCATATAAAAATATTAAATTTATAGGTATATTCAAGTTTTTTGTTTGTTTTTTTTAAAATATAAATGCTTGCTCAACATATATAAACAAATTATACTAACATTAGATATATAAAACGTTTAAAAATATTTTTGCTAATTTTGATTATTTTTAAAAAAAAAGATTTAGGTATATTACCATATTCTTTTATTTCAATTGTGTATTTTTAAATATTTTCTTATAAAAATTTGGTTTCTTTTCCTTATTATCTATTTAATAAATTAAGTAAAAATATTTAATTTAAATTAATTAATAAATAAAAAATAAATAAATAATAAATAATTACTAAACAATCTTTATTAATTTTACATTCACAAAGAATCTATCTATATCTATCTATAATATAATAATGACAATTAGATGTCTGATCAAAACTTATTCTTAGAATAACTACTTTAATGTATATTTAATCAAATAAAACTTATAAATAAAATTTACATATTTTAATAAATAATATATTTTATTATTTTTTAGTTGTGGTTGTTTATGAATTTCATAATTGTAGTTTCAACAAATAAGGATTAGATTTAAAATAAATTAATAAATTTCTCTATATATTTAATATTTTAAAATAATTATAATATTAAATTTTATAATTAATTCATTTAATATCTTATGACAAGAAAAAAATAAATTAAATTTTCTCAATTTCTAGGCTAAACTTTATAGCTATTTCAATGAAATCACAAAAATGGATTCTACCGCACCCAGTTTTATTCAAAGAAATTACAGAAGATGAATATGGCTTAATATGTTCTTAAAGGAGTGTCATACTAATTAATAATTAAATAAAATTCATTTTCGATACAAACATAAATATTTGTTATATTTGAAATTACAAATGAAATAATGAGATGATTGCAGTGTTTTTTCTAATATAAATCAATATAAATATATTTATTTTTAAAATTAATTAAGAAATTAATTTTTAAAAATTAAAAAAAAAATATCGTAATATGAATGTTTAATAAAAGTTATAACATAAAAAATATTATTCTGTGCCGGGAGGGTATAAACAATCATATTTCTCTTTGTTACTTTCACTTTTACAACACAATTCAATTTAAAAATCAATTTCTTTTGTGGTTTTGACTAAACATATAGATAGACTATATATTTAAGGTTAGGATTGGCTTCTTAATAGAACTTTTCCTTAAATAGCTTCATATGTAATTTGAAGGAAGGCCATAGTTACAATCGTTAGCTTAATATAAAAAAATATGTATTTATATTAACATGTCCTTAACTCTAACACACTTTACATATATAAAAAATAATATTTTATTATATAGGTAATAATTTGCCTCTGGCAATCTTGGAAAATAATTTGAATCTATAAAATTAATGTTTAATCTATATATATATATATATATATATATATATATATATATATATATAATTGTAGGTAGGTATTTGTGAATATAAAATTAATTTTTGTATAGGAAATTATTTTTTTTTTAAATTTCATAAAGAAAAGTAAAAATTTTGAATTGGAAAATTTTTACATATGGAAACTAGAAAACAAAGATGTTTATTTATAAATTTTTTGTAAAAATATATATTAAAAAAAAATATAATTATTTGTATAATTTCTAAAATCCTATACTATATAAGATGGATAAACCGTACCAGGGGTTCTTAGCAGTTTGTTGTTGTATATATCTAATCAGTAAAGTTAATGATAGGCAACCATTGTATTAATTAAATGTTACACTTCTAGAAATCATATAATTTAATATTTCGATGCCACCGGAGCTAAACTGAGAATTTCACGACCGCAGTAACTTTATCCATGTAGTTATAAATCTCGTCCCTGTGCCATTTCTATCCCTCCCTACAATTCCCTTTTTGTCTAATCTGATGTTATCACCCTAACATGTTTTCAGAGCTTCAACGTACAAGTACGAACTTTTTTTCTTTAGTTAATCTTTGTTTCCTCGCCCCCGCAATATTTTTCAACTACCCGGTAACCACCTTGATCTAATAATTTCGACAATATCCCGAGGTTCATCAAAGTGGTATAAATTCTCATTAGACAAACTTTTTTCTTTCTTATTTACTCTCACACTTTTTTTTTTACTTTATTAAGAATTAGAAAAATGGTATACCATCATACATACCATCCCTCCTGGAAAATATTAGTTGCTACCATAATCACAAGACATATTATAATAATGTATATACTTAACATGGTTAATTACAAATTCTAAAGGTATATTAAAATTCAGACAAGTCTATATTTTTCAATTACAATTTTTATTAAAATATTCAAAGATTTTTACTTATTATTTCACTTAAAAGTTGCCATTATGGTATATATTATTAGAAATATCTTCTAAACATAAACCACTACATTGTCCCACTATTTTCATTTGGAGCATATAAAAAAAACAAAACAATCAACCAGAGGTTCCCAATCTTTTCCGGTTAGCAGCTCCCTAAATAATCAGATTTTTTTCGCGGGGCCCTCAATACATCAGATTATTTTCTAAATTTTTGACTTTCTTGAAAAATTAGAAAATTTTCCTTTTTTAAAAGCGATTACTCATTTAACATCGAAAAATTAAAAACTTATACTAACTATTTTCCTTAGGATAATATAAAATATCTAAATGCGGCGCATACTTTGGGAATCACTGATATAAACAATATATAATATCAAAAGAAATAATTATTCATTTATTAAATTTAAAAACCACAAAAAAATAAAATTCAATAACGATTTAATTTTTAATTTATTGGAATAAGATATGCATGAATTTATATATTTAATACAAAAAAAGGGTAGTTATATATTTGTGGAATATCTGAAGATTTACTTAACAGATGTGGGCCAGATGTACAATCAAGAATACTTATAGAAAGGTAGTAAAATTATTTCTTTTTACAAAAATTTAGTCCCAAAGAACATTCAAATAAATAATCTTTTCATCGCGATGTTATAATCTCTTGGGCCAACATTGGCATCTAATAAAATACATATAACAATGATAAAACCTTGTGAGAGCCTTAAGACTTTTGAAGATATACATACTACTATCAACCATTGGGAATATAATATAAAGCCAATTTCATGTCGACAGGTTTGAGGGTTTTTCCCAGATAATATGTAGATTATATTTAAACTTTTAGTATAATAATAATATTAAGTATTTTTAAAGAAAGACCATATATTGAATCATATTAAATAAAGAAAAATAAATATAATGAATACCATATGTATATATGTTATCAATAAACTTATTTCTTTATTTTGTCTATGTAGATTATATTTTTAAAGACATTTTTCTTATTCATATAAAAATGTAGATAAGAAATGAGAAATTATAAAAAATAAATGATTCAGACTTATCGAAGAATTTTCTTTCAATTTAAAAAATAAAATATAAAGTAAATTTTTTTGGAATTTGTTTTTTTTTTTTTTTAAAAAAAAAGTGAATAAGATTAAAGAATAAAAAACAAAGATATAATTGATTTTTCAATATTATTCTTTGTGAAAAGAGTTAGTCATCACAACAGTGATAGCCAACATTTATTGAAAAATGACTGTAAGGTTTGTTAGTAAATATTTTTAAATTTAATATTTTAATATCTAATGATGAAAAATAAAAATATCTACTTATGTGTATTTTTAATATCGAATTTTATTTTTGATTTTATATGTTAAATAATAATTATAGGAGGCAGCTAGCCGAGAGTGTAGCGTAGCAATTTTCTACACAAGAAGTCGGCGTTCGATTCCAACTAAGAACAAATTTATCTAATAAAATTCAATTTAACATCAGCTGCCTCTGGCTCCAGAAACTGTCAGTTCCTGGTTCTATACATACGGAAGGCAACGGGAAACCACCACATTAACATTCCCTAGAAAAATAATCATGGCTGGGTAGCTTCTAAGGCTATCCTAGTCACGATGATAGCCAAACTCCGAAAGGGAGACGGCACCTTAAGAAGAAGAAATAATAATTAAAATTAAATTTTTTAAAATAAAAAGAGTATAAATTATAAAAAAATAATAGATATATTTATCTTGAAATAATTATAGTAAAAAATATTAGATTGTGTAGTGATCTGAAATGATATTTTGTTCCCATTGAAGAAAATAAAATAAAATAAATATAATAAAATAAATGTGCAAACGAATTTAATTTTCTAAAGGGGAAATGATGCTGACTTGTGAAAATAAACACCCGTTAGTTCAATTTTAGCAAATTCAGGAAAACTTAATACGATTGAGTGTGTATTTAATTGAAAAAATAAATTTTTATTATACATTTTTAGATCATAGATAAAAACAAAATCATAAAAAGAATGTAATATGATACTAATTTTAAAATTTGTTATAGTATTGGATAATTTTATAAATTTCACTAACCCAAAATAAATAATAGTAAATCCGGCTCAGAGCCCTCTAATCAGATTTCCAAGAGAACAATAGTATAGCTGAGATAGTCTTATAAAATTGAAATGACTTAAAGAGAAAGAGAGAAAAGAAAGAAGAAGCGAAACGCTGGAAGATTCACTTTATCTTAACTCACCAAAGTCTCCCCTTCACGGGTGGATTAGAGGGTTGTTATTTATTTATTGTACAAAAACAAATACACAGGGCTTTTTAGATTTCCCCGGTGAATACATATTATACTTATAATGTAATAATATGGTTTCAAAAATAAAATAGTTACATATAAATAAATATTGATATAAATAAAAATAAATATTTGTGGTTTTTTTGATAAAAATAATTATTATAACAGTCGACAAAGAGAAATTTAAATAAATTTTCTTTATAAATTAATAAATTGGTATTATAATTGAACATCAAAATATGAAATCCTTCCATTTAATAGATTTAAAAGTCTAATTAATTCAAAATAGGTTGGTCACAGCAACCATGAACCTCGAACTATTCCTATTTAAATCCAGCTCCATCCATTTCTTATCCCTTTTCAAATTCCATCATATTCATCTTTATATTGACTCTTCACATTTAAATTGTCTACACATGTCCTGTAACAAAACTTCTCGCTATCCCTTCCCCACACATGGAGTCACATATCCCCCCTATTATCAACTTATCGATGTTATGATTATGTTGTAGATAGATAAAGGTAATTCCACGATAATAGTTAATATTTTAATCAATATATTTTAATAAGATAATTAAAATTTAAATTACTTTTAAATGTTTAAATTTCATTCGATATAATAATCTAATATTTATCTAATTTTATTATGATTGAAATAAATTCGTACACGTATATATATCATTGTTAATTATTATTATTATTATTATGCAATTTTCAAAATTAAAATATTGTAATGAACTATTATTTTAAAAAATATAAATTACATATTAAATATGTATTTGTAATTAATTAAATTCAAAAGTTGATGATAAACTCATTAAAATATTAAAATTTAATTGTTTCAAATATTTAATATAATTATAAAATACTGAAATAATAATAATAATGTTATTGATGAAATAAAAATTTAAATGCAAGGCCAAAATATTCCAATCCAATGATAAATAAATTTGTTGATATTTGGATTGTTTAAAATTTCTTTAAATAATGAAATGTACTTTGAGAAATGTCGAACAGGAATCTCGAGAGAGCAAATATTATGAATTATATGGAATTTGTTGGGTCAGTCAACTTCAAAAGGTAGGTATGACATAAAAATAGTTAATAAATCGTCATGTCATGATCCGTAATCCAAAATAAGAGAAATGACATCCATAAAAGAAAAAATCTGAATTTCTTTTCTGGTTTTGATAGAAGCAATCTAAAATTCAATTGAATCCTTCCGTACGGGCGCGTTGTCTAGATTTAGCCGTTGAAGATAAATTGAAATCCAAAAAGATTGAAAGAAGAGGGTGAAGGTTTCTAGTGAAAATTTAAACATTAAAACGTTACTATTTCTGCTTAAACTTCAAAAATCAAGTTTCAATCCCATTCAAAAGAATTGAATAAATTGCTACATCAAATTTTCCAAGTAATTCTAAAATTTACTACTCTCGTAAACATTTTTCATGAATAAATGAATAATAATAATAAATTTATTAACAATACATATTTAGGAATTTAGAAAAAGATTTAATAAATTTAATATCTAAATTATAAAATGAACTTATTGATATAATTTTAAGAATTTTGATTGAAAACATTTTTGTAAAGAAAAAAAAAATTAATAATAAAAATTAAAAAAAAAACGTTTCAATTTCAATCAATGGAGGAAACATTTATATGTAATAAACCTTCTCTATAATTTCCTGAATTGAAATGAATTGATATGAAATTAAATTCTATAATAATCAAAAAGGAAAAAAAAACTTAATTAACTTTTTTATATACTTGTAATTATATTTTCTCAAATTAAATTTCATTATAATGATATAGGTACGTTTATAAAAATGAAATTTTATATTGATGTTTTTATTTGATAATTTTAAAAAGTATTTTTGTAATATCAAAACGTTGAATAATTTATTTATGAAAAAAACTTTTTTTTTTCTTTTTGAGAATGTAATTGAAAATAAAAATGGTATATATAGAATGAAATATTATTATTTCCATTTGGTAGAATAAATTTTATTTATTTATTAGTATTCGTATGATTAATAATTAGATAAATGAAGGGTTGATTGAAAATAAATGGAAATAGTCATAAATAAGTAAAAAGGTAATGCAAAACACGAAGGGGGGAAACAGTAAAGAATTTCATATCACTGGTAGTTTAAAATTATATTTGGATAAAGCCTTTCAAAAAATTAAAAAAGTTTGATTGTATGATCTGTCAGGACTACAACGGGGTGTGGTTTTACGTTGAAGAAAACCATTCACTACTAATAATTACCTAACGCCTTGTTGAAGAATTGATCATTGTATCAATTTATAATGTTGTGTACCTATATAACACTTTGGTCATTCAATCCCTGGTCAATTAAACAATGAACTTTTGTTCATTTTAATACGTATTATTCATCCAATCCTCCAACGGAATATTTAATTAAATTTAGATAACGTTGATAAATGGTATAAAAAGAAACAAATAACCAAATAATACAACTATTAATTCATTTGTACAGTTTTAATTACATTTCCTGGTATAATTTTTATTACAATTCTTTTTTGGTTCATTTCATAATTGTTCTTTTATTTAAAAATTATTTAAAAATTTATTTTAAAATGATTTAATTTTTTAAAAAAACTTCCTTCGGAATGACAGTGGCTATCAAGACGAGTGCTGCCTATGAGTAAAGTTGTTCTATGATCAGTATAACTTATCCTCTCATTCTTTATCATAATTTTCTTGATCTGAGGCGCTACATTTTATTTCAAGCAGTTCCCCAATTTTGAACTCGAAGCCTAGGCCTATAGACCTTAACTAAAGAAATTCCCTTGCCACACTAGGGATTTGAACTGGAACCACGAGAATAATAGTCAAGCGGGTCTTTTTTTATTTTTAAATATACAAATAATATAATTTTATAATAATTAAATAAATTGGAAAAGAAATAAATATTTTAAAATAGACCTTTAATTGAGTCGCTTGATTTTTCAAAATTAATTTAAATTATCTGTTTGAAAGATTTCACTTTTTGGAAAAAAAAATTAAAATTTTAATAAAATCAATTTTCTATTTAATATTTAGAGATTAAATCGTTATATAGCTTAGAATATATGGGGTCATGATAACAAAAAAACAAATTATAACGATAAAAACAAATTTTAACCGATTATAAAGATAGATATTAGGATTAAAGAAAGTTGTACGGATTGACAATAATAATAGTATGTGAGAATATAAAGGTAGTGATAAAGAATGTTAATGTCTTTCACAAAGAAAAGGAGGTCAATAGCAAGACTAGTGTAAATGAATATCAATAAGATTGGAAATGAATTCAGAAATAAATAATGAAATAAACTCAAACATATTTTAGTAAAATATTTATGAAAATCAGTAAATTAGTGAATAAAATAATTGAATCTATTAATTTTTGTAAGTAATATTAGGATCTAACTTAAGCTTAATTTTATTTTATTATGGATATATTTTAATTAATTTAATCAATTTTTTAATTTTATAAACTTGCTATTTTTATGGTCGTAGCTTATCTCTACAAAATTAAAATTTTAAAAAATCAGGAAGATGGTTATAATTTTGTTTCGTCGATCTTCACTAACATATAAAATTAAAAAAATGCGAAAATTGACTAAAATTGGCATAGGTTCCGAAAATCAAAAAAAAAAAAAAAATTATTCAAATAAAATAATACACTGGCAAAAATTGAAGAAATAAAATCATAATAAAGTTAAAATATATTCATAAATGTTTACTAACTGTCAAATGCAAACCCTTTTATAAAATAAGATAAGTCTCCCCTTTTTTTATAATTTTGTGAAGGGAAGGAGACAAGTTGAATCATAAAATCATATCATATATCGTATATTTATTTTATTTTTAAACGATAAATTCATTAAATGATCATATCGATAAATATTTAAATATATCTAACGATATATTAAAGTATTTATATCTCTAAATCATATCAATTTAATAAATATATTTGTTATTCAAGCTTTTCTTGTTTGCCTTAAAATTAATATATTATATATAATCTCTAAGATGTCATAATAATCAGATTGTAAAAAAAACATAATACATAAAGAAAAGTAGGGAACTTTATTTTCTCATTTAAATTATTTACATACTCTTACACTTATTTATAAAATAAAATTAAAAATATGTATAGAGCAAAAAAAAAAAAAAATTCTCTCCCTTTTTCTAATTATAATAAAAATGTAACTCAATTCTACAATTTTATGTTTTTCCATTATTAAACAAACGATCCCTTCACTCGTTGATATTTAATCTGTTTTTTTTTATTGATGTTAAAAACACCATTCACCAACGAATGAGCGATTAAAATGATATTAAAATATACTCTCATCTTCGAATTTTTATACAATCCGTCATTTGATCTTCTATTAATAAGCAATGTAATAAAAATATGATATGGTTATATGTAAAAAAAACACACAATTTTTTTATTTAGTATTAAATCGTTGATTTTAGAGATTATAAAGTAGAATTATCTTATAAAAAAGTTTATATGCGTATAACATAATATTTAAATAAAAGGAATGTAATAATATTTTTACATAATAAAATAAGAATAATAATAATAAATTAACAAGTTCAAATGTATCTATGAAGAAAAGAAGGGATTTTTTTAAAGGGAACGTGTTTTTATTAGTATGAATTCAATTTTCATATAAACTTTCTTTCTATTTTAAATAGAAGAAAATATTTCCAAAATAATAAGAAAAATGACTAAAAATAATTTCCAATCATTTATTTTATAATATATAATTATCTATCGTATAATATATAGGAATTAATAATAACGGTGCTTTTTCCATGGCTTTGAATTAATTGGCATTTGGCATTTGCATAAGGAAAAGGTTTTCAAGAATATTGCTTATTTATTATAAAATATCGGAGAAAATGTATTATAATACATGAGATAATATCAATCCAGATTCTAGTCCATCAATTTAAAAAAAAAATTCATTGAATAAAAATTTAATTTTTCTAAAATTTTTATTTCTAAATTAGTTTATAATTATAACGTTTTTCTCAACTTCACTTTGCGTCTGTCTATATGTTCGCTCTTTTGACAAATTGAAATCGATTTTTCATCATCTTTAAATTATATATACATATATACATATTATATCCCAAATTGTAAAAATATAAAAAATGAAAATTTCAATAAAAAATTATTAAAATGTTAAGTTTAATTTTTTTTCCAGAAACAAATGAGATATTTATACCTATATTGGAATAAATTTTTAATATAATTTATAACTGGGGGAAAATCCAAATATTCTTACAAATATAAAAAAAATTATCTTGGTAATCAAAGAATCCTGTAGAATGCATATATTAATAAAAATAATTATTGAATTAATAAAATCTATTAATGTGTTAATAATATTTAAATTAAAAAAATATTTTTTCCAATAATCATTTTTTGTTAAGTCTCAATCTAATTGTAAGATATAAATATATAACTCGATCAATTATTTCTATATTCTTAGAATTTATAATTTATAAAAAAAAATGTTGGATCATTTGGAATATAATTATTGATAGAAAATTTTTTGTCAAATTATTTTTTTTTTTGCTTTGGCACGCGCAGTTTCCGGTATTTGTAATATATATATATATATATATATATATATATATATAATCAGGCCTTCAAGCATAATTAAATTGTTAAATTATGTTTGGTATTTAAAAATTCAATTTATATCCTTCTTAAATGATGGGTGAAGAGAATTCGTATAATATATTAATAAAATCTTTGGTTATCAATTTATTTTTTAACGATTCTTCATAAAAATCTAATTTATAAGAATTAATAGTTAAAAATCACTATTTTGTAAGGAGTAGTTTTTTAATGTTATTGTATTGATTTAGATGACTAATTATCTATCTATCTCTGTGACTCTACGGAACTCGATAGTTCTTGGCCACAGCAACCACACCCCAAGTATTCCTCTTTCTAGGACAATATTTTTTTATTTAAATCACAAAAAAAAGAAATAAAATTACTATTAATTTTAAGTACCAACGAGTTAATATCATTGGAAACAAACAAGAAATTATATTGCATTGTATATATTAATATAAATAACCTAATAAAACAACATTAGCATCTATTTAAAAAATAATTTTTTCAAAATATTAATCACAGTTGTGTGTTCAAGTAGTAACTTAACGGCATCCACAGGGTTACCAATCAAGTGTAAAAAAGGGGAAAGTTATAGTTCGGACCATCGGTGGTTTGTCTATTTAGCATAAATACTTTTTCTTTAAATTTTTAGCTTTGATCGAAAACAATTATTTTTTTACTAATTCATTTCAATAATACTGAAATGAAGAAAGCGTATATCAGCTTTAATGAGTTATTGGACTTGAAGATGAGGGTTCTTTCTACATCAAGTTTACAAAAAAGTATAATCTATCTATCTATCTCTGTGGCTCTACGGAACTCGAAAGTTCTTGGTCGCAGCAATCACACCCCTCCAAGTATTCCTATTCTGAGCCACAACCTTCCAGTCCCTATTCTCTCTTTTTTTTAATATTATGAATAATTAATATACAGATAACAGTATTGTACAAGACATTATTTTTATATTATAATAATTGCACCGACTGTAACAAAAAAAAAAAAAAAAACAATAGAAAATAGAAAAAACATTTGAAACAATTATTTTACCATTATTATTTATTTAAGGATATCAATATCAAAACCAACCTTAATAAAAATAAAGAAAAATAATAAATAAACTAAATAATTAAAATATTAAAATTAAACATACATATCTTAAGAATGTACACAATTATTGTATTTATATGTACAAATTAAAGAAATTCCAAAATTTCATTACTTATCTTCAAGAAAATGA
Organism: Labia minor; assembly: GCA_963082975.1. Lineage (NCBI taxonomy): Eukaryota > Metazoa > Arthropoda > Insecta > Dermaptera > Spongiphoridae > Labia > Labia minor. The sequence continues at coordinate 26,140,155 of OY720347.1, read as the reverse complement.
AATAAATTAAATTTCATTTCTTGTAGAGTGAGTGCATTTCCTTAAAGGTAATTATTAAAATATTTCAATTGTAGATATTAAATCATTTAAAAATAAAATAATAAAATAAAAATTAATAAGTGGAGAAAAACAATTTTTTTCTAGAGGAATTTAAATTTGCATCATCTCCATTATATTATTTTCTAAATAAATATATATTTCTAAATAAATATTTCCTTTCTAATATTTTATGAGGTCATCAGTATATAGAATATTTTATATTAAAAATATATAATTATTCATACAATAATACAATACATTATATAAATAAAAAACATTTTCTAGCAGTTGTAACCTGATTTCAAAAAGTAAAAAAAATGTCTAAATTAGATAGTACTAGCTTTTTACTAAGAAATACCTTGTTATTTAGAATATTTTAACTAAAAATATAAAAAGAGTGTCAGAAAAAGAAGCATAAAGATCTAGAACTTGCCTTGGGGTTATCATTGTAATTTCCGATGGTTAGTATAATTTGTTCTTTTTCTATTTTCTATTCTAGGGCTTATTTATCGCTTCATTGACTCGTGGCCTCATTTGGCATACAAATTACATCCCAAATATATTGTATTATAATCGAATATAAAAGATTTTTCAGCTTAGATTAATTGAAATAAACTACATAAAGCAACACACCACTTTCATTTACGATATCCGATAATTAAGTGTATAATCAAATTTATACCAGAGAGAGAAAGAGAGAATATCAATAGAAATAATTAGAGACAAATTAAAAAAATATTAATTGACGTTAATAAATTAAAAATCTAATCTTCAAAAATACAAGAGTGAAGGGCATTTCCGTTTGTTCTATTTTCATTGGATTGGCAATTTTTGTCACCTATAAAATATAATATTTGTACTAAAAATATACGATAAATATTAATCAAAAAATTATTTTTGATATTTTTGTTGTTTTCAATTTCCTTTATTTTAATAATTTATATATTTGGATTTTAATTAGGATCATTTCTAGGGAAAATTGAAAACTACTAAAATTTCTAAGGTCCTCCTAATAATTTGTTTAATTTAAAATTTAATTTATGGAGCACTTCACTTGACATTCTACAATGAAAGAAAGATCAAGAAAGTCAAAGAAAAGGTTCAGAAAAAATATTTTCCTTGATCATACAATACCTCTACCCCGCTTAATGAGTAACCCTTGATAGGCACTGTCCTAACATAGGATGTACATAGATGTACATTTCGGATTCTTGTATCATATTTATATTTTATATATAAAAATATTCAGCTATATATAGTATTATATATATACATAGGTAAATGGTGGTGAATATAATTTAGCATAAGTAAATAAAGAGATGAATCCTTACCTTTCGAAATGTGCCAACGATGCGGGGTGTTCGTCTCTCGGCAAACAAACAAGGGCTCCACGAGTATCCAAACAAAATTGGCCAGCATCGATGGCGTTAGAGCTCTCGGCCGTCCAAAGCTGTCCATTCTCTAAAACTAAAATAATAGGACTGGCAGCATGATTGGCGATCAAGATAGGTTTGTAGCCGTTCTGACAGAACGGCTGTGTGTTGGAATGAATCCGCCAGACGATCCCAGGAGAGATATCGGCCACCTCCCTAAAATCAGAAAATTGGAAAAAAAAAATATTATAACCAAGTTTAGAGAAGATTATCGTAAAGAAGATTAATGTATGTTGAAAGATCAATAAATATCTAAATATTAACTTTCATCATATTTACTAGCTATTTATTTATTTAATTTGGTTTTAGGTTCATGGGAATTATGACTCATATTTGTATGTTTATCAATAATATAATTAAATTATAAATATTTGAAATTAATAGAGTTTGTACCAAATCAATTAATCATTGAATTTTAAAATAAGTCTCATGGTAAAAACCACTCGAAATTGTAAATAGCATTATATTATATATCAGAATCATATTCCGATGTATTAAAAATGTATAAAATAATTTTAATTTTTTGAATTAATTATTTAAGAAAATAACTTAATAAAATTAATTTTTTTTTTATAATTTTATTATTCAATTTAAATTTATAAGTACTGAATATTTGTTTTACCGAGTGTCAATAAATGTTTGATAATAACTTATATTTTCTCTCCTCCCATTTTTTATAATCTATAAGATTAGTAATCTAAATAATATGTGATAATATCCAAAAATATGTAATTTTTCCAATCAAATTTTTAACTTTTAATATTTATTTTGGGAATTTTCAATGAAGGTCAGTCATATAGTGGAAGCCATAAACACATTGGTTAAAAATTGGAAGCAAAATATTGGATGATGCCACAATTCGAAAAAGTAACTAATGTTAATGATCATATTTTGAGTGATTATCATATGATTATTTATATTTATTTTCTAGTAGATTCTTGAAGGTCGTACATCAAATGATTTCAACTTTTCCTCCACCATCAGAATCCTTCCCCTTCTCTTTTCACCCACCGATATCAACTTCATAGCCAACGGAGATGAATGTATCATGAATATTCATTCCTATAACATCATCCTACACTTCGCCTAACCAAAATGTTAATATCTGTACGTCATTATAATGATTCAAAAAACGCTCCTTATTAATTTACAAATATGATAGATAATGATTATGATGAATTGTTATTTAACATTAATGAATTGTGGCTTCAAATTAAATTTCTAATGCAACGACATAAGTATTAGATTTCGTGTCTGATTTAGGTGGTCCTGCCTGATGGGAAGAATAATTTTTTGGCAGGAAAAGATTTTAAAAGGTAATTTGTTTGAAAATACATGTAATCATAATTTTAATAACAACCAAAAAAAAAACATTTATTATTTTTGAAATATTTTTTTTTCTTAATAAAAAATAAGTTTAAATTATACTTTTAATGTTAATATTGAATTTTTATTGAATCAATATTAAATTATTCTTTTCAATATCAATATTGACTAATAAAATATTAACTTAAATAATAAAACTTGAAAAACCCTGGTAGCTGAAACCCGTCCAACCTACCAATTTATAGTTAAACATAACACTGCTGGAAATAATCGATAAGAACAAATACGTATTTTATATTAGGTGCCTAAGTAATTTTAGTAAAAATATATATTTTATTTCTATTTAATTTTTATTTTTGTAATTTTGAATACTATTTTGTAGAATATTACCATATATGGAGGTGTTTATACTTTTAAGGCATTTCTCTGGATGTAATTTGAGATCTAAATACAGACTTACACATTAATTAAAAAGTAAAGAAGAATTACAAACAAAAAATTAAAGAATAATGAAATATAATATTTATATTTATTTGTATTAAGACGATTTCTCATTAATGATAATCAATTAATTATTATTATTAATTGACTGATGTTATTTATTTTTTTCAAATTTTGTTTTATTTGTTTATACATTACAGATGATATATTTCGAATATTTAGTTTAATTAATAAACTTTATAGAATATAATAATTAAAATTTTAAACATATTTAAAATTTTCTTCAATTTAATAAGTTTTCTTATTTATTTAAATATTAATTTACAAAAATAACATAATACAGACTCACAAATTTTTTTTAATTTAGGTCCCTGAAATTAAAATAGTTTAATTGTATTCATTTTAATTACTTAATTGTATTAGAATTTTATCGGAATATAAACCCACTTAAGTCAATCTTTTATATATTATTTAGATTATTAAAATTTATAAAGTTTAATTTTTCATCGTCAAATTTAGATCATGGTAGATAAGATATAAATTATATATTAATGATTGAATTTCTGCGCATAAAGATGGATGGACCTTTCTTTCAATTAGTCTCTCATTTCATTTCTGTCAGTCACTGTGATACCATGTCGAAATTCCAGAATGATCATTAGTCATTCGATGAAGGAGGGTGTAAACTTACTCATTGACATTTCCAATTCAAGCTTCTAGAATTTTCAATTCTTGGAAAAAATTTCCCACTCACCACTCTTAAATCGCTAATATAAATTAATTTCCACAAATATGACATTTTATGCCGAATGTAAATATTGTATCACAGATTTAGGTTGAAACTGTCAAAAGGAAAAAAAAAATGAGTCTCTTAATCTGTTGAAATATCATCTTTCAAACAAACGATTTTCATAAACAATTTTAAATATAAGATATGTATAATAATATTTTAGTTTCTCCAGTATTCTATAAATACATAACAATATAATTAATTTCACATATTTTATTTCTTTCTTTAATTTTTTGAATGTTTTAATGTAATATAATATAATCTCATTTTAATTATTGTTTAATATTTAAAAGAGACAAAAAAAAAATATTTTATAAGAGAAAAAGGAAGGAATACACAAACAGACTTCAAAATCCATTTTCTTTCTCAAGGGAATTCACTAGGGAGAAAAATGACAAAAACTTAATTTTGAAGTTAAAAAGAAGCTTATGAATTTTTTCAGATATTTAATTTTAGAAAATATATTCGAAATATGTAATATTAAAAATAAAATTAAATGAATATTATATTTTCTCTTAAAAATATAGTAAAAGAAAACTTCTTAGATTTTATTATTAATTATCAATTATTTTGTTATTATTCAATTTAACACCCCACTGAGTTTAGACGAATTATTATTAATTAATTTCATAATATTTAATGGCCTTTCGTATTTAGTATTTATCAAAATTTTATAATAATAATAATAAAAATAATATAGTAGATAAAATTAAAAAATATTACATATTAATTATAAAAATTATTAACCTTTTACATTTTCTAGACAAATAAATATTGTAATTTAATAATATTAAAAATATGTTATTAACATTTTTATTTTTATTATTATTATAATTAAATTATTTAAATCGAAACATGATTAAATTTGATAATGTAAATCGTTTCAGAAAAAATTTAAACAAAATTGTAAATACGATCTCAGATTGTGAAATTAAAATTATTATTCTTCAATAAATAAATATACATAATAACAGTTGGCCTAAAAATATCAGATTAATTTTTTCGATTTATTTTACCATTTCATATTTTATGATCTCATTTATAAAAATTTAAAATGTTCATGATCAGTTGTTTATGTTATTTAATAATTTATGTAAAGCAGTAAAGCATAGTATATAATATATATACTATATTTATTTATTTTGATTAATTTACTTTACTTTAAAATAGATTTATATTTTGAAAGAACGTGACATGTTGGAAAATATGAATCTTGATAAAAGATCCTAGTCCATATCATATTTCGTTTTAACTCACGATATTTAACATTACATATATATTTATATGTATATTCATACATATATTATTTTATTATTTTATTTTTTGGTAGTTAATCCAAATGTTAAAATGATTTATGATTTTATTTTTGCATTTTTAATGTCATATATTAATCAAAAAACAAATAATATAGAATTAATATTTAGTAAAAAATTAGTAAAGATATAATCGACAAATCTAAAGTTATTCATATAGAAAAATTGTATATTATATAAATTATAATAATTTAATTTTTAAAATATATTTCTAAAAAATTAATTGAAGGCAAAATAAAAAAAAAAAATAAAATTATAAAGATCACCATTGAGTAAAAAGTTAGGGAAGATAAGAAAAGGGACTATTAAGGATTCTTAAAACGTAATTGAAGGGGAGTGGTGAATATATATATGCAAATAGAAATAAAAAAAAAATTCATAAAATTGTGATAAAAAATTATTTTAGATTTCAATGTATTCATTAAGAAAAAAGATTTTGTGTGGGTTAAACCTTAATAAATTTAATATTAATTTGCATTTAAAATTATAGGAGTGATGAATAAATGATTAATTAATAATCTAGAATACTAATAAGCAAAATAATAATTATCTTTAGTTCTATTGGACTCTCGTGAGGTTTTGATTATAAAAAAGATGACAATTTTGTCTTCTCTTATATAATTAAGTGTACCTTAAATTATAGTGGTCTATTTAACTTTTTTCAACTTCTAATTGTATTTACATCAATTCAATAAGCTAGTCCATTATAAAAAAATAAATTATAATTAAATAAATTAAATTTAAAACAATAAAATAAATATATTTTTTACATATAAAATTTTTAGAAAGAAATGAATCATTATTAAAAATTTTTTAATGTATATATATATATCCATGAACCACCCTCATCCAAATTCACTCTCTCCTATCTCCTTCTCTCCCTCTCTACCATGTTCTTGGTACTAAAGTACTTGGTACTACAAGTATTAAAGTATTACAAATATTTATATAAATTATATGGTATATCTATCAATTATATAGATTAAATTTGGAGTAAAATAAAATAATTTAAATTTTCTTATATATAAACATATTTAAAATTGCAATAATTTAAAAAAGAAGAAATTTATATCAATATAGTTAAAATAAAAATTTAATTTTTTTCCAAATATGTATTTAATTATACAAGATCGTAGATGTATGTATAGCTACTCATTTAATAATAAAAATTTATTGCTTAATTCACATATTTATCATTATATATTATAAAAATAATTTATTTAAATAAAAATTTCAAATGATCATCTCAGATAGTATATATATTTGCCACGTGCAATGTAATATAATGGTCCAATGAAGGTAAAGTAATATAATCCTGTTTAGGAAAAAAAGATGAATGATCTTGAGTGGTCATTTGAAAGATATCATCATCATCAGATGACATTTGAAAATAAAAATTATTTGACTCGACGAAAATTAAGTTTGATCTTTTTTTTACGAGTCTATCAGGACATCCTATGAAGTGGTGGTGGTTGAAGTGTGGAGAGGGGGGAGGCAGAGGACTTAAAATAGAAATATGAATGTAACGGTGTACGTGCCTGGAAGAAATGGAGGGAGGAGGGTGTTTTGTATGTGGTAGAGGGTGGTTGGTCGGCTGCTACGCGTGTAGCACACATGGCGCGCACCCTTTTTTTAAATATTAATGTTTAATTATTCATGTGAAGCGTTCGAGTGGCAACAAAGGAAAGTAGCGATTAAAAATTATTCTTATCATTCATATCAACAAATGGGAAACAAAAACGGCTTATCAATCAATCAGAAATTCTATCACCTATTGAAGAAGGTTTTTTTTGAATTCTTTATTCGTAATCAATTTAAAAAGAAAAAGAAAAATTGAAAAATGAATTCAATTTCGCCACATTTTTTTTTTCATACTTCCCTACATTTTCGACCAGGTGGTCGTTTGAATTGAAATTTATGACCACATTTTAGGAGATTATTTTTTAAGATAAGGACTAACTAGATATGCTCTCTAAATCAAACGGTAACTTTTGCACCCCAACGGCTGGCTGGCCTTTCCGGCTAAAATATAAACTATATAGTAAAAGCATACGGAATAACATATTATATATATATATATATATATATACACCTATATATAATGATAAAATATTAATATTAAAAATCTGTGGGACGGATAGAGGGGGACTGAAACGAGTGAGGATTATTTAAAACCCGGTAGTAGATAAATATATAATAATTCAAAGCAAGGGTGTAGAATGAATATTTCAAAATAATTAATTGTAAAGCTGATTTCATCAAATATTCTATCAGTAAAATCAAAAAGCCATTTAGGTATCATATGATATCACACCAACAGCCGTTTTTCGACATGATTTATGAATTAATCGCTATTCAAAAGAGAATTAATCAAAGATTATGGTGATTATAATCAATAATACTAACTAGGGATGGAATTTATAGCATTTATTAACGAAACATGTAATCTTAAATAGTTTTGTTTGAATATGGAAACGGAAACTTCAATGCTTGTTTTTAAAAATGATTAAAATCAATATAATTTTACTTTCTTAGTTGAGATTATATATGAAACCATTTTAAAATTATGTAATATATTTGATTAATTTAAAAATATTTGTTCAATGGATAAATGCTTTGAAAGGTTTTAATTTAGAAGAAATTGGAAATGTGACTTCCAATAATTTCTTCATTCAAGTTTTTGTGAACAATATGTTGTTACTTATTAGTATCTAAGAAGAAACATTTTATGGCATTTGGCAAAGGTAAAATATTAAAAAATAATTTTATAAATTAATAGTATTAATAATATCAGTTGAAAATTATTAAATAAAGAAAAGTTTTTTAGTTTTAAATTTCATAATTAATAACACTTCAAAAAATCAATATATTATATTATTATAAAATCAACATAACATAAAAAAATAAACAAATCTAAAAAATAAACCAATATAATAATTTATTATAACACATATTTTTTAAATAAAATTGAATAAAATAATATTATTATATAAATCAGTAAAATAAAATACACAATTGTTTTTTGAATTTTGTTCTGGTCTAAATTAGAGCAAATTTAAATATCAAAAATAAGATATATATATTTATAAAATGGCTGCAAAACTTACCCCTATTCAAAATGGATTTATCTATCCCCGTGGTGGCAATGAACTCGAATGTTTTTTTTTCCGCAGGAACCACATTTCTCTAAACTAGACATTTTTCACCGATTTTAGTCACGTGTCTCAGCTATCACAAGCTTCTCGATAAAATAAAAATAAATTTGAAATGAGAGGGAAATAAAGATAATAATTCGATGTAAAATAAATGTAAAATAAATAAATAATAAATAAATAATAATAAATAAATAATAAATAAATCATTTCTAATAAAAACTTCTATTGATTGTATAATGAATATTAACTTAATTTTATAAATAAATTTAAACAAATTTAATTAGTTTCAATTGCAATATTTATTATAAATCATTTTCTTTATAATGACAGAATAGATAAAGAATTATTAATAATTAAATTTAATAATAATATAATATAGGATAAATGAATAATAATGATAAATGATTTAGTTAAAAAAAAAAATTAAACTTTATTTTTTATATTTTAATTCTAACCTATTATTATTATATATTTATTTATGTAATTTCATCGAAAATTTTGAAAAATATTTTTTATATTTTAGTCTATAATTCATTTTTTTTCTAATATCAATTTATTGAAATTATAAATAATAACTGTGCAATTTATAATATTATTTATTTAAATACATTTAATAAATTTAATACAAATGGAAACAAATCGTTTTTTAATTCATAATAATTAAGGCTTTAAAATTTAAAAGATATTCTTTTTTTTAATTTATATGCTAAAAAATAGAGCGTATATATAGTAGTACATATATTTTTAATGAAAACATATGTATATAAAAAGCCAATCAGGAATCTTTAAAAGGGAAATTAATAATTTGAAATGAAAAAACGAATACTACATTCAATTGTGTATTTTTATCACGAAAAAGAGTTTGAAAGATATTGGCAATATGATGTGAATGTGATGTCAAAAACCATGTATCTAAATTTCATAAATATTTTGGAATATGAAATATAAACAAATAAAATCAAGGAAATGAAATGCATCGATTGGTGGGGGATTTAACGATATAGTAACATTTCCAATTGTAATAATAGCTTTGGTGGTCTGGTGTGCCTGACTCTGGGGAAATTGTATGACGCCGGGATCCCCCATTAGTCTACTCCGAATAAATAGCCCCTCTAGAATACAAAAGGGACAAATGCCAAATGAAAAGGGTCTGCCATTCCCAATGAACAAATGTTTGAGGAGTGAAGGAAACCATCCAACTGGGAATTGCTTCTCATTGGAGGTGACTCTACTTTGGAATTTGATATTCATTAATAAACATTGTCATAATTACTCTTTAACCAATATTTATTCAAGAACATAGAGGGCATGAATGCACAAAATTTTAACTATATTAGTTTTTTTCCAATAAGTAATTTTAAATAAAATGAATTATTAAGGAAAAAAAAAGAAAAATTGAGAAATATAATCACGGTTTGTTTATCTTCTAGATTGGCTAGATGAGGTTTAAAATTTTTTTTTTTTTTTTGCTATTTATTATTTAATGTATTTTTTGTTATTTCTCATGCTTTAGGAAAATAAAATAGAAAAATGCTAAAATTCAATAAAATTTACAATTTAAATAAAATTAAAATAGAAACGATAATTTTTCTGTAATATTACGTTCTATTTCATTATAATTATAATTCTCATAAATTCAGAAAAGATAATTTATTACATATTAACATAATTAATTAATCTAATGAGAAAAAATAGAAGAAATTAATGGTTAGGTTGGAAGCATGTGGAAAAAAAACAATAAACTAAAATAAATAAAATTTAAATGGGTATTATATTGAGACTGGTTAGAGGTAGGGTTGCCAACTGGCCTTTTTTGGATATGACAGTCCTTTTTTAAATACTCTCGACTGCCCTAACTGTACCTTTTCTGGTACTTTATAGAGTTAGAGGTGACGAGTTTGATGGGAAGCTGAAGTGATGTGTGTGGATGCTCCAAAAATTGTATGTTCTGTTGCAATAATGAAATTTATATATTTTTTTTTATTAAAATATATTATTTATTATATTGAAATTTAGATTTTTAATTATGTATTTCGGTTCATTTCAAATAAATTACTTAATGAAGAATTTATTTTTCACTTTGTATGAATTTAGTAAATAAATTATATATACAGATTAAATTAATAACAGATTTCAATTCTATTTTGATAAGTGTTTGTATATATATCTAAACACAAAACTGAAAAACAATTGTTATTTATATTATGTTTAGTTTATGTTATATTTTTTATTTTATATAAAAATATTTTAAAATCTCTTTATTTGATTATGATTATAATGATTTTTTTTAAGTATAGTAGATTATTTGAATTACTATATTCCATATGAATTTATTTGAACTTATCTTCTATCTATAATAATAAAAGCAAGTGTAATGTGTCTGTCTGTCTGTCTGACCGAGCTCTCCAGCCATATCTATCGCACGCAGGGACCTGGAATTTTTTACACGGAAGCACAAAGGGGCTGGCCACCAGACCTCGAAGCCCGATTTTCGATTTTTTAATTAGAAAAATTATAAAAAATAATTAATGAAAAATAGTTTAGTTACCATAGTAGATCATAGAGGCGCTGGTGGTGATAATTTGGCGGTAATTTAAATTCTGAGCAATGTGCAGATAAAAATCTTTTTATATATCTATTGATATTTACAATATCTCAATTGATCTTATTGGCCTTTTAAACTTTGAAAACATTCACATTACAGCTATAATTTAATACTATTAATTTTTAAGATTATGTGAGTAAATTATTTTAATTAAAAAAATTTGATCTCATAATTGGATTTTCACGTAAGATTTTAATATATAATATATTTTTTAATATTATTTTTATAGTAGTTTAGTGTTATGCTAATTTTATATTTTATTTTTATTTTGTTTACTCTGATTTTTTTTAAATAAATTAATAAAATTTAAAGTAGCATAAAAAAATTAATCGAGGCAGGAAAATTGATGGGGTTTGAAATTAATAGTGATAAGACAAAATAATTAGTATCAGAGAGAATAATATTTGCAAAGAATTTAAATCGAGGTTACAATCTGGAAATTATTATCAAAGGGGATCAAAATTATTAAATTATTAATTGTATTATATGGGTGGGAGGCATGGTCTATAACCCTGGGAGATGAGAATAGATTCAGAGTATTTGAGAATAGGATTCTTCCCAGCATTTATGGGCCAAAGAAAGATGTGGACACCGGGGAATAGCGGAGACTGCATAACAAGGAATTGCATGACCTCTATGCATCTCTAGATATAGGTCATAAAATAGAGAAGGCTGGGATCGGCAGGGCACATGGCTAGAATGGGAGAAGAAAAATATATTGGTGGGGAGTTCGATTGGAAAACGTCTGTGTGGAAGACCAATTGGGAACAGGGTGGACAATGTAGGAAGGAACGTGAGAGAGATGGGACAGGTTAGGAGTTAGATGGTTATAGCTCAGAATAGGGACACTCGGGGGGGGGGGGTACAGGGGGCGGAGCCCCCGTCTAGATGCGAAGAGCGACGAAATATATATAAGATTGAGTTGTAGAGTTAAATTTTGCGATTTAAATTAAATTATATATTTAATATATGCCTTGCTTATGTGTGTGTGTGAATAATTTTTTAGATAATTAAGAGATTAAAATTATCAAGTGAATTTAAAAAAATAATATTTAACACTTTTACAAAAAGGAGAGGGGGTAAATGGCTAGAAAATGTTAATATGAAAAATAGTTTAAAGGTGTATGGTTTATTTGTTAGGTTGAAATTGAAAAATGGGGTCGAAATGTTTTTTCTCCCATTCTGAGATACTATCAATTAAAGATATAAAAAAACAAAACAAAAGTGGAATGTGCTTTGTAGAAAAGATCGGCACAACACATGTTGCTGTAGGAGGGTTTCCGATTCAGATGGACAACTTTCTCGTCCATTCTATTTTTGTGCATTGTCCTTCCATCATAATAATTTAAAAAAAAAATTATTTTAAACTTTTTCCAATATATAATTATATATATTAGAAAAAGTGTGTCATACATGTTTAAGTCACCCTTATTTAATAAACATTAATATTTAAAGAATTTAATCATAAGAATGAATCTCTTTAGAAATTTATTAAGAAAAAATTGTTAAATACAATTCAAATCTTAGTACTTTCATTAAATATAAATATATATATAAATGATTTGTAACAAATAATAAATATTATTAATTATTATTTTTAAGATTTATAAATATATTATGTAACAAATTATATTAATACAGAGAAGAAAAAATTATAAATCCAAAATTCAATTTCTAAAAATAAAATTGAACTGTTAAAAAATAGTATATACGAATAAAGATATTTTTTTATTTGTGAGATAAAAATCACATTTTCTATAGGAAAATGAAATAGGATATAAAACAAAGAAAAATTATAAAATATAATGTTCTATTTAAATTTTATTTAAATTGCTTTTGGGTGATATATTTAAATAAATTTTACATGAAGACATTAAATTATTTTCAGGTGAACAAGAGAATAATAAAATCCACTTGAAAAATCTCAGAGTTTTACATTTTCCTTAAAAAAAAAATGTTAGTAGTTTGGAAATATGCACTAAAAATAAATCTTATAAGATATGATTAAATATAAGATTATATCTCATTTTTTATGATCTTAATTAGTTAATACCATTATGTATTAATATTTTTCTTCTTTTTTTTATTAGTATTTTGTAATTAATTATTTAATTAATTAATGGATCCAAACATAATGCTAAATAAATAGATATGAATGCAAATATGATTTTTAAATTTGTATTATTATTATATGTAAAAGGAAAGTCCTTTACCAAAAATCCCTATTCTGAGTCACCTCCATCCATTTCTCATTCTCTCCTAACTTCCTGAAGTCAATCTTAAATTGTTTATATATATATAAATTACTTGAAGGTCATATTTAATTAATTATTTTAAACTCTGTTTTAAGTTTTGCTCGAATAGATAACCATTCAAGTAAAATACTAGACTTGGCTTCAGGCCAGGATTTTGCTACGTTAACGCTTGAAGTTTTTTTCGTTCTGGACAAAAATTCATATAAATAACAGAATAATGACTTTTTTATGAGAAAAGTTTGTTCATTTTTATTTTAAAATGTATAACGATAAGCAATTTTTCGTTTTTTTTTTTTAATTTTTTTAAAATATAGGATAAAATGCTCTCATTAAATTATTATTAGAGTATAATTAAAGAATATAATAATAAGTTGTATAATATTATAATATATATGAGGGGTAAATGTTATTTGACTCACCGCAAATGTAATAATTTTGCGAATTGGCTAATCCCACCAGATGCGAGCCCTTAGGGGACAGTTTTATTATTTGTTGTATAAATGAAATAAATAGAAACAGATGCTAGTGAACCGAGTCCTTTATCATCTAACTAGGCCAAATTTTGCATCTTCTAATTGAATACTGATCTAGTTAATATATTAAGAGGATAAAAATTCTTAAATGAATCTGTAATTCATTAAATTGAACACTTCAATAAATATGGAATGTAAACGTATGTCGATATCAGTGATACATTATATTTATATCGTTTCATTAAATTTAACTTGCCTTTGATCTTTTTCCAGGTTGCACGATTTATTGTTTCTCTATCACGATTGGGAGGAAACAGTCGAGTGACCCAGTTAAAGAAAAAGTTCCTCCTGACCAACCAATATGGTGCTTTGATGGAAACCATTGGAATTGTCTAATTTAATTTCAGCAATTAATTTTTACGCTTTGTTGAATTGTCATCTATAGTTAGAAACGACATACAAATTGAATTAAGAACAAAAAAAACTTTAAATAAAAACAATGGAATGCGAGCTACGATAAATCAAATATTATAAAATGAATTTAAGTAGTTGTGTGGGTGTAAATATATATATATATATGACTATGAATAGTAATAGAATTGAAAATTGAAACCAAATTAGATCAAATATTAAATAAGCTGGAGTGTCTCCACTCGATTTGAATTGGATTAAATAACATATATTGTATTTAAATTAAATTTAATTAATTATAAATTATAAATTAAAATTAATTAAAAGAAAATAATTAATAATAAATAAAATAAATTAAAAGAAAACTATGAATTTTGAATAATGCCAGTATATCAAATTCCATTATTCTAGCTCAAACCGTTTTTGCGTAATCTTGAATACACACACACATATATATATATATATATATATATACATGTATACATTTTTCTCAACCTGAGTAAAATGAGTCAGGGACCTTCTAAACATATAAAAAGACCAAAATCTCGACATCGACATTTTCATGATCGCAATACTATCTCTGGCGAGATAATAAAAAGCTGCAAATAACAACAATTCAATTCATTCATTAAGAATTAAGAAAAATGCATTTTTATACATATATTTATAATGAAAATTTTAGTTAATGTTTAAATGAAAGAAAAGCAATATCATATTTGATCTAAGCTAATTATTCAAATCAATTACGAACAAGAATATTTCTATTCAAATTTATTTAGAAAGTAATTCGATCAAAATTAAAAAAAAAAGATATCTATAAATAACTTAAAATATGTTATTTATATTTATATAAATATAGATATAGATTAATATAATAGTGATATTATTAGAAAATTGTATTGTGATTGATATAATCTCAATGCATAAATATAATTATATTGATAATTAAAAATAAATATATAAAAACATTTCTTATTTATTTTTAGTCTAGTTTTCAAAAGTAAATATGATGAAACAATTTAACGGAAAGAAAGAAATTGCAAAATAATCATCAATATTTAATTTGATGACTCAAATACAAATAAAGATTCAACTTTAGATATATCAGATAAATAAATGACATTTTTGGGTTATACCTTTAATATAATACACTAGTTTTCCAGAAAATATGTTATTATTAATATGAACATTTATTTGATCCACAACTTTCATGTATAGAATATACTAGTAGTAAGAAATTAACTAATAAAGATATTTTTTATTTCGATTAAAATTAGTATTAATTCAATATATAATTTTAACGATATTCTAATCAAATTGTAAATAATTATTTTTGATTATTTAATTAATACAATAAAATTTATAAATACGATCAATAAAAAACATTGATATTTAAATAATAGAAATATGTATTTATTATTGTATATTAATTAATTTAAGATATTTTTTTATCTATCATCTTTTCTAGCAATTAAGTCCTTTAAACTATATTTGTAGTGAAAGTGAATGAAATGCAGGTAACAACTTGAAAATACCCTGTTTCTAAAATAAACAAAAATATCTCGTGTGACAATAGAGAAGGTCAAAAATGAACTGGAAAACTATCTCCATTCATAAAGAAAGTTTGTGAAAAATAAAATAAAAATATTTTTTTAAAACTCTGATTAAGAAATAAATAATTGATGTATTAATTAGTATTTCTTGGTCCCATTTCACTCAATTTTGCTAAATATTTGACTAAAACATATCAAAACAATATTTTATTTCTAATAGAGTTAAAAACTTATATAAATTTAATAAAAAAACAAAACATTGTAACTAAACAGGTAAATACGAACGAATAATAATTTTTATCTATCAGGTTAGAAATATTTTCCCTGTTAAGTTAAAGAATGAACAATCTTGATTATGTTGAGTTGCTAGTGTAAAAGGAAAAAAAATTATTAGTATGCCGAAACGGTATTTGAGGTCCTTAAATTCCTGAATAAATATCTATCTACCTTCGTTGAGAAAATATAATTTTACAAAATAAAACGAAAAAAGTGGATGAAGTAAAGAATAATAAATGAAAACAATACCTCCCTTACTATCGTCGGTCGGTAAAAACTAAACTATTGTAAAAAATATGTATATCAATAATTCTTTTTTAATTTCTTAAAAAAATAAATTCATATTTGGATTTAAATTTCTTCATGAGAGAGAAATTTTAATTATTGCATCATATTAGTTCAAATTTCAATCGATTAAATAGTTTTTAATTTTAATTAATTTTATAAATAATATAAATTACTTATTTTTTTAAATTGATGAATAGTAAAATTATTATAAGTTAATATGGTTTTAAACAGTTTGACTAGTATTTAAAATCTCATTAAAGAATTTATTAATAAAAAATACATTATTTAAATATAAAAATGATTATTTGTTTAAAATGCCCTTTAGGCATTTAATTTATTTATTGATAAACAAGTTACCATACTCTTTAAAAACTATTAGAATAATTATCATAGCATTATATTATAATGTAATTATACAATACAATTTTTAAGAAATTTTAAATAAAGAAAATAAAAATAATAGTATCGAAAACAAAAGTTGTCATGGTATGTTTTCCCAGTGATAAGGGTGTGGGTTCTTATATCTTATCATATGATGTTTTGCTTCCATAGTTTGAAAAAAATACCAGACTGTGACTAGTCTATTCTATTTCACATTAATTGATTTTAGAATAGAAAAAAGATAAACTGATTTTTAGATTTCTTTTGTATTTATTCATACTATATTAATATTCATATAAATTATTATTTGTATTATAGATATTAGGTATTAGATATTAGATATTAGTACAATTACAGATATTTGATTTATTTAAAAATTAAAATTTAGATAATAGTAACTCAATAGTTAAATATAGATATTAAAATAAAAATGTCTAATTCATTAAGCTAATTTAAAACGATATATAAATAAATGTTTAATGTTAAATTTAAAAAAAACATGTTTTCTTTACAATATTTGTTTTTTAAATGATAAATACTTTAATTTTAAATAATTTTAAGTTAATAATTTTGAGTTAAAAATTTTTTTAGATAAAAATAAAAAAGTAATATTTTGAGAATTAAACTATTTAACGAGTTATACAATAAATATAGTATTATCTCAGACCAATTTTGAAGTGATTTAAAGGGTTTTATATATTTTATGTCTAATCAAGTATGTAAATATAATACAACCCTTTATTTTAATAATAAATATGCATGGGATATAATTCCTTTGAGAGTAAGAAAGTTAATGCAATAGGAAGGCAAATTATAAATTCACAATAGTTATATAAGCAAAACTCAAACAAGATTTTTATTTTTTTATTCAATAAAAATATTTTAAATAATAGTGAAAATGTTATTATAATAAAAAAGGATTAAAAAAATCATTATTAATATATTAAGAATAGCAAATCGATAGATTCAATGAATGGAGATTTCAATGAGTGGAAAAAGATATTTTATCAAAATCAAAGAACCAGGAGATTAAATTATAACTGTATAAAATAAAAAATAAAAAAAATATCAACCCATTATTAAGAATTATATATTTTCATTAAAAATAAATAAAAATAAATTACTGTTTTTTGGGTCAAATAAGTAGACATTTAATTCTAATTTCACATCCAATTAGAAAGTAGAAGTGAAACTAATACAAGAAAGTAAAAATAAGATATAAACACTGGTCATTTAAATTATCCGTTAATTATCATTTTATTTAAAGAAAAAACAACTCAAAAAACAAGAAATTAAATTTATGTTAAATTTGAATTATTTAAAAGAAAAGAAAAGAAAAGTATTGCAAATTTTGTTTTATTTTAATTTAATATATAGTATACTCGTGTACCTTGGGTCAAAATCAAATCTTAGATTCTTTAAAACATATTATTAAAAAGCAATGAATTTTTTTTATCAAGGATAGTCAAATGTTTTTTAATTAATTCAAAATCACTCTGATTATAATGTTAGTAATATAATAGTTAAATACTATATTATATATATATATATATATATATTAATTGATAATTAACATTCTTAAAATTTACATTAAATAATGATTGATTTATATATAATTTATTTTTGTTAAAGAAATTTTTAAATGATTAAAATATTATTCTTGTTCTGTTTTAAATTTGTCCCTGGTTCTATGTTATGGGATTATAATTATTTAAAGATTTATTTCTTAATAATATATTAAATATATTCTATTTATTTATTTTTGTTTTATAGATATGGAATTAATGTAATAAAGAATTTTTTTTTACTTTATTTTCATAATATTATGATTATTATAGATGTATTCATATTTTTATCGATTCTATAAAAATGTTTTTGAAAGGTAATCTGGTTAATATGTATCATTGCGTTTGGTCAATTTCACACTCTCACCTTGACGAAAGCGTTACTAAAGGAATTTTTTTTTTCATGTGATTAATAAAATATTCTCCAACTAAGATATGTTTTTTCAATGATGATTGGTTGTTTAGTGAAAATTTAAATGAATTGAAAGGAAATGTCACCAAGGAGAGGATTATTTTAGTTTTTCTCCAACTCGTTTTAAATGGAATTTTTCTAAAAGTACAAAACTGGATTGAAATCGAATTACCCTTGTCATGTTGTTAAATAAAGCCCCTCCATTCCTTTCACCTTCACCTTGAATTAATTATTTCACCTACCTTAGAATGTCAGCGTGATTTTTCGAGAGATTTAAAATTTTTGAAGTGGTTGCTTGAAAAACGTTTGGTAGCCAATTGGAACTTTCTTCATCGGGTGCACATGTCGAGTTCCTTGTCAACGATTCACCCTCGGAACAACACCGTAACACAGGGACAGCATTCGACATCCCCGTCGAACCCCAAATGCCCGTCGACGACGAGGCTAATAGGAGAAACACGAGACACCACCGCACATCCATTGCTGACATTCTCGTTACGCGACCCAGCTCGAATAAAAAAGACACATTGTCAAATGCCGTTAGATTAAGAGGGAACCATCGAAATAGGATCTTAACAGAAGGAATGCCAGCGGCATACTGGCGGCTTGAAAGCATGCTTTGGGAAAGCCGGTACCCTCCCTCCTTCTCCGCTCGCCTCCCCACCACATGCCGACACGGCTTGCCGCCTGGCACTACGCATCGCTGACGCTGCCCCTACCCCTTCCATTGCCATGCTATTACACTATGGTACAGTAGTGCTTCACTCACAGACAATATTCAACTTACCTCAGCATAAAATAATTACTTTTTATGTTGATGAATATAGCGACAATTTGAGATAAAATAATATGATTATTCTCCTAAATATCCCTAGATAGATCCTAGTTAATATGATTATTCTCCTACATTAATAAATATTAAAATAAATTAAATAAGTTGATCTGTGTCCAGGTCCGAACCGACCGACGGTTTGAAATAAATTAATTTCCAGCTACAAACAATTTCAAATAATTTTAATATATCTATTAATGCAATAAAAATCAGATATGGATATTTATAATATATATGTAAGACCAGGCTGTGACGTCATGAATGGCTGGATGACGTCATATAATTTTAAATTAAGAAAAAACTAATAAAGATGATTTTTCTCGAGGATAAAACTAATATACATTCGTGGTGATATGTAAAAAATCTCCTCATGTGAAATTTGGTGTGAAAATAACCCTTCCCTTCCTCGATCGCTAATACTACCACTTCCGGTTTCCCGATTTGAACCAAAAGTTGATCAATTCATCATACTGATGCATTAAGTAAATATACCAAATTTCATCAAATCCGTTGAGTCGTTCAAGCTGTACACATCTATACGGACGGACAGACATCATGCTAAAAATACTTTTTTCTGTTAAGAAAATACATGATTCGTGGAGATATGTAAAAATCTCCACATGTGAAATTTGGTGTGAAAACAATACCTCCCTTACTATCGTCGATCGGTAAAAATCTGGAGTGTCTCCATTCGACTATCTCACAAATTTGAATTGGATTAATTAACACATATATTATATTTAAATTAAATTTAATTAATTATAAATAATAAATTAAAATTAATAAATAATATTTATTATACCAGCGCGTGATTGGCTATCTGTTGGTAGCACCACGTCACGTGCTGGCGCATGATTAGCAGTTAAAAAATTAATTCCGGTGCTTTCAGCGATTCAATCAAACTGAAATTCTATATATAGCAGTTTTAAACAATTTTTAATCATGTAAAAAACTATCAAACATATCTTTATTTTTACGGTCAGTTTAGACGAAAAAAAATCAAAACGTGGTAGTCCCTCTTCCGGTTGAGCTACATATCTCAAAAGTTTATAGAAAACTACGAATTTTGAATAATGCCCGTGGATCAAATTTCATTATTCTAGCTCAAACCGTTTTTGCGTAATCTTCTCTACGCGTATAAAAACATCAAATCTTTGCATCGAACATTTTCATGATCGCAATTCTATCTTCTGGCTAGATAGTTAAAATATATCAAAATAATTATAATAAGACTTAGTAATTTTATTCAGAAATTATTTTTTATGCTTTAATAAAATATTTATAAAGATCTAATATATATACCACTATACATAATTACAAGAGAAGATGCGAGTTAAAATTAATTTAGCCTAAAAATGAGAATTATGTTCATTTTAAAAAATATTAAAATATTTTTTTATAAAATTCAAAATTAAAAAATTCCTTTTCTTACATTTACTGTTTTAATTATAATCTGTAAAAAAAAGATTTTTTCCAAATGGATGGAGGGGAGGCTTTGTGAGTTTGAGTGTTCCCTCTCTTCATATTTTACTTATACATCTGTCAGGCCTGTCACATTTGAATATATATAAATATGAATTGCTTTTTTCTAATTTTATTGATAGTAGATTATTTGAGAATGCCAAGAATTCTATTTTTATCAAAACATTCCTATATTATCATGAGATATAATCTTTGAAATTTTCATTTTAATATATTGGAGATTCTTTTAAATTATCCCGAATTTTAGAAAAATGTCTATTTTATTTAAATGTCTTTTAAATTTAACAGACAAAAATAATAAATTAATATAGAATCTGTCAACTATGATTGTAAGCTTAAATATCATCAGTTATAAAAATTAGTAAATTAGCTTAAGTTTTCAATGATCATTATATTAATTTAGCTGGAGTGTCTCCACTCGACTATCTCGCAATTTGAATTGGATTAAATAACATAATATATTATATTTAAATTAAATTTAATTAATTATAAATTATAAATAATAAATATTAAACCAGCGCATGTTTGACTTTTTATTGATGGCACCATGGCACGTGTTAGCGCGTGAGATTTGGAGTGTTAAAAAATTAATTCTGGTACTTTCAGCAATTCAATCAAGCTGAAATTCTATATATAGCAGTTTTATACAATTATTAATCATATGAAAAATTATCAAACATATATTTTTATTATTACGGTCACTTTAGAGGAAAAAAAATCAAAACGTTGTTAGTAATGACCCTCTTCCGGTTGAGCTACATTTCTCAAAAGTTGATAGAAAACTATGAATTTTGAATAATGTCCATGTACCAAATTTCATCATTCTAGCTCAAACCGTTTTTGCGTAATCTTGCCTACATACATACACACACACATACACACATACACACATACACACACACAGACATTTTTCTCAACCTTAGTGAAAATGATTCAGGAACCTTCAAAACGTATAAAAACATCAAAATCTCAAGATCGAAAATTTTCGTGATCGCAATACTATCTCTGGCGAGATAGTAAAAATCAATAATTAAATTTCATAAATAATTTTTAATTTTTTTCTTTATATTTTTATGAAAATATCATTGCACATTTGATACAAAGCATTTATTTTATTTTATTTTATAAAGTGTATGAAATGATTTAATCATTATTAATATAAATAATAATTTATACAGAATTTATTAAAAAATATATTATATATTTGAAACTTTAATATCAATTGTTATTCAGAGTATAGTATTATAAATTATCTAATCAACTTTTTCTTAAATATTTTAAAATTTGCGTGAATTTAGGAAGGAATAATATATAACCTTAGCTGATATAAAAAAAATCAATTTATATTCCTCTTCTCCAAAAAATATATTGGCCAAGCGTAGAAAAGCATCATTTGAATAAGATTTGAGTCTCATCCCTGAATTGATTTGTCACTAAAACGTGCCTGGTTGCCTTTTTTGGAGCCTGAAGAAGGGAGAGAACTGAGAACTTTATCCATTAACGCCTCAGTTAATTTTCTGCTTTACAAGATTCAATGAGTCGGTTAGAATTCCCCTTCAATCCCACAAATTACTTTACCCTAACTTTGCACTGCTATCGATAAGCAATATATAAATTAAAAAATTTTTATATACACCATTTTATCTCTTTCGATTTCTTCCTCTCTCAATAATTTCATAAAATATAATAATTTAATCAAAATGAAAAGAGAAAGACACCAGATAAAAAATTAGAATTTGTTTTGTTTAATTTATTATAAGGTACTGGAGACTGTATGTGATTATTTTATAAAGTGGTTTTGTTACTTTATATTCTTTTCTTAACAAAATTTTATTTAACTTTTAGAAGTGATTTAATTAGTCACTTAAACAACGTCTATATTGAAAGAAAAAAATTTGTAGTATTAATATTACAAAAGTATTATAATGTTTAAATAAAAATAAACAAAGAAAAAGTTTTTTCATTCATACTAATTATAAAGTGTATACTATTTTTAAGTTTTCCTCAATATACTTCTTTTCTAAGTGCTTTGTGAATGTTGATATATCATTAGAATTAAACAATGTCATTTTGATGAAGTAATACTATTTTCTTATTTTAATTAATCCATTAATTATTTTTAAACAATTATTTGAACTCATTTAAGTTTAGTTTATTTTTTTTTTTTTTTGCAAACATTAATTCCAATATTATTAAATATAAGTTCTATTTCATCATCATAATAATAAAAATAATTTATTTTATTACAAATATTAAAAAAATTTATTTATTGTTAGATTTAAAGAAAAATAAATATATAAAGAATATAATTAAAGAAAAAAGTAATTACTTAATATTGATTTTTATAAATAAATAATTTTAATTCTTGCCAAATATGAATAAAATTCTGTTTTTTATCTTTATAATTCACCTTATACCAACAAACTCCAACCTCCAACTAATATTCAGAATTCTAAATATAAATAATAGCATGTACTACTAAATTATTTCATTCTTTCTTCCTGCCAAACCCATAATATAAAAAATGTCATTATTTTCTAATAAAATATTGAATTTAGAAATAAACAAATAAAATATTCAATTTCAAATGAGGACGTAAATAATTTATTCATTTGTTATAAAAAAAAATAAAATAAAAATTTTTTTAAATATCATGTTAAGATTTAGAATGCATAACCTTATTTTATTCTACTTATACCATAGTAATTATATTGAAGAAAACACTTTTATCTCAATGCTAAATCTTTCCAATACTGAAAAGTTGATTCGTTTTCAAAGATAAAGATTTGATTTAAAGATAGAAATAATTTTTTTCCTGAAGCAACGATCAATAAAATCCAATCTAAATTTTGTGAAATTTGAAAAAAAGTAATTTCTCATTCAGGAATTTCATCTATTCAAGTAAAAATAATGTTTTCTAAAAAATATTGTTATAAATGGTTATATTTTTGATATAATATTATAATATCTAATTAACCGTAATAATGATTATCGCTTATAAGAAAATAATTGGTTTATTATTGCTCATTGCAAAATTTTAACGAGCCAAGAAAGCAAGATTCTTAAAGAAGAGAAAAATGTTCATTCCTTCATTTAAATGTATTCATTTAACAATTTATAATTAAAAAAAGTAAGATAATTTTTATTTTAAGATTTCGTGCATATTTTACAATAATTGTTTTTAAGTTGGTATGAATGTCCTGGAAATATAATAGAAGTTTTATATTTATTCCTTTGTTAGGTTAGAAATTATACCGTCAATTTTAATTATTAAAAAAAATTTGCCGGCGATTTCTTAAAATGGAAAAATTAATCGATCAATGAATTTGCTTTAATTTTGGTTTAAAATGCGAGAATTATTGTTCTTATGCATTAAAATTGTTAGAAAAAAATCTTATACCGATGAAATTTGTTCCAAAAAAAATTTTCTCAATGCGGTAAAAAGATTTTACTGGGGGTAGAGAAGCAGTAGAAGATGATCCTCATTCTTTGTGAGATTAATATAAATCTAAAGATATATATGATTAATCGAGTTGTAAATCGTTATAAGAATTTAATTTCTAAAGATTATACTGTTATATTCTACTATAAATAATCAAGCAAGAATTTATTATCATTAGCCCCTAAGCTTTTTCAAATGGTAGTTAATTAAACCAGTTCATTTATATTTCAATCCAAACATTGAATTTAATAGTTTTATTGATATCAAAAGTTAGAATCAAACAGCTTTGAAGTTTTCTACAGTGTTAAGAATTAGAACAGGTAATTTTATATGCCTACTTTATTTTAATATTTATTTGGTTAATTTTAAAAACAAGTTTACAAATTTTAACTCGTTAAGTTTATACAAATATTTATTATTACGAATAATATATAGTCAATATATATTGATATACCATTGAATACCATTGAATAATATATATTTCGAACTTAGTAAATGGCACATAGATACTTAAAAAAATTTGAAAAACATACTAGACGAGAGATATATTTAAAAAGATGAGGTGAAATTAGAGTAGTAGGTGGATAAAATTGCATGGATGACACTTTCTATTCAATTATGGGAATAAAAATATATTTTTTTTTTATAAATAGAAAAACGTCTTTTTATATTTGGTTAAAATTAGCATACTTTTCAAATGCTTACGAACAGTTCTATATTTATTTAATCATGCCACTTTACTCACTTAGTGGACCTTGAATGAAATCTGTATATATATATATATATATATATGCATATAGAAGAAAAATATAAAATTACTAATTAAATCCGAAGGAAATAAATTATAACTATTAAGATTACATTCAAGGAGAAATAATTCAACATAGAATGGCGCGTTAGTTTAACAAATTTATTTTATTTACATTATTAATGTTGCGAACTGAATATTTAATTGAATTGATATTATAAAAAAATATCATTAATTGTACGTGAGATTTATTCAATCAGTACATTGTTTTTAATAAATGAAGAATTATACATGTATAGAATATACTATATTTATTTATTTACCTTCCGAGTTCTATTGTTTTCTACCTCTCTCTTTCCCTGATTATTTGTTATTTTGATATTTATAATTCATTTGAAATATGAATGAATGTAAATTCATATTTACATAACATTATGATATATTTAATATAAATGTATATATAGAGAGACACATTCCAATTTAATATTAAAGCAATTATGTGATTGGATGTGAAAGGGGGAAAGTTTAGCTTCCGTTTTATATATACTATTAAATATTATATATTATGAAAATGAATATTCACCATTTTAATTTCAAGTATTGAACAATATATTGACACAATAATTTATTTTGAAATACATATACATGTATAAATATAACTTAATCCAATTATGTTGTAAAATTTGTAAAGTTATTTATTAAATTTTAAATATAATTTAATAATTCATTCCCTAAAAAGTTGGTCAAATGTATTCTATGTAGTTGATCTTTAAATAAAGATTGATAGTTTGAAAATTCATACTCGATAGAATAAAGTATTATTTGTTTTTAAGGGAAAACCATAGCAAATTTAATATAAATCAATTTTAGCCAATGTTATGTGTTTTAAAATCGTAAATTGCATTGGTGAAATAAAATATCAGTAATATAAAATAAAATATGGTTAGTTTATTATTCCCAGATCGTTTTTCTCCTCCTCTCTTCTTGGTATATTCATAATAAAAATATGCTAATTGAAATTTATAGCCTTATTTTTCTTTTGAATGTTTAGAAGGGTTCAAGTTTAGTTCCACTCCCTTTATGCCATCTTCGCAAATACTTTAATAAATCTAGTAACATTTACTTTATTGTTTTGTTTACTTTTCGACCCCTTTTAGAAAGTTTCTTCTTCGTTTTCTTTGATAGCGCTAATAATATATATATTATTATTATTTTTTTTTCTTTATTTTTTTTTATTAAACTTTGTCCGTTACAAATGATATCAATTTAATTGGAAAATAAAATTGTTTATTTAATGAAAAAATAAAAATAAAAAAAATAAGAACCGACCAACGATTTGAAATAAATTAATTTCCAATCAACATTATATATAAATGTATATAAAGTAACAAAAAAAATATTTTTAAAACTTGAATTAAAATGATTAAATTATATTATCTTGGTTTTTATTTTTAGTTTAGTTACTCAATTATTAATTAATACTATATTTTAAGTGAAATATTTTCCGACAATGAATATAAAATTAATACTTTGTAAACTACTACCTCCGGTTTTCGGATATACATCAAAAGTTGATGAATTCATATTACTGATGCATTAAGTAAATATACCAAATTTTATCAAAATCCGTTGAGCCGTTCAAACTGTACACGTCTATACGGACGGACATACGGACAGATATCATACTAAAAATACTTTTTTCTGTTAACAAAATGATTCGTGAAGATATGTAAAAATCTCCACATCTGAAATTTGGTGTGAAAACAATACCTCCCTTACTATCGTCGGTTGGTAAAAATGAAGATGAAATTCGAATATTATATGGTCTTCTGAATTTTCATTTTTTTATATATGCTATTTATTTTCAGGGATAGATAAAAAATATATTTAAAATTAATCTTTTCTATTTGTCTCATTTCATTGATAATGGATTATGTTTGATTGCAATTGGATTACAAAATCATGGATTAAAATAAAAAGAGGCTTGAAATGTGTAATATGAGTCACGATGAAATAAATTCTCAGATTACGTACGAGCACTTCCTGTTCAAAACCTTTTCAATTAAATTTAATAGTTTATCAATTGAATTGATTTTTTTTTTATTGAGACAAAACACATATCATATTATAGAAATATGTGTGTGAAGAAAGAAAAATAATGTGTGGGAAAATGTTTACTGGTGTGATGAAGGTTAAGAGAGATCGTTAATTTCTTTTTAATATGAAAATATGTATTCTTATCATACAAAAGTCTTTTCAAACTTGACTATCATCAAAGATAATATCATTTTATTATTTCTCATTTGTTAGAATTTAAAATTCATTTTTTTAGTAGGGCTTAGGGAAAAGGACGGTTCAGTATATATATATAACTAATATATTTGTGTTCAATTTAATTAAATTTAAACTGTTAACATTGCTCTGACGCTATTATATTACTAGGAAAGTTTTTTTCGGGAACAAAATCCCCGCCAGATCCATTCCATCTTCATCATGTCAGCTTTTTAATCCCACAATCCATCGATCATTGGATAAATGTTTTTCTTATAATTAAATATATTTTTGCGAATCTATCTTTTAATTAGTCTGTTCTTATCATATTTATTTTATAATAAAATCAAAAAAATTAAATTAGATAAACACGCATTGATTTTATATATATAATTTCCGAAAATTGTATAAAAATTTTATTAATTAATTTATTAAGTTTACTTTTAATTATTAATAAATGTATAAATAGTAGTATTATTTATTAGATTTTTTTTTTTTTTTGTTTATTTAAAATAAAAAATCTTAAGGTAATTATATAAACTGGTCATCCCGTTATGGATTTGGATAAAACTTACCAGTAAGTAGGTTCCTTTTTACCGACCAAGGATAGCAAGAGTAAAAGTATCAGTACCACGAATTCATCAACTTTTCGTGTATATCCGGAAACCGAAAGTGGTAGTTTACAAAGTATTGATTTTATATTCATTGTCAGAAAATATTTCACTTAAAATATAGTAGTAATTGATAATTGAGTAATTAAATTAAAAATAATAACCAGGATAATATATCATTTTAATTCAGGTTTTAAAAATATTTATTTTTGTTACTTTATATAAATATATATATATATAATGTTGTTTGGAAATTAATTTATTTCAAATCGTCGGTCGGTTCTGTGCTTGGCCACAGCTCATATTTTAATTCCAAAAAAACTTTTCTTATGAAATTTTTGCGGGTCGCTTTTATAATTTACGAAATAAAAATTATTAAAGTTTGTATTAAAATCCATTGATATTCTATTTAGCTACCATGTTTTATTATTTGAGCATCAGTGTTCTTTACTAATTTTCTAATTTTTTTTTCAGATCGGATTAAATATAGAAAAATTAAAAAAATAATTAATTAAATAATTTCCCTGTATCCAATCCGGATCGAAAAAGTGAATAATTAGTGAATTAATCAATAAAACATTACTTAATGACATCATATATTTCGAGGTTCATAATTAGATAATCTGGCAAACGTTAATAATTTTTATCTCATAAACTAGAAGCCACCCGAAAAAATAGCATAATAAAAGTTTATTTGAAATTAAAAAAGGAATCCACATCCAAATCCATGACTGGGTGACCAGTTTATATATACCAAAATAAATTTAAAAAAAAAATAAGTTTAAAAAATCATTTGTTTTTGCATCAATTCGGAATTTTTTTATATAAATAAAAATAAATCTTAAAAAAAACAACAATTTCTTTAGAATAACATATAATATTATAAACTTTTTTAATAAAATTTAATTTTAATTATTAATCTAATAAACATATTCCTACATTCGTGTCTATTGAAGATAAGTTCCACAATATTTTAAAGCTTTGATATATCCAGTATATAACAATTATTTCGTTGAAATAATTATAATTTTATTTTGTTAATTCATTTTCCTATATTCATATCAATTAACATAAATTGTATTTCTTCTTGGCAACAACATTTAAGATAGAATAAGATCAATGTACATATTACAAATAAAATATTCTATTTTCAATTCCCGGGCTTTGCGTTTGCTCTCGTTTTCCAATTAACGCAATTCACATCGATTTATTTATTCAATTTGATTGGAACGTTTATTTGGATTCATGTCATCATTTGGTGGATAATATTTAATATTTCGCCATTTCCCCTTTTTATAAATAATCCACTTCTTTTTCACTTGAACTTCTTTGAAAATAAATAAATCGTCTTTTTTTTCTCGGTTTATTTATTTCATTTTCATCAATGCATTATTTTGCATGAATGAATATCAATCATTCTTTATAATCAATTATTTATATACAGGGACTTTTTTATAAATTCTATTATATAAAATGATTGATGATTTAAGGTTAAACCATTTTCGATATAATAATAAATATCTAAATAAATACAACGACCTAAATTGGGTGATAATATATTTATGAATTTTGAAGAGGCTGAAGAAAGGAGTGTCTCCACTCGACTATCTCGTAATTTGAATTGGATTAATTAACATATATTATATTCAAATTAAAATTAATTAATAAATTATAAATTAAAATTAATAAATAATATTTATTAAACCAGCGCGTGTTTGGATCTTTGTTGAAGGCACTACGTCACGTGCTGGCGCGTGATTTGCAGTCAACATGTTAAATAATTAATTCTGATACTTTCAGCGATTCAATCAAGCTGAAATTCTATACATTGAAGTTTTATACAATTTTTAATCATGTGAAAAACTATCAAACAGGATTATCTTTATTTTTACGATCATTTTAAGAGGAAAAAAAATGAAAACGTGGTAGGTAATGACCCTCTTCCGAAAGAGCTACATTTCTCAAAAGTTGATAAAAAACTACTGTGTACCAAATTTTATTATTCTAGCTCAAACCGTTTTTGCGTAATCTTGTCTACATACACACATACACACACAACACACACATACACAGACACTTTTCTCAACCTTAACATCAAAATCTCGACATCGAAAATTTTCGTGAACGCAATACTATCTCTGGCGAGATAGTAAAAAAGAAATATTTGTTAATTATATATCCATATTTGATTTATACGAGACAATAAGCAATTCTATATAATTTAATAATTAATTTACAAAATTATACATGAAATTAAATTTTGATTTTTAAAATTGAGAAATTAAAATTTTTATTCATACATTTTAGAAAATGAAGAAACATTTTTTTTATTTCTATACATTGATAAAATTCAGAATCCCTGCCAAATATTCCTATATTCCTATATAAAGCTTGAATCAATGATCATCGAAATAGGAGAGGGCTGCTGGCTTCTTTGTTCGCAGTTCCCCTGAAAGCTGGATTGGCTTCGGGTCGTGGTTGATTTTCTGGGCCATCTGTTCGTGTGGTGTATCCCTCTTCAGACGTTTTACTTTCTCTCAGTTCCGGTTCATCGTCATTCTCGGTCCCTTCCTTCTCCCTGTCCATCTACATTCCCCCATTCCCCAAAATCATTCGATCCGTTCTGCCTGACTTGTGAATATAAAGAGAAAGCTGTCAACCATTAAGAATTATCACCTAAACCCTCTCAATCTCAAATTCACGCTCTTAAATAAAAAAACAAATCAATGTTTTATTGATGTTAAATATAAAAAATTTATTTTTCTGTGGACTGGAGTTCTAATATAAATAAGTTGTTTGATTGTGCTTAGAATATCTCTAAATATTTTGATATTCTAGAAATTTAATAAAAATTTGTTGTTCCAACAAATAGGTTTTACTTTCTGGTTCATAATTTCTTTATTGATTTTCTATTTTTCCTTTAAATAAAAATAAATAATATTTGTAAGATTTATCAAAAAAAAAAAAAAATTTTATTAAAATATTGGGAAGGTTAAAACTTTATGAATTATTAAGAGTTCAATATCTATTTAAATATAAAACATATTTTTATAAACTATTTTAAAGATAATTATTGTTATTTATTTCATTATTTATTAAATTATTTTTATTTTAAATTAAATTAAAGATACCTATAACCATGGATTCTTTATTGATTTTCTATTTTTCCTTTAAATAAAAATAAATAAAAAAAAAAAATTTGTTATTAAAATATTGGAAAGGTTAAAACTTTATAAATTATTAAGAGTTCCATGTATATTTAAACAAATTTTAAAGAGAATATATTATTTAGGAGGAATGGGCCGGAAGTACTAGAAGGGGCGACAGTTTATAAAAAAAAATTTATACCAAATCAATGTATTAATGAGTGAGAGGGTGGTAAACGATATCTGTTCCGGGTTGCATCATTCTACACTGATATATCTACATATAAATTAATTTAAAAAATTATTAAATTGTTAGAGATATTAGGCTTTAGTAATCTTATAATTTAAAAATAATTTAAAATATCAAAATCATAATTATACTTAAGTATTTATTTTTAGCAAATTTTTATAAACTAATTATTGTTATTTATTTAATTATTTATTAAATTATTTTTATTTTTTATTAAAGATACATATAAGTTTTTGAAATATTTTTCATATTATTATTAAGATGAATTTATATGTACAAATATTTTTTTTCTATTTGTCTTTTCTAATGAATAGATACCACAACTACTTTTTCAAATTTGAAAAACTTCTTTCTTATTTCCAAAATATCAAATAATAATTGAACAAGCTACCTAATTCAATTTAGAAACTTAATATATAGTAACTATCGCTCGACCCTTTAACAAATTTATACAATTTATTATTATAAACTTTTACAATTTTTTAATTATTTATTACAATATTTCTAAAATGTCCCATCAAAAATTTGTTTCCTAAAATAACTTGATTTTCATTTCAAGATGAAAAAATATTCAAACTTACTTGATAAAATATTTGATCCTATATTATTTATATATGTTGTTATAATTAGATTACAATGTTTACAATTTATGCTAATATATAATAATAAGATACGATTTAGAAAAATAAAGAAATGTAGGTAAATTTTTAATTGTTAATATGCTATATATTGTTTAAATATATTGGTATATACTAAATATTGATCTGATGATTGTTCAGGAAAGAATCGAAACATATTTGAAAGCCCAGAAACCATTTGTTATATACATTTTCTTTTTTTTATTGATGATATGAACCCTTTAATTTCGTTGTATATATTGCTCACTTAATAGAAATAACATTTTACCTCTCCACCTTCTATTTCCATTTCTCAAATATTTAAACCCTAATGTGGGTTATCTTGAACATTAAATTGAAAAATCATCCTATAAAAGTCACTTTTCCAAATCTATGCAGGGAGAGGATTTTTATGAGTTCTTAATATCCCCGAAGGCAAACAACTAACACAACACGTGCTCCACTTAGATAACAATAAATTAAATGTTTTACACCATCCCCCTTCCCCTTAGTAGAATTAAACCATCTCGGATTTAGAAAAAAAAAATTATTTACAAAGATGACAAATATTTATTTAAGATATGATTCTATTTTGTATTTGTATTTAAATAATTAAATTAATTATTTATTTATTATTATAACATTAAATATATTTATAATATACTAGTATACTATTAAAGAAATGATATTTCAATTTAGTTAAAAATATATGGATTTAACGGTTGAAGAAATTTCGCAAGATTGGATAAGTTGGAGTTTGTATGAATCAAAGAGATATTTACGGGGTCTTTTCCTTCAATGTTTCTTTTAAATATTTGTAACATTCATATACAAACAGATTCAAATGTCTTTTGAAGTCGGCATGAACCAATTTTTTGTATTAAATAAAGTGGTAAATAGATCAAACGCTCTTAATTTCCCCCAAAGAACTTATTTTTCAACTGGATATATTTTTATAACTTTATAGCAAAGATATCTGTAACATTTTACATTTCGATTTATCATTTAAAGAAATTTAATCTCAATTCCATTTCTAAATAAAAATTTGAAAGCTTGTATTTTCATTGTTGGTGGATTTTAATTATGTAAACCCTTCAGAAATCAAGGAGAATAGGCCACTTAAAGACTTGATCGAGGTGGCATATAATCATAAATTAGCGCTTAACTTGTACTAGAGCGTTAGACAGTCGACCACAGAGTGGATATAAACACCACCCTCATCGGCCAACATAATGCAGGACTTGACAAACACTCAAGGGGGGATAATAATTATAAGTGACTTTAGATCCCCACAATTACAGGGATGACACCCTTCAGTTAAACTAAGCAATAAATAATAGATGTCATATGCAATTAGCATTTGCCATTTTTCTTTTAATTTTTATTATAACCCATTATCAACTTGAATTTACAAAGCAATAAATTATTTGGTAACTCTTATATCAAAATCATTCATGTTTAAAATTTTTTTTTTTAAATTTTATAATATAATTTGTAGGAAATAATTTAAATTATTTAAGTTTAACTGAGGGTGCTGTGTGAAGGCTATGTAAGCGCCCCCTATGCTACAATGCTTGCGACCGGTGGTTGGTTTATGCTCTAGTCCACCAGGCCCCGGACTCGTAAATGGCACTTCCGGAAAACTTGGTGGTCTGTGATTCACAAGTGAGAAGTTTAGATGGCGCTTGTGTCATATTTTTTTAATTTTACCGCCTTTATGAGGTTGTTGATAATCATACCACGTGCATATTCAGACCACAACACCTGTCACAATTTAGCTAGCAGACATCACCAGATATGGTTTATAATGTAAGTATAATTTTATTATTATATTAATATGTATATATATTTTAATTAATTATATATATTAATTACTTATGTATTTTAATAAATTATATTTTTTATATATATTAATATTTCCTTATATATTTTATTTACATGTTTTATGTATATAGATATATAGTACCGGGACCCCGAGCCTCGGCTCGGTACTTAAGTTAAAAAAAATGATTCATTATTATTGGGTTTGGCTGGTAATATTAATACCTGAGATACCGAGCTGTCGCTCGACCCTTTAATGTAAAATTATAAAGAAAAAATACTTAGATATTATTGTAGACATTTTCATTCTGTAAATTAAATAATTTTATTTCATTTAAATAAATATCTATTTTTAAATATTTTTTTCTCTATACATTATTTATCTAATTCTCACAATATATTAAGATCATACCGGGACCCTGAGCCTCGGCTCGGTAATTAAGTTAAAAAAAATTAATTCATTATTATTGGGTTTGGCTGGTAATATTAATACTTGAGACACCGAGCTGATATACAATTTTTTAATTGATTTATTACAATTATTATCATTGCATCAATCTGATTAAAATGAATGGAACTGGGGTCCTCAATAATACATAAATATGTATTATTAGGTATGTTTCTAAGTGCATGAATATTTTTTTTTATTGGAAGAATGATATATATTTATCGTAATTTATAATTATAAAATATTATTAAAATATATATTTTTAATTTTATTTCAAAATTAAATAAAAATTTTTAAAATATTTAAAATATAAAAAAAATATTAATACAATATCCTTTAAAAAAAGGCGGGAGTAAAATTTCAAAATGGATGCCATTTTTGACGTCACCCATATATAATTTTTAATTAAGAAATAAATAATGAAGCTGTATGTTTCAAGAGATATGATCAATAAAACTTAATTTTTCTTTATAAATACTATATCTATTGTGAATTTGAAAAAAATCGTTAGAGCGGTTTTTGAGAACCAATGGCTATAAATAGAAATATAGATATATAGATATATACAATTTTAGCTAGCATAATAAGATAAGATTATATATTTCAATTGCATGTGGTTTGATCTACAGCAACATAAATTAAATTTAATTTTAATTAATTCTATATATATACATCATATATATAAATAAAAAATATAATAAAATGTTGAAAAATATATATTATATTTTTTTATAATCGTCCAATGTATTTTTTTAAGCAATTTCTCATTGGAATTTTTGTATTAATTTTTCAAATAAAATACTATTTACCTTATTATAATTATATACATATATTATATTATATTATATAAAATTAACAAATGTATAATAATTTAATATTTTTGCAGAATCCAGGTTATGCAAAATGCAAAACAAATGCTTTACCTAGAGAAGAATGGGGTCCCATGTTATGTTTTCTCACCAATGATAATCTACGTGGATTAATCAAATAGGCAGTGTGGATTTGCTAGGAAGCTCATGGAGTAAAATAAATTTATAATTGTGTTATTAGTTTATTGATTATTTAATTACTATCATAAAATAAAAATATGTAAAAAAGATTTTATTGTGATTGTTAATATTTATTGTTAATAATTTATTTTAATTTTTATCCTTCTTTAAATAAATATATTACATATAAAACATTACTCTTTTCATTTATATGTGTAAATTTCCTAGCTTCAATTTAAAAATTGTGAATATTCCTGTTAAATGAAAAATTATTTATTTGGAGATAAAACCAACGTTTCAGCAAAAATATCAAAAAATAAAAATTTTTTGATGAAATGTCAGTTTTATCTATAAATAATTTTTCATTTAACTGAAATTTTTTTTCATTCCAATTATTCCTTCAAAAAAAAAATAAATTTAAAAAGCCCAATAAGCTCCCCCCACCCCAAAAGATTTACATCAGGTAGTTACGAGGGAGGTCAATAGATGGCCCCAAATTCTAAATAAATTCAAAAAGCCCATCACTCCCCCCCACCCACTTTTTCATCAAGTTGCTCCGGGTAATACCTAGGGGGCGCCAAATAAGGCTTCAGAGGAATGTATGGGCGTGTCCAGTATTGTTGATGGTCTGTGTAGTCCACAGGATCCGTACCACAGACCATCAACAAGACAGGACACGCCCATGTATTGCTGTGGTACCTTATTTGGCGCTATCTAGGTAATTCACGAAGCAACTTGATGGAAAAGTGGGTGGGGGGAGTGGTGGGCTTTTTGAATTTATTTAGAATTTGGCGCCATCTATTGACCTCCCTCGTAACTACCTGATGTAAATCTTTTGGGGGTGGGGGGAGCTTATTGGGTTTTTTAAATTTAATTTTTTTTTTGAAGGAATAATTGGAATGAAAAAAAATTGTGAAAATTTCAGTTAAATGAAAAATTATTTATTTAGAGATAAAACTGACATTTCATCAAAAATTTTTATTTTTTGATATTTTTGCTGAAACGTTGGTTTTATCTCCAAATAAATAATTTCTCATTTAACAGGAATATTCACAATTTTTAAATTGAAGCTAGGAAATTTACACATATAAATGAAAAGAGTAATGTTTTATATGTAATATATTTATTTAAAGAAGGATAAAAATTAAAATAAATTATTAACAATAAATATTAACAATCACAATAAAATCTTTTTTACATATTTTTATTTTATGATAGTAATTAAATAATCAATAAACTAATAACAATTATAAATTAATAATAAACCAATTATAAATTTATTTTACTCCATGAGCTTCCTAGCAAATCCACACGGCCTATTTGATTAATCCACTTTTCACGTAGATTATCATTGGTGAGAAAACAACATGGGAACCCATTCTTCTCTAGGTAAAGCATTTGTTTTGCATTTTGCATAACCTGAATTCTGCAAAAATATTAAATTATTATACATTTGTTAATTTTATATAATATAATATAATAATAATATAATATAATAATAATTATAATAAGGTAAATAGTATTTTATTTGAAAAATTAATACAAAAATTTCAATGAGAAATTGCTTAAAAAATATATTGGACGATTATAAAAAAATATAATATATATTTTTCAACATTTTATTATATTTTTTATTTATATATATGATGTATATATATAGAATTAATTAAAATTAAATTTAATTTATGTTGCTGTAGATCAAACCACATGCAATTGAAATATATAATTAATTAAAATCTATATACATAAAACATGTAAATAAAATATGAGAAAATATTAATATATATAAAATATATAATTTATTAAAATACATAAGTAATTAATATATATAATTAATTAATATATATATACATATTAATATAATAATAAAATTATACTTACATTATAAACCATATCTGCTGATGTCTGCTAGCTAAATTGTGACAGGTGTTGTGGTCTGAATATGCACGTGGTATGATTATCAACAACCTCATAAAGGAGGTAAAATTAAAAAAAATATGACACAAGCGCCATCTAAACTTTTCACAAACAAATACACATAAGGTCCCCGGAAGTTCCATTGGCGCGTCCCCCCCATGATCCGTACCAGAGGTGATCACCACAGAGCTTTTTCCCCATCCCGCAAAAGTGCTCAACGCCGCTAAAGAAGTTTTCACTTCAAAAAATTTGCTTACCTTTAATACCATGTTTGCTGGGTTTGTTTCGAATATTATGTGTACGGATGGTATGTGGTTGTCGAGTTTGATATTCAAATAATTGCAGGGAATTCGGAAGGCCTGTGGGAGGGGGTGATCTTTGGTCATTTTTTTTGCGGTGCCATCTATTGGGCGCCTGAAGAGTCGACTTTTTTCATGTAACGCCATCTGGTGTTCGAGTTACGCCGGTCCCATTGGAGTGATACTTGGTTGGTGTAGTCCATTTTTATTTAGGCAGTTGAATGTAACGGACGATTTATGTTTATGTTTATATACAATTAAAGATTGTTAATTTTCTTTTTTAAGTATTTATTTTATTAACTAATACCCTCAGGAAAGTTCAAAAACTGAATATAATTATAAATTAACTTCTATTTTACTAAATTTTTTATTTTATTTTATGTTTAAAAGATAAAACATATTTTAACCGTTAATCAAACATTAATTTCATTTTACAATGGCAGATAATTATGAAGATCATAGAAGAAAATGGGACAGAGATGATTACGAACGTTTGGCCAGTGAAAGAAGAATACAGGAAGAATTGGATGCACAAGAAAAAGCCAAACAAAAACAGGTACCTATTAAAAGAGAACCCTTAAAACAAAGAGATTACCGAGTTGATTTCGAATCTAAACTCGGTAAAAGTATTGTTATTACAAAAAATACACCCTGTTCCCAAAGTGAAGGATATTATTGTAATGTGTGTGATTGTGTCGTCAAAGACTCA
The DNA here is from genome assembly GCA_963082975.1 of Labia minor. Lineage (NCBI taxonomy): Eukaryota > Metazoa > Arthropoda > Insecta > Dermaptera > Spongiphoridae > Labia > Labia minor. The sequence goes on along the minus strand of OY720347.1, from coordinate 26,101,857 downwards.
ATCAATTTCCTTAACCATATTAATGGAAAAAAACATCAAAAAAATCTTGGTATGTCGATGAGAATCGAAAGATCCTCATTAGATCAAGTAAAGAAAAGATTCGAATTTAATAAAAAAAAAATGGAAGAAAAGAAAAAAGATTATGATATTGAGGTTCGAATGAAAGAAATAAAAGAAGAGGAAGAAAAACTTAAAGAATATAGAAGAGAAAAAAGAAAAGAAAGAAAACGAAAATTGGAAGAAGCAGAACCTCCTACTGAAGCAGAGTCTGAATTAGCATCAATTATGGGCTTTTCTGGATTTGGTTCTTCAAAAAAATAAATTTTAAACTATCAGATTATCTATAAACATTATATTTAATATAAAGGCAACACACCTAATTTATTTTTTATCAATTATATTAATATTATGTGTTCTTTTATTTATATGTACCTAATTGAATTAAGTTTTCGTTAAACAGACGAATTCTTCTAACATTTTGTTGATTTGTTTTTAAAGTCCAGAAAAATTAAAGAATCCACAAATTATCTCCATATCCACTTCCATTGTGACATTAATTGTAATATACATTGAACTTAAAATTAAAATTAAATAATCATTTATTTAAATGATATTATAAACATCTGATTTATTTAATTTTAAAGAGATTTAATGTTTATTTTTTATGCATTTCTCATAAGCCATTCGACCAATATTTTTTCGATTTTTATTTTTTAAAATTAACAGCATTGTAAACAACTCATAATTCTAATTATAGTGAAACTACATTTTTTTATCCAATTTCATTTAAACTTTATGAAGTGTGAATAAATGTATAAATAATTATTTTATTTCTTTAAATATTATAAGGAATTTAAGAATATTTAAGATTAATCTTAGAAAAATTATTTTCTACGAGGGAACTAAGTTAACAATAGATAAGTAAAATAGAATTTCAATATTTATTAATTTCTTTGCTAAAAAGTAAAAACTTTTTAATGTAAAATATCTATTTTAAATTAAATTATCTCAAAATTCAACTCCTTTTACTTCCTTTATTACTTCAATGGGACAATTTGAATATAGATATTTACCTTTTGGATTTTGCAATAGCCCCAGTATTTTTATGAGATTTATACACAAATTATTTTCAGAATTATTGAGAGAATCAAAAATTTGCATATTTTTAGATGATATATTAATTCCCACAAACACGTTAGACGAAAATTTCGAAATCTTGAAATAGATATTACAAAAATTAAAATCAAATAATTTAAGCCTTCATTATGATAAATGTTATTTTTTCATGAATAATATAATATTTAGGATAATAGGAAATTCTATATATAGCAGTTAGCAAAATGTTAGTTTTATATCCAAATAAATAATTTTTAAATTAACAGAAAACTCCACCTACTTTTATGTAATTTACATAAATAAAATAAACGAATAATGTTCTTGTTAATATTTAATATGTATGGATTAAAAATTTTCTTCAATGTCAATATTAGAAACGAGAGAAACACATACGAATTGTTCTTAGTGAGAAGGAAATTTATAAATAAATAATAAATAATCATTTCTATTTCCATAAATATACTATTTAAAAAGATCACAAGAAATCCATAAATCATTGATTAACTAAGAATAATTAATCCAACGCATTTTTAATCATCAAAGTTTATCAAACAACTGATTTACGTACATTTTGGTTAATCTAAAAATGAAACAATACCTCCCTTACTATCGTCGGTCGGTAAAAAATGTGGGATGTCTCCGCTCGGCTATCATGCAAATTCCAATTGGATAAATTAACATATATATTATATTATAGTGTACAAATTCAAAAATAAAAAGGGGTTGGTTGTTCATAAGAATAAAATAATCTCTTAAAAGAAACAGATAATATAACATTTATTCACTTAGGACATTAATTACATAAGACGGACGAAGCGTAGTACAATCATGTATATCAGGGCTTCTTAAACTGTGGGTCGCGACCCCCAGGGGGGTCGCGAGACTACTGAAAGGGGGTCGCAAAGATCTGATACTTTTGAATCATTATAAATAAAATTTTAAAATTATTAAATTATATATATGTGAAATGAATGGGTATGTATTCTTTAATCCTTATTTTATTTACATTGTAAAATAGTGCAATATTACATCTACATCTACGGTTAATATATATTTCATTATATGGAGGAGGGGGTCGTTTAAAATTTCCTAAGCTTGAAGGGGGTCGCTATATAAAAAAGTTTAAGAAGCCCTGATGTATATCAACACAACGGAAGTAACTATCGACTCTCATCTTAGCAACAATCCATTCCCACCAGCGTGAACCTATCACAGAACAGTCATTCATTTCCACTCAAATTTAAATTTACACTACAATATTTAAATTAAATTATAAATTAAAATTATTAAATAATTTTAAAATAGTTTAAGATATTAAGAAAAATGTTATTTTATAAAATTTTTTAATATATATATTATTCGGTAAATTTATTTTATATAATAAACGAAATATAAAAGATTATGTTATGATAAAATTTGTAACAATTAATAAAACAAAAAGCATTGGTTATTTTATTGGGATAAAAATTAATTTAATTAGACTTTTAAATTAATAAACATTCAAACAATTTTAGCTAGCATAAAAAGATAAGATTTAGGGAAGAAATATTTTATTTTAGTAATAAGTATTATTTTTTAGATTAATTAGGATTTTTTTATAAAATTTAAATATTTTCTTCAATTTAGTATAAATAGACACACAATTAAATTATAATAAATATAAATAAATATAATAATAGTCAGAATAGGTATAATTAAAAATAAATTTAAACAAAAAGAAAAATTTACAAACTTCATAATCTAGTGGGATTGAAATGGAAAATAAATTTTGTAATGATTATTAAATAATAAAAAAAAATGATTTCTTTTAATAATTATTTTCAATTATTCTCTTTTTCAAATATGATTTTATAAAAAAAATGAACTTGTCATTTTAAACATGAACTTACGATTTTAATTCAAAATATAACAAAATGAAAAAATCAACTGAAAACCAAAGTCAATTATTAAATAATTTTAAACCTTCTTATATTAGTTTTCACTCAAATTAATTGAGTTCCTTTGCCTTACTTACACTTATTCATTATTATTAATTAACTTTTTTTTATTTCCTCTATTTACACACAATCTGTACTTTATTGTACAATAAGCAGTATTTATATAAATGTTCTGTATACTTATAATCGCGCGCTGTTAGTTCATTAGCCAATATAGAGAGTTTTATTTTCAAATTAGATAATACAATTACTAGACAAATCATGTGAGTACTAACAAGGCGCACATAGTATACATTACACATTATACACTACACAATATACACCAAATATGTACATATATCAAGCAATCCTTCATTTTATCTTTTCACAATTACATAGAGAACATCGAGTCATTTTAACCCTCTACGTCCCTGATTGAGGGGGGTATCAAGATATTAGGATGATTATTAATTCTTGTTATGTATCTCGTTATACAATTATAAGGCTTATAATTTCTACTTTAATTTAGTATAAATTAGTCATTGTGAATTATTATATTAAGCACATTTAATTTAAACTAAAATTGTAAAATTATTATTATATTAAGCACATAAGGATTAATAAACTAAAATTGTAAAATTAGTAATAGAAAAATAAAATGGACTTTAGTGTTATAATAAAAAAATTAAAATACGTATTTTATAAAAGTTTGATTATGCAATTTAAATAGGAATTATAATTAGCTTTAATGTTATTATTTTTCTTTCTATAAAAATATTTATATTTTCTTTTGAATGGCTTATTATGCACAATTGTGGTTATATTTTATAATTCCTTCTTCACGTTAAATTGCATTTAATTTTCATCACTCAAACTTCAAGAATAAAATAAAATATAATTAAAATTTGTAAAAAGATAAATTTATATTTTTGAAGTATAGATATTTTATAGTTACTTGCAATATTCTTTGAAATATTCACTTTTAGATTATAATGATCAATTAAAAAAAAAAAAAATAAACTCGAATAATTTTTTCTCAATTTATTCTTTTTATATTTTTTTTTTTATTTTATTTATTTATTTATTTATTTTTTTTGCTCGATTCCCTTCTCAACTCAATTCATTCGTCGTTTTGGTTCAATGGATTTATATTGTATATTTGATGAGAAGAATGATAGGCAAATAATACTAGAATAAACCCCGTTAGTACGAACTCGTTTATACCGAACACCCTGTTGTTACGAACAAAATCTACGGTCCCCTCAAAATAGTTTGTGGAGATTTCCAATAACCCTCGATACAACGAATTATTCGGTTATTACAATTAATGAATACGTTTTATGGGCCCAAGCCCCTCATTATAACCAACAGAGAGTTAGAGAACAGATGCTTACATATACATCAACACATTTATTTTCAAATACGTAAAATATACAAAGAAACAAGGTGAAGGCTTTACCGATGATTAGGGGCAGTGATTTTGACGACTTTTATGATCTTTTATTGTTGAACTGAGGGTATGTAGATATTGTAATATTTCTCCTGTATTTGCCGAAACCATCAGTCATATGATGATGAAATAATTAAGTCAATAAAATAGGACATTGACAATTTTTTTCGATTTTAAAAAACACATGATTTTATAATTATGTATAAAAGTCAATCATGCAATAGAGTACATATCACTTTTTGTTTAATTTCCACTCATTCTGATATAACGAACTCTGTTATGAGTAATGTAATGGTGATGGTTCCTTGAAGTTCGTCGTAAACTAGCGTTTACTGCATTTTGTTTGTAGCTCGTAATTCATTTCTAGATATTCTATGATAATCTATATTGATTTGTCCGATTAATAAGCTTTTTATCCTTCCCAATTATTATTTAATTGCTTTATCACTTAAAAAAATTATCTACCAGTGACCTTCATTAATATTTGCATACAGATAGGCGGTGTTCATTTCATATATTTGTATCAAGGGCTTTCAAATAAAAGATGAATAAATTAATTTCGTGCATTAAAATCTCTAAAATATAAAATTATACTATAATCTTTATTAATTAAATAATTACTCATTTATAGAATAATTGAATAATATCTAATATTTTCATTGCCATAATTAAAAATTTTCACTTAAAAAGATGAAAGTAAAGAATGAAAATATAGATATTATCATCTGTTAATGTATATTATATTTAAAAATCGAAAAATATTTTAAAAAACTTAAAGTTTATATGTGCCAATTTATTCACCTACATTATATCGTAATGCAAATGCAAAAATGAAATTAGATCCAGAATTGAGCAAGCCCCGGAGTCTTTACTTACATGAGACAATTTTTTGTCAGGGGCGAACTCAATATAGAACTGAGGATGAGAATGCTTAGATGCTATATATTCCCGGTTTTTCTATATGGATGAGAAAGCCTTCTCCATTGAGGCTTTCGAGCTCTACTTATACCGAAGGATGCTTGGAAAACCCTGGGTGCATAGAATAACCAATTCAGAAGTTCTATCACGCATGAATAAGCAAATAGAACTACTGCTTCAAGAAAAGAAAGATCTGCTACTTGGGCCATTTCATGAGAGGAAACGATATGAGATGCTGAGACTGATCGTCGAGGGTAAAATCCAGGGAAAATATCGGTTGTTAGTCGCCAAAACTCATGGCTGAAAGACCTGAGAAGATGGTTAGGATGCACCTCTATCAATGTCGAGGACTATGATTGTCATGTGGATCGCCAACCTTCGTAAGGAGATGACATAATAAGAAGAAGAAGATATCGTATAGGAATAATACTTAATATAAATATATAGATTTGTATATATTGTCATAGATAAAAAAATAAAAGTTAAAATTTCAAGATTTACAAATATATCTCATTTTCATAAAATATATTCCTCCATTCATCTCTAACTTGAACCACCTCCATCCAATTCCTTTATATTTTCTATGTATATTTTCTTTGCCCTTTGTATCCTTGTTCTATTCAGTGTCTTTTTCAATTGGTTTTATTATATACAAATTTCTCTCTAACCTTTCTTCTCGCATTACTACTTATATGATTATTATATTTTATAATTTATTTATTTTGGTTTGGTAATTAAATTTAATGTTGAGTAGCATTACAAAGAAAGAAAGCCAGATAGAATCAGAGAATATTTTATGTAACTATAGAGCATATATAGTATACTAGAAAAAATATCGTCAGAATAATTGGCAAGTCAGTAAGTAGTCTCATCCCTAAAAGCTTTTCCAAGTTGTTATTTTTTGTATTGAAATGGGCAGTCATTTTGAAATATTTTTTTTCTAAACTAAATTAATGCACCAATACAAGAAATCTTTCGTGTAATTTTCAGTTGTTATTTTTTATATTATTTTTTTGCCTATCCATGTTGATAAGTCAATCTTCTTCTGGCCTTGAATGTTGCGTATGATTAAAATAATTAACTTGATATTACCTTTTGAACTTGAACCTATTTCATGCAGGGCGGATAAATATCTAGATAATAATTATAGATTAGAGTAGATTTTTTGTTTCTTTTTCATAACTATTTCATTAAATAACGATAGTATAAGAAAAATTTGTTATAGCAAAAGGAAAGATAATTAGATCCTTTGCTTAAGGAATTTCAAAATCTGCAACCTCCAAGTTGATTGAGCAGAAAATGAATGAAATTCTGAACAACTTTTAATGACTCAGAAACAATTTTTTTTTTTCGTAGAAAAATCAGAGCAATGAACAAAATAAATAAGAAAGAAAATATGTAAAGCAATCGAAATAATAATAATAATAATAATAATATATACAAAAGATACATAGTTAAATGAAATAATAATAAAAAATAAAATTTTATTTTATTATTATAGAATCTATATATATATATATAAATATATATATATATATAAATGCTCAAACATAGAACATTTATTAAGTGCGGTTAAAAGTCATTTTTATTTTTCAAAAATAACAGTTTCATAAAAATAAATATAAATTAAGTATAATTAATAAAACATATAGAAAATTTGATTTATTTTTTAAATATATTATATAATTAAATATTTTTTTATTATAAAATTTTTTTTAATAAATCAAGAATGAGGAAAAAAAAATAATTAATTAGAAATGTTTGAATAATAAGAATAATTCATTTGACATATTATTATTAATAAAAGCTTGAGGCATCTCAGAAATAAAGGTAATTTGTGCCGTAAAGAAATCATCCATCATTTTTATAAGTGATTAGTTTCATTCTTAACTATGGAACTGAAGAAATTGAATCTACTAATGCAAAAATAAAAACATTTCTATTTATCAATTGTTTATAAAGCAAAAGTCTCACTTTTTCTGTTCAAAAATTCACAACGCGTTAGAAAAATGAACTTGATTTTCCTGCATTGCGACATTCCATAATCGAATAATGAATCAACTTTCAGAGTAGAATTTCAAATAATTTTTTTTTCTATTTAATTTTTTTTTTAATTGCTATTTTTCAAGAAAGATGCGGTTTTGTTCATCTTTCATTTATTTATGTACTTTCGCCATTTGAAAAATAATACTGGTTGGTTGCTATTCTCTTTGAAGTAATTCTAATTCCGTAATTAATTTCCTACCAATCAACAAATGGAAACAATTTCAAATGATAAGTACTTTTTTAAAGATGAAGAATTATTTTTTGAAAATTATAAATGAATACGAAATATTGTTAAAAATAATTTTATAATATATATTTCTAACAATTTCTATATTATATAGTACAATATATAAATTAACTTAAGTCAATAAAATTAAAATTAAAACAACTAACGTAATTACATACAATTTATTAGGTTTTCAAAAAAAGATGTTAAACCTATTGAGGACCATGCCTATTTCAATAATTTTAAAAGTTTTGCTCTTTTCATTTTATTTTTATAACGTTTTTCTCAACTTCGCTTGGCGTCTGTCACTGTGTCTGTTCGCTCTTTTGACAAATTGAAATCGACTTTTAATCAGCTTTAAACTTAGTTAGACTTTTGGAAATTCTTATAGATATTTCAGTTGATCCCTAGAATATATGGAAGTAATATAATTTAATTATAATTAATTAATTTTAATGCAATTCTTGAAATCTATAGGCAAATAAATGCGCCCAACGTTTTTCGTTGTATATGAAGAAATTCATCCATAAACTTTGTCAGGCTTATAGAAAAATTATTTTATTCTTTTTCGTCCATGAGAAAAAGTTATTTTATAAAATTTTTTTTTATATTTATATTTCACTAATTATATTTTTAATATTTTTTTGATCTCTCTACCTAAAATTCATCATTAAATACCACAATTGAATGAAAATAAAAATTTTATTTTATATGAATGAAAAGCAACTGAAACAATCAATAAAAAAAAATTAAAATCTGTAGCTTCGAGGAATTGTTAAGTCTACACTTGGAATTTAAAATTAATTTAAAATCAAATAAAAATATGTTATGCTTTTATCTAAGCCGACTTTTAACCACAAGACAAATAAATATATATCCTGTTAAATATCTTATATAAGATTATTTTTTTCTTCCATATAAAACTAAAATTAATTAAGTAATTAAATTGGATGTGGATTTAAAGAGGATAAATAAAATTTATTTTTTAACGATTTGAAAATTTGTACAAATTTGATATAGGGTGAGTGTGACCAGATAGTAAAAATTGAAAAAGTTATTTATTGATTTATTTATTTTGAATTTTTTTTATTGTTAATTTTTATTTATCAATATACTTATTATATTTAGTTTTTATTACAAAATTTATTTTAATTCTAAATAAATAAAGATTTATTATTCTAAATAAAAATTTTAAAAAATCGATGATCTTATCCATGTATTAGTATCATTCATTATTTTGATCTATAATTTTCATTTTATATGCAATAATTCTGGATATCAACTTTAATGAAAATGGAAGAATCACCCCCCCCCCCCACAACACACACCTCACCGGGCCCTCGAAGAACAGGTTTTTTTTTCTTACAATCACAAATTCTAATATTCCTCGGATTGGATTAAATGAGGTGGCTATTCCTCCAATTCAATGAGTTCTTGGATTTCAGTTAATTAGAATGCATCGATCATGTTGGCCAAGGAGAGCCGTGCGTTGAATAGCTGTGTGGTCCGCGATGTTCAACCGGTTTTCCTGATGCCGACATCCGGCGGCAACATCATTTCTATCTGCTCTCTTGGCTGCATTTATGAAACTCGAGGCTGACATCACCGTCATTTCGTAGCCAGAGAGCTTTGGATTTTTATGAGAGTATCTACGAAACGATCTATCTTTTCGTTTTTATCGTTCTTATGTCAATGTCGGTTTGTGTTTCTTTCTCTTGGCATATATCATCAGGGATTTATTTCCAATGTAAATGTATTTATTTTATATATATATTTCAAATGCTATTATAAATATTATTTCAATCATGATCAAATATAGATTAAACATCTGCGAGGGTGAACAGAACGAAAAAAAAAACAAATTTCTTTTAACAGAATTCTTTAAAGTGTTTCAGGGTTCATCTAACTTCCGGATTGATTACAAAAATAAATAAAAAATAATAATAATTATAAATAAATAAATTATATTAGACATCAAATAATTCCGAAAAAATTTACGAGTGAAAAAATCATTTTCTTTTTTTAAAGATTATTTTTTTATTTATTATTTAAGAGAACATTTGTTTAAATAAATTGTACTATTGTATATTTAATTTATTAGATAAAATAATCAAATAATTAAAAACATTAGGGTAGCTTAATGTTAAATTATAAATTTCCTTAGCGCCTTTATTTATGCAAAACGCTTCTTTGTTTTGTTCAAATATATAAAGCTCTGAGAAGTTATAAATTAGACCAATATCTCATATATATTTACTAAGTAAAAAATATAATTTTGATTTTAATAGCATATAAATATTCAATAATATATTTAATATTTTTTCCTATCACTATATAAATATACCTTTATTACTCCAGCTAAAATCATATAACAGTTTTTAACAAAAATATCTTTCTAAAAGTTGTGTAAATGAATGTTAATTAAATTAGGATGCCTTTTTAAAATTCTGAAAGCATACATATTAATATATAAAAATTATAATGTTGCTGTAAAATAAAATGATTTTCAATAAAGTACTATGTATATATTTTATTAATTTGTTAATTTCTGTCGGCTTCAATATTTATAAATTTATTTTTTTTTGTTTTAAAGAAAAATAAATAAAATACATGAGCCACTCAGAAGTCAAAGCGATTAACTCCACATATAAACAAACTGAGAAAATGAAGCCCAAAATTCACAGTTTGTATTAAATTCAGGATTATTGATTACAGAAGAATGTATATTGCATTGCAATATTAAGATTATCAAGTTCAATATTCACTTCATATTTTGCAGATTACATTAGATTACATTGCATTACATTACTAACAAAATTTTAAAAATTGCAGATAATCGGTTTGGCTTCTGACAATTAGTGGCTCAAATATACATTCTTTTAAACAAAATATAGACTTATTTATTTACAATACTTTTATATTATACTAGCTTTTATTTCTGTGCTGATTCTTATATGTTCTAAAATTACATTAAATGTATTTGATCTTTTTACAGGACCTGTTGGCCCACCTTTATTTGAAAATATTAAATAGGCGTTCTTCCAACAGGTGATATGTTTAAATTTTATTTTATTAACTCATTTTAGGGGTTTCCACTAAATAAAAAATAATATATAATTGATAATCCTTGAAAAAAATTATTATCATTTATTTTATTTTTTAGAAAATTATGTTTCAGATATTAATTAAATTTAAAATTTCGTTCTAAAGAAATCAAATGTAATTAATAATAAAATTTACATAAGATATTTGAAAATTCAGTTTTAAATAGTTATAATATTACTTATTACTTTATATAATAATAATTGAGAAATAAGTTTAAGTTTATATTTTCTATTTTATATGTTTTCTTTTAGGATTACTATTTAGTTATTGAACTAGCCCAATTGACTGGTGTCGGTATAAACATATTTATATAAAACATGTTATTAAATTTCATTTTAATTTAATTTAAAGCAGGAGTTCTCAAACTTATTTGTCCTACCCCCCACTTCATTCTTTTCAGTATAAATACTAGTAGTAGAATAATATTACTAATAAAGAACGGGGTTGAGAATTTAAAAAAATCATACACCAAGTCAATTTTTTTCTAAGACTATAGGCTCAACAATAGATTATTTTTTTTCAAATATGATTTACAATGATAAGAAAAATACTTTATTAATGAGTATCGATATATTCGATAACAATATATTTACATTCACCTGAAATGCATTCTATAATTAAAAAATTTAAAATATTGTTATATTTAATAAATTAAAAAGAAATAATAATGAAAAAAATTGTATATTTATGAAATACCTTTAGGATATTTTTGGTGTTTGAATTTAAGTTTTAAATTGAGTAATAATTAAGTATTTAGTTCTACTTAAATAGTAAAAACTTTATAAGATATAAAAGATTACATTATACCTACATTGAATATTTCAAAAAGTTAAAGAAAATAATTGCGATATTCAATTATTTCTTTTAATTATAAATAAAAAAATAATTGAATATTTAATAGGGCTTCCTCCTCTCCCCATAAATTAGCCCTTCCAAGCCTCGTCTTACGGAATTTGGAAACAGTAATGAAAAAGAAAGTTTGCCTTATTAAAAAAAATAATAATAAGGCATTCGGCCTGTAAGCCTCTTTGTATCATCTGAGAGTGCCTTTTATTTTTGGGATTTCGAAATGAAACTACCACATTCGAGAACCTGAAATAGAATCTACCTACCTAAGGGGATGCATGATCTCCACCAATATGGGTGGTTCGTCGATGCTAATCGAAAAAACCCTACGCTCAAAAGGTGACCAACAACAGGCTATTCCTATTTCGGAACTGTGTTGAACTACCTTCCCGTTCATTCGATCCACCTCAACTACACTCTCAGTAATACAAAAAGGCCGAAATCAGACTCATGCAATCAGTTCATTCCATGCAACATGCAACCAATCCCTTATAATAGCATGACACTTTTTTATCCATCCACATTTTTTATTTATTAATTCTAATCTAATCTACGAATTAGTAGGATGAAAACATCCATCCATCGATGGAAGTAGGAGGCAACCTCCTGAAAATCCCTAACAACCAAATAATCCAAAGATTATTCCCGTGCAATGTATCAAAACCTGCCAATTCTAAATACCTTTATATCTTCTGCCTTCTTTATTAATGCTCCTCATTCTCGAAAGATGTACTCTGAAATTTCCTGATTTCACTAAATGCTATAATATAGTTTAATATAATTCACCAAAATCTCCAAATTAATATTATCAAAACAAATTTAAATTCAATTATACTTACTATCATGTATATTAAACTTTACTTGAAATATAATATTTACATATGAAAATTAATAAAATTTATACCTTATTTTAAAATGTGCCATGCTAAATAAATAACAATGATTACTTACATTTGGTGAGCTGTATGTAAATCATTTCATCATCATCAGGGATGTAGAAGATAATCAAGAATTCAAATCAACATTCAAAAGCAGAAACGAAGATTGAAACATGAAATTGAAGAAAAAATAACATATTAGATTAATTATTAATAAATTTAAATTCAATTGAAAATCAAATTAATAATAAATACTGACCTCGGAGTTAATCAACGGTTGATATATCTCGCAGATTAGACTCGAAGACCAACCCGAAGACTTGAATTGATGTCCCATTTCTCTCGCGTAGATAATGACGAAAAATATTAAGATTAGATATATTTATATTAATAAAATGAAAAATAAAATAAAAATAAATAAATAACATGAATGTGATTGAAAAGGACTATAGATTTTTTAAAAATATTGATTCTTTACGATTTATGATTGGATTCATTGGCGTCTGTGTGGGTTCTAATAGAAATAGAAGTTATAGTACCCAGTTAATAGTCATTAAAAACACCACAAAATTAAAAATCTCATTCTTTCTATTATTTAAAAAGATTATGGGATGCCACATTGGAAAAAATTATATAAATATAAAAATTTCGCTAAAATATTATTTTGTGTGTGTATATGTGTGTAATTGACATATAGGTAATAAAAATATTATTTATATTTAAAAGGTGTAAAAATAATACTTAATTGACAAAACAATATTCAATCGGATATTATTATATTTTATTGAAAATATATTGTTTAGATTTATTTAATTTAAGAAATTTAAAGATAATATTTTTTTATTGAAATTGTTGAGTAAAGTTATATAAATCCCTTTAAAACGTCATTAGGTCAAATTCTTAAATAATTTTATTTTGTCCCCTATATGAGAGTTGTAAACAGTGATAGAAGCTTATGTATACAATTTTCGAATATATGTATTTCTATATAATATATAATAACTTCATTAGATTTATTCTAAACTCAAACTCAAAAATTTCAAGCAATCATATAATGTTAATATAAATCGATTGAAATTTTGCAAATTTTTGCCATAAATTTAAATTATGTCTATGCTCACTGAATTTTTATAAGAAATTAAAAAAAATAAATAAATAGATTTGTTAAATATCATTAATAGATTTGTTTTTCAAATTAAAAAATGTTTAACTTAATTGTGCGAAGCACTTTTATGAGCATCGGTTAAGAACTACTCGAGATAAAATAAAACTGTATTGAGAAGGTTTTTATTAAATTTAACTAAAATTGTTAATTTAATCATCAAAAATAAATCAAGAAAATCATATCAATAAAATAAAAGCACAAATATTATTTTTTAAAATTATAGTGTTTTTGAATAGAAAATTCCATAAAAGAAAAAAAATTATAATAAACCAGAATGATTATTAAATATGATGAGATGTTGTTAAGCGAAAATATTAACTTTATTAAACTGAATGCTAACTTATCAACTCACTGGTATTGTGGAGTTATAATGCATTCGAGAATATGAAATCGGATTCGGATTTATCGCAAGAGATTTGAAAGGAGCATTGTGAGAGTTTAATAACATTAGAAAAATAATAAATAGAATATTTAAAATTATATATATATATTAATTTTTATTTTTTTATAATTAATAATTATTTCATATATTTTAATTATCATTTAAATATTTAAAATTTGAAAATAATTCAAAAAATAATACTAACATCTTAAAGATGATTTTAATTTATAAAAAAAATATTTAAATAAATATAATTCAAAGAAAATTAAATTATATATGACTTTTTAATGTTTAAATAATTTTTATTTAATTTTTAATATAATTGAAATAATGAGATCTTAAATTGCCTCGATATAATATATCTGCTTAATTAATTTCAAAGATTTTAATGCAAAAATTATAAATCTATATAAATAGGATCAGTAAAAATTATAAAAATGCATTTTATAAAATTTAATTTTTATATAAGTTCATTAATCTTCGTTTTAATTAATAAAAATAAATAAATTCTTGATTAGTGAATGAATAAGGGATGATTTTGGTGGAGAATCCGTTCAAGGCCTTCAATCAGCAGTGATTGGGGACTGAATGCACCTCGAGTCGCCCGGCCGGCCGGCGGAGAAATGCCTGGCTGTGGAGGGGAAAGGAGGGAGTTGAGCGAGAACGAGCCTGCCAGGAAATTTATTATAAAATAGAAATCACATATGACAATATAAATTAAAATTAGCTGGAGTGTCTCCACTCGGCTATCTCGCAATTTGAATTGGGTTAAATAACATAATATATTATTTTTAAATTAAATTTAATTAATTATAAATTATAAATAATAAATATTAAACCAGCGCATGTTTGGCTTTTTATTGATGGCACCATGGCACATATTGGCACGTGAGATTTGCAGTGTTAAAAAAATAATTCTGGTACTTTCAGCAATTCAATCAAGCTGAAATTCTATATATAGCAGTTTTATACAATTATTAATCATGTGAAAAATTATCAAACATATATTTTTATTTTTACGGTCACTTTAGAGGAAAAAAAATCAAAACGTTGTAGATAATGACCCTCTACCGGTTGAGCTACATTTCTCAAAAGTTGATAGAAAACTATGAATTTTGAATAATGTCCATGTACCAAATTTCATCATTCTAGCTCAAACCGTTTTTGCGTAATCTTGCCTACATACATACACACACACACATACACACACACACACACAGACATTTTTCTCAACCTTAGTGAAAATGATTCAGGAACCTTCAAAACGTATAAAAACATCAAAATCTCAACATCGAAAATTTTCGTGATCGCAATACTATCTCTGGCGAGATAGTAAAAATACATATTAATTTTTAAAGTAAAATAATTATTAAATAATATTATATTTTATTTGTGGAATATATCTATATAAAGTATTTATCTTTCCAAAAAATTATCTATTTTACTTTTTATAATTATAACATGATATAATAATAATTATAAATGATATTAGATTATATATACATAACATAATATATATGATATGATATGATGATATTCTGCTTTCAATCTTTTATATTCTACTATTTTTAAAAATTATTAAATATTGAATATTTCTTAAACATATATTTATCCTATCTATGGAATATGTATATAATTAATTAGTAAAATTGTGTTAGTCAATTTTCATTTAATTATATAATATAATATTAAAGGAACAACTATTATATAATATTTATTCTCAACTAGAAATGCTCTGAAATTTCTATTTTAAATTCATATTTTATAGAGTCTTGAAAAATTTTCAGGCAAACTCTTTTAATTTATCTATCTATTTATTTCTATGGCTCATAAGAACTCGAAAATTCTTGGTCGTAGCAAACACACTTCTCTGTGTCCCTATCCGGAGCTAAATTTTAATTAAAGTAATTTATTAAAACAAATAAAAATCTCAAGCTTTTCAAATGTCATATTATTTATAAAGATAATTATTATTAATTTAGTTTTTAATTTTATTAATAAATAGTTCTGATAAAATACAGGCTTTTTATTTACAAAAATCATTAAATACATCATTAGTCAAATGAGGTAAGTCTAGGGATCCCATAATTATCTTTATCTATATATATAAAAAAAGGTTTTTGTCTGCACATTGCTCAGTATTTAAATTTTTTTGCATATCTAGAATTTCATGATCTCTAGAATCCAAAAGTGACTTTAGAATTTTTCATGTCTGTCTGTCTGTCCGGAAATTGTAACGTTATAGACTCAAATTGGCTGAACCGATTTCGATGAAATTACATCACAATATTCTTGCATATCTTTATTTGTTCATAGGCTATAAATTTTATTAATAATCTAATCAATAACCGGAGAAATTAATTTTTTAAAATTTGATATGTAGACGTTCTTTTTATTGTATTCTTTGCGCTGATGAATCACATGTACATATAATCTTAAAAATTAAAAGAGAATATATAGTCACAATGTTAATATTTTCAGTGTTAAATAAGTTAAAAAGGCCAATATGATTAATTGAATTATTGTAAATATTAGAAACTTTTTTACAAAATAATTTTTTTCTTTGCAAATTAATTCACAAAATCTGTCTAATGTAACTTATAACATATGTGACTTATAACATTTGGTTTACATATTCTTCAGATTGTATAATAAAAATTATCAGCATAACATTATGTTGATGTTTTAGTTTTTTTTAGGAAGTATATATAATTAATAATCTTGAGCGTAACTCAGTGATTGAATGCTGAACTAGTGAATGTAAAAACGAGGGCCCTAATAATAAAAATTGTTCAGAATTAAAATTTTTTGCATATTTTCACGTTTCATGATCCCTAGAATCTAAAAGTGACTTTAAAATCTGGTTAATTAATGTTGGCTGAACCGATTTCGATGAAATTCGAATACATCACAATATTCTTATATACCTGAGTAGCTACATATAAAATAAAATAAAAATTTAAATATAATAATTCTTTGTATTAAAATTGCAAGAATTATTCATTTTTTATTTATTGTCGGAAATATAAAGACTTCTTCACTAAGCCTCGAGAGGCTCTGAATGAACAACATGGAACATTATATCAGTTTTTAAAAATTAATTTCTGCGGTTTTTGATTAGATATTAATAAAATTTATAGCCTATGTCCAAATAGATGTATAAATGAATATTGTGATGTATTTCCATAGTAATCAGTTCAACTAATTTTCCGGACATACATGCAGACACGTATGAAAAATTTTAAAGTCACTTTTGGATTCTAGAGGTCATGAAACGTGAAGATATGCAAAAAAATTTAAATTCTGAGCAATGGGCAGACAAAATCTTTTATATATATATAAAGATGTTATTATATATATATATATTATAATTAAGACCATTACTATCTATCTATTGCATAATGAAATTATAAATTAAATGAAAATAATTACTAATGCCATAATGATTAAAATGTTGTAGATAAAAATTCAATAAATTAAAACAATTCCTTTGCATTTTCAACATAAATATAACAAATAAGTTATATAATACTATATTTTTTAATACAGATAGATTTTATATCTAACATAATATTTTAATGGAAATTTACTGTTAAATAGATTAATTAATACTTATTCTTCTTTTAATAAGTTTCATAAATTATTTTGATAATATATAATATATATTACGTACTGAATATCAAAGTTATTTTATATTAATATAATATTCTTTACTGATAAATTATATTTCTTTCTTTCAATTCTCTCTTCTGGTAACTATTCATTTAATGTTATTTAATTAAACGAACTTAATTTAAAAATAAGTTGACCTGTGGCCAGGTCCGAACCGACCGACGGTTTGAAATAAATTAATTTCCAGCTACAGAAACAATTTCAAATAATTTTAATATATCTATTAATGTAATAAAAAACAGATATGGATATAACATAAATATTTTTAATTTTATTTTATTTATAATATATAGCTGGAGTAGCCGGCGTTACCCGAGGCTGTGACGTCATGAAGGGCTGGGTGACGTCATATAATTTTAAATTAAGAAAAACATAAAGAAGATGATTTTTCCCGAGGATAAAACCAATACATTCGTGGTGATATGTAAAAAAATCTCCTTATGTGAAATTTGGGGCGAAAATAACCCTTCCCTTCTTATCGTCGATCGCTAATACTACCACTTCCGGTTTCCAGATTTGCACCAAAAGTTGATCAATTCATCCCACTGATGCATTAAGTAAATATACCAAATTTCATCAAAATCCGTTAAGCCGTTCAGGCTGTACACATCTATACGGACGGACAGACGGACGGACAGACGGACGGACAGACATCATGCTAAAAATACTTTTTTCTGTCATCAACTAAAAATCAAAAATTCAATGACCGAAATGATTATTAACTGAAGTATAATGAAGATATAATTAATGATATATAGTAATAATATGTGAATTAAGATTCCAGTAATTGATATTAAGTATAGTAATTAAAATCAAATCATTATGCAAAAAAAAAATAAATTGTTTAAAAAAGTATGTCTTTTGGAAGAAGATCGGAGGGGGGGGCGGACTGGAGATAAATTAATTTCTAGAAATTAATGGTTCTTAATTGTTTACGTCATGACGAAGAATAATAATATCTACTTATCAATGTTTAATATAAATCATTTGATTTCTCTCTTTTAGTGAATATAATAAATAACATAAAAATATTTATTCCATTTGGCTCTCTTAAAAATCTTTTGCCAATTCAAGTCATATGCAATGAATTGGAAATTGAATTATGCGTAATGTAGGTTGGAATGTAAACAAGTGACAATCCGGGAACGGGTCATAGACCCCAAAATCATTTTCATTTTAATAATACAAATGTATTTAAGAAATTTAAACGGATATAATATATTAAAAAAAATATTTAACTAAAAGAAATTAAACCAGTTCCCTCCTCCGTTAACTATTTTTATTAACTACTCATTTTACAACTCGTTTTCTATACTTCATATATAATTAAGCTTTTATTGCATAAAAAGGTGTCAGGATATAATCCATCATTTTTTTTTATGATAATACAATTATTATTATTATTATTAAATATATATAAAAAAATTAATATATTGATATTGATCATGTTTTGCGCCCACACTTAAAATAACTTTATTTTACAAAGTTCAACGTATTCAATCAGGAGATTATTGAAACAGATAAAAGAAACATTTATAATAATTATAACTATATTTAATTAAAAAAAAAACTTTAAAACCTTATTCATTTTATTCATCTTAATCAATTGTAAAATAATTAAATAAATATGTAATTAAATTTATTCTAAAATCATTGTTTGTTGTTTAATTAATTTTTTAATATAATAAATAACTTTTCGCTCAACGATAGTTAATATCATTTTTTGGATCAAGAAAATCTGAATATTATAAATAAAATTGTTATCTATCTATCTCTGTGACTCTACGGAACTCGAAAGTTCTTGGCCGCAGCAGCCACACCCCTCCAAGAATTCCTATTCTGAGACACAACCCTCCAGTCCCTATCCTCTCCCATCTCTCTCACGTATCTTCCTACATTATTCACCCACCGTGTCCTTGGTCTTCCAAGTGGACGTTTCCCACTCGATCTCCCTACTAATATATTTTTCGCCATTTTATCTTATCCCTATCTCTAGCCACGTGTCCTGCCCACCGCACACACAGCCTTCTCGATTTTAAAATTCTAACTATATCTGGAGATGCATAGAGGTCATGCAATTCCTCGTTATGCAATCTTCGCCATTCTCCGGTGACCTCATCTTTCTTTGGCCCATAAATGCATCGCCAAAGAAAGAAAAATTGATAATGTAGAAAATATTAAATATATATAAGTAACGAATCCAGAGAGATAACTACGGTAAATTATATTCCGTAATTTTGATTAAATGCTAAGAGATTAGCAGTTATATTAAAAAACAGGAAAATTCAATTAATCAAGGTAAGTATAAAGCGAACATTTCAAAATATAAGAGTAATCCTTTAATACCAATGACTATAAAAATATTTTAATAATAAAATTGAGTTTTATATAAAATTCCATATAAAATGGAAATTAAATAAATATTTATTTTTAAATTAATATTATATAAATAATTATATAAATAAAATGTTATTTGGAATTGTATAATCAATATTTATTTATCTATCAAAATATTTAATTAATAATATTTATAACATTTATTTTAATATTTAAAAAAAGATTTAAAATTTGAAAAATTTAAATCTCGATATTTGTAAGAAACTGTTCAATATTCAAGAGAATATATGTTCCATGATAAATGGGAATGATTTAAAAAACAAAAAACAAATATACTTTGAAAACTTTCTACTAAGATTGATAAATGTATTTTTGCCTCCATAATGAATATTTCTTATTTTATTAACGTCGAGACGATTTCAAATTGTAAATGCAATATTTTAGAGTGAGAGGTTGTTTGGAATGCTCGTAGGTCGTTTTCTGAAGGTGTTTTCCAGAATAGATGATAGATGTACAGCTGCGATGCTTTTTGGAAGTGTTTAGGTGGAGTGGGTTGGCGGGCGGTACGAGGGGCGTCAAGGTCGTTGGACGCCCTTGCGGCCGGATTCCTAACGGACGGTCGTCCAATGAAGGCCGGTCGCTGCCATGACATTCGATGCCAAACGGGGGACCCACCTCTGTTCTGATTAGCACACCAAACAAGTAGAAACTCCATAGAATAAACTGACACCCCTTCCCTCTTCTCCTCCCCACTCCCACTAATGCAAAATACTTATACATGCTCCAACTTGTTTGTTTCTTTTCAAGTTTTAAAAGTTAATTTGAATATCAAATTTATTCATATTTATGTAGAGAGAGAGAGATTTCTTTTAAATTTTGCTGATTATAATTAAATTAAAATAGTATAGATTTTCTTTCTTATTTTTCTATCCATATATATATATATATATATATATATGCTCACATTACAAGATGGGGTGTAGCAGCATGTAACTTTAGGATTATGAAGGGTTAATATAAGTGCATGGGGTAGTAGTCCGTCGGAAAGCCGAAAGATGTCCTTGGGGAAATACAACAGATCTGATTTAAAGGGGATTAGATCGAAAGTCGCTAATATAGCTTAGTAAACTTAAGAAGTAGAAACGATTAAACTATTATTTAGGATTAAAATAATAGAATAATTAGATTACTTGTCTAAAATGTTTATTACCGAGAGAAATAAAACAACTGGAATTAATGAGATTATTTATTAGAAAGGCATATATTATTTCTGATCTTTAAATTCAAAGATAATTTGTATATGTTGTTAAAAAAAATTTTCTTGAAATTTAAATAATGGATTTAGTTTCAATTACATTTATTTGTTTATTAGAGATCTCTTTCATATAAGTGTATTTTCTGATTTTTCACAATATACTCATGAGAATTTGTCGATCTTGAAAACTAAATAAATAAGCGGGAGTGTCCTCCCCTAGACTTTCCCGCATATAAATAGGTATAAAGAGTTGTGAATGAATATTTAGAATGTAATAAAGTGCTACTTCCGGTTAACTGATATTTTAAATGTAAAACAAAACAGATATGGATATAATATAAATATTTTTAATTTTATTTTATTTATAATATATAAGGGCTGGCTGTGACGTCATGAAGTGCGGGGTGACGTCATATAATTTTAAATTAAGAAAAAACTAATGAAGATGATTTTTCTCGAGGATAAAACCAATACAAAGTGCATAACACGTGGAGATATGCCTTCACGTGAAATTTGATATGAAAATAACCCTTCACTTCCTCTCTTCGATCGGCAATACTAGCACTTCCGGTTTCCGGATTTGCACCAAAAGTTGATCCATTCATCATACTGATGCATTAAGTAAATATACCAAATTTCATCAAAATCCGTTGAGCCGTTCAAGCTGTACACATCTCTACGAACAGACGGACGGACGGACGGACAGACATCATGCTAAAAATACTTTTTTCTGTTAAGAAAATGCATGATTCGTGGAGATATGTACCTAAAAATATCCACAGGTGAAATTTGGTGTGAAAACAATACCTCCCTTACTATCGTCGGTCGGTAAAAAGGATAGGTAAAATGTCACTTCCGGTAGTCAGATCATGATGAAATTTGGTATCTGAATTTTTTTCATATTTTTAAATCTATATACAAAATATGAAGCAAATATCTCGAAGCAAACTGGTACTTTACTTGAAAGGTAAACGCAACCATTGTAGGTAAAGTACCATTTCGGGTTAACCGATTTTGACGAAATTTTGATAGAAATCTACAAACTGTGAATAATATCGGTGTACAAAATTTCGAAGTCCTAGCTTGATTAGTTTTTGAGTAAATTTGCTTACAGACATTACATACATACATACATACATACATACATACATACATACATACATACATACATACATACATACATACACACACACAGACATAATTCCAAAAATGGTATTTTCCGACTCAGGGAGGTCTAAAACGTCAAGATCTATCAAAATCTCGAAGTCGAAATTTTTGACGATTCCAATACTTCCCTTATACGAAGTATGCGGGAAAGTAAAAAGTGCACGTATTTATATTTTTAACACATCTCTTATTTATTCTGAAAAATAATTCCCAGGATCATTTGGATTTCATCTCAGTACTGAATATAAATAATTTATAGAAATGTCATACTTGATGCCACTACCTCAATTTGATTTATAAACATATGTTATATATATATTTTTAAAGAAATGAATATAATTATTTTATTTCTAATTTTTTTAATGTTTAATGTTTATTAAATCACTTAATTATTTTATCTATATGCTATATAATATTATTTATTTATTATAAATTATTTTATTATTTTAAAAATTTTTTATTTTACTAGTAGTATCTATATTAGAATTGTGATACATTTTAATTTTTAAAGGGAATTTTTTTTTCGCGATGAATGAATTGGAATATTGAATCTTGACACATTTTTTAGACAGTTCATTATGACTAAATAGTTATTTGTTATTATACCAATCTATTATTATTATTATTCCAAATCGAATAAATTATTATTATTTAAGATTAATAAAATAATCAACAACATAGCAACGTGGAAAGCAACGGAAAACTACCACGTAATTTTTTAATTTTTCCCAAGATATCATATGGCTGAAAACCCAAAAGCAATGACCGTAAGTCCGGGACACCCCTTAAGTGATACAGGGGAAGATCCAAGGAAGAAGAGGACCCGGGAGAAGAAGAATCTCTTGGCTCGGAAATTTGAGGGAGTGGTTTGATCTGTCTTCGGCGGAGTTGTTCCGAACTGCGGTTTCAAGGGTGAAAATAGCCATACTGATCGGCAAACTTCTGAAGGAGAAGCCGTAGCAAGAAGAAGAAGAAAATAAAAATTTTTTAAAATTTCAAAAATTAGATATTTCTAAAAAATAAATTTTATATCCTTTCATACTTTTATATTTTTAAAACTAATTACACAATTGGTAACATATTCAACGTATTTATTTAAATTAATACCGTATCTATTGTGTTTTCTTTTGAGATTATTTTAAAAGTAATTAATTTGTATGATTGTATTTTAGTTTTTAAAATAATCGTTCTCCAGTTGCCACATTTATTGATAAATTCAATTCATCATGTTTTATTACATTGTGAATTGTGATTTATTTTAAGAGTAATCATTTCAACTTTCTAACGGTAAAAATACATTTACAATTAAATCAAAGCG
The DNA here is from genome assembly GCA_963082975.1 of Labia minor. Lineage (NCBI taxonomy): Eukaryota > Metazoa > Arthropoda > Insecta > Dermaptera > Spongiphoridae > Labia > Labia minor. The sequence goes on along the minus strand of OY720347.1, from coordinate 26,078,060 downwards.
TGTTTCAATAAAAATTTAAAACATTTGTTACGCTTGCTATTTTATTTGCCATTTCATAATAATTTTGCGCCCCCTCCCTTGGTGTAGGCGCCCGTCCCGGTCACCTCCCACGATTAGTACTATGTTATATCATTATTACAGACGTGTTAATTCATGATTGGAGAATAAATATTTCGTATAATAATCGTACAATATAAGTTTTTTGTTGTTTATGAAGAAGTTCAGCGCCCTTCAACCCTTCATATAGTAGCACCCGCCTGCAATGCAGGCGTTGCAGGCTCGCTTACGCCGGCCCTGTGTACGGACCTGCCAACCCTCAAAATAACAAAACTTTTATAAAATAACAACCCTTGGCCTTTGAACTCTCATCAATGACGAGTCAAAAGATTTCCTAATTTTTTTAAGTAAAAATATTATTATAGTTAAGTGGTACTATTATTTCTATTAAATATTTCAAAAAATTAATTGAAAAAAAATCCCTTTGAATATATTTTTTAATATTAATATACTTTTATAAATAATGTAATAGAACTCTATAATTTATATTCTAAATTATTTTTAATGATTTTACTTCGCGTTGTTAAAATATAAAAATAATTATTGAAATATACAATTTGAAAAATATAAGATATTGTGTTATTGGTTTGTCATATACGAGCATGTTTTGATTAGATTAAATAAGCAATTTAAGCTTAAATATTAATATGGAAAAATTATAAAAATATTATTTCTTTAATATTTTTTAAAAATCCAAGTGCTGCTTATTGGTTCAAAAACTATATATATATATTTATAAATAAATAAAATAAATTTTATGCCAAACTCTTAATAATTTTATCTTTGATATAAGTAAAAATTAGAAAAATTTAAAATAACTACCATTTAATAACAAATGTGTATACTATTTCTCATTTGAATATGTTTATTTAAAAATATAAATTTTGTAAATAAGATCCAAAATACACTCCAATTTTAGATGAAATAAGTAGCTGAATAATACATCTAAAAGTAGCCCATTTGTAATCCCTCCATTGTCAACAGCAAATCCCAAAATGAAACGTAATTTCAGTGCAATTTCCTCTACCTTCGTTAGAATTGTAAAATGCTCAGCTTTAAAAGTACACTCAAGAAAAATCCTCTTCGCCGTCAGCTAAATTATTGTTCTTTCTTGTATGTTTATAAGAATACATGTGTGCATGTAATAAAAAAAAATCCTTGTCAGATATGTATTATAGATATTTTATATGATCTAATAATTATATTTCGAGAAGAGAAAGGAGAGATTTTGAAACAAATATGCAAATAAATAAATAGGTGTTATTTCAAAGCGGAATTATATCGAATAATTTCTTAAATAATAGTAATTAGGGAGTTTCTCGGAGCCCTTCTATTCTACTAAAGTATCTGAATGGTTGAGCAAAAGGAATTCAAAATCCTAAATTCTTTTCAGATGCCTTTCTATTTATTCGGTTCTTGGAGATTATTTTAATTTTTTTACTATTTCGACGAAATAATGAAAGAATTTTTAAAATAAAGTATATAATAAAAAACTTTTTAATATACATGTCTTTTAATAAAAAATGCCCTAAAAAATAGAAAATAAAATATTAATTTTTACCTTAAATATTATCCTTATATTATCCTTTACATATGCCCAACAAAAAAGCGTTGGCGCATATGAACATAAGTAGTAGGTAAAGAATTTAACATTATTATATGCGCCCCACGCTTTTTGTTGGGCAAGGATAATATTCAAGGTTTAATTAATATTTTCTTTACTATTTTGTAGGGCATTTTTGTTTAAAAAGTTTTTTTTATTAATTTATTTTCAAGTTTTTAATTTTTTTTTTTAATATTTTATTGTTGTTTGTCAGATGTAAAACATTGCACTATTGACTACTATTTAAATCTGTTATTCTCGAACATATATTAGATTTTTCGCGAAGTTTCTAGGCCATTTCTAGAGGACATTGATTATGCAAGTGGCTTATTAAGCCATCGGCATACTGCCGTGTACCATGAGTCACTGAGTTCTTTTCGGAATCACAGAACATCAGAAGCACATTGTATAGAATATGTATAAAAAATATAAAATATAAAAAAATTGTAAATATAAATATAAATATAACATTGTAATCGGCACCGATTGTGAGCACTTTTTCTTTAAGTACAAATTTTAAAAATCCGTATTTTTGAAAAATTCAAAATATTTTTCTTGATTATTGCAGTGTCATTGACTTTCAATAAACATTTCAAATTTGAGCGAAATCGTTCAAGTAGAAGTGGGTTAAAATCCAATTACAAATTATTAACATTACAGACTAACAGAAAAGTCAAGTTAATAAAAAGCGTATAAAAATAGTACATAGATAAATACATTTAAGAGTATAAAAGATAAATAAATAAAAAATGTATTTTATTGTTTTTTTTTATTTGAATCGAAACTGTAAGTACTTTTATATATATAAGATAATTGTATATATGATTATATTTCATTATCAATATTAAGACATAATTAAATTGAAAATATATAATTTTTTAAAATAATAAACAAATGTAAAACATGTAAAAATTAAAATAAATTCTTAATTATTCTTTTATATGATAAGAATCTCTATAAGCATTATTGTAATAAATTTAATTATAAAAACATCCATTTTTAATTATACATCCGCTGTAATAAACTTTACAAAATACTTTTAAATACTTAATTGTATGATGATTATATCATTTTGATTTAATCAATAGCAACAAATTATAATAATTAATATATTTAATCAATTTTAATTATTTTATTATTTTCTATAATTCTATATGATATTCTATTATTCGTTTGTGTCTAATAATTAAATTATACTCCCCCCTCCTAAACTAATCATTAAACTTTCACTAACCTAGTTAATGAATTATACGAGTAGAATTATTTTTAATAAAGCGTTGCCTCTATTGGATTGTTTCATAATAATAAATGTATAACATTATGTAAGGATGATGAATTCCATCAACCCTTTTTTTCTCAACAAATTTGTTCAACCTTATATTTTAACAATATAAACTAAAGCTATACTATACTGATTATATATAAATGAAAAAGAGAAAATATTATCTTTAAAATATCTCTCTTATAGGTAAAAATAATGAAAAAAAATAACATTTCTTAGAAAAATTAATTAAGAAATAAAAATATATAATTAATGAATTATAATTATACATCTTTCTTAATTGGAGAATAAAAATATTATAAATTAATAATCTTTCTTAAAGTTAGATGTTTGTTGCTTATTCTAGTTTTACTTTCACGTAAATTAAAGTAGTAAGTATTTATAAAAAAGTTTTAAGATTTTTTTCCAAGGTAAACTTTTTGCCCACATTTCTAAGAATTTAACTTTCAAAAACTTACTAAAACACTCCAAACCCAAATAAAATTGATAATTTATTAGTTGATTTGTAAGAGATACATTCACTATAAAAAGTAATTCTTTTAAGTAGTTAATTAAGATTTTCTAAAATCCAAAATAAATATAAATTAAATAAATTAAATAATATATAATATACTTATTTTATTTAAATTAAAGTTTTCAAAAATTTTAAAATAAATTATCAAATATTTCATGGTTTGGTACAGAGGTTCTTAAACTTTTTGAAGTTTGTACTACAGGCAACTTTCATCAAAAAGTTAATTTACCACTAAAATGATTTTGTTACTAAAACTCGTCAGATTATTAGGTCTCACCAGTAGTACGTGTACCTCAGTTTGAGATCCTCTGGACTAGTATAATTTTACTAATAAAAACTAAAACACATTTAATATATTAGAACTATTTTAATATAATTGATTTGATTATAAATAAACTTACTTCATTAAACAATTTCATTTACGGTCAGTATTTTGGATCATGTCATCATTTCTATTCAATATAACAAAAATATATATTAAATAGTAAATTTAAAATATTTAATATAGGGATTGAATATAAATATTTTGTAGCAAAGATGACAATTTGATTTTTTTTTTAAAAATTAAATTGGAATTTTTTCTGAATCTATCTCGGGTGAAAAGTTGAAATATTTATTTATTTGTTTGATTTATAATTTCCTTTCCACTTATTGGTAGTTCACTAGTTCAGTAAAATTGCGGATGTAAACATTGGCAACATTGGCAACAACTATTTTAATTTCGTATCCAGATTTGTTATTATTTATTTAAATTAAATTTTTTAAGTCCCTGAGGCTATAAAAATCTGTAAAATTATTTGACATATTTCGTTAAATATTATATTTAGTTGGTTTTTTGAGAATTTGAGATACATTATTTATTGTAATTTTTAATTTCTTCAAATGTTTTTTTTTCAAAAATTATATTTAGTTCGTAAATTTTACAGTCTCTACACAAGGCTAACTCCGATCTATATAGGCCCTAAGCAAATCCTAAACTCGAGTCCTTTTTGGAATACACAAGATATTTGATTTGATATTTCTTTTTATATTCATAATGAAAATTGCATAATTAAAGTACCTATGACAATATTAATAATAATAATATAGAAAATAATATAACATCAAACAATATTTTATGTTTTTAATAGATTAATTTTTATAATAGATATTTCAAAAATATACCTTGTAATTTATTATAGTTAATATGCAATCAAATTTTATATTCTTTCAAACAGTTAATTTCTTATGTTTTTAAAATCCGATTTTGCTACCGTTCCCTTAAGCGTCCTCATTTGTTTCTATAAAGGTAGGCTCTGCCGAAAGTGAGATCAAATTAAATTTATTACATAGTTTAGGTATACTACAATCTCGATATGATAGGTAGAATATAGAGATGACTTCACTTTGACATTCAAATTATGTATTACTTAATTGTGTTACAATGAAATATTTTAATATTTTTATAATTATGTTAATAATTAAACGTAAGATAATATAAAAATAAATGTTTATTAATTATGTGAATAGAACAACAAGACATGAAATCGAGAGTAAAGATTATACCCAAAAATCTTTTGTAAAAATATTTGGAGTTAGTAGCAGGTTTTCTGGAGAAGAATTAAATATTTTACTTTTCTATATAATCAATCAGAAAAGATCTAAAAAATTTTATTTAAATTTTGAGTGAAGATATTATTTAATAATCTCAATAATTCAATGTGATGTATGATTAAAACAGTTAAATTCTTGTTTTTACAATCCGATTTTCTACCATTCAAGAGCTTATATCTTGTAATCCCTTCTCTCTCTTGTTTCTATGACTTTTGAATTCATAACTTCAGCGATTAGTATACAATTAATTATAATAATTCCCATCACCAGCACCGCCTGGATATTTCGTCTAACCAAGGAATTAATTTCCATAAACCAAATCCTTCGTGACGTTCGTGGAGTGAATTTGAAATGAAAACCTTACCCACCCCCTTCCCCCTGTCAGCCTCCCCGTCACCATGTTCGTATTTCTTCGTTGTTGTCGGGATCTATTCAATGCCTATTTAGCTTAAGTGTAGGCTGGTTGCCCTAACTGTATTCCACTGACAGCCGCATATCGACATCCAAGTCCACCAGCAATAGAAACCGACTCCGGGTCATAATGACATCGGGCCATCCGGCATCCCAAGTAGTCAGCCCTCGTGGGATAGCCGCCAACCTAGCAGCTCGAAATTTACGTCCTCATCGACACAATGCGCCCCATACGGGCATTGACTAACGGACTACCTTCATTAAAGAGCTCTCTCTCTCCCTCTCTCTCTTGGAAAATATATTATCCATTTCTTCTCTTTCAATTGAAAATGAATAGAAAAAATCAAAACAAAATAAATGATAATTCAACAGAGAAACAATAGGTAAAGGAAAAATATAAATGGAAAATAAATATTTTTTAAATCTACAAAAGAAAACAAAAAAAAAAAAAAAACAAAATTGTAGAGGAATTCAGAGTAGTGATGATGGATTTTCATGAAAATTCACTTTTTTACATTTTCTTCTCAAATCACGAGCTATTAATGGATGTCGAACAAAAACTAAAAGACCCAGCTGGTTTAAATTTCGACAGGAGTCAGTTGATGGTTGCTTCCTGACAGGAGTGGTGTTGCCATTTCATTTAAGAGACGGAATCACTGAATTATTGACCTGCCCTCGTATATTTATAAAAAAATAAATACTTTAAAATTTCAAACGATCGACTATTTAATTTGTTCCTAGCGGTTTATAATCCAAATTAATTCCTTTAAAAGTCGACCTTGTCCATCGGTCAAGAAAACAGTAAAAAAAGTAAAATATTATCATAAAAAACTACTATTTTTGTAAATTTATCTATTATATAAAATAGAATAATTTTATCAGAATGTGTCATCATTTTCTTTTAAATGTTTCTAATGGTTTAAATCTTTCATTTTTGACTTTATCAGTTTTTGTTGACATCTTACCATAAAGATGAGTTTTTATTTTGATACGTCTGCTTAGCCACCCTGATGGGATGATTTTTATCGACTCCCTAAAAAAGAAAAAAAATAAGAATATCAAAACCTTTAATATATAAAAGTCATTTTATTTATAAAATTAAAAAAAAATATTTTATTTAAAGAGTTTATTATAATAAAATTTAATCAAATCATTAATTATGAGATATAAATATTATATTTAACTAATGCCGAATATTGATATTTTACACTCACTTTAAATAATTTACATTATTTATTTTGTAAAATAATTCATTATTCATTATTTTGCAAATAGCTTTGATGTTTAAATAAAGCGATTTAAAGTGAAATCTGAATAAATTGTAATTCTCCTTTCAACTCATAATTTTATTTTAATGTCTTATAATTGATAGAATTTAAAGGAATGAATGATTGATACTCAAACAAAAAAACAACAAAAAACAAAAACAAAAGAGAAAGTTATTAATGGCTACTGCATTTAATTTCTTTTATCTATATCTTGGATTTGACTAAAATATTCACGTTTTTTAGTTATAAAAAAAAATTGTTAAAATCAACATTCCAATAAAAATAAATGAATCTTTAATTTACTAAATTTCTAATTTTATTTCCACTTTTATCAACATTTTTGGTTTAATGGTTATAAAAAAATTATTAATGGTCTCCTAATTGTTTTTTTTCATTAATTGAAAAGAAAATTTATCTATTTATTAAAAATAATTTAATATATGCCTCCATTCAAAATACATGTAATTAAAAGGACACCATTTTAAATTATTACTATAATATGTACATTTATTCAAATATTAATCGAAATGATATATTAATCTGAATTTTCATTATTTTAATATAAAAAAATTATTTATCCTGAAATATTTCATTTCTTTTTTATAAAACGAGAATGAAACTCAAAAGAACTATATATATACCCATATATAATTTCTCTTGGATATAACAATAACATAGAGGAAGAATGCAAGCTTTTGTATTGTAATTTTCCCCTTTCATATTCATTAATTTACATTAATAATTTATTTTTATACTACATATATTTGGGAATGTAAATATTAGGAATCTTTGTTATAAATATAGTTAACCATTGTACGTTATTAAAAATAAATAATAAAATAATTTTTTTATATATAATTTATTTAAATATCTAAAGTTTAAATTATAAACAATGTTCCTTTAAATTTCGTTTTTCAAATAATTATATTATATATCTAGGCTGGGGCTCCGCCCCCTGTACCCCCCCCCCCCCCCGAGTGTCCCTATTCTGAGCTATAACCATCTAACTCCTACCCTGTCCCATCTCTCTCACGTTCCTTCCTACATTGTCCACCCTGTTCACAATTGGTCTTCCAAACGGACGTTTTCCAATCGAACTCCCCACCAATATATTTTTCCTCTCCCATTCTAGCCATGTGACATGCCGATCCCAGCCTTCTCTATTTTATGACCTATATCTAGAGATGCATAGAGGTCATGCAATTCCTTGTTATGCAGTCTCCGCCATTCCCCGGTGACCTCATCTTTCTTTGGCACATAAATGCTTCGCAGAATTCTATTCTCAAATATTCTAAATCTCCTCTCGTCTCCTAAGGTTATAGACCATATAATACAACCAGCAACATAATTGTTTTATATATTTTAATTTTTATCCCCTTTGATAATAATTTTGACGCGATAAGCCCCTTTACTGGATGAAAACAGGCGTTTCCCGATTGCAACCTCGCTTTAAATTCTTCCCGAATATTATTATCATTCGTGATTACAGATCCTAAGTATTTAAATTTTGATGCATTTTCGAATTCTACATTTTGTCTATTAAGATTTTGTGTGTGTTAATACTATTCCTCTCTGTTACTAAATACTTTGTCTTAACACTATTAATTTCTATCCAATCCTCTTTTCCTGCTTCGATTAATTTTTCTACACTATCTTTAATTGCAATTGCCGAATCTATTATATTTATATCTATTTATATTTGAGTCGTCTGCGTAATCTAATACTTAAATTTTTTTTTTCATTGGATTCCGATTGATTTTTCCCCAATTTGTCTAATTACATATTCCAGTACTAAATGAAATAAAATTGGTGATAATGCGTCTCCTTGTTTTAACCCATTCCGAAATTGGAAAGTTTCTGACAGTTGTTTCCCGCATCTTACTTTTCCTATACTACCTTCAAGACAAATTTGAATCATGCGTACTAGTTTTTTTGGAATTCCCATTAAGATCAAGATTTGAAAAAAGTTTTTTCAGGTCTATTGAGTCATATGCTTTTGTAAAGTCTACAAAAAATTGGTGAACAGAAATATTGAATTCGCGTTTTTTTTCTAATATCTGCTTTAATGAAAATATCTGATCTACAATTGATCGATTTGGCCTGAAATTGATACTCTCTTAGTATTTCCTCTTCATATGGTCGTAATTTGATTATACGATGTCGTCAACAGAGATATTCCCCTGTAGTTGATAAATTATATATTTATTAAATTTTTTGTTTCTTTATAATGAAAATAAAGAATAATTTTTACCGACCGACGATAGTAAGGGAGGTATTGTTTTCACACCAAATTTCACATGTGGAGATTTTTACATATCTCCACGAATCATGCATTTTCTAAACAGAAAAAAGTATTTTTAGCATGATGTCTGTTCGTCCGTCCGTCTGTCCGTCCGTCCGTCCGTCCGTATAGATGTGTACAGCCTGAACGGCTCAACCGATTTTGATGAAATTTGGTATATTTACTTAATGCATCAGTGGGATGAATTGATCAACTTTTGGTGCAATTCCGGAAACCGGAAGTGGTAGTATTAGCGATCGACGATAGGAAGGAAAGGGTTATTTTCACACCAAAGGAGATTTTTTTATATATCACCACGAATCATGCACTTTGTATTGGTTTTATCCTCGAGAAAAATCATATTTATTAGTTTTTTCTTGATTTAAAATTATATGACGTCCTCCAGCCATTCATGACGTCACAGTCTGGTCTTACATATATATTATAAATAAAATAAAATTAAAAATATTTATGTTATATCCATATCTGTTTTTTATTACATTAATAGATATATTAAAATTATTTGAAATTGTTTCTGTAGCTGGAAATTAATTTATTTCAAACAGTCGGTCGGTTCGGACCTGGCCACAGGTCAACTTATTTAGTAATAAATTCATAGAATTTTCAAGTATATTTGAATAAATATTAATAATGATTTGTCAAATTAGTAAGCAGACAGTGTATTGGAAGAGGCGGTATTCATGGTCAGGCGACAATCATAATTGCCGTGAGGTCACGAACATCAAAACAACCTTTGACGACCTCACGATGCCATACGGACAGCTAGCTGATTAACAACCAGCTGCTAGGTATTCAAGAGAGAAGATAACCGACGAACGCCTAGATTTCTGTTTTCATTAGCTTATATAGCGAAATGTTTTTTTTAATATATTTGTAAAAAATTAAATAAACAAAAATCATTGCTAATATTCAAACATAATATAATACTATTTATAACTAATATATTGATTTTTCCATAGAAATTCTCTTATGATAATAGTCTAGCAATATTTATTTTGGAGAATTTTCAAAGCCAAATAGTAAATTAAACTAGTACAATATAATTTATATACATATACATGTATATATGTAGGTATATGTAAAATAAAATTATAGTTCTAAACCCAAGAAGGGAAACCTAGATGTAATATAAATAAATATTTAATATTTATTTTCTTTAAATGAAATTTAAAACGTTTTTTACCTCTCTCTGAGGAAAGGGTTTTTTTATTCAAACAAAAATAAATATTTATATTTCTTCTAAATTAAGAAAAATTTTAATAAAAAAATAATCAATAAGCATGTTTTAGTGAAGAGTAATATTAATTATAATAAAATGTAATTAATTAATATTACTTACAAATTGAATAGAATTTTATAAAACAATACATAAAATAATAATTTATTTATTAAATATTTATTTATTTATTTATAAAATAATAATAATTTATTTAGAAGAGATTCTGGCTCCTGACAACAACCCGAGCCTGTCAGAAGCAGACGTCTTTCAAGGATTCTTCGGAGCTTTGGAATTCAGTAAGTTCCACCCATTCAACCCAATTTTCCAACATCGACTCTTGTTCACACAAACTATGACCCCGAAACTCAAAAAAATTCCCTCCTAAATAAATTATTTTGAAAATGATACCAAAATGGGCTCCGAAACGTCGAGTCTCAACTCTCACAATTAAATGTGAAAATAACCCGGAAATAATTTTTCATAATTATAAAAACTTCCACCGATTCCTAAACGAACATATATATATATATATATATATATATATACACTATTTTATTATAATATGTATATTTAAAAATATGATTCAAATATGTTAAAATTAGGATGCATTTTTTAAAAAAACCTTAACCCCTTATATAATCCAAGTTCAGGGTCCCTTATCATTTTCTCGCGATTTTTTTCAGAATCATATTATTATAGGTCGAAGATCAGATCCAAGATGTTTATTCGCTTGGGTTCACTTTTCCTTCTTATTATACCAATCATTTAATTAAAAAGGATAAATATTATATTTTTCCTTGCTTAATATATTAATTAAACATTTCAAAGTGCAATTTCAATGTCAATGTTAAGAAATAATATAATTGTTTGTGATTTTAACTATCCTTCAGAATGAATTAATTACGACTTTAATGATAGAGATGAGAAGAGGCTTCTTTACAGAGGTAATTCGTCAGCCAAGTTGGCATTACTGACCCTACTCTCGGAAATAGCTATTTCCTCGATATATAATTAGCCAAGAAAACCTGGTTAACACCATTCCCTTTGCCAAATGCAAATATCTTGGGAATCGCTGAAGGGCGGAGGAGTACCTCTCTGTTCTTTCCCACGAAGATGATGCGTGGGAGGATCGAAGAGCGTCCGGCAGATTGATGCATCTTTTCGTTAGCATTCAAAGTAGCGTTTGTCTCCTTTCAACCAAGAACAATCGTTAAAATAAGCGATTTTTATTTCACCAAGAAAGAATTGGCAACGTTATTGTGTAGTTATTGTACCCTGCTAGATGACGGAGTGTAAATATAGTAATTGAGTACCAAATGGTCATGTCCTTTCTTTTGTTTATGCGTGTGAAACTTCACTCCTTATTTAACCGCTTACAAATTAGGCAGAAGACAATTATTATGGATAAGTATGCAAGATCAACTCGCCTATATGCAGTTTTATCGTTTCCTTTCTATTGATAGTGTCTCTTCATAGTTTCCGGTATATTCTTCTTCCTGCTTTGTTAGCCAGATTGGTCCTTTTCTTTTATTAAACTAAATTTTTATAGACTTGATATTATTATAATATAATATGAGGGAGTGGATTCATACAGTAAGTTCATACATATTATCTATTCAGAAATGATTTCTAGAAAAATACTAAAAGACAAATCGCTTACAAAAGCAACTTCCATCCAATTCCTATTTTCTCCTAATTCCTTTATATCTGTTTTAAATAAGTCATAATGAAAACTTGAGAATTTATGAGTTGAGTAAATAATGTAATTTAAAAAATAATTTCTCTGTAATTTTTTTCTCAGTTATTTTGACAGGTTTATTTTAATTTATAATTGTTCGTTTATTTAAATATTCTTATCAAATATTTAAAAAAAAATTAATTCCATCTTGAAATTTTCTTTATATTTATTTTAGATATTTTTTATATTATGTTAATGTTTTTTTATGAAGCTATTTAACTTGATTATCTATACTGAGACATGTAACTAAGTCTTGTTGTCATGATAGAGTTTGTTTTTTTTCTGATAAGCTAAATTCAATCGATGCTATTAACGAGACTGAAGCAAACACTCGACACCAGAGCGACCCACGTGACAGTTATCCCTCTAGTTCTTGTTTGTTTGCTAAACCAACCCTCCCATTTCAAATGATGAGATAAAACGTAGGATCGAACGAATGAACAAGGGTACTCCCAGGCGATGGTAATTACATCGTAATTGAACTAGTGGATCAACCGATGTTTAACCCTTGAAAGTTCAAGTGCCTAAGGCAATCGATTGCTTTTAATTATCTAAAACCGTCGTTCCCTTCGCAACAGAAGGAATCATCAAAATAAATATTAAATTAATTTTAACAATGGGAGTGGTTTAATAAAGTTATATATTTCAGTTTCAGTTATTTACATTACAATCTCTCTGAAAATTTATATGAAGCTTGAAAGTTAAAAGATGTTATTATTAAGTTTTAATAATTATTTTCATTGAGACGAGTATGTAATTACTTTATAATTGAAATTTGTAATTGAAAATCTAAGTTAAATTAAATATTCGAAGGAATTATTTAAATATGATAATGAAGGATAGATTAATTTGATAATTATAATCCTTAAATAATTTTAAGTACAAATGTATGTTCTTCTGATGTAAATCATCCTGGTAGATTATTATTAGTCCTAATAATAATAATTTATTTTTTTTTAAGATTAGTTCAGATTGATAAATGAGAAATTGTGTCTTTATTAATGTGATTTATTTATAAAACAATCCTTTTTAAAATCTGTCGATATTTTTTCATATTTTTTTTAATTTACAATACAATTCTTTAAAACTTTACATTCATAATATAAAATTATGTAATACAATTATGTAATAAGATTTGATTGAATTATTTATTTTTATATACTATAATATCAGTTAGTTATCAGTTAGTCAGTTATTTTAAACATCATGGCATTGTTAACAATAGATCTAAGCAAGGGTTTCTCAACCTTTCAGGATATTGAGTATTTTGGATTCTATTTTTAAATTATTTTTAAATAAATGGCAAAACAAGCGTTTTTCTAAGTGGGTGTTTTTCCTTTCATTCAGTTAATCAATATTTTTTTTAAAATAATCCATTCGCTTCTGTATTCAATAGATACAAAGCCACAATAATTTTTATTTAGAAATATAATTGATTTAAAATTACTTTTTTTCTGGATAATATGTGAAATTTGCATTATAAAGTATTAAATAAATTAATCAAAATAAATATTAAAAGGACAAATACTAAAGTAAAATTTTTATTATTTTTTCTTTACTTTATGTAATGGAGTAATCAGAGGCAATAAATTGTCTATTTTACAAATCATTATAGGATAATCATCCTATATACCTTACAATGAAAAACAAAAATAAATACCTAGATAGAAATGAAATATGTCATAATTCAACCTTTCAATTCATTCATCTCAAAGTGAAACTCAAACCAATCGTCATATAAGTTTAAAAATTGTAGTTTAGTATGAGTAAATATTAATAAATTAAGAGAAAATTGTATATATTTTAAAATAATAGAATAATAAAATAATAAAAAAAATAATTCAGAGATATACAAATTAGAAATAATATATATATATATATATATTCGCCCACCTATAAATTTTAACAGATAAAAATTCAAAATCATCTACCTTTTTTTTAGAACCATTGAAAAATAGCTGAAATGTTTAAATGTTTAAAAAGTCTAATCGCAAAATCATCTGACCTTATTTTTAGAGTTGAAAATGATTTCGCCACCCAAAAATATCATCGCCCCTCAAAATTAAATTATTTTTAGTCAAATAATCGCCCCCTTTAAGATGTCGCCCAGGTTGAGAATCACTAATTTAAGAGAAGCGGACAAGAGTAAATTTGATAATTGATAATGAAGGAGCATACATAATCGTATTTAAGCCTGATTTTAACATAATTATAAAAAGATCAAAAAAATCAAACAAAATTGGAAAGTAAACTGAATTATAAATTAATAGTGAAATAATTTTTAGATTATGAATCATTCGATTTCTTCAAAAAAAGAATTATGAAAAATAATGATCTCTTAATCTGTCTTGATTTCCGAAAATAAATAATCAAGAGTATTTCCATTTTCAAATGGATATTTTTAATGCATGTTTTCCTTCTGCGATTGCTTATTTTTAGATCAACAGTAGCGATTCTAGTTTACCAGGTTCGTTAAAAGAGGGAGAGAGAGAGGATATTCAGTTAATAAATTTGTTTGTTTGACAGGATGCTCAGTGATTGTATATTTGTTTAAGCAGAGGGTGGGTTTCTTTTTTCTAGGATGAATGAGGGATGGGTTCGGGGGTGACGAAATGCCTTGTTATCTGAGCCACACCCCCAAGTAGAACACTTCAAGTACAAAACGTGACACGATTACGACCAAGACAAGTGGGCTCACAGCTCCAATCCCCCTTCGAAAACCAGCGGGGAGCATTACAGAAGCAAATTTAAATTTTAATTATCTACTACCAACATTGAAACGGCTTGGACTTGTGGCAAAGCAATCAGAGGGTCCTTTCTTAATAAGCATCTTTGATCATGTTGTCACACAAGTTTGTGACATAAAATTTTTATAGACATTTTTAATATTAAGTCTGAAAAATCAATAGTTATCTGATCTTTAATATTTTTTACCAATTAAATTGAAGATGTGAAAAATTTATATTCAATAGTATATATAATGTAATATAATAATATATAAATATATAGATCTTATCTTATTATACTAGCAAAAATTATATATATATATATATATATATATATATATTTGTATATTTTTGAGATATTAAAAAGGTCTAAGGATTTTTTGAAATTCACACCATAAATAATATTTATAAAGAAAAAACGATCTGTATTGGTTTCAGTCTCTAGAAAAATCAACTTTATTAGTATTTTCTTAATTTAAAATAGTAAATTTAAATGACGTCACAAATTACATCATCCATATTGAAATTTGCCCCCCCCCCCACCGTTTTTTTTTAATTGATATTGAATTAATATTTTTTTAAGTTTAAAATATTTTAAAATTTTTTAATTTATTTCGAAATAAAATCAAAAATACCTATTTTAATAATATTTTAGAATCAAATTACGAAATATATACCCAAAAAAAAAAAATAAATATTAATAAAGTTACCAACTTATAATACATATGATAATACATATTTAAATTACAATATTTTATAATCAATTCTTATATGTATTATATATTATCAATAAAATATTTTCATTTAGGTAATACCATGGATTATTTATATAATAAATTTTATTTAAAAAAAAGTATGTATGTACATATAAATATTAAAATGTATTTAATTCACATATATTTTTTTATATATTAATTGAAACAAATGAAATATTGACCTATTATAACTTTATATAATATATATGAAATAAATTAGCTTTTTTTCGCTAGAATTAAAATAAATATATAATAATTAAATTAAATCCCTGTTAACAAATATGCCCAATAAAAAACAATTAAAATTGTAACAAAACCATTCATGTATATATGTCGAACATATAATAAATGTGTAAATATGACAAGGATTACTAAATGACAAGCAACTGACACTCAACGTCCGTTTTGTTTACATTAATTGTTATTCACCAACCCCTTTAAATTGCGGCATGTATGGGGATGCATTGGTTACTATGACAACAACGCACCCTTGCCTCCGTTTGTGTGTGCACCGACCCCTTTACAAGACTCCCCACCACTACTTAATCCGCTTAATATATATATATATATATATATATATAATTTGACCTCTATATTTCTTTTTAGAAAACAACTCAGATTTGTTTTTATCTATAATGTTAATGAGTCAGAATTGAATTGAATATTTAAAAGGAAAATTGGATGAATTGAATGAAGTGACTTCCTTTGAAGATTGGGAAAATAATTTTTGTTCGAATTTTGTTAAATTAAACCATAAAGTTATATCGACAATATATTATCAGATTAAATTCAAATTGTTTTTTCTTTATCAAAAAATAAATATTTAATTTTTATACTCTTACGAACCAAAAATCTCAGCATATTAATAAAAATTAATTATTAATTAATTGTTAAAATACTTAGTAAGTAAAAATAAAAATAATTAATAATTCATTTTTTATTCTTGAATAGAAAGTATTTGTTACAGTTTTTGTTAATGGAAAGAATCACTAATTAAAAAAAAAAACTATTAATATCAATTTAAAAAAATAATAATAATAAAAACTACAATTTGACGAGTAATAAAAAATTAAATAGAGTACTTTATTTGAATTGAAAGTTTTTATAATAAATTTACTTTAATAGTTTAATATTTAACTGATCAGAACTAATTTCAACCAACTATAATAAGCATAGTCATTGACCCAGTTACTATGAAAAAAATTCAATATAGACTAGAATCGATTTCTGATCAAGAGACCTTAACATTGTCTAAAATATGATTTATTCTTAATAAAAGATTAACAATTTATCTTTAATAGGTTAAACTGATTCAAAATTTTGTAATATCACTGATTCGAAATTTAGCCATTGGAAACTTTTTTAAAATTTATTATGTATTTTTTTTTATTATTTACATAAAATAAATTAGTTTATTGCCTGGTTTTCTAGTAAATATAAATAAGTTGTTTAAATTTTAATTGGATGATTTTTTTTTATTGGGAAGTTAGATTCGCGCGTAATACGTAATAAAAATTAATATTAAGTTGAGTCAGGGGTAAAAATCTTAAAAATTCAAGAGAATCTTGTAATATCGTACAAATAATTTAAAGAACTTTAATGATATTTTTATGTGTAAATATTATGACCTAATAAATGTTTTTATAATTGTAGAAGTAATTTTAATCAACGGCCGCTTATGAAGAGCATTTGACTCTGAAAATGTGCAATAAAATGAATATTTGTTCTAAGTATATTACAATTAAAAATATAAACTTATATTATTAAAAAATAATCTGGAGTGTTTCCACTCGACTATCTCGCAATTTGAATTGGATTAAATAACATATATTATATTTAAATTAAATTTCATTAACTCTAAATTATAAATTAAAATTAATAAATAATATTTATTAAACCAGCACGTGCTTGGCTCTTTGTGGATGGCATCAAGTCACGTGCTGGCGCGTGATTTGCAGTGTTAAAAAATTAATTCCGGTACTTTCAGCGATTCAATCAAGCTGAATTTCTATATATAGCAGTTTTATATCATTTTTAATCATGTGAAAAACTATCAAACATATATCTTTATTTTTAGAGGAAAAAAAATCAAAACGTGGTAAGTAATGACCCTCTTCTGGTTGAGCTACATTTCTCAAAAGTTGATAGAAAACTACGAATTTTGAATAATACCCGTATACCAAATTTCGTTATTCTAGCTCAAGCCGTTTTTGCATAATCTTGTCTACATACACACATACACCCACACACATTTTTATCAACCTTAGTGAAAATGACTCAGGGACCTTCAAAACGTATAAAAACATCAAAATCTCGACATAGAAAATTTTCGTGATCGCAATACTATCTGTGGCGAGATAGTAATTATAACGATTGCAATTAGGTTTTTTTACAGAATATGAATGTGTGCAAATTTGATTAGACAATCCGGATAAAAAATTGTGGATGGATTTATTGGGTTTATAAGAGGGGTGTCATCTGATGAAAGTATAGAATAGATAAGAATAAATAGGTATATTTTAAGGATCAATATATACTAGTATATATTTATTTTAAAGTTCAGGAATATAGTAGATTTGGTAAAATATAACATCCACAATCTAACTATAAATATTTATTACAATATTAATGTAGATTAATGAATAGAATTATATAAAGAATATAACATATTCTGATTAAAATAAATATTTCCTTAAGTTATGTTAGGAATACTAGTTTATTAAATGCCTCAGTAGCTAATTTATTCTCCCAAATAAATATACAGTCAGGTTTTGTTAAATGATATTCTATTATAAATATATAAAAGAAATTAAAAAATAAAATATGAGCCGTCCAATTCAGTGTTCGTGGTTGATGTAAAAAATGTTATCGACCCCATGGGGTTAAACAAACTCCGATTAGTCTGTAAAACCAAGGTGAAGGGAATACATTTGTATCTTGGCCTCGTATAGATCTCGCATCACTAGAGATTAAATAATTAATAATAGACTCGACTATGAAGTTGTTTATTTGATCTGACAGTAAACAGATTTCTAAACGGTTCAATTAGTGATGTAATTAACCGGTTGGTGTGATGACACCGTTAAATATGATGAAGCGACCTTCCCAGGTCGCATTAACAGTGATTAGCTGAAATGGGTTAAGCAATTAAAATATAATTAAATTAATAAACAAAATATAACAAAATTATTATTATAGAAGGCGATTTGAAGGAAAATTAATCAAGATTGGACAAAAATCAAGAAGAAGAAATCATTTTATTCAAAATTTATATCATTAAAAAAATATAAAAAATGACATAAATTTTATTTTAAATGGATTTCTGAAATTTCAAATGACATCATTTTTGTGAAATTATATTAATAAGTGACCTTAAAATCTCTCTCAACATAAGAGAATAAACCATATCGCATATAGCATATACCATAAGCAATAATTATCGATTTCAGAAATTTCCCTGTGCTTTATTTCAATATTTGTTTTATTAAATTGGAAGGAATTGTTTATAATTAATTATATTTTATTAGTTTTAATTAATTTAGTTTACTGGTTCACTGAATTGGTGATCGGTACTCTAAAGATGTATAAGAATATTTATACGTTTATTCTAAACATTGCTTAGAAATCAATTTACTAATTTTTAGGTTTCATGAAATGGAGAGTCTCAATTTATTATTTTAAGAATTTTTAATGTCTAATCAAGAATTCATATGTATCTAAGACCGATTATTGTGAATATATTTTTCATTTTTTTATTCTTATCTTATAATATATATTAATAAAGTTTGTAGATAGAATAGTAATTATTTTTTGTTATAGAATACTTAATAAGGTTTGATGTAAGATTCATGTTGTTCATTTGATGCCTAGCTTAGTTCGGAGAACGCCTTCATAAAATTAATTTTGACAATTTTCAAAATTATTAAAAATATAGGCAATTTTAATAATCCAAACATTTCAAAGAATTAATAAAATTTTAATTCTAATTTCTAATATACAAAATTTATTGGATAATGTTAAAATAAAATAACTTTTATAGATATTGAATATGTAAGTTGATTGTGTGTGTGTGTTTAAAGTAATAAGGTGGTAAAAAAAATAATACTAATCTTTTGAAGATTTAATGAGGACTTATTTGGTCAATAAATTTAATTTATTTTATTATCGGCAATTTTGAAGTCAGCTGGGTTACATACCAGAGCAATTCTTCGAAATAGAACTCTTTCAAATAAAACGATTAAACTAATTTTTTGTCGTTACTCATCTTTCTTCAATCATTATTTTTTCAACTTTAATATAAATTCATTATTTTATAATTCAATCAGTTTTTTTTTCAAAAATAATTATATTTATTAAAATATTTTATTTTTTATCTTACTTTGATTTTTACTCAAGGATGTAATATAATTTTTTTTCATAAGTAATAAAATTAATTGGATAATACTTAATTTCGATTCTAAATAATTTTTTACTAAAAAATCTGGAGTGTCTTCACTCGACTATCTCACAAATTTGAATTGGATTAATTAACATATATTATATTTAAATTAAATTTAATTAATGAAATTATAAATTAAAATTAATAAATAATATTTATTAAACCAGCGCGTGTTGAGTTCATTGTTGATAGCACCACGTCACGTGCTGGTCCGTGATTTGCAATGTTAAAAATTTAATTCCAGTACTTTCAGTGATTCAATCAAGCTGAAATTCTATATATAGCAGTTTTATATAATTTTTAATAATAATTTAAATAATTTATTTTGATTTTTTTGACCGGATCCGCTATTTTTTTAATTCAAGTAGGTTTCCAATTTTGATTGGTTGCGTGTATTCCGATCTAATAGACCCAGCTTGAGAAATTCCCTTGAACCCAGACCATACGTTGAAAATTAAGCCCCCATACTGCATTTGACAATTAACCATTTTCATTTTTAAAAGAATTTGTACCTAGATATTTAAATTTCAAAAAAATAATTTTCTTAATCTGAAATTAAAATATGAAATTATTTATTTTGACCCCTCAGAATATTCATAATATTAATAATTATATATAATTAGAAAATTAATGATTGAAAATGACTTAAATTGCCTTTAATGAACGTTAATGGTAATATTTTAAATTTTTTTTAATTTTAAAATTTCTCAAAATAAATATAAAAGTAAAATTTTTGTAATAGATAATTTCCATGAAACAATAAATGATATATGATGATTTTATACACACAAAAGAAGGAGAATATGGTGAGGAAAGTTCGTACAATTTCATTTTATTTTTATTTTATGTTATTTCTAAGAAAATTTCTTGAAATTGAATATAATGTGGAGGAAGATGTTTTCGTCACCTCTCATATATCATTTATAAGAAAGGGAATACAGAATACATTGTCTGGGGGAGAATATATAATATTTAGTAGGCGAAGAGTGAATTTTTTTCAAGTTAAATCTGTTATTGAATTTTGACGACAATTCACTCACTATCGACATTTTTCATTAAAAGTACCTAAAAACATATTTATTAAAGTCAAATATCACATCCAATTTTTTTTTTAATACCCTTTCCCTGAATGATAGGGTATCATCGATGGCGCCTTATTATCTTCCCCTTCATAACATTTTTCAAGAAAAATGTTCGTCTGAACGTGCCTTGATTTCCTGCCGCCGTGTATTTATAAATGATAACCAAGGTTTACTTTGGTCGCGTCAGTTTTAATTTGGTCGCCGTCCGACTCCTACTCGAGAATATATCATCCATGTTGTCGTATGAACTTTCTTGGGGCCACAACGGCGACATTGTTCTCCCACTCGAGCATTTCCATCACCCCCCCCACCTCCCAGCAGTTCTCAATTCGTCTTATTAATTACCTTTCAACGAATGATATTTTATCGCTAGATTTATAAACACGGCTCTATTTAATAAAAAGAAATCGTGTTTGTTTAAGTATGAGGTCTCTATCCATTCATATATTAATTCATTCATCGGAATTTAATCTCTAAATAAGAAGCTTATGGAAGTTATATATACTAACATATGACAATGAACAAATAAATTTTTTTTCTATTATTATAATTATTATTTATAATTATCAGAATTCATTGAATTATTTTGACATATAAAATCATTATTCTTCAAAGAGATCTAAAATTGATTAATTACAATAAAAATTGAATCGAATGTATTTTTCTTTGAATTTCTTTTCAAAGTCATTTTTCTTTGAATACTATGATTGAATTGAATTTATTCACCTCAATGAAATTTTTTTAATTTTAATTCTTTTGAATCAAATTTATAAGATAAGTAAGTAATTGCTATTTGGAGAACAATATTTTAACAAATTAACATAAAAATGGATTATTTTAATTATCAATTGAAATCGGTTTTCTCCTAATAAATTTAAATTTATTAAAAAATCTAGCTTGATACTAGAAAGTATTTTACTTGAAATTGTGTTACTAAATTGGACCTTGATATAACACGAAAATATCCAGATCCGAAGATAATTCTTATTACTTACAATTACTTACTTAATTACAATTACTTATATTAAATTTATGCTCAGAAAAACATTATTTTTCATGTTTATGAATTTGAAATCAAATTAATACCAAAAATCAAAATAGCATAAATATATGTTGGTATATAGTCATTTTGAAATATATTTTAGATATTTTAAACTATTTTTAATTAACATTAAAATTTTCAAAATAAATTATTTATCGTTTAATCGTACAATACAATATTAATAACTAACAATAATTATTACTTTTATTTTTAAATTATTTGATACTTTTTATTTATATTATAGTAGCGCGACTTGTTTAAGTTGAATGCGCCACCACCACATTAGTTGAAAGGGAAAGGGAGGTGTTAGTAAAGAATAATATAATAATAATAAATTACCATAATGGGACAATACTATAATTACAGAGTAATAATTATTTTATTGATTTACAATATTATTTAATTTAGAAACATTTAAAATAAATTAAAATCTCATTAATATTTTTTTAAAATTAATATGCTTTTATTATTTGGATGTTTTTTATTAATAATTTTCGGTTATTTCATATTTATATTTTCATATTAAAATAAAATATGTTATACTACTATTATTTTCTCTTTAAATAAATAAGCCGTAATCTTATTTTAAGAGGTTATATAAGTATATTCTTGTTTGTTTTAGGGAAAAGTTTTATTATATTGTATATTCATATAAGAGCTTAACACCCAAATAACACATAATATAAGGTAAAGTTTGTTAACGTTCTATTTTTGGCTATTATTCTTTATAAAAATTAAATTAGACAAAAATTGAACTGCTTTTAATTTCTAAAAAATACAAAAAACAAAAATATATAATAATAATAATAATAATACAAAAATCTAAATATATAGACGCATATAATATTAAAAAAGGAAATAAGAAAATATGTAACTACAAAAAGAGACAAAACAAATTTATATTCCAACCATATTAAATTAAATTATAAATTGATCTATATAACCATGAGTATAATACGAACAATAGTGAAACTTAAAGACAATTATTATTAATATTTATAATAAATCTACTTATCATTTAGGTATATTTATTTTATTTTATATAAATCCAAGATTTAATTTTGACATTGATGTTTATTTATAATATATTATTATATTAATTATTGATTAATTAATTAATTAATTTGAAATAAATGAATTGATGTATTTTAAAAGATTGATCTCTGGCCTAAGGTAATTAATTTAAAAATATGAATAAAATATAAGAAGATTGACGACCGGATGATTGAATATAAATTGCTTCACTGATTAAAATGATTACCAAGATAAAATATAATTAAATTATTATTAAATAAAGTAATTATAAAATAAAGTAGATTATAATTATCTATGTTGGGTTAAAGTTTAAATAACTCCATCGATTTTCATCTCTTAAAGAAATAAGTATTTTATAATATTTATAGTAAAAACTTTTCGCATAGATAAAATAAATATCTTTCTTTACATGCATTTATTCATTTATCGCTGAACCCCTGTATTTTTCCATGCATTCACCAAATTAAAGTTTTTACAATGTCCCTATATTTTATAGATTTTTTTAAAATATTGGCTAATGGTTTTTTTATTCAGAAGCTTATGGATTACAAAAATTCACTCCAATTAACAAATGGAAATAATACAAGAATTTTTACTATAATTCAACAGTGTTTCTAATTGTTCAAAAATGATGCTATAATAACCCATAATTAATTAATTAATTAAAATATATCCCTGTTTGTAGATTTTTATGTTATTTTACTATGTTAATATTGTTATAACATTTTATTTATTGTCATTATTATTTTATTAAAAAATAAATGAATGTACTCTTTATTAATTACTCGATTCTCTGTTAGTACAATAATTCTCAAATTCATCTCATTAAGTTTTCATTATTAACAAATATAAAAACAATAAACACTTCTTTGTTCAAAAATAAAAAGACCAAAAATTGTGACCAAAAACTAATTTAGGGGTCGCTTTTTTCCTATTTTGATTAAAATATTAGTTAATTTTCTCTGAGAAATAAAATAAAATAAATTTACTTTTCGAGGGTGGAAAAATCAATGGTTGAATTCTTTTTTTGCAGGAGGATTGTATATTTTCTAATGAAAATAACTTAATTTTTATTATAATTAAATTAAAAATATCCATCCTACCCTTAATGGAATTTAGGAGTTCGATTATTCTTTTAGTTTAATATATTTATTTTTTTTTATATAAGATTTATTTATTTTTCTTGGGGTAGATAGGAATTTAATAATGATTTATAAAAAATGTTATAAAACGAAAAAAATTATTATTTCTTTTATTTATTTAGGGTTGATTTTAATTAAAAATTGTAAGAAAATAGTTTTTAAGTAGTTTATTATTATTGATGGATTAAAGATGGGGGAATGGGTTTGGACCAAATGTTACGGAGATACGTTTCGAATTTCTCATTCTCAAGTCATCACGTCCGTGGAACCAGAGGGGTAGGGGTCGAGGGCGTTGCCAGGACGACCGCGTGTCGCTGCCAGGGAGCGTCGTTCAGTGTTCTGCGCGCCGCGCGGGTCGCCGGTCGCCAGGCGCAAACGGCAACGGCGCTTACTGCGCTAGGCAGCCAAAACGACATCCAGGCCCTTTATTCTGCCTAACAGGGACAGGTAAGTCCATATCAGTCAGACAATAAAAAAAAATATCTTCTCGGTTATGATTTTTTCCTCTAACTTAAAAAAAAATATAAAATATTTTATTATTATTATAAAATATATATAGACCTATATATTGAACTGTGTCCTTGTTAATATCATTATTTATGTCAAATGATAACATATTAAAATGTACTTATTACTTTAATCTGAAATTATGTGGTTTACTTATAAATGTATTCTTCTATAATTATTTATATTTTTATCTAACAAATTTTTATATAAAACATTTATTTATTTATTAAAAATATAGTGAATAAAAAATAGAGACATAAATACAAAATAAAATGATAATAATAATAATAAAAATAATAATAATAGCATTGTCCAAAGATTGACCTTGAAAATTACCTTTGGATTTTTTTTACATTACAACTCTATAGTTATTTCAATATTTTTTATTTTTTTTTTAAAAAAAAAAATAAAATTTGAAGATAATTATAAATTAATAAATAAGTTTATATAACATTTAAATATATTAATAAATTAAACTATATAATAATAATTAATATAATTTCGGATAGGTATATAAAAATATATAAATATATAATATAATTAAATTTATTAATTATATTTTTATATAAAATAAGTTTGTAACCTATATTTATTTATTATTTTGGAAGATTACCTAAGTATATATATATATAAGATATAATATATTAAATAAAAAGGGCCAAAATACTAAACTTCTGGTGCCAAATGAATAAACCAAGACCAAGGGTTCAACATGAAGTTAATTCTGCTGAGATTAGGGATTTTAAAATTCATTTTATTAACCCCCCCCCCCCCTCACTTAGTCATAAAGATTCATTCTACTTCATATTAAAGTTTATTTAAAATAGTAAGATACATATTTCTAAAAAAACAAATGATTATCATTTGTTGCTTATATAATTTGAAATTAATTAATTAAATTATTTAAAAATTTCAAAATCAATTAACAAGAACATCATAATATTTCTAAGAAGGGCCATTTGTCTCTATCAATTATGTGTATATATTATATTATATATATAAACAAGATATTTGTTATTTTCTATCTTATTATCTTCTTTATCTTTAAGCCCATTTTGGAGGGGATATATTTAATTAAATTTATTTACAAAATTCGTACTGCTTTTGAAATAAAATTTCAAATTAATGTCTTGAAATTTTTCTGTAAAGATTAAAATCACCAAAAATATGAGATATTTTATAATTTCTCTTTCATTTAAATTTCAAAGGTCACTTAAATCGAAAGCAATGAATTAAAAACGGTAAAAAGACAATATCTAATCTGAGTTGTATATAACTTTATTCATAATAGGTATAATATTTTTATCATGCCTAATGTCGTTCCTATCTTTCTCTTTCTCTCTCTTTCTTTCTTTACCCTTAAATCATTCATTGATATTTTTTCTCTATCCTTATGGAGAGGCCACTTAAATGTGCTTGAAAGTTATTGCTGCCTTAATCTAGCGGCTATTTTATGGTTAATAAATTTACTAAAATTTATATACATATTTATATACAAATGATAAATATATTTATGAAAATTTGTTTTTATTACAATTTATTATTAAAAAAAAATTTTAATGAATGTGTTATATGGATTTGATTAGTTAAAATAGAATTCAAGTATCAAAATATGACATATCCACAAATAAGTATTTATTTAATTATATATAATGGTGAAGAAGATAAATTATATTCTTAATTACAAAATAGAAATGAAAACGAATTTAATTCTTAGATATATATTAATATATAAGTATTCAAAGTTAAATAAAAACGATAAAAATATTTAATTTTTACATCTATAAAAAAATTTTTAGTCAAACAAATATTCAATTTTAAAAATTTATTTAAATAAAATTGTATTATAAATAAATTGTAATTTTTACCCGATTAATTAATTAAATTGATTTCATAAAAAATATTCTTTACAAACAAGAGTATAACTGATAAAAATATTATACATTTATTAACGATTGATAAAGTTATCATAAAGAAATTTCATATTTTTTATTTTTATGATTTTCAGTGAAATCTTCAAATAGCTGGTGATTTCGTTAATTGAAAATAAATATTTATATATACATTATTAAATCAAATATTTTTTTAAAAAAAATAAAACTATAATTAAAATTCATTATTAATTTAGATACCTTCAAAAGTTTGTTTCATGATTGAAATACTAAAAGATATTTACCATCTTATCATATGAGGGAAGAAAGTAAAATAAAATACATAGTAAAATATACTGTCTAATTTCTAATTCAAAGTATATAATCGTGGTCCTAGCCCTCCATCCTCATTATATAATAACAATATACTCAAAAAGTTCAAGGGACTTTCTCAATCAGCATAGACTCTGAGAAATGGAGCTAGGGTTAAAGATGCAATAAACGAACTCCTGATAGACATCAGAACAAAAAATAAAATCCCATAAATAAAGATTTACTATTTTTTAAATGCATCTTCAAGAATTCTTTGAAGAAGACAAACAACTTCACTATACTTAATACTTAATATATCATGAACGATTAAGACCAATTCCATTTAAATAGAGTAGTGAATTTAAAAAAATATTTAAAAATTTTTTATATAAAATACAACCAAATTTAAACTTATATAGATTATATAGAATCCCCTATTCTTCAGTCTATCTAAATTTAGCACTTAAAGTACTTTAAAGTATATTCAATACTGGCCACCTGGCACAAAACTTATGGTAGTCTAACTTTTAAGAAACAATTTCGTACAAAAAAGTGCGTGAAATTTGCGGAAAAATGAAGGAAAGTTCGGATATGGTGAAACGACGGTGAAAAAAAATGAACTGGTGGAAAAGATCAATGAAAAAAATAGAGGAAACCGTCGTTTCACCATAACCGAACTTTCCTTCAGTTTTTCGCACAATTTTCCGCACTTTATTGAACGAAATTGTTTCTCAAAAGTTAGGCTACCATAAGTTTTGTGCCAGGTGGGTACCACACTCAGGCGGCGGATTTCTATGAGGAAGGAATTTCGAATCTCGTTCATCGCTACGATAAATTTTTTTTTTCGATTATGTAGAAAAATAGATTTTAGTTGCTCTTCAAATGTATATAATAAAAAAACATTTTCCTCTACTAGTTTTGTCTTAATTCCAAAACGTAACCTACTTTGTGAATTGCCCTCGTACAATTTATACAAAATTTACCATATTTGTACACATTTGATTACAATCTGTTTGATTATTCATTTCAAATAGTAAAAAATAAAAGTCTTTTCTGGTATATTACATATTGTATGCTGTTAAAGAATAAAATAATAAATAAAACTAAATCTAAGGTATATATAGTTTGTACCCTTATTATTATTAAAAAAATCATTTGGAAAATATGAGTTTTTGATACACTCTAATAATTCATACATCATTAAATGATATAATCTACAAAAATAAATTAAATATAACTTTAATAATATTAATAATTAGATAACCAAAAATAAAAATATATAGATATATATCATCTCTATGATTTTGGAGATGTTAATATATAAGTATGTAAAATCTTAAATAAAATTTTTTTTGTGAATTGCCCTCGTATCTACGCAGTATTAGGTCTTATCTATTTTCAAGATAGTTATTAAGGCAATAGATAATTTTAAATAATTTAGAAGTTAAAAATACTATCAAATTTTAACAAATAATATAGCTATATAGACTATAAATCTTTGTCAGAATATATTTATTTATTTTCTTTTGTTTGTTTATGTTTTTTACCTGTTGGGATGTTTGATGACGTCATCCTATTCTATAGAGTAAAAACCTACAAATAGTCAATATAATAATAATAATATTAATAATTAATTAAACTTACTATAGAGATATTGATTATTTTAAATTTAGGTACTGATGGTGATTAAGTTAATAAATGACGTAATTATGGAAAGTTTTCCCTACACTCAGTCAAATAATAGAAACAGATGACACACTCAAGAGAGAGTGTTTTAAGTATCCAAAGGGATGCTGGTTTCTGTGTGTCGACGCCCAACTCATCCTACGGCCGATCGATTCCCGAAATTGTGAACATCCCTTTCTTAGGCGGTGCTGGACTGTCACCTTCAGTTTCCCCGAAATTGAACAAAGAATATCTTTCATGAAGAAAAATAAAATAAATTCACAATTTAATAAAATTTGAATTTTCTCTCTCAGATTCGAAGAAATTCTCAATTTCATTAGCTTTAAATATTATTTAATTTTATTTAAAAATCTAAATTATCATACATTTTTTTAAAAACACATTTATTAAAGTTCACATTAAACAAAACAAAAACCCATGAAACAAAATACTTAAGTAAATTTATTAAAGAGATTTTATATTTTAAACTGTTATTGTTTGCCATTAACTTACTTACATCTCCAGAATAGCAAGTTTGTTTGTGAACAAAACCTCTTACACAAACTCGAATGTAAAAGTAAATTTTATAAATATTCTCATTTTCTAATGTTCAAGGATAATTTTGATTAAAATAAAGCAAGGAAAAATATTTGCCACCATCTCCTTTATTTCCTTTTTTTTTCAATTGGCCTTCAAAACATTTAAAGATATTGATTTGTAGAAAATAATTTTTCCATATTAACAAATAAAATTAATAAACATTTGACCAGAAATATTTTTTATAATTTTGTGAACATTTAAGGACTAAATAAATGGATAAATAATTTTCTAAAAAATTAAAGCATAAATTTCATCTGATCTACGTACTTAAGATGATTGAAGATTTTCAATTATGAAGATATGCGATAGTTTAGATGTATAATATTATTATTATATAAATATCAATTTGAGCGTCAAGCAGCGTACATAAATGTCAGAGCCTTGAACAACATAACTTGATATTGAATGTTCAAATCTCATTAATTTCAGAAAATTTTCATTGAAAAATCAAAAAAATAAAATATAATAAATAGCTTTAAAAAATTAGTAAAAAGTTTTGTTTGTCATTATATAATGTGAACAAAATGTTTAATATTTTTTCATATTTATTAAAATCTATCTCTATATTTTTAGTTTTAAATATTTCTTTTTTTTAGTCCTATATTTCCAACATTTCATTCCCTTAAAAGGCTGAATTTATATACATAGATTTATATTATTATTGTTAATTTATTATTATGCCTATTATATTATGATATTTGATTTTGGAGAATGGAGGGTAGTTCAAGCCAGCTTTGCTCTGAGATCATTTCTGATTACAGTTCTTATGTTTTAATGAATATAAAAATATACTATACTATAATAATAATAATAATAATAATTAATTAATTAAAATATCTCTCTCTGTCTCTCTCTCTCACTCTATATATATATATATATATATATATATGTCCTAAGCAAATGGCGATTTTAGGAAAATAGCATTTGCCTGGTCGAATAGCTTCAACTATTATTTCATTTCAATTTGTATAGGAAAATAGCATTTGCCTAGACAAAAGCCATTTGTAAATTTAAAAAATGATTGTGAATTTTCTTCAATAATAATTACAATAGTAATAATTGAACATATAAAAAGAGAATGGTGCTTTCTTATTCTCGAAGTAATTGTATTATTTATAGAAACATGCTATGAGAAAACTCACGATCAATTATTGGACAACGAGCACACGTCATGATCGAAATGTATGGTTCAGGGGTAAAATCAAAACAACAGAATAAACCTTACATGATAATGAAAAAATTAAACAAACATTTATTTTTTAAATAAATGATATGCAAAATGAATAAAGAATATATTTTTAGGGTCATATTTTATATTTTAAACTAAAAAAAAAAATTTTAAATTTTCAAGAGTTCTATTTTTTGTCTCCTAGATAAAAATATTAGATTTAAAAAAATCTTTCCATTTATATGTTCTCCTGTGAATCATGTTTGTATCCGTCCAAACACTTGACCTCCTCAACTAAACCTCCTTCATATAATCATTCTAATTATATTTGGATAGGTACAAAGGATGCTTGTTGACATTCTCATTAATCAAATTCATATTCCATTATATTTTTTATTTTGATATTAAATTATTTTTAAGGATTTTGAACATCTTTTCACTACCAAATTTTAATGACATTAATACAAAAAACAAATATGATTGTATTTCCTTTTTGAAATTTATTTTTCTAATTTTTTTTTATCGTTTAATTTATTAAATATGTATTTATAACCAAGTTTTATTTAAAATAATTGAATTTAAATTTTCTCAGATTATTTTAACATATACACTAACCTAAACCCTAACCAGATTAAGAGGATCCATTGCACTGATCATACAACACTTTTAATCCGCTAAGGCGACAAACGACTTGGCTCTGTCCTTTCATAGCATTAATCTTGATATATTCAAGTTTAGGATTGACAATCTTAAATAAAAATTAATTTTAAAGATTATCATGAGTGAATATTGATTCTTTTTTTATATTGTATTTCAATAAGTTCTCTATTTTTAATTATTAAATTAAAACCTTGTACTCAAATGATAAATGTAAACTCTAAAATTTGCCTTTTGGATAATGAAGTGTTTTTATTGAAAAATTATGAAATTCTTTTAAAAATGATCCTTAGAAACAAAATTTAACAATTTAACAAGAAATACTGGAAGATATTTTATTTGAAAATGAAACAGGCAGCTGAAAGTTTTTTCTTACTTTCCATGACCCCTTCTCTCTCTTTTTAATTACTATTGATCAGAATATAAAGTATAAAATTGCCACAAGGACAGGACAATGAATATACATGAAGTGATTAAAATGACTTTTTAATCCGACCTTGTCAACGCATGTCCTGTTCTGTCATTGCATAGGGAATATGAAAAGGGCTGACTACCCTCTTTTCCTTTAATGTCAAAAATCAACACTTTAGCTATTTCCAGAGGGATTTTTTAATCAAAAGTGACAGAAAAAACGAAGATAATTAATCAAACAAAAATTAAAAGATTTAATTTTCTTCTACTCAAGTAAATCTAGTAATTTTTAATCCTTTTATATAAAAAATTAATATTTTATTTTCATTTTATTCCTTTTTTCTTTTCAAAAATATTTTCAAAGAAACTTATGAATAAATTAAAAATTTCATCATTTTTAGATAGAAATATTCATCTGATTATTTTTTATTTTTGTATCTCTTTTATCTGAATAATTTCTTAATTTCATATTATATAAATTTATACTTTTTTAAAATAATTGCATTATTTTATATCTTTCCTTAATTTTTTTCAGCATTCTCTTAAATTAGATATACTTTCTTAATATTCACCCGTGGACAAATGTTTCTACTTTTCATTTCATCAAAATAATCTATTTTAACTGTCATACAACTAATATTAAGTACTTTTTTTAATTTATTCGCCCATTTATGTATGAATATTCTTATAATTCAATTTGAAATCAAATACAAATGATGATATCTAATTAATGGAATATATAATATGTCTATACATATTCCACTAAACTATATTTTAAATTAAATAATTCAATTTCTTTTTGGAATGATGAATAACAAACATTCTTTTATTTTAACAAGCAAAGATAAAAATAATGCTCATTTGCAAAAAAATAATATAAAAAAAAAATTACTTATGAAAAAGAAGCATTCATTTTCTAAAATAAATCCTCCATTCATTCAAATGGCTTTGCCATGCGGAAAAAACGCTTTTCAGGATGTCTGTTCTACATGAAAAATTTCCTGACCAATCTTTTCCCGTTGATCTATCTATTTTCAACATATACTTTCGCATAATCCTATAAATTTCATTTCTTGAAAGGTTATTTATTCATTCACAGAAAAAGAATTATATTAGTGACTTTTAAGTTTATAAAACTGTTAACAGATGATTTTTTTTGTGTTTTTAGTTATCTGCAATGGAGAGAGATTCAGTGTGGCACGAAAGGACTGATCGTCCATCACCGAAGGTTTCGCTGATGTCTCTCAACACGTGATCTTGAAAAAGCACCCCGTTAGCGGTGAGATCAATCCTTCTCTCGATTGCAAGTTGCTCTCTTTTCAATGCAGTCACTTGAGACTCCTCTTCACTCACCCTCTCCCCCTCCTCACTCCATGTGAAGAATGATTCATGGAAGCTTTTTAAGCCACTCGACCTCCCCTCTTAGCCAGGACAGTCCGATTCACTTCTTTAGACTCACTAATGTTTCATTTCAATCAAATAATCATGCTTCAATATTCATTTCATTTTTGATTTAACAAATTAAATTAATCATATATTTTTCATTTTATTTGTTTTGTTTTATTTTAATCTCTAATATATATATAATTTTTTAAACCAATAAAATAAATAAATAAATTTACGCATATTTTAATTGAATCAACACAGAATAAAGATTAAAAAATAGATTTAGTAGATACAATTCAATGATTTATAAAATAGTATAGCTCATAATAATAATAATAATATTTTCAATCATTTAAAAATAAACCAATAACAAAAATGAGTATATGTAAAAATTATTATTATTTTCACAGTTTGTTTATCAACTGGTTTGAAGATGATTAATTATATTTTTGCTGGCATATGCGAAGATTTCACACAGATATAGTAATGAGTAAACGCGTTTTAAAACATTCAAATTATTTCAAATCCCTTATAATTAAAAATATCAAGCAAAGATACAAAGAAAAGATAAGTGAAGCAAATTTAAATTATTATTTAATATATAGTAATTTGTTGAAAGTCTGTATGCGAAAGGTTTTGTAATTCAATTTAATTCAATCAGTATATTATAATATTCATATCCACGACGGGGTTCAGTGTATAATAACTCCTTTGTTGATCACTTTTGAGTAACATAATTTCTTTTTTCGACTTTTAAATTGTTTATTTACCATATTAATAATGACAACATTTATTTTATGAAAATTTTTGTAAAGATGTCCTCAGAAAAATGAACATGATTTAATAAACTAATGTTTAGTTTGTATCATCATAGGATACACACATCTTATTGTTAGTTAAAAAAATATTTAATAAAATTAAATAAAATGAACTACCTTATAAATCTTTTCAACTACTTTTTAGTGATATTTACAACGAATACAAAGTAACAAAATATATCAAGAAATAAATAATGCTATAAAATTATAAAATATGTGTATAAAGAAAATAGCAATTCACAATATCAACAAAAATATAGGCTTATTTTACTTTTTTCCGAGATAAGCATCGTGTCCTTCTTTCTTTAGCCACACACAATCGACGTTTTCTCTCATTTGGATCTTCATTTTCACTCAAATTTGCAAATTCCAAAATATAAATTTAAATATAAAAAATATTGCTTATAGTTTGTTTTAGAAAATATTAATCAATTAGGAGTAATATTCAATTTAATTTAATTTTACTTTTACTTTTAATATGATAGATTATTAGAACTTAAAATAAAAATTTAAATATTATAAACATTCTTTGTATGGAAATTTCTAGAATTATTAATTTTATATTGAGTGTAAACTTTTTAACTGATCCACTAATGGCGCCAGATGTAGCGTTGTTTATTTGAGTCGGTTTTTTGCCTATAACTTTGGAACAGATCAATTTTTTTTGAAATTTTCAACTGATACCTTATCCTTGAGTCATGACGGTTCTAATGATACCCGAACCATTAAAATCCATGGATTTAGAAGGAGTTTAAGATTGTGTAGTCATTTAATTATATAAATACATATAAGTATATAAATATTACTTATTTGTTATCCAAATTCTTTAGGATCATTGTCGATGAATTTATTAACTTATAAATACAATATAATAAATGAAGAAAATAAGTATTATTGAATAATATAATTGAGATTTATCTTTTCAATCAGTATTAATTGATTATGAAATATACTGTTTATAATATCAATATAAGAAATCTATTATTTATGAGGTAAAATTAAAATTTAAAATTTAATTTATTATCTAAATGTTTCATTTTCTAATATATGTAAAAAATTAAAATACTTAAGCTACTTTCGTTTATAACATCAGATATTAAAAAAAAATATATAATATATGATTTTTATAAGAAAATATACAATAAGCATTATTTTTTATAAGTAATCAATAATTAATTCTATTCTTTGATAGCATAAAACATTTTGAAAATAATATATAAAATTATTTATTATTATAGATTAAGGGCGTGACATAGTTTATTAATACCACTAATAATAATAAGATTAACTAAAAAAAATTAAATTATATGGTATTATATAATAATATTTTTTATTAAGGAGTGTAATTATACATGCCTGTTCGATGAAATATATTTATATTTATATATACCCAGGATATTTAGTCCCCTGGAAGGTCGATAACCACAAAAACAACTGGCATTGCATGCATCCATCTCTTTCGAATGAAATAAATTACCTCGAGTATTTTTAATTTGAATTGAATAAAATTTAAAATGAAAATTAGAAATATAAATTTTTAACAAAATTATAAATTTTGAAAAAGAATATAATTTTTCTCAATATATATCTCAAACACTACCAATATTTAATCTAAAAGAATAATCGTTTCTAAATTAAAGTTTTCAGACTAAGATAATATATATTATTATTAATATTATTATTATTAATATTATTATTAATAATTTATTGTTAATGAAATTGGAATTAATAAAATCATATTGTGAATTAGTCGTGGTTCGATAAATTTAATTAAAAGATCTTAATGAAAAATTTATTTAGAAAAATTAGCATCGATTTATTATATAATTATGATTTTTAAAAATCACTTCTAATATTTTTATCATGTTTATTTAATAGATAATTATAAAAATAAATTAATTTTGAAATTATTTTTTTATTAGTGAGTAATTGGGGGGGGGGGGGCTGATATCTTCTGGGAATACGCTCATTGTCTAGCTTAATGAATGCGTTCCCCCTCTACGTTTACTTGTCAGGTGTGGCATGAATTGATCAACGAGTGGTTCACAGAGTGCGTGAACATTTAGAAAATTCTATTTTTTTATTATTATTTATAAAATAATCATTAATTATGGACGGCTGGTTGGACAAACATCTAGATACTGGAAGAAGTGTATGTAGACGTGGGTCTTATAACAGACAGGTTATTTCGGTCACATCGCCCATTCCGAGACTGATTTGAAATGAACCATATTGCAAGGCAGAGAGGAGAGTATGATGAGGAAAGGTAGGAATCCTGTGCGTATTAGAATACCAGGTGCGAGTTCGGTTGGAAAGCAACAACAACGGCCAGAAAAATATTCCTTTGGCAATCAATTCTGAACAAAAAACGGTCTGGAGGACGTGAGGATTAACTAATAGGACACTGAAGAAGAATTATTTAATGAATTAATATAGTATGTATTAGAAAGTAAATGTTTTTCTTTGTAATAGAATTTTATAGTTTAAAAATAAATACTAATAAAATAATATATTAAATTTACTAACAAGAAATTATCTAAGGGAGTCGGGATGTAGGAATTATCAATAAATATATATTTTAAACGAATTAATATAAGTTCCGTGATTCGATAGCAATTTTCCATGAATTATGGAGTGAGAATACAAATTGAAATATATTTATTTTCAAATGATTATATTTTTTAATACCGGATTTAGAATATATATACTTTCTTCATTTCTACATTATTTGTTTCATATGTGTGTATTTCTAATTAATTAATATTTAAAATATACTTAATTAAAATTGAAGTAAATTCGATAAAAATCGCATTAGGCTTAAAATTAAATAATTTTACAAAAACATATTATATATATAATATTTAATTAATAAAATAAATCACTAATTATTATTAATATTAATAAGATAAAATTGTAATAATTAATTAGTTATTAATTACCCTATCAAGTTTATCGAGGAAGCATGGCTTCTTGTCTTATTCACTGAGTAATACAAACTAAATAAAATAATATATATATCATCTTTTTTATCATTTTTTTTATATCCTTTTTAAATAAATATTTTATGATTTTAATAAAAAGAATCATGCGAATTATGCTGGCGATTCCCGTTCATTTCTTGCCAACATTTTTTTAATTACTGCTCGTCATTCAAAATAATAATAATAATAAATAAAGATTAATTTAAAAAGATAACTTTTAGAATAAATTATTATATATATATTCAATTTAAATTATAAAAATTAAAAAAAAAATGTTTATAATTTAATGATTCCTGGAATTAATATTTATCTATTTTCTATTGAATAAACAGCTTGAAACATTTAAAAAAAAATAAAATTATAAAAATTCTCTCTAGGTATTTTGAATTCATAATTAGAAATATATTATACATTGATTAATGATTTATATATACCATATATATATCATGTAAAGTATAGATGAAATATATAGGAATTAAATTTGTGGAAAAGGTATGTGTGTCTTGAAAAGGGCGATTGAGTGCTTTTATTGATAGCGACGACAAGAGTGACTGACTTGTCACTTGTGAGTAGGGACAAACGCCACCATCTTACGTGTATATACACTCTCAAGTCGAGTGGCTGATTTAATTTAGCGTCAATTCCACTGTGCGCTCATCAGACAATAGAAAATGCATTAGATTCTATATAGATGTTAATATAATGTATGAGGGGAGAAAAATTGAAAAAAAAGACTGAATTTGATGTAACGTTACCTATTATTATAAAGTTAGATATTTAATCGAATCTTCTCTAAATATTTTAATAAATAAGTTTTATACAAAATAAGACAAAAATGAAACAAAACAATTCTAGGCAACGATCCAAGATTTAATATATAAATATATTGTAATTATTTTTTTGTAAATGTGTGGATATCGAAGGGGAAAATCTAAGAAAAAGAAGGGTTGGTCTCATATGTGTAATGGAAAAGGTAGGACTTTGAATCGACGTGAACTGACCTGGAGATCTGGACTACAAAAAAAGAAAACAATATTAAATTTATCATTGAGCATAAAATTTATAATAAGATTTATTATATTTAATGTTTAAATATAAATTTTTAAAACCTTTAAAGATTTAAATGTAAAGATTTTAAATTATAACATTATATACAGTAAAATTATTTTTATATTTTTTAACATAAAAAAAATATATAAAGACGTTTTATAATAAACCAATATTTGTGGGTAAACAATTTTGTTAATTTTTGAATTATAAAATAAAAAAACAATCCTTCTTGGAAAACAATATTTTTTGTTAATAATGTAGCCGGTCCTTTTGTAAGAGATAGTCCGTGGACGACCGAATGCTGGTCTTTTTACTTTCCCGCATACTTCGTATAAGGGAAGTATTGGAACTGGTACTTTACCTACACTGGTTGCGTTTACCTTTCAAGTAAAGTACCAGTTTGCTTCGAGATATTTGCTTCATATTTTGTATATAGATTTAAAAATATGAAAAAAATTGAGATACCAAATTTCATCATGATCTGACTACCGGAAGTGACATTTTACCTATACAAGTAGCGTTTCTTTTTTACCGACCGACGATAGTAAGGGAGGTATTGTTTTCACACCAAATTTCACCTATGGATATTTTTAGGTACATATCTCCACGAATCATGCATTTTCTTAACAGAAAAAAGTATTTTTAACATGATGTCTGTCCGTCCGTCCGTCCGTCTGTCCGTCCGTCTGTCCGTCCGTCCATATAGATGTGTACAGCCTGAACGGCTCAACGGATTTTGATGAAATTTGGTATATTTACTTAATACATCAGTAGGATGAATTGATCAACTTTTGGTGCAAATCCGGAAACCGGAAGTGCTCGTATTGCCGATCGAAGAGAGGAAGTGAAGGGTTATTTTCATATCAAATTTCACGTCAGGACATATCTCCACGTGTTATGCACTTTGTATTGGTTTTATCCTCGAGAAAAATCATCTTCATTAGTTTTTTCTTAATTTAAAATTATATGACGTCACCCAGCACTTCATGACGTCACAGCCAGCCCTTATATATTATAAATAAAATAAAATTAAAAATATTTTTATTATATCCATATCTGTTTTTTTTACATTTAAAATATCAGTTAACCGGAAGTAGCACTTTATTCTATATATATATATATAAATGTTACCAAATATCAAATTTGACACCAATAAACTAATACGAACTGGCTCTTTATCAATACCAAGTTTACACATTCTAAATATTCATTCACAACTCTTTATACCTATTTATATGCGGGAAAGTCTAGGGGAGGACACTCCCGCTTATTTTTTCTAATACAGTCCGTCTGCTCTCGACGGTAGCCCATGAACGACTGTCCTTGTCTCTTTTCAACAACTATTCTCTTCTCGTAGTACAATAATAATCCTTTCCAAAAATAAATTTATTTTTAAATAAATAAATTTTCTTTTTTCTTTTTTTTAAGGATTAATGATATTTTTAAAATATCTTTACAATATATATATATATATATAATTTATATATACCAAATTCAGATTTTTAGTGTGTAGACCGCCTAAAAGCTATTAAATTAAATATTAATATATAAATTGAATTTTTGACAAAAACAAAACTGATATGTAAGAAGAAACCAGAAGTCCGATTTTCTTGATCGATTGTTCTTTAAGGATTAGATTCTTTCATACATACAACACATCATACACATACATACAAAATAACACAAATGAATTATCGAGATAAAAACCTGATAAAATCATATATCCTAATTAAAAAGTAATTATTTAAAGATAATAATTAAAATAGGATTTAAGTTGAAGATAAAAATCGTTATTTGAACATATCGTGACTGATTGATGTTGTTTTTAAAAATCCAAAATTTTCCCCCTTATTTTTTTAAAACTATTATTAATGTATAAATGTTATTTGATTTAGATATGATCAAGATCAATATTAATAAATAATAAAAATTGTACTTGAGTGTCCCTATTATTTAATGACTAAAAGAAAAAAAATACATATTTAGAAAAATAAATCTTTCCTGCACAAAGTAAATAAATAAAATAAAAATAATTTTTAAGTATGTTAATTTGAATGTAAACTCCAAATACTTGATGTATTTAGAAATTCATTTATTTATCTGTCTATAATTATTGATAATTACACCATCAATTACCAAACCAACTACATGAATAAATAATAATAAATAGTATGAATAAATTTAATAAATTTTAAATAAGAAAAGATAAAATAAAATAATATGTCGATTATTATAAAATTTAATTTAATTTTTTTTTTATTTAATTTTTTTTTTATTTAATTTAATTAATATTTAAATAAATCCTTATAATCTAAATATAAGATGATTTATATATTTCTTGAAAAAAATTGTTAATATCTAAAACTAAACAAAACAAATTCAAATTTATAAATTTAATAAATATTATAATATTGAAATTTTCAAAAAAATTCAAAATTTTATATATACTTTTTACAGAATTTTTTATATCTTGCTGATCATCATGGCGCCCAGCGAGCATCAGACAGTTTCAGATGCTGTTCCACCAGAAATTCTTGTTCATCTAATCGATCCACCTGCTTCCAAACCTCCTACTGCCGAAGATGAAACCAGACAACGGAATTGGTGGTCATTGTTTGTGTTTCAATTTTTTAAATCTTTACCACGATTTATTTTGGTCGTTAGCTTCATTCAGGTGAGATTAAAATTAAAGCCATTTTAAATGGGAATAAAACGTATGTAATTGTTATTGTTTTCAGGTGTGGATGTTAATTTTGCTTGGTGATTGGGGAGCGCATTGGTTGATGTACGACCCATCTAAACAAAGCGAGGTTTGGCGACTTCTTACTTATATGGCTGTACACACTGGTTCCATTCATCTCGCACTTAACCTGGTCATTCAATGTCTATTGGCCTGGCCTTTGGAAATCGAACAAACCACCACCAGAGTTGCAATTTTGTATTTCGCAGGAGGTTTTGCAGGTATTACACTTCTTTATAATTTATTTTTCAATATCAGAGGACATTTATCTTATTACTTAATTAAATACATACATTAAATTAATATTTTGAATTAAAATTAATTTTTTTTAATCATGATTATATATTATATGAAAAAGAGGTATGGTAAAATATGATTACAGGCTCCGTGGGGACAACTGCTCTGGAGCCCGGTGTGTCCGTCGTGGGCGCATCAGCGGGTGTTTATGCTCTGCTCATTTCACATTTGGCACATCTGGCCCTCGTAAGTGGTCCAAAAGAAGAAACCCAGTATGAATCCTTGGATCGCTTGAAGTTTATGTTTAATAGAAGTACTTAGTATTGGGAAATGGAAAAGAAATCAAGGTTGCAATATGAATTCCCTTCTGTTTATTCTCAAATAAATAAATAAAATAGTTTATTGGAAGGCTTCAAAGTAACTTTTAAATATTTATTTGAATATTCAATGTCAATGTCAGAATCATTTAAAGAATCGAAGAAAGATATAAATTTAATGAAACTGCTTTTAATTTAATTGAACTATTAGAATTATTATTATCAAATGCATATGTGTATAAATACATATGACATGATATATTTAAATGGAAGATAAGTACCATATATTTGTTGAAATTTTATGAAATTTACTTGCGTATGTATCTGACACAAGATTCATTCAAAAATAGAAACATATAAAATTTTTTTTATCAATTTTACATATTTTTATATGAATTTTTATTTTAACAAAGTAAAAAATAAATATTTATCCTAGAAATTATGCAGTTTTTTAAGTACAATGTATACACTATATTAAGATATTTTAGAATTTCTTTACGTATTAAGATTCAAAAAATACACATTCTAACTTGTCCATATCGTAAGAATGAATGAAAATAAATCCCCTTATTTATGGTCAAAATCTAACATTTGATTTCTTCAATAACAGTATCAAAAGATAACTTTCTAAATAGGATTTGGTCAATAGATTCCTAATTATTATAATTTTTGTTTTGTTATGTTATTTTAAGTATTTTTTAATAATATTATCTGTGAGATTAATTAATTTTTGATTAAAAAAAATTAACCATTATAATTACTCGTAATTTCTGAATGCTACGGAAAAATGTTCAAAGTATATTTATTTATTGTAGCTTCAAATTAATTTTATTGTGGAATTTCTTTTTAATTGGTATATAGATGTTGTTAATCATTTAGCTGTTTAAACTTTAGCTATAAATATTTTTCAGAATTGGAATTCGATATCTTATCGATGGTATCGAACTGCTGCTGTTTTGGTGTTGGTTGTTGCTGATATCGCCGCATCACTTCATCATCATTTCCGATTTGGAAATGCTTGCCCACGCGTTGGATGGGCTGCACATTATTGCGGAGCCTTTGCAGGTTTATTAGTCGGCCTTATCATCTATAGGTAAGATATCGTCTAATTTGAACATTAAATTTTACGTTCACGATAGTATTTTATGTTCTCTTTTATTGTTTTCTCTGTTTTTGATAGTTGAGTTAATTAAAATTTTGGTTTAATAGCAACTTTATTGGGAAATTAGAATTAAGTAAATATACATATATATAAAAGTATTATAGTGTAACTAAACAAGTTTTGAATAATGTTTTTTAATCATTAATTTCATTATTAACTAATTCATTTATTAATACCCAAAAATTACAATTTTAATAATTGAAAATTAATGTTTAAACAATAACAAAAAAATTGTTAAAATCTGATTATTTAATAAAATCAAATTTTATTTTTTATTCAATTCATTGTGTCAATTATAAAATGGTTGGCCCCTTAAAGATAGATAATCATATCGACATGGAAAAATTTTCTGTGCTGATATTCAGGCTTCAAGCTTTAAAAATACATTTGCTAAAATTTATTAATTAATTTGAATAAGCTAAATTTATATTGATATTCTTAAATTATAAGAAAAGTAAAAATTAAGAAATAATAAATAAAACCACCACTCTTTTTTAAAACATCATTAAAGATTAATTGAAATTAATTTTTAAGAGATACACTAAATTATTTTATGAATTAATAGTTAATACTCATTTCAAGAGTATAATTTTTAAGTATTATTTAAAAATAATTTTAATAAAATATTGCATATTTTTAGGCAAAATGATTCAGTAAAGCCGATGGCTACTCGACACATGCGTAGCGTTCGTTTGGCTGCCGTTTTCTTATTATCGGCTGCAATAGCGGCTGCTCTTCTTTCGAAATTGCCTTCCAAGAAAACTTGATTTTAATAAATTAAAAAAAAAACAAGGAATACAAAATGAGGCTTCTTCAAAATGTTAAATGTAATTTTCATTCGACATGAGATTAAAAAGAACATATTAAATTATATGAAAAATAAATAGATCTCATGTAAATATATATTAATATATATTTAATATAGGCATGTATATAAACATATTGTATATATCTATGTATTGTATATATATTTGCCTATATAGACTTCCATCTAACTTGTCCTAACGATTCCAAATGAACCATTTTGATAATAATTTTAGGACAAGATTTTGTTATTTACATTATTAGCTTTTGCTAATTTTAAATATAGCTATTACTGTGATTCATTCAAATATTTTTATTGTAAATATTCTCAAAACAAGGATTAAAATTGCCTTTGACCGAAATTTTCTCATTATTTGTAACTTAATCTCACAAAATATTAAATACGCTTATGTAGAATTTTTTTTACTTATAAAATTTTGTATAAACTCGGTTAGCTTATATATCGATAAAAAAAATTATTATAATTAATAACTATAATTAAGATTTTTGGATAATATTATATTTCATCGTAGTTAATAATGAATTAAATCGAAATGTAGTAAATTAAATAATCAGGGTTGGATAAAGTAAAATGTAAGTAATACATTCAGGACTTAAATACAAAAACAATTGATTTAAAGTTGAAGTAAAACAATATTTTTAATTTTTTATAACTCTTGTGTTTCGCATCAAACTCAACAAATGTTTAATAAAATTAAATTATTCACAAATTTTTAATTGTTTAAAGATCATCAAATTAAATAATATAAAAAAGAACAAAATTTAAAAATTAAAATAATTTTAAATATAAACTACTAAGTATTGAGGCTTATTTCGACAAAATTTTAAAAAAATTTTCTTTAAAACGAATGTTTAATGAATGCATAATTTGTTACATTTAATTAATTAAATTAGTAAAAATAAGAATGAAAAAGGTTTAGTACTATTTAATGGCCTTTATTTTTGTTAAATACCATTCATTTTATATACCTATAATTATACAATTTTGTATATGATATTTATAGAACAATTTCACATCCGTTACACAGTAATAAAATATTTATTTATTTTGATAATAAATACAATATAATTTAAAAAAATAAAATTTGTGTCATTAATTTGTTAACGTTCTGATCAAAAATACAAATGGGATCATCTAATTTAAATAATGAATCG
This sequence comes from Labia minor, assembly GCA_963082975.1. Lineage (NCBI taxonomy): Eukaryota > Metazoa > Arthropoda > Insecta > Dermaptera > Spongiphoridae > Labia > Labia minor. The sequence goes on along the minus strand of OY720347.1, from coordinate 26,033,991 downwards.
AAATCTTTGTACTAAAATTCAAGTCTGTTTATGTAAAATATAATATCACGACATATATAAACTATTTTAAAATAATATCATGTATTAATATCGATAGGATGTGCATAGGTAGGGTGACCATATTTCGAAAACACCAAACCGGGACAAACGGCTTTTTTAGAACGAAATTGAAAAAATTTTGAAAAAAGTACGAAATGTCCTATATATTTAAAAAACGGGACAATAGGCTGTCCCGAAGACGCCGGGACAGAGCACCTAAAAACAGGACAATCCCGGAAAAACGGGACGTTTGGTCACTCTATGCATAGGCACATTCATGTATGAATAGAATAATTCTCGCAAATATATAACAAACAATATATAATATAAAATATTTTTTTCTTATTGATTATGAGAACATTGTATAATATATTCTAATAAAATCTAGGCAATTTAATTTTCTCATGCCACTGTTATTTGACTTTTATTAATTTTTCATTTATTTTGTTTTAAACCTTTTATTTTATATATATTTATTAATCATATCACTAAAAATAATTATATCAAAAATATAATCTACTTAAATTAAATGTTATTAAATAATGTGTAAATCTATATAAAAAGTTTGTTTGTCATTATCTTTCACTCTTCATGACTTAAATTAATCAAGTGTTTGTCCAAATCATTAATCACAAATTATACTGAAATTAAATCATATATGAAAGATTAATTTACCATATATAAAACTAGTAATAATCCAGAAAAAATTTTAAGAATATATTATTTATAATTGAAATGAAATTGTAACTTTTTACGATTTTAATTATAAATAATGTCCTATATATACATATTCAATATGAAGAGTAATTAATTAACGACAAACACAATATTTAAAAAAAAAAAATTACAAAAACAAATATGGTACCTATGTAATAAATCTGCTTCCAAAATGTTCTTTTTTGTGATTGAATATCAGTTGTTGAATTTGTATGAACATGAGCCCAACAAGAGTACAAAATTTTTATCAATCAATTCGTTACAAATAAATTGTGCCTTGACTAATGAGTTGAGCCAAAAATAAAAAAAAAATTGAGACTATTGAACTATTTCATTAAATTTTTATATTAAGTAAGAATGAAATTGCCAAAATTATATATAGGCAATTACAATGAAATTTTTTAATATATTAAATATATATCTCATTCATAAACAGACAATTTTTTTATAAATCAATTTGTTCAAATCAATATTTTTTTGCAATAGGATAAAGTCTTTATATTATCAAATAAATAAATAAATATATATATATTATAAGAAATAATTTCTCACAATAAACTATATATATATATATATATATGTGTGTTTTTACACAAGTTGTATTGCTATTATATATCATTACGATTAGTTATGAGAATTAAAGTTAAATTGAAATTTTTAATGTGAAAATTAAACAGAAAAAATCAACAATTCAAAGGAAACTTGACTGATATAGAAAATTTCCGAATTAATAAGATAATATACGATAGTGTATAATATATATAATAATTAAACGCTCAATTAAAATTAAGCTGGCATTGTTATTAAATAAAATTTGATATGTTATTTATCTTAAAGAAATTTATATATTACATATATATAGTATGTCTTACAAATATATTAATGATAATATATGATAATTTTTTTTAAATTGTATTAACATTTTACATGTATGGCTTGAGTGATATTCGTTCGAGCATCGTCATTTCGAAAATTTATATGATAATAATAAGAAAAACATTTATACTGAATAATAAATAAATAAAAAATCTTACATTGCAAATGATAAATACATGAATTCATAAATAGTATATATGTGAAAAAAAATTTATATCATATTCTTAGTAATTTAATTTTATACTACTCGTATATAAACTTGTATCACATCTCTAAAATAACTTAAATATTTGATAATCATAGAAATATCATCTCAATTCAATTTCATAAATTAAAATAATACCCGTTAAATTATTGCGAATTGGTGCGATAATTTATAAAGTAAATATATATTTAGTAACTAATATACATTATATACATTAATTAAATTATTTGTATAGTAGAATCTTCAATATATATAGGTATATTTGTATTTTTTAAAAAATATATAAATTATAAATAATAATATAATCCTTATTATTCATTCAGTTGCCTTATAATTTACAATTTATAATTTAAATATATTAAAAAAAAAACATTCAAAAACATCGAAAAAAACCTTCCAACAGTTTATCCTAAAATTAATAAAATTATATTTATAATTTTATCAAAATATAATATACAATAATGAAAATGTATTATTTTAATCAAAATTAAGTATTTAAGAATTAAAAATTCATTTTTGTTCAAAGTATAAAATATTATAGTTTAGACATATTTAAAATATACCCAAATTAATAGTTGATTAATTAATGATACAATTAATCGTGTATTTATTTTATATTATGCAAATTATTCAAATAATTATATAGAATGGAAATTTGTTCAATTTAGAGTAATCATAAATTCTCCAAGGATAATAATAAATTTTGTCTCATTGTATCGAGAAGGTTGTACATGTTATTCAAAATTGTTAAAAAGTATAAAAAATAAAAAAAAATACTGATTTTTTTAATATTTCACTAGAAGAAATTATAATCAAATATATTATATATAAACTATTATTAAATTAATAAACTTCTATAAAAATATTAAATGTTTAAAGAAAGAAATAATTTTTGTTTATGTTCAGAAAATTCTACTATACAAAATCAATTTGCAAACTTCAATTCGTCCAATCACCGAATCAGCAGCCGCAAGTGTTCAAATAATATATTATTAATAATATTAAATATACAATTATATTCAATAAACAATTTATGAACATTAAATATAAAATTTTGTAATATTTTACAGATTCTTTAAAATTCATAACAACTAATTAATCATAATTTTAACATTTTAAACATTTCTGTAGAAAAATCAATTAAAATTGTTAACGAATTTGTCTTCTATAGATAAATAAATATAATAAGTAAATTATATATAATGTGATTTTCATTTTTTTTTCTTTAGATAATTTAATTACAATCTTTATTAAAAAGGAATTTATATCAATTTTTATATTTTATTTTTATGATTTCTGTTATAATGATTCATTATTATTCAATTTCAATACGGTTTTAAATCGAAGAAGTATTCTACAAAAAGGAGAGAAAAAGTAAAGGAATAAAAAAAAACAAATAATAATTTTACTTTATTATCATTGAAAGGATATTTTATTCTTTCTAATTAAGTAAAAATAAAATCAAAAAGGCAAAAATACATAAATTTTTATTTTATTATTTTTTTTACTCTACTTAGAAAAAATTTGAAATTAATATTATTTTTTACAAAAATAATATTTATTAAAATGTTTGGGTACAAATGTATATAAGGTAGATGACGAACCCATGACCACCATTTCATGAAAACGTCTGAAATTAATATTAATTTTTCAATTATAATTATGATTATAATTAAGATCAAAATAGATTAGTCTCTCATATTGAATGTTTGGCAGATTTTGTTTTCTTTTAAATGAAAAAATTTTTATAAAAAGTGTAAAATTTGAGTCGATCCGAGGAGGAATTCTCGGAATCGGAGCCTCTCCATGGCACTCTTTGGGCCTTATGACGGCAATCAATTCAACTCATTTGAAATAAAAAAAAAAATATATAATATCGCAAAAATCCTTATATTTTGATTCATCAGCTCTAAATGTATATTATAATATATTTATTTTAATTTTATTAAAACGAAAAAAGAAAATCTTAAATTAAATATAAAATAAGATGCATTATTTTATGAAATAACTATTCAGGTAATTTATTTTTATTAAATTTTATTTTGGATGAAACCTTGTTCATATAAATTAAGAAAAAATGAATTTGAAATCTTTATTGTGTAAAATAAAAAATATTTTTATTAATTTTAAGTGTTGTTCAACGATAATTTTCAAAAATTGACCAAATAATTTATTTATATTTAGAGAGAGAAAATGTAGATAATTATTTTTTATTAAATAATTCTTTTATTTAAGAAATTAACAAAATGCTTTAAAAAAAAGAACTGTTTTAAATGAATTTTACTTAATTAGGACTTTTTCAAATAGAGAAAAATAATTTTATATTTGGAATATATTTTCAAATGAGCTTTCATCGTCAAAAAAAAAAAAAATGAATCCATCCTCTCTAAAATAAAAGCACAGGTTTTATGATCACAGAATTCTAGATAATTCTTCTACGACAAATAATACAATACATTGAGAAGATATATATTTCTAATAGATATTTTATAAAAAAAACTCTGATATCGTTTTTAATTGCAATGATACACATTTTCATTTTAAATTCGATAACCTATGTAAATTTTATTTGTTTTTTTAACAAATTGACATATTTAGATATGAAAAAAAAACATTTTTTTTAATACTTTTTTTTTAAAAAAAAAATACCTTATAACAAGTTATTCAACATCAAAGCTATTTGAAAGAAATTTTATTTATTATTTATTTATTTAAATATTCGAAAAATTTAAATAATCAATAATGAAAATTTTATATTAAAGCTTCTTTTTTTTAGTACCTATAAAATTTGGATTCTAAAAAATTATATTAATTTATGATTATGAAATCTCTGAATTTTTTAATTCATTTATAAAAAAAATTGGATCATATTAATTTATTTAATAAGATTCCCATCATTAGATATATCTTATATATATATATAGGTATATTCTTGCGGAAAAATTTAATTAAAATAGTTCAAAAGGTTTAAAATAGTAAAATTAACGGATTATGAATAGCGGTCTATTTTTGATTAAAGATGATCAGAATGATAATGTAATTGTGACGATTGAAGAATATTAATGAGGCAAAGTAGTAGCTCTAAAAGTTGATAGACAAATAGTTGATAGCAATAGTGATTGATATGAATTGAAAGATTAAATTTATGTTTTGAATAAAGCGTTGAATAATTAATTAGCATACAAGACAATCAGCAACAAATATGGAAGATAAAATATAAAAGTAAAAATGTTTACTCAAATTCTATATTTCTTAAAAAAAAACATTTTAATTAATTTAATAGATTTAAATTTCAATAGATAATTATTAATTGATCTGAATTGTATAAATTTATATACGTTTAAGAATATTTTTTTTTATTTTAGATAAAATTATTAATATTATTATAATTATGATATTATAATTGAATTATTATTATTCTGATGAAAAAAGATCACTTTGTATTTTATTAATTAAAATAATTTTTAACGTTATATTATTAACTCATTACATTTTAATTTGATTAGATATTTTAGAATTTTATATTAAAAGATATATATTTTTTTTATATTACTTAAAATTATATGATGTAGATGTAATTTGTATGTAAAATAGACTGCGATAGTTAACTATAGTGTGGGAAATCTTAAAGTTTAAAAAATAAACATATTTATAAACAAATTACAAAAATAAAATTTCCTTCTGAATCGAAATATTAAAAATTCATTAATTAGGTATTCATTTAATTTTTTTTTATTATAACTACTAATTATTTTTTGTATAATTAATTTTAATTATTTATTTATTTGTTACATTCAATGAATTTAATTTAAATTAAATTTTTTTAAATAATTTTAAAAAAAATGTTTTTTTTTATTTTTTTTAATGAAAAATGGAATAATAAATGAATATTAAAGAAATGACCTTGAAAAAAATGAATAAATGGTAAAATATAATATAAGATTTTGGCACAATTTTGATTTTTTAATTTTTGTTTTCTTTCGATTTTGGTATGTTTGACATTAATTAACATCCCAAACTACGACATTGGACACCTAATTCAGTACACATACATTGCAAACATGTGTTGGATAATTCAGTAATTAGTCTACCTACGGCGTACATTCTACCGTAAATATTACAACCGGCTACTTTTAATAAATGATTGGAATGACTTGGGATGACCACCGATGATGGTTTTGTATCTTTAATTAGAGATTTTGGTGGTTCTTCATCAATATTCACATCATGACGTCGATCGGCTGTTTGATTTATTAATTTTGTTGTATTTGTAATTTTTTCTGTAATATTTTTTGATTTATTAATATACTTATTATTAATATTATTATTACTCGTAGGAGTATTCATAGTAGTAGTACTACTACTACTAGTAGTAGTACTAGTAGTAAAATCATCAAAGAAAAAATTTAACATATTTTTTAAAGAAAAACCAGATTCATCTTCTTCTGTTTCTTCTTCTTTTTCAAGAATATCTTTATTCTTTATTTTTGTTGTAGTGGTTGTAATAGGTGTTGTTGGTCGAATTGTAGAAGACATTTCAGTAATATTTAGTGTAATATTTGAATCTTCCTTTATTTTTGTATAGATTGGTGCAGATGGTGTTGACTTTATTGTTGTGGTTTTTGTTGATGTTGAAGCTGCTGGTGTTGTTGTTGTTGTCGTGGTTTTTGTAATTGGTTCTGGAATAAATAGTGGAGTTGTTATATTTGTTGTTCCACTAGGCTTTTCGATGAGTTGTAAATCAGCAATTAGTGAAGGAAGATCAGGAGCTGGCTCAGTCCGGATGACATCCCGGAAAGGGTCTGGAGTCACGATACCTTCAGCCACTGTGACTGGTGGTACAACAACACCACCAGAAGGAATTTCACTCCGATCTAGCACCACAGTTGGAGATTCCGTTTCTAATAAAACACATTTTAACCCCAATTAATTTTAATAATGTGTATAATAACGATAACGATAATAATAAAATTAATAGTAACATAATAAATATTCTTATAATTAATAATTTATACACAAATTTTAATATATATAATTAAGGAATATTACTAAGTTAATAAGTATATAAATATATTTAATAAAACACTTCATAATAATTTTTATTTGATCTTTATAAAAATTTATAATTTCACTTGCAAAGTATATAATAACTAAACAACTTACCAGTAGTTTCATATAAAACAATATCAAAACGTGTGTCATAATAAGTACCATCGAGAAAGCCCTCTTTAGGAACAAATCCACCTAAAAGTAAACATTCAAAACAGCAGGAAATAAAATAAGTCATTAAAATTTATTTTAGGAAATATTTATGAGTGTTAATACCTTGCGTTTCAACTGGCGGAGAAAAGAAATTCTGGTGCGATGCTTTATAATATTCAAGATCTCCTGGCCGATTATTTTCTATTAGAATATCATCGTTTCTTTCTTTTCCCTCCAAAACGGCATCCTCTACCAAAAATGGAATGATTCTAAATAAAAAAAAAATACAAAAATAAAGCTATAAAATTTACAGGTAAATAAAAAATCTAAATATAATTCTTTAAATGTGTTAAAAATATATATATATATATTTAGTAAAATAACAAAATTTATATTTATATTAATATTTATTTATATTTTTAAAATTTGTAAATTTTTATAAGGCATTAAGAATAAAATTAGTATAAGTATTAACAGAAAATTAATTGGTTATTCAATGAATTTGAGAATTTGGAAAAATTATTATTATCTATGAGTTAATACTTGGAACATTGAACCAACAATACCTAGTTTACCTGACGTTGGGCAATGAAGGAGGAAGGGAAACGCCAAAATCTTCATCAATCTCTTCACTGTTTTCTTGTTGTTTCTTCTCAGTCAAAAGCAAAATTGGCTCGAGTTGAGCAAGCTTTGAAAATTAATAAATTAAAATATAATTCATATATAGTTATAAAAAATTAGTGATGTTAATTAAACAAAAATTACCTTTAGCCTGCTTGTATTGAATGTATTTTTATAAGAGGATGATATGTTATTCTGTGGGAAGCTGATATTTAAATCACTGTGCAGGGTTACATTTACAGCCAACATCTCGCCCGGAACAATAATTGTAGTAGTCATAGATACCTCATCGCCATCTTTTTGCTCAATCGATATGTCAACATCTGAATTAATCAAGATCAAAAATAATCATTTTAATTAATCAGATAGTTATAGAATTTCAGAAGTTTTTGAATTTTAGTTTTATTGACTTTCTGGACTTGTATTTACTTTACTTGCGTTAACATTATTAAATTTTATTGCTATTAAATTATGATGTTTGGTGTTTCAGTATTAAAAACAACTACGGCTCTTATCTAAAAAATTAATATTAGAAGCAAAAACAAAAAAATTATTTCAAAATATATTATTCACCTGATGATGTTATGACGTCTGGTTCAGTTTCCGTAGTATTATTAATTACTTCTGTAGTTATTCTTGGAGTAGTTGACTCTGTAGTCATCTGGATAAATTCCATCGTCGTTTCCACAGTGCTGGTTTCTGTTGCAGTAATACTTGAATCATCGACAGTATTACCCAGCGTCGTGGTGTCATCAGGCGATGTCCATTCCATCGTCGTTGTTGGTAAAGTCGACTCGTCAACCGAAAGAATTGCGACAGTTGCGTTGCTCGCCGCTGCCTGAAGATCCTCGGTGACTGAGATTTCAGTTGTAGAGTCCTGGCCATTGCTTCTGCCCTCGTCAGAAGTCTGAAACGCGGGGATGGCACGTCGTGAGCTACCCTGATTCCGCTCTGAGAGGCCATTACTCTTAAACAGAAAGCAGATATATTAATCTAGTTTAATAGACAAAGAATGAAGAAGAAGAATATCCAGGCTCTCTTTTATTCAATAAATTATAAAAATAATTTCATAATCAATTAAAAGGACGATTACCTCAAGGTTCATTTCAATTTTTGATCCTCCCTCCAAATTACCCTCATTAGAATTTGCTGAAATATAAATAGACTTTTAGTTAAAAAAATATTTTAAACGCCTTATTAAATTATGAATTTATATGAATGTTAAATACAAATAGCCTTTAATAAATTTGGATAATAAAAACTAACCACATTCATAGCGATGTGGTCGACATTCACCAGGCAACACAACAGGAGCGCACCCACCCAGAATAGGTGCACCAAGCACTCCTGAACAACGTACTTGTCCATGAAGACAAAAACATCGTTGGCATGGATGTGTCGAGGATACCGCCTCACCCGATGCAAAAACTCGCCCTGCATGCAGGCAGCCCCGCGCCGCCGCTGCGGCACACCCAAAATACTAACACTTGATTTGGGTCATTGTCACTTCACTTGCGATTCAGTGAAATATTCAATGGTTAAAAAGCAAAACGATGATATTCAATTTACACTTACCAGGAGGAGAAGAGAAGGCACTTTCGATAGAAGATGAATTTCCTAATAAAAATATGTGAAAATATTAAACACAAGGAACCCATAAACGATTCTTATAGAATTTGTGGAAGATAAATTTTAATAATTTAAATCTTGGTCTTTAAAGATTGTTTTGATTTTTTTCTATTTATATATTATCAGAATTAAGATTATTATCCTTCCAATCATTCATTATAAATATCATTATAGCCAAAATAGGTGGAAAATAACATATATTACCTTGGCATTCATACGAAGATGGACAACAAGAATGATGGTGAAATAGTGGTCTGCAACCTTCGACGGATAAAATACATTGTGGCTTCAAACATCGTTGTCTTCCGCCAATACAATAACAATGTTCACATAGGCTAGAACTTGATAAAGCACTTCCTTCGGCATATGAACTTCCATTAATGAAACAACCTGAATAAATAAAATAATTTTTTTAATAATAAATTGATATTAAAATCATTATTTTTCAAAATTATTTATATAAAAATATAAATTTATAAATAAATAATACTTATATAAATATTAAATTATTTATTTTGACTTATAATATTTACGGTATAGTCTAAAAAGTGATTTTTTTATTTTCAAGCTTTTTCAAAGATCATAGAGACAAACATAATATACCTAATAACCCAAAAAACTTCCAATATTCTTGGGCTATATATACAAAAAATATAAATTCATATTAATATAATAATTTGAGATAATTACAAAAATATTTATTGATATATTTAAGTATATTATAATTTTGTTTTTAATTTATAAATACCATTTGTAGATGACATAAAATTGAGATCAATTTGTGGAATTTCTTGACGATCAGTAACTGAAACATGAAAAAAATATAAATAATTAATATAAATAATACAATTCCTTTTCCACATCATTTCATTTAAAACAATACTCAGAATTAGAAAAATGGCTATTATAACTAGTAACTAGGTTCTGTATTATTATTGTCAACAGGCAAGTCATTTCAGTTGTTCAAGGTTCCAATACAAGAGTTCAAGATTTCAATATTGTACATATTTTCATTGATTTCAATAAATTTTTATTAAACGCTTCTAAATCTTTTCATTTATTTTAAGTCCTAAAATTTGGAAGTCGAAAAAGTTTGCAAAACGATTTAATTTTAATTATATCGTTATATAATGGTTTTTAATTAATTTATTTATTTTCTCATTGATATACTATAAATAAATATTATTTATTTGATAAATAATATTTTGATTTACTGTTTTTTTTTGTTTTTTTTTTTTTGAATAAATAAAAGATTAATTTTGCACAGGATATCAAATAATCCCCATGAATAGTAATTTATTAAAATAGTTTGTTGGATGCAGCGATGAGTTGCGAATTGATCTCCTGGGCTAAATTAATTCAAGTCGTGGTGGTCCCTATCAGTCAAATGGTACGAGTTTCAACAGCTGAGAGACGTAGACGTATTCCTGTATTCCAAAGAGTGAAGGGGGAAGGGGACAAACGTACACACACACGCATTCATCTACATAGATAAAGACCCCGTGATCGGGTGTCGACTGGCACGAGTTCACAACTGAACGAAACGAAGCCGACAAATCGCCCGCTGAGCAGCCTGTTAGTTAACAGACATTGATCCAATACCTGTTCTAAATAAAAAAAAAAAGAAAATTACTCACAAATTGACCTCTGTTAGGAAACGGAATCGTTTTTACCTTTTTTTTTTTGAATCAATCTACAGCAAAGTTGCATTAAAATTTTTTTTTAATCAACACTTTATCAAGGTGGGTTGCTGAGCGTTAATAATAAATAAATATATTCAATTAAGAGGAGCAGAAGAAAAGTCGCATGAATAAATATTCTAAATGTTTGATTTGAAAGTTATTTTCGGGTTAGACCACCCAAGAAGTTTTAAAAAAAATATTCAAATTGGGATTCATTGCAAATTTCATTTGTAATAATTAAAGGTTAACTTATCTTTAAAAAACTAATATATATATATATATATATACCTTGGGTGGCATAACAGGAAGTAAATTCACCAATTGAATGAAAATTAATTTTTAAATTCTAGGAAGAATTTGATTTAGGTTGAAATTATTGAAGTCTTATTAAAGACATTCAAATTAAAAAATGTGAATAAAATTAAGAAATAATTTCCCTTTTTTTTAATTTTTTATTTTTAACTGTTTTAGTAAAAGGACCTACATAAAAATTTAAATATATATATATATATTTCTTTTTCTTTTCGACTTGAGCAAATTTTGCTTAGATAATTACATAATTAAAATAAAAATATCTTCAAGATCGATATATAATATTGTATTATACTATATAAAATAAATATATACATATTTTAATTATATATTATTTAATTTATATTTTCTTAAAGCATGAAATTAATCTTTAAAAATATTGATAATTTTTTTTTATAAGATCATGTTCTTATCAGAACTAAATTTTATTGTTATATTATGAGATTTGTTTAAAAGAAAAGGTAAATTTTGAATTATTTCAAGTATTTATTTATTCATCAATATCCATTTTGTCCTCTTCAAAGTAATTCTCTTCAGATATAATACACTTATGCCAGCGCTTCTTCCAATCGTCGAAGCACTTCTGAAATTTCGGTATGACCATCAGCTCGTTTTTCGATTCCGACTTTTAACATCAATTGTGGCAAAACACCTTCCTTTCATTGGTCTCTTCAGTTTTGGGAACAGGAAAAAGTCGCAGGGAGCCAAATCTGGTGAATACGGTGGTTGAGGCAAGATTACGATGTTGTTTTTGGCCAAAAAATACGAACAAGCAATGATGTGTGAGCTGTTACATTATCGTGATGCAGAATTCATGATTTGTTTTTCCACAATCCCGATCGTTTCAGCTGTATTGCTTCACGTAAACGTTTGTTTCAGGTTGCTTGTAGTATTCCTTATTAACAATACGACTTGTTGGCAAGAACTCATGATGCACCAGGCCAGATTCTTTCAAACATTTTTTTAAAGTAAAAAATCAAAGAACACTCGAAAATGTGAATAACTTTTTCAGTTGTAAAAAACAAACAACTAATCCAAAAATGGCTGATAATGTCAACATATAAGAAACATATGTGTACCAACATAACAACAAAAACATTTCGATAATCGAATGTACACAACAAAGCGAAAATTCAAAATTATCCTTTTCTTTTGAACAGACCTCGTGTATATATATTATATGTATATGTACTAAGTCCCAGCATAATCACCAAAACAATGTATTTCAACAAGATACTTCAAGAGAGATACATTCACTCTAATATTTTTATACCTTTGTTTATAAAATTATTAGTTTTTTCTTTCAAAGTAGCCTTCAACTTGGTAAATTCAATTTTTGAGCAAAATCTCTTAGAAGGTACTGGCACATAGCAAGTTCTGAACTAACAATAAGATGGGAGGTAAATCAATATCAATATCGTTCAGTTCAACCATCATCTTTAACGACTTATGGTCTTATAGAATTATGGCACCATAAATTTTGACATTTTATACTGAATGCAAGAATGTTATGACATTTTGACACTTTACTAAAAATTTTAATCAAATACGTAACTATATTTTTGAAATAAAACTAAATTTGATCTAGAAATTGATTTTCAATTTACTCTAATAATTATAGCTTATAATCACTTTAGAAAAGTTAAACTAATGAATCCAATTCGAAATTTTAATGTAATATAGAGATAACTTTTATTTAAGTTGCACCTATGTAAGTAAATTTTTTTAACAGATTTTACTTTTATGTTATAATTATATCGCCTGAAAGGAAGAGATGAATCATAGTGAATAAGGATTCATTCACTTCACGGGAACCATAATTTCAAAGTTTAGTGGATAATAAATTTTATGTTTGAATTGTTTTCAATAAAATAAATATAAAATAAAATGTCCGGTGGAATATAAACAACCAACAATTTGAGTATTTTAATATTATCTGGTTGATACAATAATATCTAAAAATAATATATACGATAATCGGAAGTCGTAATATAATTATTATTTTTTTGATTTATTTTGTATTTTAATATTTTTAATAAAGATCATTGAGTTAAATTATTTTTTTTATTTTGTGTGGTCATAAATTTTAAGTTTACGATAGAGGTTGAATTCAAAATCAATATATATATATTGTTACCTCTAAGAGAATAATAAATAAGTAAGCTTTGGGGAATTAAAATGTTTAAATAAACAAGGATAGTAATTTGGAAAGTATACACGCAGTAGAATAAGGTAATAGTGTCGAAGACACCTCCATTTGCCTAATTTTAACTTAGTCTTAAATTAGAACTATATAGAAATAAATATATAATCAAAAAGTTACAAGAAATTAATTTTTAAACTCTGTATGACCTTAATCTAAAGTCATCTAGTACTTATTGTATAAAATATTTAATTTAATTTAAAAAAAAAACTTATATTTTTCAAAATTTAAAAAAAATATTCGTTTTAATGAGCATCCACTCTCTGTAATCAATATATCATTGGTATTTATATATATATATTGTAAGAAAATATTTTTTTCTTCTTTCTTCTTTCTTCTTTTCTTTTCTTTCTTCTTTTCTCTTCTTTCTTCTTTAAAGGTAGATCTTCATAAATAATAATTCAATAAATTGGATGCACAGTTCCTTTTTAAAAAAATATTACATAAACGTAGCAAATTCAAAAAAAAATTAGCTGGAGTGTCTCCACTCGACTATCTCGCAATTTGAATTGGATTAAATAACATAATATATTATATTAAAATTAAATTTAATTAATTATAAATTATAAATAATAAATATTAAACCAGCGCATGTTTGGCTTTTTGTTGATGGCACCACGTCACGTGTCGGCGCGTGAGATTTGCAGTGTTAAGAAATTAATTCCGGTACTTTCAGCGATTCAATCAAGCTGAAATTCTATATATAGCAGTTTTATACAATTATTAATCATGTGAAAAATTATCAAATATATATCTTTATTTTTACGGTCACTTTAGAGGAAAAAAAATCAAAACGTTGTAAGTAATGACCCTCTTCCGGTTGAGCTACATTTCTCAAAAATTGATAGAAAACTACGAATTTTGAATAATGCTCATGTACCAAATTTCATCATTCTAGCTCAAACCGTTTTTGCGTAATCTTACACACACACACACACACACACAGACATTTTTCTCAACCTTAGTGAAAATGATTCAGGAACCTTTAAAACGTATAAAAACATCAAAATCTCAACATCGAAAATTTTCGTGATCGCAATACTATCTCTTACGAGATAGTAAAAAGATGCTTGCATAACATAACGTGAGCATAACCGATAGCAAAACTCGTCAAGGCTTGGTCATAACGATTGAATATGGATACATGTCCGTTTTTAAATGGTAGCTAGGCATATTCAATCTTGTCGCTCATAATGTCAACATATGAAAAACTTATGTGTAGCAACATAACAAAATAAAATTTCGGTAATAGAATGCACACAGACAGCAAAAATTCAAAATTCACCTTTTCTTTTGAACAGACCTAGTGTGTGTGTGTGTGTGTATATATATGGAATATATTTATATTTAAAGCTTTTGTTGTTGTTTTGTTGTTACATTGCTTAAATTTAATACATCTTACCTATCTTAAGGTTTCATGAACAGTAAAATCTAAATATATATTGTTTTAAGAATATTTTATGTCTCCTAAGACTTATACATCTGTTTGCACATAATAGTATATATTTATATATATTAATAAAAAAAATCATCAAAGATTTATGTAAAGCTCTTTAATCGATGTTTTCCTTGGTTCATAGAACCAGTCCGTACCCGTTTGAGAATGTAAACAAAAATATTAATACTAGCAATTCCCAGAATTATTAAAACATGTTATATAAAAATATTGTTTTTTTAATTTCTATTAATCAAATATCAATTTAATTAAATAATTTATTCTCAAAGTTATCTATTTATATAATTTCATGTAATTATTATATCATGTCTATACTTATAATATTTTTAGAAAGAATAAAATATTTGTTTCTTTTTCTTATAAAATTTTTTATAGAAATAGATATAGAATATTTAAAAGCTCAAAAATAATTATATAAATTAATACTATTTTTAATTTCATACCTATATGCTTTTTTAAAAGGGTAAGTCAATAAGTCCGAGACTTTTTGAATTTTCCCTCTCTTAAATGCAATGATAACAGTGCTCTTGTCATCATGCAACCATCATTAGACTCCTGCCGAAATTTGAACGAGCTGGGTCTTTTAATTTTTGTTTGACATCCATTAATACCAGACTTCCTCGTGATTTGAGAAGAAAATGGAAAAAGTGAATTTCCTTGAAAATCCATGAATTGGGATACGAAATGCTCCCTCATCCACCCTATTCTCCGGATTTAGCCCCGAGTAACTTGTAGAAACGTTGGACGAAGTGTATAGAGCTCAAAGGAGACTATGTTGATAAATAAAATAATTTTTTATCCAAAAATCTGTGTTTCATTTAAAAAGTCACGAACGTATTGACTTGCCCTCGTATTATTTATAAGTTTTAAAAAATATATATTTATATTTCATTTTGTTTTTTATTTCATATTTATGGTATATACTTATAAAAATAAAATATTTTATTTATTATTTATTTAATATTCTAAGAAAAAAATCATCTATATTTATATATTTATTTATTTATACAATGATTTGTTTATCATTTGAATTCTTGTTTTTTGTTTATTTATATTTTTTCATTATATAAAATATACTCAGTAGATTCTCTTTTTAGTGTTATGTCTCACTGATAACTAATCAGCATCAACTCGTTTTGCAACACGACTGGATTTCTAATGAACCCCTCACTTTTCTTTTAAATATAATTTTATAATCCACAAGACACAGTCCATCAGGCATCAGGAGATTAAAATGTCAACAAAATTATTTTTTTCTCTTTTGTAATTATTTCATATTTAACCAATAAAATAATAATAAAAAATCTTACATTAAATATTAATTAATATAAACAAAATTATTATGGTAAAATTAAGTTGTATATTTTTTTATAAAAATTAAATTGACACATTTCATGATTATATATGGATTATTTTGTTCATAAAAAGTAAAAACTACTAATTTTTACTTTCATCCAAAATAATATTTATTTTATGTCTCAGGCACTACGTATTTATAATCTTATATAATAAATGAGCAAAATTAATCAAATAAAAATGATTGTTTTCCCCAATATTTGAAAGATATTTTCACCCCAATCCAGAAATGAAACATTATATGGTAATTGTTCAGTCTAACCGATGTTTCATGGATTTGGATAAAACTTTACCAGTGGATTTCTTTTTTGATTCCAAACAAACTGTTTTTAAGCAATATGTGGCGGTCGCTTCTAGTTTACGAGATAAAAATTATTAAAGTTTGACAGATAAACTAGTTATGAATGAGCAGCCATTAAATAATGTTTTATTAACTAATTCACTAATTATTAACTTATTCACTGATTTTCGGTTTTTATAAGTTCGGTTTGGATATAGGAAAATTATTTATTAATTATTTTATTAATTTTCTTATTATTCTCAATTAGTGGAGTCCTCTGGTGGTCAAATAATAAAACATGGTAGCTAAATAGAATATCAATGCATTATATGCAAACTTTAATAATTTTTATCTCGTAAACTAGAAGCGACCGCCACATATAAATTAAGGAAAGTTGGTTTTGAATCAAAAAAGCAATCCACTGGCAAAGTTTTATTCAAATCCATGATCCATCGGTTAGACTGAACAATTTCCAAAATAATATCAATTGAAAAAAAAACTTTTTTTTACCTGGCAAGGCGGTAGTGAAGAAGATATCTCCAATAAATAAAACACCCCTAAAACATAAGTATGTAATACAAATTTTTTGTAAAACCGGAAAAGTCTGGTGATAGTCTCTGCGTAATTAATACAGCCTAATATCTAACCTCCCGGTCTTGTTTACGCTTTAAGCTGTTTGATAAACTCTTATTTGGAAGACATATTTCTATTATTGATGATAAGAGTTAAATAATTTGATCATGTTAAATTTTTAATATTTAGATTAATTTTTGAATGGAAATACTGAAACCATACCTTTAATGGGGTTAGAATTGAGTTTAATAATGATAAATCAGAGAAGAACTTTTAAGAATAATAATTCTGATAATTAATTTACAGAAGTTTTTTGTGAAGCCGACATCCGATATAATCATGAAAAATTACAACCGTTAAGGATTGTTTATTAGGATCTCCCCCTTCTCCTTACCCCAACCTTTTCAAGGAAGAGGGAATGTGTCGCAATCGGTAACTGGTCATGCATCTCTACTCTTAAGTCAAGTGAATGATATATTGCCTAAATTTCAAAAAAAAAAAAAAAATAAAAATAAAAAAATAAATAAATAAATATATTCGTTTAAATCTATGCATCTCACGTCAGAAGTTTCTCAAAAATACATCTCTTCTTTTATCTTCTTTTATTTTAGCCACAGGCAAAAGAATCCCATGAGAAAAACCAATTCCTAGGAAGAAAAATGCGAAGAGATAGTTTGTTGTTGTTGTTATTTTTTTTATTTTCAAAAAATAAATCATGACTGATTGATCATCATCTATCATTTGCAATTGGAAAACATTTACTTTGCTACTTATACTTGGCGATCATTTACTACTTAAAACAAGAAGTAGGGAGAAAAACTCGTTGTTTTTACCAGTGATTATTTAATATTGAAATAAGTTCTAAGAAGTCCATTAAAGATAATTTATATTGTGTCCATTATACCAGTATCGGACGAATGAAATATTATATATCAAGATTAAGAGAGATATTTATTGAGTATATATTCGATATAAAGTAAGTAAGTACTTCCTATTAAGAAAATCAGTTATAAAATTAAAGTTATAAAATTGAGAGAATGAGTTTTTTTTTATATAATTACTATCAGGGTCCGTCCTAGATTTGGGAGGAAGGAGGTGGGGTTATGGCTGGTGTTGAATTCAAAAAACTACAGATCACTTTTCTAAAACAAAAAATTAGACTTATTAAACATATATTAACAGGACAAATCATACGTCCATAATTCATTAATTTAAATTTAAAATTAATTAAAGACCAATTTTTTAGAAAATTAATTGTAATTTGCAATAGTATAAAGAAATAATTATTTGATGAATTAATTTGTATTACTTATCTCACTTTGATATATCATTATTAAATTCAATTTTAACCCCATTAAAGGTATTGTTTCAGTATTTCCATTCAAAAGTTAATCTTAATATTAAAAATATAACAGAAAATTGTCAAAATAAAATTATTATTTTATATTTACAATAAAACAGGAAACATCAAACATTTTTGAATATTTTAAAATCACAATCTAAAATTTTTTGTGGAAGGTTGAAATCCAAAATGATGATCAAATGATTTAACTCTTTTCATCAATAATAGAAACAAGACTTCCAAATAATAGTTTTTCAAACAGCTTAAAGTTTAAACAATACTTGCAGAAGAGATATTAGTCTGTATTATGCAGAGGCTATCACCAGACTTTTCTGGTTTCACAAATCTTCCAAAACATATGTTTTAGGGCTGTTTTTATTTATTAGAGATATCTTCACCTCCGCCTTGCACGGTAAAAAGAGAAGTTTTTCTTGAATTGATCTTATTTTTAATAACTTTTTGTGTTCTTCACTATTCTCTATTTTCGCGATATCTTGTGTTATTATTATGATTTAGTCAAAAGATATATAATGTTTCATTTTTGGATTGGGGGTGAAAATTTCTTGCAACTATTGGGAAAAACCATCAATTTTTCTTTGATTAATTTTGCTCTTGTATTATTTAAGTTTAAAGAAGTGGTGCCTGAGACATCAAACATGTATATAAAATAAATATTCTATTGGATAAAAGTCAAATATTTTCATCATTTATTGTGTCCATTAATCATAATTTAATAATAATTTATTTTTCCAAAACTACCCTTGATTTCTTGCATTTGTCTATTAATTTCCTTTGCATTTTAAAATTTAAGGAAGAATAACGTTAAAAACCTACATTCCACTAAACTATAACAAAGGTAGATTAATTTCCAAGTATATATATTAGCATCGTCCATAACATCTCCTAAGTCATAACTTTTATATTTCATATTATACAATATATTCTCGTAGGACAAAAATAAAATTACATTACCTTTTATTAAAGAAAAATAAACTTAAATTATTATATATGAAATTATATTTGAATGAACTGATTTGCTGACTAATTTTTTTTTTCAGCATATTAGATATTAATTTTGTATATGCTTAGTTTTAAGTTATTCTATTAGTATTGTAAATATACTTAAATAAATAAATTTTAAATTTAATGAAAATTTAACCTAATCACTTTCACAAATGAATCCCAAATTCTTAACAAAATATTAACTTTTATTCTAATTAACAAATATATATATTATATTATAATAAATAAACAAGATTAAAAATATTTATTATTCTTGAATTGTTGTAGGATCAATAAATGTTATATCTACATTCATATACTGTATATACTAATACTAACCACATTGTAATGATGGACAACAACGTCCTCTTCGATGAATCCTGACACAAGAAGGTGGAGGAGGATCAGGAAGACTTGGACAAACTTGCAATCGACAGACGAGACCACCTCGACGACAGACACACCGAACGCATGGTGCACCAGCTACAGGCACTTCCGTCTCATCTCCAAGAGTCATACAATCCTCTAAATAAATTTTTAAAGAATACTAATTAGATAATCTAGTCTGATTGTATTTTATTCTATATTAATTAAGCCAATTATTATTGAAGAATTTAATGAGAAAAGAGAAATGAAATGGAGAATTAAAGCCTTGAAAATAAAAAAGCGATCTGTCTTTGCTCTCAGTTGTATTATGCCATTATGTTACCATTATGTTGCTATTTCACAAAGGTGTAGAACATAAATTGAACTATCGCAATGCACTTGCAATGTATCACGAAAATGAAAATCAATCTATTAAGGAGACTTAATATTTATTTTTATCTGAAATATGATTATTTCACTTAAAATTTATTAAATATATTATAAACTGATTAGATGAAGTAAAATACTTTTAATTATTTAATGGATTTTATATTTAGTTGCAAGCTAAAATCAAATTTCTTACCTGAAGATCTTCCCAAAGCTTGAAAAGGACGACGGAGATCAGTAGCTGAAAAAAAACATAAGAAATTAATATAATATAATTTATATCTTAAATTATTTGTAATTTAATTTATTAGTTAGTTTTGATAAGATTATTTAGTTTTTATATAAAGATTAAAAAAATATAAAATATTATATGAGAGAGAGTACCGGGACCCCGAGCCTCGGCTCGGTAATTAAATTAAATAAAATGATTCATTATTATTGGGTTTGGCTGGATTGGATTAAATAACATATAGGTTATGGTAATTTAAATTAAAATTAATTAATTATAAATTATATATTAAAATTAATAAATAATATTTATTAAACCAGCGCGTGTTTGGCTCTTTGTTGATTGCACCACGTCAAGTGCTGGCGCGTGATTTGCAGTGTTAAGAATTTAATTCCGGTACTTTCAGCGATTTAATGAAGCTGAAATTCTATATATAGCAGTTTTTTACAATATATAATCATATGAAAAATAATCAAACATATATCTTTATTTTTACGCTCACTTTAGAGGAAAAATAAATGAAAACGTTGTAGGTAATGACCCTCTTCCGGTTGAGCTACATTTCTCAAAAATTGATAGAAAACTACGAATTTTGAATAATGCCCGTGTACCAAATTTCTTTATTCTAGCTCAAACCGTTTTTGCGTAATCTTATCTGCATACACACCCACGTAAATAAATTGCGAGATAGTAAAAAGGATGTATATGTTTTCGGTTAATTTATTTCAAAAAATAAAACATACCTATAATTTTGCACTTTAATCAAATTGTTTATAAGACTTTAATAAGTTGACATGTGGCCAGGTCCGAACCGACCGACGGTTTGAAATAAATTAATTTCCAGCTACAGAAACAATTTCAAATAATTTTAATATATCTATTAATGTAATAAAAAACAGATATGGATACATAAATAATAAATATAAACATTTTTAATTTTATTTTATTTATAATATATATGCAAGACCAGGCTGTGACTTCATGCATAGCTGGATGACGTCATATAATTTTAAATCAAGAAAAAACTAATAAATATGATTTTTTTCGAGGATAAAACCAATACAAAATGCATGATTCGTGGTGATATATAAAAAAATCTCCTTTGGTGTGAAAATAACCCTTTCCTTCCTATCGTCGATCGCTAATACTACCACTTCCGGTTTCCGGAATTGCACCAAAAGTTGATCAATTCATCCCACTGATGCATTAAGTAAATATACCAAATTTCATCAAAATCGGTTGAGCCGTTCAGGCTGTACACATCTATACGGACGGACAGACGGACGGACGGACAGACGGACAGACATCATGCTAAAAATACTTTTTTCTGTTTAGAAAATGCATGATTCGTGGAGATATGTAAAAATCTCCACATGTGAAATTTGGTGTGAAAACAATACCTCCCTTACTATGGTCGGTCGGTAAAAAACATATCTAACGTCGATTGCTTTTTTTGTTTTTTTTTAAGGATATTCCGAAAATTGGTAATAGCATTATCATTATAGATATCTTCAGCCCTACTCGGTTTAGTTCGTGGTCCGAATATGTGTTCGGTGTCCGAACATAAAAATCTTTCGTGAATGTATTCGTGTATTATTTTTTGTGTAACTATTTTTTGTATCATAGGGCGCCGAATTTCGTTTTGCCGCTCAAAACCCTAGAACGGGCCCTCATTTTATTTATATAACTATAAATAACTTATTAATATTTCTATTTAGAGTTTAAGTTTTGAAGAAAAATGATTTTTAGATATTTATTAATACTATCTATTTATTATTTTGATTAAATATTTATTAAAATATATTTTAATTGAAAAAATGTATGAGTTGATTAATAAATAAAAATATTTGAAAAGGGATGATTTTGATAAATTTATATATTAAATATTATAAATTTTCCAAATAAAGAATGGAGTATTCATTTATAAGAATAATATTTTGTTTTATAGGTATGATATCTCATCCTACTATAATTTATTTCGAATGTCGGTTTGTGATAAGCGCATCTTGAAAGGAAGTACTTTGTTAGGCGGCAGGTTGTACACCTACACGGACGCAGTCGATCACACCTACATCCTTGCACTGCCGGCATGAATGGATGTCGAAGACGTGAATGGAGCTGTCCTCCCCCCCCCTTCTTCGCGCACTTCGTTACCTCGGACTCGCTCGTTTCCTTCATTTGCTGCTCACGGCCATTGGGAATTAATGGCCTCCCGCAAGAACCAAACACAATTTAAGATGTCGTAAATTTTGCGGCCCCTGAGATAAAATTCAAACTGCTAAAATATAGCCATGTTTTACGCGAATATATCTATTAAATCTGGTCAAAGTCACTCGGAATGTATTTCTTTCAAGGATAATAAAATTTCAATCACAATCTGATTAAGATAACGATGACATGCCAAAATCACGTATAAATGGTGGCTAACAATCACCAATCGAACCAAATTTAAAATTGTATTCGTTATGAATTACATGAAATCTAAGAAAAATTAATAAGCTGTGGCCAGGCTCAGAACCGATAGTTTGAAATAAATTAATTTCCAAACAACATTATATATATGTAAAATAATAATTATATTATTTTAATATTCCTAAGTTATTATCACAATAATGAGACGGGATTGTCGTGTGTTAAGGTTAGGTAAATTAGATTTTATAAAATTGGAAAACCATTAGATATACTACTACAATATGTTATTTAGTTATTAATATGAAAAGATAAGAATTGATTATAAAAACCAATTTGTGTTTTTAGGTAAAATATCTATATATATAAAAGGCAATGTCTGTGTGTCTGTGTGTCTGTCAAATACTCAAAAACTACCCGTGCGATTACGGTGAAACTTTCAGGGATTGTTGTAGGCATCCCAGGGAAGGTTTTAGTGTAGTTAAATCCAAAATTAATTTATCCAAAATTAATTTAATTAGTAATATTTTGGTAAAAGTCTGTAGCGTCACAAAACTATCGACAGATGACGCTACATAAAAACTTAAACATTCAAATATTTTTAATTTTTTTTAAACTGTCAAAAATAACATATCCATAATAACAGTTGTAATAAAAATAGAAATATAAATCACAATGTAAGTAAAATATTGAATCGTTTTATTTATATTGTTTTAATTATTGTTTGAATATTTATTAAATTTATATATAGATTTATTAATTATAATAATTCCATTTACTTTCTTGAAATTTTTTTAATTTTTTATTTAAAAGTATATTCAGCATTGAAATTTCCATTAAATATGCAGGTAATTGGAACTCCAACATGTAATATTAGCAAATATTCTGGGATGGGAAAAATACTAAGATCATGTCATGTCCTATTAAATATTTTGAATTTTATTAATCAATCTAATATAATGAAAATAAATTAATACTAAGATGATGTCATGTCCTATTAAATATTTTGAATTTTATTTTGAATCATACAAAGGTAATGAAATATTGTAGGTAGACTTTTGAGACAAACAATAAGAATCTCTAGAATATACTTATTCCGAAAACTGTTAATTAAAATGTAATAACTATTAACAATTAATAAAGTAGAAATAATTTTCGAACAAATAAAAATGTAATAATTATTAACAAAAAAAATAAAAAATAAAAATAAATTATTAACAAAATAAGTTGACCTGTGGCCAGGTCCGAACCGACCGACGGTTTGAAGTAAATTAATTTCCAGCTACAGAAACAATTTCAAATAATTTTAATAATATATCTTTTAATGTAATAAAAAAACAGATATGGATATAACATAAATATTTTTAATTTTATTTTATTTATAATATATAGCTGAAGTAGCCGGCGTTGGAGGCTGTGACGTCATGAAGGGCTGGGTGACGTCATATAATTTTAAATTAAGAAATATTCGTGGAGATATGTAAAAATCTCCATATGTGAAATTTGGTGTGAAAACAATACCTCCCTTACTATCGTCGGTCGGTAAAAAATAAAAATAAAAATGTAATAATAAAAAATAAAATTTCAATTATATTAATTTAATAAATTACTATTATTATTACTTTCACGTATTAAACGGTATATTATTATTATTATTATTATTTGTAATAATTCCAATAAAAATAAATAAAAATAAAAACCAAAAAAAAGTGCAATTAAAACTAAAATTTCAATTATATTCATTTAATACATTATTATTATTATTATTAAGTGTTCAGTTATCATATACGTAGATATGTATACAGACACACATGCAAAAGCGAAGCTTTTCCGGGTCTGCTATTATTATAATAGGCGTTTACTTCGTCATTATTATTAAACATTCGTTTTAATCGTTATCATGTTTTATACATATATATGTGAAATAAAGAGCAACAAATATTGGGAAACATCCGGTGGAAGACCAAAGATCAAGGTGGGTGGACAATGAAGGAAGGGACATGGGAGAGATGGGATAGGGTAGGATTTGGTTGTAGCTCAGGATAGGGACTCTTAGAGAAAAGTGGATGCTGCGGCTAAGAACTTTCGAAAACTGTATAGACACAGAGTTAGATAAATATAACATATACAATAATAATATATAATTAATTTACTGATTAAATTAAAATATATTTTCCAAGAAAATAAATATATGTCTTATCTACTTATACTGATTGAAACAAAATGGATGAAAACCTTTTACATACAGACTTTCAACCAAATACTATGTATCACTCGGGGGTACAGGGGGCGGAGCCCCCGTCTAGGTGTGAAGAGCGCCTGGAAGGCGCTCGGAGCAGCTAGTATTATTATATTATATCTTATATTTAAAATTTTTTTAATGTAATAAAATGTTTTTAGTAAACAAATCTTATAAAATATAAAAAAAAATATTTTTAAAACTTGAAATAAAATAAAATGACTTAGTTTTTATCTTGGTTTTTATTTTTAGTATAATTACCCAATTATTAATTACTACTATATTTTAAGAGAAAAATTTCCGACAATGAATATAAAATTAATACTTTGTAAACTACCACTTCCGGTTTCCGTATATACACCAAAAGTTGATGAATTCATGGTACTGATGCATTAAGTAAATATACCAAATTTTATCAAAATCCGTTTAGCCGTTTAAGCTGTACACACGTCTTTACGGACACACAATGAACAGACGGACGGACGGACAGACATCATGCTAAAAATACTTTTTTTTGTTAACAAAATGCATGTTTCGTTGAGATAGGTAAAAATCTCCACTTGTGAAATTTGGTGTGAAAACAATGCCTTCCTTTCCTATCGTTGGTCGGTAAAAAATTTTAGGAAAATGAGAGAAAAAAATGTTAATTTCATTATAAAATAAAATGATTATGAATAGAACATCATAATAAATAAATAAATTGTATTATATATATATATTATTTTTTTTGTAAAATTGTTTAATAATATAGACATTATCTATATTATAGTTCATCGTTTTATTTTATTACTGAAAAGACATGCATGTTTAATAAAATTCTGTTCGAATAGAGATTTGGAAATGTGTTGTTTTTTTTATTTTATTATCAATCAATGAAGGATATCATTATGTTAATTAGATCTTTAACCAGTTCCGATGTTTTACTAGTCATATAATAATAAAGAATGAGTCAACCTTTAAAGTCAGTTATACTAGAATTAAAAATAATTGATATAATTATTAGAAAAAATGAAATGATAATTTTTTTTAAAAAAAAAGAAAGCAAACTATCTCTTAAATGATGTAAAATAATTATTATAACTTAAAGTAAATTTCCAAAATTCAATATATAAATATATGTAATAGCAAAAAATGGTTTAAATTAATTAAAATTTAAAAAATAATATATATAAATGATGTACAAATAAATCAAAAGGATAGCAATGAAAAATATAGAATTTAAACCTTTTTTTTTCCAAATAAAAAATAAAATTTTATTTTATTTATTTTTAATTACATTCAATTTATATTTCTCTATGCCCACATGTATGTGGTAGAGTTAGGCTTGTTAGACTAAATTTTATTTTTTTATTAAAATTCCTTCATTATCCTACTTTTTCTATTTCTTTATATTTATTTACACTTTTAAATCCGTTATCTATTCTTTATATGTAATACGTATTTATTAAATCACGGTTATTTTAATTAATTTATTTATTTCAGGTTGTCATATGAGATATAATAAAAGTATTTTTCCCAGTGAGTTCCAGTTCCTAGTATACTCCATCATAGTGTTTACTGACTGAACCGGACATGAACTATGTAGTCAAAAAGGTCGAAGGTCTCTGAAGGCCTGAGACTCTCTCACTACGGTTCCATATATGTCCCAGGTAATTGATTGATGATCGATGAATTTTGCATTCAATACATTGTCTGGTAATTAGATAAATGTCTAGTCTAGGTAATAATATATCTAAAATCTGTTTCTATGTATCAAACGATGTTAAAATACAAGTGCCCAATAAAAAATCCAAAAAATACTTGAAGCATTGATTTAATTACTAAATGATTATTTTTTTGACCTATTGTTGCTTATTTTATTTTTTTGTTTGTATTTAAAGAGTAATAAACTATTTCATTTAATATCTTTCTAGTGAAATTGTAAAGAATTTGAAATTGAAATATACGAGGGCAGGTCAATAAGTCCGTGACTTTTAAAATTTCCCTCGTCTCTTAAATGCAATGGCAACATTGTTCCTGTCAGCAGGCAACTATCAGCTGACTGACTCCTGTCGAAATTTAAACCAACTGGGTCTTTTAGTTTTTGTTTGACATCCATTAATACCAGACTTCCTTGTGATTTGAGAAGAAAATGGAAAAAAGTGAATTTCCTTAGCCCCGAGTAACTATTTCCTGTTTCCAAACCTGAAGAAATGGCTCGGTGGAAAGAGATTGGACTCCAACGAAGAAATCATCTCACAGACAAATCTATTTTGATGTCCTCGACAAATCATATTTTTTGGAAGGGATAAAAAAATTGGAGAAATGTTGAACGAAGTGTAGAGAGCTCAAAGCAGACTACGTTGAAAAATAAAATAATTTTTTATCCAAAAACCTGTGTTCCATTCAAAAATTCACGAACTTATTGACCTGCCGTTGTAAATAACTAAAAAGAATGTTTTGTTGGAGAAGAAATAGAACTTAATCAATTCAATTCAATATATATATGTGTATAGTATATTATGAGTTGCTGTGAAATATTTATTTATTGCTAAAAAAAATAAGAAAACATCTATATATACTATACAAGAGTTTTTTAAAATCATTAACAAGAAAGTACCCGAATATTGCCTCAAAATATGAATTTGAAAATTTTTGAATTTAATGATAATTTCATAAATTTAATATTTAACTTTTTATTTAAATTTATTTATCATGGACATGATTATATGTTTGTTGAAAGTAAAAGTATTATTATATATTGTACCGGAATCGCATTTTTCTAATTAAAAATTCAAGGGGCGGGCAATCACATTCATTATTTTTGTGTAATTTTGTTTTTTTACTATTTTTGTAAAATTGCAGTAATTTGTATATTCTTGTATGATAAGGCGCCAAATTTTGTTTTGCCCTGCCATGTAAAAGTATTATTATATATTATACCAGAATCTCATTATTCACACATACTCCCTCCATCTTTAAATAAGATAAAGTTTACTCTCATATTAAAGCACAAGTAAATATAGTTGAGAGATGTGTTTTGAAATTAAATTCATAATTGGAGAAATTTTTTAGTGTCATTATGCATAATAATTATGGGACATGATGGAATTATTTAACCCTCAATAAAAAAAAGTATTATTTTTATTAGAATTTTATCTTTGTATTTTCTATATTTTAATGTTTTATTATAAATTAAATATTTGAGATCACACACACAATAAACATTAATAGAATTGATTTTTAAAAGAAAGAATATCTGATTAAAGTACTGGATGTAGTTTTTATATTGTGAATTATGTTAATAACTCTGGATTTACTGAAAAGCAACACAAATTTTAACTTTTTTGCTACAAAAATTTTTTTATGAGTTTAATTAAGTTTTAATAAAACTTCTCACCTATGCAAACTAAGCCTTCCCTCCTTCATACTCAAATTGACTTACCTCAAGGGGTAGATTTAGATTTAGAAACTTCAGAAATTCAGAATCAGAGTAATTTTATAGAAAAAATATTTTATTTAAACAAAACTTGAATGAATTTCCTTTTCAAAAAATAAAATGTTTCAAAAATATAATTTAATAGCTAAAATTTAAAATTAATCCTAGAGTTATAAATTTTCAAAATTTTTCTAATTCGTTCGATTGATTCAGTTCGTTTATTTTTTTGAATCTTTGATGTAGTATACATTTTGGCAAAGACGATCATCCTAGAATTTTCAAAAATCGTTTCAAGGCGAGTTGGGCTCGGATAGAAGGCGTGGTGTCTCTGGGTGAATGGACTTAGCAGTTGGCACAGCATCAATGGACCCGGTCGTATGAATGGACCAGTGGGGCGAGGGGGCCTTGGAGGGAGAGTCTCCGAGAGGTCTCAGACAGAGCGGCGACTCGAAGGCCGTCACTCTGGCTGCGCTCATCTCCAGGCGCCTTTCATCTTAGCCGGTGACACTGCCAACTGGAGTACGGACTGGCCCAATTCAATTTCCATTCGAAATTGCTCACCAACAAACCTGCTCTCATCCTTGGGAAATTAGAATCAAAATTTATTGATAACATTAAGTTTTAAAATATCGAACTAGTAATTTTTAAATTATTCATAGAAATATTATCTTTAAATATATACCGTAATTATTTTTTTTTTATCGGACAATCTTCTGTGACTGTTAAAGATCATTTGAAATCAGCTTCAATTTGTGCCCTATAATTTACGATATTTATTTATTAAGATTTATTATATAAATTGGTTTATTTCCAATCGGTATGATTATATGATTTTGAACTGAATATAGCAGATGTTTTTTTTTCTTTTATAAAATTATAATATTGGCGTAAAAACTAAAACGATAAATAACTAATCATAATTTTGTCATAAATAAATAACTGCTAATTTGAATTTCTTCGCTTAGTTATATATTATATGTATATGTACATATATATATATATATATATATATATCATGATAAAATCAAATATTTGGATAAATCAGATTATTTCACACTATAGTAGAATAATTAATTTTTTAAAATAACTTAGATTGTTTATTATTCATTTAAAAAAAAAAATAAGTAATTTTAATTTTTTTTTTTAATTTCTTCAATAGTTTTTAAGAAAATACACTAGACTCGTTTTATTCATTAAAATATTTAATATAATCAAATAATATTTAATTATAATTTGTTATTGTAATTGGTTGCATTTATATTATTTTAAGCGTCTCTTTATTTAAATAATAATATTAATAATATATATATATATATATTATATATATATTTAAAAAGTAATTTTTTTTTTTGCATTAATAGAACGCAGATAGATATTTATTAATAAAATAATAAGCTCATTAAATGGTTACAAAAATAATTTTAATAGATATAAATATTTTTCTAAAATAATTATTTGATAGCATATGACATGGGTTATTTCTTTTCTAAAGAAACTTTAATAATATATCAGAAAAATTTTCTCAAAATTACATTTATACTTTTGTTCTGAATGTAGTTAAATTAAAATAATCCATATTTTTTTGCATTTAACTAAATTTTAATGTCTTAGGACAGAGATCGCGAACCTATGGCGTGTCATAAGTGGCAAAAATGAAAAAATTCATGGCACGCATAAAGATAAGATTATGTTTTAAATAATTATAACATTTTCACAATACAAATGAATTAAAAATGAACAATTCACATTAAAATTACAATTTATGAAATTTGAAGTACTGAATATTTATTTATATATATCTATCTTAGTAGATTAAACCGGCAAATTGTACATTTTATTACTGAAATATCGAATTGAATTCTCTCGTAGTATAAAAACATTCATGATAGATACAATGTATATTGTTTGGACTACTTTTAATGTCATTGTTCAGGATTTAAAATTTTTTTCAAATCTTCACTCAACATGACCTGGAGAACCCAAATATGAGTTTTGTATTTTCCCTGTCTGTCATTTTATCTTTCTCTTTGGGAAATTGTGAAGTTATAAACTCAAACTGATTGGGCCTATGAAATATTACCAGGATATTCTTATATGCTCTTATAAATGCTGTAAATTTTATCAATATTTATTAAAAAAAAAGAAAAATTATTTTTTTAAAATTTAACAAAGCTTTATTTTGCCAATTGGACGATTGGAGAATAGTATCAGAATCGCAATCTTTTTCTAGAATTTAACATAGCAAAACAAGGAAATGTAAGTGGTTCAGTGTATTAGATATAAATTTTACTTTTTGGTGATTATCTACAACTAAAAACTACAAAGTAAAATCAATTAAAGAATTTCCAAACAATAAAAATAAAAAAAAAATTAATAGCACGGACATTGAAAAATCTCTGATTTAGGATATTTTTACGGTATTTTAATTTATATATTTGAAATGACAATTTGATAATATAAAAATTGACATAAAAAATATTTATTTAAATTTTCAATTTTATATAATTACTATAAATAAATTTATTACTAAATTTAAATTATACACATTTTGGAGACTAGTTATATAGTTATTGTCTTTTTTGAAAATTCGTATTTTTTTGACTTATTGTTAGTATATTTCTTCCATTCCTCTAAACTCTAAACACTTATCTATAATTAAAAAAAGGCAAAAAACCGAGATAAAAATATTTTACATTTATTTTCCAATTTTTCATATTAATAATAATTCAAAAATGTGAATATCTGAAAAAAAATGAATCTTCAAAAACTCTGTTAGTTTTTCTCCTGAGCCGTTAAATAGAATTACAGTTAAGATTTTGAATGGCGAAGAAAAGGGTTGCTCATGTTAACACGAACATCATTTTGAATATCCATTATGAATGTCATAGTGAATAATAAAATAAGAAAAATAATTCATATGTTTGTTTCGTTTGAACATGTCTTTATAGAGTTCGAGAGGTGGAAACCCGTTCTGAAAATGTCTTTTTCTTTGGGCTTGTAGGCCTATCTTGGATCATCTCCCTTTCTCTTTCGTATGTCTTCTTGCTATAATGGTACTCTGAATGTGAGGGAGCAAACGCCGAGGAGGAGAATAATAAAATATGCCATTTTGCTATTTCGCCTGGTAAAGTTCTGGAAATTCCCGATGTTGACTAATGAATGGCTGGGTTACGATGATACAGTACCTAAAACAATGTCCATGTCGTCGAACACCATCTTGCATGTCCGCCCCCTTCCCTCTTTCTATTTTATTTATGCAACCTCAAGATCTGCAACCAGTTTCAGTCAAAGAAAACCAATTTTGTTGCAATTCAGAAAATGATTGTGTGAAGAAGAATCATCAGAAGATGATTATGATTATGATTTTTAATGCTAGAAATCTTTTCCTATTATTTGAAATTGAGAATTTGTTTATAATTTCCAAATAATTAAATGTTTATACAAGTCTACATAAATTTGAAATTCAATCAATGAGTTTTATGAAATAAAATATACAATTTTACAATATAAAATTTTAAATTTGAAAATGTTTACATTGTGCCAGACAAGTACTTATAACTTTGAAGTTTCTAGTTTTGTAGTGTATTGTCGTTTCATTTCAGATGAACATACACATACAAATTCTTATTAGCAAACTTTGATTATAAGAAACATATTTTTTTTAGTTAATACATATGG
This sequence comes from Labia minor, assembly GCA_963082975.1. Taxonomy (NCBI): domain Eukaryota; kingdom Metazoa; phylum Arthropoda; class Insecta; order Dermaptera; family Spongiphoridae; genus Labia; species Labia minor. Next base: position 26,001,770 of record OY720347.1, on the reverse strand, counting down.
TTTAACAATGTAACAAACATAATAATGAAACAAACACAATTAACAATCAATTTTCATTAAATTTACAAAATTTTAGGATACTATATTCGTGTATGTAAAGAAAATGTTCAAAAAGTGGAGAGGGGAGTAATATGTCTGTGTTTTAATTTTTTATTTTTCAAATTATTTAAATTTAATTTTAGTTTATAAAATAATATACAAATTATATATAATAAAGATATTTGGAAATTTATTTTAATATTTTTTATTTTTTTGGAAATGATGCTATTTTTATTAGAAATAAAATAAAACTAAATTGTTGACCATTTCACTATACTACACCATTGTGTAGAAAATATAAAAATGATTGCTGACTTGAAAGAAACTTTGTAGCAAATCAGAAAATTGCATTTTTTATTATTATTAATTTAATGAAAATGATTGTACAAAAGATTAAATTTTTACAGCTTTTTTTTTAAGATTTTAAGAAAAAACATATATGTTAGGAAAAATGAAATGTCATAAAAGAAGATTAACGCTTAAAAATAAAGTAAAATTTACTTCAATATTTTTCTAAATTTTCTTTCTTGATAAAAAAAATTCATCAAAGTTTGCGATAGCTTAGATTTCATTTCTGAAAAGACCATATGATCAAGAGTGGGATTATCAAAAGATAAAAACGAAAAAACATTAAGAATTTATTGCCGATTAAATGTTGTTAAACCAAGTCATATCGTAGGTTATTTTATTATCTCGTATGAGAAGAGGTGGTTAAAGCCCAGAACTGGTAATAACAATTAAATTAAACTCTGAGGTAGGTAGACACATTTTATATTAATCATATGCTATTTTATTTGTTTTAAGTTGAATGGTCAATTATAAAAATCTTTTAAAAATATCTATAAAATTTTGATTCAAACTAAATTAGAAAAATATGTAATATTCAATGTAATTTTAATTTTGAATTTGCAAATTTCGACAAATACTTACTTTAGAATTTTTATCAAATAATTAGTAGCCTTACAACCTCAACAGAATAACAATTCAAAGGTAATGAGTGTCAAATTTTGCTTGCCTATCCTAAAAATATCTCCTTGTAATTGTTGATTTTATATATATATATTACTAGCTGATCAGAGCGCCGAAGACACTCTTCTCACCTAGACGAAGTAATACATAGTATTTCGTTGAAAGTCTGTATGTAAAAGGTTTTCACCCATTTTGTTTCAATCAGTATATTACATTATATTATCATTTCTGTTTGTGTTCTTATTTAAAAGATATTTTAATTTAATCAGTAAATTAATTATATATTACTATTGTAATATTGTACTATCTCTGTTCCTCTACGAATCTCGAAAGCAACCGCATTTCTCCAAGTATCCCAAAAAAAAAAAATCCTGAGCTATAACTATCTAACTCCTACCCTACCCCATCTGTCCCAGGTCCTTCCATTGGCCACTCACCGCGTCCTTGATCTTCCCAATCCCACCAGACGTTTCCCAATATTTTTCGTCGATCTTTATTAATCTATCTATTAATCTTAATCTACCATTCTAGTCATGACCCCTTCCCATCTCAGCCTTCTCTATTTTAAAACCTTAATAACCTTAACTATATCTGGAGATGCAATTCCTCGTTATGCCATCTCCGCCATACCCCGGTGACCTCATCTTTCTTGGTCCTTAAATGCTACGAACAATCCTAATATCAAATTCTCTAAATCTACTTTCGTCTCCCAAGAACATCGACCACCCATATATTATAACAGGCAAAATAATTCATTTAAATATTTCAATTTTCATCCAATTTGATAAAAGTTGTGATGAGATGAGCTCTTTACTGTATGATAATAGGCGCTATCCGATTGTGACCTCGATTTAAATTCTTATCCAATATTATTATCCTTTGTAATGACAAAATTTTAGTACTTAAATTTTCTACATTTTCAAATTCAACATTTTGTATGTTAAGACTGTGTGTTAATAATGTTTTTCTTTCTCTCTTACTAAATATTTTGTTTTATCCCTATTAATTTCAATCACCATCTTATTTCCTGCCTCAATTAATTTTTTCATGCTGTCTTTAATTGCAATTGCCGAATCTCTTAAAATATTTAAGACGTCTGCTTAGCCTAACTTTTGAATTTTGTTGTTTAATTGCATTTCGAGTGATTTTTTCCCAATTTGTGTAATCACATACTCAAATGCTAAATTAAATAAAATTGGTGATAGTGTATCCCATTCAGAATTTTGAAAGTTTCTGACAATTGATTTCCCCATCTTACTCTTTCTTTACTACCTTGAAGACAAATTTGAAGATCAAAAAAATTTTGGAAAAAGTTTATCCGGATCTATTGAGTCATACGTATGCTTTTCTAAACTTTCTCTGTTTTTGCACTGGAGCGTAAATAAACAAATGTTGTTTTGTACCTACTCGCGAACATGCAATTGGCCGTGGGAAAAACATGGGGATTGCAAATGAATTCCGCAGCACTTGAGTGACTGGTCCTGAGCTTTGTTTTGATAGTTTGTTTGTTTCCCTAGAAACTTTACCTCTACCTCTTGGATCCATCGACCAATCAACAGCCGAGTACAAACATACCCTCATTTCACTTATATATATATATATAGATATAGATTATTATCATTGAATGATAGGACACGTGACTAGAATGGGAAAAGAAAGAATGTATTGGCGGAGAGACCGATTGGGAAACGTCCGCTTGGAAGACCAAGGACGCGGTGGGTGTACAATGTAGGAAAGGACATGAGAGAGAGATAGGAGAGATTAGGGATTGGATGGTTGTGGCTCAAGATAGGGACACTTGGTGAAATGTGGTTGCTACGACTAAGAACTTTCGAGTTCCGAAGAGCCACAGAGATAGATAAAAAAAATGCATATTTTTTTAAACTAAAGAAAAATTGAAAGAATTTATAAATTAACAAATAAAATTGAAATTAAATTCTATACTAATTTTATAGAATCTTTTTAAAATATCTAATACTGTTATTTGTTAATGAATTAGACATGTAATTAAAAGAAAAAATATTATGATTTTAGAAGCTGTTATTAATATAATTATTTAATATAAATGTTAATTAAAAATTATTCCAATAAATAGATGGAAATATCTGGTAAAAAAAAAATAGTAAAAAATATGAAACTTGACAAAAGAGATAGATAAACTTACGGCAATTCAATTTTAATTGATTTCATCTAAATTCTTATTTGAATTATTTTGTCAATATGTCAGAAACGAGTCGTTTTTTAATTGCCAAGCCTCCATTTGATATCCTCAGGCATTAACACGTTTATCATTATACAAGATTCACCATTATATGAACAACCTGGAGGTATATGAATCAGAATGATGATTCTCTTGTTAATTAGATAATTGGTGATCTTTATTCATTAAATTAACATAAACTCTATCTAATATGGCTATACAAACTACGATTTTAATATTTTTTTTGCCGTTTTCATGCCGATTTCCCATGTCAACGTACGAATTGCCTGGATATGCAAATAAATGGGATGAAAAAAAAGTCCAGGGCGGGTCTGGGAATCATTTTTACAGGACTAATTCATTATGATTTTGTAAAAAAAAAAAAATCGAAAGGTAATTTTTTGAACCGGCTCCTATCCGATGAGCCACCTGCAATCTATTCACCTACCTCGTTTAACACTTCGTGGAAATCTTATATTCTTTCTAAAACATTTAAAATAATCAATAAAATAATTTCCTCTTTTTCTCTTTTCAGTATATTTCTGTTTTCTAGTTTTGAATTTTCTTAGATAAGAATATTATATAATTAAACGTAAAATATTAAAAAAAAATGAATAATTATTTTAATATAAAGAAATGCTCTCTTTAAAGTTACTTTATCATTTCATATATTTTTCATTTAATGTTAAATCTGAATTATATATTTATAATTTCCAAATTCTTTCTGGATGATTGATCTTACAACTCAACTTGATTTACCTTCAACTTAATCAAATCAATTGAAGAGATTATCTTCTATAAAGCAAAAGACTGCAATGCGGAAGAGTCTTTGAGTATAGAAATATAATTACCATGCTGTAACAGGGCTTTATGCATTTTCAAGTGAGCCGAAAGAAGTTTGTAATAAGAGCGTAACAAGCTTGAACCTTTTTTATAAAAACTAAAAAATAGTTTTAACCACTTTTGTCTTTCTTATAGAAGATTTAACTTTAATCTAAAAAAAATATTATAATTAGTATAAATTATACGTAACCTTGAATTTAATGTGTTCTATAAGCTAAAATATTCGGTCACAGATGTGAACACACAATTATTAAATTAATAATAAAAACATAATCTTGAATTAAGATATTATATCGATTTTTTAAATAATAACTGAAACAGTGAAAAATGCTGAGAGTTTTATTTCATTTAATAGTACAATGTACTTGATTTTTATTTTTATCATGATCTAAAATTGCAACTAAAAAAAAACTTCCTATCTAAATAAACATGAATTTAAGAATTTACAGGCAATTTTATTTTTTCAACATTATAATTAAAGTCATTCAGTTAAATTATATACGTTTTCGATGGTGAAAAAAATCACCATTTTCCAGGATATCTCTTTCTTTCTTATTCTCTGTCTCTCTCATTTTTTTTAGAAGTTTCGTTGCAATCGGAGAAGCTATTTAAAGTTTATGCAAATCTGATTTGATGCTACATCGAATGCAATTATGTCATGGTGTTGGTGTTGGCTCATGATACAAAATGAATGGTTACCAAGCTGTACAGCGACAATATTGGAAATTCCCATTAGCCCGCTGATTTACTAAGCACTCCTCCTAGAAACTTCTAAGAAAGAAACAAACCAAGCACTCGTTTTACATGCACCTGAACTACTTCTTTTTGTTCATTCTTTAGTTAGATATATAAATAAATGAACTTTCACTTACATAAAATAAATACATAAATATTTCACTAGGATTGTACCAAATTAGGAGTAGATGAAACTTTTAGCATTAGATAAAGTTTAATGCAGTTTAATTTTTGACATTACATCGATCAACAGTCATATCAGAGGTAATGAAATATTGATTCTAACAGATTGTTGTACTTTGTATCGAGATACTATATTAAGCAAATATATTTAATGGAAAATTTTAGAATTTCTAATTAATATTCGTATGTAGATAAAAACCAAAACTGAAAACTACAAGTCATTAACGATATACCATAAGAAACAATTGACATTGAATGTACTATATTATAATATTAAGATTGATGATTTTTACATCATTTTAAATCAAAATAAGTTATATTACAAAATATTATTTTTATTTTATGTTTTAAAAAAGAAGAAATGTTTTGTGAGTGAAAAGGTCGATATATTCTTATATTAAGATAAAACCTTATTTATACTTAATAATTTCATAGTCAATTCCTATATATATATATTTCTTTATTTAATTAAAGTTAATTTAAAATTTAAGTATTTTTTTATTAGTAAAATAAGTAATATTTTATATTTCTATGATGAATAAAATAAATATAATATAATATTAAAAAAGAAAATTAATTAATTAATAATAATAAAAAAAAATTATTTGGTTTGTTCTTATAAGATAAGTATTTTAAGGATGATAAGCTTGCTTATAAAAAAAAATATTAAACGGAAATTTTGAATAATGTCTCCTGCGAGATGCTTGAAGAGGTTCGCCAACTGTAACCATCTGTAAAAGTACCGTTAACATTTCAATTTAATTATAAATAGTTATTAATAATTTTATTTTTAATATTATATCATAAAGGCGATTGTGTTGCTGTCAGTCGCAAGGTCAAAGGGTCGAACTCTATGACCTCACGACTTGGGCATGCTGAAGATCTCTTCAAGATTTGCCTCTCTTGTCCGGGACCCTCTTTTGGTCAACCGTTGAACAATTAACATCAAAACACGCCACTCAGAAAGGCATCCTCGGCCTTCCTCATCAATTGACATCAGAAGTGTGCTCTCGTGATACCATCTTCTCCTTCTTTTCGTTTCTCTCGTTTTCCTGAGTCACTTGTTTTTGTTATTATTCACTGTACCCCGGAAAGAAGATAGCACTCAATCAGGGAAATCTTTTTTGCCAATCGCGCTCTATTATTACAAATCCTTTTAACAATACTACAATTGAGATAAATATCAAATTTTGAAGTTGATGAGAAATTAAATACTTTTTGAAAAAAATCATACAAAATTATATATATTTAAAAAATTAATTTTTTATATAACGATAAATGATTTTTTAATAAATTAAATTGTCTTAATCAATAAAAAAAATTTATAAATTATGAAAACATTTAGACTCCTTATTATTTATTTTTTTATATTTATAACATTTTAGATAATTAATTACATTTAAATAATTAATAATATTTTAACAATCTTATTTTTAAATGGGGACGTATCCAATGCCATTTTATTTATTTATTTATACGCGCGTTCTCTCATTTTGTGCCTTATTTGGATGGAGGAGGATTGTTTATCCTAAAGTGAAATTTTACAAATATATTTTCAAAATTTACAAATCAAAAAAAAGGAAAAACATAACAATAAGTACAATAAAAAAAAACAAAACAATTTATTCATTTATTTTACGAGACGATGCCATATGAATTCATAGAAGATTAAAATACCAATAATATTTGTAATATTATATTAACTAATATTAAAAAGCACAATTAAAAACTATTCATCTTAATTAAATACCTATAAAATTTAATTCCAAATAGATTAAAATATAATAGACTATGAATGTGAATCTATTTTTATTAGAAAAAAAATAATAAATATATTTATACTTGTTTTTTTTAGTTCTAAAACTCTTTAAAACACCTTACGTTTATTTACTTTTTATTTACATTCATGTCTAACCTAAGCTATAGTTAGATAATAGTATAAACAAAAAAAAAATATTGTAAAACATATGTCAAACACATTATTCTTATTTACTTTAGCTATTTAAATATAACGGATTTCAAATATTTCTTAAAACCTAATATTAATTCATTGTGAATGTTAATGGCAAAAAACAAGCATTATAGTGAAGTTTCCTTTACATGAATGAAATTCAATATAATAAGAATGTGATAAAAGGTACAATTTTTAAAACTAAATGAAATGACTATTTATAAAAATCAATAAAATTCACTGCAAATAAATTTAATTGAAGTGATAATAATAAATTTATATAAACAGATTTATTAAAAGACAATAATATATTGTCTGCAATGAGTTTTATGAATGATATATTTTATAAACAATAAGATATTTGTTGTTAAACAGTAGGTAATAGATATAGTAATTATATATACTATGTTTGGAGTAAAAGAGAGATTTATTTATGAATTCAAAAAAATTTTTGGAATCAGTTTATATATATATATTATATATATATATATAATATTTTAACTAATATATCTAAAAAATAGGAGAAACGAAAAATATTAATCATTTTAGTGCCCAACAATAAAACATCATTGTTGAGTACATTTGTAAAAAGTATCATATTGTAAGGAATATTTGACATAATTTTTCAGATTTTTTGAAATATTCCTAATTCTCTTTTGAATTTAATTAAAATTTAATTTAATGTTTTGTAAGAAAATTTTTTATCAACTTATAATTCTTTAAATTTGTCTCGTTACTTTAGTCACAAATCCACTAAAATGATATAACTATTTAAGAAATAAAAATTAAAAGATTTTTTTTATTTTATCTTAGTAAATTTAAATGAATTCTGCAAAGAAAATAGTGAATGGTTTCAAAAAACAAAACAATGGTTAACCCTTCCCTCTTGAATTTCAAACGGATAATTTCTAGTTATCCAATTTTCAGTCCCATAATAAGCTATACATAAAACTAATTGCTGGATGCTCTAAGAACAAGTCATTGAATTAAGACCTATAATTGAGCAATCTTCATAAAATCATCATTAAGTATGGATCGGAATAGGAAAAAAGAAACAACTTGTGCAATTATTATCGAATTATAAAAAAAAAACAACGTTGACCTATACGATATTTTAACATGAATGAGGGTGGATGAGTGTGAGTAGTCCGTGGTCCGGTGCCCCTTCATCATCTTTCGGCTTAAGAAAAAAAATGAATATGATAAAAAAAAGAATAGAGGAGAAAAAAACATCGCCGGCAGAGAACCGTCTATTACTGGGCGGGACATTAGACTCGGGGCAAGATTAGTCTAGCGATTATCGAATCATAGCCGACAAATAATCATAATGATTGCCGGTAGATCCCATCGACCAAATCTTCTCGCTTGGCCTTATGTTTACAATTCAATTTTCTTTCTAAATTTTTTTTTTCATTTTGATTTCATATAAAATATAAATTAACAATATATTAAAAAAAAATAATAAGTTTTACCGATATATGTATATTATAATGATTAGTTATTTTGATTAATTAAATGTGTAAATGTTAAACATTCAAATTTTGTTTGATGTTTTTAAAGAATTTTGAATTTAAGAAACACTGATTTTATATTAATTTAATTTTCTCTCCTATGTAAAATAAGTTGACCTGTGGCCAGGTCCGAACCGACCGACGGTTTGAAATAAATTAATTTCCAGCTACAGAAACAATTTCAAATAATTTTCATATATCTATTAATGTAATAAAAAACAGATATGGATACATAAATAATAAATATAAACATTTTTAATTTTATTTTATTTATAATATATATGCAAGACCAGGCTGTGACGTCATGAATGGCTGGATGACGTCATATAATTTTAAATCAAGAAAAAACTAATAAATATGATTTTTCTCGAGGATAAAACCAATACAAAGTGCATGATTCGTGGTGATATATAAAAAAATCTCCTTTGGTGTGAAAATAACCCTTTCTTTCCTATCGTCGATCGCTAATACTACCACTTCCGGTTTCCGGAATTGCACCAAAAGTTGATCAATTCATCCCACTGATGCATTAAGTAAATATACCAAATTTCATCAAATCGGTTGAGCCGTTCAGGCTGTTCATATCTATACGGACGGACGGACGGACAGACGGACGGACAGACATCATGCTAAAAATACTTTTTTCTGTTAAGAAAATGCATGATTCGTGGAGATATGTAAAAATCTCCACATGTGAAATTTGGTGTGAAAACAATACCTCCCTTACTATCGTCGGTCGGTAAAAAATTACGCGTAAACAATAATAACTTAGGTTCTAAGTGCAACGTCTGAAAAAATCATTACTCTTCCACTTAATAAAATTTCAAAAATATTTAAAATTATATATAATTATATGAAAATTAACAAAATTAAAAAAAAGGTACAAAATTTTTAAATTTGGCTAAAATTACAATATTATAAGATTTTTTTCTATCTTTTACTAAATAAGAGAGTGTATATATATATTTAAAACTTTTAATAAAATTATAATTTTTATTTATTTTTTAATATTAATTCACTAGTATTCTAAGAATATCGATATCCTTTATGAGTAATAATTTAATTTGTTTTTCTAATTATTTGTTAATATATTAAATGTGAATATTGTATTTACTTTAAACAAGTATAATATATGTATATAGGTATTCGCGTTTTTAATGTTAAGTTTTTATGAATTTAAATACAACATGTATATATCAAAAAATTATTCTTGAACACTAAAAAAATTTATTTTATATTCATTGACAGGTAAATTCATTTTCGTTATCTCCCCTAAAACTCCGCAACCATGTCTTACAACCCTAATTTAATAAAGTATAATTGTGTTATTATATATTATTTTAAAATTCAAATTTTTTTTTAATAAATAATATTCTCCCTTTCAACACTCGAAACACTTTTCGATAGTTTAATATAAACCATGTATCCAGTTCAATAAGAATTATACAAATATGATAGTAATAACTAAATGATATAAAAAACAGTCATTCTGTCCCCATAAAGTTATTTTTTTTTCTTATTATAAATGTCTATCACTTAAAAATGATTTGTTTTAATTTACTGTACTTAGTATGAAATGTTATTTGTGTTTTAATTTGAACAGTTGAAACATATTAAAAGAGACAAACATTTGATGTTTTGAAGATTTAATAAAAAAAAAAAAATAAGAATCTCCGAATTAGCATTTGCCCTTCTGGTCGTGGTCTGTCAGGGTCTTTCTTGTCTATGCGAATACAGTTATTCATGGGATCAGCTGAGCCGACGACGGCTGGGAAGGTCGTGTGCGGTTCAAGGCAGTCCAAAGACCTTCGCGGGACGGCCTAGAATAGTAGATCCCTAGATCAGGGGCTAGGCGGTCCCTTAAGTTACTTTCAAAATACATTTCCCCTCCTAATCCTCTGAGGAAGCCTTCCTGCCCACTGTTTACAACCGAGCTAACCTTAACCTAAACATCAATTAAGTCAACCTACAATAATTAAACCATTTTTCTAAAGGTTTATTTACTTATCGGTTGTTATCACTATTCTTCTTCTTTGTTTTAAGTATTTTCAAAATTTCATAATTTATGTCATTAATTGAATAATTAATTCGGATTTTTCAACAAGTATACTATGTTGAAATAAATAATATTTTTTTTTTTACTTTTGTTAATTTAAATATTTTATGTAAGAAAATTGCATTCGTTAAAAATTTCAGAAAAAAATTTTATTAAATAGAGATGATGGTTTTTCAGACAAATCAACAATTTTCTGTATCATTGTAATCCATCAATTATTATTATTTATTATTTTTTATACAAAATCAAAGATTTTAATTTTCAAATCTAAAAGTTATGGGTAATTATTTTACAAATTATGAATATACAAAATAATAAATTAAAAAAAAAATAATAAATAATTATATACTATTTTCTAAAAAAGATATCCTTTTAGAATTAAATTCAAAATAAGAAATATTAATAAATAAATAAAAAGTGAAAAAAATTAAAAATTAAATTATTTATTGTAAAAAAGGACCTATTATACTAAATAGGGGTTAATTAAGGAAATTTATACATCTATAGCTTTAATATTGATTTCGATTATAATGTATTTATTTAAAATATTTATTTTTTGTTTTAAATAAATAAATTATAAATAATTAATAAATAAATTTCTAGTAAATATATAGAAATTTTAAATGTGAATCAAATTTTAAGTATCTTCAGAAAGTAGTTTTCTATAAATTCAAAATTTATATTACCAAATTTATATTTCAAAATTAATAAATAATTTAATCGTTGAATATTTATTATAATTTAAAAAATTAGTGCCATTTTCGTATAAAAATTTAATTGAAAGTTATACAAATTTTTATATGATGATAAGTATATATATAATATTTTCTTGAAATAATAATTATGAATATAAATTTATTTCCTTTAATTATTAATTTATTAATTATTCATTTAAGACTTGAAAATGAATATTAGGATTAAAGAGAATTAGTTTGATGCTTGCAACATTCCAAGGCCATAGATTATATACTTATATTATATATTCATCAAACATATCAATTCGTTGGATTGTCTTTAGGTTTGTTTATTTGTTTTGAATTAAAATCAAACTCAGTCAATGAACCGAGTTAAGATTGTATCGATTAATTTCAATATTAAGTACATGCATAGTACTACTAATAAAGAGGATATTTATTGATTTCGTCGAAATAGCAACGTGGGAACGTCTTTTCTCGTGCGTGTTTTGCGTGTGCTGACGACACGGTGTGAAAACGTCAATGGTCAATGCTCGCCTTGCTTAGTATGCCGCGGGCCCCTTCCATGTCTCTGCAGGCAGACTACAACCCAGGGATCACGTTCGATTAGATATTTATAGGAAGACGGAGGCTTATCGCCTTCGGACCATCTCGCCTTGCCAAGAGGATCTCGACTGGACCCTCCTAACTGATCTTGCTCGGCAGAAGATATAAATTGATTCCCACTCCTCGTTCTATTATTTCTAAACACAAGTCAACTAACAGAAAGAGAGAGAATGAAATACACACACACGCATTTTGAATTGAATATATACTATTTCATTTATAACACCTCTTTATGAATGACTTCTAGAATATTTTTATAGGAAATTCATAATAATAATTTCATCATTTTTATTAAAATCAAATTCTACTCGATATTTACAAATTATAATTTAACAATAATAATATCAAAATATTCATTTATAAATTTTTACATAATTTATAAAAAAAAATGATAATTTTTAACCATAATTTGATATTAGAAATATATTTATTTAATTATTTTTTTTACTATTTTCAAAATAAGAAAATGTTAAATTAATACTATTTATAATTTATAATCTGAAGAATACAATATTTTTTTTACAAAATATCATTGTGTACTTTACAAAAATTGATATCCTAAAATTTTGTTTTTATCATTAATTATTTATTTATTTTTTTAATTAATTTGTTAATATATATTATATTATATAAATAAAAAAATATGAAAGTTGAATAAAATAAATTTAACATTGAAAATTATTATTATTATTATTATTATATTATTATTAAATTATTATTAAAGTAAGATAAGATAGGTACCTACAATAATATTTTGTTTAAGGTTATTCACTATTTTATTTTTATGATAAACTTAATTATTGGCGTATAATTCAAAAAACATTAAATAAATAAATAAAATTTTCGATATTAATTGAGCCATTTGAATTCGAGTATTATTTTTAATTACTAAATGTAATTGTTCCTAAAAACTAATTTTTTAGATTTTATCATTAAATTTAATTATTCTATAAAGAATATTTTTTATCAAAAATAAAAGTGTTTTGAAGATATAAGTTTGGAATAAATTTCTTATTTATAATTAGTATGTAATGATAGTTGTTATTGAAACTTTATTTACTCTACAAATGATCATGTAAAGAAATTAATCACTTTTAAAAAAAATATAGGCTTATCAAAACATATATTCAAAAAATAAACATGTAATTTAATATTTAATCTAATTTATTTTTATTAAGTAAAAATAAAAAAAAATTAAATTATGTCAATATAAATTTTAATTATAAAAATATATTTTTAAACATAATTTCAAAATAAATAAATATTTAAATAACATAAGGCAAAAATAAGTTTATATTAAATTGCCTTTTTGAATCAGATTTATTATTTAATATGTAATAATACAAATATATTGAAAATGCTTATTAACTCAAATATTTTAAATAAATAAAAATCGTCACATTAAATTAAAAAGAAAAATAAATTTATAATAATTCAAATAATATAAAAAAAATTTACAATATTTTATATTTTTTGCATTAAAAAATTAACCTAATTATACATTCTAACGTTCAAAAAAACTAATAAAAAAATGATTAATTTTAAAAATATGTAAGTAAATCATTTCACTACTTTTTTACAATGAACAAAAGTTTTTTTTGTAATTACTATAAGAGGAATTTCTATTTAATAGCAAATATTTTAATATTAAAAATGATTTAATTTTCTTTTGTGAAATTTTTAAAACTTTTAATAACTCAACACCATATATTCTATATATCTTTCAAAATATGGGTTAATGGCTTAACTGTAACTCTTAAAATTATACAAAATAAATAATCTATATGAAAATACAATACATATAGGTTATAAGTTATAAGAATTATGAAAAATGAAGAATGAATGTTCTTAAAATTTATGATATATATATGCTATATGTATTTATTTGCATAAACTTCCTACGGAACTTTACTATCATAACAATTGAATTAAATTTTTAGATCATTTTAAAAAGAACTCTCAAATATTATTTAAAATTCTTGTAAATACATTTTAGAATGATTGAATCAGTATATTGGAAAAATTTATTCAATATAATTATAAGATTAAAATTTATATAATAAGTAAACATTATTATTATTATAAGCGTAAGATTTAACTTCGAGAGATGAGGGAATAAATTTGAGTTTAATTATAATTGGTATCTAAGCATGTGGATCATAGTTTATTGCTCAGAATTTTTATAGTTGAAATTTATAATTAATGCTTTATATATATTTTATATTAGAAATAAAAAATATATTTGCTTCATTTTGTTCAATAAACCTTTATTTATTCATTTATTGAAAGTCCAAGTGATTGAAAGTAGTGATTAGATATAAAACCAAAAATATTATTTTAATAAAAGAGGAAATTAATTAAAAAAATATCCCATCGATGCCAATCACGAAATCATAAGATATGAGCCTCTGGGAGGATATATTTTTATAGGAAGTAATTTTTATGTCATCGCAAACTCGCAAACTTTGAACTTCGAATCAGGTTTAAAATCATTTTATTGCATGAAACTACAACTAGATTGAATGTTAAATGGTTGGCCAGGTAAATATTGGTATTGGTTTATTGCATGCAAAAATATTGAATAGGTTTATTGAATGAGTCCATGCACACCACCCAGTCATAAAGTATCGAGTTTATGAGAGAAGGTTGGCTGATCCTGGCAGCTTTATATAAACTAGTATATATGCAAACGCATAAAGATCTAGACATTCGAGAGCCAGCCAATCTTTTCAAGGGTCCCAAAATAAATGATTTGACAAAAAATAAAGCTAATGAACCAGTAAACAATGTCTATTATCACTAGACAAATAATATTACAGAGAAATCTAGCATGAACAAAGTTTTTTTTTTATATATTCATTGTGTCAATACAAAGTACAGGAGATTTGAATGCACGAAGAAAATTGATGTAAATTATAAGACAATTTGCAAGAGGATAATTCAAGTTAAAGTGACGTTTTCAATTGAATTAAGCAAATGCTATTCAGCTATTCACTGCAACATTGTATACAAACAAGTATTAATAATAATAATAATTTATGCATTACTTGCACTGAAGTATACAAACAAGAATTCGAGACACCCATTGAGATTAAATGACACTAACTATATATATTATTGATTCTGTTAAAAGATACATAAGTAAATGGATATGCCTATCTCGATTAGTGGTTGGAAACCATCTGTGTTGTATGACAATCAAAACAATTTACTCTGCTTTCAATTAAATTTATTTTCACGCATAGCTTGATGACGCATAAATGTCTAAAAAAATAATTAATTTTTTAATTTTTTGAATTTAACTTTGATCCTTATATAGTAGAATTAGTTATTTAATTTTCCTAAATATATATACGAAATATAAAATATCTATAAGTTATTATTTTACTAAATAATATTTTAATATATGTAATATATATAAATGTGGCCCATGTAAAATTACATTATTCTTTTTTTTTGGAGGTGTATGATTTTTAATTTTCCTCAAATATTATTTCTTAATTGTTCTTTTTTCTATTTTAATAAAACGAACAAAGAATACAAATAAATTTATTAATATATGAATTAGATTTATTTTATTTATTTATTTATCTTTTTTTGAAAAAATATTATTACCACTATACATGTATGTATATATTAATATATATTTAGGAGAAATTATATATATTATATTTTTGAAGCATATCTTATTCTTATACAATTAATTGTATCGTATGATAGATCTAAATTTTAAATTACATTGATAATTCCACCTCTAACATATAGTAAGATTCTAGGGTTTAGAATTTTTATTTTGTTTATTTTTTTTATTAATAATTAAGTTTATTTCTTAATTTTTTTTTAATAAAAACAAATTATAAAACACTCAAATTAATATTTTTTTAATTAGAACCCATAACTTCAATTTTAAAATATGATGCTTTGAGTGAATGATTAAAAAAATTTCTTTCCAAAATATTATTTCAATTTTTCTCTCTTTAATAGTTTAAAAATGGTATTTTTTTAAATTAAATATTAAATATGTATTTCTAAATATTCTATTAAATTGTTGTAAGCAAAAAAATATAATTCTTAATATTTATATTTTTGGAATCATCTAAAACTGTTGAACTAATTAAAATGTATATTAAAAATATTTAATTCAAATTTATATAAATAATTTCTTTGTAAAGGAATTTTAATCAGAGAATTGCTGTCACATTATATAAATTAAAATTATTTTTTAAAATAAAAATTACAAACTAAAATCTTGTAAAATTTTAAAAGAGAAAAACCGACATTTCCTATTAACAAATTTTAATGAAGTATTGCACATATATGTATAATTATTTTATAAATATAAAATGAAAAAAATTAATTTAATTTATTTCCAATCAAAAAACAAAAATAAAACAAATTTCAATAAAAATAAAAATTTTTGGTTTCATTTATTTTAAATTTGTGTATATTGAAAATATGAAAATATTTCAAATAAATAAAAAAGTTTTATTAAAGATCAAATTTATAAAACTTCCAAACGGACCAAATGAAAACAAAATTATAGAAATTATAGAATTCTCTGGATTTCAAATAAAATGATTGGAGTTTATATTGAGAAAATCGGCATCTTCGGTTATTCAATTATAACAAATTGAAAAATTTAGATTTATTATTAATATTGATTATTATTTTTTAATAAATTAATAATTTAAGTCATTTGATTTTTTTTAAAGAAAGACACTTTTTATTAATATTTAATATACATTTTAAAAATTACACCAAAAAAATCAATATATAGGTATTATATTATTAAAGAAGATCTTAAAATAAATAATACAATATTTAATAGAGATATTTAATTTTATATTATTTTGTAGAAGAGAAAATAAATAATAAAGCATAAACTTTAAATTATTAAGAAAGTATTTAATTAAAATGTGAAAATAATTTATGTGTATTATAAATATTAAATCGATAAATTCTATTTTTCCGATATGATTTAGAATTTATTATAAATATTAAATTATATTAATTTTTGATGCAAGAAAATATAGGTAAGCAGATAATATGTAAACTATGTTTTGAGTGTCTATGGATAAATCCAATAATTTATAAGATAATTCAAAGAAATTTTCATTAAAATATAAGAAATTATAATTTTCTATTTCATTTGGATTTTTATTAAAGATTAATTAAAAAAAATAATAATAAAAAACTTTTAATTCTAACTAACTGAATAAAAATAATTTATTTATTCTAAAATTAATAAAATTAAATTAGTGGTATAAAAATGAAAGTATTTTTGTAAATATTAGCATAATTCTAAATTTTCTAATTATTTTTATTATTATTATAATTTATTATCAATAGCTAAAATATAAAATTTAAATTATGCCCCAAATTCAAAAGTTGAATCTCAATTCAATTATTTGATTTATAAGATTTTGACAGAAGAACCCACAATTCCCCCCTTAAGAATGGATGGCCGGATGAAATCTCTTGACAGATGCGACAGCTGACAGTGGCAGTCGGACAGCTTACTTGGAGCGGCGTGGGTGTGCGCCCAGACGACGATCGCGACGACGACAGAGGCGACAGTGGCCATCGCAGGCGCCCCCAGCTACTCGGCTACTTGGTACACTGTCGGTGATGGTTACCCCGTGGACCTCTACTTCGTGGTGGCTTCTCAGCTGAGCTGTGTCGAAGCAACTGGCCGAGCAGGCAGCATCCTCTTGCGCAGGCGGCGACGATGGGGCCCCCGCCGGGGACGGAGCCCCTCTTGACATCAGGCGGGAGAGGGGCCGCCTAACAACCAAACCTCACTACCTGGTTACAATACCAACTTTGCTCTTTTCTAGAAAAAAAATTTTTAACTCAAACTAAGATCCTATTTTTGACAAAATGGTAAAATATGTACACCCCAAAATGAGATTCACATTCTTCAAAAAATTAATTTTGAAACTAAAAGATCCACATCTACATTTCACAAATTGATATTTTTGAAAAAACAAAACAAAACATTAGCCTTAAATTAGATAAATATTTATTACTTAGAAAATAATATCATTTTTTTATCGTTTTATTTGATTAAAATACAAAATATATATAAAATGAAAATTTGTGTGAGTATAATTTTTAATCCTTAATTTTGGACAAAGAAATAACATTTTCAATTTAAATTAATATAAAATTAAATTATTAAAAACTTTAATCTAATTAATTTAGGAATAAATTACAAGAAAACTATATATTAATTTTAAAATATAATTATAAAATGATATTTATACTAGTAAAATAAATTTTTATCATCATTTGTAATATTTTTTTTAAACTGTTATACAATATAAATAAGTTTATAATATTAGAATCTTTTCCTAACTTGTTCGTATATAATAATTATATATTTATTTATTTTTATATTCAAAAGGTTTAATCCACCAAAAAAAAATCAATAAAGCTCTGGAAAATTATTTTAAAATTATTATTATCTACAAAAATTACTGCAATATTACACATATTATTATACTCGTATATGTACATTTTAACTATTCCGACATATATTGATACATTTTTAATTAATAAACCTCAATTTTTGTTTAACTTCCATCCAATTACAATAATTAATACAACTAATGAATTTACTTTTATTTATATTAATTTTAGCGAATTGTATGCATTAATTTTTAATGTATCTAGTAAATGCAAAAAATGTATATTTGGCATTCACATTGCAAATGTCTCCAAATATTGATGATTTATTTATCATATTTTATATTAATTTAGATATAATATACCTTACAATAAAAGTTAAAATAATTAAGCGTTAGTAAACATGATAACAAATTGTATTAATATTAAGATAGGAAAATAATCATTTATGGTCCCAAAACACCAACAAGACCTCTCAAATTCTTTAGGACATCTAATTACTATAAGGAAAATTGGTCTAAAAATTTCTAATAAAACAAACTTGATTGAATTTCTAGTAAGTTTTTTTCAAATACTTTTTTAATATTAAAACAATGAATTATATTTCTTATACAAAAAGATCAATGGTTTTATTCATCTATAGTAAATTAATAACAAATATATCTTTCTCTATGATCCATGGCTGATAGCATGTTAACTAGATATTAAGTGCGCAGTTCAAACATAATGATATCCTTTCTTATGAAATTTTGGGAAATTATATATGAAAATTGAAACACGCAAGTCCCGCCAAAAAGAAATAAAATTGAATGAAGATTCGATACTTTTCAATTATATTTTCGGCAAAAAACACAACCAATATTTACTGTACATATAAAAATAATATAAATTAAATTTAACAACTTAAAATAATATAACATGACATGTATATATATTTAATTTATTTTATTTAAATTTATTTTCCCAATTTGTTTCTCAATGAGTAAAACAGGGAGAATTATAATGTTTTACTCGGGGCTTTTTAAGTGACAATTTTTATTATCAAAGATCTCTTAAAATACCGAAATTTGGTCAACGGGCTTTATTCAAAATTCGTAGTTTTTTATCAACTTTTGAGAAATGTAGCTAATCCACGTTTTCATCTTTTTTTCCTCTAAACTGACCGTAAAAATAAAGATATATGTTTGATAGTTTTTTACATTATTAAAATTTGTATAAAACTGTTATATATAGAATTTCAGCTTGATTGAATCCCTGAAAGTACCGGAATTAATTTTTTAACACTGCAAATCACGCGCCAGCACGTGACGTGGTGCCATCAACAAAGAGCCCTACACGCCCTGGTTTAATAAATATTATTTATTAATTTTAATTTATAATTTAATTTAATTAAATTTATAATTTAAATATAATATATGTTATTTAATCAAACTCAAATTTGCGATATAATCGAGTGCAGAAATTTCAATTTTTTTTTTAATTATATACCTACATGTACTTTTCTTTAATATTTATTATTCAATTAGACAATTAGATTAACATGATGCATATTGTTTTATTTTTAAATGAATTTAATAATTTTATTTTAATAATAATTTTTTAAGCCCAATTTCTTATATATAATCTAGATTTGTTACAAAATAATAATTATAATTATTATTATTTTATAAAACTAAAATATATAATTAATTACTAAATGCAAATTTCTAGAAAAAAGAAAAAACAAAAGATAAAAAAAAATGAAAGCTAGTTTAACTAAATAAGAGAAATGAACGTTGATTGTTTATTTTTTGCCTTTATTCGAAGTAATTTGATATTATAATAAAATCATTATTTTAACTTAGAAATAGAGAAAGAGATATTCAATAATTTTCTACTTAATTAGACACTTTTAGATCAATCATAATGGGAACAAGAAGCTTTTTAATGTTTGTCTGAGTGTTTCTTGAATAGGGATTCTCTTGATGCTTAACTATTCTAGGTTCTATGAATCTCAAATCACGTACCGTGAAACAAATGAATGTTACATGAAAGCCATGTAATTTGAATGAGACGATAGTAAATTTAATAAGGATGACAAACAACGAGAGGGAAATTGCATGCACCCAGTTAGATTTCTAATTGCTAATTTAAAAAAAAGATGTATATAGCAAAAAGAAAAATTTCAAAGTAGTTAATTTTTTAAATAATAAATAGCAATTAATATATATATATATATATATATATATATATATATATATATATAGTTTTAAATAAAATAAAATTTTTAAAAGAAATTAATATTTTAAAAAACGAGGAAACAGAAGAAAAGCAATGTTTCATTTATATAAAACGCCGTTTCGGCTTTGGTTAATCGCCAGAGCTTGTTGGAATAAAATTATTATGTCAATTAATCTTTTAATTGAGATTATTAAAGACTTTTCACAATTAATAAGAATAGAACGTTTAATTAAATAAAGGCAATTCAAAGTAAAAGGATAATACATTTATAGATAATAATTATAATCAATATACAATATCATTTGAAATAAACAATAATGTTTAATGACATTATATTAAGTTAACTAATTAAAAAAAAACATGCAGAGAATATAAAATTTATAGTTAAATTGAAAAAAAAAATAATAATGAAAATAAGCCGAGCAAAAAAAAAACAAATCGGGAAATCTACAATCTAAATACACAGCACGAAGTTGGATAACATCGAAGTGTAAACGTGAATATAAGGGAAAGAAAAGGAGAGATTAACCATCAATGAAAAAAACAGAAAAAACATGGTAAAATTCATGTTAATGGAAAACATATCCTATTAACCTTTTTTAATAGGAGAGAAAATGAAATTTGTATAAATTGTTTCAATTATATATATGAATTGAATAGCATATAATTTTAAAAATGACTATTAATTAATAAAAAAGTAAAATATGTATTAAATGAACAATGAGATTATAGTTATTTCAAATCAGGTTCTATTATAAATTTGCTATAAACTAATTAAAGTTAAAATATTTAATTGTTAATTTTCTAAATACTATATAAGGTAGGTAAAGCCGAGGTATATGACTCTCGTTCGTTTGCCAAATCTCAAATGTTAATACCTATTATGACATGATTATTCATGCTAAAGGTACCTAGAACTATTAGGTACTTATAATATAAAGTAAGAACTACTAAAATTAACAAAAATAAAACAGTCAACTTTTTGGCAATATCCTTAACAGGGGTGTGGATATGTTTAGTCACGGTGAGAATATCACTTTTTTGAAATTACAAAAACAAAAATAAAAACTCATAAAGATGAAATGTTTAAATATTTAATTAGTTGAGTTTTAAGAATAAAAAGAGAGTATGTAACTTAAATAATATATTTACTCAGGACTGGGACTATGAATATTTCGCTCTTCTTACTAAATTGTTAGGGTGGTTCAATTTTTCACTGTTTAGCAAAGGTAATATATCGCCATATCCCTCGCACACATAATGCATCATACCACTTCTTCGACACAATTTTAGATAAAGACTTGGAAATAGTAAACAATGAGGGATATGTGCATATATACATCTTCATATTAATTTTAAAGAATCTGCAAAAACTTAGAATACATTATACCTACAAAAATTGCAAAAAAATCATTTTGAGCCTTTGAAATAAATTATGAAATTTCGAAGTGTTGTTCTTCAAGATGGCGGGCAAAACAAATCCTCCATGCACGACGATTCACTTATAATTAATGCAGATAAGCTTCATCTGGTCGCGTAGATGGCTACTATCGTGACCCAATCCCCTTCCTACACCAAAGGGTTAGTTTTCAAAATAAAGAAAACGTGCAATATCCCTAACCGCGTCATTTCTCTCGGTTTTACGTTATAGTAATTCCTGACAAGTTTATCAAATATATTTAATTTAGAAAAGTTTTCCTCGTTATTAAGTTTAACTTAAAGTTTGGATTTCATTTTGTTATATATATTTCAGACATATATACATATTGGGTTCCTTACCACTGCAAGTTTTGACATATGTACCATAAATATTCTAAATACTACATGTAACATTGCAATATATTGGATCTGGATAAATTGGGTCAAAGTCAGAGAATGAAATTAACAATGCCTTAGTTAAAATGGTAACTGTTTTCTAAAAATATAGATAGTTACTTTTTCATTGTTATTATTATTATTTTTTTTTATTTAAATTTATAAAGAATTTTTATTTATTTATATACATATTTGTAATGAATTCAATTTCTTTTGTTCTTTGTTTGTATTTGTTTAAATTTAAATAACATAAATAAATAATAATACTATAAAAAATTAATTATAATTTAAATATATATATATATATTCTTTGTATTATGCACATACTTAATTTGATTATTATGAAATAGAAATGACACATATTGTAAAGGGAAATTTACTAATTTATTATAAGAAATAATTTAAAATTCTGAATTATAATGTAATATATGGGCTTAAAACTATTTGACGATTAGATATGACACTACTTGACACTTTTAAGTACACTTTCCAAAAATGATTGCTGCATGTTAGCTTTGTCCACAAGCCCCATGATGGTGTTATAATCTAGAACACAATCGAATTTTAATATTCTTTCCTGAGTTCTATGATTTATTTTTCCACTATTCAACAATATTCCTTTATGAAAAGTGGAAATAAAATGAACATCTCTTTTGTCTTTCTACTTTAGGGCTAGATTTCTAGACTTTTTTAGTTTCAGCTGTCCACATCTTAGTACTATAAATTTGGAGAAATGTTTTCTGTTTTTCTTTACCGTTCTACATATTCCAACGCCATATTCAACCAAATAGGCTGCTAACTTTGGGCTAGTGTACCAATTATCGGTATAAAGAAGATGATTTTTTCCAATAATTTTCCATCAGCTTCTTTACAATGGAACCTGCAACATCAAGGGGATCTTCCGGAATATCCCAGACGTAACCCGTATATACAGAAATTCTAAAAATTATTCCAGTTTCGTAATCACATATCAAAAACAGCTTTAGGCCAAACCGATGTCTTTTCGACGGGATATATTGCTTGAATGACAGTCTACCTTTGAAAAACACAAGTGATTCATTAATGCAAAGTTTTTGAAATGGCGAAAAAAATCTTGAAAATTTTGTATTTATGTTTTCGAACATATCCCAAATTTTCCACAATCTGTAGTTGTCGGGTTGCTGGTCATTATCGGCGAAATGTATGAAACATAAAATTTGCGTAAATCGCTCTCGAGACATATAGCTGCTAAAAAAAAGTCTGTGTGTAAAATATCATCTTTCGACCAGTATTTCGATATTGTTGATTGTTACTATCTCGTAAGAGATAGTATTGCGATCACGAAAATTTTCGATGTTGAGATTTTGATGTTTTTATACGTTTTGAAGGTTCCTGAATCATTTTTACTAAGGTTGAGAAAAATGTCTGTGTGTGTTTATGTGTGTGTGTATAGACAAGATTACGCAAAAACTGTTTGAGCTAGAATGATGAAATTTGGTACATGGGCATTATTCAAAATTCATAGTTTTCTATCAACTTTTGAGAAATGTAGCTCAACCGGAAGAGGGTCATTACTTACAACGTTTTAATTTTTTTTCTTCTAAAGTGACCGTAAAAATAAAGATATATGTTTGATAATTTTTCACATGATTAATAATTGTATAAAACTGCTATATCTAGAATTTCAGCTTGATTTATTTGCTGAAAGTACCAGAATTAATTTTTTAGCACTGCAAACCTCACGCTTCAACACGTAACGTGGTGCCATCAACAAAAAGCCAAACATGCGCTGGTTTAATAAATATGATTTATTAATTTTACTTTATAATTTAATTAATTAAATTTAATTTAAATATAATATATGTTATTTAATCCAATTCAAATTTGCGAGATAGTCGAGTGGAGACACTCCAGCTAATTTTATTTGGGGCATAAGTAAACACAACGCTACAACAAATGAGTATATCTCATCAATTGTCGTATTTACCCATCGTCTTGTTGTAGACCTCTCTGTCTGATTTTGATGTCTCGTACAAAATTCGATAGTGGACAAAGAGTCACTGCTATGACTAGTATCAGTGTCGCTAATTTCTTCATTAGAAAATCTAGAACGTTTATTGGTTTTTTGAGGGTTAATACAACAAAACAAGAAAAAAAAGGAAATATTGACCTCGGGAGCTAACCCATTTGGCAATTTATTTTGTAATTAGTGAAATCATAAATTTTTTTCCACTAAAACGCATGCAAAAATAATTGAAATACTTCGTGCACTATCAAATCGTAAATTGACGATAAAACTTTCGTTGAAATTGCTTTAAAACTCCAAATCGTCTATTGACGACCGTCGGAATATGAGGCAGACTAGGCAGATCGCGCTTACTGACGACCGCCGTAGTTAAAGGGTTAACAAAGAAGATTTTGCAAAAAGTAAAAGTAAAATAAATAAAATTTAAGTAATCTTCTTATATAAATAATATATAATTTAGGTCCTAAACAATTAATATTATATTTTGAAAAAGAGATAAAAGTGTTACACTCAAAAAATGTTAAACAAAATATTAGATTTTTTAAATTTTATATTAAGGTTTAAAAAAATATTTAATAGAGACATTTATTAATTTGTCAATAATATTTTCATAAAAATTAAACCTATATAAGTAATAAAATATTATTTAGAGCCGGGTAATGTTAAAATTCTTTAAAAGTTTTAATAAGAAACTTCAAAGTGGTTTGAATGAACGATGTATATTTATTCAATAACTGCTGAATGAACTTTCCATCCGGATTCCAACGATTAACAGACAATTTGGAAAATCCTGGCTTTATGCTTATAATTTTACAACTTTATCCAAAGGATGAATGAACCTCGATTAGAATTTATTTCTATTTCAATGACACTAAATAGCTGAAAACATGTCCAGCTCTGACAGTTTAATTGGCCATTTTGATGATAAGTAATAAAATATGTTTGATAGAGAAGTCTTCATTTTGAGATGCCAGGCTATTTCAACGTGCTTACCTAAGCAGGTATTTTAAAAGCTATAGTAAGGGATATTAGTCGATTTCAAATTAAACCAAACATCTCGATGACATCATTTCATTCCGGACTTTTAAAAGATTTATTCTCATGTTAAAATTTTGTATTATTATCTTGAACTTAAAAAAGGGTGAGTTTCTTCTTGAGAAGTGAAATCGAAGGAATTAATGTGACTAAGGTTAATAAAAAAATCCCATTTAGGAATGAAAAATATATTTTTTTATCGAATATTTTTTTTAATTTAAGTCTAATTGTAATAGTCCTATTTATCAAATAATTTCAGAACTTCTTACCATATTGAGAGATATATCTCATGATATAAGATATTATTTGAATTGTAATAAATATTTATATTATTAGAGTATTTATATTTATATATTTTTGTAAATTTTAATTCCTATTTTGAAAATATAAAAATCAAATATAGTATAAACACTTTATTTAATTTCCTTTATTAAATATATGGTGAATATAAAAATTTTTTATGGGGGGGGGGTGAAAAAATTTTATTTTTTATTTCTATAATATTTCTCATTATCCTTAATAGTTTATTTATTTTTAAAAAATGAAATTATTTAATTTACATTATATAAGATATTAGAAATATTAATTAATACATTACAATTATTCAAATTAGTTAATTTTTTCAATATTTTCCCCATTTTCTTATTTCCTAAATACTTATATATATTTATGATTAGGTTTGACAAAACTTATTTTATATGAAAGAATTAATTCAACATATTTAATTTAAATGAAATTCAATTATTTTTTCTAAAAATGTCATTTTTTTATTGTTTTGGTTAAAAATTAAATAAATATGTGTTATTAAATATCTATTATTATAACTATTAGAAAAATGTCTTAATGTATAATTATTTTTGATGATATATACAAGAATGAATTGAAATCCAAAGAACTTCTCACATCAATTCAAGGTATTTATTAAAGACAATACAAGGTTATAGGTTGTTTTCTTTTTGTTTAAATCAGAGATGATAATTTGTGAAATTAAATTAAAATTAATATTTAAAATAACAACATTTCAACAACAAATATTTTTAATTAAACAAAAATTTGAGGTCATTAAAACTAGTGGTGATTTTAAAAAAATAATTTATTTAGATTTTAGATGAAATTATTGTATATTAAGAATGAAAACAAAAATTCACATGAGTGATATTAAATTCTTGAGAATTGTTAATTTTAATTAAAAATAATATGCCCTCCCCCCCTTTAAACAAATATAAGAGAATATAAATTTTAAATTATAATGTAATTGTTACCACTCTCCTCTCTCGCTCAGTATAAAATGATTTATAAACATTCCAATTCAATGAAGAATTGGAAAAAAAACAGTTTAGAGTTAATTATAAATTAAACTCATCAATCAAAGATTGGGAGTCATCATCCATGTGATGTGTGTGAAATTCATCTATCCAAGCAAGGAAGGATTGAATAATGAACTGGAAGAGAGCTCATAGAAATCAGTGTGAAGCCTAATTCAGTTAATATCAATACCTTAAATAGATTGATAAATTAAGAAAAAAAAAATAAATTAATTTAATCAAATACTAAATAATAATATATTATTATTTAAAATAATCTATATTTAAAATAAAAAAAAAAAATTATCGACTAGCATAAGTTTAATTTATTAAATGTTTAATTTTATAATTTATAATCTTAAATTTTTTCATAGTTTTCAAGAAATTTTTCAGAAACTTTATCATTAAAATAAAATAATATTTAAAAAATTCCAAAAATTCTTATTTATAATTATAATTAATATTATATACAAGTAATAATTAATTCACCATATTTAATTGGTAAATACGTATATATATAGTATATATATATTTATTAATAAAATAATAATAATAATAGTAATATCGATTACAATCGCCCTGACCTTCTGTTGATTGATAAAAAAGAAACAGGCAACAATAATAGAGGTGGACATCCTTTTGTCTCACCACATCTCAAAAACCGAGAAGGAGAAATACACAAAATACCAAAATCTTGCTATGGAGCTGGAATCTCTGCGGAAGTTGACTAGCGTGAAGATTTTTCCAATTGTAATGTTAGTAGAAGGAATATCTCCAGTGAACTTTAAAGGTATTAGGACTATCGGAACTAAACTTTCCATCAATATCCAGAAAGCAGTTATTCTACAAACTAGTTATATTCTTAGAAAAGTCCTAACTCCATAAAGGAAATATAAAGGTTGATGTGGGTTAGGGTGAATTCCCTCTCCATCACAACCTTAAGCCTAGTCCTCAAAAAAGGGTTGCCTGCACTATAAAGTGTTGAGCACAGACCATCCCTGTTGAGGATTTCTGAATGTAAATAAACATAATAATAATGTTTTTAGGTTAATTAAAAGATTTGGATTGAATTTTATTAATTGTTTTATGAGTACTGAAAAGTAATTTAATATAGGAATTAAATTAGCCTGATAAAATTAGTGTTTTGATTATGTAGTAATCATCAACAGTCAAAAATATTGATTAATTAAACATTAATTAAATGAGTTTTTAAGTCAAATGAAGGAGGGTCCAGGAGCCTCTTTGGTTTGGCGTATAACCTGCCAGAGGCTGGTATTATAAAAAACACTAATCATAGAATCAAAGTCCAAAGAAAAGGGATTGGATAAGGACTCCTTAAGACAGAAAATTTGCGAAATAAATTATAAGAATAAAGAAAATTATTAACAAATGTTTAAAAATAATAATTGAAATATATAATATATATATAGGCCTTTATCATCAATTAAATTTAAAATAAGAAATAAATTTAATTAATAAAATTTTCTCTGCTTAAATTATTTAAGTGAAGTTACTATTAAGCAAATCACCACTCGAATGTGAATAAGAATAAGTTTGTGTGATAATGAATGAGAATGTAGATTATAATTATTTATTTTTTTTTTTTGGAATTATTTAGTAAATAACAATTATTATAATTTGTTAATATTTTATAGTAAGAATGATAATAAAAAAATAATATATAGCTGAATTAAAACTAATGTAGAAGGTGTTAATTAATAAAAAGGCTGGGTAATTAATTAATTTGAAAATACCACAATATAATTCAACTAAACGGAAAAGTAATTTTTAATTTCTCTCATGGTTTTTTTTTAAGTGAAAAATCTACAATTAAATAATTATAGAAAGAATGACAAGAACAATCAAGCAGTAAAATATCACCAGAAGATAAATTAATTACAAATTATACTTTCAATTATATTTTCATATGAAAAATAATGTTGCTAATATCTTCGTGTGTGTGTTTGTGTGAGAATTTTGATGGGTATTTGTTGGAAATAGCAAGGACGTGATTGAGTAGGGGAGAAAAAAAACTGGATTGTGTTGTAGTAAGTAATAGCTGAGTAATAATTGTTTAATCCGTCTAAGCAAGGCAGTTGCATTTCCTGAAAGTGAATTCACAGAAGGCGAGGAGTTGACTTCCAGGCCGGGTTCTTTTCTTTCTTTTTATTTGGTTTTTTGTCATCATCGATGATCATTTTACTGCAGGTGTGTTCCTTTCATTATCAGATTATTCTCTGTGTGTTTGATACGACAATCCATCTTGTATTAACGTTCCTTATTAATACTTAATAATACAAAAAAAAAAAAAAAATAAACAAAATAAATAAAAATAAACAGGAATCACTCGATTTTCCGTGGTCTCTGAATTATTAAGAATTAATAAAAATTAAAAAAATAAATAAATAAATAATCATAAATTACTATCTTCATTGATAAAATATATTTTTCTATAATTATTTATAATTTTTATAATTTATTTTAATTAAGTTTTCTCTCTCTAAAGATGTATTTTTAATTTTTATATATACTTAGATTATTATTAATATTTCATTAATGATTAAGAAAATATTGAAGAAGGTTGTAAATAGTCTTGTCATCAATTACTCTACGTCAATTACGTTTTTTTTTATTATTATAATACAATGATTTTCTAAATTAAAATAACAACCTCTGTTTTTGGAAATGTTTAATATAAATTTTTGAAATTAATTTCACAATCGGTATAGTCATAAGAGCTTTCACTATTTTATATATACCCAAACACATACAAAATTCAAATAAAAATTATGTTCTTAAACAAAAAATACCATTTTCCTTCTTAAATTTAAATTAGCTGGAGTGTCTCCACTCGACTATCTCGCAAATTTGAATTGAATTAAATATCATATATTAATTTAAATTAAATTAAATTAATTAAATTATAAATTAAAATTAATAAATAATATTTATTAAACCAGTGCATGTTTGGCTCTTTGTTGATGGCACCACGTGTTTGCGGTGAGATTTGCAGTGTTAAAAAATTAATTCTGGTACTTTCAGCGATTCAATCAAGCTGAAATTCTATATATAGCAGTTTTATACAATTATTAATCATGTGAAAAATTATCAAACATATATCTTTATTTTTACGGTCACTTTAGAGGAAAAAAAATCAAAACGTTGTAGGTAATGACCCTCTTCCGGATGAGCTACATTTCTTAAAAGTTGATAGAAAACTATGAATTTTGAATAATGTCCATGTACTTTTCATCATTCTAGCTCAAACCGTTTTTGCTCAATCTTGTCTACATACATACACACACACACACGAGATAGTAAAAATTATAGTTCAATTTGAACGAAAATAAAATGTTAAACATTTTATTACAATATAGCACAGTAGTGTATATAAAAGTATCAAGGCTTCTCTAAAATATAAAAAAAAATGTAGAAAAATTAATTAATTTAAATAATTATAATGTATAAAACAATAATATTTCTAAAATATATTTAATATAAATTAAATCATTTCACTTTTGTCATATAAAGGTTCATATACTATACATTCGAATATAATTTAATTTTTTATTTCATTTCTAGGAATATTTGGATTCTTCGGTTTAAATGAAACATAAAGATAATTAATTATATTTAGTTATTTTCTAAAGTGTACTTAAATAGACTAGGATTAGATAAATTATGAAAAAGTAAATTCTAATAGATTATAAGTAGTACATCAGTGTTTTATTTGCAAATAGGCGATCATTTAATTAAAGAAAAAAATTGTTTATATTTTTCTAGATAGAAAGACTTGAGTTAAATGACATCTTTGATCTATCATGCATTATTTATTGTTTGTACGTTTTTCTCCTCTTCGATTGTGCATTATGGAAACGGTTTTTGTTTCAATCTATTGAATAACGGACCGATTAACAATTAATTAACAATTATATCCAAGAGATATTCAATGAATTTATATATACGTTTATAAGTATAAAAAAGAAAGAAAGAAAAATAATAAAGCAATTTTAATTACCCTCAAGTCAAGTATAGATAATTTGTCAGAGAGATGATTGAGCTCACGGTGATATATAATAATAATAAAAATAATTCTTTATTTGGTAATTATTTAATTGATTTATTATGACATGGATTTGCATAAAACTTTACCAGTGGGTTCTTTTTTTAATTCTAAATAAATTTTTCTTATGCAATTTTTGCGGGTCGCTTCAAGTTTACGAGATAAAAAGGATTAAAGTTTGCATATAAACCCATTGATCTTCTATTTAGCTACCATGTTTTATTATTTCACTACCAGAGAGCTCCACTTTTCACAATTTTCGGTTTTTATAATTTCGATTTGAATATAAGAAGATTAAAAAATTAATTAATTAAATAATTTTTCTATATCCAAACTGGACCGAAAAATTAGGAATAAGTGAATAATTAGTGAATTAATCAATACAACATTACTTAATGACATATTTCGAGGTTCATAATAAGCTAATCTGGTAAACCCGCAAAAATTGCATAAGAAAAGTTTATTTGGAATTAAATAAGTTGACCTGTGGCCAGGTCCGAACCGACCGACGGTTTGAAGTAAATTAATTTCCAGCTACAGAAACAATTTCAAATAATTTAAATGTATCTATTAATTCAATAAAAAACAGATATGGATATAACATAAATATTTTTAATTTTATTATATTTATAATATATAAGTAGTAGCTGGCTGTGACGTCATGAAGGGCTGGGTGACGTCATATAATTTAAAATTAAGAAAAAACTAATGAAGATGATTTTTCCCGAAGATAAAACCAATACAAAATGCATGATTCGTGGAGATATGTAAAAATCTCCACATGTGAAATTTGGTGTGAAAACAATACCTCCCTTACTACCGTCGGTCGGTAAAAATTGAATAATATTGGGTTTATTCACGGATGATATTATTATTTATGTAAACCGAGATATTTTTATCTCCTGGAGAATTGCGGGGACACTGGGATAGAATACACATAAGAATAAGCAAAATGATCGTATGGGATTTGTAAGTCAGCTAAAGAATAAGAATATTTGATCTATCAAAATTAAAAATTTTTTTAGGAGATCTAATTTTATTTATTTATTTAAAATAAGTTGTACCTCATGTTTATAATTAACAAAATTATAAACATTATACATTGAGTTAATTTTTTAAATATAAGCTTAACTATATATTTTATTTCTTTCCAAATATGATTTATCAGTACAATGATAATAAAAAAATTTGATAATTTATTAATATTAAATTAATATTGAGTATAGATATATTCGATTACAATATATTTATATTCATATGAAATAATTTCCTTAATAAAAAAAAAAATATTTTTATATTTGGTAAGTTAAAAAGACATAATAATGAAAAAGAGTTATATTTTTACAATATATATGATTTTTTTTTTGTGATGTTTGCATTTTAATTTTAAATTGAGAAATTATAATAATAATTAATTCTACCTATATAGTAAAATATTTAAAATATATCAAAGTTTAAAGTTTATGAAATTGTATATATCAAAATAAAAATAAAAAGTTAAAGAAAATAATCGCGATATTCAATTATTTTTTTATTATTAATTAAATAAAAAAAAAACAATTGAATATTTAAGGGCCTCCTCCTTTCCCCATAAATTAGCCCTTCCAAGCCTCGCCTTCCGAAATTTAGAAAAAGTAATAATAAAGAAAGTTTGCCTTAAAAAAAAGATTAAAAAAAATAAGGCGTTTGGTCTGTAGCCTCTTTGAATCAGCTGAGAGTGCCTTTGATTTTTTGGATTTCGAAATGAAATCGCGACATTCGGGGCAACCTGAAATAAAACCTTCCTAGTAAGGGAGTGCATAGCCTCCATCAATATGGATAGAAGGTCCATGCTAATCGAAAAAGCCCTGCGCTCAAAAGGTAACCAACAATTTGTTCCTGTTCAGGCTAATCCCATTTCAGAACTGTGCTGAATTACCTTCCCGAATGCCCGTTCATCCAATCCACCTCAAATACACTCTCAGTAATACAAAATGACACAATTCAGACCTGACATGCAATTCATGCAATCCATCCCTTAAATCATAGGTTCTTAAACTTATGTACTCCACGGACCCCCACTTGAAAAAATTTTTTTTGACGGACCCCCATCACAACTTTAGGTACTTTACGTCATTTTATTAATTAATTTCTGGCTTACGATCTCATAAGGACAAGGATATATGATGAATATTTCTAACAGTGATTGGTGAATAACGATTTTTTTGCATATTGTAGAACACATTTTATTAGAAATTATAATATTGAAGAAAGAAAATACAAACATTGTCATAGCAACAAATCTCACAAATTATAATGGGTACTTACATTAAATTCATATAAATATTTTATAATTTTTTTCAGAAAATATTAAATAAGAAATATTTTAAAAAATAACTGCATCTATCTCACTAAATATAACTTACATATTTAATGAGATGTATGCAGTTGTTTTCTTGAAACAAGAATCTCAATATCTGGCTTAATATTGGAAACTTTTAATCTAAGATCCGGCTCTACATTTAATTTGTTTCTATATTTAGACTTAATATAAAATAGTACCGAAAAAGCTTGTTCGCATAAATATGTTGTGCAGAATGGAATCAAGTGTTGAAGTGCTTTATTTGCAAGCGCAGGATAATCTGACCTGAGAAGTAACCAAAAGTTGCTCAATTCAGTTTTGTTAAATTTTAGTTTATAAGTTGTATCACATGATAATTCCACGAGAATATCTTGTTCAGGTGCAGATAAATGTTTAGTATTTGTAATTTCCATATTAAATGGATCTCTGATCCAGTTATTGCAAGGATCAGGAGTAGAAAAATACTTCCTGAAGTTGCTTTTCAAAGTAATTAAATGTTCAACAAATAATTGACGCGTTTGATTAAGCAATTTTTCACTGGAGCTTTCTATGAAATCATTGAGAGTTGGAAAAGACTCATATACACCGTTCTGGATGCGTTTCGACCACAAGTCGATTTTTTTAATCATTGCTTCTATTTTATCTTCAACTTTAAATATATTTACAACAGTACCTTGCAGGCTCAAATTAAGTTCGTTCAATAATGTAAAAATATCAGTCAAGTAAGCCACCTTAGCTAACCAGATAAAATCATTGAAACATTCGGTCAGTTCAAAATGCGCATCTATTAAAAACAATCGTATTTCATCTCGAAGCTCAAAAAGGCGAATGAGTACTTTCCCGCGGGACAACCAACGTACATCTGTATGTAATAATAAATGTGTATGTTGACTACCCATTTCCTCACACAAAATTTTAAAAACTCTGGAATTAAGTGGACGAGCCTTAATGAAATTGACAATTTTAACTACTTCGTCTAATGTTCTTTTCAAATCTGGTGACATATTTTTGGCTGCTAATGATTCTCTGTGAATGCAGCAATGATTCCAAACAACCTGAGGCGCAACATTTTGAATAAGAGCAATCAATCCAGTTCTTGTACCTGACATTGCACGAGCACCATCAGTGCAAATTCCAACACATTTTGGCCACTCTATTTCATTTTCGGTTATAAAATTATTCAAACTGTTAAATATGTCATTAGCTGTCGTTCGTGAAGGTAGTGAATCACAAAACAATACATCTTCTTGTATTTGATTTTCAAACTCATATCTAATGAAAGCTAACAAATTGGCATTATTAGTGACATCAGTACTTTCATCCAATTGTAATGAGTAATAGTGACTTTTGCGCACTCTCGATATTAATTCTTCTTTTATATTACATGACATGTCTTCAATCCTATTCTTAACCGTATCATTTGATAATGAAATCAAATTTATATCGTTTGCTGCTTTAGTTCCTAACATTATATTTGTAATTACTTTTGTAGCAGGAAGAATTAATTGCTCTGCTATATTATGCGGCTTTCCTGCTTTAGCAATAAGTAGAGCTACTTCATATGATGCCATTACTGCTTTCTTACTCATACCACCAGATCCCGTCTTTACCATCAATTTCTGACTTGAATTAAGTTCTTCTTTTTTCATTTTAAAAAATTCGATAGACTTACTAACATGCTCGCTGTGCTTTGTTTGTAAATGACGTCTGAGATTAGCAGGTTTCATACTTTCATTGGATAAACTTTCCTGACATAGAACGCAGACTGGTCTTTCCACATCATTGTTGCAAATATAAGTAAATCCAAATGATAAATAATCATCCGAATATTTTCTAGTTTTGCGTTTCTTGGTAGAGTTTGCTGTTGATGCCTCATCATCTGATTCTTTCCGTTTCTGTGTTGAACCAGTTTGTAGCCAACGATCCATTTTATGGAGTAATTTATTAACATTGAACTACAATAATATAAATATAATATAAATATAATATAAATATAACGAATTATTATTTACTAGCTATGTTTTAATATGATTTTAAATGAATGTTTTAATATCATTTTAAATGAATGTTTTAAATCATTTTAATAAATGTTTTAAATCATTTTAAATAAATGATTTAATATCATTTTAAATGAATATTAATTTATATAATAAATATATTTCGTAATTTGATTCTAAAATATTATTAATTTCGTAATTTGATTCTAAAATATTATTAATTTCGTAATTTGATTCTAAAATATTATTAAAATAAATATTTTTTATTCATAAAACTAACTTATACTTACTCTCAAAAACAGCCTTTCTGGGAAATTGCAAAATGTGTTTAGTGTTTTTATAAAATAATGATCATGCAAATTACACTAAAAATTAAAAAAAATTATTAGCTATAATAAACTATTATTAGCTATAATTTAATTATAATTAATTAAATTAATAAAAATAATTTAAAGATACAACTCGTTGAGAAATGAACTTATAATTAACATTAATAAAAATAATTTAAAGATACAACTCGTTGAGAAATGAACTTATAATTAACATTTGCTTTAAAACTGTTTAAAACCCCAGAGTGGACGCTGACAATTTGGGTTTTTCCGGGTAAGACTGTCCCCTCCCCTGGTTTTCCCCAATAACAAAGTGAAAGAAAATTCCCTTATATGCCTCCCCTTCCGAGCCCCTAAGAGGGGTTATTTTAAAGGAACAATCGAAAAATGATTTTAAATGAATGAATGGATGAAAATTCAAATTTTATATATAGTTTTTTATATATGTTTATTTATTCACAAAAAATTAATTGACATAATTATCAATTTAATAAAATAAAATAGTATTATTAATAGTATTAAATTATAGCCGTAATTCTCTAGGAGGATATAGTTAAACAATGAACTTTAAATATTTATATATGTATATATTTTTACGATGATTTTTTTCCGAGGACCGCGGACCCCCAGTAAAGGCTTCGCGGACCCCCAGGGGTCCGCGGACCACAGTTTAAGAACCACTGCCTTAAATAATAGCATGGCATTTGTTTTATCCACCCATATTTTATTTATTTATTATTTCTAATCTAATCTATGAATTAGTATGATGAGAACATGCATGGATGTTGGAGGCAACCACCTGAAAATTCCTAACAACTATATATATATATATATATATATATATATATATCAAAAAATAGCCACCCTCCCAGTAAAACGCATCGAAACCTACTAATTCTAAAAATACCTTTGTCTCTTCTGCCTCCTTTATCAATGCTTCTTCTTGAAAGATGTACTCTGAAAAATTCCCTAATCTCACTAAATTATTAATTTAATTTAATATATTTCTCTATAATCTCCTAATGAATATTATCAAAAGCAAAAAATCATTGTAATTTAATTATACTTTCTATATTATATTAAATTTTACTATAAATATTATATTTACATTTTCTATTTTAAAGTGCGCCTTGCTAAATAAATAACGATTATTACTTACATTTGGAGAGCTGTATTTAAATCATTTCATCGTCATGAAGTATGGAGAAGATAATCAAGAATTCAAATCAACATTCAGTAGCAGGAACGAAGATTGAAACATGAAATATAAGAAGAAAAATAACTTATTAGTTTATAATCAATAAATTTAAATTGAATTAAAAATAAAATTAATAATAAATACTGACCTCGGAGTTATTAAAGGGTTGATATTTCTCGCAGATTAAACTCGAAGAAGAGCTCGTAGACTTGAATTGATGTCCATCACTCTCGCCTTGATGAAGAAAAAAATAATTAAGATTAGATATTTATATTATATACAGGAAATAAAAAAAATAAGATATAAATAAATAAATAATATTAATAGAATTAAAAAAGTGTATAGATTTTTAAAAATATTATCTTATTTCTATAATATTAAAATACTCAAATTATTTTACATCCTATATAGAACCATGATTATAATAAGTTATAATACGCATTTAATAGACATATAATAAAAATATCTTAGAAAACATCAGAAAACTATAATTATGATTATATTATTAATTTCACGAAGATTTTATTCTGTTTAATTGATATATCGGTAATAGAAATATTATTCATTTTTCAAAAGTGTTATAATAATATGAAATTGACCAAACAATATTCATATGAGATTTGAAAGGAACGGTGTGAGCGATAATGAAATTAGAAAGAATATATAGAATATTTAAAATTATATATTCCTATATGAATATAAGCAATTTATATTTTTTTGATTTATAATTATATTATATGAATTTTCAAAATAATCAGCACATCTTCATATTTTTTAAATAAATAAGTTTTAATAGGATTAATATATATATTGAAATTCAAAAAATATTTCAATAAATATATTTAAAGAAAACTAAAATTAGGTATATGATTTTTTAATTTTTAAATAATTTTAATTTAACTTTTAATAAAATTTAATTAATGAGATCTGATAGAATATTTAAGATTAATTCTTTTCAAAGATTTGAATGAAAAATTTATAAATTTATTTGGGTATATGAATAAAAAATTATAAAAATGCACTTTATAAAATTTAATTTTTATTGAAATATTTATTTTTTTTAAAGTTCACTAATTTTCCTTTTAATTAATAAAAATAAATAATAAAATTACAATTAATTCTTGATTAGCGACCGATTAAGGGATGATTTCAGTGGAGGGGCCGCTCCGGGTCTTAACTCACCAGGGAAGGGGAAGGAATGAGTTCTAGTCGGCCGGCCGGCAAGAGGAGGTCAGGCCAGGTGTTGGAGGGGCATGGAGAGGGGCGAGCGGGGAGTGCAGAGGTGAGCGCTCTACTGCAAATTATTTCAAATAAAATACATATTAAAATAAAATAAAATAAACTAATATTAATTTTTAAAATTAGTGGTGTTTTAGAATACATCTTAAATCGAATCAATAAGTTTATAATTCTATTAATTCTATTAAATCAATAAGCTTAATTTTATTCAAAGATCTTAATGAAAATTTAAAAAAAAAAATTATAAATATATCAGTAAGAAGTTCATTAATGAAATTACCATACTTTGAAAAAAAACAAGGAGGTGGCGTATTAATGTAAATGGTTCAATTTAAATTTAAAATTGTTTGCCGAATGTGATATAATTTTAATTTAATGTAAATATATTTCACAAAAAAGAGGGTAAATGGTAAGAATTGTTCTTATCTTGGTTGGGATATGGTATAGTAAGTCTACATGTCATTTCGAAGATATCGATGATTTATGCTTTTCTTTGCTGTGTTCTTAGCAAATTACGTTAAACAATTCTTTTCTAGTATGCATTTCTATTTTAATTCTAAAAAAAATTTAGTAATTAATACATTAGTTACATACCCAATTAACATTTTATATATCTCAATATATTTATAATATATATGTAAGACCAGGCTGTGACGTCATGAATGGCTGAATAACGTCATATAATTTTAAATTAAGAAAAACTAATAAAGATGATTTTTTCGAGGATAAAACCAATACAAAGTGCATGATTCGTGGTGATATGTAAAAAATCTCCTCATGTGAAATTTGGTGTGAAAACAATACCTCCCTTACTATCGTCGGTCGGTAAAAAGGAATCCACTGGTAAAGTTTTATTCAAATCCATGTCATAATAATTCGATTGAATAATTACCCTTTATTTATTTCAATAATGATTAATGACAAAATTTAGGCTTTTAAACATATTTAGTTTCAACTTGTTTCACACACCAATGATAAAACACAAACTAATATTCAAAAATATAAATATTGATTAAAATTCTGCGTAGAATTCTTGGATCATTTATAAAGTTCTGATATAAATTAAGGTTAAATATTATTATTATTTTTTTATTATTATTATATAAATAACTTCTTAAAATAAGGTCTTAAAAATACAGATTAATAAATATTCATCATGGATTTTAATAGATAGTTATATAGATAGTTATATCTTGTCTTTATCAAAATACTTAAAAGTAATAATTTTCATAAAATAATTTTAATTGCCCATAAATATTGTAATTTTCGTGTAACAGATTTTATCTTGATTATTCAATTTTCAATTAAATACCTAATCATTTGGTAATTTTTTTTAAACGAAAGATACATAACAGTGCCATCTTTTGAATAAAGTATCAATTAAGATGATCCTTATTTAGTAGTGCCATCTCTCATTTCTAGTAACATTAGTTAACTTTTATTTAAATTTGAATCAACTTTTCATTCCTCCAAAACCTATTAATTAAAATTCAGAAAATTATTTATAAACACAACAATTTTTTTCTTTGTATATTTTTTATTGTGTATTTTTCTCTTATTAAATAGAAGATTCAATTATTAGAACAATTTATCAATATATGAATATTCAAGAAACGTTGAGCGCTTTCAATATATATACTAGTATATAAATTGTTTAAATAAAAGATTTTCTTAGAACCTGGGACCAAAAATATTTAAAATATTTAGAGTCCGTTTTAAATTTAAATTTTAAATTTTAAATTCACACCCTAATATAATGAATTTCTTTAAAATCAATAAATAATCTCTATAATTAAATGCAAAATAAATTGAATATACATATTTTAATAAGTTAAAGAAATTAAAAATTAATCTTTAATTATATATAATTATATCTTTAAATTATGTTTTTGTCATATCAAAAAATATAATTATTACTTAATTATGTAGAATAGATTAAAAAAACAATTATTACAGTAAAATATCTCGTATCGCGCTGTCAAAAGTTAAATAATAATAATAATAATAATGTATGAGAAAAAAAATATATATAAACTATATTCTTGTTTTGTTTAAATTATTAGTGAGAAAAAAATAATTCATCAATTATAAAATATAAAGAATTTTTTTTTATTCTTAAAAAAAACAAATATAATCGGTTCCAAAAACTATTTTTGAGGAGGAAATTAATTTGTATTTTGAACTTTAAATTTATTGGGTTAAGAAGCAATGTATTCGTTAAGATAGTTTGGTTGCATAAAGTGAGGGGCAAAAGAATATTTCAGTATTTCTTTTTATTATTGCATTCTTTCATCTTTTCATCAACATCATAAATTTATCGCTGAACAACTTTAAAATCAGTTAATTAATTTACCAATTTGTTTAATTTTTTCAATTATAAACTAAGAATTATCCAGTTTAGTTCATATTTTTAATTCGATCATAATACAAAATTTACAAACAATTATAAATTAAAAATTTCATATTTTTTTCTTTCATCTAAAATTTAAACTAAGCTTGAAATAATTTGTATTTATTAATGTAATATTGTTAATTAAGTATCATAATCTGTGAGTAGAACAACATTTTTTAGATATGTAAGTTAATGTGAAACCCACTTTACTTATCATTTTCTATTTCATTTGTACAAGAATCAAGTTAATAAATTTAATTTTTGATATTTCATCTTAAACGACACAGTAATGATTAACAAAGAAACAAGTCGAACTCGTTTATATATTTAGGTCGTCGATCTGAAAGATAAAAAAAGGAAGAAGAAATCTATTGAAGAAAGATCTAGAGTTATAAGATTAAAAAAATCAATGCAGTGTAATTATTTTGAAGAGCATCAGTGAAGGCATTGACTGGTTAGGAGAAAGTTGCCGAGTTAAAATGTTTCTGCTGCTGCAACTAAAGAAACTAAAAACAAACTAACAAGCAAGAAGAAGCGACCAGTGGCCTTTTCCAAGAGACACTTTCTCTCTCTCTCTCTCTCTATCTCTATCTTCCAAACCCTTCCACTTTCAACTTCTGTTGCAAACATATCTCCTTCAATTATTAATACTCAGGTTCATCATTTGGAATTAGATAATAAGATATAATAAACGTAGAAAGTCATTCAAAGTTCAATTTAAGTTATTTTATTTCCTTCCATTAAAATTATATCAAGAATTAATAAATAATTAAGATTCCAGTTTCGTAATAAATTTCCTCAATAAAACTATCTTTTTTTTATTTTATATGTAATTTTTATTTTATTTTCATTGGTATTTGATGATTTATCAAGAGTGAAACAATCTAAATACGCTATAATATGACATCAATCTATAATACAACATGTGTGAAGTTTTGTATGGTCCTGATGCGTAGAAATTGTTTGCATTTTACTTGAGTTAATTAGTATATTTATATTAAAGTTAAATAAATAATTTATAAAATGTTTGTTTAGTAATTTCATGACTGTTGTTATTTAAGGAACATTTCATTTACATCTAAAACAGCTTTTTTTAAATTAATTACAAATTCTATAAGCCTAGATAAATAAAATAATAAGTTTATGCAAATTTAATAATTATTTAGATGATGTAAACATTTTCAATAAAATTAAATAAATAATTTGTTTAATTTGTTATTCTAAAATGGAACAATTATAGTTGACTATAGTTTAAGATTTAAGAGTATAGAATATTAACTGTTTTCAAAACAATTGGTTAATTAAATTCATATATATATATATATATAATCTGACTAATATTTTCTATTCAAAAATTAAATTTTTTTTTATCATTATAAAAATATTTTTCTTAAAGTTTTATTCTTATATATCAAAATAAAAATGTTCAAATGAAAACATAATAAATTTCAAGAATTTAAAATCATATATAAAAAACACCTTGATTAATTTAATATTGTTTTGTTCTATACTTCATCGTAACCTAAACTAATCAGACTCACTTTCTTTCTACTTATTTGTTTATTCAGGTGAAAGTTTAAAAGAGAAGATAAAATTAATATATATAGGAATATATATTATTTAATACAATGTTTATTTTTGTTTTTTTAATTTGTACTTTAGAACTTTTTGTGTTAAAGTTCAAAATACAAATTTAATTTAAAGTTATTAAAAAAATAAAGGAAAAAAAATATTAGAGAAAAGGGAAAACAACAAAAGAAAGTTGTTTGAACTTAGAAGACATTTTACAAAATTAAAAAACAAAAAAAAAAATATATTTTAATCGATCAAAAAAAAATGTTTTTCTAAATCACCTGAAAATATTCTAATAAATTATTTTCACATTTGTATCCTAGCAACGGAAATCGAATAAAGAAAAGTATACTTAGGTTTTTAAAATTAGATCATTGTTATTGGAAACTTGAGATATGTCCTAATATTATCCAATGGGACGACTAATTTAATGATCTATAATTCAAATATATTTTTATATATTTTATAAACATGAATTAATTTTTCTTTTTTATTAACTAACAAATAATTTCAATAGTTTAAAATCGAAAATAAAATAAAAAATATACAAACTTTTTTATTTTCATTGTTATTTCTTCTTGCTATAATCTTGATAAAAAAATAAAGTATTAATTATAATTTGAAAATTCTTTAGAGCAGTTTAAATAATAACGTATAATCTATATTTTCTTGTTACTGAAAATAATGAATATTTTTATTTTATTTTTATTATTTTAAAAGTAAAAATAATCTTTAATGAATATAATCAGGCTTAAATATAAGTATTTTTAATTCATATATAATCATTATTTATAAATAAAAATATAAATACAATTTTTACTTACCATTTTCCTTATTATGCAATATTATACCTTGTTTGTAAAAATAATTAAATTAAAAATGAATAACATTTCATATATTTATAAAAAATAATATTTATTTAATAAAAGGAACATAAAAATATACACAAATACGTTGGGCTTAAATTATTAGAAATGACAACAATTTGTCTACAAACGTCAAGAAGCTGATGTTTAGATTCTTTTCGTTATTTCTTCAAGCGAGAGTCGAGAGGAGTTTATTGTTTTCCTACAAGATCCACTTGTGCCTGGAGATTGTTCACTACCTCTGGTGGGACATGGTCGCCAAGGATTTCGAACAAATTGATTCGTTGGTCGCCTGGGATGTGTTCGTAGGCAGCCAACTCCACTCCCTCTTGAACCTAAAAAAGGAAGAGTCCATTTAATTACACCTGCTAACAATTGTGTACATTCGATATACATTACCTTTTGAATTGTAGCATCTTTAGGGATGAGATACGTATTTTGGGCCTGTCGAATTGCTTCATTTGTGAATTGTGCGCCTTCTTTTTGTGGGGCGGCCAAAACAGCAACAAGAACTGCAGCGAAAACTATCAACGTTCGCATCTAGAAAATTAGAAAAGAATATACAAAAAATTATTAAAAATTTTAAATATACTATAGTATTTATTTTATTTAAATAAAATCTAGAATATAAGGATGTTTTATTTTTTTAATAAATATTTAAGTAGTGTCATTTTAATACAATTGATTTTTAAAAACAATTACTTTTAAAATATACTAATTCATTTAAATTAATTACTTAAATATTATTTTTCATTTTTAATATTATGGAACACCACTTTAAATCTCAAATTAAACTTTGTCTAAAGTCATAATGATTGATGGGTGTCCGCAAGGAAGGCAAAAAGTAAACTTAGTCAGACCATGGAATCGTTATATAAAGATCTCAAACATAAAAAAAACTTGTTCAAAATAATTTTTTCTACTATAATGTATAATTTCAATATTTTATATGAATACAATTTAAAATTATTATTATTATTATTATTATTATTATTGACAAATTTTTATATCTTATAAATAATTTCTATAAATTTCGATATTGTCTACTTATTTGATTTCTCTCTTCCACTTATTTATATTTAATAAGTATAATTTAAATTTAATTACCGAAGTTTCATATTAATTGTTTTGCTTTAATTGTATTTCAGTTATTATATCAGAATTAGAAATTAGAATTACGTATTATGTTTATTTTTAGTTTAATATAACAAAAACTTTACTTTCAAATTATATTTATATCCATTTGTTCATTTAATAAATAATGTTCATATTAAATAAATTATTATTATCTATATATAATATTGTATTAAAATGGTAAATATTTTATAATAATTATTAAAGTGATTATTGAACAAGTATGAAATATTTGATTAATAAAGTTTCAAGGGGTAACTAATAATAATTTAAAACTATGTTTAAATTAATTTCAAACAAGAGAGAAAGGGAGAAATGAAAGAGAACTACTATCAATATATTTATTAAGTTCATCTACATAAGTTTAAAATAAAAAATATAACTCAATTGAGATTATATAGAATGGATTTATGTAGAAAATAGTTCTTTTAATGAATTAGTAAAAAAAGATTATATAAGAAAGGCTCAAATCCCATCCAAAAGTGAAAACATAATGTATAAGATTTTATTTTATATTACTTTCACTTATATATACAAGTATTCTCCAAATGTATGTGAAAGAAAAAAAAACTCAAAATTGATAAACTAAGTATTCTTATTGAAAATTTTATTTGAAAGAATCCATTT
The DNA here is from genome assembly GCA_963082975.1 of Labia minor. Lineage (NCBI taxonomy): Eukaryota > Metazoa > Arthropoda > Insecta > Dermaptera > Spongiphoridae > Labia > Labia minor. Next base: position 25,957,437 of record OY720347.1, on the reverse strand, counting down.
TTCTATAAACATTTTTTATAGAAAATAATTGTTTCAATAAAACAACTGATTGAAAAGCCTCGAAATCTACCTTGAGATTTAATTCAGGAGGAAATCCACTCTTACACATCATTCAGACAAGTTATCTAACTTCCGAGATCTTATGTGATGCTACAAGGATATGAAGAATTTTATATACTTTACATTAATAAAAAATATTCAAAATTAATTGGTATAATAATTATAAATTAAAATATATTTTTTTATATTATAAACATTTTTACATTTGAAATTTATATTAATTCAATGAAAATAAGTCACTATTAGTGATTTATTCGATTTGAATCTATTAAAAAAAAAAATTTGATGTTGACGAAGTGAAATATCTAACTTTAAGAACTTTCTCGAATAATCCATATGAATATCATTCTCCCGTCAATGAAATGCCAATCTATTCTAAACATTTCAATCAGCTAGAATGGAATTTCAAATAAATTTCTATGAATTTTTTTTAAATAAAAGAATAATTTGCCAACAAATCTATATACCTCTCAAGTATTAACTAATTCCGAAATTCCTCAATTCATTTCGTGAAACCACCATCAAATCTCGATCAATTTTCTAAATTCCCGTTTCAAAGTTTGTAGTTGTAGAATTTGTTCTTTTCAAAAAATTTTTTTTTTTTTAATAAATATATTTTTTATTATTTTTCTTCATTTTCCCTACAAATATGAATTTAGAAAATATTTAATATAAGTATAAATATTTATAAGAAGTCAAGCAGTTTAAGTGACACTAGGTTTGTCTCTTTCCGGATCATGTCCAAGGCCTGGCAAGAATTTCACTAAGATAAGAATGAGCTCCATCCAGCGTACGAGATCAAAATTGGAAAGCAACTTGAAATAAAAAGAAGCAGCTTTCAATTAATAAAATCAAATTAAAGATTGAGAGGAGATGTTGTACTGATCATACAATAACGCAACTGACTTGATAGACATCTCATGAAAGGAAATTTCATAGGATATACAAATTCATAGTTTTTTTTTATAATTATTTATAAGTAAGTAAATAATATAATTTCAAAATCATAATAATAATAATAATTATGAAGATATTAAGATATTGAGATATTATTTTAAGTTCAAAAATATATATTGTTATACTTAAATAATTATATATTGAATTAAAAATATGTATGTTATATTTAGAGTAATACCAAGAATAAAACTTTTATCTAATATATACTAATATTTAATAATTTAACCCAGATTGATATAATAGTATTTGTTTATTTAATTTTAAATACAAAGTGCTCTAATCATTTGTATATAATAATATTTGTTCTTCGGCTAGGTGAATATTTTTTAAGGGTAGAAACTTGGTCTGCTGCCCTCCAGCAATAGCCTCTAATATAAACAAATAGAGAGATTCTGTTATTTGTGAGATTGAAAGGTGGATATTGAATATTTATGATGTGAAATATTAATGATGTGTTGCCGTTCATGGAACGTGAATACAATACAAGATAATAAGGAAGAAATTATCTTCAATTTCGGTGACACGAAGATAAAACAGAATATATATATATATATATTAATATTCAAATTTCAATTGCAGAAAATAATTATTTTTATTCATATATATTTATTTAGTTATAATTTGGAGTATTTTATATATTTTAAAAATAATTTTAAAATTGAAGATGATTTTGTTGATTTCTTACCTTGCTTGTTTTTTTTTTTTTGTGTTTTTAATTAAAATCTAAATAGGAAGAGAGAGAGATTCTTCGTGTTAGGTAAGTTAGTGGGTGCTGTTCACGAACTCGACTAGCACTACTTTCTTACTGAAGCTGGCTGGAGACTCGTCCAGTGTCTTTTATCGGCTTCCCTCTCTCGTTCAAGAAGGAGAAGGGATGACCTGGTTCATCAAAATCCTCAAGAGAAGCTTCCTCGAGTGAACCATATCGTTTCATATTTATTTAATAGATTTTAAAAGAGAGAGTGAAATATTAATACAATAACAAAACAAAAGTATTAAATTTTTATTAAATATATAATTTTTTTTAAAGAAAAGTTTCATACCTGAAAAGAATAAAAGAATTAAAAAATGTATCAAAATATAAAACATTTTTGTTTTTTTGTTTTTAGGAACATTAATTTATGATAATAGTTTTAAAACTTTTATTTATAATTTCTTTTAATTTATAAGTATATATTTATAATAATAATAGTAATAAAAATTATTATGCCTTTATATTCAGTGATGTATTGGTAAAGTAATAAGTAAGGGAAAGCATATTGGGAGCAAAAAAAAGTCCTATTTTCAGCAAACTATTTTTTCCCACATAAGTTTTTATTTTATTTTTCTTATTCTTACTATACAAAATATTAAGGAACACAAAAAAAGAAATTTTAACAGTAGATTTAAGTAGGAGTTGTCGGGACATGAAAAAGTACTGGAAAGCGTTCCGGTTCTGAAAAAAGGTAAGGGAACGTCGTTCCCCTCACAATACAGCACTGTTTATATTTCTTTGCCAATTCGGTATACAAATTATACAAATTTTTTGTTCTCAAAATTACACAGTAAACAAATAGAACAAGTTGTAAAATTTGAAATATGTAGGGATAAAAACCCTGTGTTTTTTCTTTTTTATATATATCTTAAAATAAAAATAAGTATATATTTAAGGTATGTATATATTAGTTCTAGCAATGTGGAATATGCAAATATATATTACCAGGAATGGTATATTTATTGAATATAATCGAAATTTTCTTTAATAACCATCTCTTTGTATTAATTTTAATTGAATCTCCAATATTTCAAAGATATGCCTAAATTTTCTTTTTTTTTTATTTAAGTCTCGAAAACTTGAATACACTAAATTTTTTATTATTTTGATTCATATTTATTTATAATTTTTGATTTTGTAGGATATGCTAATTAATGTATACCATAATAAAATTAAATAATAATTTAATTTTGGAGTAATGAATAATTTAATAATAAAAATTGAAGTAATATTTAATATAATACACCAAATTAGATAGATAAATTATTAATATTGTTATTTATTTAGATATTTTTTTTTTTTAATATTAAAATGTAAATTTTATTTTAGAAATTTTATTCGTGATATGCGTAAATTATAATAATTTGCAAAATTAATGAAGTCGCCGTGACACAATTACTGCCAATCATTTTAAAATTTTAAAAACAACAACTCAAAAATTAATTCTTCTTCATTGAAAGTTGAAAAACATATTACTGGTTTGGCCAATCGATTATCAATAAAAAAAATTCTTGTATGTCCTCTTTTTTTTATTAATAAATTTGTTGTTAGCATTGAATGAAGATGGTGAAGAAAGGCATCAACGTCTTCTTCAAGATAGATCGTTATTTCGTTAGATTTCTATCCAAGTACGCAATCGGTACAAAAAATAAAATAACATTTATGTCCTCATCTTATTAAAGGATTAATTTTTTTTTTTCTTTTATTGATTTCAACAACCAGATGAACCAGTCTTTGTTTTCGTAATATAATAGACAATCTAATAAAATTATTTATAATTTATATTTGATAGAATAAGTATAAAAAGGCTTTCTTTATTAACGATTATTTTATCTATTATTATTATTTATCTTATTAATATTTTTTTAAAATTATAGGTATACACTTTTAATAGAATAAATTATTATTTAATAAATAATTGCCTAAGGCTTTAAACATTTAAAAAAAAATTTTCTTCTAATAACAAAAAAGCTGTATTACAATTTCATGAAAAAATTCCATACGACATTTTTGAATTGCAGATTATATGAAAACCTATAAATAATATTCATTAATTTTTTTCATATTCTTTTTCAAAAAATACAAATGATAAATTTTAGCTTTTAATTTTTGATGAAGTATTTATGAAGTAATCCCTCCTGGGGAACATGCCAAAACCATTACCTGGGGATGTAATATTAACAATGAATAAATTTTAATTTGTTTCACATTTTTTCATCAAACGATATTTTTTATTTTTATTTTTTTTTTTATTATTATTATATTTTTAATCTTTAAAAAACAAAACATTTACATTAAATTATTATAAATTATAAAATTAAATAATTACTATTTCTATCTATCTAGTTCTACGGAACTCGAACGTTCTTGGCCGCAATAACCACATTTCTTCAAGTGTCCATATCATGAGCCACAACCATCCACAACTCCTACCCTCTCCCACCTCTTAAACCATATTGTCCGCCCAACGCGTCCTTGTTCTTCCAACCGGACGTTTCCCAATCGGTCTCCCCACTCATATATTTTTCGCCCCTCTTTCCTTTCCCATTCTACCCTACTCATCGCAACCTTCTCGATTTTATAACCCTAATTATGGAGATGCATAGAGATCATGCAATTCCTCGTTATTCAGAGTCTCCGCCATTTATAATTACTCTTTCTTTCATATTTATGAAAATATAATCTTAATAGAAAAGGAGGCAGGGTAGCCGAGAGCGTAGGATACCAACTTCCCACGCAAGAAGTCGGAGTTCGATTCCAACTAAGAACAAAAATTTTCAATTAAATTTAACATCAGCTGCCTCCGGCAAGCCCCACCATGGATGTCACCTTGTCGTGTTGGGGGGCTTCGACTTAACTAAGAACATCCACGTCTCGGAGATGAGACTAGCAATCTACTCAAGAGACGCAAATCACAATTGCTCAAAGAACCACACACAGCCTCGAAAATTGGAATGATTAACACATTGACGACACGGCAACGAACCTATTACGGCAAATGGGTTAAGATTCACCGTAAAAATGGAACGAACACGTAGGAAGAGCCAACGCGGAAGGGCGAGAATATAGATATATATATATATATTGAGAATATAGCCCGGGATGGAAGGCCAGCAACACAAGAGACCAAGCCACCGAAAAAATGGGCTGACTGCTGGGCGTACTCTTCCCAAAAAAGACCTGAGGATATTGAAGAAGAACAGGCCTTAGGCCAATAATAGAAGAAGAAGAAGAAGAAGAAGAAGAAAATCAAAATTTTAAACAATATTTTTCTATCAACATTTATGAATACTAGTAGTATTTCAATTATTGTATTGTTGTTAAATGATAAAGTTTATTTTTGTTTGAAAAAATCTGATGATGGAAATTGTTATTCCGAAACAGAACCATACTATTTTTTTATTATATAATTATTATAAATATATATAATTAATTGTCATTTATTTTCTATCGAATTTCCTTATAAGATTAATTTGATATAAGTAATTTAATAAGAAGTCTTTCTTCAAAATGTTGCTTCTTCATTCTTATTATATCTAGATTTTTTAATAAAATATTATTATTATATGTAATAATGAAAATTTTCTTTACATTTCACTTTTATTAAGGAAATTTTTAATTTATATTTAAATATGTACATACATTAATAGTTGGGTAAATTTTTTTAACTTTTTTTTAAAAAAAAATAAAAGTGAAAAGATCAAACGGTACTCTTGTATGAATTTTTAAAAGATCCTTAAACAGGTTAGATAGTGATCTTAAATGGTTTCTGTTGTTGTTGTTGTTGGCTTGAAGATTGTTTGATTGTAGTGAATGTTTATAATTTAAATATTCTATCAATTTACTAAAGATTAATGATATCGATCTTTACCAATTAAGAATATTTGACATTTTGAGAGTAAATCGTGCAAGAGTTAGCGTGGGAGGAAGAAGAAGAGAAAGTAAGAAAAAATAGAGATAACAAATTATGATAGTTATAGGGTATATTTTAAAAGATTTGCTTTGAATTATAGTAAGATGCTATGAAAAATGAAATAATAATTATTTGAGTGAAAATTTTATTGAATCATATATAATTTAACAAGGTCTCAATATTTAGCTATAAAGTTTAATGTTACAAAATTCAAGTATGTAAAAGTGTGTTAATTATTTAGTTTATCTTATCTTTGCAGCTACTACATTCCTTAAACCGTTCCTATTTCTAACTTCTTTCATTTCTCACACATTTACCTGTTTATACTTATAAATATTATAATAAAGTTGATAATTTTGATAAGAATATAATTTTAAGTATGAATATATTATTTTGACGTATATTATCTACTTAATTTTTATATATTAAAATACTTTATGTTTTACTACTAAATTTTTTGAGGTCGATGAAAATTTATTGGAAGAAAAAAAATTATACATTTCTTAGACTAAAACGCGCTAAAAAAACGTCAACAAAATTAGAAAAGTTTTTCTAATGTATGATATAAGTAATATTTTAAATATTTAAAAATAAAAGAATTCCTTTATATTTCCATTTAATATATTTAATGAATTCAGAATCGAGAAATATATTTACATTGAATATAATATAAATAAATATGTATACACCAGTGTTTCTAAACCTTTTAGTATTCACGGCTCAATTTTCATCGCGCCCCCCTCCCCACCGCATAAGATGAAAACAGTTTACCTATTTTTTTTTAGAACACACTTGGCGATATTAAAATGTTTCAGAGCATCAAAAATTGGGAAATGTTCAAAAAGTTTCGCCACAAAATGATCTTACCTTTTTTAGAACTCTTTTTTTAGATATGCTCGCCCCCCACCTCCCATTAGTGCGCTCACGCCCCCCCCCCCCAGGAGGTCGCGCCCCACAGGTTGAGAATCGCTGGTATACACAATTGAAACGAATACATGATGATAAAAAGACTAGGTAATTAAATAATATAAAAATAAAGTTTGATGATGGCTGATGATGAAAACTACATATAATATTCATCAAAATATTTTTTTATTAGATGACTATCATTTTTTTGAATAATTATCAATAATTTCTAATAGAAATTAAAATTTATTCTCTTTTTGATTTTCATTCTTATTTGGTCACAAAATTGGAAAGTAAAATTGTAATTAAAATGGTTGACATTTTCCATCTAATTTAATTGTTAAAGTAAAAGAAATTCTTACTCCGTTTTTTTTATGTAGCTATAATCAAGTCAGATGGAAAATGTCGAGTTCAATGCACACTCTCCCCAAATGAAAATCTATAATTATTTTCTTGAGTGCTTCAATCGTTAATTAAAACATAGATATTCATGGTGGTCGTGGACTTCCACTTTCGCCGGCACTTTGACAACCTCTCTTCCGCCTCTGACCTCTTCAGTTCAATTTGGCGGCTGCCAAATCACGTTCAGTTAGGAGGTCTTGGTCAATGTAAAACACGTACATTCAAGAAAAGAAAGTGATTATTTATTTCTTACCTCACCTAAATGGATTGTCTTCCAACAGTTCTTTGATTTATATATATATATATGTAAATAATTTTAATCTAAACAATTTTAGAAATTTTCCCTGAAAAAAAATTTTCTTCTATACTTAAAAATAATGAATGTGATACATTTGAAATAATAATATTTTGGAAAGAAAAGAGCATCATCACGAATGAAGGAGGCATGACACGGGCAACGAGGGATTTATTAGTCATGGATATCATCGAAACCATGATATTAGTAAAGAATGACTTTTAGAAATTATTTTAGAAAAGTAATTGAAGACATTTAAGTAATAAATAGCGTAACTAAAATTTCCTTTCCATATTTAAGAAAGTTAAAATTATAAATTATAAATGTGCAAAAACATTTCATTAAAACTAATTATTATTTTAATGTTACAAAAAAAGTTTGTTAAATAAACAGGAGATTAGTAATTCAAATAACGAGGTGTGGTTTAAGAAGGAGGGGGGGGATAAAATTTAATAAACTGAAATTTATTAAGAATTATTGAGTTTATGAATTAAATTGACATAAAAATACTTGAAAGAACAAAATTAAGATTCTAAAAAGGTAAATCCATAAAAATACACCTACACCTGCTTAACGCTGTTTTAGTTTAACGCCGTTTATCAGTAAAGTAGGTTTTCCCGAAATTTCTACAGAAATTTAAGCTTTCTCGAAATTCAAAGATATTTTAATGATCACATAAACAAATAGGAAATTATTTAATAAGTCGAAAATATGATCTAAAATATTTCAAAAATTGTTTTACAAAGTTTCTTTTACCATCGTTGTTACACCAACATTTTTTTTGTTTTTAATATTTGTTACAATTGTTGAGAGTATACATTTTATATATTTAATATATAGGGCTATATATGTTATAATTTAATTTTTATTATAAGTAATAGATAAATAAGATAGTTAAGATATTATTTTAAATTTTTTTTCAAGGTTTCCCTAACTCCATTATTTTTATAACGTAGTTTATCGTTTTAATTTACTATACTCATAAAAAAACCTCTGACTTGTTTCAATTCAATGAATTCAATGAAAGAATAACGTCTATGAAATCAGTTGTAGTCTAAGCAGGGTAAAGGAGTTTAATGATCAGTACCATCTACCAATATCTTGATTTACTTGATCGGTGGCCGCTACTTTTTATTTAAAATTTCTTCTCAATTTTGATCAGATAGATTGGTTAGACCTAGTTACGATGAACCACAGCTAGGGAGAAATTCTCTTATCAAGTCCACGACGTGAACCCCCTTCCTGAACCCAGTTGAAAGACAAGCATGGTCCCTTCAGACGGTGTGGCGTCTTATTTTAAATAAATTACTTACACTTTTATTAAATATTTTCTATTCTTCAAAAATTATTAAACTGCATGACGCATTATCTTATACTCATACGTTTTTCTAAATTTTGCTCAATTGAAACATGACTTAAAAAAAACAAATGTTTTTATTTGTTCAATTCATATAACAATATTTACAATACTTTATTTTATAATAAACAAACTTGAGTTTAATACCTTTTCATCCCTTTCCTATCTTCCTCCTCGATCAATTGGTTTGAGTATTCTAACCTTTGATGATGTTTGCACTTTGTTCACACTTGTAGACACAGAGTCCGCCCTTTTCAACCTACAAACTAAACTCACCTTAACAAATATCAGCCGATAAGAACTATTAAAATAAAAAAAAATTCGGCGGTGCTACTTTAAAATTTTATGATTTTAAAATAAGTGAATTATTAAGCCCAAATGTTATTTAAGTTTAAATAACAATTTGCATATATGGTAGTTTTAGAGTCAATATATTTTCTTTCTGACCCCTTATCAAATATTTTATGTTGTAATAGTAAACACGTGAAAGTTATATCGATTTAAATGAATAAAACAAACAGAATGTTAAAGTGATGTCTTGAAAATAGAAAGAATACCTTCTTTGCTAAAGTACAATTAAGAAAGTTGGGATCTGTTCTCTTAAATGTTCCAACTAAATGGTGTGTGTATGTAATCAAATATGACATCAAAGTAAATATATACAATAACATTTTATGAAAGTATATTACTGTTAATAAAGAATAGTATAAGGAAGTTATGCAACTTTTGCGTGAAGCAATACGGCTGAAACGATCAGAATTGTGGAAAAACAAATCATGGATTCGGCATCACGATAATGAAACAGCTCACACATCATTGCTTGTTCGTATTTTTTGGTCCCAAAACAACACCGTAATCATGACTCAACCACCGTATTCACCAGATTTTCTCCCTGCGGCTTTTTCCTATTCCCAAAACTGAAGAGACAAATGAAAGGACGGCGTTTTGCCACAATTGATAAGATAAAGTCAGAATCAAAGAACGAGCTGATAGACATACCGAAAAGCACATTTCAGAAGTGCTTCGACAATTGGAAGAAGCGCTGGCATAAGTGCATTATATCTGAGGGGAATTACTTTGAAGGGGACAAAATGGATATTGATAAATAAATAAATACTTTTCGAAATAATTCAAAATTTACCTTTTCTTTTGAACAAACCTCGTATGTTTACTTTTATTTATATATTAAAGTTGAATTTGAATAATTGAGATTGTTAAAAGAAGATTTTAGGTAAAATTCGATCAAGACATATTGAATTTATATATATTAACTTTTAGCGAGTTATTAATATAATATATTGGAGACTTCTTTTTTGCTATTAATTATTTTTTGGTTCCATATGTTAAGGCAAATGCTTGGAATCATTAGCTCCTTTGAACGCTTTAACTCTATTTTTACCGACCGACGATAGTAAGGGAGGTATTGTTTTCACACCAAATTTCACATGTGGAGATTTTTACATATCTCCACGAATCATGCATTTTCTTAACAGAAAAAAGTATTTTTAGCATGATGTCTGTCCGTGCGTCCGTCCGTCCTTCCGTCTGTCCGTATAGATGTGTACAGCCTGAACGGCTCAACCGATTTTGATGAAATTTGGTATATTTACTTAATGCATCAGTGGGATGAATTGATCAACTTTTGGTACAAATCCGGAAACCGGAAGTGGTAGTATTAGCGATCGACGATAGGAAGGGAAGGGTTATTTTCACACCAAATTTCACATGAGGAGATTTTTTTACATATCACCACGAATGTATTGGTTTTATCCTCGGGAAAAATCATCTTCATTATGTTTTTCTTAATTTAAAATTATATGACGTCACCCAGCGCTTCATGACGTCACAGCCTCCAACGCCGGCTACTTCAGCTATATATTATAAATAAAATAAAATTCCAAATATTTATGTTCTATCCATATCTGTTTTTTATTACATTAATAGATATATTAAAATTATTTGAAATTGTTTCTGTAGCTGGAAATTAATTTATTTCAAACCGTCGGTAGGTTCGGACCTGGCCACAGGTCAACTTATATTTTTGTTGAAATTTCTTTTTCTATTTTATATTGTTTGTTTACTTAATCAATCCTTATAAAAAATGTCTACATACAAATATAAATAAATATACAATGTATATACATACAACCAAGGGAGCAATACCAGAATGAGTACCACACTTGCATCAGAAATAGGATGGCCATATTGCCTAGTGACAAAAACTGACGGTGTTATTTAATGAAGAGTTGAAAATTATAAGTGGTCAATGGATTTTTTTGTTTTTTGTCATTAATGTTTATATTGTGGAGCGATTTTATAGTGAGCTAGGTCTTGTCTTTGAAATATGTAACCAGTCCATCTTAATAACAAATTCAAAAACCGATACAAAAATGTGTTAGACTTAGAGGAGTATATTTCGCAATTTCATTTTTCGCTATCAAATTCAACACAATCAAAAAAAAATTCTCACACTCCGCTACACAATATTTATACTATAGTTAGTTAAAATCGGGACAAAATTGACATTTTTATTAAAACGGCGATACGGTCGGAAAATATCAACAAAACGTTACTGTCTCTTTCAAAAATCTACGAAAGTCATCCCAATTAGAAATGTTTCATAAAAAATCTAATATTTAAAATCATTTTTTTAATATTTTTAATTTTTCTAAAAAGTCTTAAAACTATTCATTCAAATTTGATTCAAACTTTTAATTGAAGTTATATTTTTTTATATAAATTGTAACATTGTGAAAAGAAATATATCAAAATTATCTAAATTAAACTAGATTTTAATAATTTAAATAAATATAGTTATTGGTAATATTGATAATAAAAAAATAATAAATATCAACAGTTTATTGAAAGACATGTGGAGCGCGTTACTAGGATTATTTACTACTTTATTTACTATATATCTATCTATATATATAATATATATATTAGTAGTATTAAATTTCATAATAATTTATTTATTATTTATTTAAGCTCATATTATTGTTTATATGAATTAAAATTAGTATAATGATTTGTAAATATTTAAACAATTTGTTCAGATTAGGTTTTATTGATTTAATAAATAAATAAGTTGCATGGCAACACACAATGGAAACACTTCAGATTTGTTTATAAAATATTTGTCCTTTTTCATAATGCGTGTTTCAAGAAAAATGAATATTCTTATGGATCATTTACTCATTATTAGATCGAAGAAAAGTAGGCGTTTCCTGAAACTTTAAGAAAACTCTCGTCTTGAAAAATCATTCATATCATATAGTTTTTATCCAATTCAATTTCAGCTATCAACATTAACATTTAGAATAATAAATATGGTAGTTAATTACTCATAAGTAATGAAATCCCCTGTGTGAGAAGGAATCTGAGACTGAGTGTGTTGTTGCCTATTTTTAAGGCGTTTTAATGATAATTAATTTTTCAGTTAATTAAATAAAAAAAAATTAAATTTTCAATCTTCCTCTTTTTTTCTTAAAATTATTAATAAAAATAATTAATTAATAAAATGTTTTGCTGATACAACTGCGTTTTTGGAAAATTATAAATTATTAAGGGTATAATTTTAAAATTAAGAATAAATTTTTTTTCTTTGAATATTGAAAAAGAGTTAAAAATGTTTAAGAATATGGTAAATGAAGTGCAATTCTGATGCTCATAAATTATACATGTTTGTAGCTCTATTAACTTTTCATTTTAATAAACAATAGATATTACATAATTTATAATTTTTTTTCTCTAGAACTACTTATCTCCAAAGTTCTTGACGGCATGCCACCATCCAATCACTTCCTCTTCTTAATTTGCTTATACCTACCTTATGCCCCTATCGCGTTCTTGAAATATACATTCCAAAAATTAATATTTCTGAAATTTCTCTCTAATCTTTAATCAGTCATTCGATCACGTGTAACTCGTTCTTCTATATCTCCTTCATTATTGCATATTTGATTGGGAACGATTCAAATATATCATCCAATTTATTCTCTTCTTCAGTTATTTCAATGTTTATTTTTGTTCATTTAACAAAATACTCTCAATTTATTCTCGTCCTAAAAGTCATAAACCACGCCTCATAAAAGACATCTACTAGTTTTATAGAATATAAATTTTATATTATTGAAAAAAAATATCGATAAAATTTTAATATTAATAATATTTATCTAAATAAAATATTTTGAATACAGATCAAAAAGTATAAATTGAAATTTTTTAGACAAATTTATTAATGCAAAATTCATTTAGTAGAAATTTTAAAATCTTAAAATTGATTGTCTTCTTAAAATATGATTATAAAATGTTACTATCGATGAATTTCCGATTGAATCTGAGTCTCCTTAAATACATTTTAGGATAAAAAAGATAATCAATTAGGAAATAAAATAAAACGATTTTATTATTTTTTATTCTTTTATAATATATAAATAATTTATTTAATAATAATAATAATTAATATATATATTCATAGATATAGTATTTTTTATATACATTTTCAAGAGTCTAAAAATTAAACACTAATATATATTTATGATTTTAATTTATTATTATATAAAAAAATAATTTAATTTAATTATAATATTAATAATAATCTATGAATTTATTAAAGTATTTAAATATGTTTTCTATAATAGATACCTATATATATAGCCTCAAATTTATTGCTATAATCTTAAACACCGAACCCATTGTGTTTTGATTAATTCAAGAAAAAGACCAGAAACTAATAAAGTTTCTGGTGTTGTTCAGAAATTAATAAAAACTCCCACACATATAATAATAATGAATTCATATAATTAATAAATCAAATAATCTTTAATAGGGAATTTATGAAAAAATAGGTATGTAATAATTTCATAAAGGAATAAATACCTATATAAACCTATATATATACACATACAAAGATCAGTATATTCAATAATTTCTAATTATCAAAAAATAATTTTATGTTTATAATTATTTTTCTCTAATGAAATTATTTGAAAATATATAATACTCATTGTTATATTTATTATTATAAGAAGATATTTTTTAAAAAAAATAAGGTAATATATATTTGATTTTAAAAATCCTAGTATAGTCTAATGTTAAATTTCAATTTGTCATAATCATTAGATAAATATTCTCTAATAATTAAATATATATTGACTATAATTTTTATTATAATTTTATTTTAAATTATTAATTTAAAATGTTTTCTAAAATTTTACTATTGTTTTGATCTAAATAAGTAAATTAATAAAAATCAATACCAATTATTTGTATAATAAAATACAACAAAAGTATTTTAATTAAAAATGTGTTTTAACTCATATATTCTTAATTGTATTATTCAAGAACAAGAAATTTTTAAAAAATTTTGAAAAATAAAATAATCTAATTTTAATTCTTTTATTTATTTATACATATTATTATTTATTCTTTTTATTTTCATTAATATTCCCAAAAAATTAATTCATTTTAGTTCGAATTACAATTCAAAATAAATATATTTTTAACTTTAAAAAATAAAATCTTCATTTGGGACTTTTTGAAATTTTTCATTCAAAAATATAACATGAAATAATTTAATGTTTTTTTTTTTGTTTTAAATAAATAAATGAAAAACAAAAAAATATATCCCTTCAAAATTTTTTAAAGTTTATTTATATAAAGTAAATTATGTTATTTTAATCTGAAAATAAAGAATGGATAAAAATTCCAAATTATCAATAAATATAAGAATTATTAAAATTGAACCACATTTTTCTTTAAATATATTTGCTTCTTTTCAAAAGATTTATGTTGATTTTTTTTTCTTATTTAAAATTTTATTAAATTTCATGATTTAATTGAAAATCAACAATTTTAAAATGATTGAAATTATTTTTTGTTATAAATTATATATATATTAATGATTTTTCATAAATTGACTTTATAATTATGTTAGAATTGTACATTAAGAGATGAAAAATCATTATTTAATTGTAAGATTAATATCTTTGCAATCTTTGTTATGCTTTTCGATAGAAAACTTTACTTTTCCAACTTTCAAATGAAAGATTAACCATTTTAGATTTTTTTTTTTTGTTTTTTTCTCCCTGGAATTTAAAAAGTTTTTTTTTCAGAATAATAACATTTTTACTAAGTTACAAAACTTAAAAAAGAATTAATGAAAACGTTTTTCCTATGTATACTTTAGATTATTTCATTTTATATGTCGCTTCTTTAATTTAAACGATCGACAGATTTGATGCATATTTTTATATTTTTGTATAAAAGATTAAAATCGAAATAATATTTTCAAGAATTGTTTGACATGACATTTAATTATCAGTGTTTTCATGTAAATATAATTTTTTAAAGAATTCCTGAAGGATTACAAGATCTTGACCATTGATCAAATCCGCTCGTTTGGCCGAACCCGACGATGAAGAGGATGAGAAGCCTCCTTGCTGACTTTGCTTGATCACATCCTGGACAAACAAAACCAACTATTATTACAATAATAATGATTATTGATCAAATAATTGTCTTAGGTAAATCTAATTAGTGTTTTTAACACATGTAGCTATATATCAGAAAACGATGATTCCAATAATGTTTATAAATTATTTTAGATAATTATAAAAAAGTTTTCTAGGATTAGATTGCTCTACAAAATATAGTATTTATTTATTATTATTATTATTTATTGCTATTTATTTATTTATTTATTTGTAAATATAAATTGTTGTTTTTGTTATTATTATTTTCTGCATAGTTTATTGTTATTATTTTTATTATTATATTCTAGTCATGTTCAATGGGAACCCTTTTACAGTCCCTTTTTGAGCGGTGATATTTTTTATTATTTATTCATCTATTTATTTATTTATTGTATATTGTATTTGTTTATTGGTTAATTATTGAATAAATTGTTTTTGGTCTAAAAGGAAAAATCATTCTTTCCAAGTGATATACCCGGGGAGCGTTGAGTCTGACACAATGGAATCGGTCAGGATTCAGTAATTTACTGTTTGCCTGGCTGTGAAGAAGATGGCGAAGAAGATGAAATTCTCCCTGTAAGGATTGCTTGGAGATAAATGAAATTTATCTTGTACGATGGATGATTTCTTTAAGGCACAAATGGCTACAAAGTAGCTGAAGTGCCTCCATGCTCAAATAATAAAATAAATAAAATAAAAAAGTAACTTTTTTTCTAAATACTAAAATATTTAAAGGTACCTAAAGCCCCAAAGGTTCAAAACTCTCCAATGTAGGAAAAATTATAATTAAAATCAATTAAATTTGATTAATGGAAAATAATTATATATATAGAATTAGTATATACAGTGTATAATTCTGAAAATAAAGGAAAAATTCTTCAAATTGTTCTTTGGAGAGAGAATATTTAAAAAAAATTTTTTTTTTTCAATTTATACAGTTTTCAAGAGAATTGGGAAGGTGCTCCGTAAACCAGGTATACATGCAATATATTTGATTAAATTTTGAACAAACTTTGTAAATGCAAATTTAATTTGAAATGGACCTGATTCAAATAAATAATGATTATATATACTATATATACTAAACTAATAATTTTATTTATAGTAAAATATTTAAACATTTATGAATTTCCAACAGCAGTTAAAATTTATTATTCAAAATAAATGAAAATCTCTAAATAACTAACAAATTGAATGAATATGTTAAAATGATTATTTAAATAAGCAAATATAATAATAATAATAATAATAATGAAAACAAAAAAATAATAATGTATATTAATTATATCATGTAGCTTCATGATAATCGTATATTTGTGAAATGAACTATAATTTATTATTATATTGGAAAATATATACATTGACCTGTCCTTAATTAAAGTTTGTTCATTTATAGATTTAATTAATATATTATATAAATTGACATTAATTATGAATAATAATTTGTGAAAATCTTCAATTAATGAAGAGATTTCATAAATAATAAATTTAATTTATAATTATGATAAAATAAATGATATAAAATTGATTTATAAATTTAATTAAATTTATTTAAAGTAATACAATCCCTTTCTAAAACCTTTCCTAAAGTGTTTATGTTACTATAAATTTATTTCTACATAAAAAAGACAACGAGAACAAACTTTTTATATCTTTTTTCACTGACCTATTAAAATTATTAAAGTAGTTCAAAAGTTGCATTACTTAATAGGAATGGGCAGAAAATTGATTAGAACATAATATTTATACTCTCACCGAATTTTATTAGAATATTGAAATTGGATAGAATGAGATAAATGTATCATGTGGTCGAACAGCTATAAAGAGTTTGCCTCGTTAGATTAAAAAAAATCTTCTTTATATAATATAAGATTATAAGACAAAAAATCAAATTAAAAGATATAAAAAAAAAAATAAAAAAAATTTAAATGAATATTGAGAAATATTTATTAACATGATAGTGACTCAATGGATGTTAATTATGGGTTGATCCCTCTCATTAATAATAATTTTTATAAAATACTGAGAATATGAATAGTGATTCTAATAGTTATACCTTTTAGACGATAAGATGAATAAAGTGGTTCTTTCAATAAATAATTTTTAAAATTAAAAAGAAATAATTTATTTATTCATATCAGGTATTTTATTGCCCTCTTAAAAAGTTGTTTTGGCAAAATAAAACATTTAGAAACATATAGAACATTTAGTCTAAAAATTTAGATGTTTTTTACAATTTCTTTCATTCCTAATAAAATTTGAAATATTTAATAATTCATTTGATTTAAAAGGACAACATAACAAAATTAACGGAATAGGTTAAGTTATTTTATTTAATAATAAAAATAAATATAAACAAATCACATTAAAATAAATCAAAAGACTATTATTTTTAATAAAATTTCTGAAAAAATTAAAAAATATCTATATTTTTTAAATTAGCATCTATTGTATATTCCTTTCACCAATAGGAAAAGTTCAATTAAAAAAAGTTATCTTTTCCTTTCAACGGATATTTTTTGAGTTTATTAATCGTCATGTGCTAAAAGAGGGTTCAATAAAAATTCATTTGCAGAAGAGATCATGAATTGATCATTTCCTTCTTAAATAAAAAATGACAGTAACTGACAAATTACATATTTAAACTGGTGCAAATATTACCTATTAGAAAAAAATAAATACCTATTATTTATATATATATATATATATATATATATTAAAACATGTATTTCAATTTTGTTTTATTTTCTTTTTTGGCTTAAATATATGAATATATGTAAATTAATTGAAAACTTTGAGTTCTAAAATCAATATTAATGTAATGAAATTGTATTTATATCATATATATTTTTTTAATTTATTCAATATATATGCATATATATATATTATTTAAAACGCTTTTTTTTAATTTGAATTTAAAAAATAATTTAAAAAAATATAAATATTATATTTTTAATATATAATATTATATGTTTTTTCACTATTAAATAATATTACTCAATAGTATAAAGTTTCAGATTATTTTGGATATTACTTTTTATTTCATATAAGTATTTAAAAGCAAACGCTGAATACGATTATGAAATAAGCTTTTACCCTTTTATCATTGTTTAAATAATTAATGTCACGTCATTGTCTGAAATCTAATTAAACATTTTCCTGAAATTCACATTTCCATTAATGTTTCCAAATGATAAATTATTAAATCTTTTTCTTTTTTTGGTCTTTATTAAATAAACATTTAGAGTAATGGTATTGTAAAGCATCGGCTTTAAAACTATCATGGGAATTGTGAATTATAAATATTAGAGACCATCGAGCAAGCAACCTGATTTATAATGCATGAAGGCTAAAGTCAATAGGTCTATGTCAGCATAATAGAAGATTGAGCTGCTATGATGGCTCTTGTTTGATACATTATTAAGCGGAGGTTAAGGAAGTAATTTGGGACTAGTTCATTTAAAAACAAACAAAGATTATCCATAGATCTATACACATTTTCATATATAAACTTAATTAATCAACATATTCTAAAATAATTAAAATAATGAATAAAATAGATTTTTATTATACAGTGAACGCTCTATATAGCAACTCATTTAAACCAAATTCAATAAAAATGTTTCTCTTTGGGAAAAGTTGCTTATAGGGAAAAATTGAATTTAAATCACAAAAATATTAATTAATTAATTAATAGAAACTAACAGAAATTCTAGAAACTATTCTAATTAACAGAAATTAACTTCAATACTGGCAGTACAAAACACAAACGCATTCCAATAACAGAATTTTTTTACAATTTGAGGTTATGTTGTTGTGTACAGCTGTCAATTCAAATATTTAGCTTTAAAAAATAAGTTGCCTATACAGAACAATTGAACTATAAAAAGTTGCTTGTATAGAGGTTGCATATAGAGCGTTCACTGTATTAAAAATAAGAATATATCTATTTCCAAATAAATTTATTATTAATATAAAATGAAATAAAATTATAAGTATTATATTAAAAATATAAATGTCTCAAAACCCATCGTCAGTATTAACAAGTATAATTATTAATATTATTTTGTATAAATATAAAGTAACAATGGTAATGAAAAACTTGCAGCATTTCAACCATTTCTCTGAACCGAGTGAAGACGAAGAGTTAGGGAATAGCTCGAGCACCCACTTTTCGAATAGAAGAATTAATTTGAATTTTTTCTATTTTGAAATTGTTTTAACAAATAACAAAAATATTTAAGATATTGTGTCATTAAAATAATGGGACGAAAATTTCAAGATTCTAGTTTTCTATGAAAAATAAACTGTTATAAGTATTTATATTTTAAAATCCTATTAAATTTGATTAAATAATGTATATAAACATAATTTAATTTTTTTTCTATTCTAATTCTCTAAAAAATATAATTTATTAAAAATTTTTTGCAAAATAAAAGATTTGTGTTATATTTTTACTTTTTTTATGAGGACAATTCTATTTCAAACAAACAAAATATAACATATTATATTATAAATCTCGGCCAATAAATTCAATATGATATTAATGAATTATTGAAAATCATTTATGGACAAAAATTAAATTATATTTTAAATTTTAAGGAAGTTTAATTTGTATTAAAATTAGTTATTTCCTTATTTAATATGAAGATGAAGATTGAAAGAACAAAAAGGAAAAAACTGTTTATATTAAATTAGATATTAAAATAATAATAAAAAAAAAGTATTATACAAATTTAAACGACTATGCTATTTGATATTGATATATTTTTTTTGGAGTTTTATAAGTTTTTATAAGTTTGCCGACATCTGATAAAATATATTTATATAATATATAAAAGCCTAAAAGACAAAATAGATTTCCCAAAATAGAGTTTATAATATTGAATTTTCATAAATGGATAAAAATACTCTTAGAAGCTCTTATGATAAGAAAAAAAATTATTTTATCAGAATTTTTTTACAAGTTAAAAAATAAATATAGGTAGGTATATACAATCAGGGGCGGACTAAGGCCTAGGCACACCGCAATTTTTGGGGGCCCGAAATTTACGTATCTAGGGCCAAACCGTGGCTTGCCAAAAAAAAAGGTAAAATTTTTTCCCGATAGGCCTGGAATTACCATGTTGGCAAGGGCCCACTTTAGCCTTAGTCCGCCATAATATTTAGTTGGATTATTATTATTATTATATATATATATATATATATATATATATCAGTATACATTATGTAAATTTGATTATTTAAATATTAAAAATAGGATTCTGTAAAATATATAATTTTCATAGTAAAATTCTATAATTACTATTGTTTGTGAGTTTTAATGGTTTATGTTATTGAGCTTTGATACTATTATTTATTATAATAATTTAAATACCTTTATGGAAGAAGAGAGAAATTCTTGTCTTAATTAACTAACTTCAAATTAATAGGGATTTATAACATAGACTGAGAATAACGGATGACATTTCAAAACACATTATAAAGACAATGTGGAATATAATAATTTTAATGTTAAAACTTACATCCATTCTAAATTATTATTATATAACTAAATTCAAATTGAAATGAGAGTTTAAGAAATTGAAAAAAGATAATTAAATATTTTTATTTAAATAATTAATTTATCTATAATAAAAAAAAAAATTGCAAGTTGAAATATAATAATAAGTACCGGGACCCCGAGCCTCGGCTCGGTACTTAAGTTAAAAAAAATGATTCATTATTATTGGGTTTGGCTGATAATATTAATACCTGGGATACCGAGCTGTCGCTCGAAAAAATGTTTAGACATTATTATAGACATTTTCATTCTGTAAATTAAATAATTTTATTTCATTTAAATAAATATCTATTTTTAAATAATTTTTCTCTCTACATTATTTATCTAATTCTGACAATATATTAAGATCACACCGGGACCCCGAGCCTCGGCTAGGTAATTAAGTTAAAAAAAAATAATTCATTATTATATTGGGTTTGGCTGGTAATATTAATACTTGGGACACCGAGCTGATATACAATTCTTTAAATATTTATTACAATTATTAAATGTTGCATCATTGCATCAATCTGATTAAAATGAATGGAACTTGGGGTAGGTATGTTTCTAAGTGCATGAATATTTTTTTTTTATTGGAAGAATGATAAATATATATCGTAATTTATAATTATAAAATATTATTAAAATATATATTTTTAATTTTATTTCGAAATTAAATAAACAATTTTAAAATATTTTAAATATAAAAAATATATATCTTTTAAAAAAAGGCGGGAGTCAAATTTCAATATGAATGTCATATGTCATCGATATATAAATTAATAATAAATAATATTAATAAATATTTAAATTTAATAAAAGAACAATGAATAAATAAATATAAAATAGTAATTTATTAAAAAATAATAGATTAAAAAAAAAAAAAAAAAAATTATTTTCCTCCGGTTTTTTTATTACAATATTACAATTATTAAATGTTGCATCATTTTAATTAATAAAATAAAATAAAATAAATTAAATTTAATAAAAGAACAATGAATAAATAAATCACGAAAATAGATAAAAAAAAAAATGCACGCGGCGAGTTTCGATCCTTCGAACTCGGGGAGTAAAAACAATTGTTCTTACCATTGGTCTATGATATTTTGATAATTAAAAAGATATTTTTACCATCTTTCAAAGACATTTATTTGTTTTGTTGTTTTTTTTTTTGAGAGAGATTAATAAATATATATATATTTTATTAAAAATAAATATTTTTAATTTTATTTCGAAATTAAATAATAAATTTTAAAATATTTTAAATATAAAAAAAAATATTAATACAATTTCAGTTAAAAAATAAAAATGGATGCCAATTTTGACGTTTTCCATATATAATTTTCAATTAAGAAATTAATAATGAAGCTGTAAGTTTCAAGAGATGTGATCAATAAAACTCAATTTTTCTTTATAAATACTATATCTAGTGTGAATTTGAAAAAAATCGTTAGAGCGGTTTTTGAGAACCAATATATATAGATAGATAGATATATACAATTTTAGCTAGCATAATAAGATAAGATATTCATTAATTATAAAAATAATCGTGTTTTATTATATTTTAAGTGAAAGATTGCAATTGGAATGCTATGCATAATTTTTTTTAATAAACTCTGTCCTGTGACAGCTCCAGTAAGAATATAAAATAAAAAAAAATGACAAATATGAATCAAAATATTAATGTTTGTGATTGATTTTATTCATTTCTTATTAGCTTCTATTACCCTTAAACAAAAAAAGATATTCGAACCTACCTGAAGTATTTTAAGAGGCTCTTGAGGATCCCCTCGAAAGCTGGTGATTCCTCCCTGGATACCTGCATCTTCAAGCCACCCTTCAGGAATTGCGATACTGGACGCATCTGTTTCCTCATTTTTAGCAATATTTGTTTTCCATTCTAATACTTCTGGTAAAATTTTTTTTGCTACTTCATCAAGTTCTTCCTTATTTAATTGTGAATTTTCTGGAGTAGATTCAGCATTTTGTTCATGTTTTGTTAAATTTTCTTTCCATTCTTTTACACGGGGTAGAATTTTTAACACCACTTCACTTAATTCAGAATCATTTTTGTTTATCAATAATAGATGCTTTGTTTCATCTTCCTTAATGGAAGTAATATTGGTCTTTATATTATCATTTGAATTATCTTCTATAGGATTAGTAATGTTTCGATTTTCATCTTCAGAATTATTTGATTTTGAAATTTTGTTATCCGTTTTCGGTAAATGCTTATTTTTCATTGCTTGTACTTCGAGTAGAAGTTTTTCTATTGCTTTACTAGTTTCATCATCAGTTTCTTTTGTATAATTCGATAAAATAGGAAGATCAGTTGAATTGTTGATATTACTATTATCTTTTAACCATGAGTCGGGCATTTTAGATTCATTGTTTTTTTTATCGAAAATATTTAATGTAGTTGTTTTATTTTCTTTATTCTCATTATTCGAAATATTTTTCTTCCATTCTAAAACATCCGGTAAAATCTTTTGTACCTCTTGATCAATATTTCCATTTAATTTATTATAATCATTCGATGTTTCATTTAATTCATTCTTATTAATTTCTGAAGTAATATTAATATTAATATTAGTAGAATTAATATTCGAATCAAACTCACTATTTAGTTCGTGAAGTTTCCCTTCACTTGGTAAGATAGTTGTCTTTGCTAATTCTTCTGTTAAAACTTTCTTTATAATTAAATCAGAAGATTCATCTGATTCAATGGATGAATTTGATTCGGAGAATATATCAACTTTATCTGAATTAATCCCTTCTTTAGATTGTTCATTTTCTTTTAATGCAATGATAATTGTAGTAGCTTCTAAATCATTTGATGTTGTGGTTTCAATGTTCCTTTCCGTTGTTTGTAGTTCATTGATTTCTTGGACCAAAAATTCATCTTCTATTTTTGATGTAGGAGATGTTATATCTTCATCATTTATATCAAAAGTTTTAGTGTAAGGTATATTGGTCATGGTTTCGATATTATCATCTGTTGTAGTTAATATCTCATTTTCTGTCGTGATAGTAATGTCCAGATTCATATCTGTAGTTAATTCTGGGTTAATTGTCTCTGTAGGTATTTTCAAATTAATTCGTGTTGTGATATTATCATTTCCTTCTTCATTTGGTACCTCGGTAATTGAAATTTCAGTTTGATCATTCAATTTTAAAGTTGAACTCTCGGTTTGATCTACAACTGTTGTACTAATATTTTCATCTAAATCTAAATCTTCCTGTTTATCATGTGCTTTAATAGAATCTGAAATTGTTGTAGTCTTAATATTATCAGTTTTCTCGTCATTTTTAGAATAATTTTCCTCTCGTGATATATTTTCACTAATACTTTCTTTAGATGTCGTTGTTTCAAATGAATTGGATGATATTTCTGAAGTTGTTGTTTCTAATACTGGTGAATTAATTTTATTAGCATCAAGTATTAATTTTGATAAAATGTCACTGGAATTTGAAATAGATTCATCTTCCAAATTTTCTTGAATTAAATCTTTTTGTAAAAGTGATTCATCATCAATATTATAATTTTTTTCTGGATTCACTAGAATTGTGTCAGTTATACTTTCTTGCGAGATTGAGGGTGTATTGGTAAGACCATCAAGTGTAGTTAAAGTAAAAGGAAAAGAGGTAGAGGCAATTTTAAATAATGGATCTGTAGTTGTTGAATAGATATCTTCATTTATGGGTTCATTTTTTGTAGTTGTTTCAATACTTAAAAAGGTTGATAATTTATAGTTTTCCTCCGGTTCTTCTTTTTTATCATCAATTAATGTTGTGGATTCTAGATTTATCAAAATACTTGATAATTTTTCTTCTAATGCAGTTTTTTCTGATTCTGAAGTGCTTTCTATATTTTTTTCAGAAATAATTTCAGCTTTATTGTTTTCCACTGTAGCTTGAGTTGAGGTTAATATAAAATTATTTTTTTGTTCTAAATCAAAATTTTCTGATGTAAGTATTTCTAATACGGTTGATGTTTCTGAGTTGTCATCACTATTTTGTAAAATTGATAGTGGAGTAGTAATGAATTCTTCTTGAAGTTTAATTGTAGTAATATTATTAATATCATTAGTAGTGTCCAATAGAGATTCAATAATATCAATAGAAGTAGTTGATGGTAATGGTGATGTTTGATTTGATCCTGGTCTTTGTCTTTGTGGCAATTGAAATTCCGGTGGTGGTCTAAATGTTTGTTGACTTGGCGGAATTGCTGTTGCTAAAGAAAATCAAGAGATGTTAATAGGAAAATACTTTTTTAGATTAAGTAGGTATAGGATTGAAATTAAAATAATAGCAATTTCTATATCAACTTTTATATTTAAATCAATTTAAAAAAATTTTATAAAAAAAAGTTTATCTCATCACTTTATTTGAATAATATATTTTTTTTATTAAATTTTAGTTGAATTGAAAATTATATATTATGTGTTCATAAATTTCAGATATTTGTGTCTTTAAATTAAAATATTAATATTAATTTATTGTTAATTTAATGCGGTCCCATTTGAGTTTATGAGAATAGGAGACAGTGAGATGATTAACGAATGAATAATGAATTCTAGAGAGGTGAAACAATTTTTGCGAGTACCTTTGGGCGGACAATGCTCATAGCTCGGGCAACATCGACCTGGAATCTCTCTTGGTGTACAATCAGACCTTTGGTGACATCGGACAGCCGTGCAGCGCACTTCACCCAAATGACAGTAACACGCGTGACATGGCGCCTGGGAAGAGGCTTCCACTTGTTGACCGTGCTGATAGATACGTCCACGGACCTCACAATCTAGATTAAATTAATCCATGATTAGGGTCTGATTCATAACAAGCTTTGGTAATATAAATGACAATTAATATTTAAGTCATTTATTCAAAAAGAGTTTCTATTGGTAATTCAAATATTGTTTTTTTTTAATTTAATATAAATAATAATAGGACTATTAAAATTATTATTATTAATAATGCGTATGAAAAATTAATAAAAAAAATAATAGAAATTTTATATCAAAATATTATATTTTTATGTTCTTTTTTCTTGTTATTTCACTAAAAGATAAATAGTATAGTTGTATAGAAATAGGAATGACTTTAGAAAAGCAAACAAGAATTAAATAAATATGAAATAATATTAATCTAAGTACGCGTACTACCTATATATACATTTAACTGTTTGTTATAATTAAAATTGTATTTAAATTTGAATTTCTGAAATTAAATAAAATCAATATGTATTAGATTTTAGTAATTTAAATAAATTATATATACTTATTAAATAAATGAAATGTAATTAGTGATATAATTAAATACTAATTTTAAATTATTTATAAATTCATAAGAAAAAAATTATAAAATTTATTATAATCAAAAATACACAAATAAATTTCTTTTTATAAAAATACTGAACTTTTTTCATGCGTTATTCTGTTAAAGAGAAGAAAAAGTTTTTTGTTTTTATTTTTATTTTTCCCTGAGGAGGTTGATTCCTATATTTTTTAAAGCAAATATAATTAGTTTAACATGCATTTTATTTTATTCAGAGATAATGATGTAAAAACTCTTTAAGAGTGAAAAACAATTTTTTATCATTAATATTAAGATGCGCACCACAGGTATACGATGGGCAGCACTTGCCGGGTGTGTGTACCTCTCTGCAGCCAATTACTGGTTTCTGGCAGGCTATTGGTTCGCATGCAAAACCAGGAGGTCGACAGACACACCATTCACAAGAGTCAGCTGATGAAGGGACGCGATCACCCGGCCGATACAGAACGTCATCGATGACACACACTTAAATTCAATTCAAAACATTGCATTACATTATGCAATAATAAACTGTTTAATCAAATTTCAATAAGGAAACTTTATAATATATATTGAGGGTAAGGAGGGGGATTGAAAAGAAGATAATTCAAGGTTATTTATCAAAAATAAATAAACAACAGACAACAAATACGTGTACACGAATAAAAAAAATCGATCATTGAAGATTCTAATCTTGATAAAGGTCATTTACATTATTTATTTTTTCTAGAAATATTAAATTACTTTATTCAATATAGAATATTTATATTTTGAAATAATGACATTCTTATAAAAGATCAATCAATTATTGTGAATAAATATTTTAAAAACAGGGTAAGAAAATGATAAAATAGATGAATTTGTTAATCTTTAAATATTTATTAAGTATTTTTACATAAACAAATAATATTATAAATTAAATTTTGAATGAAGCGGGTAGCTTAGTTGTAAAATGCTGAACTACAGAACTTAAGGACGAGGGCTCAATCCTCACCAGATTCGCAAAAAAATATAAAATAACATTTAACATTTAATTAATATTTAATATTTAATGTGATATATGTGCACATAATTAAGAAAGTGGTCTAAGTCTATTCAAGCTTTCAAAACATTTTCATGTGAAATTCATACAAAATTTCATATTCATAAGAAATTTTCATTAACAAAACTAAGAAAATTATAACTTAGAATGTCGCATAATATCAAAATATTTTTTTAATTTATTCAAATGAAAATAATTAGATATTTCTAAACAAGAAATATATGACATATATGGTAGGTATGTATGAGCTCACTAAAATCGGCTTTCATCTCGTGGATAATAAAAATGAGCTGAGTCCAGGCACTGAACCAACCGACGATTTGAAATAAATTAATTTCCAAACAACATTATATATATATATATATATATATATTTATTTATAAAGAATAAAAAAACCTATTTTTAAAACTTGAATTAAAATGACTAAATTATATTATCTTGGTTTTTATTTTTAGTTTAATTACTTAATTATTAATTACTACTATATTTTAAGTGAAAAATTTCCGACATTGAATATAAAATTAATACTTTGTAAATTATCACTTCCGGTTTCCGGATATGCGCCAAAAGTTGATAAATTCACTGATGCATTAAGCAAATATACCAAATTTTATCAAAATCCGTTGAGCCGATCATGCTATACACGTCTATACGTACACACAATGGACGGATGGACGGACAGACATTATGTTAAAAATACTTTTTTCTGTTAACAAAATGCATGATTCGCTAAGATATGTAAAAATCTCC
The DNA here is from genome assembly GCA_963082975.1 of Labia minor. Taxonomy (NCBI): domain Eukaryota; kingdom Metazoa; phylum Arthropoda; class Insecta; order Dermaptera; family Spongiphoridae; genus Labia; species Labia minor. The sequence continues at coordinate 25,929,667 of OY720347.1, read as the reverse complement.
ACATGTGAAATTTAGTGTGAAAACAATACCTTCCCTTTCTATCGTCTGTCGGGGTAAAAGATAAAAAACAAACCTTCAGATAAAACATTCATAAAATTTTATAATAGATTTTGGAAAATGATCGGCTCATTATTTACAAGTCAACTTGGAGGAGCGGTACTTTTAAGAAATATATAATATATCAAATATATCATTGATAATACAACATTAATATATATATAACATTTAGTGTCCACCCAGCCTTCGAGAGCCAAATTTTGACGCTACTCGGAATAAAATGTACCGCTTCCAAACAAGAAAATCAAGATAAAGGTTGAGAGGATCCATTCTACTGATCATAGAAATTTTTATCTCATTTGGCACTGTTCTTTCGCTGGATGTAAAAAGTCTGAGACTTTTTTTATATATAAACCCTATTTCACATATTTTAATAATTGTTGCGTTTGGAAGTGCTGATCATGGGAAAGCTAAATGCATAATAAAAATAAATAAATATTCAACAACTGATATTTGTTTTTAAAAATTACTTCCCACGAATAAATGCTGCAAACAAACTTCTTAGTGACTTTTATTTGTATTATTTTATTGTAGTAGAGGAGATGCGTTAAATATATTTTGGTATATATATATATATATATATATTAAAGAGAACTATAGTAACATAAAGTTTAAATACCCCTGGTCCAAGTTGTTTTATAACTTAGTTTATTTTATAATGAGCAGTTCGCATTAATTTTTATTTATTTATTTTTTAATTTATTTATATACTTCCAAAGTATTCAGTCAAATACAAAAGCACATAAGATAAAAAAAAGTCTATTATATTTTAATATTAAAAAATAAAAAGAAACCAAGAGATAAAATGCAAATAAAATTACTGCTTAAAGATTTCATGTACTATTGTTTCCATTTCGTCTTGGGTCATTTATTAAAGATACTGGAATTTATTTATTTATTTACTTGTTGTTTTTTTTTTTGACTAACGCAAAAAATATTGGTATCAAGTTGTTGACCTTAAAGCTTAAGGCTTAACGTCAAGGAATGCGAAGAAAGCATGAAAGCATCTCTTTTCATCTCATTTCCTTGTCCATGTATTTTATTTTAGTATATTTTTTTTTAATCAAATTATCCTCTACCAATTAAGTTAGGTTTTTAGTGAAGTAGTTTCAAACAGTGAAATGATGGTGATTATATTTCGATGATGCGTTTTAGAATGCACCGTAAGCGCTTCCTTTCGTGATGACCGCGTCTGTTTTTATCTGAATCTAATTAAATAATAGTATTTATTTAATTTAAAATGAATGTCGACCTAATTATTTCCTTAATATTAATGCATCACCACGCATACATCTTTTAAATAAATTACGGAAGAGAATAATATTAAAATCCTTTTTATTCAACCAACGGCAAAAGATGAAACAAGTTTGGTTCATTATAATAATATTGTAATATTGTAGGTTGAAACACCAAAGGAGGGGGGTTGTTTTTTCAATAAATTAAAGAATTAAGAACCGCTAGTAATATTTCCATTTGTGTTATTATTTGATTAAATTATCATTATTTAAACTTTTTAGATAGCCTAAGGCATGCATAAATTATTTTTATTTATTTTGTGTTAAATTTTAAATAAAGAAATAATTAAAAAAATCTCTTAATTTTATAAATTAAAAATGACCTAAAAACCAGAAAATACTTTTATAAATAAATCTATTAAATTAAACGAAAAGATATGTGAGTATTGTTTGTCAACTCACTCCTCTTTGAAATTGTCTTTATTTGTGTTATTATAACAGATACGAGGTTTGTTCAAAAGAAAAGATAAATTTTGAATTATTTCGAAAAGTATTTATTTATTTATCAATATCCATTTTGTCCTCTTCAAAGTGATTCCCTTCAGATATAATGAACTTATGCCAGCTCTTCTTCCAATCGTCGAAGCACTTCTGAAATGCGCTTTTCGGTATGGCCATCAGCTCGTTCTTCGATTCCGACTTTATCTCATCAATTGTGACAAAACGCTTTCCTTTCATTGGTCTCTTCAGTTTTGGGAATAGGAAAAAGTCGCAGGGAGCCAAATCTGGTGAATACGGTGGTTGAGGCATAATTACGGGGATGTTTTTGGTCAAAAAAATATGAACAAGCAATGATGTGTGAGCTGTTGCATTATCGTGATGCAGAATCCATGATTTGTTTTTCCACAATTCTGATCGTTTGAGCCGTAATGCTTCACGCAAACGTTGCATAACTTCCTTGTAGAATTCCTTATTAAAAGTACGATCTGTTGGCAAAAACTTATGATGCACCACGCCATTGTAATCGAAGAAAACAGTGAGCAAAACCTTCACATTTGATCGAACTTGACGTGCTTTTTTAAAGCTCTTGTACCACTTATAAACATTTTTTTGAGACAAAGTAGACTTGTTGAATGCCATAGTTAACATTTTAAGTGCATTGGAGCACTTTATTCCATTTTTAACGCACAATTTAACAGATTCTTTAAAAAATCAACACACATGACTAACTTTTTCAGTTATCAAAAACAAACTACTAATCCAAAATGGATGATAATATATGAGAAACATGTATACCAACATAACAACAAAGAATTTCGATAATCAAATGTACATAACTTGCGAAAATTCAAAATTCACCTTTTCTTTTGAACAGACCTCGTACATTAATAAAAATTATTTTTTGTTTTTTAGGGCATTGGTTAGATAAAACATTTTTAAATTTTTTTTTAAAATTCTTCTACATTGTCTTTTATTTAATTCTCATTATTTGAATTAATTAATGAATAATTAAAATTAAAAACATTCCTAGAAATGTTCATTTATGCTAGATAGCGATACTAGCGTAAGTCAACCATAGTTATTAATTTTGTAAACGCACTCGTATAAACAAATGCAGACAAACATATACTAAATAAACAAAATAAAGTAAACATAAATAAAAGTCTATAGAATGCATAAGTACATTAATTTTTTTAAAACAAAAATATTGTCAATTATCAAACATGTATATTTATTTTAAATTTAATATTTTTTTCATTTTATTATTAATAATTATTAGTATCTTGTCCTTGTAACAAAAAGAAGAGTCTATAAGACGCCAAGGCTTATCATAGACGGAGTTCGCATCCCCTGGAAAAAGCAGATGACCTATCTTGGTTTGGAACTGGACAGTAGCCTTTCCTTTGGACCACATATAAAAAAGATAGCAAAGAAGGCCGCAGAAACTGCAGGAATGTTCTCAAGTCAAATGCCTAATATCGGCGGACCAAAAGGGAAGAAAAGAAAACTCTACGCAAATGTTATCCAATCAAAGATGCTTTATGCATCTCCAGCTTGGGTTGAGGCCACATATAAAAAGGCACATATGCAAAAGCTGTGGTCTGTACAGAGGTTGGCTGCAATGAAAATAACTTCTGCGTACCGTTCTGTTTCGGAAATTGCGCAATAGTAATGGCTGGACTGCCCCCCATAGACCTTTTAGATATAGAAAGAGAGGAAATATTTAAAAAATTAAAAAAAGCAAGAGCCAATGAGGAAACAGTAAGGCTTCAAATTAAGCAAAACGCAAGACTAAGACTTCTGTCCAGGTGGCGAGAGAGGTGGGATGAAGATACGATAGGACGTTGGACCCACTGACTAATTCCCAACATTAAAACATGGTTAAATAGAAAACACAGGAAGATAAATTATATCTCACACAAGCACTGTCGGGCCATGGTAGCTTCAAAAGCTACCTGCATAAATTTGGAAGGGCAGAAACGGCAACTTGTACGAATTGTAACTACGTAGAAGACAACGCGGAACATACCTTGTTTATTTGTGAAAGATAGAAATCGAAGAGGGAGGATATAAAAAATTGTATAGGTATTGAGATCTCTCCATAGAAAATTTAATAGATCAGATGATAACAAGTAAAGAGAAATGGGGACTTATTAACAATTTAATAAAAGAAATAATTAAATCAAAAGAAAAGCAGTTGAAGACGAAAAAATAATACTCAAATCTACGATAGACGCTATGCTGAAAGGCGATTCCTATCGTGGAAACCGGATTGGAAAATAAAATAGGAGTAGGTGTTTTAGTCGGTAGATCGTCTGGCACTGAGCCCGACACTTTGTGAGTAAAAGCATTTCACCTACTATAAAAAAAAAAGTATTTTGAAAAAAAATCCCGTGGGTATTTTAATAAGGTGTTGAGAAGATAAGATAAAATATATGTCATATAATTAGAAGAAAGTAGGAATTGAATGAAAGTGTATATATAATAATGGAGTGGTGGTTGTAGGAATGAGGTTGCTGCGACCAAAAGAATCGTTGATTTCAATAGCATACACAGAGATTTAACTTAAAAAAAAACAATTATATTTCCTCTTATCAAAAATCACTATAAAATTTTCAGTATAATTAACGATAAAAATAACCTGAAATTTATTTTATAATTTAGTAAATTAAATTATGTTTAAAAATCTAGTACTCGCATTTTCTATAATCCTCTTAAATCACTATTTTCATGTATTTATTGATTTCTAAAGTTATTTTAAACATAATTAATTGATACGATATAATTAAATAAATTTAATTTGCATTGAATTTAAATGTTTACTTTGAAAGTAGAAATAGAGTAGTCTAGGTATTAATTATTCATTTATTTTATTATATAATTATTTAGTGATGATCATTATTGTTATTATTAATAATTGTGTTATCATATAGTTTTTTTATTGTTATTTTAACAAATTAACGAATTTAACTAAATAAATAAGGCTTAAGAACAATATAATCTCTACACTGTAATCACTTTCACCTAAGCATTAAGTACATATTTTAAACTTTTAAATGATTGTAAATATTTTGTAAATACTTTGTTTAAGCCAAGTATGTATAAACAAGTTTAATGAAATATCCTTTTAAAATATTTCTTGTGGGAGCCATGTTATCTTGTGCAATTTTCATCCATATATCACATAATTTTCATTGAGATCACGTACCCTTTTTTTTTAATTAAAATTTTGAATTTCTTAACAATTAACATTTGAAATATTAGTAAAAAATGAGACAACTAAAGATTCATATATATTACATTTTTAAATATTAAAGATATAAATAATAAAATATTACTTAATATAAAATTAAACAAATAAAGATTTTTTTTAGGGGAAACTAATCAAGTAGTTAAAGAGGCGTAGAAAAATTAGGAAGATTTAAAGTTAATGACTAATCAACAATAAGAGGATAATGACAAGCTGTTTAAAATTATTAAAACATAACTACACAAAGTCACCCTTCTCTAGAATATGAATAATAGGCCTTAATTTAGATGTGTGTGTGTGAGAGAGTGATAAATTTAACATAATATACAATGGGAAGTAATTAGTGATAGTTCGGATAGTGCTAAGTTTCTATATTAAATTATATTTTAATAGATAAAGACCAAAAAAGAAAGGAGATATTGAGGGTTCATTTTATTTTACAGAAAAAGTATTGACTGTCGGCTTTTTTGTTAAGATTTAAATCTATTAAAAAAAGGAATAAGATTGTATAGGTTGTTGTTTTTAGTGGTTAGTAGTGGATTAGAAAAATTGTTGATAGTACGGTGAATGAAGCTCTGAATATGGACTGTTGGAAGAATGTGGTTACCGAGGCTAAGAACTTCCGAGTTCAGAAGCGATAGATAAATCTATAATAAAATTAACATATTTTAATTTTAAAAAAATTTTAGAATTAATTTGAAAAGTAATTTGGGTGTATGTTAGTTAATATGTTTCTAATTACAAGAAACAAAGTTAAAATCAATTGATATCTTTTTCTTTAAATTGTGATTAATAATCAATAACGCCTAAAATTTCAATTCACTTCATTAGATATTATAGAAAGATTATATGAGTCAATTCTAGAAGTTTGAATCTCAATTGTTCATTTTGGGAATTTTCTTCTTTTTTTCTTTTCCGTGAATACTCATTTAGATGATTGTATTATTTTGTAAAAGCATCCCATAAAAGAACAGACTGAGAAGATTATAGAATAAATAAATTGTATGCAAATACCAAGAACCATAAAAAACATATTAAGGACAAAGGAAGAGATGAATAGAGATTTAAGAGTTTTCTAATAAGACTCACTCCAGCCTTTGGAAGGAATAAACCATTTATGATGAAAGGCCGACGTGATTACTTTATATTATTGATCCAATCACTTAGTTAATTTTTTTAATAAATAAATCCTGGATAATCACTTAGAGGACGCCACGAAGTCTATGAGATATTACGCTTAAATCTCAACCTTGTGGATTCGGAATCAAGACACTGGCCTGATAAAAGAACAAATATTTGGAAATTAGGTCCATGCAGTCTACATATCAAAATTTGGAAATAAAAGTAACGGCCTCCGAATAACAAAATAAAAGATAAAAGCTGAGAGGATTCTTTGTTCTGATAATACAACACCTTTACCCCGCGACAACCAGCTTGATAATGAATATCCTGGGATATACAAAAGTCAAGAGTTTTTTTTATAAATAATCTCTCTTATATATATATATATATATATATATACTAGCTGCCCCGAGCGCCTTCGGCGCTCTCCGCACCTAGACGGGGGCTCCGCCCCCTGTACCCCCCCGAGTAAAAGGTTTTCATCCATTTTGTTTCAATCAGTATATTACATAAAACATTCATTTCTTTTTGTGTTCTTATTTAAAATACATTTTAATTTAATTACTAAATTAATTATATATATTATTATTGTATATGTTATATCTATCTATGTGACTCTAAGGAACTCGAAAGTTCTAGGCCGCAGCAACCACATTTCTCCAAGTGTCCCTATCCTGAGCCCTTGTCCCATCTCTCTTACGTCCCTTCCTACACGTCCTTGGTCTTCCAAGCGGACGTTTTCCAATCCAAAATCTTTTTCCTCTCCCATTCTAGCCGCGTCCCCTGCCTATCGCAGCTTTTTCGCTTTTATAACCCTAACTATTTCTGAAGATGCATAGAGGTCATGCAATTCCTCGATGTGCAGTCTCCGCCATTCCCCGGTGACCTCATCTTTCTTTGGCCAATAAATGCTGGAAAGAATACTCTGGATCTACTCTCATCTCCCAGGGTCATAGACCTTGCGTCCCACCCATATAATACAACAGGCAAAATAATTGGTTTATATATTTTAATTTTGATTCCTTTTGATAATAATTTTGATGAGATAAGCCTCTTTACTGCATGATAACAGGCGTTTCCCGATTACAACATCGATTTAAATATATATATTCTTCTCAAATATTATTATCCTTCGTGATTACATTCAATTTTTCTACATATTCAAATTCTACATTTTGTATATAGATTTTGTTACTAAATATTTTTTCTTATCACCATTAATTTAAATCTGAATTAGAAGAAAATTATAAATTATCTCCTCTTCCAGCCCATTTACCTATCCAGGCATCTTAATTTCTTAACACTCCGTTTTTTTAAATTTAAAATAAAAGGAGATAAATAGTTTTAAATTATATTCGAATGGTCTATTATATTCTATATATCAGTATTTTTTTCTGAATTTAATACCAACTTGATTTTCAAAATGTTCCATTCGTTATCCATATGATTGATTACATGTGTTAAAATTTAAAAAATTCAAATATTCTAATTTTTAAATTTAAATACAATTGAATATTATTTTTTATTAATATCATATCAAAAAAGAGAATTTATTAAAAATTAAAAATAAAAAAAGAAGCCTATTAATAAAAAAATATAATAGAATACAATAATTTTGATTTAAAACAAATTTTAATTTTTAAAAAAAATACTCAATATAAAAAAGACATAAATTTAAAACATCTCGTAATATCATTTGTCTAAAAAACATATTTTAATTAACCAAGAAATCATTTTTGCACTTAAAATATATTTGTAATTAATAATTGAAACAAAAACAAAAATAATAAAATTTTGTCATTTTAATTGAAGTTTTGAAAATATTTTTGTATTGATAAAAGTTTAAAAATAATATATTCAGTTTTTTTAAGCTTTCACTTTCAAATAGAAAAGAAGAAATATTCAATTATATAGAAAGAATAATAAATAAAAATTAAGTTAAATATGATCTAAATATTTTATTAAATAAATTTAAATGAGAACTTTTAGAATAAATTATTTAATTTAATTGATATTTAAATATTAGAATTTAAAATAAAAAGTGAAATATTATAATAATTTTTAAATTCTGAGCAATATGCAGACAAAAACCTTTTTTTTTATATATAGATAGTCGAGCTGGGGATGGCAATATGGGTTTTTCCAAAAAGAGAAAGTTACCTCCCCCCCCCCCCGAGGCCCTAGTAGGGATTAATTTAATTATTTATTATATTTCAAAGGAATATTTTAATATCATTTTAAATGAATGAATGAAAATTCAAATTTTATATAGTTTTTTATATATGTTTATTTATGCAGAAAAAATTAATTGACATAATTATTAATTTGATAAAATAAAATTTAATATTATAATTTAATAAAATAAAATTTAATAAAATATTAAAAATTAATAAATTTTAAAAAAAAATATATAATACTTAAAGAAAAAAATGTGCCTTTGCGAGTTTCGAACTCAGGGTGCAAAGTCATAAGAAGACGCGCTAGCTCGCTAGGCCAGGAACCGCTTTTGTTTGGAAGCTTCTTATAAGGGTATATATAAGATTTCAAATTTTCGCCACCAGCGCCTCTATGAGCTAGTATGGTAACTAAACTATTTTTAATTAATTAGCATTTCCTGGACACACCTTACCAATTAGCGGTTTTCTAAAGGAAGTCTGACATGCCCTGAGACCTACTGAATATACATAAAAAATTTCATAAGAATCGGTCAAGCCGTTTCGGAGGAGTATGATTTCAAAGTTTTGTGACACGAGAATTTTATATATAAGATATAATCTTCGTCTTGTCATATTTTCAAAGTAAATAATAACAAAATTCGAAATGTTGACTAATTTTAATTATATCTCTTTATAAATAAGAAAACAATTTAATTTATTTTAACATTATTTTGATTAATTAGATCTTTTGTTTTAGAAAGATTAATTAATTTAGGGATATTTTAATTTATTCTATATTTGAGTTTTCATTTATAAAATGCATTTGAAAGTAATTAAAGAAGAAAAGAAGGTATTAGTGAAACATATACAAAATTATTAATCTTTGTATTATATTCTATCAATTTTGGGTTATTAAATATTTTATATAATTGTTTACATTGATTAAAACTTTGATTATAAAATTAGTATTTAATAGTATGTATTATAATTATTAAATAAAATTACATTGATTAGAGGAAATGTAGCCATTTAATAACAATTAAAAACATTAAATTATTATATATTTTTAATATTATCTATCATTTATTATTTATTATGTCTGATAAACAATGGTTCGGATCAGTTTATATGTTATTAATCTATATATATAAAGGAGAGTGTTTGTATGTATGTATGTAATTTGTTTACTTTTTTGCTGTCATAGAAACAAACAAAAAAGAATTCCCAATCAAAGAATTATTATAATATTTCACTTTTTATTTTAAATTCTAATATTCAAATATCATTTCAATTAAATAATTTATTCTAAAAAAGTTCTCATTTTAATTAATATAATGAAATATTTAAATCATATTTAACTTAAATTATTTTGTATTTATTCTTTCTATATTTGAATACTTCTTTTATTTTAAGGGAGGGAATTAACTATGATCTAAAAAAATTAATAAATGAACTTAATAATAAAAAATCAAATAAATCCATTAATTTAAATTAATACTATTAATGAATGTATATATTATTAATTTATCTTTAGTTTTAATCAATACTTTTATACCGTTAATTTTTATAAATTAATTTTTATAAATTGTCTCAAGTCTAACTTTGCATTTTCTCAAATTTTATTATAATTAAAAATATTCAATAAAAATCAAGCAATGAAATTAAAATATCGAAATGAAATGATCAAGAAATATTATACTCTATTATAACATATACAATACTTATAAATTATAGGCGGAGGAAATATTAGACGATATCATTGCGGGTTAATGCCAAATCGATCAACATTAATTAAGATATTTTCATTATGACAGATATTAAAAAAACCGCGAATTCAATATCTCTGTTCACTAATTATTTCTAGACTTTAGTAAAACCTACGCATGACTCACTATTGAGATCTGGATAAACTTTTTCAAATTTTGATCTTAAAATTTATCTTGAAGGTAGTAAAGAAAGAGTAAGATGCGGAAATCAATTGTAAAATATTAGGTGACCCAGACGACTTAAATATAATAGCAGATTCGGCAATTGCAATTACAGATAGCGAGGAAAAATTAATGGAGGTAGGAAAAGAGATGAGGTTTGAAATGAATAATGATAAATAAAAATATTTAGAAACAAACAGGAACAGTATTAACATACAAAATGTAGAATTTGAATATGTAGAAAAATTGAATGTAATCACAAAGGATAATAATATTTGAGAAGAATTTAAATCGAAGTTGCAATCGGGAAACGCCTGTTATCATGCAGTAAAGAGGCTTATCTCATCAAAATTATTATAAAAGGGAATGAAAATTAAAATATATAAAACAATTATTTTGTCTGTTGTATTAGATGAGTGTGAGACATGGTCTGTGATCTTAGGAGATGAGAGTGGATTCAGAGTATTTGAGAATAGGATTCTCCCCAGCATTTATGGGCCAAAGAAAGATGAGTACATCAGGGAATGACGTACGAGAGATGGAACAGAGGCTCAGGATAAGGACACTTGGAGAAATGTGGTTGAAGCTGCCAAGAACTTTCGAGTACCGTTGAGCCACGCATGGTCTATGACCCTGGGAGATGAGAGTAGATTCAGATTATTCTTTCCAGCATTTATTGGCCAAAGAAAGATGAGGTCACCGGGGACATTTGGAGAAATGTGGTTGTAGCTGCCAAGAACTTTCGAGTAGATAGATATAACATATTCAATAATAATATATATAATTAATTTACTAAATAAATTAAAATATATTTTAAATAATCACACAATAAGAAATGAATATTTTATGTTATACATTGTTTGAAACAAAATGGATGAAAACCTTTCAACCAAATACTATGTACCACTCGGGGGTACAGGGGGCGGAGCCCCCGTCTAGATGTGAAGAGCGACGAAGGAGCTCTGAGCAGCTAGTATCATAAATAACGAAAAGTGTAATGATATTCTAAAAACAATATCTTAATGTACAAATTCCAATGTCAACCATCTTCAATCAAATTTATATTCAATTGAATTACTTATTTTCTAATTTCTATTGTTCAAGAAATAAATATATATAATAATAATATAATAAATATATAATAAATCAATAAAATTTAAGGCCCTGTTTGGACTAATGACATTGTAAATATCATTTTTTTTTAATTAAATACATGCACGAATGATCCATACATGGATGAAGTATTGCAATTCTTTTATTTTTTTCGAATGAAAAATATTAATTATAATAAAATTTAATTAATAAATTCATATAAAATATTTTTTTAATCATTAATAAAAAAAGAATCTTCATTAATTTCATAAAGTTTTTCTAAATATAAAAAATTAAACATACTAAGTATATTTATTCAAAAATTATTATAATAAAGTTAATAGATTTAATACCAGATTACAAATATAGGTAATATTGGTAATACCGGTTTAGTAATATAAGAGAGATTGTCATTCAAAAATAAAAAAAAATTATCAGATTAATTAATTAATAATTTCTTTGGACTATTCAAATAAGAAAAATAAAAAGAAATGTAGAATAAAATAGAAATGTTTTCTAGTAGTGAGACCAAGAATTATATATAGAAATACGAATAAATAGTTAATGTGAATTAAAGCAAGATTATACTGGTATAGAAGCAATGAATGACTTGAAAGAGAGTGAGGATCGGAAACTTGGTTAGTTTTCTAAATTATGCAATGAGTTTCTACATTCAGAGTTTCGGCTTGGCCACTAAAGGGGCATTAATATGTATTGCGCTTCACTTGTAGAGTCCAAAGAGTATAGTCGTCACATTTTGTAGATGAATCATTTGCATTAAGGAACCATAGAAAATCTAAAGGGATACATTTGAGTGTCACATTTGAAATAACTTCTATATAAAATATATTGAATTTTAAAATTTGTATTATAACAAAAGAATTTCCAACAATAATAATAATATTCAGTATTAATCAGTTTACATTTTATTAATTTTCTTTTTGTATTTCTTTTAAAATTTCCAAATAACCAAGACAATTTATAATTTATCATATATCACTTTATCAATGAAAACTTTATTTTGTACTATAATCTCTTTTTGAGAGTGGAAAATATTTTTGTTGATACGTAATACCAAGGCGCGATTAATATAATCGTCAGATAGATTAAAATTATTTTAAAATACTAAATTGTTTATTAAAGTTAGACTATCTAGGTGTAATTACTCGCAATTAATTAACAACTTTTTAAAAAATAAAAATGATTAGTTGTAATTAAATTTATACTTAATTAAAATAATTTAATTATATAGATAATCAAAGGATTTAATTGTTGACATTCCTAAACGACAAAATTCAAAGAGAAAATGCAATTTTTCCTACTAATCTTACAAAAATCTTTAATTTAAGAAATATATAAAGCAGGAAACAAATGACATATAATTACGATAAATCATTATCTTTAGTGAGATATTTAAAAAAAACTAAGGTAGCGTCGTATTTAAAAAAAATTATAATTCATCATATATATATATATATATATATATATATATATATATATTTATATAACGGTTTATATCATAAATACCTAAGACTATTTTCAGAGAGAAGTACCTTAATAAGGCAGATAAAAAAAATGAAATATCACATCGTTATCCTAATATCTTTTTTTTCAATAAAAAAATAAGTTATAATAAATATTATTTATAAAATATATAATAAAGAACAATTAAATAAAAATTTAGTTGAACATTAAAATTGTTTAATAATTTTCTAAATATATTTTTTTAATAATTTAATAAGGGAGGTAATATTTATGAAGTGTGAATTTATAGGATAACTATATAGGTATAATAAGTAAAAAATGTATGAAATTTGAAGGGACCTTTCAGAATATTCCTGAATGTTCCCTTTGGTCATTTACTCACTCACCTGAATAAATACTTATATATAGGTATTCCCCAAAGACTGGACTGATAATCGAATAGTAGACATTATTCAACACTGAATTTGACACTTTCTTTCCGTTTTCCTTTACCTGTTTTCAGCTTTCAAAGTTTTTATATAAATTACTAATCATCCTAAGATTATCACCTACCTACTAGGGGTTTATTTGTAGAAGACTACATTATTAGATTAGCCACCTTGGAAGTTGATAATTGTAGAATTTTATATAATTTTATGTTAGATACTTAATTTCATGTTTCAATCATGTAAAACTTTTATTTATGTATTTAATATTGTATTATATACCTTGTGATTTTTTTTATTAAATTAAAACCAAGCTTCGTAACAAGCCACTATTGAATTTTTCATCTCCATTTCCAAGCCACCTTGTCTCGGTAACGCTTCAAGTAAACCAGCCCTTCGAGCTTGCCGAAATTAAAATTTTCAAGTTGTTCTTGTATAAAAGGAACAACTTATTGGCGCCCACATGATAATAATTTGTAACGGATTAGACCTTATGTGGTAAAAGGCAATAAGCCATATATCAACAAAGCCCTTCTCTCAAGCAAATCTGTAACGTCCAGTGGTCGAAAAGAAAAATTAGAAAAAATATTTTATTTATATTAAAGCAAATGGATATATAATAGGACATATTGAATCCTAATTTTTTATAGATCTAAAAAGATATAGTCGAAGTGTTTATATTTAATTAATAATTTTAATTAATAATGGTTATAAAACGAGAATAAACACCTAAAATTTCTATCATAAATTCCAGGAGTTGATTTAAAAAAATTGTAATAAAAGAAATACTCGAAAAAACATTATTAATTTTTGAACTAAAGAATAGCTATGTGTATATGCATATTAAAAATATTTTTTTTGTATATTATGAAAAATTTGATTTCAACCCTCTCTATCATAAAATCGTTTGTTTTATATGTGTCATAATGTGAAATGAAAAATAATTAGAAATTCAATATTGAACAGCATCTGGACCATAAAAAACTGTTTCGAGTTTAATCAAGTCAAGCGTTGCCCGGATGATGTACGAGTATAAGACATTTAAGGATAGACAAAAGTACAGTAAACTTTTGAATCAAATATGACCAATTCTCTTAGATAAAATTAAATATTAATAATTTCTCTATTTTTTAAATTTAACGTTAAATTAAATCAATCATAATTTTAAAAGACATTCTCATATCTTAATATATCAAATTAATTTAATTATAATTTTTTTTAATCAAAATAAATGTTCTTTAGATAGAATTTAATGTATTATATAACTCAAACTCAGCTTTTTTTAAAAATGTTTATTTTTTGTTATTAAATTTCTTTAAATAAATAAAAACTAATTTGAAATTTTGAACTTTTTCTCGAGTAACAAAAATAAAAAACATACTCACTACTAATCATTATTTTTTATTTAGGTCTATATGTATTATATATTAGTAAAATATTTAATCTATTGAATTTTGAATTTGAATACATATTTTTATTTATTCTTCATTGGTACCTGGTATATAGGCAACCTAATCCATCCTCCTGAATACTTTAACTATCTTAAGGAAATGTTTTAATTAATTTAAATATAAAATGAAATATTATTTATTTATTTATTTTTAGTTTAGTTAAGTTTTGGGTATTTAATGTAAATTAATTTAACAAATTAAATAAAGTAATAAATGTTTCATTTCTCATTAATTAAAAAATTGTAAATTGTATTTTGGTTTTAATAAAATTTTAAGGATTAAATTCTATATATATACAAACCTATTCAGAATTATATCATGATAGTTATTATTAAATATACCAGGAACAAAAGGCTATACAATATTTTTAATTTTAATATCTACTAAAAAATAAAATATCTTCATACTTATTAGCGAATTTATATACAATAATTGTAATTTAATTCTCCTTTATGATTGAATTCGTTTATTTTATATGATATTTTATAACGGTGATTCGGTAAATTACCTCTGTAATAGGATAACATAAACTGAATATTGCACAATTTTCGTTGTCACAACATGAATAAGTAATCGATTGGAAACACTTTGACTCTGGAAATTATCAATAATACGAATACGTCGTTTGCATGTCAATGAAGTTAATTGTTAAAATTAATACACAATTGACATTTTAGTGTAGTAAGTTTATAATTTTAATAAAGTTTGAAACATTGAAAATAAGTACCTATATAAAAATATAAATAAGCTGGAAAGTCTCCACTCGACTATCTCGCAAATTTGAATTGGATTAAATAACATATATTATATTTAAATAAATTCAATTAATTAAATTATAAATTAAAATTAATAAATATTATTTATTTAAACCAGCGCATGTTTGGCTGATGGCACCACGTCACGTGTTGGCGCGTGATTTGCAATGTTAAAAAATTAATTCTGGTATATTCAGGGATTCAATCAAGCTGAAACTCTATATATATAGCAGTTTTATACAATTTTTAATCATGTGAAAAACTATCAAACATATATCTTTATTTTTACAGTCACTTTAGAGGAAAAAAAATCAAAACGTTGTAAGTAATGACCCTCATCCGAATGAGCTACATTTCTAAAAAGTTGATAGAAAACTACAAATTTTGAATAATATCCGTGTAGCAAATTTCATTATTCTAGCTCAAACCGTTTTTGCGTAATCTTGTCTCCACACACACACACACACACAGAGAGAGAGAGAGAGCGAGAGAGATTTCTCAACCTTAGTGAAAATGATTCAGGGACCTTCAAAACGTATAAAAACATCAAAATCTCGACATCGAAAATTTTCGTGATCGCAATAGTATCTCTTGCGAGATAGTAAAAATATTCTAAAATTAATACAAAGATTTATAAAGAACATAAAATATATTTTATTTTTAACCACATAAAAAAATGAATGATATTATAGATTCTGGGAACTAAATTGCGAAAAATTGAGAAAAAAGGGCTTCAATACGTATTGCGTTGAATTAAAAATTTATACTTTATTTAGATTATTCTTAGAGTATATATTATATTTTTTGAACAATAGACTAAAAAAAAAATTCATAAATGAATATATTAAATAAATAAATATCTAAAAAAAAGAATAATGTGATCCGGGGTTATAATTTATTCAAAAGTAAAAGAAATTATAAATTGTAATAAATAATTAAAAAAATAAAATTGTAAAAGTCTTTTTTAATTAAACGTTATTTTTTTAAATTGAAAAATGAATGTATCAAATATGTATACATGGTAGGCGAACGTGTATTTTATATTCCTCTTTGAAAAATTAAATTATGATTTTGTTTTTACAAAGATACTTATTTATTTAAAAAAAAGTTCCATTTTGTTTCTACATTTTTTTTTAAATGGAGACTAGATTTTTGTTTAATAATGATGATAATTATCTATATTCTCTAATTATACAAAAATTGACATTTTAATTCATTAAATATTAAAAGGTCATTAAAGAGAAATTTTAAATAAATGATAGATAATATTATATCAATTAACATTTTGAGTACTTTTCTTTACTTGCTTTTTCAAATGGTTTTGTAATAAAATTTTAAATGATAATTTTAGATAAATTTATCTAATTGATTGCTCTAAGTAAAATTACAAATAAACACAAATTTAAATGTGTAGATGAGAGAAACGCTTATGAATTCAATCTGGGAGTTTAAATTGAGAAACAAAAAATACTTTTGTGTTAAAACACAAATCATTAATTACGAACCTTTAAAGTTAAAATTAATATATTTATTTAATTTTATTTTTTGTAACAGAAACATTTTCATAATTTATAGAAGTACAAGTTTCCACTTCGAATTTAAAATTTTTTTAATATTTTCTCTAATTATA
Organism: Labia minor; assembly: GCA_963082975.1. Classification (NCBI taxonomy): domain Eukaryota; kingdom Metazoa; phylum Arthropoda; class Insecta; order Dermaptera; family Spongiphoridae; genus Labia; species Labia minor. Next base: position 25,912,580 of record OY720347.1, on the reverse strand, counting down.
TAATGGCTAAAACGATTTTAATGGAATTTTATGAATTTTCTAATACATATTTTACTTCATTTCCATAATTTATTTAATAATAATGGTTGAATCGTTCTAACAAACCCAAATAATCTTGAAGGTCATTTTAGAAATGCATCATAACTCCACATAATAATTATTTTTGAGTTAGTTTGTAAGTGGTTTGGAATGATAATGTAAAATACTATCATACAAAATTTAATAAATGTTTTTTTTTGTTCTGGCCATTATATAATAAATAGGTATATTTTGTAAAATATTAAGTCGGGCTGCGGTTGGCCACTTCTGCTATAAGATCCCACTAAAACTGATTTGTAAAATACATTCTGAATAAATTGAATTATTATCTCTATCCGATTATAAAACAAAAATTATAAAAATAGGTAAAATATAAATATAATAGATAAGTAATTTTAACAAAGAATATCACTTTGAGAAACCAATTGGGAAAAGTTGGATGGTTAGACCAAGCTCTAGGTGGACTATTGGGATAGATCACTTAAAGGGAATTAAGAAAGAGCTATAGATTAAATAGAGCTAGATCAGGGTGGGATATTTTTGAAAGTATGGGTTGCTTCATTAATCAATTACTGAGTTCAGTATTCGACTATTATTAATTCATGTTTTCATTAATATATTTAATATAGGAAGATTAGTTTTAAAAGTGTATTACAAAAGTCTAAAAAAAGCAAAAATCTTGATTTAATAATTTTTGATTTTTGTAATTTTTCTATTTAAAATTTTGATGATCTCCAGAAAAATCCAGAAAATAAGCCTAAATTTTATATATATTTATTTTTATAAATAATAATTTACTTAATAACTTAATAACTCTGTTCCTTTTAATAAGTAGATTGTACATTAATTGATTAAAATTTCTAATTATTATTAATGTAAATATATTTTTCATAAATTAATTTTGGGGATCAGTCAAAATAAAATTACACATTTATTGGTCTATGAAGTTCTGGTGAGTTGGCTATTACTGATTTAGAATAATCTAATATTTAATAGAAAAATAAAATATATTAGAATATACAATATATAAGAAAAGTAATATTATTTTATATTAAAAGTGTTTGAAATTGATTATTTCATTTAAGTATAAAATTATTTAAATATATATATATATGGTATATAGGATTTCAAAATAGGTATATTAGAACTACACTGTTTATTTAACTGCGAAGATAATAAAGATAGATATAAAGTCAATGATATTGTAATTATAAAAATAGCATGCCTAGATGACTTTTCTATTGTGTTGTGCGTTTTAATTAAAAAGTATATCAATGAATATTGAATTTTTAATTTGTGACCGACTTGCAATCTCATTTCGAATCGGGATGCAAACCCGGTTCCTCAATGAGTTAATCTCTTTGAAGAGGAAGAACAATCAGGTCAATTGGATCTTAGAGAGAGATTTAGTCGGGGATAAAGAGGCTATTTCATGTGAGGGCTTAGATAATTAACGTGAAGAGATGGCATTGATCGCTCACCGTCGTCTGCTTGACCAGAAGCTGCGTCAACGACACGGTCCATGTGCACATGGCCGCTGACCCCCAATTGACGGTTCGTAGTCGCGGACAAATCCACGGGTCCTGCACATTAATTACATGCATTTAATGAAGTTTCACTCATCTTACTACTGGGAAATAACAATAATAACTCAAGGGAATATAATTAATCATATATTAATTGATATCAATGAACAATATCCTTGTATAAAAATTAATTATGTTATAAATTATATCAAATAAATATTAAAATATTTAATTTTAAATAATAAATATATGAAATAAGTTTAAAAATATTATGCTATTATCTTAATAATTTTTAATTAATTTGTGAAATTTAATAAAAAAGGATTATTGTTAAGTTTATTTTTAGTTTTAGTTATCTATTAATTTCAAAATGCTACAAGGTCAGGTCAAATAGTCCGTGACTTTTTGAATAAAACACAGGTATTTGGATCATTTTTAAACGTAGTCTCCTTTGAGCTCTATACACTTTGTCCATCGTTTCTCCAATTTTTCTATCTCTTCCAAAAAATAAGATTTGTCGAGGACATCTTTGGTGCCGATTCACTCCGAGAAACCCACTGTTGACTGCTGTTTGGTCTCTGGTGTGTTGTGGTGGATCCACGTTTCATCCACGGTTAAGAAACGGCGCAACTTGGTTTCAATGATGTTATGTTTCCGTAAAAAATAATGCTCAATGAGCACACGAAATTCACTTTTTTCCATTTTCTTCTCAAATCACGATGTAGTCTGCTATTAATTGGATGTCAAACAAAAACTAAAACACCTATACATTTCGATGGGAGTCAGCTGATAGTTGCCTGCTGACAGGAACAGTGTTGCGATTTCATTTAAGAGACGGGAAATTCAAAAAGTCACTGACATATTGACCTGCTCTCTTATTATCATCCTCTCAAATACATTAGAATATTTAGAAGATATTTGTATTTTATAAAACTTTTCTGAACCTTTTAGATTGATTTTAAGTTTAAAACGATTGAAAATGGAAATTCATAATTCATTTTTATTATTTAAAAATAAAGTATACTATCTTTTCTACTTTGGTATGTTGAATTTAAAATACTTTATTTTTCCTCTCCTTTAGTTATTTTGTAGTTTAAATTTATAAAATAAATACCTATTTATTGCCTAAGTATATTTTAAAATTAAATTTAAGAAAATGCATACTTTTACAATTTGTTCGATAAACAAATATTGTAATTCAGATTGTTAAGTTCTTTAGATTCCCTCCCCACTTTATAGAACCCCAATTGTTTTTTACTAATCATTCTATTTCAGCTTAAGATACTAACATTATTTATTCAAATTTATATAAATGAATATATACTTCTAATGAGAATGAATTTAAAATTATAGATTTACCTGCATAAACAGTTAAGATTGCAGCTGCGAAGAAAAATACTTGAAGAAATTGATTCATCGCCATATCTGTAATCAGAGATAAACAAATATCATAATATATATATATATAAGTACTCAAGCCATTTCTGGTGGTGTAAAATGGCAGATAAAATATTTTTTTAGAAAAGGAAAAATATCAGAATAAATCTTGAGATGATAGAACAACGGCAGGAAAACTGATTAAAAATGGTGGAATATAGAAGATAAAAATGGTTTTTATTGACAAGACTGAATTTTCATGCTCCTATTGCATCAATATAAAAAAAATATATTAACTTTTAAAAATTAATTGGCAAAATAACCTAACTATAAGGTTATAAAATTATTTATTAACATAAACAAGAAATATAAATAAATATAAAGAAAAAAAATGACAATTTAAAGTCAAAAGGGTGAATATTTTTATTTTATATAGTTTATAATCATTTATTCCGATCTAACTGTATATTTATAAATTTAATCATAAAATGTATATTGATTGATTAAACTTGAATTTTGTGTCAATGAATTAAATTTATTTTATTAGATATTTCAAATTAATCCATGAATAAGACTTAGGTTAGGTATTTAATTTGATTAAAAATAAAAGTAAATGTTTGAACAAAAGAGAGGATCTCAGAATTATTATATTATGTAATGATGTTATTATGATGGTAATTGAGATGAAATTCAAGTCAAAAAGAATATGTACAAAATTATACACTCGTATTTGAATAATTACTTTATTCACTTGTAAAACTAATTTAATTTTTATTTGTCGTCTATCTTCAGCATACAAATACATTTTTAGAAATAATCCCTTTTTTATCAAATTATATTATTTAATAATTTAATATTGATTGATTTTAATTTCGTGATTGTTAAATTTATATCATTAGTTCGCCAAAAAAGGATTATTATTGTAAAAATTAGATAAATTCAATCATAAATGTAAATTAACAATATGCAGATTAATTAATTACATTTAAAAGAATGTTTATAATGCGATAATATTCAATTTCATTTATGAAGAATGTTCAATTCATGATTTTTAAGTCTAATTAAGTTTAATTGTTAAGTTTTTTCTAAAGGATTATAGGGATGAAGGTACACTTTTTTATATAAAATATTTTTTCTAAATTTTCATGAAAAATATATTTTTTAGTAGAAAATATAGAAATATTTAAAAAAATACTGTTTAAACAAAAGAATACCCATTTTTGTTTAAAAAAAAACAAACGAAGGTATTTTGAGTTATTTAAACCTATCTTAAACATTTTCAATACAATCAAACAAATTGTCTAGTTGCTCTAAAGCGTTTATCCATATAACAGAGAAGCAGTGATGTATATATATATCTAATCAAAAACATACCTGTTAAAAAGGGGGCCAAGTTCCTATCGGCTATTTGTTTGCCTAAAAAAGGGTTCAAATCCATCCCAATGCCAAGTTTACATGCACTTCAAAATCATTCATAATCATTTTTATCAACAGCCTGATCCACTGGTAAACATTTGGCATTCCAAAGAATCGCCACCACACCCAGTCCTCCGCCTCCTGCATCCAGGCACGCCACTTTATTCACGTCAACGGTCCATCTGGCCGAAATTCACTTTACCATACACCCAACTTAAAATATGGTATAGTTGTTAAAATACGTAGGTACATGGTTTAAAATATCTAAAATTATAATACTTAGAAATTTGAACTTGGCAGGTTTTCGTACTGTACGTAACAGTAGATTAATTGTATAATTATATTTATTATTTAAATATATAAATTAACCTGCTAATTCTAAGTATTAAAATTGTAGATATTTTAAACCAAGTACCTACGTATTTTAACAACTATACCATATTTTAAGTTGGGTATATGGTAAAGTGAATTTCGACCAGATGAACCGTTGACGTGAATAAAGTGGCGTGTAGTGTGCCTGGATGCAGGAGGCGGAAGTCTTGGTGTGGGACTGAGTGTTTTGTACAGCACAAAAACCTGCCAAGTTCAAATTTCTAAGTATTATAATTTTAGATATTTTAAACCATGTACCTACGTATTTTAACAACTATACCATATTTTAAGTTGGGTGTATGGTAAAGTGAATTTCGGCCAGATGGACCGTTGACGTGAATAAAGTGGCGTGCCTGGATGCAGGAGGCGGAGGACTGGGTGTGGTGGCGATTCTTTGGAATGCCAAATGTTTACCAGTGGATCAGGCTGTTGATAAAAATGATTATGAATGATTTTGAAGTGCATGTAAACTTGGCATTGGGATGGATTTGAACCCTTTTTTAGGCAAACAAATAGCCGATAGGAACTTGGCCCCCTTTTTAACAGGTATGTTTTTGATTAGATTTCAATACTTTTTTTTAAGAAAGCTTCCTATTTTTTCCTTTTTGTGCCGCGCCCGCGTCCATTCTTAGCTTTTGAAGTAATTTTGTGTTTAAAAAAATTGCAAATTTTTTTAAATTAAAATTATATTTGTTTATATATTAAATATAATAATTTTATTTGTTCTTTTATTTTATAGTTCTGAATTTCCAACTTGTATTGAATAATAATTAGAACTATTAATATTAATTGAAAATTATATAGAAACTGTTAGTTTATAACAATAAAAATAAACAAACATTAATTTAAATTATAAAGTAAAATGGTTTAACACTATTATATATATTTATAATTTACACCTAACGCTACTTGTATAGGTAAAATGTCACTTCCGGTAGTCAGATCATGATGAAATTTGGTATCTGAATTTTTTTCATATTTTTAAATCTATATACAAAATATGAAGCAAATATCTCGAAGCAAACTGGTACTTTACTTGAAAGGTAAACGCAACCAGTGTAGGTAAAGTACCACTTCCGGTTAACCGATTTTGACGAAATTTTAAAAGATATCTACAAACTGTGAATAATATCGGTGTACCAAATTTCGAAGTCCTAGCTTGATTAGTTTCTGACAAAACCAATGAATTCGTTTGAATTCGTTAAAATCGCATTGATATTCGATTATAACAACTCAAGCTTGACCGATTTCTTAAATTTCATAATTTTTTGTTAACCTACATATAACACACGACCTGTATGCCAAATTTCATAGCGCTAGGACAATTGGAAATACCCTAAGAATTTTGTTGACCAATCAGTGAATCAGTTCCAAAATAAGCTATTTTCACAGGGTCATATTTCAGGATCTACTGAAGCTATAACTATGAAATTTGGCATACTGCTTTAGTTCTAGTATATGACTACGTAGATAAAATTTTATCTCTGTACTTGCAATAGGCACTGAGATACAGGGGGGTCAAAAGTGACTCCAAACCATTCGTGTAAATATACTTACGGCATGCGCGCGGCTTGCTGGAACTTGGCCGGCGCACTGCCGTGCGCATAGATATATATATTAATATATTAATGTATATTTTATAATATATATATATATTTTATATTGTCTTCATAAAAAAAGGTTATTCTATTGTTTTGTTTCATTTCCATCGGGGACATACATATACAATGTATAAAAAAAAAGATATTTTATCTATTGATCTATTCCATCTGAGGGGAAGAAACCCCTCCTCATTGGCGATACAACTAATTAATAAGAATTCATCATTAATTTTAATGCTATGAAATATTTTTAAATACGTTTAAAATGAAAATCTATCCTGAAATCAATATTTATGTTTCAAAATCCGTTGAAAAAAAATTAATCGGAACAATACAAAAGGAGTTAGTTACTAAAAGTAATTAATCGCTAATTAATTATAATTCAATTATATTTCTTCTATACCTTCTAGGGATCCATTGAAATATCTAAAAAAATTTCAAAAGTCTATCTCAATAAAAAGTCGATGAAAAATCGATTTCAATTTGTCAAAAGAGTGAACAGACAGACAGAGACAGAGGCCAAGTGAAGTTAAGGAAAACGTTATAATAAGAAGAGAACGCATAGTGGGAGCAAAAAAGTCCTATTTTCAGCAAACTATTTTTTTCCAATTAAGTTTTTATTTTTTCTTATTCTTACTATACAAAATATTAACGAACACAAATAATAAATTCTAACATTAAATTTAAGTGGGAGTTATTGGGACATGAAAAAGTACTAGAATGCGTTCCAGTTCTGAAAAAAAAGGTAAGGGAACGTCGTTCCCCCGCGTTCCCCTCCCAATACACCATTGCACAGAAGTGTTATAATACAAAATATCAAATAAAATATAAAACAAAAATAATTACTCTTCTTTAAATATCATAAAAAGAATAGTGGACTATAAAATTTTTAAAAATTGTTAAACCTTTCATCCTGAACCAAAATAAATATTTTTTTTTTAGATGAACTTTGATATTATTGTAAAACATTTTTTAATTCCATATAATCCAATTATTTTCTTCAGGTAAATTTACTATCTTAATTAAAATAATACATTTAATTTATCTCGGGAATGTTGAATGTTTGATTTGACATGTATTGAAAAAAAAATACAGATGTCGTACAAGAGTCATGTTAAGTGTTCATCCAATTGGAAACAAGTTCAATAAGTGATCAAGTTCTTTGACGGAGTGAGAAAAAAAATGTATGAATAGTGATTGACAGAGAATTTATCATTTCCAAGTAGAAGTAAGTGGTAATAATAAATTGCAAAGTGGGAAATGTCTTTACTTTCCAGTTCTTTTTTAAGACTTGATGTTTTAATTTTTTTTTTAATGCTGGATCAATATCACTTCAACTTTAAGATGATTCTAACAACATCATACTAAACTTACAAAAAACCTCCCAAAATATCATAATCCTATTTAAAAGCAAAGGAAAATATCAAATTAAATTTTGCATTGATATAATTAAAGAAAGTTGGAAAATAGTATTTTCTCCCTTAATAATAAAATACAATTTGAAATTATTGTATTATTGGATATTAAATATAATAGTAAAGCACTTTGTGCCTCTACTACAAGCTCTTCAAAAGATACTCATTATTAGATACAATTGGATTTAATTAAAGTAAGTTATTGTGCATTTTCCTTTCTGCTGTATATTTATTTTATGTTTTGTTAATCATTTTAATAGTTATATTTTCTCCATTTTCAATATTGATTAACGTTTATATTAATTATATAATTATAATATTATTATTTGTTAGTAAAATTTATTTAATAGTTTAATTGTTTTTATTAAATAATGAACTTTTTTCTTTTAAATCTTAATGTAAGTTATATTTATGAAATTAAAAATATATAAATTAACGTATTTTCACTTATTTCGAAATGGTGGCTTCTTACAGTTACCAACCCCTGGTTGAAGTGAGTTTATTATTATAAGCGACCTTGTAGTTTGGGTGATCGCCTCGAAATAATCAATAATAATGACAACACATATTTAATACAATTACAATGCAATGTAATATTTTATAAAAAAATATAATGACTAAAAAATAGATAATAACCAAAATTAGACAAATTTTCAATGATAAGAATTTAAGTTTTTGTATATCTTATCTAATCTTATTATGCTAGCTAAAATTGTATATATATATATATATATTTGTATTTTTGAATTACGATTTTTTAAGGAAATTCACACTATAGATAATATTTATAAAGAAAAATCGATCTGTATTGGTTTCAGCCTCGGGAAAAATAATCTTTGTTAGATTTTTCTTAATTTAAAATAGGAATTTTAATAATAAAAAAATGGCGCCGGGCTACTTGAGACTGCGCTTCCTTAAATACAAAATATTATAAATAAAATAAAATTAAAGATATCTATTTGAATAATATTTTGTAATCAATTTACGAAATATATATTATGTTATATCCACAGACCATACTTTTCTGTCTTTCAGTGCATTAATACATAAGTTTAAGGGTTGTATGTTTTATGAATTTTTTGTTAATTTATGTTCTTTTAAATTATTTGAAATTGTTTCATATATTTTGTCGTTTATTTATTTTAAATAATAATCTTATTCTTAAATATTCATAGTTCATAAGGAATAATTTTTTTAATATATCGAGAGGCGGCTTGGTGTGAGTGTACTATTTAATTAAAATTAAAAATTATGTTTCATAGTTTGGGAAAGTAGCGTAAAGATATATACTACCCCTTTATTATATTTTTATTTTATTATATATATATATGAAAGGTGAATCACCTATTGGCTACATTAAATATTTTACAATTATAAGTATGTAAATACGTATTCAGTCAAGGGTTTGTTATCTAATAAAATGAGTGAATTTAACAAAAATGTTTTATATACTGGTAGAGACATCTCTCTCTATCTCTTTCCCTAGCATCTCTCTGTTTAGGTTAGTTGTTTATTTCAGGTAATTAGTCCTCCGGTAGTTAATTTATATCCTTTTGAAACCTGGCTAAATAAAAAGTGACAGAACTACTCTGGCATGAAGGAAGAGGGCAGCTACCATACGTAGCTGATAGTTTGCAGTTCAATGGCTTTCGATTGGCAACTGGAAGACAACGGTCTCCGGGGCTCTGAACCCCGGGCCTTTCATGCCGATGACTCCTCATTAATTTCTAAATAACAATTTCACATCAATACCTAAAGAAATAAACATCCAATCTCAAGGGCGCTATTCATTATGCCAACTATTTTAATTGTCTTTTTTTTTGTACAGCGATGACGAAATAAGATTCCATCTCAATGAAGTTTTATTTCATAATTTTTTTTTTTTTAAATATCATATATATGTATGTTTATATAGGTATACACCCCCCATGAAGGAAGCCATCGTAAACGGCCTTTGTGATTAAAAGCTTTCTAGCACAGATTGTGATCAAATTCATCACCTCTAACAATCTTATTTCCTTCCTAGTCATGACGAGATTAAAATAATAAAAGCACCGTTAGATAAATTATTTAAAAGATTTTTTTTTGTTTCTCTATTAAACAATCTATTAAAAATAGAATTAGATACATTTATATTATATATAAAATAAAAATTATACATTTAATAGCAAATGAATGAAAATGTTTATATTTATGTTATTCAACTCTAAATTCGAAAATATAAAGGAATATTAAAATTAAATAGAAAATTTACATAAAATGCATAATTATTGCTTTTTGTAATTATAAACTAATGTATACTTTAGAATTCATATACTATAGTCCAGTAATAAAACAGTGAGACAACGAAAGTGGAGCAGGTATTGTTCAAAATTTTATAAAAAAAAACAGAAGAGTTTTCTACAAAATAATATTGTTCTACAAAATTTTCATAAATATTATGAGGTCCCCTAACCAAAAAGTATAGAAAACACTGCTTTAGATTTTTTTTTATATTTTTTGGAACACATTATGGAAATCTAGTAAGTTTTTTTCCTTTATTGGTATAATTATTATCCTTCTCTTTTTTTAATCAATTCTGAAACTTAAAAAATAAATGTGAATACAAAACCATAGATAGGTCAAAAAAAAATATATTTTTTGATGAAAATAAATTTTTATTTTCTCTAGAAATTTTAATCTTTTTATTTGAATACGAAACTTTATTTGTCTTTTTATAAAATAAAATATAAGAAACCATGAAATATTTCCATATTATAAAAATAATATGTCCATATTACGAGTTTATCATATATAAAAATTTTCAAAAGTCTAGCTCAATTTAAAGTTGATAAAAAATCGATTTCAATTTGTCATAAGAGTGAACAGACAGATAGACAGACAGACAGTCATGAAGCGAAATTGAAAAAACGCGTTATAAAATACATTAAATTTTTTATTTTCAAGTGAAGTTTGAACTCTCATCCTAAAGTACCATACTTAAATATTTTACCAATGAACTAAGCATTTGATTTATAAATATATTTAAAAAATAAAAGTTTAATTAACAATTCAAATATTTAGACTTTTAATGGAATTAAAAAAAACGTTTCTTTTCAAAATGGAGGGAACTATTAACTCCTAGTCACTATATATATGACAATAATTTTTTTTAAGTAAAAAAAAATATCTGTATAGTCTCATGAGAGGGATTCTGTATTGCTTGGCATTTTCCATAATAATTTTTCAAATATATCCACCAATAATTCAAAAAAGAAATATGAAATAAGAACTTCGTCACAAGTGTATATATTTTTATATGAACGGCCTTGCCTTTGGCATAACATAAGTGATATATCATTGTTCAGTGGTTGTTGAACTATAATATAAAATGCGTGTTTTGAACATGAATGAACGATACATCTTAATTTGAATACTCAAGGTTGTATACATAAACATAAATTAAATCAATGTATACATATTTTAATGAGACACTAAAAAATGTTATATATGATTCATTAGTTTGTTTTATATATATATATATATATATATATATATTATAGTTGAGGTAATTTATTAAAAATTAGACTAATATTAGTCTATTATACTAATATCAAAATTAATAATCCATTCAACGAATAAAAGTAAGTTTAAAATTAAATTAAAAATATATGTAAAAGTTTATCATTTTTTCAAATCTATAGTAAAATATAGTAGTCTATCTTGACTAAGAAAATAATTATTAGGATAGATTTTGATTATTACTATCTCTCTTAATAAAGGTAAAACTTTTTTAGGATCACTCCAATTAAATGTATTTAAAAAATTTTAGAAATATAAATTTAATTAGTTAGATTGAAAATTATTTTAATTGTATATAATATATATATTTATTATTAACAATATATAATAGTATATATATATATTATAAATTAATTTTAATATAGAATTAAGTAAATTTAATTTATAGTTTTGGAGTGAAATTTTATACAATAACTCTGGAAATCTTAAAAAACTATTCTTTTAAATGGAATGAAAATATTAGTTAATTAGTCAGTGAAATAGTTATAAATAAAATACAATTATTGTAAGTTATTTGATATGAACAAAATAATATTTAATCATTAATCATATTGATGCATAAACAATTCATACATTTTTTATTGACTATGAGAATCAAATTTAAATAAATAAATAATTAAACAAATTAAATTATAAATAAGTAATAATTGATATATATGATATTATATTTATTATTTTTTTTATTAGTAATAGTTAAATATTCATAATAAATATCATTTAATAATACATATTAATTACATATAATGCACCATCATTTTTTTGCTTTAAATAATAATTAAAAAAATTATAAATTTTATATTTGATATTGAAAATTTGATTATAAAAACATTTGAAGTATGTTACTAATTATTATCGACACCAATATAACCCGTTTCCTGATGTACCTCAATATCTATGTATTTATTATTCATCCAATTTTCATTCCGTTGTCCCACTTATTCCATGATTATTCTCATCTATTTTAGAGGTCTTTCCATATGCTGGTTTTTCTATCAAAGTTTTAAACATTTGTTTCATTTCCATTCTTTAATTCTAAAAAAATTGACTTGTAATAATAAATATTTTTTAAATTATATAATTTTCAACATTGAAATTTTATATATTTCATGTCTAATCAAAATACAACCGATTATACTGGAGTATGAAAAAATAAAAAATTAAAATAATAATATTAGCATATTTATTTAATGGATTTTTTTTAACTCTATTTTTGAATTACTAATCTTCTTAAGTGGTATAGCGTTTAAAAAAATTATCCTTTATTTAATGCTAAAAATTTGTGCAACGAAGATGAACTGAAAATATCATAGGACGAAATTAATTAAGATCCCGTGTCAAGTTTGTCGTTTGAAGCTTGAAGACGTAATATTTTGCGTGTCCCTTGATAGTACAAGTACTCTAGCATTGAACTAAATAACCCTACAATTTTCCTCGATTTGTCTGCCTCCCTCTTATTCTATCTTTAGCATTAGAAGAAGGACACTTTTTCAATTTCACTAATAAATGATGAATAAATGAAAATAAAATAATTGGGAAATCGTCCATTATAAATACAATGGTGATGATAGATCTTATAAATTGCTAAAAAGAAAAATGAAAAATAATTAAATTATAATTTATGCAATCATAAAATTTAAGAAATTAAATAGTTACAACTTACAACCTTATTGGAGTATTAATAATTTGAAATATAAAAATTATTAAAAATATCAGATTATAAAGGAATTTTTAAAAATTTCTAAAATTTTTTATATAAATTACTCGTTTTAAAAGATATTGATTGATAAAGTTAAAAAAAAGTATCTTCTTTTCTAATATCATTTCTGATTATTCGGCTGTGTTTAATAGTAAAATAATAAATAAAAAATATTTAAAACTAGTTTATAAGATAAATGTTCTGCATTTATGGGTCGAAGAAGACGAGGAAGGACAGAGACTCCATTATGCGAAATTGCATGATCTCTATGCATTTCCAAACATAGTTAGTGTCATATAATCGAGAAAGTTACAATGGCTAGAATAGAAGAAAAGACTAGCGAGAAATTTATTTGTTGGGAAACCAAATGGAATCAATCAGTTAATGGACCAAGATCGTGAAGAATGTCAATCAAATTGGTAGAAAATAGTAGTTCAGGATAAGAATATTTCGAGTAATGTAGATTGCTACGGCCAAGGACGCCATAGATAAAACATTTCAGAAAATTTCGATTAAATGGTTCAAAAATATAGTTGATAGGTTTTTTTTTCAAAAATAGAATAATATATAAATGAATATTAATAAAAAGAAATTATTTAAAAAATTACATGTATCTAATAGATTGATGAAGATTTTGACATCGAAACGTTTCGTCAGATCATATCATATATCATTGGTATGGATTAGGTTGAAAGCAGTTTATTTAAATAAACATTCATATTATACTTAAATTTGAATAAACCTTAGAAAATAATAATTATCAATGATTACAATTTATTTATAAATAACACTATTCATACAATGAATTTATATTGAATAAAATCAAGAAATGTTATCAATTTCTTTAGAAAAATATTGAAAAATAAATGTATTAATAAATGTATTATACTAGTATATAAATATTAGAATAGGATAAAATTGATAAAAAAATGTTTTTAAGAGTTAATATTTATATATTAGATATTTATAAATAAAAATAAATATAAATTTATAAAAAAAAAAAAATTACTTAAATAAATGAAAACGGAGATGAATTTGATGTTTCTCGATAAATGACTCAGATTTTCTAATTATAAAAAATTTGATCTTGTTATAAAACACTAACTATTATTTAGAATTGAACTAATACGATTTACTTGCTATTATTATGTATATAAGCAATTGGAAAAAGTAATTGAACTATATTTAGTCATTTCCCGTTTTATTCTGAGAAACGTAATTCGAGATAGATTGTTAGAAATTTTTTTGATTAATTCAAGAATCTACTTAATATAATATTTATTAAAATTATTAAGTTGAAAAAAAAATTCTATCAAAGTTATTATAAAATTTATTATATTATTACATTATTATATTATATAGTTTGTTTTCAAAGAAGTTAAGGAAAAACAATCTTGGTAATTAATTTTGTTGGGAGATAAAGTCGCCGGATTAGTCCGCTGGAGCCCGTATAAATTTAGTACAAAATTATATATATATACCTATATCATATATAACTTAGCAAAAAAAAAATCTTCTTAGATTTAATAAAAATTGTTAAAATAAATGTGAAATTAATAAGACCCATCGCGAATAAAGAAGCCATTATAGTAATAACAATCTAGGATTATAAAAATCCTTAGCAAAAAAATATAAACACAATATATACATGGGCTGAAAAGTCCCGGGATTATTCAATAGGTGACGCCAGTAGAAAAAGAACATGACTCATTTCGAGAGGCTCATCTGTCACTAGTTTATGTATCAAGTATCATGACATTTCGTCCATTCGTTTACAAGCCACAGTCGTTTGAATGACGCTACTTTCGCCTTCATAAGAAAAATGGAAAAACAGGAATATCGCGACTTGATTAAACATTGTTCTCGAAGGAGCAGATGTGGGATAACATTCCTGCAACCACTGCAATGATTGTTCACAATTTTTTCCATTAAAAACAATGTTTAATCAACACGCGATATTCCTGTTTTTCCATTTTTCTTATGAAGGCGAAAGTAGCGTCATTCAAACGACTGTGGCTTGTAAACGAAGACGAAATGTCATGATACTTGATACATAAACTAGTGACAGATGAGCCTCTCGAAATGAGTCATGTTCATTTTCTACTGGCGACACCTATTGAAAAATCCCGGGACTTTTCAGCCCATGTAGTATTTATAATATATTTTAAAATCCTTTAATATATATATATATATATATATATTTATTTATTTATTTATTTAATAACTTGATTCTCATTCTTATAATAATTTAAGTTATACTTTATACTGATATTTTTTTCTATTTTCAATATAAATATTTGATGCCAATTATCTCCATTTAACATTAATTTGTATTATTTTATATTTACCATGAAATTTTTTATATTTTATAAAGTGTGCTAATTCAAACAATCATAGATTTATTTTCCTGAGAAAAATAAGATTTGTTGTTTTAAAAATGAATCATTTAATTAGCTATCTAAAGTTAATGCGAGTATTATTATATTTAATATTAAAATACCTTGTTTCTCTTTAAATTGTTTTTATATTTATGTATACTAGAATTAATATTATTTGTTAATTATGATAATACCTTTGTTATTAAGTTAAGATATGATAAAAAATAATTACTTATTATTTATTTTATTTTTTTAAAGTTTACTCAAAACAAAAAAGTCAATTTTAGATATTCTATTAAAGATATTATATACAATAATGAATATTTTTTTATTATAAAATAAATAAATTAAATAAGTTTTTAAATAAAATTAAATTTAAAAAACGACCATCACATATGAAATGAAAATATTTGATGTTATTATATTCAATAAATTATTTAAAATTAAGGCGGAATTTTAAAGTTACAAATTCAATTCCAAAGCCGAGGTGACATTGGTATTTCTATTATTTAATATAAAAAAAAAAAATACTGTTTTCCCTTTTTATAATTTAACTTTTTTTATTTATTTATTTATTTTAATTAAAAAATTTGCGGCTGAGTTAGAGTTGGTCATTTGTTATTTTATGCATGAGGAGGTGGAGGATGTATGCAATTTTTGGGCAGGTCAGTTGAGCGTACGTCTCTCATTGAAACTCAATCTCATTTCCCTCTTCCTCCTTTGCCGTTCTACCTCAACACGCCAACATGCTTAAGTGACATGGACAGAGAGAAAAGTACTCTTGACGTCGGCCTAAGAGAAGCTCGCCGAGGAGTGACAGTCGATTTCATATCCACCAACACACATCCCCTTTTCACTTGGCACAATTATTGATATTTCAAAGGGGCTGATTAATTACTGAGACCGTCATGAAGGTAAAAGGCCATTTCAGGTTTAACAAGTCAAAGGAATAAATCTTTTTGATAAAACGTTTACAACGAAATGAATGAGGAAATTAAAAAAAAATCTAATTAGAAATTAATAAACTATTATACGGTTTTTAGAAATTAATCGCTATCAATTTTTTTTTAATTTAGATTAAGTAAATTATTATTATATTATTTAAAGAATCAATTTTTAATAAATAAAACAAAAAAAAAACAAAACATTTCTTTAGAACAGAAATTTATAAAATAATTATAGAATTTTATGAATTTATTAAATTTTGATCAGAATAAAATTAATAATAATTTATATAGAATTCATTGTTTTTATAGATATTGAATGAATAATCTTGATTTGAAATAAATATATATGATCTTCTTTAGAAATCTTATCTAAATCTTTTCCCGATTGAAGGAGGAGCTTTGCACTCTCACAAATTAATTCAAACAAAGATATTGGTTGAATTTAGAAGATAATTTAGAAAAAAAGAGCTTCAAGTTTTATCATTAAATTGAAATTTAAAAAAAAAAATATTAAAAAGACGAGAAAAATAATAAAATGAGGATTTGAAACTGATTATAAAGACAGTTTCATTTTTTATAAATAAAAAAAATACGAAATTATCTTTTTATTTTGCTGTAATTGAAATTTTATAATTTTAAAAAATATAATTATGTCTATATTTTTTGTATTACAATAATATTAGATTTTAAGCATTTATCCAGTAATGTGGTTTCCTATTTAATTTAATGGAAACATAAAAAGATAAAAATTTAAGAGAATAGAGTCAACAATTTGAAGAAAAAATTGGACAAGACCTTTTTCAGTCAATCATGTTATTAAAGGAGATTAATATACTTTCTAAAGAAGAATAGAATGACATGGGAATGACAAAAGAGTAATACTAGTAGATAAATCATGATTGCAATGGGGATACTATTTAAAAACAAATGAGGGAATTGGAAGAGGTTTATAATGGGATGGGAATAGTAAGAGAGAGAAATAGGATGTAGGAATGTGATTGCTGTTCTTATGAATTTCCGAGTTCGGATATACAAAAAAAAAGATAGATATATTATTATCCATCTTAACTTCAAATTCAAACGAGGTGAAGGAAGAATAAATAAATATATAATGAATTTATATAAAAATTTTTTAAGAATAAATTTTCATACATCGAAATATATATTTAAGTAATTTCAAAAAATGTTTTTTTTATATATACTTTAATAATAAATGTTAGATAGTATCTCCATTTGAAATTAAAAGGAAAAGAAAAATTAATTATGGATGAACTTATGAAAGTAAAATGTAAAAGCAAAAAAAAAAAAAAAAATAATAAAAGGGTGGGAGAGATGTGTGTGAAAAAGCTCGATAATCTTAGATTAAAGTTAATCGAGGACCTTGAAGGTTCTTCGTTAAATTGTCTCCCCACACATTTCTACTCGTACTTGACACACAGACAGCAGCGTCCGCAATTCATCGTTTCCTCCACTAAAGGGCTATTTTCAAGAGTTAACGTCAATTTCTAGGTCATTTTCTGTCAAAATTGAATAAAATTTATTTAAGACAAGGTTAACCTCAATTCAATTAAGAAAAAAATTCAATCAATAAATAAATAAATAATAAAAACCTAAACATAAATATTTATCACAATTATTAATCGTTGAATGATCAATTTTGGTAGATAATGGAAAAGTTGATTATATATTCAAATTAAATTATAAAAAATGCCTATAAAGTAGAGTAATTTTATAAAGAGAAACATTCCTATATCATTTTAAAATTATCCCTTTTTTCGACATTTTTATTGAAATTATTTTAATTTTAGTGTCATTTAAAATGCATATAAAAGGAATATAATTTATGAAAATTAACTTAAAAGTTGATTGTAATTATTATGATATAATTTCATGCACAATGCATTATCATTTGGATTATTTGAAATTGAATTCTTTATTATGAATAAATGAAGGAATAAAAGTAAATTTCTCATGTTATTTATATTAAGAATTTAATCATGTAAAAAAAGAAGTTAATTTGGAAAAATAAAATAAATAGTAAGATATTTTTTATTCCTAAAGAGAATATAGTAAAAATATATCCTAAATAGAGTAATCTAATCCTTGTAATAGTAAAGAATTTATTATTACAATCAACAATATGATACCAAATTTAACAATAAATATCTATTTGTGAAATTTTATATTTGCATATATATATATAGTATTTAAATAAGATGTAAAAATAATTTGAATATGGAGGTGTAAGTTGTTTAATTATAATATTTAAATAAATGATATACATATATATTTGCGTATAAATATTAAACGATCTACTCTAAAATTAATAAAAAAACTTTCCTGAATTGTAATTTCAAAAATGTTTTTTTAATACATATTTATTTATTTCATACAGGTATTTTTACTATCTCGCCAGATCAAGAAAATTTTCGATGTTGAGATTTTGATGTTTTTATACGTTTTGAAGGTTCCTGAATCATTTCCACTAAGGTTGAGTGTGTGTGTGTGTGTGTGTTGTGTATAGACAAGATTACGGAAAAACGGGTTGAGCAAGAATCATGAAATTTGGAATAGGGGCATTATTCAAAATTCCTAGTTTTCTATCAACTTTTGAGAAATGTAGCTCAACCGGAATAGGGTCATTTGATTTTTTTTTCCTCTAAAATGACCGTAAAAATAAAGATATATGTTTGATAATTTTTCATTTGATTAAAGATTGTATAAAACTGCTAGATATAGAATTTCAGCTTAATTAAATCGCTGAAAGTATCGGAATTAATTTTTTAACACTGCAAATCACGCACCAGCTCGTTATGTGGTGCCATCAACAAAGAGCCAAACACGCACTGGTTTAATAAATATGATTCTAGCTCAACCCGTTTTGCGTAATCTTGTCTATACACATACACACACACAGACATTTTTCTCAACCTTAGTGGAAATGATTCAGGAACCTTCAAAACGTATAAAAACATCAAAATCTCGACATCGAAAATTTTCGTGATCGCAATACTATTTCTGGTGAGATAGTAAAAATAATACAATATATTTCAATACATTTAGTAACAGGTAAAAGTAATAAATCGAAATTCTATATTTTCCAAGCATACCTTAGTTAAATAACGGTTTTAAACTCAAATAAATTATTTTAAAATAATTACATTATGATTAACCATACAAGAGTCAAATTTTAAGAAAAGATTTAATAAATATACATATATTGTAAAACTAAACCTATTTAATTTTTAACATGTTAACTTGTTATAACAAGGAATTACAAATATCTTGAATAATCGATCAATGCCAAAAACAGAAATTTAATATACTATTTTCTAAAGATGTTCTAAAAAAATAATTCTTCAACGAGTGAATTCCTATTATAAAGAAATGCATGTGTCATAGTAATAAGAATTAGTATCCTGCTTGTTGTTCTGCTTCGTCATCCTCTTTGCTTAGATGATCCGAATGTCAAATACCTTAATTACGGTATTCCATAAATAAGCCCCCACCCAGAACAAATCTGAAATCATTTATACCATAACACTATCTCTAGTAAATAAATGTTTTTTAAATGCAAGAGTTATGAAAAATAATTGGAATAAAAAATATTTCTTACAAAAATAGATAAATTTAATTTCATATCATTTACTTTTACAACATAATTTGATTAAAAAATTCATAAACTAATCTATTAAATTTAAGCTATGGTATTTTTTAAAAAAAAATATGTAGATTTCTATCTTTGTGGTGCTACTGAAGACGAAAGTTCTTGCCCGTATTAACCATATTCCTCCAACTGTCTTTCAACCCATTTCTCTTATATTATATACTTTTCTATTGTCAATCTACAGTATCCTTGGTCTTCTCTAAGCCGTTTCCCAATTAATTTCCGTAAAATTAAATGAAATAATTGCCTAATACAGAATATTCATCTTTATCTGTGTTCATCAGTACTTCTTTAATAATATTAGTGAAATTAATAGAATGAAATACATTTATAAATAAAATAATTTTTTTTTCTTCTATTTAATATAATTAAAATGTGTAGAAGATCACGTACAAGCAATATTAAGAACAATATGAAAAAGGTGAAAGTAACAAAATTACATTTATATAAAAATATATATTATAAATAATATTATATTAAAAACATTATCTTTTACACTGACATTATCAGATCCTTTTTATGTAGGAAAGGACATCGTACCAGAAATTATGAGGTAATGCCGGAGTTTTACAGGCTAAATAATCCCCCCCTTCCTTTTTTACTATCTTGCCAGAGATAGTATTGCGATCACGAAAATTTTCGATGTCGAGATTTTGATGTTTTTATACGTTTTGAAGGTTCCTGAATCATTTCCACTAAGGTTGAGAAAAATGTCTGTGTGTGTGTATGTGTATAGACAAGATTACGCAAAAACGGGTTGAGCTAGAATCATGAAATTTGGTATTCGGGCATTATTCAAAATTCCTAGTTTTCTATCAACTTTTGGGAAATTTAGCTCAACCGGAAGAGGGTCTTTACCTACCACGTTTTGTTTTTTTTCCCTCTAAAGTGACCGTAAAAATAAAGATATATGTTTGATAGTTTTTCAAATGATTAAAAATTGTATAAAACTGCTATATATAGAATTTCAGCTTGATTGAATCGCTGAAAGTACCGGAATTAATTTTTTAAATTTTTTACACGATAACTGCCACTCACGCGCCAGCACCTGACGTGGTGTCATCAATAATAAATATTATTTATTAATTTTAATTTATATTTTATAATTAATTAAATTTAATTTAAATATATGTTATTTAATCCCATTCAAATTGCGAGATAGTCGAGTGGAGACACTCGAGCTTATTTTCTATCAGATCCCAGACTTTTTTATTTAATACTTATATATTTTTAAAAAAATTAAATTAGAAAAAAACTTTAAATTTACAAAAAATATGATAATTATTTTATATATTTAATATAAGTAGAAATAAAAAATAATATATTCAATCACTTTTTATTATATTTAAATTTAATAGATATTCTTAAAAATAAAAAATATTAAAGTCAAAATTTTTCTTTTTTATATAAGATGTACTGATAAAAAATTCCATAAAATTATTTTTTTTTTAATAAGGAATAAGAAATTTTAGACATTGTATTTTTTTATTTTCTCACAATTTTATTATTTCATAAATTATACCTGGATAGTCACATTAAAAATAAAGTATTTTTAAGTTAATAAAAATGAAAAAGTAATAATTATAAAAATCAATTCTTTATTAAATGAGTATTATTTTATTATAATACAGAATAAAACTAATAAAAATTATTCATTTTTGTTTCTGATCGAAATTTTATATGAACCTATACATATAATATTTAAATACTAAATTATTCAATAGAGTTAAAAGGGTTGAAGAGAGTTTATTCAGAATATTCAGACAATATTGTATAGTCATATTGTTTACATTTTATTGAAAAAGGCAAACGATGAATATTTTATCGATTCATTTTAGAAATTATTATAGTATTAATTTTATTGAAATGAAAAATATTTATAATAAATTAAGAAAAAAATTTAAATAGAAAAAATACTATATTTTTAAATTTATAAATATTTTTATGATATTGTCTCAAAAAATTTAAATCATTTAAATTAAAAAAAAAATATTTCAATTAAATAGATGATGATTCCCATTATTTGAATTAAATTTATAAGTGGATGTTTTTGAGACTAATATTTCTATAAACTCATTTTGTATTTTTTTAGGCATTTAATATAAATATTATTACTTATATTCCATTTTATGTGAAAATATGTTAAAATTAAATAGAAAAATATAATTTTTATAATTGTTTTTTTGTACTTTATTTAATAATTAAAAATATTTCAAACTAATGATGATTTTATCGTTTAGTTGCATCTTCAAGACAGATTAATATATTTGTAATATAAAATTCTAAATATTGAAGTTATACATTATAGATTAGATAATTATTAAAGCTGCATATCATATATTTATACAATTTGACGATTAATTCAATTAAATAATTCATGAAATAAATTTAGCTTTTACTTATACTATTGATGAATTTATAATTATATACCATATTTTTAAAAAAATTAAAATTATTAAAACCCAATATAATAATAAAAATAAAAGCAAGTTTTATAAAATATTTCAATGATTTGATTATATTACATTCAAAGTATAACATAAACAAGTGTTACATTTGACATTTGATTATGATTTATAAAAAAAAAAATATTATTATAACTTCGTAACATATTTTGCCTTATTTTTTCATGGATTATCATATTCAAATGAATAATTAAAAATCTTCGATAAAAATACCTAGTATAACGTATCCACTTAATTGACAAATATAAGCATAGAAATTTTAATATATGATCAATATAATTTTATTTTAATTTACTTAAATAAATAATTTATAATAGAAATTATATTTGAATTATTTTATAAAAACAAATTCTTTAATTTTACATTATCACTATATACTTATATTAGAAGTCCAAAAGGGATGAAGGATCATAATTTTTTATTGATTTAATGTGTTATACTATTTTTATTTTATGTTTTCTAAATAATAAATTTAAAAAAAAATTAATAAAAAAAAAAATAAAATACATGAGTCATATGAATAATTAAGTTGATTAAAAGGAGAGATCAAATTTGAAATTCTCTATGCTAGATGAATGTATTGAAGAGGGTGGTTTTACCTGGTGAGTGGCGAACGATCTCTTTCTCTTGTTGTTGTTGATCGCGCGACGCTGAGCAATCAACTAGCGAGGAGCGTAGCTTCTTGAGCGCCGCGGCTGCGCCATCCCCCAGCCCCCGCCACCCGAGTCCGTAGACGCTTTTTGGTTGTCATGGCGACGCCAATGAGAGTTCAACAGTGCTCGTCTCGAGTACTTGTCTCCCTCTTGAAACAGGAAGAAAGGTAAATGGTCCTGGTTGCGAAACACGTATCCGTACGTTTCAGTTGTTGTCAAACGATAGGTGCCTATATCCATGATTGAATAAACCTACCCA
Organism: Labia minor; assembly: GCA_963082975.1. NCBI lineage: Eukaryota > Metazoa > Arthropoda > Insecta > Dermaptera > Spongiphoridae > Labia > Labia minor. The sequence continues at coordinate 25,889,208 of OY720347.1, read as the reverse complement.
CCCTACACCAGAAATTAAAAAAAATTTGAAATTTAATGAAATGTTTAGTTTATAATCATTTCCTTAACTCAAATGTGTCAAATAATATAGTATATCTTAAATTTGAGTTGTAGGCACAGAACCGACGATTTGAAATAAATTTCCAAACATTATTGATATATATATATATATATAAAACACTAAAAAAATATTTAATTAAAATGATTAAATTATATTATCTTAGTTTTTATTTTTAGTTTAATTACTCAATTATTAATTACTACTATATTTAAGTGAAAAATTTCCGACAATGAATATAAAATTAATACTTTGTAAATTATCACTTCTGATTTCCGAATATACACCAAATTCATGCTACTGATGCATTAAGTAAATATATCAAATTTTATCAAAATCCGTTGAGCCGTTCGAGCTTTACCGACAAACAGACGGAAAGACGGACAGATGGACAGACATCATGTTGAAAATACTTTTTTCTGTTAACAAAATGCATAATTCGTGGAGATATGTAAAAATCTCCACATGTGAAATTTGGTGTGAAAACAATACCTTCCCTTCCTATCGTCGATCGGTAAAAAAGGAGAAAGAAAGAGGTGAAGATAACCAGCACAAAACCATTCAATTATAATAATCAATTAATTAATATAAATCTCTTCTCAATTATATTATTTAAATAAAAATGAAAATATAGGAGTGTAATTAAGAATTTATTTATCAATATATGTAATCCTATGAAATTTGAAAATCCTGTTGAAATTTAAAACTATCCCTATCCTAAGCAACCTCCATCCAATTCCTATTCTTTTCTAACTCCGATTTTTATATTGTCTGTCAACCCGCGACCTACCAACCGGGTGTAATTGAGTATACTCCGGTATTTTTTTATCTTAATAAGCTGGAGTGTCCCCAGTCGACTATCTCGCAATTAAATAAGATATATTATATTTAAATTAAATTAATTAATTAAAATCAATAAATAATATTTATTATACCAGCGCGTGTTTGGCTCTTGGTTGCTGGCACCTCGACACGTGCTGGCGCATGATTTGCTGAGTTAAAAAATTAATTCCGGTACTTTCAGCGATTCAATCAAGCTGAAATTCTATATATAGAAATTTTATACAATTTGTAATTATGTGAAAAATTATCAAACATATAGCTATCACTGGCGAGATAGTAAAAATTGCAATTGCAATCCAAAAAATTGTGCTTTAAATTTTGCTTAAAGAGGGTCTTATTTTTTCTTATTTAACCACTGTTTGAACAAACACTTTAGTAAAGAATAGTTAACACGAATTGAAACTTACACACTGCTCATCCAAAGCAAACACTCCTCTCGCTTCATAGAATAATATCCTCCAACAATGGATTTATTTTAATTCAAATCATGTATTCTAAAAGTAACCTTTTTTATTTTTATTGATTTAATAAAGATGAAATTTATTTATTATTTAAGTAAAAAATAAGAGTAGATTTTTAATATGTAAATATGTATATTTTTGTTATGTGGTATTTATTTATTTTAAATTAAGATATTTTACTATAATTATTTTGACTAAAATGATCCAATTTTTGTTAAAACAATTATGAAATAATTATTTTGTATTGACTCTCTTTTAAATTCATTTCCTTATTTGTACCTTATGTATTATTCCTTTACAAAGAATTTAAGATTTTAAAGGAATATGAAACACATATAACAATTTTATTTTAAATTTGTAATTTTTTTTTTCGTAACTCTTAATAATATATTAAAAATTTAATTGAGTTCATTCTGATATTATTTGAGCTAAATTGAAAAATTGATATATATATATATATATATATATATATATATTACATTAGTATCTGTTTCGAATATATTGTAACTTCAGTATACTTTCGCTAATTCTTAAGTGATAACCGCGTGATGTATATAAAAGTGAATTTCTATTATTTATTAATATATCTTTAATAATTTCAGTATTATTATTTAATTTATTTAATATCTTTATTTAAGAATGTCTTTAAACAATAAGAGACAATGAATATAATTAAAATTATAATTGTAAATTCTAATAAAATGTGATTTATTTATATGTGAATATAGCTTTATAAATATTTTAGAGGTTGTTATTAATATACACATTTACTTGTTTGAAATTTATTGATATTCTTTGTATTATATCCTGTCGATTCCTTCTTATACAAAGATTACAAAAGACTTAACTATCTATCTCTGTGGCTCTACGGAACTCGAAAGTTCTTGGCCGCAGCAACTACATTTCTCTAAGTGTCCCTATTCTGAGTCACAACCCTCCAATCCCTACCCTCTCCCATCTCTCTCATGTCGTTTCCTACAGTGTTCACCCACCGCGTCCTTGGACTTCCAAGCGGACGTTTACCAATCGGTTTCCCCACCAATATTAAATAAATGATGCCAATAATCCTATTCTCAAATACTCTAAATCTATTCTCGTCTCATAAGGTCATAGACCATGCCTCACACCCATATAATACAACCGGTAAAATAATTGTTTTATATATTTTAACTTTTATCCCCTTTGATAATAATTTTGACGAGATAAGCCCCTTTACTGCATGATAACAGGCCTTACCCGATTGCAACCAATATTTAAATACTTCTCGAATATCCTTAGTGATTACAGAAACTAAGTATTTAAATTTTTCTACATTTTAAAATTCTACGTTTTGTATGTTAAGACTTTTGTGTTAATACACTGCTCCTCTCTATTACTAAATGTTTTGTCTTATCACTATTAATTTCAATTCCACCTCTTTTCCTATGTCGAATAATTTTTCTACCCTATCTTTAATTGTAATTGCCGAATATCCTATTATATTTAAGTCTTCTGTGTAACCTTTTTTTGTTTAATTGGATTAAATTAAATAAAAATGGTGATAGAGCGTCTCCTTGTTTTAACAGATTCCGAATTTCGAAAGTTTCTACTAAAGCATAAACAGCTCTGGTTTATTTAAAATCGTCATCATAAGCTAACCCCTACCTCAACAAATTCAGGTAAATACAAACGACATAAAAACCCATTCCTATTTCTCCTTTTGTGAATAATAAGATTTCTTGGTTTATCATATTTTGCCTGTTTAAATATATTATATATACATATATATATATATATATTGTAATATATAATCCTAAAAAATACATTTTTTATGTATATAAGGGTGCGAAAGCGAGAACTTTCATTTTTGAACACGTGCTAAATTAAAGAAAAGGACGTTTGGTCATGGGACATGTTGTCTGCACATGTACAGGGACCCATCCATGTGTTCAAAGTGGGGGAAAGGTTTCATTATTGGTGAAAATGATATTTGAGTTAGTCTTGATCAGGCATTGGAGGGAGACACACATATCCCTGCAGGAAGGACATCATACACAACCCCTTTTTGAGAAATGTTGCTGCACAATAGATGTTCCAGTTAAATCCGCAGGAAGACAATCAGGACTCAAGTCTCCAATGAACTCTCCATTCCTTTCATTCATGCTAAGTGATAACACTTTCATAATTAATAATTAATTATAATTGCAATTGCTAAAATATAAATTAAATTTCTTTTAATTTATATTTCTATTTTTACGGTACCTTTCAATATATTTAATTTCATATTAATTTCATTTTTATCTATTTTTGTAATATTAATTCTCCTAGTTTATTAAATAAATAATTTTTTAGTTATAATTTTATATATATAGCATTTTTAATTGAACCTATTCAATCTTAATAATTTCCCAGATCAACCTACGCGGATTCAATAACCCATTTAATTATCCAAAATTCATCCAGAGTGCTACCAATTAATTAAACCAATTTTAAACCCAAAATTTTCTTATAAAATACCTCACCCAAAATTCCTAATATATACGACAATATATATGATACATATTTGAAAGAGGTAGATTAAATGTTTTTAATGTAAAACAATTAATTAATTTTTATTAATTAAAGTACTTTGTGAATTAAATAAAATATTTTAAATTATTTAAAATATAAAAATAAATATTGATGTATTTTTAACATGAAATTAAATAATGTAAAGTCTTAGTAAATATATATATATATATATATTTATACTCGTATCAAATGGAGAAAAAAAAACTTAATTTATGAGGTATAAAAAAAATGTCATAATAATAAAAATAATTACACTAATTTTATGGCTTTGAAAAATAAAAACAATTTTAGTAAATTATTTACAATATATTTTATAAAAACTTTATAAACAAGAAAAATATTTATTAATCTTTGTACTGTAACAGAATAAATTTTTATTTCTTTTACAAATATCAAAAATATTCTAAGGAAGTAATGACATTTATTTGGTTTTGAATATAATAAGATTCATTCTATGGAAATTATTTAAGTTTCTTAGTTTTTAATATAAAAAAAATATTTTTTGATTTATAAATTTTAATAAGTGTTGAGTGAATATATTTGAAAATGAAAAAGTATTTTGAATGACATTTGATGCAATTTATGTATTTTATAATTAAATAAGATAATATTGTAAATTTTAATTAATATTTATAAAATAAAAAAATGATATTATTCACTTAAAAGAGTATGTATCAAAAATATTTTTATTCTTATTGTAAATTGAACACCAATAGGCAGTAATATTTCAGGAACTTATTACAATTAGAATGTGAATATAACTCAATAGTATATAATAATAAAATTAGGAAAAATATAATAAATATAAATGAAGACAAAATGGTATATAACAAATGAAAAATATGAATATTAAGGTATAAAACAATTTTTAAAATAGTTTTTTCGAAAAGATATACAATCTATTATAAAGAGAAAGTAAAGTTTTTAACAATATTTTTATATAAAAAAATATTACAAATTTAAAAGCATTTCTCAACTTAGTAAATACTAAAACATTTGTTTTTCTCAACAGAGAAAAAACAAACTGGGTATTTTATCACATATGTTTATCAAAAATATATCAACTAACAATTGATAAAATCTAACCTGGGTATTTTATAAGGCGGAGATTCAGGATTATCAATATCACTAGTTGAATGAAATTCATAAATCATTCGAGCATTCTACAATAAGAGAAAAATTGAAACTATTAATATTAATAAAATTGGAAATGATGTAATTAAAAGAAAAACAAATAGGTCTAGCCAAACATTATATTAGGTTGAGTAAAAAGTAATTTCGTATTTCGTAAATAGTTTTGTCACTAAAATAGTTCTTCTAAATATTAGTTACTATTTCCATTTATACTTTCTTTGGAGAGTTTATCTATCTTTGTATTATCTGGTGCGCTCAGGCAGTCTAGTTGATAGTTGATGAATCAGCTGAAGACACTGGTTGAAAATAACCGGCATCTTACAATTTGAGAGATGGCAGGGATCAGTCTATCTCAAAAAACCGTGGTGAATAATTTGCATAGATTAGGAAAAGTTTGTCCTTTCGATATATGGGTGCCAGACGAATTGAGTGAACAAAACGTAATTGATCGAATCTCTATGTGCTCAAACGCAATAATGTCGTCCGATTTTTAAAGCATTTGATATCGGGTAATGAAAAGTGGATAGTTTACGATAATGTCAAAAGTAAAAGATAGTATTGGAAACGAGATGAGCCCCAGGAAACAACACCAAAGCAAAATATTCATGCCAAGAAAATTATTGTAAAGGTATTGTGTATTATGAGCATCTTCCGCAAAATGAAACAATTAATTCCGAGAGATACTGTGCTCAATTTGATCGTTTAAAAGCCGCAATTGATGCAAAACGCGCTAAATCGACTAATAGTTATGGAGTCATATTTCATGTGTCTTTGACAACCCATCAAAAATTGTTAGTCTTGGTGGAATGTGCCCTATTTATCTGATCTGACAGCATTTGTTTAGGTCCCTTCAAAATCCGCTGAATAGAAAAATAATTTCTTTAGATGACTGCAAAACGCACCTTAAGCAGTTTTTCGCTCAGAAAAGTGGGAAATTCTGAGACGAGATTTTGAAATTGCCCGAGAGAAGACTAAAAGTCATCAATCAAAATAGTGCCTATATCATTAAAATATAAAAATTGTTGAAATAAAAATTTGGTCTTTAAATTTTACCTAAATATACGAAATTTCTTTTACTCAGCCCAATATTATATTTTAAAATTTTAATTAGAATTTTGTTTTTTTTTTTGTTTCTTACCTCCATCCAAGGATGAGTAAAAATATCATCGATTTTAATTCTATGCGTTGGATTGACTTTAAGCATTTTTTTAATTAAATGCTTACAATTATCAGTTATTTCTTTAAAATTATCTCCTTTTAAAGAAAAATCACCTCTGATTATTCTTTCCTTTAAAGACATGTCTTTGGTAGAAAAAAATGGGTGTTGACCAGTTAAGCTATAATTTTATTTAAAAAGTAATCATGAAAAGTAAATAAAATAAATATTACAAAATTATATTTATAATTACCAAATATATAATATCACGCCCATACTCCAAATATCAATTGATTCATTGTAAGGTTGGAATTTTAATACTTCAGGAGCAGTATAACTAGGTGTACCGCAGCATGTTTTCATTCTGGCCATATCTTTAGAAAGGCCAAAATCTGAAATTTTCACTAAAGGATATTCTTGATGTCCAGATAAAAGAATATTTTCTAACTATAAAAGAAATATTTTTTATAAAAATATATTATAAATTTTATTTATATATTATTTGATTGAAAAATTCACCTTTAAATCCCTGTGACTGATTTTTTTGGAGTGAATATATTCCACTCCCATCAAAATTTGATAAAATATAAACTTAGCACGATCTTCTGAAAAGGGTCCACAGTTGCGAATTCTTTTAAATAAATCACCTCCAGGCATGAAATCAAGAATTATATAGACTGTAGAATTAGTTTCAAAGTATTTGACCAATGATACAATATTCGGCTAAAATTAATTGGAAAGATGGATGGAAATTTATAATTCGTTATAATATTAATATTAAAGATATAACCAAATAATTTTATATGAAATACTTACATGATTTAAAGCTTGCATAATTCTTATCTCATTCTCAAAATATTGTTTATTATTTGTAAGAGCTTTAAATATTACTTTGACTGCGTATCTTTTAGCAGTTTGCTACAAAAGAGTTTAATTTCTACATTAATAGAAATCTTTATAATTGTCTGTTCCGTTTTTTATTTATTAACTTAATGAATAAGTATTTATGACTTTTGCAAATTATATTAATTAGCTAGTTTTTTAAATAATGAAGGACAAAATAGTTAATATATTATTTAGTAAATTGTACAATTATTATCTTTCTAAATACGTGAATAATATTTATATTGAAATGTCAGAAATTTCTAATGTTTTTTTTAAATATTTTTATATTTATTATTAAATTAGAAAAATAACAATTACAAAATCGAAATTACTATTAAATCCTTTATTAACAATTTATACCTAAGGTTTTGAAAATATCTAATTAATTTTAATTAAATAAATCCAATTAATTTTATAATAGTGGCAAAATATTGCATCTTTACTCAATAGACGCTAAACTGAACAATAAAATTTAATAATGAATAATTAAAATAATCATTTAAAAAATAAAAACAATAATATAAAATTACTATATTTTGGATATTTTCTGTATGATTTTTTATGAATATAATTTAATATTAATTATAAAGTAATATGTGCTTAGTGTATGTGTGCTTAGAGTATAATATTATTACCTTATGAGTTATTGAATAAACTTGACCTCCCGCACCAGAACCGAGAAGAGAATTAATTGCATAATGATAACGAAAATCATCAGGAAATATTGATAAATTAATAGATTGGTTCATAAAAAAGGAAAATACTAGAAAGAAAATATATATTTTTCAGAAGATTATACAATTATCTAATAATATAAATAAACCATATTTTAATATATACTTTACCTTTTAATCCGTTATTGTTAATTGAAATTATATCATCATGGTCAAGAACTCTAGTTTTTGATTTCCCAACTGGATTACTATTTACATAAGTGCCATTTGTACTTAAATCATGAATTTGTATAACGTCTTGTTCTTTGGTAATTGAAAAATGAAATTTACTTATTTGGTCTAAATGTTTCCCAAATAAGGGTTTAGTTGCAACTAAATTGTTTGAAGGATGCCTTCCAAACGTAAATTTGTTTTCATGTAAATCTAAATATAAGAGTATCAACGGTAATTAATCATAAATTCTTATGAGTTATAGTTAACATCATTAAAATTATACAATTATAGGTTGAATAAAATATAAGGGACTCATTATGTTTTATTCCACTTAATGATAATTAAAAACCTATTTATTTATAAGTTAAATAAATATAGATAGAAAAAAATCAATAATATTTTTATTCACAAATAATCATATATTTATATATATATAGATATCGAAAGATAGATGAAGATATATACCTATAGAGCTTAAAGATGATTTTAATGCAAAAAGTCTTCCCCAAAAGATTTTTGGATCAATTTCTTGACTTTGTGTCAATGTTTCCGTACTGACTTGTGTATCAGGAAGATTTCCATCCATTTTTTAAGCTTACTAGAAATATAAAAATAATTACATATATATTAAATTATATATATATATATATATATAGGAATATATGTCATAAAACAATTAAAATATTTTTCAAATATTCTAATTATTATATATATATTCTATTGCAAGACAAATACCAATCAAATTTTCAAGGTTGATTTACAAATCAAAGGATTTTTGGAAATATTATTTTAACTAAACAATCTAAAACGTTAAATGAAATAACTCTTATTTATAAAAGATTCAAAATAAAGTAAATAAATGTAATTTTAAAGGTTAAACTTTTAAAATTTATTTAAAAATATCAATTTTATTTGATATAAGTCTATATACTTATGTATTTAATTATGACAGTAAAAAGTATATTACTTACTTGTCAATAAAATTTAAAATAATAATTAAATATAACTAATATATAATTATATTTATATATATATGTGAAATTGAAATACAAATCTTGTAAAAAAACAAAAATAATTCTTGAATAGTCACATTGCCTTTTTATTATGTTCAAAAACTTAATTCAATGAATGGGACGGGTGAAACACGAACACCAGATGGTGTTGCAGGCGAAAACGGTTGACTCTTCAGGCGCCCAATAGATGGCATCGCAAAAAAATGACCGAAGATCACCCTCTCCCACAGGCCTTCCGAATTCCCTGCAATTATTTGAATATCAAACTCGACACCCACATACCATCCGTACACATAATATTCGAAACAAACCCAGCAAACATGATATTAACTGAAGGTAAATTTTTTATTATTTAAATTATTTTATTATTTAATTATGAATTATTTTTTATATGCGCATATATTTAGAATTTAACTTTATATGTAAAAACTCATTTTATTTTAAGTGTTCTATATTTTTAAGAAATTAATCAATTTTTATTAATTTAAAAGTTTAATTAAATTAATTTTTATCCCAATAAAATAACCAATGTCTTTTTGTTTTATTAATCGTTGCAAATTTTATCATAACATAATCTTTTATATTTCGTTATATTTAAACTATTTTAAAATTATTTATTAATCTTATCTTATTATGCTAGCTAAAATTGTATATATCTATCTATATATATTTCTTTCTACCTATATATATTGGTTCTCAAAAACCGCTCTAACGATTTTTTTCAAATTCACACTAGATATAGTATTTATAAAGAAAAATTGAGTTTTATTGATCACATCTCTTGAAACATACAGCTTCATTATTAATTTCTTAATTGAAAATTATATATGGAAAACGTCAAAATTGGCATCCATTTTTATTTTTTAACTGAAATTGTATTAATATTTTTTTTTATTTAAAATATTTTAAAATTTATTATTTAATTTCGAAATAAAATTAAAAATATTTATTTTTAATAATATATATATAGATATTTATTAATCTCTCTCAAAAAAAAAAAAAAAAAAAAAAAATAAAAAACAACAAATACTGCCTGCTAAGAGAGTGAAAAAATGTCAATTTTTTATCTAAATATATATAGTCCAGAGGTTAGAATGATGTTTTAACGAGTGGATTTCGTCGGTTCGAAACTCGCCGGGTGAATCGTTATTTAAAAATGAAAATAATGATTTTGTTATTTTTTTTTCTTTTTATCTATTGTTTACTTTTTAATAAATTACTATTTTATATTTATTTATTCATTGTTCTTTTATTAATTAAGTTTTAGATAGTTTTATAATTTTTAATATTTTTTCAATAAAATATTATTTAATATATTTATTAATATTATTTTATTTATTATTATTGAGTACCCGAAGTTCCATTCATTTTAATCAGATTGATGCAATGATGCAACAGTTAATAATTGTAATATTGTAATAAATTTCTATCTTGAAAATTGTTACATATTATTCAGGATATTTTAAAAACAATTTCTTTCTTTAATTAATATTCATTTTTTCTATAAGTCAGATATATTTCCAAATATTAAATAATTTTTGATGTGAAAAATTCTTTAGCGGCGTTGAGCACTTTTGCGGGATGGGGAAAAAGTATAGAACTCGCGTGATCGTGACCAACTCCATGAAGCTAGCGCACATTACGTCTGCTTTCAAATTTCTTATAACAAGGCGCGAAATTTGAATTGTCATTAGAACTGTTTTATAAATTATCTCTAACAAATAAATATATATTTATTATGTAAAGTTCATTTCATATATACATATATAATCAAAATTATACGAAATGAACTTCACATAATAAATATATATTTTATGTTAGAGATAAGAATTATAAAACAGTTCGTATTGCAATATTTTAAACAAAGTTGTGTATTTATATATATATAAATATAAGTTACAAATTTGTTTAAAATATATGTTTAAAATAATATATAAGTTATATATATATACATGCATATGAAATTCATCTTTCTCGTGAAATAGCGCGAATTTCGTCTGTTTTAAAATTTCTTACGCAGAAGTTTTCACTTCTGTCGGCCAGTCCCACGACTGCTAATTTTGCTTTTTTAATTCCGAAAAGCTGCAAAGCACGTTTTTTTGTCTTTAGTTTGTTTTATAACCACTTGGGGCGCTAAACAGTTTTTCAAAAAAACACTATAGAAAAAAAATATATGTACCTATATATTATATATTTATGTATTATTGAGGAGCACAAGTTCATTCATTTTAATCAGATTGATGCAAATGTGTAAGATTTAATAATTGTAATAAATAATTAAAGAATTGTATATCAATATTTTTTAAAGGGTAGAGCGAGAGCTCGGTGTCCCAGGTATTAATATTACCAGCCAAATCCAATAATAATGAATCATTTTTTTTAACTTAAGTACCGAGCCGAGGCTCGGGGTCCCGGTACTTTTAGTTTATAATTTAATTTAAATATAATATATATGTGTTAATTTATCCAATTGGAATTTGCATGATAGCCGAGCGGAGACATCCCACATTTTTTTCATTTATAAATTAACCCAAATGTACATAAATCAGTTGTTTGATAAACTTAGATGATTAAAAATGCGTTGGATTAATTATTCTTAGTTAATCAATGATTTATGGATTTCTTGTGATCTTTTTAAATAGTATATTTATGGAAATAGAAATGATTATTTATTTATAAATTTCCTTCTCACTAAGAACAATTCGTATGTGTTTCTCTCGTTTCAAATATTGACATTGAATCCATACATATTAAATATTAACTAGAACATTATTCGTTTATTTTATTTATGTAAATTACATAAAAGTAGGTGGAGTTTTCTGTTAATTTAAAAATTATTTATTAAGGTATAAAACTAACATTTTTGAAAAAAAGCATAATTGATTGCTTAAATGTTAGTTTTATCTCTGAATAAATAATTTTTGCACTTAACTGGAAAATCTATTGTTTTTTTAATTGCCAATATTTTTTTTTGTTTTTATTTTTGAAGGAATATTGGGAATTAAAAAGAATAGATACCCCATGCACTCTATATACCCGGACCGCATGTTTGAAGGTTGTGCATGTCGTCACCAGGTCATTTGGTGAATCCCCGTTCAGACATCCATTTTAGTCAACGTTCGCTTACATGACCCTTTCTCAATTCTTCCTTTCATATTTCATATAAGATCCCGATATCTACATAGCTAGCTCTTCTTTAGAGGAAATTCTTTTTGAATCTCTTGGATTAAGATAATTAAAAATCAAAGAAAAGACAATGAATATTGATTATAGTAAAATATTAATGAACAAAGATATTAAAATAATGAATTTAAAAAAAGAATTGGAAATTTCAAATAAGAAACTTAATATATTTAAGCAACATATTCAGGTAAGAAATTCAAATTCAATCTAATTAGCATTTATACATTAATTTTTTAATCTATTATAAAATTATAGGAAAAAAGTATATTAGACAAGAATGAAGATAATCCATTAAAAAAAGAGATTATTTCATTAAAAGAAGAGAATATATTTTTAAAGAATGAAATTATTTCATTAAAAGAAGAGAATATATCTTTTAAGAATGAAATTGTTTCATTAAAAGAAGAAATTAGAGAGGTATGAAAGATAAAAATTTGATATTAAAGACACATTTTTTAGATTAATATCTTCAAAATAGATTAACTTTTAAAACATATTTCAAAAAAATAAACATATTTATTTCAAATTTTAATTAGATTTATAAATTTATTAATTATTCAATTATAGGAAAATAGTAAAAGAGAAATGAATGAATATAATACAATCAAACAAAGAATTAGTTTATTAGAAGAAGAAAATACAAAGGTATGAATGACTGTAAAATATTAGATAACGAAAATATATATATATGGATTAAATTATTTCCTCCAAAATATAATTGATTAATGTTTATTACATAATAATTAACATTTTATTTCTAATTTCTAATTAGATAATTTTATACTTTTATTATTAATGCAATTATAGGAAAATAAAAAAAAACAATTATTGAATATACTTAATCCAATAAAACAAAATTAGAAAGATATGAAATGATTTAATAAATTCAAGTAAAATTAAAATAAGTATTGATTTTAAAAGGTTTATATAAAAATATCTTAAAACTAATAAAAATTATATTTACATTATAATTTATATTATAACCATTTAATTATTTCAACCTTTTATTTCATTATAGAAGTCTAAAATACATTTTAAAATTAATAATTTTTTTAGAAAAGGGAAACTAATTTTGATGGTCCAATAGAAAAAGGAAATAATAGAGATATTTGGGAAGCATCTAAAAAGGGAGATTTAAATGCTATAAAATATTTTTGTAATTTGCAATCATCCAATATTAATAAAAAAAATGAAAATGATAATAATTATAGTCCACTATATTATGCAGTGAAATTGGGTGATTTAAAAATAATCAAATATTTAATTGAAAAAGGAGCGGATGTGAACGCAAAGACTGAAGATGGAAACACTCCTTTAATTAATGCGTGTCAGAAGGGGCATTTTGAAATTGTAAAATATTTAATTGAAAAAGGAGTGAATGTGGATCCAAAGACTAAAGATAGAAACACTCCTTTAATTAATGCATGTCTGGAGCGGCATTTTGAAATTGTAAAATATTTAATTGAAAATGGAGCAGATGTGAATTCGAAGACATCAATTGGATACACTCCTTTATATTTTGCATCTTGGTATGGACATTTTGAAATTGTAAAATATTTAATTGAAAAAGGAGCGAATGTGAATGCAAAGACTCAAACTGGATCGACTCCTTTAATTTTTGCATCTCGAGGAGGAATCTTAGAAATTGTAAAATATTTAATTGAAAAAGGTGCGAATGTGAATGCAAAGACATCAATTGGATACACTCCTTTATATTTTGCATCTTGGTATGGACATTTTGAAATTGTAAAATATTTAATTGAAAAAGGAGCGAATGTGAATGCAAAGACTCAAACTGGATCGACTCCTTTAATTTTTGCATCTCGAGGAGGAATCTTAGAAATTGTAAAATATTTAATTGAAAAAGGTGCGAATGTGAATGCAAAGACTAAATATGGAAGAACTCCTTTAAGTATTGCAAATCGAAATCGATCTTTAGATATTGTAACATATTTAAAAGATAAAGGTGCAAAGAAAAACTAAATTTTCACCATTATAAAATGTATAAATAAATATTTTTTGTTTATATATCAAATAATTTTACAGAATAACAAATAATTTTCTCTTTGTATTAATATTTTCTTATAATTAAATTTTGAATTACTTTCTGAAAAATTATTCTTATACTATTTACTCAAAATGAACAAAAAAATCCCTATTCACTTTATTGATAAAAAAAACATCGAATTTATAATAATTTATTCCTAGGGACCAGTTTAAATTTTATCTTCATAATTGTAAAATATATACAAAAAATCGTTTCCCATATTAATTTAATTTCTGAAATTTCCTCCAAAAATTAGAAATTAATAATAATAATTCATTCCTTTTTACTTGTTCTTTAAACATAAAATACATTTCAATAATAAAAATAGTATTTTTTATATTAAAAATTTATATTTTAAAATTTTATATATTGTATAAAATGAATCTTTTGATAGAAGTCAATTTTCTTTCTTTTTTCAATTTCAATGTAATTCAGCAAGTTTAACGTATGTACATATGATGAATTTTAATAAAATTTTACCTGTAGATTCCTTTTTTGATTTCAAACAAGAAGTATGTGGGGGTCACTTCTAGTCATTGGTACGAGGTGCTTTTAAGAATCTTTGCCTGTGATTTACTAAATTTCATAAATATTATTAAAATAAATATTATTAATTTTATTTTATTTATAACTAGCTGCTTCGAGCGCCTTCGGCGCTCTCCACACCTAGACTGGGGCTCCGCCCCCTGTACCCCCCCCCCCCGAGTGTCCCTATTCTGAGCTATAACCATCTAACTCCTACCCTGTCCCATCTCTCTCACGTTCCTTCCTACATTGTCCGCCCTGTTCACAATTGGTCTTCCAAACGGACATTTTCCAATCGAACTCCCCACCAATATATTTTTCCTCTCCCATTCTAGCCATGTGCCCTGCCGATCCCAGCCTTCTCGCTTTTATAACCCTAACTATATCTAGAGATGCATAGAGGTCATGCAATTCCTTGTTATGCAGTCTCCGCCATTCCCCGGTGTCCTCATCTTTCTTTGGCCCATAAATGCTGGGAAGAATCCTATTCTCAAATACTCTGAATCTACTCTCATCTCCCAGGGTTATAGACCATGCCTCCCACCCATATAATACAATTAATAATTTAATAATTTTGATACCCTTTGATAATAATTTCCAGATTGCAACCTCGATTTAAATTCTTTGCAAATATTATTCTCTCTGTTACTAATTATTTTGTCTTATCACTATTAATTTCAAACCCCATCAATTTTCCTGCCTCGATTAATTTTTTTATGCTACTTTAAATGTTATTAATTTATTTAAAAAAAAATCAAAGTAAACAAAATAAAAATAAAATATAAAATTAGCATAACACTAAACTACTATAAAAATAATATTAAAAAATATATTATATATTAAAATCTTACGTGAAAATCCAATTATGAGATCAAATTTTCTTAATTAAAATAATTTACTCACATAATCTTAAAAATTAATAGTATTAAATTATAGCCGTAATGTGAATGTTTTCAAAGTTTAAAAGGCCAATAAGATCAATTGAGATATTGTAAATATCAATAGATATATAAAGATTTTTATCTGCACATTGCTCAGAATTTAAATTATCGCCACCAGCGCCTCTATGATCTAGTATGGTAACTAAACTATTTTCAATTAATATTCTTTATAATTTTTTTAAAATTTTTCTAATTAAAAAATCGAAAATCGGGCTTCGAGGTCTGGTGGCCAGCCCCTTTGTGCTTCCGTGTAAAAAATTCCATGTCCCTGCGTGCGATAGATTTGCCTGGACAGCTCGGTCAAACAGACAAACAGACACATTACACTTGCTTTTATTATTATAGATATTTTGTTTTAAAGAAGTGCTGTCCGGCGTTGCCCGGCGCCTATTTTTAATATTAAAATTCTTATTTTAAAATAAGAAAAAACTATTCTAAGATGATTTTTCCCGAGGCTGAAAACAATATAGATCGAATTTTCTTTATAATTACTATCTATGGTGTGAAATTCAAAAAAATCCTTTGAGCAGTTTAATATTTTAAAATTACATGCACTATATATATATATATATATATATATATATATATATACAATTTTTGCTAGTATAGTAGTATCTTTTATAAGAACATTATAATAAGAATATCAACACTCAATTTGAATACGTTCACTCCATCGACCCTTGTCTACATCTCCTTCCTCACAATATCCCTCTCCACTTATTACCTAACTAAATCCTTATATTGTCATTGTATAATTATCCAATTATATAATTAAAATTCTATGTATTGTTTTTGTAAATTTTTGTAAATTTTTCTAAGGAGTATAAAAGAATTTGACATTTTTAATGATATAAAAATTTCAAATAAATCCCGGCAATCATCAATAATATAAACAACAATTACTTTATTTTTTTTAATATTGAAGAGAAATTAAAATAAAAACCCTATGAATTTAAATATCTGAGACTCAAGTGTGAAAAAGCTTCTTTTTCCTAACCCGAACCATTTAAATATTAAAATACACCTGTCCCTCGTTTTATACGGTACTTTATTTACACTATTTCGATTTTACACGGTTTATTAATTAACGGATTTCAAATAAGCTGGAGTGTCTCCACTCGACTATCTCACAAATTGATTGGGATTAAATAACATATATTATATTTAAATTAAATATTATTTATTAAATTTAATTTAAATATAATATATTATGTTATTTAATCCAATTCAAATTGCGAGATAGTCGAGTGGAGGCACTCCAGGTAAATTTTTTCCTGTATTTCTTTATAAAAGATCTCAATTTAATATATATTTGTCTCATTTATTTTTAATAAAAAGAAAAACAACAACAAAATGAATAATATTTTATTGATTTTTTGTTATTAAATATTAAATATTAAATTTAATTTAAATATAATATATGTATTTTATCCAATTCAAATTTGCGAGATAGTCGATTGCAGACACTATCAAACATATCTTTATTTTTACAGTCAGATTAAAGGAAAAAAATCAAAACGTGGTTATTAATGACCCTCTTCAGGTTGAGTTACATTTGTCAAAATTTTGAAAAATGCCCGTGTACCAAATTTCATAATTTTAGCTTAACCGCTTTTGCGTAATTTTGTCTACCTATATATATATATATATATATATATATATACAGACATTTTTCTCAACCAAATTCCACATGTGGAGATTTTTACATATCTCCACGAATCATGCATTTTCTTAAAAGAAAACAGTATTTTTAGCATGATGTCTGCCCGGAAGGGTTATTTTCGCACCAAATTTCACATAAGGAGATTTTTTACATATCACCACGAATCATGCACTTTGTATTGGTTTTATCCTCGAGAAAAGTCATTTTTATTAGTTTTTTTCTTGATTTAAAATTATATGACGTCATCCAGCCATTCATGACGTCACAGCCTGGTCTTACATATATATTATAAATAAAATAAAATTAAAAATATTTATGTTATATCCATATCTGTTTTTGATTACATTAATAGATATATTAAAATTATTTGAAATTGTTTCTGTAGCTGGAAATTAATTTATTTCAAACCCTCGGTCGGTAAATCATTGATTGACTGCACAAGACTTTTAATGTCTTCCAAATTAATATTTAACAATGTCCAATCATCTACAACCTCATCTGCCTGTGCATACAGAAATAAAACTGAGGATGGAGTGCTGGACATTTTAAAAATGTATAAAAACTAAAAAAAAAAATATATAATAAATTAATTAAAAAAGTGAACCTGTACTCTTCGATTTGGCTATCCAACCGAAACTCCCGCGCAGTCCTTGGTCAACGGTCGCCAATTTAAAGGGGTATGGACAAGCCGCTGATTATATAAAATATTGTTCAGCCTGTCGGACCACCTGTGCCACTAGTGAAGGAGTTAAAAAAGAATTCTCAACTCTTTCACACGGGGAATAAAACAAATTATTTGGGAAAGGAACCCTTAAATATACTTCACCAAAGAGTGCAGTACGTTTGACTATTAGCGCTTAGGCGAATCGCCTTGAACATCCAAAATCGTAAAGTGATAACAAATTAAATTAATCAAATATCCGATGCTAACATATGGGCCTGCAAAGGAAAGATTAGGTTCACTTTTTCTAAATAAAAGAGAAATGTTCGTTGCCACGTTATATGTATTTAATTAAAGTAAAATTAATATAAAGAGTAAAGAGAATAAAATAAAATTAAAATATAAAAATAAGAGAAATAAATTCTGGCTAATATTGAGCTAAAACAAAACAAATTACAAAAAAATAATAATAATAATTGAAACACAGTGTCTCCACGTGTTTTAACAACAAAATGGCGAATTCACACCTAAAAAGCTCAATATCAAGTTCACAGCCAGAAGTCTGAAAAGCGAGTGAGGCAGATCACCTAAAAAGCGTGGAAATGATATCCACTTTAAAAATACAACTTCGCAACAAGGCGTTAATCCAGTAAGTAAGGTAGATCTCCTAAAAAGCGTGGAAAAGGAATCCACGTTCAAAATACAAGTTCTCAACACGGCGTCTATGCAGCAAGTGAGAGAGATAGCCTCTGCTACCACAACGCTAGTCGTTGGCGCCATGGGCCAAAATCGAGCATGGTGATTGGCTGTGAGGAGTCATGTGACCCCAACTAGTGGCGTTAAAGAAGCCACTAAACTCAACACATGGCATACCAATATAATAAAAAAAAACATACATATTTAAAAAGGAAAAAATTACAAAAATTATATAAAAATAAATTGACCTTAAAATAAATAAATCTAAATCAGGGAGAGGCGTTAACACAAAGTAATAAATAAATGCGAAAAACCAAATAAATTAATAACGGTTAAAATCAAAAATAAATATGGAATATATTAATAAATAAAGTTTCTCAATCTTATGATAAATTTAAAATTATAGAATGAAAAAAAAAAAAAGAAAAAAATCTGGAGGGTCTCCAGTCGACTATCTCGTAAATTTGAATTGGATTATAATTGACATACATTATATTTAAATTAAATTTAATTAATTATATAAATATAAATTAAAATTAATAAATAATATTTATAATTGATGACACCACGTCATGTGCTGGCGCGTGAGTGGCATAGAGGAAAAAAACGTGGTCCTCTTCTCAAAAGTTGATAGAAAACTACGAATTTAATCTTGTCTACATAAACACACACACAGACAAACAAATTGTTCTCAACCTTAGTGAAAATGACTCAGGGACCTTCAAAACGTATAAAAACATCAAAATCTCAACATCGAAAATTGTCACGATCGCAATACTATAGTAAAAAAAGAAAAAAATAATTTTTTAAGGGTTGTTTCCTTGATAAGTCGTTATGGTGGTTTGACAATTTGCGTCGATACTTTACCGAGGTTTTTTTTAATAACTTCCTACAGTAGTTGAATGTCTTTATTCAGAATTCTAAGTGGAGGAATCGAGGCGCATTGGTTATTATGTGTAGTACATTATTTCTTTTTAAGAATTATGTACACAAAAATTAATGATTTTGTTACTTCAATATTTAATTAAAAATCTGATGAATTAAACTTAAAATAGTTTTGTACAAAATTTAAAATAAGAGCTTTTGCATGAAAAGAAAATATTTCAAGATATTATAATAACTTTGGAACGAAAAATATTATCTATTTTAAAGAACCGCAAGAGAGTAATATATAAAGCAGTGTTTCTCAACCTTTTTAGACCAAACGCCCCCTTTGAAAGACCCGTTCCTTAATTCGCCCCCCTATAAATTTTTATAGATAAAAATTGGATGATAATCCCTAATATAAGGTAGGCACACTAGGTAATACTTAGAGCCTTATTGAAAAATCGAGTTTCAGAACCTGAGTGCAAAATCATCTGACCTTTTTTAGAACCATATTGAAAAAAAATTGAAAAAAAGAGGAAATGTTTAAAAAGCCTCTTCGCAAAATCATCTTACTAGAGTTGAAAATGATTTCGCCCCCCAAAATCATATAGTCAAATAATCGCCCCCTTTTAGATGTCGATCGCCCAGGTTGAGAATCACTGATATAAAGAATCCCCCCCAGGAGAGAAAAAAATACAAATTATGCAGGGCTTCGAACCGTTATTTTTTTCGTTTCGGTTTTCGTTCCGGTTCAATAAAAAAAAAATATCAGTTCGGTTCCGGTTTTCGTTCCGGCAAAAATAACGGTTTTTTTCGGTTTTCGGTTTTCGGTTCAGCTCCGATTAATTAATTTTAAAGACCTTTTATTTGTATTAGAAATTTAGGTCGGGGTATGCCGAGTCTGCCATAAATATATAAAAATATTTCTTGCTACCACCCTAAATCATACTACATGAATTGATACAATATAATATAAATAATAATAATTAATTAAAGGTATAATAATTAGAAGTATATAATATAAGATGTTAATATAATTTATTAAACGAAACAAATAAGTATGAATATTTTTTTACATCCTTCTACTTTCAAACACTCAACAAACGAAACAAATTCGTATATTTAATGTTAAAGTATACAGGATTCTTGGATATATTTACTTATAATTATAACTAGAATTATAAAAGATGAAAATTATACCTCTAATTATTAAAATATCTTCTAATATATTTTCATTTAAACTATTTCTATTGTCTCGTAAAATAAACTTTAAACCAGAGAAAGCTCTTTCAACAGTAACTTGTGTTGCAGTATCTCCTAAAACCACCATTGCAATTTTGTTAAAATGAGGATATGTATTTTTATTTTCCTCCCAAAATTCTAAATTAAGTTTTTTACTGTCTAATCTTCGTACTTGGTCAAAGGTATTCAATATTTGTTTAAAATTATTTAATAATTTTATTTATATTTATGAATCATTTTCTTTATATCAATACATAACCCTGTAACAAATGGAATAAATAATTTAAAAATTAATACTATCATTAAATCAAAATATCAGTATTAAACAAACGATGAAAACATTAAATTCTGTAATGCGACTACGAGACGCTGCCAACACAACCGAAGGGAGAGTATGACTAGGACACTAATTTTTGAAACAAAGTTTTTAGCGACACCATGCAGTGCGAGGCATAACTAATTGAAAAAAATTCGGGCTTGGGTGTTGCCAAAACACCTCTTGTGGCAACTCTGGATTGAACACGTACTGAACTGAAATAAACCGATATTATTTTTTTTCGGTTCAGCTCCGGTTTTCGTTCCGACAAAAATACCGGTTTTTTTCGGTTTTCGGTTCAGTTCCGGTTCGAAGCCCTGATATTATGTACTATATTACAAATAGAAAAGAAAAAATATAATCATTTTCTTTTTATTTGAAAAAAAAAATAATTCTTAAAGTATAACTTAGTGTATAATAAGTAAATTTATTTTATTTTAAAAAAAATTTAACAAAAATAAAAATTGCTTATTTTTTCGTACAGAATTAAATATAAGAAATAAAAAATTATTTTATTATTTCTCCTAAATCATAAAAAACAAAAGACTTAATATAAGAATATTACTGAAATTCTAAATATTTCATAAAAATTATGAAGCGAAGACTAATTTTTTCAAAATGGAAACGGGTAAAAATCCCTAAAGGAAAAAAAATCCCTAAAACCAAATATCCCTAAAAAGAAAAATCCTTAAAACCGAAATTCCCTAAATAAAAATATCCATGACTTAAAAAATCCCTAAAAGAAAAAATCACTAAAAACAAAATTTTTCATTTTTGTATTAATTTTAATTGTGATTAAGAAAATTTAATTACACCCAGTTGCCTGAGACACGACCTCCCAAGGAGGTAATCGAGCCTGGACCGAAAGTAGGGAAAAATAGGTCAAAAAATACATACATATGGCCCAGACACGTGATTTTTCCAAAAAAAATAGGCGTGTCAAATTCGTATGTAAAATAAAGGGAATTTACTCATTTATTTTATTAGCATACGTTTTAATAGCTTAATGATTCCAAATACAAAATACACCATTTGCACCGTATATTTCACCAGGGAATATATAACGCAATTTGTGAAATTTACTATCATCAGAGGTTGTCTTTTTCATTTTGATCAATGCATTTATAGAAACATCAAATCAATGCCAGAAGTTTTGAAGCTCTATAATGATATAGATAATCCTGACAACTCCACTCATTTACGAACTCTTGCAGCTTTGGTTTTGGTACCGCCATCAAAAGTCATTGTAGCCTACCAAGCATTTGCTGGACGACCAACAGGGCAAAACTTCGTGATCTTTTTTCTTACTTCGAGCGCACTTGGCTAGGTGAACAATATTTGGCTGGCTTTTATGACCCCGAATTCGACATTGGAACATTGGAACATCTACGATGCCACGTTGATGGGTTTGCCTCGAACAAAGAGATAAGGTTATGCTCAATATGGATTTGCTTAATCAGGTCCCATACTGATGTTTTAAAACCTCCTAAGCGTGAACGAAGAGGAGTGTTGTAACCTTCCAAATCTGTCGTGATGTTCGTGGTAAGAAGCCTGATCCACAAAGGAAACGATTCAGCGACTCTCATGATGAGCTTCTGACCATATTGAAGGCAAACCATGAAAAATGAGACGCTAAAAAACCAGATGGAACAGATGTGATGACACCAAGCATGATGTATAACTACCTTATTCAAGTCTCTTCGGTTATTCATTATTAAATAAGTAAAAAAAAATTAGGGAAATTTGTTATTTAGGGATTTATTCTTTTAGGGATATTTGCATTTAGGGATTTTTACATGATTTCTTTCAAAATATCCTGCCACTACGGGCGGACGAAAAGCTTTCGAAATCTTAAAGTACTTGGGGTGTCCCATAAGTTTCTTCGCTTTTTTGATGCGAAATGAATACACGATATTTGTTGTTTAAGGTTGATTTATTATGTTATGTATGAACCATTCTGATCTATAACCTTCTTCCATCTCCCAGGAAGCCTCATTATGCCCTGTTTCCAAAATAGTTGAGGCTTACTTTCAAAATATTCATTTAGGTGCGTTTTTATTTCGATTATGGATTTGAAAGATTTACCACGGAGAGAGTTTTTTAAGGAGAGGAACAAGTAATAATCGGATGGAGGAAGGTATGGGGAGTATGGAGGATGAGGTAGAACGTCCCAATCAAACTGTAATAATTTTTGCCTTACGATCAACGCAATAAGCGGCCTTGCGTTGCCGTGATGGAATATTACACCTCGTCAGTTCGCCAATTCTTGCCGTTTTTCTGCTATGGCGGTTTTTAGTTAATTCAGTTGATTGCAATATTTGTCAGCATTGATCATATTATCTTCAGGAAGGAGCTCATAGTACAGTACACCCTTCCAGTCCCATCAAATGCACAAAAGAACCTTCTTCGGATGAAGCCCAGACTTTGCAACAGTTGAAGGTCTATTTTCTTTAGACCAAATCCGTTTTCGATCCACATTTTGATACAAAATCCAAGTCTCGTCTCCAGTGACAAGACTCTTTAAGAAATGATTTCTTTTGTGTCGCTGTAGAAGCAAATCGCACGTAGGGACGCGCTTTATAAGGCCGGTCTCCGTCAATTGGTGTGGAACCCAAGCTTCATATCGATTCGCATATCCCATTTTGATTAAATGCTTATGTGCCGTTGTTTTGGGAATGTTAGTTTCATCCGCTATCTCGCGCACACTGTATCGTGGATTTTCAGCATGCACAGTCTTGATAATATCCGTCGTTGCTGGGCGGCCAGCTCTAAATTTCTTAAACCAATTGCGGATGGTCCTAATAGTCGAAGCACCACTCCCGTAAACGGTGCAAATCTCTTCTGCCGCAAATGCTTCTTTTGGCTCTCCATAGTAGAAAAATTTTTAAAGAGACTTTGTCACCAACGAAACGAACTCTGAAAAAGCTCTGGGATGATTAAATAAGATGCCATAAACGGCTAAGAGATAAGCCTGCATGTTTATATTATTATATAAACATAGGCAGTTAGATTCATTCATAGCGTGACGCGGAAAAAACTTTTGGGACAACCTAATAGTTTTTTATAAATAACTCCTTTATTATTAAGTTTAGGTAAAAGTGAATATAATTGAACTTTTAGTAAATTCGATTCTCTATAAATTTAAAACGATAGTATGATAATTCTCATAAAAATCGGTATTTATTGAGAAAATCAATAAAATATGCTTTGACACATCTTTAAACTACCCTTACTTATGGTCCGATCTTGTCCAACATCAATCCAATCCCCGCCCATCATTCCCAAAAAAAACATCTAAATATCAAATTTCAAAACAATATCTCATTTTGTTTAGACGTAATCTCGGTAACGAGCCGGTTCAAAAATTTTTTTTTGCAGTTTTGGATTCAGAACCGTTCGAAAAGTGAAAATCTCGAAGAATCTCGGAGCAAAAATTTTCAAAATTTACCGATCATCGTATAAGTTATCCTTATTTCATGAGGAAAGCTAAAATAATTTACTTATAGCTGGAAAAAAATATTTTCTTTCTAAAACTGTGAATACGAGTAAATAAAATACAAAATTAAATTTTTTTGCCAGATTTTGTAAAATCAGTGTTTCATTTAAAAACTTTTTTAAATATTTAATATAAAAAAAAAATCTTAATGAAAATTTGTCTTTGGAAGAGCCCGGGGGGGGGGGGGGCGCGCCATAGGAAGGTGGCACAGCTAGTCAAAACCCCCCCCAGGATCAAATCCTGGTTGCGCCACTGTGTACTATGAACTACGTTGTTCAAAAAAAAATAAGTTTAAATAATTATTAATTAATTATTTAATAAAAATGATACAAGAATAATTTTATTTAGAAAAAAAATTCAAAATTTAATTATAAAAAACATCATAAGAGAACAAATACAAAGAGGCACGTATTTACTAGAAAATTAGTATTTATTATTTTTTTCAATTATGTTATATATTAAGAAATAAATATTTATTTATACATTTTAAAAAAGTGAAAATTTATTATTCCTTTGCACCTTTATCTTTTAAATATTTTATAATTTCTAAATGATCATTGTCAAATGCCAAACTTAAAGGAGTGTTTCTATGTAAATCCTTTGCATTCACATGCGCCCCTTTTTCAATTAAATATTTTATAATTTCTAAATCTCCATTCTGAGAAGCCCAAAATAAAGGAGTCCATCCTCTTGATTCCTTTGCATTCACATGCGCTCCTTTTTCAATTAAATATTTTATAATTTCTAAATCTCCATACTGAGATGCCCAAATTAAAGGAGTCCATCCATCTGATTCCTTTACATTCACACGCGCTCCTTTTTCAATTAAATATTTTATAATTTCTAAATTTCCATTCTCAGATACCGAAGATAAAGGTGTACTTCCAGATAAACTCTTTGCATTCACATCCGCTCCTTTTTCAATTAAATATTTTATAATTTCTAAATGTCCATTTCCAGATGCCAAAAATAAAGGAGTCCATCCTTCCGAAGTCTTTGCATTCACAAGCGCTCCTTTTTTAATTAAATATTTTATAATCTCTAAATCTCCATTCTCAGATGCCAAAAATAAAGGAGTCATTCCAGCTGTATCCTTTACATTCACATCCGCTCCCTTAACAATTAAATATTTGATTATTTTTAAATCACTCGATTTAACTGCATAATATAATGGAGTATAATTCTTATGATTTTCATTTTTTAAATTAATATTGGATGATTGTAAATCACAAAAATATTTAATAGCACTTAAATCTCCATTTTCACATGCTTCCCAAACATCTCTATTATCTCCTTTTTCTATTTTACCATCAAAAACAGTTTCGTTTAACTCATCAAGTGAAGATACAACCTAAAAAATACATTATTTAATTTTAAAATGTATTTTATAATTCTATTATTATCTTTATTTAATATTAAGATGATGGAACATTGCGTTTTATAAATAAATCTTTAAAATTTTATTTGGAATTAAAAAGGGACCCACTGGTAAAGTTTTATCCAAATTCATAACTGGATGACTGTTTTGTATAATTACCTTTTTATCTTTCATTCATACCTTTCTAATTTCTTCTTTTAATGAAATCATTTCATTCTTTAAACATATATTCTCTTCTTTTAATAAACTAATATCTTGATTTATTGGATTATATTCATTCAATTCTCTTTTTTTATTTTCCTAGAATAAGAGAATAATTAATAAATTTCTAATTGGAAATTGGAAATAAATGTTTATTGTTTGAAAATATGCTTTAAAAGTGAATCTAATTTGAAGGTAATAATAAAAAAAATTGTATTTTTACTATCAAATTTTATTATTTATTATCGTTCTTTCATACCTTTTTAATTTCTTCTTTTAATGAAATAATTTCTTTTTTTAATGTATTATCTTCTTTCTTTTCTAGTATGGCTTTTTTCTACAATTAGATAAAAAATTAAAAAATTAATGTATAAATGCAAATTAGAAAGAATAAATTTCTTACCTGAATATATTGCATAATTATTTTAAATTTCATGTTTGAAATTTGCAATTCTTTCTTTAAATTCATTATTTCAATATCTTTTTTAATTAATATTTTAGTATAATCAAGATTCATTGTCTTTTCTTTGATTTTTGATTACATAAATCCAAGAGATTCAAATAAAATTATCTTTATAAAATGAATAGCTTGTTCAAACACCATCCGTCAAAGCTCTGTGAGCCACAGACCATAAACAACACATGGAGGTATGGAGTAACCATAACACTTGTTTTAAGTGGTGGGAGGTGGCACCAAAAAAGTAGGGAGAAATTCTTGTCGTCCATATTGTGTGCCCCAAAACATTGAATTTTTCATAAGACATAATACATTTTTGTTTGAAAGTTTTTCTTAGTTATTTCTTCTTTATTTTATAGTTTAGTTAACATATTTAATAATTAGAAATATTTTTTAATAATTTAATTTGTATTTAATATTAAATTATTTTTTATTAGATTCTAACTGGATTCTCAAACCAGGTTAGGTTTACACCTGAGTTTAGGTTATAGATAGTTGTTATTTTATATTTGTTTTTAAAAATAATTATCATGGCATGTTCTGCATATGGATGCACGAACAAATAAAAGTAATAGACAGATAGGTGAAGAAGAATCTGGGAAAAAAATTTCTTTCCACATGTATGTATTTTGAATTTCTTTGATTAAATTTCAAAACGGTATATATAATATTTATTAAAAAAATATATTAATCTAAAAAATCACGACTTTTGCTTTGTTACCCCCACATAACTTTAAAATTAAGTGATTTCTTTTCAGCAGGGCCGGCTCTACGTGTAAGCGGGGGTCTGTAAGGTCATCATAATTTACGCGATATTTAACCCCTTGAACCCCTTGCTCGCCTTCGGCGTACAATTTCATAAGATTTATCTTAGCATTATTTGAAAATTTTGCTATTTTTGGACGAAGGCGGAAAACAGTTCCCGCAAAAAAAAAATTTTGAAGTGGGGCAAAAATTTAGTTTCTTTAAAAAAAATTTTTCCGAAGAAAAATTTTGGTGTTTAGCCCCCCCCCCCCCCCCCCCCCCCGAAAAAAGTTTATTCGCCTCTGGTTGTACGAGGTGTGTTCGAAAAGTAAGGTGACTTTTCAAATTTCACGGGCAACGTAATTTCGATTATCGATTTTTTTTTTGTTTTGTTATGTTGGTACACTCTTCCCGAACATCTGTACCCTGTTTCAAGTGTATAGCATTTTTTGTTTGGTTGTGAGAGGCGTAAAGGTTATAAGTGTTTTGCGTGCTCGGCGATTTTTTGCTATCGAAAAATATGGACCAAAGGATTTGCATCAAATTTTGTGTAAAATATAAAATAAAGTGCCCCGAAATACATGAAATGTTGATAGTGGCATACGGTGAAACTGTTCTGAGTAAAAAAAATGTTTACAAGTGGTACAAACTCTTCCAAGATGGCCAGGAAAATGCCAATGACGAGCTTCGCTCTGGACGCTTTTGCTCACTGTTTTCTTCGATTACCATGGCGTGGTGCATCAGGAGTTCTTACCATATGGTCGCACGGTCAATAAACAGTATAATCTCGAAGTTATACGCCGTTTGCGAGAAGCAATACGAAGAAACCGTCCAGAATTGTGGAAAAACATTCATGGCTTTTGCATCACGATAATGCCCCTGTTCAATCATCTTTGCTTGTGAGAGATTTTTTGGCCAAAAACAACTCCACAATCATGCCTTCACCGGATTTAACCCCATGTGACTTTTTCTTGTTCCCAAAACTAAAGAGACCTATGAAAGGACGGAGATTTGCAACGATTGAGGAAATAAAGACTGCATCGCTGGAAGAGCTCAAGGCTATTCCGAAAAGTGCTTATGAGAAGTGCCTTGAGGATTGAAAAAACCGTTGGTATAAGTGTATTGTATCTGAGGGGGATTACTTTGAAGGGGACAGCATAAATATTGTTAAATAAATAAATATTTTTTCTTAAAAATACCAAGTCACCTTACTTTTCGAACACGCCTCGTATGGCTTCAATTACTGTTCGGCATCGGGGCGCAAAAATCCTAGAGCCGCTCTGCATTTCACTATAATGTATAACAATTTATTTAAATTAATAATTTTGGTCATTAAAAAAATACATTAATAAATATATTTTTTTGATTATATTTTATTTTTTGTAATCTTTTTTCCATTAAACAAATGATAATTTATTTTTTTAATTGACTAGAATGATTGCCGCAAAATTTAATTTTTTTTATACATATATGCATATCAGAACGGCCTGCAGTTGAAATAAAATAAAATTTAAAGAGTTTTTTCTTCATGAGAAAATATTTACTCACATAATTTTCCACAAAAAAGGCCCGAAATTTGTTGATATATTAACATTAAGATCAGGGTTTAAATAAAAGTGTTTTTGTTCCTACGCCGAAAACGATGTGTGATGAAAAACATGAACAACGTATCAACCCCGACCGAGTGCTATGAATTATTAAAAGAGGCTTACGGTGAGAGTTCTTTATCACGTGCGCGTGTTTTTGAGTGGCACAAAAGATTTTCTGAGGGTCGAGAGAGCACTGAAGATGACCAGCGTCCGGGCCGTCCTGTTTCCATTTCAACTCCAGTGCTGGAACACCCTCCTTACTCCCCTGATCTAGCACCCTGCGACTTTTACCTGTTTCCGAAAATCAAGTCCGCACTAAAGGGAAGCCGATTCGAGTCGATGGAAGAGGTGAAAAGAAAAACGGCGGAGCTTCTGAAAGGCCTAACAAAAAACGACTTCGAACACTGCTCAGAAAATACCACAGTCGAAATACCACAGTGACGGGGTGTATACGTCATCACCCGATGAGCCCGACTTTTGCTGTTTTACTTTCTTCAACTCTTTACGGAACGCACATCTCAAGTTATTAATTTTTTTTTTTCACTGTGTCAATGGTGGCTGACGGCACAGTTTTTTGATAGAACTTCAACAACTCACCGTACGCCTCATCCCGCGATCTTTTATTAGCGTAGGCATCGTTCTTGACTTTCCATATAAACAGGGGTAGGCCCGATATAATTCAATAAATGCAGAAATGAAAGGAGGTTTCCCGTCCATCTTTCCTCGTCAGTCCAATCTCGGCTGGTGAATGATCTCACGAAAATTATCTCACGCAAAACTGATGGAAACGGTGACAACAGATCGTTTGCCTGCAGGCTAACTGACAGTGTGTGGTGGGGGGCACATGAGAGCATTATCCGACAGGTCGCTGCCTGTCGCGAATCTCTCATCCTATCCCCACCTGCCCGGCGACCACACACCTTCAGTCCGGGCGAACTGCAGTCCATTATCTTCAGATCAACTGATAAATGTGTGGGCAATCCCGATCTACGGCCTTACGATTATCTTCAGTTAAACTGACAGTGTATGGGGCGCTTAACGAAGAAATAGAAATGCACAATCACAGTCTCAGAGAATTATCTGATTATCGCATTCGATTATCACAACAACAATTAATAGAAGAAATACAAGTTACTCATAGGGAAGAATTGAATGAAAACCAAGTTATTTGTCATGATTATAGGGTAATGGATTCATTTGTCAGTTTTGTGACTCCTTGAATTTTAATAAAGAGCGCCCGGCAGATAAGAAGTTTAACAGTTTTTGCCAAAGGGGTAAAGTCAAGTTACCTAAACCGACAAAAGTAAATGGCATGATTTTGGAATATCCAGTGATTTTACGCAGTTTATTGTCAAGTTCATTGAATCGAAATTATAAAATTTTAGAGAAAATATAAGAGCTTATAAACAGTTGTGTTTCATTCGCGTCGATGGGTGTAAAACTGGTTGAGTCCCCAGAAAATGTTCCTTAGGTTTTCAAACTATTTGCTCAAATATATCACAGAACTTCATATTGAAACCCACAAGGAGGTTCAAAAAGGATGCCCAATTCTATGTGATGGATTCCACACAGGCAAAGAATAGCGCAACCAATAAATGTCAATATTTTAAACATGAACTTATCGTCAAAAGAGATCGTTTTTTTAATTTTTTAATATTCAGGACCAAAACTCTCAATAACCTAATAATTAAAAATTAAAGAAATCTCTTACTAAAAAATGATCACCATAGGTATACGAAAAATATTGTTTTCAAAGAACTATTTAATTAATTAAAACCACGATAAATTCATTTGCAACGGGTTCGTCTAGTATAATATATAATTTATAATAGACAACAGCCATCTGTATGTCGTTTAGTTATTTTAATATCAATTCTCAGCAAACATGGTTTATCGTATAAGTTAAATAGTTTGGCGTTAATTAACATTTAGAATGATGGATGTGCAGAATTAGATGTTAAAACCATTATATCTAATTTATTTGTGTACTAAATCCAGATTTATTAAATAGTAATTAAAAAATTAATGTAATTTTATATATAATTTTAAAGATAAGAAACTGAGTTTTAAAATACTTTATATAAAAAAAAAAACTTTTTTAAAAAACCACGTTTTTAACGCACTAAAAAGAAGAAAATAATTTTTCTGAAACCCCATAGGTACTGACATTACAAACAAGAGATATGATTTGAAGAAAATTTTCTATAACGTAAAACGTGGGGCGCAAATAATAATAAATTTTTTAAATGCAATATAATTTCTTTGATTAATTTATTTCAATATCCATGGATTTATATTTTAAGTTTTATATTTTTTACCAGACTTTTTGTAAAAGGGAATATTATTAGTAATCCAACAGAATACTTTTATTAATGTAAATTTTTTTTGGAAAATTAATTCCTTAATATTAAATAAACATCTTCAATTTACACTTTAGAAATTTTATTAACATAAATATTAAATATTTGCTAGAAGTTTTGCAGTAGCAAAATTTAGTTTTAGATTTCTTCAAGTTAAATTTCTTATATTATTTACCAGAATATTGTTAGGATGTCATTTTTTATCAGAATTTTTTAAAAGTGAATATTATTAGTAATCTAAAGGTAATCTTTTCATAAATTAAATTTACCTCTTTTAAAAATTTCGATAAGTTATAAGCTTTACTTTTTGAAGCTAATTAAAATATGAATTCATTTATCCTATTAATTTGTACCTAATAACATTTATTTATAAATTTTTATACGATACAGAATATTTTAGCCATAGTTGCGCCCCACGTTTTACGTTATAGAAAATTTTCTTCAAATCATATCTCTTGTTTGTAATGTCAGTACCTATGGGGTTTCAGAAAAATTATTTTCTTCTTTTTAGTGCGTTAAAAACGTGGTTTTTTAAAAAAGTTTTTTTTTTTATATAAAGTATTATTTTCTACTTTTTAGTCTTCATATATTGCAATCGATTTCACTTGACCTATACTACTTTTAAGTTTTTTGATTGACTTTAATAGTCATGAAATACTATTATCCTGAAAGTAATAAATTTAAATTGAATTATAAAGAGAAATTTTTAAATTTGTCATATTTTAATTCTTTATTGCCTAAAACTCATCATAAATTTAAATTTTGTTTTCTAAATTACAGTACAAAACATTAATATACCTTCTTTCAAATTTATTTACATTTTAAATATTATACATATTATATTATTCTTTTAACGGGTTTTTAACGGTTTTTTTCAAATTTAAATATTTACACTTTTTGTTTTGATTTTCCCATACAAAATTATATTCATTAATTATGCTCTAATTAAACACTTGCAAGCTACGAATGTGTTATTTTATTGTATTGTCATCCAGAATACATTACTCTGAAAAGTTTCAGAGCGATTGGATGACTGGAAGTGGTCGAAATTTCGATTGCAAGATTTGACCCGAACAGATAAATAAACAAACAAACAAACAAGAAAGCAAGCTAAGAAAAACGTGGTAAAATACACTCAGTTAGCAAGAGTGCTAATGATGACTTGGTGAGATGCAGAGAGCAAATGATAGCTGAAGGAAATTGAGGGTGGCGTTTAAGTCGAAAAAAGGTGTGTCGAAACAGGCAACCAATCAGAAGACCCGTTAAGTAAAAATAAGAAGAGGGGAGTTTGAACCTTTTTTCTACCTCCCTATTATATTTTTTCAATATTTTGATTTTATTAATTTTTTATCTCTCTTTGTAAAGACGAAATTATAACTTTAAAATGATTTTAAATGTAATCAATCAAAAGTCAGAAATTATAATTTAAAAAAATCAAAATTCTTCATAAAAAAAAATGGCTTTTTATTTTTTCTAATACATTTACCGTGTATATAATATATAGAGATTCTTTATTTCATTAGATTGAATATTATTTATTAGTAATTCATTTAATAAATATCTAATCGTTATTTGAAATTTATTTAATTATTATTTTAGAATTTATGATGCTTAATCCAAATTTAATTCGCAGCATGGAACATACGATCAGGACTGTCATTTAGTTGGAGGGGAGCGACCTGAACATTTTTTCAAACTTCCTATTTAAACGGATTTTAATATTTTGATTATTATTATTAATTAATATATTATATTTGCATCCCGCCTCGTTTTTGTATTAGATATTGTATCAATATTTTTTATATTTAAAATATTTTAAAATTTTTTAATTAATTTCGAAAGAAAATTAAAAATATATTTATACAATTTTTGCTAGTATAATAAAATAAGATCTAATGAAATATATTTATTTTTATCGTCAATTCACAATGTGTCATTTATTATATTATTAATTTGTGAAATGATTACAAATTTTATGTAAAATCCATTCTCTATTCTTTTAGATCAAAAATAATATATTTAATATTTAATATATTGAATATATTTAATACATACTAGAATCAACTCTTGAATATTTTTTTAAACAAGCGGACTATGGACATCTGTATTATTTATTTTTAATGTTTTGACAAAGTCCCTTTTGTTGTTTTCTTCTTTTGTATTATGTATTGAGAAAGGTAAGTTTTGGAAAGGGCCTTTTGTTGTATTATTATTGTTTCTCCTTTTTAAGTTAACAAAATACAAATATTCATTAATTATGCTCTAATTAAACACTTGCAAGCTACGAATGTGTTATTTTATTGTATTGTCATCCAGAATACATAACTCTGAAAAGTTTCAGAGCGATTGGATGACTGGAAGTGGTCGAAATTTCGATTGCAAGATTTGACGCGAACAGATAAATAAACAAACAAGAAAGCAAGCTAAGAAAAACGTGGTAAAATAGGTATATAAATTTATATAAAGTGATTTAATAATAATTCTAAATTTTTGATAAGATTATAGTTTAATAATTAAAAGAATAATTAAATCTATTATTTTTTATTTTTCTATTATTTATAACAAAAGGATTAACAAGAAATATGACAAAAATTTTAGTATTTTGTTATGAAAGGTTTTTTCTATTATTTTCTTATTTTAAATGAAATGTTAGTTTGTTTTTTTTTGTGGTTTTATTTTTGCAAAAGATGTATTATTAGTAAATAAAAAGAATCTATATTTAAAAAAAATAATAATGGTTGAATTTGTTGTTATTATTCTAGTTTTTTTTTTGTTTATTATGTAGGAAAGGTACAAAAGGATCTATTCAGGTAGAAGGAAAGAAAGGGTAGGTTGATATTAGATACTAGATACTATCTATATATATATAAATTATATTCATTAATTATGCTCTAATTAAACACTTGCAAGCTACGAATGTGTTATTTTATTGTATTGTCATCCAGAATACATAACTCTGAAAAGTTTCAGAGCGATTGGATGACTGGAAGTGGTCGAAATTTCGATTGCAAGATTTGACGCGAACAGATAAATAAACAAGAAAGCAAGCTAAGAAAAACGTGGTAATAATAGGTGGCGCTAGTATGAAAATTGCCTGCGGACGCTGAGTACCCTAACTGACCCTAACGCCAGCCTTGTAAAATACCACAGAGTATCCGTACAATAATAAAATACAATTCCTACTTCACTACATCAAAATTTATATTTAAAAGGAATGATTTTATCTATTGACTTCTATCTAGTAAAAGTTTCTTTAGATATCTAATTAATCATTCTAAAAGTTAAGTGATCATGATAAGGTCCACTCGAAAAGAAATAAAATAAAAATTATAAGTTTTAATTCTATCTCTTAGATGAAGTAGAACTATTTTTTTGTCAAGTGGTTAAAAAATAATTTTTTAATTTAACATTTTTATAAAACAATAATAGAATTATTATTTTTTTATCATTCATTTTAACCTTAATAATAAAAATATAAGAAATTAAATAAATCTTGAATAAAATTTGGTTAGGCCGAACAGTGATCTTTTTTTAAATAAATTTATCATAAATTATTATATGCAAATTTATAGAGCATGTAAGAGAGCTGAAATATATAATTAAAAAAAAAAATTATTTGCAAAATGATGAGAAAGGATCTGCAGGAAAAATAGGAAAATCACTTTATAATTAAATATTAATAATGAAATAGAAACAACGAACCACACAGTTATTAGTTTTATGATTATAAATTTTATATAGAAATATATTGTTTCCTTTCTTAACAAGGGGTCCTCTCAGAAAATTGAGTAAAAATTAAATCTGTTAAATTAAATATCAAGTCTTAATAGGTAAAAATTGTTTTGGCTTGTTTATTATTAGTGATAAAAATAATATTGATCCAAGTCATCTTTAATTTCAGAATACATTTAGAAATTTGATAATTAAATTCTATTATAAATGTTTACATAATTTCTTCTTCCAATTTACATATTCAACAAACTATATTTCTATATTAAAGACGACTTTATTTAAATGCAATTAATATTATTCTATCATTTAGAAGCAAATTGTTCTCCTTTTTCGATATTTTTCTTTAATTCAGGAAGAGCTTTTTTCAATAAACTTTGTTCATAATCATTAAGTGTTCCTAAGCCAAGATTCTTTTCAATTCCATTTTTCCCTAGCAGTAAAGGAGTTGAAAAATATTTGGCTTCTGTGACAGTGGATTCCACATAGGAACATTCAATAACATTGTTTTCTCCATTTAATGCCCGTAGAAGTGATATTGCCATTCGAGCACCGGCATACGCAGTAGATAATGTAGCACTACCAGCTCCAGCCTTAGCTTTAACAACCTAAATAATAAAATAAAGAATTATAACATAAATTAAACAAGAGATATATAAACAATAAATAAATAAATAATTAAATATTATTTAAGAGAGCATAGCATTTGTTAGTCTTAGAAAAAATACCAACTGTATTAGTATAACTCATCAATTAAAATTTGATCTGGTTTCTTATGAGTTGAGTACTTTTGGGTAGGGTTTATGAATAACTTATTTATCTAATTCTTCTACTCTCATATATAGTCTCTGTAAAATCTAATAATAATCTTCTTTAAAGAGTATGCATTAAGCAATTTCCATTAGACTTATTCCTTAAAATTACTATATTTAAATTGAAATTCAATTTATTTAATTCTTTAATTCGGTCAACTTTTATTCTTTATATAATAATTAATAGTTTATAAAATAATTATTAATAATAATTTTTAATTTACCTCTGTGCCAGCATCTTGAATTCTAACAGTCAATTTTTCAATAACATCTTGAGAAAGAGAAACTTTTGGTTTACATTGAGAAAGTAAAGGAAGAATAGTAACGCCAGAATGCCCTCCAATAACTGGAACATTTACTTCGGCAGGATTAAGATTTTGTAATTCAGCAACAAAACGATTTGCCCTAACGACGTCAAGAGTAGAGACACCTGAAATTAAAAAATAGTAAAAAAGATTTATTTTTTTTATAAATAAAGAACAAGTCGCCATTATATATATGAATGAAAATAAATAAAAAAAAAATCTAATAAAACATACCAAATAATTTTTTAGGATCATAGGTGCCGGCCTTTTTCAAAACTTCTGCAGCAATTGGGACTGCAGAATTAACAGGATTAGTAATTATAGCAATACAAGCTTTTGGACAAGCTTTTGCACATCCTGCCACCAAATCCCTTACAATAGAAGCATTGGTATTGAAAAGATCATCCCGAGTCATTCCTGGTTTGCGAGGCATGCCAGCAGGAATGACAACAACATGGCTGTCCTTTAGAGATTTTTCTAAGTTTTCGGCTCCCACAAAACCTTCAACCTTAAAAAAAATAAAAACTAATAGGTAAAGTGAAAATAAAATATTCAGTGTGATTATTTATATTAAAATGAACTATTATTATATTAATCAATAAAATAAGAGCTATTAAGAGAATTTTTATTAAAAGACCACATTATTTGTATAAAATTATTTATTAAATTAAAATAATTGTACAACGTTTCAACTGCTTATTCTGCAGTCGTTTTCAAGTAACCGTACGCTTGCTCCGATTCAGTCCGCTTGAATCGGAGCAAGCGTACGGTTACTTGAAAACGACTGCAGAATAAGCAGTTGAAACGTTGTACAATTATTTTAATTTAATAAATAATTTTATACAAATAATGTGGTCTTTTAATAAAAATTCTCTTAATAATTATCAAAATAACCACAAAAGCTTTAATAAATAAAAATAAGAGCTTTTAGTATAATATTCCTTTATTTCATAATTATTGACCCTATCTCCATTTTAGCCAGTTTTCTCAGAATTATTGTAAATTATTTTTATTTATACCTAAATCTAAAAGAACTTGGCATGGTTCGATCCCATGAACTTAAGTTAAGAGGACCAGGAATATAACCTCGCGGTCATAACAAAATCCTTAAATAATTTTTAAAAAATATAAAAATATATCCTTTGTTTTTAAAAAATACTAATTAATATGATTTATAATATATTTAAAAAATATATTAATGCGAGAAAACTACTTTTGATCCAGTGTCGATGTGTGATAAGTCAGCAGCAACCCCAAGAGCATGTTGAATATCATAAAGTGACAGATGAGTGACTAATTTATTTTGTTTAAGAAGTAAAGAAAGGGGTTGACCAATTCCTCCAGCAGCACCTAAAACGGTTACTTTGTAACCAAGCTAAAAATAATATTAAGTAATAATAATTAGTAATTAATAACTAATAATATATAATAAATTATTACTTTTAAATACTCAAAAAAATTCAATTTTTTAACTTAATTATGGGATACTTTCTTATCTTCTTTATCTTGATCTTTCTATTAATAAATCTTTAGAGCAGTTAAAAACATGTTTAAAAATATATTCAAAATTAGATAAAATAAACCTTTTTTATAAATTTTGAAAATTTTTGCAATCAAAGTATATCTCAAGTGATAAAAATTTTTAATTTTAAAATAAATTATTTTCAAGAAATTAAATAACTATATTTTGAATATCAAAAAGATTATAAATAAAAGAATTCATATTTTTTTGGGGAATTATATTATAAATATTTTTCAAGGCTTGTTCTTTTTTAAAATATAGTCTAAGAATAAATCCCAATGAATGGGAGAAGTTTAAATTATGAATGAATTACATCCCACGTAAAATTTAAAATTATAATGTTTATAAATTAAAAATTACGTCTAAAAAGAGAATTTTTAAAAGAAAATTTAAAATTATTGATCATCATAAAATAAAAATGTGATTTTAAAATTTAAAATTATATAAGAACATCCCTCTTTATGTTATATGATGTCAATTGCATAACTGGAAGTAGAATTATATTGATTGATATTCGAAAAATAAAAAAATAAAAATGATATATTTTTTATTTTACTTACACTAGTTGAGGTGCTAAAATTTTTGGAAACAATTCGTGTTGGAATTGATAGCCGAGAAAACATTTTTGTAGAATTCTTAGATAATCTCTTAGCAGTCACGATCGTACAGGAGAATGAGGGAAAGAGACGGGCTTCGTTTGGTGACCGCGATTAAATCATAGATACGTCAAGGACATTCAACATATTATTATTTCTATTCTAAGATTTATACAAAAAAATAAAAAAATAAATGGTTTATTTATTATAAATAATATAAACATAAATGATTTAAATTGAATTTATTGAAAGTTAATTTCATTAGGGATTTTTGATTTATCAAAAGCGGAAATTTTGAAAAAATATTCATTTAAATAATAATTTTCTTATTGTTATTTTAGTATTTGAAACTAATTAATAATTTATATTATCAAGGACTATTGTCCGGCAAGATAAGCTATATTTTAGTATAATCCAAATTCCGAGAGTCACGGAATCCCGTGGTTAACTTAATAAACTAACAAATTAAATAACAATAATAATTAACAATTTAATTTACAATTTAGGTACTACAATTATCCTATAACATATCCTAACAAAATAATAGAAAAAAGGCAGTAACTAGTTTGAAAAAACAGAAAATGGCTGCACAACAATCAATCTTAAGGCAAAACATCGATATTATCTTGTCCATTATAGAATTTAAATTATAATTAAGATTTTAAAATCATATTAGATTAATCTTCGATATTTAATTAATTACCATATGTTTTCTACATTAGATATTTTTATATATTTAGTGGATTGAAGGTTGATTGAAATAACAAACAAATGAATGTATATATGTATTTCTTAAACAAATAAATAAATAAATATATTTATTTTTAGTATGTATTTGTAATAAAAAATTAGCTCTGGCCAGGCACAGAACCGACCGACGATTTGAAATAAATTAATTTCCAAACATTTTATATATATATATATATATATCAAAAATAAAATATTTTTAAAACTTGAATTAAAATGACTAAATTATATTATCTTGGTTTTTATTTTTAGTTTAATTGCTCAATTACTACTAAAAATTTCCAACAAATAAAGTTAATACTTTGTAAACTACCACTTAAAGATTCCAGATATACACCAAAAGTTGATGAATTCATACTACTGATGCATTAAGTAAATATACCAAATTTTATCAAAATCGGTTGAGCCATTCAAGCTGTTCACGTCTATATGAATAAACGGAGGGACAGACGGACAGACATCATGCTAAA
Source organism: Labia minor (assembly GCA_963082975.1). NCBI lineage: Eukaryota > Metazoa > Arthropoda > Insecta > Dermaptera > Spongiphoridae > Labia > Labia minor. The sequence continues at coordinate 25,849,675 of OY720347.1, read as the reverse complement.
AATACTTATTTCTGTTAACAAAGTGAAAGATTCGTCGAGATATGTAAAAATCTTCACATGTAAAATTTGGTGTGAAAACAATACCTCCCTTATTATCGTCAGTCGGTAAAAATGAGAAATAAAAAAAAATCTTTGATCTCAAAATATTATTTAAATTGAATGAAATCTTACATTTAGAGATAATTAATATAAGCAAGGACCTAATTTATGGAGAATGCTGGTGCCCCAGGAAGACTATTATGAAAGATATCCAATTGTAGATCCTTATCCTAATTATAATTTTCATAAATATACACCAAACATGTTACATCCTGCTCAGTGGAAGAGTTCAAGACTAGGTTTAAATAGGCAAGTTAATATTTCGATATTTATTCTGTTATTCATTCACATTTTTTGCATGTACATTAAAATTTCTTAATAATTCAGTCTACTAATTTACAATAGAATTGAATTTAACTACAACTTCTAAATGTAATTTAAAAATAAATATATATTGTTGATTTATAAATAATTTCATATTATATTTTTTTATTTTCTCAAAGTATAACCATATTATAATAAATTGTAAATGCAAATATTAAATTAAATCAAATCAAGATGAACTTATAATATAGTTTCAAGAAATAATCATTTTGAGAAAATCAGTAAAAAGTGAATAGATTTTAACTAAACTTTCTATATTCAAAATATCGTAATTATTTTATTTAAAGTTAATAGAAAAAGATTATTAAGATTTTTTTATAATTTATAAAATCATTTTTCCTTGTTATCAATAAAAAAATTATTATGAGGTGTCATACAAATAATTGTACTAATATAGGTATGTAATATTATATGAACTATAATAAATAGATTCATATATATACAAGAATATAAAGTCGGTTTGTATTGTACATTGTCCTATTTAGGAGTATCAAATATAGGAATGAAGTATGTAATAGATAGAGGAAAGAGATTTAAATCTTGATTATAATATTAAATTATTTCCTTTTTATTTTAGATACTTATACTACATATCATCTATAAATAAAATAACTAAGTCCATTTTTATATATAAAGATAATATATAATGATAAGTTTATAGTTTTTCAAACATTTTTATACATTTGTTATTTACACAAAATATTAATTTAAAGAAAATTTAGTTAACTCACTCTTAAATAATTTTATTCATCGTCACTTTCTATATTTTTATTTGTATTATTTGCTCTTAAAACTGCTCCAGGACTTGGATACGGTCGCATTTGATAAAGTGGACCATTTGCTGTTACATCAGCGCCAGTTTTAGCTTCATTTTTCTTAGCTAAACCAGTGGACCAATTTCCTCTTGGCGTTTCTGAATAGGCAGCTGGATCCATAGGATCAAGATCATTATCTCTTATTTTAATTCGTCCTTTGGCCCAGGGACGTTCACGCTCACGTTCACGATCTCTCTCTCTAAGTGATCGTCTTTCTTGTTCAGCACGTCTACGTTTTTCACTTGTCTCTTCATCACTTGCCTAAAAAACAGATAAACGAATTTTAGATTTATTTCTTAAGAATAAGATTTAGATAATTTTAAAAAAATAATAAATGATCTACATACTAGTATTTCTTCATCTGAACCTCCTTCAGATTCATTCTCTTCTTGATCCGTTTGTTTTAAATGACGTTCCTCTCTTAAATATTTAGCTGATTCAGATATTATTGCTTTAGGATGTAATGGTGATAACCAACAAACCATATCAGTATTTTTATCCCAATAAAAATATCGACCTCTAGTCAAAAAAAGTGTTTTAAATTAAAATTACATGTAGAAGAGAATAAAAAAGAAAAAACAAATGACACTAAATACTTTTTCAATTAATTGTTAATTTAAAATAAATACAATATATATTATATAAAAAAATAATTTTTTATAGACATTTAATTAAATTAAATAAATTTTTTGGATACTTTCATTGTCCTTCATCCTTCTATCAACTAGAATCACGTTGTAGTTAACTTGGTTTAAACCAGAGGTTCTTAAACTGTGGTCCGCGAAGCCTTTACTGGGGATCCGCAAAGCCATCGTACAGGTGCACGAGAAAATGATGAGTCAGTTAAAACTTTATTTAATATAAAAGGAGCGATGGCATGGCTTTGTGAGGAAACAGAGATCAAATACCCAAATTCAACGAAATGTGCAAGAAACTATTGCTACCGTTTCCATCTTCATATTTAGCTGAATTTTCTTTCTTCAATATTATAATTTCTAATAAAATGTGTTTTACAATATGCAAAAAAATCGTTATTCACCAATCACTGTTAGAAATATTCATCATATATCCTTGTTCTTATGAGATCGTAAGCCAGAAATTAACTAATAAAATGACGTAAAGTACCTAAAGTTGGGATGGGGTCCGTCAAAAAAAATTTTTTCAAGTAGGGGTTCGCCGAGTACATAAGTTTAAGAACCTCTGGTTTAAACAAAACAATAGTCAATAGTATATATTTGCCTATTTCTATTTGTTTTGAATTAGTGAATTTTAGATGCAAAGAGAAAAATTTATTTATGATATAAATAAATATATCTAGCATTTATTAATAAAAATACAATAAAATTTAAAAACAAATAACCTAAAACTTCTAAATATTTATATACATATAAAAAAATATTAACTTACGTTCCAGGATCATAAACTTCAGTCCAAGTTTCTGGTAGGGGATATTTTTGAAGCATCCTTTGTTTTTTTTTTAAATATTTTTCATTAGGTTCTGCTTTACCTAAGCCCCATAATTCTTTACATTTGAAATTGCAATCATGATAAATATTTGATTTATTGGGGCAGCCAGAATGGCCCTATGAAATAAAATATAAAAATAAAATAAATTATTTGCCAATCATTTGCTAAAATTTTATTTTTATTAAATATATGGACTAAACACTGAATAAAGTGTGAGTTATTTAAGAATATTTTTAACTTAGAACATTTTTAAATAGATATTGACAATTTACCTTAAATTTTAATTCTAAATTTTCGAATCCATATTCATCAATATCTTTTCTATTTGAATCATAATCTTCCGCAATAACTTCCTCTTCTATAATATTAGACGGTTGATTTTGTTTTGATTTACCTATAAAGAAAAATAAATGCTAATAATTTTATAATATCGAATGATTTAAATCAATATTTATTTTTAAATAGAAATAAACTTACTTTTTGATCTTTTTTTATTTATAATTCCACGTTTAGCTAATCTTGCAGCTAAAGCAGCTGGTAAAGGCATTATTTATTATTAAAAAATAATGTATACGGATGTTCTGTGGTATTTAGTAATTATAGAAGATTTGTATTTATACCATAGATTACTATTCCCAACTGTCCCAACTATTCCTATCAATAAGGATGCTCTGTGATTCCTATTGAATAGGAATAGTGAACTTTCCTGAGATCACTTGAGATCACTTGAGATAAACAAAAAACATAGGTACGTTAGTACAGTACACGTTTCACCCATAAGAGGCGCCACTGCGGATTTAGAAAAATTGCAATTTTTTTAAATTAAAATTATATTTGTTTATATATTAAATATAATAATTTTATTTGTTCTTTTATTTTATAGTTTGAATTTCCAACTTGTATAAATAATTAGAACTATTAATTAATTAATTGAAAATTATATAGAAACTGTTATATTTAATATTGAAAAGTTATATTTAATAGTGATATCTTTAAAAATTTAAAGATCTATCTTTGTGGGTCTACTGATCTCGAAATTGTTTAGCCGCAGTAACATCATTTCTTAAAGTGCCCCTATGCTGAACAATCCAACTAGTATTTTCTTCCATCTCTCTCACGTCCCTTCTTAAGCATGGTCTGTGGTCTGTTCACCGCGTCCTTGGTTTTCCAAGCGGACATTTCCCAACAAATATATTTTTCGCCAGTCCCATTTTACCACGTTTCCTCCCCAACGCAACCTTTTCATAGAGGTCATGCAATTCCTCTTTATGCAGTCTGGTGACCTCATCTTTCTTTGGTCCATATATGCTGCGAAGAATCCTATTCTCAAAACCTATCTAAATCTACTCTCCTCTTCCAGGGTCATAGACCATGTCTCAGATAGTCCATAAGAATTCAAACGTCTACAGTTTCCTGTACACCTAGCCTTTGCAATGTCCATTAACAAAGCACAGGAACAATCATTGCAAGTATGTGGATTAAATTTGATAAATCCATGCTTCTTACATGGACATCTGTACATTGGGTGTTCACGAGTTGGAAAACCATCAAATTTATTTGTTCTTGCACCAGATAGAAAAACAAAAAATCTTATATATTTACAAGCACTACAATAAAAAATATAATGGCAGAATATTTTTTATATCGAGAAATAATGATAAGGTAAGATAAAGTTCACCATCAATACTTTAATAGTTAAATATATCATATATGGAATCAATTATCTGTTCTTATTGATTTTCTTCGAGTACAGCTAGTTGTTTTATATATTTTAATTGTGATCCCCTTTGATAATAATTTTGACGAGATTAGCCCCTTTACTGCTGGATGACACGCGTTAATACCCGATTTCAACCTCCAATCAAATTCTTTTTGAATATTATTATCCTTCGTGATTACAGAACCTAAATATTTAAATTTTTGTTTATTTTCAAATTCTAAGTTTCGTATGTTTGAAAGTCAATATGTAATAGGTTGTCACATGTTTGATTTATAAAACTAAAACTAACTTTTTTAACTCATTTAGTCATAGTAATATTTTGAGTTGGTATTTCAAATTGAATTTAAAATTAACCTCCGTTATAGCATTATATTGAATTTAATCTTAAAATGAAAGAATATTTAATTTTGAAAAATAACTAATTATGAATAAACAAAATCTTAATAATACTAAAAATCAAAAAAAAAGTATAAAGTAAGAGGGCAGGTCAATAAGCCCGTGACGTTTTGAATGAAAAACAGGTATTAGATAAAAAATATTTTATTTTTCAACGTAGTCTCTTTTGAGCTCTATACACTTCTTCCAACGTTTTTCCATTTTTTTATCCCTTCCAAAAAATAAAATTTGTCGAGGACATTAAAATGTGTATTTGTTTGTAAGATGACTTCATCATTGGAGTTAAATGTCTTTCGGCCTAGTCATTTCTTCAGGTTTGGAAACAAGAAATAGTCACTCTGGGCTAAATCCTAAGAATAGGGCTGATGAGGGAGCAATTCGTATCCCAATTCATGGATTTTCATGGAAATTCATTTTTTTCCATTTTCTTCTCAAATCACAAGGTAGTCTTATTGTAGTAAATGGTATCAGAAAATAATTTTAATATGGTAACCTTATTAGGGTAAATATCCGTCTTGATGAATAATTGATCACCCCTCCCTTATATTTTCACCTTACATAAAAATAAAAAAAAAAAATTTAAAGCCACATCAAATTTATTTAAATGCCAACGCACACACACAGTGTTAAGGTTTACCTTTAAATTTTTGTAAATATTTTAAAATTTTTCTTATGGTGACATCAAGACTGAGGCATCTCATGAAAAGAAATTTGTCTATATAATTTGAAAAATTAATTTTAATTTTTAAAATTACTTGAATAAATAATTAAATAAGTTCAGTCATTAAATTTATGAGTATAAAAAAATAAATATTAACAACTGAGGAAGACTTTCTTACATTGATTAAAATTATATATTGTTTTAATAGTACTGATATAATTATACTTTTAAAATGAATTAACACCATTATTTTTATTTAATTACTTTTTTATTATTAATATATATAACAAAATATATAAATATATTATTTCTTCACCTTATTATTTTAATACAGTTTTGACAAGGTTTTAATGGTTTATCATTTATTTCATATATATATATATATATATATATATATATATAATATATATTACTTTTGTTTATTGAATACAAGTTCAAATTTGTTTGGACACATTTATTACCTGGTATAACCCTGATCTTTTATAAGAAGTGAGCCTTTTCCAAATAATCTAGTTTAGATATATGTTATATTAATTTTTATTTAAATTAATTTCATGATAAAAGTGGAAACCTCTTTCACATTTTTAAGTTGATTTACAATTTTTATATTTACAAATATTCTTAATATATTAACAGTTTTTTTTTTATTTTTTTATATCATTTTCATTTTAATTATTATTATTGTACTTTTGATTAAGGTTATTTTACAAAATTTTAATAAGATATTAAAGGGTGTTGGTTTCTTGAAAATACAATTCTGTATCTTTATCAGACTATCAACTTTCTCTTAATTATTAATATAAGAATAAAAAAATATACAGAAACAGGACATGCTATTTACCCTCATTAGACAATATTAGTTATATTGTTAACTCTATTTCTATCACATTATTACATTTTTAAAACCATTCATTTATTTATATTTTATTTATATACTTGTGTTTAAAATAATAAATGCTTTATTTATAGATTTAGGCAGTTCTATTTTTAAAGACTATTAAAATTAAATAAATGCATTAAATTTAAGTTAATTTTAATGTTTATTTTACAAATTCATTGACTAATTTCATAGTTTGCATAATCAATAAATATTAAAATAAATTACAAAAATAAAATTAGGGTAAATTTTAATTATTTTTAAATGAATGTTGGCTCAGTGAAAAGAGACGTGTCAATCAATTTATTTATCCTAACAAAATTTTAATTTCAAAAAATTTTATATAAAATTAATCTTTAGAAATATTTTTAAAACAATAACAACATTTTTAAAATAATAATGTAATATATTATGAATGATCTTACAAAAATCAAAACAAAATTATTATAACGAGATTAAATAGAGGTGCGCAGTGTAATATTTAATAATAAATATCCCTAACTTAGATTAAGAGAATAGCGCCTTGGTGAGGATGAAAATGATAAGATCAGTCTCATTAATTTAATTTGAACTTAGCTAGAGAGAATGGTAAATTCACAGTAAGTATTTTAACACGAGGTGTTTTAATCTTTGATCGGGAGGGTCTTCCTGTTTTTAATACAAGTGGTCCGTTGTGTCGATCATGTTGTACTGTAAGTCCAGCAACTCCCCCAACAGTTCCCATTGCAGAGAGAAGAAATAGCAATCCTGGATGGAAAATAGCACCAAAGAGTGTCAAAGAGATCACACAGATAATTAGTTGAAGGAATATTCCAATTAAAGCAAAATAAACCAAAAGAGGAAGAAGGGACTCCTGAAACAAATCAAATCAAAATCAAAATTAATAAATTGAATTTAAAGAAAAAATATTTTATTATAAATTAAACTAAGTGAGTAGGTTATGTTAAATATAAAATAGTATTAGTTTATTGAAGGGACAGTTATAACTCCATTTTTTCTCAAATTTATAATATAATAATTAAATTCATACAACATTAATCATTTTAATATTGTAATTTAGTTTTAAATCTGTGGGGGTACATCAGGGTCGCCACAAATCCTACAAGATATAATTGTAATCATTAAATTTATAATCTAGAATAATCATTCGATTTTTTTTAGTAGAATTTCCTCTTTATTATTTAATTTAATAAATCTAAAAAAGAAATAATTAAAAAAAATTAAGTTACAGTGTTTTATTTATAAATGCACTAAAAACTAGAAAAAAATTATTTTAAATTATTTTTTTTTTTTAATTATTTATTTTATTTTTAATTTTTTAATAAATAATTTTTCAGGTTTTAAGTTTTATTTGAATATACTTTGAGATTATAAATGATATTTAATGATGGGTTAAAATTTATTAATTAATTAATTAAGAAAATGAAAACTTTATTTCATATTCATGTTTTGTCATCCAAATCTGAAAAGTGTGCAAAGTTTTACTTCGATTGGTCAACTGCAACTGTGTTAATAATGAGTTAATAGATTTGAACCATACAGACAACGCAGACAATCAAGCAAGTTAAATAAAACACTGTAAAAATAAATAAATTTACTACTCCTTAAATATTATTATTTAATATATTGAAGGGAAAGAAAATCAAACGCATTAATTAATTGTCAATTAAATAATCTATTTAAAGATAGAAGGCGATTTAAAAGGTTAAGGTCATAATTATAATGAGCCAAAGTAATAATATCTAGTTTATTTTAGAATAGAACTCTAAGCTTAAATAATGAATGAAAAGTTTGAAGGTAAATTAACAATAACACATATTACGTTGTCCTAGGCTCAATTCTAACAACCAAACAACTTAACGACTGATTATTAGAAAGATGAGAAAAATAACCAAGTCCAAAGGCCAAAATATATTTGTCATATTATAATAGATATATAAATATTTTAAAAAAATATAGGTAAGTAATTGATATTATTAAATAATATAGTCATCAAATTTTATTAAAAGGTACAGATAAATATCACTAATGGATTTATTTATGAATAATAAGAAATATATTAGATTTGTAAAGTGCAATATTATATTAATTAATATACCTTGCATTGTCCCGCAAATTGTTTTGCCGTTTGATTTATTGACTTTTTGGATAATAGTATAGACTTGAGTAAATGGGGAAGTAGATGGTAACTTCGAGAGCAGACATAATGTTTAATTATTTCAAAGGAACCACTTCGAATAAGTCGCGCTTTGGGCCTTCTCCGGAGACCTTCTACTTGAAGGCTTTTTCTAGCGTCGTCCATTTCAGAGTTCCTGAAAAAAAAAAATGAATATATTTATATAAATGGATAGAATTTTGACTTGTGTCTAGGCGTTACTGAATTAATCAAATAATATAAGATAATAATATATAATGCACATACAAGGCACCAGTACCCCCTCCTACCTTATTTTCTAACAATGAAAATATATTGGGTCAAAACGTCACGGTATCGAATTGAACTGAAGGAATTAATAAAAAATAATTGTCAAAAAAAAAAAAAAAAAATAAAAAAATAATATTTAATTATAATAATTAAATTAAAAAAAGAAGATTAAATTTCTTAATGACCACGTAGATAATTTTTTTTATAATTATGCAATATGATATCGGGTTAATGTTCGTTTCATCCTTTACATATAAACGAGTGAAAGATAACCTACGACCTAGACTTCGATCTGTTGCTGAGTGCTTAATCTAAAGGGCCGAAGCAAAGAATAAACGTGAATTTTATAGTCACATACACGTTTCTCCAAAAAATACTTACTAAATTATTTTAATTAATATTTAATCAGGTATATAAATCAGCCTGAAAATATTCATTCTCTTAAAACATTAAAAAGGGAACTAACTATCTCTACTTATCTTTATGTCTAAATAGGAAAAATTAAATTTTTCTAAAGGAAACAGTTTTTTATTATAGGAATTAAGCGCTATATAAGATAATAATTTCAATTTTCAAATACTCCTCAAAACAATTAAATATATATCATTTTATTATATTTATAAAAGCGTGAAAAGAATAGGAAAATAAAAGAAATTATTATATGATAACCAAGTTGAACTTTATAGATGATTAAGAAAATTTTAAGATAACCCGTATGTCAATTTGTAAAAAAATAGCGAAAGGTTACATTCAAAAATTTATTATAATATGAATTTTGAAATTCATTTAATTACTATTTTTATATTAAAATCTTACAATATTATAATACTAAGAAAAGAGCAAAAGGAATGTAATAATGAAAGAGTTCTTTTAAGGGAGAACAAATCAACTGCATGTTTTAGATTAATAATGAGTTTCTTTAAAAAAAAAATGGTATATAATTTCCTGGAGGGTTCTTGGCTATCTATTCTGACCTTGGGTTATACCTTGAAAAGCATTACTAATTTAAAAACAATACCATTCATTAAAAATATTATAAAATATAAAAAAATTATAAAAGTCAAAAAAAGATATGTATTTCTTAACAAGATTTAAATAAAATGAAACCAATAAAAATATTCACAGATTTATAAATCGATAAACAATATAAAATAAGTCAATTCACCTATAGGCATTATTTTTTTTTATTTTAAAACGAGTTCTATGAAGTTGAATTGATGAATTCTACCTGCTATAATTGTTTACAATAACAAAAAAATAACCATCTTTTTTATTTTTTTATATTTTTATGATCTCAATCAAATTTAATATCTTGAATCTTACATACCTATATATTTATATATTATTTATATATATATAATTTATTAAATAATAATAAATACTTGAATCATTAATCGAGCTATAATTAAATAAGTTGACCTGTGGCCAGGTCCGAACCGACCGACGGTTTGAAATAAATTAATTTCCAGCTACATAAACAATTTCAAATAATTTTAATATATCCATTAATGTAATAAAAAACATATGGATATAACATAAATATTTTTAATTTTATTTTATTTATAATATATATGTAAGACCAGGCTGGATGACGTCGTATAATTTTAAATTAAGAAAAAAACTAATAAAGATGATTTTTCTCGAGAATAAAACCTCCACAAAGTGCATGTGATTCGTGGTGATATGTAAAGAATCTCCTCATGTGAAATTTGGTGTGAAAATAACCCTTTCAAATAATTTTAATATATCTATTAATGTAATAAAAAACAGATATGGATACATAAATAATAAATATAAATATTTTTAATTTTATTATATTTATAATATATATGCAAGACCAGGCTGTGACGTCTTGAATGGCTGGATGACGTCATATAATTTTAAATCAAGAAAAAACTAATAAATATGATTTTTATCGAGGATAAAACCAATACAAAGTGCATGATTCGTGGTGATATATAAAAAAATCTCCTTTGGTGTGAAAATAACCCTTTCCTTCCTATCTTCGATCGCTAATACTACCACTTCCGGTTTCCGGAATTGCACCAAAAGTTGATCAATTCATCCCACTGATGCATTAAGTAAATATACCAAATTTCATCAAAATCCGTTGAGCCGTTCAGGCTGTACACATCTATACGGACGGACGGACAGACAGACATCATGCTAAAAATACTTTTTTTGTGTTAAGAAAATGCATGATTCGTGGAGATATGTAAAAATGTCCACATGTGAAATTTGGTGGGAAAACAATTCCTCCCTTACTATCGTCGGTCGGTAAAAATGTTAATTCAGACAGGATGCTTGAGTTTTTTTGGAAAAATATGAATAAAATATATATGTATCTACATATAAATTCACATAATGGTAAACAATGTTTTTATGCTCATCATTTTAGTTATTATGTTTTTCTCCTAGAAATTAGGAATATGTCAGGAATTATAGAAAAGAATGTCAATTATACACTGCATATAATCAGACCGAGAAAACAACTACCGTTCGATGAGAAGAGAATAATCGAATCAGTCAGGTATTATAACTATGGATTAGGAAAGGTCACCTCATTCATTTGAAGAATAATTATTACAAAATATATCACGTATTTCTGTTCTACTATTTTTAATAATAATAATTGTTATTAATATTTTCATATAAATAATAGATTTAGTTATGGAATATGGAATACATTATAATAATAATATATTTCCATTCATTTTTTTAACCACAATAAGGCAAGAAAAAAATAACCCTGAAATATTAACACAATTTTGATAACCAAAAAGTATATAATACAATAAATAAAAAAAAAAATAATATCAAATTAATTATAGTATTGCTAAAAAGATGCTATTTCAAATTAATTATATTTTCTATTACTTATTTAATGATAAATTACAATTTCTCTTCTATTACTAATCTAAATATTTACTAATTTGTTAATATCGATGTTTATAAATCAATAAAACTTTTATTTAAATTTCTTTAAAATTTAGCAATCAATGTAAAAATAAAATTTTCGAAATAAAATACCTGATTTTGTTATTTTTATTTAAAGAGATTTGGAAAATTCTTAAGATATTTTTTTAATGTTCATGTTGTAATATTTCATTGTGATTAATTAGATGTAATGCTTGCGTTGATTTGCAATGTTTACTTGCAATAGCTGTTTGCCCTCCTCAGCATGTGGTGTTCACGCGCCTAGAGAACCAGACCTGGACCAGACTGGACAAGACGAAAAGTCCAAGTCCAAAGAGAATCATTTCAAATGATTCTATTATGTAAAAGATTTTTGTAAGATACACTCGACCTTATTGCACTTGACCAAAAGTCACTGGAGAGGACTTTTTGGTTCTATTAATTTAAAATTAAAGTGACGCTATTTATAAGTAAATAATTTAAATTTAAATAATTTAAATACTTATAGTAAAATAATTTTTAATTTATTTCGTGGTGAGTTGTTAAGGAAAATGTTCTACTTATGAAAACACAGTTAAGTGATAATTTTTTTTTCATATATAACAAATTACTTGAGTTTCTTTACGAGAGAAAAAGGGTTTGAAAGAATTAATGGATAATTCTTCTCTACTAATTACAATTATTTTAATAAAAATAAAATTAAAATATTATTTATTTAATTATTAATTTAAAATCGAAAGGAAAATAAAAAAATAGATTTTTTTAAAGGAAAAACTTTAAGAAAAATTCCAATTTTTGAATATGTATTACTGTAATTTATTCAAAATAAATAATAATGCATCTTTATTTTATTTATTTCATTTTGAAGTTTTTTTTTAGTTTATTTAATTAATTAACTTTGCTTTAATAATATTAGATATATATTTAATGAATCCAAAATTGTTTTTAATGCCCACTCACCATGATGCATGCGGGGTTTTTGTCGAGCAATTTTCGAATCATTTCATTTTATATTATAATTTTCCCTGGATGAGTAATTTTCCATTAAATTGTACTCATCGATATTTTAGTCATAGCAATTTTTTATTTAGCATTGTAAATACTTTAAGTGTGTAAAATAATATTGAAGATATTTTTAAATAAAAATAAAATACGATTTTCGTTAAATTTTATAATTATATTTATTGGGTATAAATTGATATATTTAATAGTATTAGAAAATTAAATAATACAAATTAAGTATTCATTTAAATTTTTTTGCCATTTTATGACTAAGATATTATATAATATTTATGCATATTCATATCATTGCTTGAATATCTTGTTAAAAAATGATTCATTTTATAAATTTAGATGATAAAGACTTTTATTGTAGAAAATGTTTTAAATTTTTAATATTTCAGTACCTAAACACAACATAAACAATAATGAATAATTTTTGTTTCAATTTGTAACATATCTTCAAATCAATTTTGGTGAAAAGTAAATGTCTTCTATTTATTCTAAACTAATAAAAGATATACTATATAAATAAAGTTATGATAAGACAAGTCTTTTACGAGTATTCACCTTTGCATGCTGTACTCAATTTAATTAAAAAGTAAATAGAAACAATATACATATATATATGTATATATATATCGTATAGTAGAATATAATATTTGTATCAATCCTAAAAATTAATTTTAAGAGATCTAAATATTTAGTATACAAGTATTTATATATAAAATAACATTCATTAAAATTATTTTTTATAAACTATTCAATCAAATAAATAAACAATTCAATAAACTATTGTATCAGCATTTCAAAAAATGAATCAACAATCAATATTTCAATTCATCCATGGAACAGAGTTTTTCCTTTAAAAACAATATTGATAAATATTCGATAAATTATGCTACTCATCTCGGTAAACACAATTTAATGATGGAAATTGTTAGAATAAAGATTTAAAAATTAAAATTGATTTACATTTCCGGATAATTAAAATTTAACCGAATAAATAGATCCGTATAATTGATCTTGTTAGAATTAAATTGAGTGTGTATCGTTGAAGTGTTCGAAACGGATATGATTAGTTTGAAAGAAAGTTTCAGAATAGTCTCGTTAACTTTGTTTAGATTATTATTTATTATTTAATCAAAGAAGCCAAGTGAACCCTACAATTCTAACACCCTTAATTTTTTTTTAATATAGACAATTAATTTTTCTGGCTTCCTAACTTATTTAAAAAATCTTATAAAACAATATATATAAAATATTTTAAAAGTTAACATTCTAATACACACACAAATGTATATTTAACATTTTAAATATTTATTAGAAGATTAAAATAAATCCTATAAATTAGTACATTCTAATTACATGATCAGTTCATTGGTAATTAATAAAAGGACAAATGCTTTTTTCTCCAATGACTTTTTAATTAAAATTGTATTTTATTCAAAATTCACTTATATACTACTTTTTGATATCATTTATTATAAGTATATAATTGCAAATGAGAGAAAGTATTTTTAAAGCAAATGTAAATAAAAATAATAATAAAGAATAATAAGACACGTTAGTTTTATACTGGTAATATGATGACCAGACGAGGGGGGATTGAATAAGATAGGGGGCTAACTTTTAGTTAAAATTTGAATAATAAACACTTAAAAATTATTTTTATTATTCTATAAAATAACGAATATTTTAATAGTTTATTTTTAATAAAAAAGTTACCTTTTTAAGATTAAATCAATTTTAAGCTGACCAGAATAAAAATAAATTTCTATGCCCTCTAATGAATTTTAATAATTTCAAAATATCTGTAATAAATAATATTCATAGAATTATTATATTATTATTATCTTTGATGGTAGTTTTTAAAGAAAAATGACTATAAATAATTTACATAAATTATTATTTTGCTTAAAAAAGAATTTTAAATTTATAAATTCTATAAAAACCAATTCGGCGAAGATTCATTTAAAATTATTTGATAGGTGAATGTAGTGTATGAATGTGTTTTCTTTTTTATTATTAATTTGATATTTTTTTTTTCAATATATATAATTTTGGTACATTTATAAATATTAAATAAAAATACGGACAATTTATTTTTATTAAGGCATATATAGAAGAGACATAAAAAGCAGATTAAAATCTTTTACCGGTCAACATTTTTCAAGAGTTCTAAATAGATATAAAGTTTCCATTATGTTAAAGTTCAAAGTGTAAATATATTCTTACCTTTATATTAAGAAGGAATCAAAATCACAAGACTAGAGCCGTATATGAAATAACATAAGGGATTTTCACAAAATGCTATTTTATTTTCTCCAAGTTGATTATGAATAAATTAAAACAAAAAAATAATAATAATTCACAAACAATTTGAATTTAGCCGAACCAGCCAAGTTCTTTTGTAAAACAATAATAAGAAATATATAAGGCCGAAACCTCCATATATATAAATGTAGATAAATAAATTTATATATATATATGTATATAATATATAATTAAGATAAGGGGAACGATTAGATGTTGGTTCTGGTGTGTGGTTTCACCAACTGGGATGCATCGAGTGCGGCTAGCGTGTTTTATAGTGATAGAGGCCGGCGCAATCGCTGCACGTTAGTCAATACCAAGTGATAGACATGTGATACACTCACCAATGCACTACTGTCAATTGAGTGGACCAGTCTTTTCGAAAGGGCAAACAAATATAATAGGTATAGAAAAAAAATAAAGTTAAAAAACAAATTGGGTAATAAACAAGGGTCAAGTCACCAAGGTGCAATTAATAGTTATTAAATAGAAATAGTATTTGTAGAAATAAAAAAAGTATTAGTGGCCGGGTTAAATATCTCTTTGAAGTTAATACATAATAAAATTTGTTTTATGATGACAGTTTATAAATAACAATCGTTGATATAATATAAATGTGAATGGTTGTCTATGTTAATGTAGGAATGGAGAAAATATTAAATTAAAGTAAATTAAGACAGACTAATGGTCCTCTTTAGAAATCATTTTATTTCAAAAGAAAACACAAACAATATTTATTTAAATTATGTTTAACTTTTTGTTATTTTTTATTAAATTTCATAGATTTAAAGGAAAAAGTATTTTTAATTTTATTTTAATTATTTACCTCTTATTTTACTCTTATTAAAAATAATAAACATTTATTCATATATTCTATTTAAAGAAACAAAATATATACGAAATTGCAATTAAATGAATAAACAAGTTCCAAGTTTGTTTCTTTTAAAACATTGTATATAATATATATAAATGTATATGTATGCCGGTACTATATATATAAATATAAAGTACCCGTGGGATGATTTAGCAAGTTTCTTGGCAAGTCTGTAAGGGCGATATTGTGCAAAGTAAATAATTAAATATTTTATAAAATTAAGTAATTATACATAAAATTATATTCAACTTTAGAAATGTATAATAAAAATATTTCTTATTTTTATATTTTTGATATCTTTTATAAAATAAAAATACACTTATTATATTTTAGTATGGAGGGGGGATAATTAAAGCAGATCGATATAAACTTTTTTCAAATTGTTAATAGTAAAATCAAAAGAATAAAAATAAGTAAAAAAATATTTCAACCTATATTATCAATCAATTATTAATGCTATTAATTTTAGTTATATACATATTCTTATATTTTTAATATATTTATTTTAAATATAATTTTCTTTATATATATATTTAGAAGCAGAGAGGAACTGTCTTAACATACAAAATATGGAATTTGAAAATGTAGAAAAATTTAAATACTTGGTTCTGTAATCACGAAGGATATTCGAGAAGAATTTAAATCGAGGTTGCAATCGGGTGATGCCTGTTATCATGCAGTAAAAGGGCTTTCTCGTCCAAATTATTATCAAAGGGATCAAAATTAAAATATATAAAATAATTATTTTGCCAGTTGTATTATAGGGTTGTGAGGCAAGGTCTATGACCCTGGGAGACGAGAGTAGATTTAGACTATTTAGAGTATTTGAAAATAGTATTCTTCGCAGCAATTATGGCCCAAAGGCGGAGACTGCATAACGAGGAATTGCATGACCTCTATTCATCTCCATACATAGTTCGAGTAATAAAATTAAGAACGTAATGATGAGCAACACGTTGCAAGAATGGTAGAGGAAAGACATTGTAGTAAGAGAAATGGGAGAAAATAGGTGTTGGATGGGTGTAGCTCAAAATAAGAGTACTTGGAGGAATGTGGTTATTGCGATCTAGAACTTTTCTTTTTCATATAGCTACAGAGATAGATTTGAAAATTGAATATTTTAGCTACATATCATCCTAACTAACCTTCACTTCATTTCATAAGATGAACTTGCTCTGATATGACAGACCTTTTTTAATTGTTTTAATCTTTTTATGTTGAAACATTAGCCTATCTAACTAAAAACAACTTAAAAAAACAATTTTCATATATAGACATAGGAGTATGGAAATATTTAAAAAAAGGTTTTCTTATTTCATAAAAATAATAATTAAAACAATAAAGAATATTACTTTTTTTAACTTTACATAATATAAAATGAAAAGGTTATATTTATATATTTCTGAAAAATAGTTTTAAGAGATTAAATTATTCAAATTCTAAAATAGATTCTCATTATATTTTATTTTAAATAAATGTTCAACGTTTCTTGATGATATATACACAAAAACAGAAAATCAAGTATAAAAAAATACAAATACTAATTACAGTTTTAATACCTTAACAAATATTTTAAATTCACAAAATCAGAATAATGACAATGAGAAAAATATATATATTATATGTGGTTGTAATTAAGAAATATTAGAAAGTTAGATTAAAAATATTTACTATAAATTAAAAGCTTAATTGTAATAAAAAATTACAAAAATTAAATACAAATAATTTATTATTTTCAATAATAAATTCATATATCCTTGAAATTGCTTGAGCATGTGTTTCTTAACACTAATAAACTATTTATGGATCGAGTAACACCTCGATAGTAATCAGGAGATGATTGTATACAAAATATTACTATCACCACAAATTGCATTAACATTAAGAACAAGTCCTCTAGTTATGCCAAGAGATATTTAATCAAAAGTTGGAATCAGGCGAAAGCTTGCTAGAATGTCATTATTCCTTAAAAACACTAATTCCTATGGAATAAACAATTACATAGAAATAATAAACTTAACATGGTCCCTATATTTGTGTGTATATTTATTATTCTAATTTACATTTTATGTTTTCTTATTTTATTTAAATATAAATATAAACTCTATTAATTATAAGTATCTGAATGTTTGCGTCAAATGAGATTAGTTAAAAAGTTAAAAAGTTAAAAAAGTTAAAAAGATTTTTTCTTTTAAATTATTAATGAACATTTATTATTTTAATGGTTAAAATATTTAAATAAAAAAAAACAGTTGAATTTGTATCTTAATTTAAATGTAAATGTAGAGAAATTATTTAAATATTAAATCAATAAATTAAAAAAATCTTAATATTATTTAAAAAATTATAAAAATTTCAACATTTTTTTCTAATTATCAAGGAGTATTCTTGATTTTGAGAACTGTCTCCATCAATTCGTAGATGACCTGTAAAATAAATATTTAATCATAATTTATTGATTTTATGCACAAAAATATTTGTATAAATGTCATTTCAGGACTGGATTATTTAAAATTTAAAAAAATACTAAATTAAATTAAATTCTTTTTACTATCTGGTCAGAGATAGTATTGCGATCACGAAAATTTTCGATGCCGAGATTTTGATGTTTTTATACGTTTTGAAGGTTCCTGAATCATTTTCACTAAGGTTGAGAAAAATGTCTGTGTGTGTGTGTTTGTGTATGTAGACAAGATTACGAAAAAAACGGTTTGAGCTAGAATAATGAAATTTGGTACACAGGTATTATTCAAAATTCGTAGTTTTCTATCAACTTTTGAGAAATGTTGCTCTTTCGGAAGAGGGTCATAACTTATCACGTTTTCATTTTTTTCCTCTAAACTGACTGTAGAAATAAAGGTATATTTTTGATAGTTTGTTACATGATTAAAAATTGTATAAAACTGCTATATATATAATTTCAGCTTGATTGAATCGCTGAAAGTACGGGAAATAATTTTTTAACACGACTGCAAATCAGGGGCCAGCACGTGACGTGGTGCCATCAACAAAGAGCCAAACACGCGCTGGTTTAATAAATATTATTTATTAATTTTAATTTATAATTAATTAAATTTCATTTAAATATAGTATATGTTAATTAATCCAATTCAAATTTGCGAGATAGTCGAGTGGAGACACTCCAGTTTATTTGATTTAGGTTCCGGAAAAAGTAATTTACGTTTTTGTGTTGTATTAATTTGATAGATATTTATGGTGTTCTTTAGACGATATTCATAAAAGTGTTTATTTCTTCTGAAAGCTTATTTTTTGCTCTTTCCATCATGTATAGAACTTTGTAATCCAATTTAATTGAAATATTATATTTCAGGTTTAAAATGCTATACTCCAGCTCTATTATTCGTGCAACTTTACTTTACGAATTCAAAAATCACCTTAAAGCAGCAGAAGCGGCACGTCGAATTCGCAATGCCTTTGGGGAAGATGCCGTAAGTGATGAAGTGGCACGGTTTTGGTTTCGGCGCTTTAAAAGCGGTAATGAAAGCATTGAAGATGAGCAACGCCAAGGTTGTCCTGAAGGGTGCTCTGACGATGAAATCAAACAATTTTTGGACAATAACCCTCGTGCAACATGTTCAGAAATGGGAGAAGCATTCAACTGTGATGAATCAACCATCAGAAAAAGATTACATGCAATGAATTTTATAAAAAAGTTAGACAAATGGATTCCGCATAAGTTAATTGAAGACAACAAAATTATGCGTCTGACTTTTGCCAATTCTTTGCTTGCACGCAACGCAAACGAACCTTTTATTGATCGTATTGTTACGAGTGATGAAAAATGGATTAATTACGACAATTCTCGCCGGTCAGGGCAATGGGTTGAACGTGGTCAACCAGGTGGAACACATCCGAAAAAAAATCTTACCCCAAGAAAGATTTTGATGACTGCGCGTGGAATCTTACAAATTGACTACTTACCACGAGGTCAAACGATCAATGCAACTATCTACTGCTCGCATATTGACAAAGTTCATGAAAAACTTGCTGAAAGACGGCCTTATTTAGTCAATAGAAAAGGTGTTTTGATTCTGCATGACAACGCAAGACCACATGTCGCAGCAGAAACACAACGAAAGCTTCAAAGCTTTAAATGGGAAGTTCTACCTCACCCACCTTATAGCCCAGATATTTCTCCGTATGACTATTATTTGTTTTTGTCTAATTTTTTACGCAATAAACGGTTCAATTCTGAAGAAGAGGTCAAAACTGATATTGATGCTTTCTTTAGCTCCAAGAGCCCAGAATTTTTTTCTCGTGGATGAACTTGCTTGTTGAACGTTGGCAAAAAATTGTTGATTCAAGTGGTGACTATTTTGTTGAATAAAAATTTTTTTCAAAAAAGTTATGTGGTTTTGAAATTAATCGTTAAAAACGTAAATTACTTTTTCCGGTACCTATATTATACAATTTTCTAAATATTGGGTTGGCAACTAAGTCATTGCCGATTTCATTCATAGATGACTTCAGTTGAATTTTTAGGTTTACCGACGTAGTCCAAATGTAAAACACATTTTGGTATTTGATAGTTGGCAATTCAGCTGTCAATCAGTAAAAAAAGTTTTTTGATCGGTTCCGTAGTTTTCGTTTGACGTTCGTTGAAAAATGGAAGATCAAAAGGAACATTTTCGTCATATTTTGCTTTTTGATTTCCGCAAAGGGAAAAACGCATCGCATGCTCATAAAAAGTTATATGTTGTTTATGGCGACGAAACCTTAAAGGAACGGCAGTGTCAAAATTGGTTTGCCAAATTTCGTTCTGGGGATTTTTCACTCAAAGATGAAAAACACTCTGGTCGTTCAGTTGAAGTTGATGACGACCTAATCAAAGCAATAATCGAAATGCTGCCTGTAAGATGGCAAAAGGTCATTTATCAAAATGGGCAATACATTACAGAATAAAGTTATTTAGTACCATGAAAAAATTGTCTTTGATTTTCTTAAAAAAAAACGGCAACGACTTAGTTGCCAACCTAATAATTCTTTCTTTTGTTATATTATCTAGATAAAAATTATATAACAATAATTTTAAATAAATTGAAATTATACAAAATAAAAAAACGATATATCAAATAAAAATGATACCTATATGGTTGCAGAGTTGTTGGGTTGATTCTGGCAATAGTTTTTGAATTTGTGGACTGAGATTATTCGGAAACGTAGGTTTTAATTTTTCTTGCTGAAAATTAAATAAAAAAAAAAGAAATTAATAATTATGTCTTTTAAAAATAAATATAAAATCAAAGCTATACCAAAGCAAGAGTAACCCCTTTTTTATAATTCACTCTAGGAAATTCCATTGATGCATTATTTGTGTCAACATTTTCTTTTTGAGAAGGTGTCAACTGAAAAATAATTTAATTTTATTTTTATTGTTTTAGATTAAACAATATTTTTGGGAAAAGAGTTTATTTGGATAAGAATTTGTAAATAAATTATTAAATAATTATTCACATAACCTTTGTGCTTTTATTTCTAAATTCTCATACATATACACTGCATACTAAAATTATTTTATATATTTTATTAAAGGATAAATAATATATATATATATACTTACTTTATTTTCATTAAATGATTTTTCACATTTTACATTTTGAATAAGCTTTGGGGATGCCTTGTGTATATATGCAGCAACTGGACTAATTATATGATCATACTTTTGCTTTTTTTTCAATTTTGAACTCTGAATAGGAGTTTTAAAACAGGATCCGGTTGGTTTATTTTTTATTGTGGTAGTTTTTAAATATGACGGTTGCACTTTTGGCACTTCTAAGAAATTATTTTTAGGAATTAATTGTTTATTATTGGAAGTTTTTTTATTAAATGCTATAGGTATTGAACTGGCCGGTTTTTCTTTTGAGTCAGATCTATTATTTAAATCTCGATAAAGAATTTGTTCTCTTTTAATTTCGGAATTTAAAAACTCTTCGTTTGAATCATAATTTTGGTTGTATTTTAATTCAAGAGAGTTTTGTTCAGGATTTAATGACATTGTTGTGGAGTCTGGATATACAGTAGTTTGTTCTTTATTTGGTTTTGCCAAAATTTCATCTAAAGCGTCTAGTGTATCATTATATTTTATTTCAGGTGAATTAGATATTTTTTTTTTAATTTCAAATTTAGGTGTTTGATTATTTAAATTGTAATCCCATGAATTAGAAATGTGTTCTTCAGATTTGATATAGTGAGAGATTGGCTGTTTTAAAGTATTTGTTTGGTCAATTGGTAAATTCGAAGTCGTATCTGGATATGTTGATTCTTCATCATTTTGTTTGGATAAAAGTGCTTCTATTGCTTCAACTGTATCATTAAATGAAGGTCCATTAACTAAATCCTCTTTTTTAATGGAAGAGTAAGGATCGATTACATTTTCAACATTTGAATTAAAATTCAATTGTTCCTTTGATTTTTCTAAACTATCAATTGAGTATTTTTCTTCTGAAAACTTAGAAGAATGAATAATAGCAGCTTCTGATAAAATAGAAAGACCTTCAAGATCTGGTTGAATGTTTGCATTTAATCTAGGTTCTGGTTCAGAATTTGAACTGTAATTAGAGTCAGGAATATTACTAGATTTTACTTCTGGTTCTGATATAAGACTATAATTATTATCGATCATGATATAACTATAATCTGGATGATTTTGAAAATTTGGGCGATTTATATCAAGTTCTTTAAAATCATTACATAGTTCTTCTTGAATAGAATCTGAAGAAACTTCTAAAGATTCCGGTATATCGTTCATTTTTTTAAATGGTTTATCAGGGGATTCTGAAATATCACCTAAAAGGCTCATACTCTTCCGAGAATGACTATCATTTAACAGATAATCATTCATTGTATCCAAGATTGATAGATTCGTGTCTTTCCGTCGACCAATCCTGTAATTTTTAAATCAGAAATATTATTAATGTATTAAAAGTCGTTTAATTCAAGATATTACCTTTTTTCAAATAAAGCTCGTGCCCTCAATTCTCTTTCAGTGACAGGACCAAAAAAAACATCCTCATATTCCTCACTAGAGTCCATCTAAAAAATAGGATAAAATTATCACTTAAATATAAATAATTAATTAAATAACTTATTTTTATTTTGTAATAAAGAAAACTAACTGGACTTGAAAATATATATCATAAATTTGAATTTTTCTTTTAGGTTTTATGAAATAAAATAGTTACAAATTTTATTTAAATTATAATTAAATTTAGACCTATTAAATAATTTAATATATATTTAATTTTTCTTTTTGGTTAAATCATTTAAAATATTCTATAAATGAAAGCTTGTGAAAGATCCAGTTAAATGACATGTATACATATAAATAAGGAAAATAGAGAATAACTTACTTTAATTTGAGTAATTAAAAAATGTAAGGAACAAATTCGTTGATTTATGTATATTATTATTATTTATATATTTATTCAGATTATAAAGATTGAAATTAAAACAGTTTGATTTAACCACCATTGAATTTGAAAATTTCTTAACGGATCCTTATTTTGAAATTTACTATAAAAATATTCCCTCCAAATTAAAATATAAAGAAATAATTAAAAATAATTTCATAAATCAGGTATTAATTTACAATAATAATAATATTTGTGTTTTTAATCAATAACTTTTTTTTAAATTAGATTTTTCATTTTAATAAAAAAAGAGCGCGACATTCGGAATTAAAATGATAATAATACATTAGATAAATGATTAATTTGAAGAATATTCTGTTGAAAATTTTATTGGAATTAAAATCAAAAGGTTAAATAAATACTTTTGTAATTAAATCATTCAATTATAATAAACTTAAATTTATTTTAAAAATAATATATTTTTATAAAGAGTATTTAAGAATAGAATTCTTCGCAGCATTTATGGGTCAAAGTAAGATGAGGTTACCTAGGAATGGCGGAGACTGCATAACGAAGAATTGCATGACCTCTATGCATCTCGAGATATAGTTAGAATTATAAAATCGAGAAGGCTGCGATTGGCAGGGCCTGTGGCTAGAATGGAAGAGGAAAGAATGGCGAAAAATATATTGGTGGGGAGACCGAGTGGGAAACGTCTGCTTGGAAGACCAAGGACGCGCGGTGGGTGGATAATGTGGGAAGGGACGTGAGAGAGATGGGAGAGGGTACGGATTGGAGGGTTGTGTCTCAGAATAGGGATACTTGGAGAAGTGTGGTTGCTGCAGTCAAGAACTTTCGTGTTCCGTAGAGCCACATAGATAGATAGATATTTTTATTAAAAAAAATTATAACTTAGTAATAATTTTTTGGGCAAGTAAAAACTTCATTCAAACAATTTAAAATTAATTTTCAATTTTAATCATAAAGCCCATTTTTTCTTAATCTTTTTATTAAAAAAACAGGTAATTTATAAATTTTCATCAAGTTCACTTTGTTTTTCAACATATATATATATATATATATATATATATATATATATTACTAATATATTTTACTAATCAAATAAATTGATTCTACAACATTAATTGATTTAACCGTAGGCGCTAGATGAAACATTTGAATAAATTTTATAAATTGAAATATAAAATTTAAAAATATAAAAATTTAATATTAATAATTAACACTCGGTAAAGTATATTGATATTTATGCGCATTATGGTTGTTACACTATAATCAGAAGCTTACTTCTTCTCAAATGACTCCTATTGGTTTGTATAACTGTGTGCAGAATATTTTACAATATGTATAGAGATAGCAAAGCATTATTATTATATTTATTTCCTTGTGTAATTATAAATCTATTTATACGTAATACCTTAACGAAATATATATAAAATATCAACATTTATATTCTAAACTCTAGAGCTGGGGTGTTAAGTTATTAAAACTTAAATATTTAATGAACAATTCACATAAAATATGTTTCTTTCAATGCCTCAAAAAATCGTTTCATTATTGTATTTGGGAACTTAAAAGTAATCAAGTGGCCCGCAAAAACTTTAGCATACCAATAAAATTATATTGTACTATTATGTTTGGCGGGCCGCAGGTTGCTCACCCCTTTCCTAGAGCATTAAAATTGTTCTTATTTCCGCTGGGTACCTTGGGATTTGATGACTTTTTAATTTTTAAATAATTTACCCGCACTAAACGCACTATACTCAAATGTGAAAAGGTTGAAAACCATCGGTCTATAGTATTTGTAATAATTAATGTAAATTTATACAATTATATTTTCCTTCCTCATATATTACAAGTTCACAAAAACATTATATAAACACATTATTTACAGATAACTGAGAATGAAAGTGTAACAGATTTCATCTTTAATTAATTGAATAAAAGATTAACTTTTCTTTTATAGAAAAGTATCAAATTTCCTTATCTATGGTATTTTAGTTTTAATTTAAATAGCGATATAAAAATACATTTTTATTAGAAATATAAGCTGGAGTGTCTCCACTCGACTATCTCGCAATTTGAATTGGATTAAATAACATATATTATAATTAAATTAAATTTAATTAATTATAAATTATAAATTAAAATTAATAAATAATATTTATTAAACCAGCTCGTGTTTTGCTCTTTGTTGATGGCCCACGTCACGTGTTGGCGCGTGATTTGCAGTGTTAAAAAATTAATTCCGGTACTTTCAGCTATTCAATCAAGCTGAAATTCTATATCTAGTAGTTTTATACAATCATTAATCATATGAAAAATTATCAAACATATATCTTTATTTTTACGGTCACTTTAGAGGAAAAAAAAAATCAAAACCTGGTAGGTAATGACCCTATTCCGGTTAAGCTACATTTCTCAAAAGTTGATAGAAAACTACGAATTTTGAATAATGCCCGTATACCAAATTTCATGATTCTGGTTCAAACCGTTTTTGCGTAATCTTGTCTACATACACACACACACACACACACACACACACACATACACACACACACAGACATTTTTCTCAACCTTAGTGAAAATGATTCAGGAACCTTCAAAACGTATAAAAACATCAAAATCTTGACATCGAAAATTTTCGCAATACTATCTCTAGCGAGATGGTAATAAAGTTATTATTTATGGCTTGGGATTTGTTTATTTCTACAAGTAATAATTTTTAATGTATTCAACCCTATAATTATTCTCTTTTGAAAAATGTCTAATTGAAACTAGTTTCAATAATTCTTAAGACAGATCTTAAAAAAATAATCGTGTTAATTGACATTGTATAAGTTTACTTGAAAATATACATAATTTAGTGTAATTAGGTTAATAATTTCACAAACATACATATGAGCTCAACTTGAATCAAGTACCACAAGAAAAATTATATTTTCTATATTTCAACCTCATATATTAACAGAAGCATGGAATAAATATTTGTCTTAAATTTGACAAATATTATTATAATTAGGTTAAAATTATAACATTTTATTAAAAACCCCAAAATTATATATACTTTAACACAAGAATAAATAGAGGTTTAGTGTATTATTTATATAGTAAACAGTACAATAACCATCATAGGGCCCTAGACATTTCTTTGTACTTAGTCCCCTTTATTCTTCACAAAAAATAATCGCTTGACAATTTTTTTAGATCCTTGTATTTAATCAATAAAGTATGCACTAAAAAAACAAACATTAAAACTATTATTATTCTTGTATAGATAAAAAAAATTATAAATTATAGGAAAAATAAGTTGCAATAATAAGAAGCCAATTTCTTTAAATTTTATTGTAACCAAATAAAAATAATATATTTTTGTTTATTTGTTTATTATATATATATACACTTGTGTTCAACATAAAAGTAAACTTATTTACAAATCTTTTCAAAATTGATAATGGTCTTTTGAAAACGGGACCCTGGATATTTGTCTGATTGTAAATATTTATCACTTATTATTCATATATATTATAGAACACTCATTGGTATAAATCAATAAGTAAAATCAAAACGAATAAAGTTCTTCAAAATAGTGATAATTCATTAAGTTCTAATTTTTTTTTATTTCACCATTTTAATTGTAAAGTTAAAAATTACTTCACAGAATAAATTTAGTTATTATGTTTTAATAAATACAAGGAACAATAAAGAGAATTTTATAAGCTTGACAATTTTTTTTTTAGATCATTGTATTTAATCAAAAACCAGTAATTCATTATTAACAATAAACAAAACAAAAAAAAAAATATTTTCTAACATAAAATTATTTATTTCTTTTTAATCAATAAAAAAATTTATTGGAGTGGTACAAAATTTCTAATTATGATTTGAAAGGACATATTTAATCAATTAATGGTTAAAATTATTCTCTCTCTCTCTCTTTATCTTAAATTTTATTCCAAACTTTTCGATCTGTTATTGAAATGATAGGAAATCTTACTTAGTTCATTGAAATTCTAACAAACATAAAATATACGTTTAAGTATTAAAAAAATATAAAAAAATTATTTATTTTAATTATAAATGAACAAATGTTTTTTAATGAATAAATTGAAAAACATTTTTAAAAAATAATATTCTTGAGAAAAATTGTTAAGATTATGATCTATTAAAATGAATTAGAAATATTTATATCCCTTAGACAGCTAAAAATCAAGATTAATCTATGTGTGATTTGTTGTTTTGAATTGATTTATTCAATTTTCAATCCAATGAGGTAAGAATTAGAAGGATCAACGAGGTTGAGCTATTTTGGGAAGATTTGAAATTAACCTTAATTCAAATGAAAAGGGATTAATTTAGTTATTGAATTAACAAAAGATCTAGATTTATGGATTAGTTTATGATTAATAATATTTATTTAAATTTAGTTAATCAAAGCATTGATTATTAAAATGTAATTCTAAGTTATATTGTTGTTTTTAATAAAATTCAATAAAAGTGATTACTTAACAAGAAACAAATGATAATAAAATTGTTATTCTATCTGATATACATCAGGAAATTATGGAATTTGATTATTTGAAAATGGAAAAGTATAATTTTTAATTAATAAGAAAGCCATAACATTAATTAGTAAATTTGTGCAGAAATGCTTAAGTAAAAGAAAGTCATTACGAGAGATGATATGTTTAGAAATGAGAAGGCAAGAAGAAGAGTGGTAGGGACTAAGAGCGGGGGAGTAGCTTCAGGGGACGAGGATGTATTGCTCTTGAGAAAAGACGCGATTGTGTAGCTTTTATGTAATATCTCACGGGGGATGGCGGCGAAAGTAGTGTGAGTGAAAGGGGGGAATAAGCGTACGGTGAGTCGGAGGTGTGTGATGGCCTTGCAGTAGTCGGGAGGCCGAAGTCGCCGAAAGTCAGTGAATCCGGGGCCCACTCGCGATGACCACCCCATAGGCGATGTCCACGCGGGTTCGAGCCCCGGTCAAGACATGGCTGCCTGGCTGCTGTTGCTGCTCTTCGGGTTCCTTTTGTTTATGGATTACCCATTACAAAGTAAGTATTCTTCTGGAAACTCTATACTTTAAAACAAATATTAATTGTAAATAAAAATAATAATAAAATTAATTTTCCTCAATAATTAAAAATAAGCTTTTTTATTTATTTAATATAATTTAATTAATATATTTTAATTGAAAATATTAAGAAGTATTTTTCTTTATTATTTTCTAAGATTGAAAAAATATATTTATAATTTTTTAGTAAATTTTAAATAAATCTTATAATTATAAAAAAATAATATACCTACTAAAAATTACAAAATGCTAATTTATTGACTAATTCAATTAGCATCAGAAATTGATATTTTACCAAGAGTTATAGGGAAGTTCCACCTCCGTTTTGTAGATATGTTTTATAATCGAAATATATTTTATAAAAAGAGAGGGGTAAAATTACAAATTATTCTTTATAAAATTATAACATATTAGAATATAATTATTTTTATAACTCTTTTTATATTATTTGGATTGTTAATTAAAAATTAATAATGTTATTGTTTAAATTTGTATAACGGATTATATTATGAACTTATAATTTAAAGTAATTATGAACTTTACCAAGTGCTTAAACGAATTAATTATTTATAAATATAATTAAAAAAAAATTAAAATTATAAAAATCATTATATCAAATAAATTGTCAAAATTTATAATAGGAGAAATAAAAACATTAAAATGTAATATTTTATATAGAATTTCCTTAAATTTCTTTAATTTCCTTTTATTAATATTAGAGAATAGTAAATAATGATAAACGATTGTTTTACTTATTTTCAAAAATAGTTATCGAGTTTATACTAAAACATTTACTAAATTTTTTATTATATGTACTATTATTTTTTTAAAAAAAGTATATTTAAAAAGTTCTGTAAAACTAAAATCAAACTTAAAATATATAAAACTAAATAAGGATAACTTTTAATTAACTCTCAGTAAACTTTTATGTTATTTTATATATGCACATTTCTGTTGTTACACCATTATTAATTGTTTTGAGAAGAAGAAAGCTTCTGGTAATGGTGTAAATGTATATTTAAAACATATTTACGTAAATCATAATTAAATAATTAATGCGTTTTATCATTTTATTTACGTATATATATATATATTTATATATATTGGGATTATCCAATTTCTCTAATTCAAATGACTACCTCATATTTCACGATTTAGTTCAATTTCTATATTTTGCAATTCCAGAGAAATTGAACTTAGAAAAATAAACAATTACAAAACTTTCAAAAAAAAAAATAATTATTTGTTATAAATATTGATGAATAATTATTATTTGATTGTTATGTATTTTATTCCAAACAAATGATAGTAATCTTTTTTTAATGCATCTTTCATCCTCCTATAAAAGTTCAAAGAGAAGTATTTCATTATTTATATATTTATAATTGTCTAAAAACAAAATATTAAATATTAATTCGCTTAAAAATAAAATTTATAAAAAAAAACCTCTGACATTGTACCTCCTACGCAAGGACAACGCCTATATCGGTTATATCAATGAGGTGTCCTATGATCAGTAGAACGGGTCCTCTCAACCTTTACCTTGATTTTCTTGATCAAGTAGCTTTTCCCCAATGTTGTTCCTGAAGGCTGGGTTGACTCCGTCCCATAGACCCCAGCTAGGGAAATTCCCTTGCCAGGCCCGAGACTTGAACCCGGGACCATGTGAATGTGAGGCAGGCACCCACCACCCAATGGCGCCCTTAATAAAAATTTATAATTATTTTATTTTTCCTTTTTAAATTTAAAAATTAAATTAGATTAATTTATTTAAATTAAATTTGAATTTATATATATACGATAAATAATCTTAAATGATTTTCACAATTAAAGCTTGACAGTTGAGGGAAATTAACGGAAGGTCTGTGTTAGAAGTCTATAGTGGTCTATAGTTCAAGCCATACGAGGTCCTCGATGTTATTTTATCCAGCTCTTGCAATAATTTTCAAATTATACTATACATAACCCTCAGAAATTATACATAAAGTTATTTTAAATTGAAATTTATTATCAACAGATTAGAAATTTTTAGTATCTAGTAATAAATAGGTCTATTCTTTTTCTCTGAATTAAATCATCACGAAATCCAAAAATTATTTTTTTTTAATTATATTTTTTAAAATCGAAGTTATCCATTTTATATAATCATAATTCATTAATTCTAAAAAGAAAATAGTTTTAAATAGAAATTCAAAAAATAAAACACACACACAAACTAATACATCATAAAATCTATTTATAAAAATTCATTTTTCTTAGTGAAAATTTTCTTAAATGCCAATCAATTTCATTTAATCGCTTCACTAGTCAATAAGAAGGAATTGATTTGAAGGCCATTATTGTTTTTTTTTTTAATTCTGTTAAAAATAGTTTGTACTTTCCAAAATTTTGTTGGCTAATCATGCAAATAGACTTTCTTTCTCCTTGTAATTAATTTAGTTAAAACAAAATCTAAAAAGTTTAGGGTGGCTTTGTCAATATTATAAGAATAATCAATCATTTATCTCATTAAATAAATATCAAATTCCCGAATTAATTATAATGCAAAAATAATTTGAATGCATAGAAAATAATAATAATAATAATTTAAAATAAAAGGCTATAAATAAATAAATAGTTATACTTATATAAGTTGCATTATTTAATTAACAAAGCTCTTTTAAAAAAATAGAAAAATACATATATTTTAGAAATAAATATTAATTATTTTAATAATATAAATATTTGAATAATTATCATTTTGTGCTTGAGAAGTATTGAATGTATTTTATAAAACAGTTAAAAAAAGAATCAATTGTATATATAATACAATAAGTAAATATAAGTAAATAATATATATAATAAATCATGTCACACCTTAGTAGACATACTATCCATATATATAAATATAATTTTAAGTAATATCTCGCACAAGGCAAGGTATTCTATGTTAAATTTCATTTATGTAATCCGTTTTTATCTATATCTATATCTGTTTAATAAATGTTTAAATTCATCTAAACATTTTGAAACTATTTGATTTTTATTTATTTTTTTATTATCACTCATACGCCATCAAGAAGTATGAATTTGACCCCATCTTTTATTTTCTTGTAAAAATATATACATTATTTGATTTCACGCAATCACTATTCACAATGACATCATTATGAAAAGAATAAATGTCAACATTTAATAATGACGTATCATGTTGAAAATGGGTTTAAATCCCAATAAAATAAATAAAAATTATAAATGACGCAAAATTAAAATACGCAAAAGCATTTTTTCATTTGATACAATATAAATATACAACTCTATTGATTAGAAGGCAAATGTGTGGTAATCATAACTAAGTATATAAAATAAAAAAATTTAATTAATATCAGTACATATAATAGGATATATAGAATGCGTCAGCTACACATCTCCCGCATTTCATAAATGAATTTAAGAAAAATAATATAAATAATTCTGATATACCTATACTTTAATAAAAATATTTTTTATACCTTTTTGGTTTTTGCCTAAATTCATATTATTATAAGAGATGAGAAAACATTAGTATTTATTAAAATTTTTATTTTAGAACATGCAAAGTAAATTTCAAATAAAAAATAAATAAAATTTCTAAAAAGGGAATTTTTAATGAAAATATTTTGAAATAAATAATAATATACTATATTAAAATTTAAAGTATTTTTTTAAAACTAATACTAGTTATTCTGAAGCTAAGCCTAACATGATGGCATTCTAAAGTTTTAAAATGTATATATATGGTACACTCTGGGAAAGGTTGAAGTGGTTCACCTTGGGACACGACTTATGTCAAGTTAACTTTTTTTACAAAAATATACGGGGTTTAAAATTTTATTTTATTTAATTTACTTAACTCGTGTTATTATTTCTTTGGAACTTATAAGACTTAATTATCCCAAGGATTAGAAATAAAAAAATCAAACTAATCGTCGTTATAAACAAAATTAAAACATATTAATTTCTTATATTTATATCACTTTACTTCTGATACTTTATCACTTTAAAATTTTTTCAACAATTCCAAGTAAATTGTAATTCATATATTTAACTATACACATTTACTTTTAACTGTCCCTAGGTGAGCCACTAAGTACTACACATTGGGAAAAGATAAAAGTCTGCTATTTTTTATTACCCTATAATGGATGTGTGATTGAAAGTTATTTAATAATTTAGAAAAATGTTGCACATATTCTAGGTAAAATTTTGAGAATAATTCAACAATAGGAAAAAATTAGAAAGGTGAGCCACTCTTCCCTATATATTATATATTATGGGGGCAAAGACTTCTCTACAATAAATAAAACATATTAATACATTTCTATAAGTTACTAACTATACCTATAATGCATAAACTAGGGTTTATTAAAATATTTTTACCTCTTTTCCATTAATTAGAATATAGAAATAAATAAAATTTGTTAAATATGTATATGTATATATTTTTTTAGATTAAAGCACTGTCATTTATTCATTATTTTATTTATATACAACCTATATATGTGTATATTTTATTAAATATTTATAAGTGGACAATATATATAATATAAGAAAAATGGTGTAAGAATTGAAATGCGCAGAAAACAAATGTATCAATAAACGTGAATTTTTAATTATTATTAAATTTTTAAGTTTAATTTTTCTATACATAACTTATTATTAGTAAATTATAGACTTTTGATTGTAAATAAAGATTATTACAGTGACTTTGTTGACAAGAAGAATTAGCATTTCTGAAATCTATATATTAATTAGAAAAATGAAAAAAAAAATTTCAATTACTCCAAGTGTATTCTTACACAATTATTAATTTGGAAATTTTTAATGAAGAAATTTCATTTTCAAAAAAAGTCTCTTATCAATTTATTTTTATTTTATGACATTTTGACATTTATTTATCCATTTTTATGATATCAATATAAATATTTAGTTATGAACACTATAAATAACTATACTTACGAAAACTATTTCAATTTAAAAATAATAATATAATATTAATCAATATATAATTTTAAATTTTAAAAACAACTTTATTATAAAGAAAAACATTTCTACATATATGTAGATATATCTCTTTTTGAATGATATAATACATTTATATAGTAAAAATAAATATATTTTTTTGTAAATAATATAAAAATTAAAATTAAATGTATAATTATCAATGGTCAAATAGGAAATCAAAAAGTTTAGAAATGGAACTCTCTAACTTCTTTTTCCAAATAACATTTCGGTCCCATTACGGGACCCTGTTCAGAATTTTGTTTTTGTTATTTATTTATAAATGAAGGGGAATATTCTATGTTCATTATATAAATATTCTTATAATTATATAATTATAATATATATAATCTAACACATCCAAGGCTTCGATCTTGTTCATTCAGGATTTTATTTTGAATATTTCTAAGGATGTATTATATATTATTTTTAAATTATAATAACCTAAAATAACCCTCTACTTCTCATTTTCTATTTTAAATCGCAAGAGCTGGTGGCCTATTCATCCCTCTGTTTTTCAAAACAAACAAGATCATATACGTGTATATATATATATATTAATATTTCCTTTTCTATTTTAATGTGGTTGAATAAGTGAATTAGATTAAGATCATTGTCTATTTAGATGTCACGTAAATTTATTCTTGGGCAGTTCATTAAAAGAAAAAAAAATCATTAAAATTTTAAATCATTATTTTTTTCTTTTTTTTATTGAAAGAAGGAAGTAAACATTTGATTAATGTTTTAAATCTGAGAAAGTAGCATTTCAATCTACATTAAAGAATCTTTTAGAAATTGTAACAACAGGATTGTTTCGATGCAATTGGATAATTGCTTTCGTGTAATTTCCGGACATTTCCAGACAAGACTTTTTATTTTACATGCTCAATGATCTCACTTTCCTCACAAAAACAATATTGTAAATACAAGAAAAAAAATGAGCAGATTACTAATGTTAACACAACATTTAATATTAATAAAAAAACTTACACAATGTCATTTATTGATTATATTATATATATATGTATATATAAATATAAATTTACACAAAAATTGAGAAATTTTTGATCGATTAAAATGAAAATTAAATAATAAATAATTTGAAATGCAATTAAATTGAGTAATAATTTATAGGCTAAAAAAGAAATGCAATTAGATAAGAAAAATTTTAGCTTTCAAAACAAAAGCCGAAAATTCTTTAAATGGAAATATTGAGAAGAAGTCTATCATTTATTATATTTCATAATATAAAAAATTATAAATTCAGGTAAACAATAAATTACATAATTTTATATTATAGTATTTCTTACTGCATCTCATCTTTGAATAATTTAATCTTTTGAAAAATGCCTCATACATAAATATATTTGGAAGTGTTAATTTATTCAAATACCGAGTCGGTTCAATAAAATTTGTATACCTATATGAAGTTATATTACTATGAAGTTTGTTTGTTGTTTGTCTACCTTAGTCATTTTTTTTCATTTGCAGCAAAATGTTCTTTTACATGAAATGGTTCTTCTGATTCGAATCTTCTTTAACCATTCAGCAACCATTTCAAAAAAGATTTTCATGATTTCTTTTTTACAGTCCAGTTATATAAGATATTAATAAATTTTTTAATTAATAATTATAACAAGATATTTAATCATATGATCATCATCAACTATTCACTTTTTAATTTAACTTAATGGACTTCAATTATTATTCGATAGTGAAATTAATTTTACTTTCTGAGAGTGGGGTTCATAATTTGTCAGTCAGCAAAGTGCGCCCACCAAACTTAGAATTAATCCATGCATCGCTAACCGATCTCCATTCAAAGAACATGCATGATGTCTAATAATCAAAGATTATATCAAAATTTCCAATGAAAGAAAAAAAATTTAATTTCAAAAATAGTAGGCAGATTTCTTAGAAGTATTAGTAAACATAATAATATAAGTAAACAAAATAAATAAATTTAATAAATAAGTTGACCTGTGGCCAGGTCCGAACCGACCGACGGTTTGAAGTAAATTAATTTCCAGCTACAGAAACAATTTCAAATAATTTTAATATATCTATTAATGTAATAAAAAACAGATATGGATAGAACATAAATATTTTTAATTTAATTTTATTTATAATATATAGCTGAGGTAGCCGGCGTTACCCGGCGTTACCCGAGGCTCTGACGTCATGAAGGGCTGGGTGACGTCATATAATTTTAAATTAAGAAAAACATAATGAAGATGATTTTTCCCGAGGATAAAACCAATACATTCGTGGTGATATGTAAAAAAATCTCATGTGAAATTTGGTGTGAAAATAACCCTTCCCTTCCTATCGTCGATCGCTAATACTACCACTTCCGGTTTCCGGATTTGTACCAAAAGTTGATCAATTCATCCCACTGATGCATTAAGTAAATATACCAAATTTCATTAAAATCGGTTGAGCCGTTCAGGCTGTACACATCTATACGGACAGACGGAAGGACGGACGGACGCACGGACAGACATCATGCTAAAAATACTTTTTTCTGTTAAGAAAATGCATGATTCGTGGTGATATATAAAAAAATCTCCTCATGTGAAATTTGGTGTGAAAATAACCCTTCCCTTCCTATCGTCGATCGCTAATACTACCACTTCCGGTTTCTGGATTTGCACCAAAAGTTGATCAATTCATCCCACTGATGCATTAAGTAAATATACCAAATTTCATCAAAATCGTTCACTGTACACATCTATACGGACGTACGGACAGACGGACGGACGGACAGACATCATGCTAAAAATACTTTTTTCTGTTAAGAAAATGCATGATTCGTGGAGATATGTAAAAATCTCCACATGTGAAATTTGGTGTGAAAACAATACCTCCCTTACTATCGTCGGTCGGTAATAAAAATTTACTGAGAAAAGGATAGGAAATATTTCCATCCCTATAAAGAGATAGACTAATCTTATAAAATTTATATAAACACATATATGAAATATTTTATAAGGGAAGATTTTGATTTCTTTTTAAAATAATGTTTTTAATAAAACATTATTTTAAAATCCTTGACACAAATTGAAAATATTGAATCATCTCTATGAATAATATTTATTTTTTAATTTTTAATGACTTTTTTGTAATTTATTAATTATAAATTTAATGTTTTATATGTATTATATGTCACAAATGAATATTTCCTGTATAATTGGGAAATTTATCAGATATATTTAACACAAATCTATAATATAATAATGACAATTTATTTTAGTTTCACTTTCAAGTATCTAAATTTCCTGATGGGGGCCATGCAAGGTGCCTTATGATATCATCTACGAATGAATCTAGGTACTATGGTAACAACTTTATTATCAATCACTAAGAATATTTTTAATACATTATTAATACATTATATTTCATTATTATCTTCTCATTGAAGAGGTCAAGTAGAGGAAAACTTTGTTCTGAAATGTCAAGTTCGATATCTAACCGGATCCAATGGATTGAATAATAAATGCATTTAAGAGATTTTGTTTTGAATCTTATCATGAAAAAATGACTAATACAGAAAAAACAAGTAATTAAAAAAAAATTACCGCAAATCAGTCATGTGAATGAGCGCCGGTTAACTCGTGCGTTTCATGATTTAAATTAATAATATTAATAATATTAAAAATAATAACAATAAATATAAAATATATTATGTTTCTTATCATACAAATATGGAACATGACAAATATTTTAATTAATTTTCTATCAAAATGAAATAAACAATTAAATTAATTAAAAAAATAATCAATTTATATTTATCATACACTACTATAATAATTCATATTAAGTATACTATTATAATTAAGGGCGTTTAGTAACAATCTAACTTAATTATAAGATACAATAGTATTGAAAAATTAAACCTCAGCATCAAAATATCAAAATATAAGTATATTTGAAAACTAATAATAAAAAATTGAACCTAGTTTAACAATATAAGAAATATATTAAATAGTATAATTATTAAATTTGTAGGCAAACTAAAAGGTAAAAAAATTAAAGTACTAAAATAAAAATATTTAATATTTATAATAAAGAAGAAAAATTAAATATAGAATACTATTAATTTCTATACATTAATAGCATCAATTTTATAATTGTAAATTACTTTTTTTTAATTTCATATCATCAATCCAAGACACCCTCCACAATAATTATATCATATATTCAATAATAATTAAAGAACTTGACCAGGTTTGATCATTATTCCTATACAGGCGAAACTACCTTCAGTTCTTATCTAAATAACTTATATTTTGGTAATGAAATTTCCAATTGATAATTTTTAATCTTGTTTTATTATTTTTATTTTTTTATTAATTATATAAATATATTTTTACTTATTTATTTGTTTGTATTTTTATGATATCATCTATTTTTTTACTAATAGAAGTTCACTTGTTTATTATTATTAATTTGAAGTATTCTATCCATTTCATAGATTTATCTTAACATTCTATTCTTTCTTATTCATTTATTACCCTTTTATTATTAATCATACTTTTCAAGCAGTTCTTTTTATTCGTTGTAATACAGTTTGTATTTAAAGTTTAGAAATTTGAAATGGATGATCTTGCGTTGTAATTTAAATTTAAATTCAAATTCAAATTCAAAGCGTGAGAAAAATGCGAGAGGTTCACTTTCAAATGTTTAAGATATTAATATATTACTTAGACACAAAATAAATGAAATAGCAATAAAAGATGACAGAACGTGAAGGCTACTCCCATTCCTTTCTCCCTATAAAAAAACTCCTTAAGAACTAACTACCTTCCTCTTTTTTAACTTCAATCTCATTTCCATAAATCTCTTTCAAATTCTGTTTGAAATATATTCTAAAGTATTTATCGGCTGGTCAAAAATGAATTAATTAAAGTTCTGGATAGATGCATGAAATAAGCTTTCTATCTTAATAATAGATGAAGCGATTGCAAATTTTTTTTCATATCAATTTAAATTCTCTAAACTAAGTTTCTTCCTTGTTTTTGTTTTACATTTTTTTACCTAAACGTATGTATCTATTTTTTTTAATTCATTAACTTCGAAATGCTCTTCCTCTATTATCTAAGTACTTTATTGATGATTATCCTACTGGCTTGTTGGTAGTGAAGCAGAAAAACCCTTTGTTTTGTTAGAACAATGAAATAATTCAGTGAGACTTGGAATGATACAAACGAAATGGTGATGCGAATGAAAGTGGGCCCCCTTTCACTTTTAATGTTGTTTTGCACTAGAGGAAGAAGATTCATCCAAAGGTCGAGCGGACAACCGAGCAGCCAAAACAAATGCATCCCATTACATAAAACCATAATTCAATGACTCTCCCACTTACATCATATGTATCTCTATCGGAACAGTGATTTTTCAGATAATAAAAAGAAAAACATTTGAATTTTAGATATATTTAAATTAAATTTTGCTAGTTTATAATTGTATATTAAACAGTGGTAGAAAAACATTACAAGATATTTATATATATATATATTAATGAATAAATTGATATTTTTTAATTTTATTGAAACATTAATTAGAATAATAATTCATTCACAAATTTATTTTTTTTCTTAGATACACATATAATTTTAATTTTTACTATTTGATATAGATACATATAAAGAAATTTTATTATATTTAGGTACTTGGATTTTATTTAGTATATATGTATAAAATTATTATTCTCTCTCTCTCTCTCTCTCTCTCTATATATATATATATATATATATATATATATATAAAATAAGATTTGTCTAGGACATCAAAATAGGTATTTGTTTGTGAGGTGATTTCATCGTTGGAGTCAAATCTCTTTCTGCCGAGCTATTTCTTCTGGTTTGGAAACAAGAAATAGTCACTCGGGGCTAAACCCTGAGAATAGGGCGGATGAAGGAGCAATTCGTATCCCAATTCATGTATTTTTATGGAAATTCACTTTTTTCCATTTTCTTTTCAAATCACGAAGTAGTGTGCTATTATGAATGTCAAAGAAAAATTAAAAGACCCAGCTGGTTCAAATTTCGACAGCGGTCATCTGTTAGTTGTCTGTTGACAGGACCAGTGTTGGCATTTCATTAAGAGACGGGAAATGCAAAAAGTCTCGGACTTATTGACCTGCCCTCGTACATTTAGTAATAATACCAAGGAAAACTTGATAACTTATTAAATATTGACTTCTTTAAGATAAATAATAGTAATTTCAATCTTAGTTTATATTAAAATAAATAAATTAATAAAAAATATTTAGATTTAACATTTATTATTAAGCAAATTATAAGCTTGATTTATAAACGAATTATTATACTAATCTTTCATTTGGTCCTTTATTAAAATTCTAAATTCATAATTTATTTAGATTTATTATTGATAGAATTACCTTGTTGAAAAATGGTTAGGCTTTACGAATCTTTAATCAAATAATTATATAATACTTGTATATATGCAAACCATTTTAAAAGTAGTAGTAAAGTAATATAGATATAGCCGACGAAGAAAAGAAAAAAAAATTATTTTGTTTTATACATTGTTTCCATTCAATTAATTATATATAAGAATATAAAAATATACTCGCGTGTCTAATTAACATGGGAAAATATTCAAACAGTAACATTGTTCACATAAATTATGAAC
The DNA here is from genome assembly GCA_963082975.1 of Labia minor. Taxonomy (NCBI): domain Eukaryota; kingdom Metazoa; phylum Arthropoda; class Insecta; order Dermaptera; family Spongiphoridae; genus Labia; species Labia minor. The sequence continues at coordinate 25,809,645 of OY720347.1, read as the reverse complement.
AAATTTATATATATATATATATATATATAGAGAGAGAGAGAGAGATAATGATAATATATTGTGTATTAACAAGAAAGAAAATGATCCACATTTGAAAATTTGAAATACATAAACAAATAATTTCTCATAATAATTATTAATGATTTAATCAAGAAGTGTCCTTTATATATAGTTTAACTTAATGAAATAAATAATTAATAATCAATGAAAAGACTTGAAAATTTTGTCAAACGTCCTCTAAAATCATTTAAAATTCCCAAACATGATCGAAATTTCTTCAAGGTTTGATTTGACAAGTTCAAATAATCCATTTATATAACAAAGCCTGCAGTCCTGAGAAGAAAATCGTTCTCGTATATATGGGCCTTTCGACTGATATATTCTTTTAGCTAATTTTAGAAAATAAACTAAAATTCCATTTAACCGAAAGAATTCAAAATTTGGTATAAATAATTCAAATAAATATTTAAAAGATATATTGTATTAATATTTAAAATTATAGAAAACTTTTTCCACAGAATTAAATATAATTTAATTAAGTATAGGAAAATTGGACATTTTTTTCTAAAAATTAAGAATTTTAATCTTTAAATTTTTAAAATTTTTAAAATTATTTTATTTTAAATATTGACTTTCTTACATAAATATAATTACTAATTAGCATGGGGAAATATTACAAAGATCCTCAATTTACTGAATAAAATAAGATAAGGATGTTATTGTTATAATTTTCCTGTAATCTATTTTCACCTACTGAAGCAATTAGAACAATTTAATTGTCACGAATTCAGGAAACATATCAAATGGCATAAAAATAATTTTAAAATTACTTCTTGTAACATAAACATTAGCAACGATCAAACTAATAAAATTTATTTTTATTAATAATAAAATTAAATATATATTATTGTGTCTTTGGACTGATATTCAAAAAATAAAAAAACAAAACAAATGGTTGTCAAATTAAAAATATTAATAATAAAATAATATTAAAATATAATTTAACTATCAAATGAAAAGATTAAATTGACATATCCTTTGAAATGTTATTGAATTTTTTAAAATTAATAATATTAAAATTGTCTATTTTATATTTTATTATAAAAAAATCTCGAATTTTTTAAATTATCAATGAAAATTTAAAAAAGAATATTAATATTCTAATTAAGATTTATCACAGTGTTTTTTTGTCAAGAAATTAATTGAAAATGGACGCTTCAGTTGTCACGTACGTTATGTTTATAATTCCATTATTGATAAACAAGAGTTGCTGAAGGATCCAATAGAAAGATATAAATAGTTTTATAAAATAAAAGTTGTTTATTAAAAAAATAGCGTGAATCTTTTCATTCATAAATGAGAAAAAAAAGTTAATAAATTTTCGACCACTCTGAATCATTATTATTTAATAAAAACAATATGAGAAAAACGTTAATAATTACTAATATCTTATTATCATTTTTTTAATTATTTGTATTATTATTTGTTTTCATAACTTTAACTTTGATAATTGAAAATTAAAAATTAAAATGAAGAGTTTTTTTATTCGACCAAAAATAATTTAACTCTTCTTCATATTTTATTGTCACTTCCCGCCCAAACTAGGATATATTAAAATAAATATAGTATAATTAAAATTAATTTTCATTAATTTATACTTTAAAAACATTAAATGCATTTAATTAATATTTTAACTTATATAAATATTATTAATAAGAATTATCAAATAAATCCTTTCAATTTCATTAAGTGAGAGTCAATATTTATTTGAAAGACAATCATCCAGAAAATCTATTTTTTACGGAGCAGAATGATTAAAAACAATTTATCCAAGTTTTTACACTTTCCGTTTTTAATTTCGCTATAAAAATAAATAAATCATTATATTATCTTTAAAAAGATAATTTCTTCAATAGAGTGATAATGACATTGAACTATGAAAATAATATTTACCAAATTTATTAGTACTTTCTCTCAGGAACAACAATATTATTTAAAATAAAAGTATTTTTAAATATAACTGTTTCAAACGGTAGAAATATATTAATTTTTCAAATAGAAAAATAATAATAACAAAAGAGTTATGTATATTTATTATTATTATTATTATTATTATTATTATAACGTAATGAAATTTAATTTCCCCAGAGATTTTCAGAAACAATAATAATTATAAATAATAATAATTTATTACAATTTATTCCTAAATCTATTTATGGATTTTAATCAAAACAATAACTATTGCCAAAATGTTACAATTTTTAAACTCAAGAACAATATAAAGAGTTTAAATTAACAAAATAAATAAAACAAAGAATAACTATAAAATTAATATCAACTAAATATTTTTAAAGATGCAGAGTGATGAAAGGGAAAAAAAATTCATACCTTTACCCATGTGCATATCCAGGATTCGAACACTGGACAAATTGTTTTATATTTTGATTAAACAATATTTTTTTATAAAACTTTAAATTGTTCAATATCTTCAAAGCTTTCTATCGGCCCGTATATATAAAAACAATATCAAAATTTATAATTGTTCAGGAAATGGAAAGTTTTCCTTTTAAAGTAGAAATATTAAAAAAAAAATTTAAATTAATAGAAAAAATATTTTGATAGAATGATGTGATATAATATATTTTTTTAACGAAATAAAATTCCAATGTTCAAAAGATCAATGTTCATAGACACGAAATATTTTTTTTTTTTTGTCGTCTGGTAAAAAAGAAGAATAGTTCCATATAAAATAAATAATAATTGAATATTAACTAAATATATTAAATACATCTATATTTTAATAATTTTTCAAAAATTAATTTTAAATAAAATCATATTAAGTATTAATAAAATATAAATTAAAATATTCCCATTGATTTTATTATTTTTAAAATCTCTCAGAAAGAATCAACATCTTAAATCCTATTCTATCCAAGTTACTTATTATTTCATCTAAATTAATATTATTCTTATTTTGGATAATTATTTTATGAAGATATTTTTTTTTTTGTTATATACTTAGTTGCTGGAAATCATTTTTATTCTTTAAAACGTAGTGATTAATATATTCAATTAAAATAAAAGTAGCATAACAAAACAATCTTATATATATTTTTTTATTGATCTACCTTCGTGTTGTTAATTATTCTCTATTCTTTTTGTTTTAACTTTTAACTTTCAATATAAGTACTTTAATTTTTTTTTTAAAAAAACAAAACAAAAATAACCATTGTTAAATAATCTTAAAAAAATTAAAACTATCATAGTCTATCTATTGAAAATAACCAAACATTTTCTATTGCAAAATAATATATTCTTAAATTATTCAATTTATATTTGAGAATATAATTTTCAATAATAATAAGGATAAGTGTAAAATTTATATATACGAACTATAATTATATATTAATAAATCAATAATAATAGGAAGTGTTGACTTGTTAATAAAGTTTTTTGTTATTATTCATTTTTGAAATTATGATTTCAGGAAGTTTTTATTCAGTTCAATTATTCAACAAAAATTAATAAGTAGATTGGTTTATAAATGTCATAATAATTATATTTTGTTATTTAATAATTAGAATTTTACTTTCTTTTGAATACTTAATTATTTAATTAAAAAATAAAATAAATGCATAAAACCATTTAAAATTTTAATAATAGATGACGAGGAGTATTTCAAGTATTAAAATAAAGCCATTTTCTATTTACAATCAGCTTATGTTTTTTTAAAGCAAATAAATTAAAATAATTAAAATACTTTTGTATAATCTATATAAAATATTGTTGTATAAATTAAATCTTCCCTTTCACTATTAAATTTAGAAACAGATAGAGAAAAACTACCTTAGCAATTATCTTATTAAATTAAATGAAGATGTAATTTCTGAGAAAATGAAATTTAGCTTATTTTTTAATATTTGAAAGGTATATATAATACTTGGATATTTTCTATAAATCTACGCAAGATATAAGTGAAAATAAATATTAAAATAATCAATATTTATTTATATTATTTAATATAATTTCTTCAAGAAATTATTTTTCTCTAGGTTTGTAATTAAATTTATTATCTTAAGCATAATTTTGCTTTGTTAAATCCTTTAAACCGACATAACAATTTCAAAAGTATAATAAAAAAAATGTTTGTTTGTTTTTTTAAGTGAAAGCGGAAGTAATTAGTTGATGTTCTTGTTTTGGTATATTCTTCTCTAAATTCAATATTTAATTTAAATACATAGTTGAAGTTTCAATTATAGCGAAGTTGTGTTTTTCTCCCTTTGAATGTTTGAATTAAGAAAATTTTAAAATTTAATAAAATATAGCTATAGTTTAAAAAACATTTCACATTTTCACACAATATTAATTATTTTTTTTATCATTATATAAGTTTTAATTTTTATTGATATTTATATTTATATTTTATTTTATTTTTCTAAAAGAATGATAATTTAGATTTATTAAACAAAATAATAAAAAAACTAGACATCTAAATTAAAAATTTCTTCATTTTTTTCCCATGTTATATTTTTTTAAAAATTTATACATATTTTAGATGACCTTTTGAAAAAGGCAAAATTCAAAAATTCCAAAGATTTTGATTAAACGATGTCCTAAATAGAGTTCGATCTAGGACAAGGTCCAATTAAAATATCGAATATCTCTATCAATATCAAATTCACATATAAAAAAAAAAAAATAAAACGTATCTTAAAAATTTAAATTTTATTTTTTCATAATAGAATTTCAATTCAAATATATGATATTATATTAATCCTAAATAGAACCAAATCTCTATCTGCTATGATCTTAATTTATGCTCTCAACGCTTTCTTACCAAAGCTTTATAATTTGATATTCCTGTAAAATGTAAATTAACTATAACTCAAAATAATAGATATTTTATACTGCATTATTCTGATTTATATTGTTTTAATAATTTAATTTTTACTTTGATGAAATATCTATGGTAATCATTAAGCATTTTAATTTATAAATTAGTGATGTAAGTCATAGTTCATTTATCAAGGAAATAAAACAAATTTCTTCTTTACTTATGTAGAATTTTTAAATATTTCATCAGCATACTAAGATTTATCAAAAAATAATGCTATAAAATAATATTTATTTATCATAATATTACTGGTTAAAGTAGGATTAATTTTTAGTATACATTATTATCAAAATCTTTATTAGTCTTTCTTTATTAAAGTAAAATAAATTTGTGAGAAATTGCATAAGGAATATTTATCGATGATGTCTATTTAAAAGCAATAAATGTCCATTCTCTATAAATATTTGGGGATTCTTTGCCAACATATAGTCAATTTAGATATTTAATTTCAAATTTATTTGAATAAAAAATGCACACATATTACATCATAATTTATCTATTAATTTTTTACTTACAAGTTAAAAATCATATTTTTAATAAAGGTAGGCTTAAAAGAAGTAAATATAATACAATTTTCATCAAAAGTATTTAAACATTATATATAAAATAAAATTATTTAATGTTTAAACAAACATCATCACGAATTTACCGAAATGGAAAAAAAATATGATGAATAATAGGAATAAATGAATTTCACTTACAAATGACTTTAACCATTACACTGAAAGATTAATCGTCTTAGATGATAGTAAAAGATCCACCTTGGCAATCAATATGAGAGAGTTAATATAGCATCAAGTTAAAATGAAGTAGTATTTAGAGAAATTGCAAAGTAAATAGTTAAGGAAAAAAAATTGAAAGGTCATGGTCTTTGAATTTCTTTCAAGCTTCCTTGTTAAAAAAACTAGTAGAAATTATCTTTAAATAATTATTATTATTTAGTTATCTAAATAAATAAAATAAAAAAATACACTATAATGATTTTAAAAACTATTTAAATATAAATAATAAGAAATAAGAAATGTGTAAATTTATGGTATTTATTAGATTTAAATAATTTTAAAATTAATTAATTTACATAAGTTTTTAACATTGAATTTTAGGTTTATATTATTATTATTATTTGTAACATAAGACTCCTCAGCAACAAAGGTCATTTGCGCCATAAAAAAGAATCCATCATTTTCATCCGGGATTAATTTCATTCTTAACCAAATAACCCATTCAAGATTATTAAGCTCACTTCGCCGAGGCACAGCCTGCAATTAGTAATGAATTGTATTCTAACTGATTCATTTTTATTAAATAACTTTCCAAGAAATCTAAATAATGCAATGACACCTATCACTATTTTTATAAGTATTTTGTTCATTTTATAGTCATATATACTTCTACAGAATCTATATATATAAATAGAAAAATACGAGTTAATTTTTTGTATAAAAATTCAGGATGGTAAGATCTATATTAAATTCAAATAAATCATTCTTTCTCTCCAAACTAAATGTCAAAATGTCATAATGTCATAATAAGTATTTATTAGATCATAGATCATAGTTCGTGTACTAGACTCCAAAAATTGCTTATTGTTCATATTATATTCAAGAATTACAATTACATTCTTTGTTTTGAATACATAATTAATACATTATAGTATTATTTTGAAAATAAACCTTGATATTAATGCAAATAATTTGTATATATATCCTTCGCCCTCATAAAATAGTTTCGCACTCCAAAACTTGCAAATTTTTTAATAATTTTATTCAATTATAATGCCTTCTGATCTTTAATGTGAACAAAAAATAGGATATATCGTGCATTATAATTTATTCCTGATATATTAATAAGAGTTTTTAAAGGAGTAGTATATGATTAAAATCATTTTCTTTCTTTTTCAAACTACTACATTGATTTTCTCTTTTTTTAGCATTCACCTTCACTCTCTTTTTCCATGTTCTCTTCCAGGTGCCCATACCTCATTAACCTCTTGACTCCAAGATATAAAATATCGGAAAAATATTCACATACATTCACATCCCTCTTATCTTAATTTGATAAAAGTTCATAAATGGAACAATTGATACTAAAATAAAAAAAAATTATTAATTTTTTTTTAATAATTTATTATGAAGTTAAAAACTTTATCTATTCTCTTTAAAATTATATTTTTATATTATATATTATTAAATTTTGTTATATAATTTTAATCAAAATAAAAAAATATGTTGAACTAAAGCTATTTACAATCTATGTATGGTATAATAGCAATTTATCTTTTGAATAGATGTTTTTCTACTCTGAGATTGAATGTTAAATAATCTAGTGATTGGCTTTCACTGCTTTATCATCATGAATTGAATTTATTTACTCATTTTAAAATAATAATAAATGAAAATAACAATATCGATTTTTGCAAGATAAAAATAAATTACGTATATTTCAAAGTATATATAAAAAGTCCTTATCTATTTATCTATCTAGTTGAAGTTGAAATTTGTATGTTTTACATTAATAAATCTCATCAAATTTTTCGATATAAATATCTATTAATATATAAATTCATTCAATGCATTTTATCCCAAATATATTGACATGATTAATGATTATATTATAATTAAGTCTAGTTTTTGAGTAGTAATGTGCCAAATTACAATAAGTTAATTGAAAATTTGCAATTCTCATTAAATTAATTTTGTAAAGAATTATTTTTCATATTATAATAAAATATCTATTATTTTTATATTTTAAAAAAAAATTTTTAACTAGGAAGTAGTGTTGCCCGCCATATTATATTATTTCAGAAATGTGACAGACTATTGACAAAGGTTGCAGACCCATGATTTAAAATAGACATATCTTCAGTTTCTTTTTCGGAAATATTTACAAAAAAAAAGAATTTTATTAAATTAAATTAAAAAATTAAATAAAACTAGCTGCTCCGAGCGCCTTCGGCGCTCTTCACACCTAGACGGGGGCTCCGCCCCCTGTACCCCCGAGTGATACATAGTATTTGGTTGAAAGTCTGTATGTAAAAGATTTTCATCCATTTTGTTTCAATCAGTATAAGTAGATAAGACATGTATTTGTTTTCTTGTAAAATATATCTAATCCAAAACATACCTGTTAAAAAGGAGGAGTTATTTGTTTGCCTAAAAAAGGGTTCAAATCCATCCCAATGCCAAGTTTAGATGCACTTGTTTGTTAATTATCATCCCATGTCCCTTCCTTCATTGTCCACCCACCTTGGTCCTTGGTCTTCCACCGGATGTTTCCCAATCGGTTTCTCCCAATTTCTAGTTTCTCCAATTCCAACCACGTCCCCTTCCCATCCCAGCCTTCTTGATTTTATAACCTTAACTATATCTGGACATTATATCTCGTTATGCCATCTCCGCCATCCCCCTGTGACCTCATCTTCTTTTGGCCTATAAATGCTGCGAACAATATTAATCTCACAAATACTCCAAATCGTCTCCCAGAGTCATCGATAGGGTGACCAAACGTCCCGTCTTTAGGTGCTCTGTCCCAAAAAAGTCTTCGGGACACCCTACTGTTTTTTCAATATTTAGGACATTTCGTAATTATTTTTTCAAAATTTTTTCAATTTAGTTCTAAATAAAAAGGTATACCGTTTGCCCCGGTTTGGTGTTTTCGAAATATGGTCACCCTAGTCATCGATCAACATGAAAAATAATTGTTTTATATATTTTAATTTTGATCCCCTTTGATGAGATAAGCCCCTTTACTGCATAATAACAGGCGTTACACAATTACAACGTCGATTTAAATTCTTCTCGAATATTATTATCCTTCGTGATTAGAGATCTTAAGTATTTAAATATTTATACTTTTTCAAATTCTACATTTTGTATGTTAATTGTATATAAGTCGTATCCGTATCATAATTGTTGAATTTTTTTGTTTAATTACATTTCGGTTGATTTTTGCCCAATTTCTCTAATCACATGTCTCCTCTTCCAGTCCAATTCATTTACCTGGCTTAAGAAATTTTTTAAAATTTTAAATAGAGGGAGAGAGAGAGGTTCTAATTATATATATATATTAATCTGTTTCTATGACAACAAAAAAGTAAACAAATTACATACATTACAAATACTCTCCTTTATATATATTTCTGGAAAATGGAACACCCGCAGCTCAGCTCAGGAGTTACCTAAGATTCTAATTTCTTTTTTATTTTTCATCATTTGAGGTACCCTTCACCTCAGAAAAATTTGGTTACCTTACTCCTTGTAGTTTAGGCTCTGGAGTTTTTTGCGTACAGACGGACACTATCGTATTAAATATATAGATGTTAAACTTGATATGTAATTATAGCCGTTTAAATCATAATTTGATTTTATAAAAATGTATTAATTTCATTTCATTATAAAGATTGTTTTTTCTTTAATATTTTATTAATTATAATAATAATTGAATTTTCATCATTTTTCAATAAAAACTTTTAAATTTTAAAGAATAAAGATTGATTTCCAATGATTTTGCATCCTCTTCTAAAAACTTAATAATATTTAAAAAAATAATGATTATTTACTTTTTATATTATCTTTTATTATATGTATCTTTCACAATCTATATTATATAGTTTTTACCGACCGACGATAGTAAGGGAGGTATTGTTTTCACACCAAATTTCACATGTGGAGATTTTTACATATCTCCACGAATCATGCATTTTCTTAACAGAAAAAAGTATTTTTAGCATGATGTCTGTCCGTCCGTCTGTCCGTCTGTCCGTCCGTATAGATGTGTACAGCCTGAACGGCTTAACGGATTTTGATGAAATTTGGTATATTTACTTAATGCATCAGTGGGATGAATTGATCAACTTTTGGTGCAAATCCGGAAACCGGAAGTGGTAGTATTAGCGATCGACGATAAGAAGGGAAGGGTTATTTTCGCACCAAATTTCACATAAGGAGATTTTTTTACATATCACCACGAATGTATTGGTTTTATCCTCGGGAAAATCATCTTCATTATGTTTTTCTTAATTTAAAATTATATGACGTCACCCAGCCCTTCATGACGTCACAGCCTCGGGTAACGCCGGCTACTTCAGCTATATATTATAAATAAAATAAAATTAAAAATATTTATGTTATATCCATATCTGTTTTTTATTACATTAATAGATATATTAAAATTATTTGAAATTGTTTCTGTAGCTGGAAATTAATTTATTTCAAACCGTCGGTCGGTTCGGACCTGGCCACAGGTCAACTTATTTATAATTAATATTATAATTTATTTATTATTGAAAGGGATAGGATTATTTTTTCAACCCAATAAATAAATGATTTTTTTTTTTAATTTTTAGAAATTATAATAAATTATAAAATAATTAATTTCATAAAAAAATAATATTTTATTATTTATTATCAATAATATTTTCCCAACTTTTTTATGCTTTGCCCCACCAAAGCTTCTAAAAACTTAAAATGCCTCCCCCCATGTTACATATGTGTAATTTTTAATCTTAAAATTTTTTAAATGTTCAATAAGCAGCTTAAATGATGAACTTTTGACCACTCATCATTTTAATCATTTCATTGTCCCCGTGGAGTGTACGCCCAACATTGAGAACTACTGTTCTAATTCTAGTATTATTAATGGAGCTTTGTATAATGATTAATAATAAATGAATTATTTAATTACGAAATAATATTTCAATTTTTTATCATTTAATATAAATAATAAATAATAAATAAAATTTTTTAAAATATAACTTCTTATTGATTCAATTTTGTTTTTTTTCAGTCATATCTTTATCCAGTCGTCACAACAAGACAGTTGAATCAGCAACAGCAGCGATGGCTCTGTCGGCGCAAAATCAGGACTCTTGGCTGCTGGGCCATAGCCACGATCCTTGGGGAAATGTTAATCAGGTCAAGCTCACCCAGATAATATATATGTATAATAAAATAGAATATAATAAATTATAATATAAAGATATATAGGATTTTTAGGGCTTTGATATTTGTTTTTGGTTAATTAGTACGAGTAGTATGCAAATTAGTAATTTTAATGAGCAGGTGTGCTATTGAAATAATCTACACCATCAGCTTGAAATACTATGGTGGAAAATCAGAAAAAGAGTGACAAACCTTTCCTATTTTTCCTTATAATGACAACAATCTTCTTGCTCTATCCAATTGAATTTTAAAAATTTCTATTGTTAAAAAATTAACATTCTTAATATAGTGAAATGTTTTTAATTTACATTGTATTATTTAAATTATATTTTATTCAACTTTTATTTATTATCTGATTTTCCTTTCTTTTTTGTTATGATACAAAAATTACGATGGTAATATCTCCCTCTAGAGATAAGACTAAAGAAAGATGGGAGCGTTTTATTTTCTGAGAAACTTTTAATGACAAATAATTTTTTGTTTTGTTTTGTTTATATTTATTTGAATTTATTAGTATAAGATTTCAGTAAAATAAGGTAATTAAACACTTATGATGAAATAAAAATAATTAAGAATTTCTATTATATAATCTCGATATAGTTTTTTTTATTAATTTTATTATTAATTTTATTATTGTTTGAAAATGGTTTTTCAATTCGAAACTTAAATTTAAGAAATGAGAAAATATGTATAATTTATATAGAAAAATGTAAAATTCTTTCCTATAGTGCTATCTTTTCAAATTAATATTGATACCAAGTTCTTAAATTCTTGAATAATTATTAGTCAATTCCTCAATTAAGATATTAATTTTTTAAATTAATTTATTAACTTATTTACCCTACATTTATTAAAGGATTGGCTTTTTAATTTCCCTTTTTCGAGTAAAACGAATTTTTTTTTAAATTATATTAAAGTTAGAATGGAATATTCATTGAGCGATTGTTTTTTTTATATAGGTAAATGTAAAATTTATAGAAAACAGAATTTTCATTTTAGAATATTAATTTTAAATATATTTTTGAAATTTCTCTGTTTTCATTTCGTGAGTGAAAAGAACAAACTGATAACTATTGTAGTAATATAAGAGAAATTAAATATTTAAAATAAAAATACTACTAAACTTTGGTAAAATTTTTTTCTTTCACCCAGTACAAAATTCCTTTATCTTTTAACATTTTATAAGTAAAAATCTGAATTTGGATGAATTACTTAATGTCTAAAGTTTGAAATTAATATTTTAAATATTAAGAATACAATAATATTTTTTTCGATAGTATTACAGTATAATTATAAAACAATTAAATAGAAAAAGATTCATTTTATAGAATAGAGATGGAGAATGAGGAAATTATATGAATTTGAATTTAAAATTTAAATTTGAGATAATAACCAAAGAATACAAAATTGATGATGATTTTGAAAGGAATATATTTTCATTGATCAGTGTAATTATCAATTAATTTTTCGGTGCATTTCATTATTTTTTTAATCAGGAGCAGGAACTTAAACATATGTAAGTGAAAGTAAAAAACAAAAACATTCATTATCTCTTAATGATTCGACATACACCAATTTTTTCTAAATTTATTTGAAGATTTAATTATTTACAAATTTACACGCAAACATTTGTTATACAAAAAAATAATAATACTAATCATAAGAAAGAATAAAAACTATTATTTTTTCATATGGAAACTTCGAACAATTTAATTTTTAAATTCACTTTCATTCTTCGTGAGAATATCATGAATGAACAAAAGTAGCAAACAGAGAAATTTGTCGGAAGTTATAATAAATTATTCTAAATAACACTTATTGTATTATTATTTTTTTTATTTAAACTATTTAAAATGAAATCTATAAAATAAATGATAAAGGAAGTCTCAATTGGTTGAATACTCATAGAATTTTAAAAATTTCTTAATTAAATAAAAATTCAATAGTCTATTCTTTTGATTCTTAAGATAGAAAATTTAATTTGCAAAATTTCAAGAATAAATTTTTCTATATCCATGCTCTGTATTCAATTTCGATCGACTAATTTAAGAGTTTTAGTAAAATACCATTTTTTAAATTTTTAAAATAACACTATATTAATCACTATATATATATGATGTTTTTATAGAAAATGTGTAATAAATATAAAAAAATTAATTTTTCTCTTAAGATATACTGGCATATAAGTATAGTAAGTAATAATGACATGTTTAATGATCATAATCGAATGTCATGGTTCTTTCTTTCAATTGGATTGCGTTTAATTATAGAAGAATTGATGAGCAAACAAATTTCAAGCTCAAAGAGCATTCATTCTTTTTTTAATAAAATTTTCCTTTTAATATGATTCTATGCGTTTTTATCCTTTTGTTTATTATTAATTATAATTAAATATATATATATATTACAGAAATTATAAGAAAATACAAATAATTTTTTTTATATAATGATTAATTAAAGATAGATTTTATATCTCTATTATGTGACGCTTGGTTACATTTATTGAGTCTAAATGAAACAATAAGATGAGAGAAGTAATTTAGTACGTATATGGAAAATGTATTTTTTTTTTTGTTTTGTTTTTAATCTAAAGAATTTTATTATATATTATTTATATTACATATATATAATTAATTATATTTTACAAATATTATTTAGAAATACTAAAAACAATTTGCTATTAGTTAATTTTAGGTTTATTAAAATATTTGTTTTATTAATCATTTTTATAAATTAAAATAAATAAATGATTTATAATAATTTTTATTTTCATAAATTTATCTTTAAAATTTCATTTAAATTGTTTTTTTCAAAATTTTAATTTTAAATTATTATCCTTTTTTCTAATAGAGATCAAGAATTTCTCGACGACGGAGCAAACGCGGAGTGGTTCACCTCTATAATATGGTTTATTGCGCTACAGGATGTGATCCTCTTGCATTCAAAGGATATGGATGCTATTGCGGTTTTCTTGGATCTGGTTATACAGTCGATGGCATTGACAGGTATGTTTTTATTCTAAGTTCATTTTTAAGAGGATGGGAATTAATAATTAATTGTTTATGTTAATTTCAGGTGTTGTAAAATGCATGATTGGTGTTATGATTCAGCAAACTGCCCCATGTTCCTGGAATATTTTATCCCTTACCTCTGGAAATGTTATCGACATAGACCCCTATGTGGTAAGTTCGTTTAGAAAATATATTGTATAAAGAAATAATCATTTCAAAATATTTTCAATTTATATAAATATAAAAATAAAATCAGAAAAAATTATTTTAATTTCTTTTTTATTTCAGAATTTTTTTATATTATAATAAAATAATATAATGTATATATATATATATATATATATATATATATAATTATAATGATTCTTAAATTTATAAAGTTATTCAAATTATAAAATCTATTGGGATTTTAGTAATGATCATTATGTTAAAAAATAAATGTTTAAATAAACTAAAAAATACAAATGAGAAATATTAAAAAATATAAAGTAAATTCAAAATTCTTATTTACTTTTTTATAAATAAAAAAATTTTGTATAAAAAAAAGTGAATTTTTTTATCATTATTGAGATAATAATCGTGATTATATCTCTTTACTCTCTAATGTTAGAAATTATATCGTGTTACATGAAAATATTTATATATTTTCAATGTTTTTATTTAGAATTAATTTCATTATTATAATTCCATAATTTTGTGAAAGTACCTTATTTAATAATTAATCAGACGATGAGTGTAGAATTAATTTACCATATCTCAATTTCCTTAGTGATTTGATTTAAGATGAAAGATAAAAATCTTAATGCGTAAAATAATAAAATTTCACAAATTATATTATTAAAGTAATTTTAGAAATTTTATTATACTAATATATATATATGATTCGTTCGTTAGACTATGTTTAGAAAATTTAATTTTTAATATTACACAGGAATAATTGCTAGAATTAAGAAATAAGTCATAAATTGAATTGATGAAAGGATAGCGCCTAACAAGTGGGAGAGTGGGTGAGGGTGTAAATTCAAAATTTTTTTACAATTTACTGTATTTCTTCTTAATTTACACATTCATTTGGTGTAAACAACAGCTAAATCAATTTGAAAATGTTTAAAATTTAAATTTATCAGATTTATAAGAAACATTTTTATGATTTTCATAATAAAAAGTTTCAAACAACAAAAAGGTAAATTTAAACCTTTATATAAATTATTAGGTTGGGGAATAAGTTTGTTCGTTTTTTTTCAAAGAGCATTATTTAAGTGATTTGTTTGTTGATTAGCAAAGTGTTTGTATTCATTAGAAAGTGCTTTTTCTACTCTACAAAACTGTGTTATTTATTTTTTCCTATTTTCCAACCTTAGAAATAGAATATTTAGGAGGTAAAAATCAGCATTTTCGACATCTACATTTCATTGCTCGTCATTGCAATCAAAAAGCATTTGAAGCCGCTCGTGACATATGCAACAGCTCAAAAATGGTTTGCCAAGTTCAAAAACTGCGATTTTAACCTCGTAACTGATGACCTCCAAAATTCGATGAAGAGCATCTCATGGTGATTTTGAAGGGAAAAGTCGTGAATTGACCGAAAAAAAGAACTGCGATCATAAGACGATCCTCAATTATCTTCATTCAGTGGGATTTAGTGAAAAACTCGGAACCTGGGTGTCTCACGAGCTTAACGAAATCAACAAAGAAATCGCTTCAAATCGCTGCTCAACACCTCATACCCCATCGAGCAACACGCGGTCATAAACAGCGCTTTTTGTACCGAATTGTTTCGAATGAAAAGAATTGTACGTCTGTACGTCCATATGAAGCAAAGAAAGGAGTGGGAGACACGACGAAGCTGAGATTCAAGTAAAAATTCCACCCTGAAAAGACCATGATCTGCGTTTGGTGGGACTGGAAGGGCATAATTACACTGGGAAATGCTTAGAAAGAACGCCACGGTCAAAAAGGAGCTCTACATGAGGCTATGCGACAGAAAAGACCCGATTAACAAGGCCAAGTCATCTTGTTACATGACAACGCCAGACCTCATGTTGCACAAGTCGTCAAAACCGCACTTCAAAAGCTCGAACGGGAGGTTCTTTAGCATTCACTGTGCTCTTCGGATCTTGTGCCAACCGATTATCACCTTCCCGCTCCATGTCGAATCAAATGAGAGGTGTTACCTTCGACAGCGCGGAGGACCTCAAAAACTGGCTCACCAACTTCTTCAACATCTGACCAGATGATGATGATTTTTGGCGGAATAGCATCAACAAATTGATCGAGAGGTGGGAGGAGGTGATAAACAGTAACATCAAATACATTTTTGATTAATTTATTGTTATAATTATTGTTCTTTGTTTAAATAAAGCTCTTTGAAAAAAAACGCACAAACTTATTCCTCAACCCAATATTTTGCGTTTTCTGAAATCTTTAACCAATAATATTTTGTAATAGAATTTATATTTATTTTTAAGAATTTAGAATATATATATTATTTTATAAAAATAGTAAATTTTTAATATTTGAATTATTTTAAAAAAGAAATCTATTTTATGTTAACAGCGATAGACCATGGCGAATGGGGAGGCAGTGGTTCTTGTGCTCAGAGGCTTTGCGAATGCGATCGTGCTTTAGCTGAATGTCTTCGACGTTTTCCATGTCCTACAAGCAAAGCAGTCTGTACATCCAGCCCTTGGCGATTACTCCAGAACGTGTTCATGCTCTGAGAAAATTTCTCATTTTGTGATATTGCCCTTATGCTTTAACTGAGTCGCTCAAACTGATATAAAATTTTATTTTTTTTATATCATTTTGTAGGACTAAAGATGAAGCTGGCATCCAATTTTTATAAGAAAATAATATATAAATATCCAATAAGCCAAAATATATATAATCTATTATAATTGTAATTTTTCTTTTGCCAAAGAAGCTGTATTATAATAGTAAAAGATCTTACTCATAGATATCATAAACAATTTGCATTATAAAATAAACATAGCGACATAAAGTTCATATTTTAAATAATTGATAAATCAAGCAATTTATAATCAAATAGAAAAAGAAATACAGACAATATATTCACTATTATAAATAATAGTGCAAATTATAAAGCTGAAATGAAAAATTATTTAAATAAATGAATATTAAATATTATATTCTTAGAAAATTAATTTACTTGGCAGAATTGTTAAATTCTTATATTATATTCTAAGCACTTTGATGATATAAATATATAGTTTTTCTCTATTTTTATGAATAATCTTATTTATTAAGATCAGATCTTGCCATTTCTACATTTATAAATATGATATTTAAATAGAGAAGTATTATTTATTTATAAGTATTAAACGAGTGAATTATTAAATGGAGTTAAAATTATGAGAATAAATCTCTATTTTTAAACAAATATATATTTGGAAATATTATCATCTTTTCACTTTTTAATAAAATGTAAGTTCGTTGTAATGTTTATTTACTTATTTAATAATTATCAGTTAAAATAATAAACTTATACTGAAATCATAGAGAGCTTTTATGATATATTATAATTAATTGTTAATTATTAACAACTATTTCTACTTAAACAAAATATTGCTCTTTTCAATTTTGATTATTTAAAATTTTTAAATAAAATGTCGCATATTGTATTATTTTGTATTGAAAATTAAATTTTGAAGTTATTTAGATATTACTAATCTTATAGTAAAAAATTAATTAACTACATATATATAAAATTAAAAAAAATCAAATATATATATAAAATGCCATAAAAATCTTTAAATGATTTTTTATAAAAATCTTTATAGTTCAATAATTATATAAAATATATTATTAAATATAGAAAGAACTATGTATATTTGTTCTATGATAATACTAATAAAATAAAATGTATATATTAATAATAATAGAAATAATTTCAAATAAAAAACTTTTGAATTAAAATTTCTTATTTTATTATACAAGGGTCGATTCAGAAATAAGCTTCCAATCAATTTTACAGATAGGTAACATTGTTTATTCTTATAGAAATTTAGATGAGTATCTAGTCTCATCTCGTACAGCTGCTAAGCCAAGTGTCGGAGCAAAGAGTTGCCGGGGGGAATAGCCAGAGGTGGCGCAGCCGTAGTATATTTCTATGAGAATAGACTATGTGGTTATAAAATTATTGGGAACATTATTTCTGGTGTAAAGGCCGGAGGCCGGGTGAAAGCAAAATTAAAAATAAAAGGCGATATGTGATGAGAATTGTTTATTTGAACAATCCAGTTATTTATATACAGCGAATTGAGTTAGGTACAAATTACGAGAGAAATGGTCACGAAGGGGAGGATGATTGGGTGCGAATCGGGTGATATACAAGGGCGAGAGAGAGAGAGAGAGAGAGAGATAGCGGTGCGTGTAGGTGTATAATGAGAGATTTGGAAAGAGGCTAGTAAGCGGTGGAGTTCTCAGCAACAAGGGTTGGCTGAGAGACGTGGGGTTGGTGTGGTGTGATGAGTGATAAAAAGGGGGGTAAATAAGTGTAGAAAAGGGGTAAAAAAGATGGCGATTGAGGAATTCTTTGTAAAAGGTTATTCAGGGAGCCGATGTGGTTGCGTAACGAGGTGGGAGAGAAGTAGTAGCGCTGTCGACGGCCGGCCGGAATCAGGCCTTGAGGGGGAACGGTGACACGTGCAAGAACCACTAGACTTCACGACTGAACATCCTCCCGGGCCGTTGAAAGATAAGATTTCTTTCAACATTGCAGAAAGGGGGCAGAGTTCTTCAGGGGTTAACACTGCGCGGGTGAGTGTGCCTTGATCTTGAGCGAAGAAGACTTCTGGTACGCCATCCGGTCCCGAAGTAACGTTGATGATAGGATCCAACGTTCACTGCAACGGGGGCGCACCTCCTCCTTGATGAACCAGGTATTGGATTAGGTCCTGGTGGCGATGGCGAAGCTTTCATTGGAGGGTTAACTGGAAGAGTTGCGTCTACTCCAATTGTAGAGGTTAAATTACTAGAAGCTGAAATTGGTGTATCTGATTGATGGATAATTCTTAGATGTGGGTTTGTAGTAGCGCTGTCGACGGCCGGCCGGAATCAGGCCTTGAGGGGGAACGGTGACACGTGCAAGAATCACTAGATGGCGTGAGACTTCACGACTGAACATCTGGATTAACCCTCATATGTAAATGAGCCCTTGAAATCCATCTCATAATAAAGTAGGAAATTATTTTTGTCATTAATAAAGAAATAATAAAACCAAATATATATATAACATATATTTTATTTTTTTTATTAGATCTGTAAAAATAAAATTTTTAATTTATTAACAATAAAATATATATAAATTATTGGGGATATTATCAACTTAAATATTTTTCTTGATTTTAAAAAAATCCTGGTAAAATTTATTATTACAAAATTGTTGTGTAGAAATTTATTATAAATAAATATAATTATAAATTTATTATATCTTGCAAAAAAAACATTTATATAAATAAAATATATCATAAAGAAAATAAAAATGTTATATTTTTTTAAATATAATGTTATTTTTATTGACCGATAGTTATCAAAAATATTGAAATTCAATAGATTTTTTTTTTAAATCACATTGATTCCACCCATTATGTTTACTGGTCGACTTTTATATTTTTTTGAAATATCATTTTGGATCTGGAAAATATGTGTTTATTTATAATATAGTTAAATAAAAATAAAAAAATATAATTAATAAATTATTACTTGATCTTGGAGTTCTTTCGTTTTATCAATAATTATTTTCAATTTTGGTTTATATTCTAAAATCCTTTTTAAATAATCTTGACGTTTTTCTTTGACAAGTTGTTGATTTTGAATCATTTTTTCTTCAATAGATAATTTTTGTTTTAATTCATTCACTATATGGTCAATATATCTATAAAATAATATAAATGCAGTTAAAATTTAATTAGTAAAATTATTCAAAACAATTAATATAATTTTAAATTAGTTTTTAAAAATAAGTTTGAAATTTTATTATATTATTAACATCGAAGGATAATATTATATAAATTATCTCTAGTTTTATTGATCTTTTATTTTGATAAGTAATATTATATTTGGTTTCCAATGTAACTTATGAATAAATATTTTAAACTAAGAGAATGAGAATAAAAGTTGGCAAATTATTGATTTAAAAGAAAATCAAATAAGACATTAACATAGGATAGACTGAAACCTGAGAATATTTTATGGGAAAATATGATTTTAAATAATGTCTTGATTATGACGTTTGGAGAAATGTGGTTGCAATGTGTTTCGAGTTTAATAATGCAAAATTAAAAAGATCTATTTTAAATAAGTTACCTTGGAGTGTGTTTCGCATTCTGGAGACTTGATGTAGTGGGGTCATTAAGTACTTTTATAACATTTTGTACTTTCCCTAAGAAACCTGTTATAGATTCAGCCGTTTGCATTTGAACTATCGCAGGGGCATCCTGCAATTGGCTTAATGCAAGGGCATCATTTGTAGATTTTAAATCTACTAATCGAATCTTTAAAAATGCTTCTAACTAAAATAATAAAGATAAAGCATTATGGCTAAATATATTAACGATATTTAAATTATTATTAAGGAACAAGTATTTTTAAAAAATTACTTCTTTTATTTCATTGACAAACATTTCTCGAGTTGTCGGGTTATCAAGTAATGTTAAAGCATCTGCCCCTGTTGCAGTTCCTCCTTCATTGCCAGACGATTCTATTACAATTCCGGATTCTTCAATAGTTATATCAGGTTCCGCTAACTGAATATAAAGAATGAATAAAATAAAATGTTCTTAAGAGGATAAAAAATTTAAATTAAAAATTTATACCTGGCTGTCACTGTCAATAGCTGAATCAGTATCTGTAGCGCCCCAATCAATTTCACCGATTTCTACTTCTAAATCAGCATCACCAAAATCAATTCCTCCACCATCATTGCCACCAAAATCAATCTTAAAAAAATTTTGATATATAATAATAAGTTTTACTAATATTATAAATATTACACTCACCACATCTACATCCTCTTGAAGTTCAAAATCTTCAATTGTTATATCAATTTCAGGTTCTTCAATTTTCAAAGGAGGTTCTCCATAAATCCATTCGTAATTTGTAACATTTCCTTTTTCTAAAAAATAATGAAATTGTTAAAATCAAATAAAAGAAAGAATATGATAGTTTAATTAACAGACCTTGAATGAATTTTGTAAGGGGTAGAGTACCACCTTGATGATCATTTCCCAAAACAAATTTTACAAATTCCTTATAATATTCCACGATAGGAGGTAAATCATTAATAATTCGATTTGCTAGAATATTATGTAATTGTGGAAGTTCGGATAATCTATCTACAAGTTCCTTTTTTACATGTACACCTTGAATCCCTAATTGTTTACATTGATTCTCATAATCTGTCCTAGAATTATGCGCATTTTTAACACAATCTGCTTCTCTTTTATCACATTCCTAAAATAAAACAAATTCTTTTTTATGAAACTAATATTAGTTTAAATATTGTTGAAACATTTGAATTATATTAAATTATGTATTGTAAAATAAAATAATAAGCAATTGCTTAATTATTTTTTTGTATTTATTTCAAAATATTTGGTGAAAAAGAATAATGTTTTTAAAATAAATAAATTATTTTTAAAAAGGTACCATTTGAAGTTGTTCACATTTAGCAATGTCTTTTTTCAAACTTGGAATTTCATAATTAACATTTCGAATTAGCATTTGGGCTGCTTCAGCTAAATAAACATTTTCTTTTTCATATAGTTTAACAATTTCAAGCCAATCTTTCATTCGTTGAGAACTATAGGACCCAAAAAAGTTTTTTGTACTGGCTTCAGTTTCTTTTAAAATATTTATTATTTTTAAACAATGAAAATAATTGATATCTGTAAAAAGGATAGTAAAATTAAATAAAATATAATAAGGTAAAAAAAAAACTTTATATATAAAATATTTTAATAATTAAAAAATTGTATTGGAAATTATGATTTAAAAATGTGAAATCCCAATTAATTAAAGGTTTAAAAAAAAAAATTATTAAATTTATAAATTTTAATCTTAGATTGACATTTATTTATTATTCAAGTTTACTAAAATATTTGAAAATTATATATTTTTTTATTAATGTATAATAGATCAAAAGCTTTGAAACGAAATTAATTATTATTTTAATCATTCATTTATATTCCCAGTAAAATATATCCAGTTTTTTTAATACTTACATGACCCAGAAAGAAGTTTAGCTATTCCTTCATGAACAGGCATATCTTGAATGGCATTATTAATTTTCTCACGAATAATTAAAATATCTTTTTGCCATTCTTTCTGACAATGTCTTCTACTGATTAACCAATCTAATAATTTATTGGTATGAATATCAATAGGAATATATTGTTCCTTTAAAAAAGAAAAAAATTAGGAATTCAAAGAATAGAAAAATGTTCAATAAAATAGTAAATTTGAATTTTTATTTGTTTAAAATGTATTAATATCATTTGTATCGCAACAATTTTCTTATGGCTAACTTACATTAAATCCATATGATAACTAAGATACTTTGACAGAAATCTCTAAATTTAGTTTTTTAAGATTGCTATGGTTTGAATGAGATATTATATGACTAAAAAGCTAGTCTGTGTGATAACTATATTTATTAACAATTTTATTTTTCAAATAAAACTGTAGGTGAAGTTTGGTTTTAATTTAATAGTTTAAATAACCAAAAAATGAAGAAATATTTTTTAAAATTGTATTTATTTTTTAAGTATTTGCTATTTTTAAATATACTTACATCCATGATGTTTTAAAATTAGATATTAATGTATTTTCCAGTATTTTCTAATATTTTTTTAAAACAGCTGTTTATTTGTCAACAATTGAACACGATTTCTATCTTTGCAAAAGTAGATATGTGACAATTAATTTTTTTAGTGGTATTTCATTGTACTAAATTATTTTATACTAGCAAAATAATAATAATTGAAGATATTTGCAAATAAGTAGTTTTCGAGTAATTTCTAAATTTATTAATATTAAAAATTTCAAAATTTAAATTATTTTTAATCACTTAAAAAAAAATTAAAAGGCGGGAATGTCAAATTATCTTATTGTTATCAACTGATGACAGTATTAATTGTACATTTGGTTGGTAGTGATAATACATATTATCCATCCTAACACAAGAGTTGAATACATAAAATAAATAAATTATATTTTATACATTTAATTCACAAATATTTCTCTAGTTTTATTTATTAAAAATTTTTTTTAATGGTTTTATTTATTCATTCCACTCCTTCTCTTTTGGGGTTTGGAGTAAATTTACAAAATATACATAAACAATGTTTACATTTATTCACAAAATATTTACAAATTTGTGGTTAATACAAAGTTCATATATTTAACTCACATAAGACGACAGACTCGGTCGTGGAAGACTTCCAACACTGACTTTATTCATCTTGGATTATCACCTACTGGACATGACACGAGAGAATCTGGGCTACTTCCACAATAGGTTCCCAGCACCTTTTAATCGGACTACCCATTGAGTGCTCCCAACACCGAATCTCTCGTAAGATATACATTCCCATAGTCCCATAGTGACATACTTTGTCACTTCTTTCTTCTTTTATTACTTTTCTTAGTTCGGCAACCTTTGTCCAGTCACCCCATTGTGTCTAAGCTCTTGGGAAATTTTTCCCCCAATTATTTCCGTCTTGTCCATTGTTTATCTCCTGATATATTTATCTCTTGCTTATATTCCTGATTAATTTTGTTTTTAAAAGGTTTTGGTATTGAAGGCGTTGCAAATATTTTAATAATTACATAACTTTATTAAAAAAAAATGGAACAAAGTTAAGGACTTTATTAAAAAAAACGATATTATAATATATGTATATATATATTTATTTATTTAATTAAAATATTATTTAGTAATAATAAATTTTTATTTAATATAGATTTTGAAACAAATCTAGGTATATTTGTTTTAATCAAAACAAATTTTTTATATATAAGAAAAATTATGTGACTAGTTTGATTATTTTTGCACATCAGTAAAAAGAGGTTCCATTAAAGAATGTAAAAAAGAATTTCCATTTATAAGTTTTGTTGTAACAATGATATATTCGACATTTGCTAAAAAAAAATATATATAAGAATTAATATTAATTTTTTTTTAAATTTTATATTTACTTACAATCTTCTTGTTGAGATATAAAACGCAATGCAGAAATTTCTGCAAATGTACACCCTCCAATAAAAAATACCAAAATTACTTTAGGTGAATCACCTTGAGAAGATTGGCTACTCATAGATCCTCCTAAAACAGCATCAAAAATATATATTTAAAAATGCATAATAGAATTAATATTTAGATATAAAATAGTTTAAAAGATAATATTTAAAATAAACTTAAAAAATGTTTATAATAATTTCTATTAATTTAAAATACAATAAATACTTCTTAAAGAAATTCCGTTCCCAGATGTGTTTCCTCTTATTAAATCTACCACAGGTGGACCTGGTAAAAGAGGTAAAACATCTGCAAGAGGACGCCATCCATTTGGTTTAGCCGCCTTGAAATAAATACATATGAAGTGATTATATAATAATTTGTATTATTGAAATATGAATATAATACTTGTTGAGCGAGACGAGCCGTGATTGGCGCATATATACTATGTACATAACTACAATCTTGGGGTTGTAACTCTGAACCATCTTCGACAGTTAATCGCAATGTTTTACGAAGAATTGTATAGCTTCTATTATTTTGCTAAAAAATTTTTGCATATAAAGATAAAATTTAATTTCAAATTAATTTACAAATATCTTTTATCTTTTTAATACCTGAGGTTTAATTAAACCACATTTTTCTAAATTTATAAAAGAAAGTAGATGTTGAAAACCATAAGTTTGAACAATTTCTCTTTTATAATGTTCAATGACTTTTGGTTTTAATCCACTGTTGGTTACAGATTGCATACAAATCAATCTTAACACCTATTAAAATAATAAAAAATTATAATTTTAAATTTTAATCTTTAATAAGAATTGATTGATTTATTAATTATTTAAATTTCCAGAATCAATTAAAAAAATGAAAATTCAATTAAAAATCTATTCATATATACATTATTCATTATATATATAAATAAATCTTAAAAAATAACAAAATCTATTTCATTGGATAATTTGTTGATGACAATAAATGGTTTATACTTGTATTAAAGGTAATTTTTGAGCAATCATATCCTCAATTATTGGATGTATTTTATCCGTATCTATTCCATTCATAAATTCTTGTTCGAGTTGTAACGATTCCAAAAAACAATAAGAATCAGTCTCTTCTTTTATTAGTTCAGCTATGGTAGTATCTGAAAGTTGGTAAATAATTTTTGATAAATTTCAATTTCAGTAAATATAATTTACTAAAAGTATATTATAATTACTAATTAAATAAGATAATTATTATATTTTTATTCACTTTGTTTAATTTAAATACTTACGAGTGGCTAGAGATTGTTTGGCTGCTAACATATGAGGTAAACGAGATACAAAATGTTTAATTTCTTGAACAGTTTTGTCAGCATGACGTTCTTCAAATTGAGAAGATATTAATCTTGCCTTTCTACTTAAAGCTGGACCAACGGCATGAAAATTCTTATCTCTAATGTAATAAAAAAAAATTTTAATTTTTTAAATAATTAAGAATAATTCATGATTTAAATAATAATACCTTATTTCTGCATAAAGTTCATCACTTGAATTTAAAATAATTGTTTTTTTCTCATTAGTCGCTGTGATATCAGTAGTTGCATTTCCCGTATTTGCATCATCATTGGAAAACTTTTCAGAAGGGAATTGTGCTGATGCTATAAAATATTTAAATTAAATGCATTTGAAATTGTATTTTAAATTCATGGTACAAAATGAAATCTATTAACTTATTTTTATATATTTTCCTTACTATTTGATATTCCGTGTAATTCGTCAATTAGTCCTTCGTATGTGAGCTGAGTTGCCAAAGGACTTAGGAGATCAATATTTCTATCAAGTAATATAATTTGATCAACTGGACCGCAATTAGTAGTATTAAACTCATCCCCATTATGAACCCCATTATTTTGTTCGCGATCCAATCTTTCTAAAAGTTGACAAACCTAAATAAAAATAAATTTATTTTGATTTAATTTAGTATATAAACGATTTGATATTTCTACATAAAAATGTGACATTATTAAATAAAAATTATTAAAGATTAATTAATTTACCTGCGAAGAAGCTTGTCCTTTTCCAGTGATTCGTGGTACAGGACCCCATACAGTTTCAAGAGTCTTTAAAGCTTGAGCTACTGAATAAAGACATCCTGGATCATTTTCTAAATGAAGTTCCTATAAAATGACATCAATTTATATATATTTATATATTAAAAGACAAAAATAAATAAATATAGTTATTATGTATATTTTACCTTGAAAACTCCTTCAAGTTCCATTGATAAAACATCTGAATCCATTGGAAAGAGGTCACAGCGAAATTCTTCTAGAAATGTAAAATTTCCATAAACCCCTCGATTCTAAAAATATATAAATAGTTAAAAATATTTAAAAAAAGCAAAAAATTCTAAAATATTTCCACTAACTTTTAGCTGATGTTGGCACAAAAGACTTTTACGAGGAACGAAAAATATATGGTATTCTTTTGAAAATGGCGTTTTTGTATCTTCACTGCAATAAGTATAATCAATTTAATATAATATATAATAGTATAATAAATATTAAATAAATTTAAATAATATAATAAAGAAAATAAATTAATTCAATCATAAGACCTGGGAATATGACTTTTTTCTGGTTTGTTTTAAAATTAACAAAAAACATGAAATATATTTCTGAAAAAATTATAAAAAATACTAAATAATAAGATTACCTTAAAAATATAAAAATAGATGATTAATAATGTATTATCATAATAAGTTATTATATCAAATTAACATTTTGAATTAATCACATTAATGTATGAAAACTCAGCCTTTTCGATATTATAGTAATTTTGTCAATTTCACAAGAATTGTTAAAATTAAAAAATATTAAAATAAAAATAAATTTATAATAAATTTAAAATATAAATGATAGTAATTTAAAATTTAATAAAAATTTCTGTTTTTATAAAATAATTACTTGTGTATATTGCTTGCAATCATATCCATTAATCGAAGATCTGGACGTGTAATCCAGATTACATTTTTAACATTTGCAGGAGGTAATTTTCCAGGTTTTAAATGAAACATTTTTAATACTTCATGTTCCTTTAAAAGAGAATATTTGGCTATTAATCCTACCGGTCCGGCCAAAGCTTCATCCCAAACGATTGCCTAAATAAAAAATTATAAAATATAATTAAAAGATAAATAAAATTTCAAAATAACGTAATAATGATATATATTTTATAAATTATAATTAAATGTGTGATATACTCTAAATAAATACCTTAGATCCATGGCATTTATCTAAAAGTAATAATAATTGTTTTCGAGAGTACTCTTGTACTAAGGCAATATTTGCTTTTCCACCTGACAAATGATTTGCCATTATAGTTAAAAAATAAGAACTTATAAATTATATTATTAATAAATAAAATAATTTTAATAAAGAATATAAATATTTCTATTAACAGAAAAATATAGTCAATTTTAATAGATATGACATTTTTCTATGACAGATGACAGATAAGGAAAACTTGGTTGGTTTGTTTTGGCCTGGTTTGGGCAGATTAAAATCACTAGTTATTTAATAAATATATATAATATATATATATATAAATTTTAATATAAATAATTTTACATTTTATTATTGATAAAAATTAAAGCTTTAGTTTAATTTTGTTTAATAGGTAATTTTATAATGATTTATTTATAAATTTTTCATAAATTCTTAAAAATTAACATATTATAAATTTAAATATGTATAAAAATTTAAATTTTTGATTTAATTAATAAAATATATTATAATGTCTATTTTTAGAATATAAATAAATATTTTATGGTATTATATTTAAATTTTGAACTATTTCTTTTGAAGCTAAATTCATTTCAGTTTGACAAACTTTAAGTGAATATTCAAATTTTCAAATATATTGTTTTTTTAATTTATATAATTCAATTAAATATTTATTATATGAAGTTCTTTGTGCTTTTTTAAAACAATATTTATTAGATATATTTTAAAATCTATTATGGAAAATAATTTAAAGAGAAAATTTGATGGAAAAGATGATACTAATGGCCATGTTGACAGTAATGCTTAACTTTTAACTTTAACTTTTAATTTAATCCTTTCATATTCATATTATATTTATATATAATTTTTTTTAGGTGATATAAAAATAAAAATTGCAAATAATAAGCATCGTCTTTGTCCATATTTAGACACTATTAATCGTCAATATTTAGATTTTGATTTTGAAAAATTATGTTCAGTTTCTCTTTCACGAATAAATGTTTACGCTTGCCTTGTATGTGGAAAATATTTTCAAGGTAATCCATTAGATTTTTCATTATATACATATATATATATATATATATATATTTAAGAGGTTTTTAACTAAATTTCATTTTAGGGAGAGGTAATAACACTCACGCCTACACTCATAGCGTTGCTGAGAGTCATCATGTATTTCTTAATTTACATACTTTAAAATTTTATTGTCTTCCTGATAATTATGAAATTATTGGTGATTAATTATAATAATTTATTATTTACAGTTATAAAAGATCATTTATAATAAATATTTTCACAAACTTTCAGATTCCTCCTTAGATGATATTAAATATGTGCTCAATCCAACTTTTACCAAGGAACATATTTCATATTTAGATACCTCTGATAAACTTTCGAGAGCAATTGATGGAACATTATACCTTCCTGGTATTGTTGGTCTTAATAATATTAAAGCAAATGATTATTGTAATGTAATTCTACAGGTATAAATTCAAATTACAATCGATTTAAAATAGAATCGTATATTTAGAATTTGTATTCGTAAGATTTTTAATAACATTTTATTTTTAATAATACTGATATTTTTCAATATTATATCTGCTTATATTATTTTCTTAAACTTTCACACTATAAACAAATTTAATGCAGTTATTTATTCTTATATTAAAGTTAGATACTTTTATTTCTTAAAAAGTAATCAAACCTATATTTTAGTTATTTAAAGAACATTAATAAAATTAATTTTTCTCATTTTTTTCAAGGCTCTTTCACATGTGACAGTTTTAAGAGACTATTTTCTTCGCGAAGTAAATTATGCAGGAATTAAACGACCACCAGGTGATAGTGCTTTTCTACTTGTACAACGTTTTGGAGAGTTGATGCGTAAACTTTGGAATCCAAGAAATTTTAAAGCTCATGTCTCTCCTCATGAAATGCTTCAAGCAGTCGTCCTCTGGAGTAGAAAAAAATTTCAATTTATAGAACAAGGTTAAAATTTAAATTATGATCCATAAGAATACAAACTTAAATAATCTAAAAGATTCAAATATTTTAACAGTTTATATTTCTTTATTCAGGAGACCCAATTGATTTTCTTTCGTGGTTTTTAAATGCTTTACATATGGCATTAAATGGTAGTAAGAAACGAGGATCGTCTATCGTTTATAAATCCTTTTTAGGATCTATGAGAATATATACACGTAAAATTCCACCTATTGAACTTGAAGAAGATCAAAAAGAACAACTTCTCTTAATGGAAGATTACCAGGAAAAAGTGACAGAATCACCATTTTTATATTTAACATGTGATTTACCTCCACCTCCTTTGTTTAAGGATCAATTTACAGAAAATATAATTCCTCAAGTACATTTACTAATATTTTTCACTTATTCTTTCAAAAATTTCATGTCAATTTTATATTATTTTATTATTTTCTTTTTAGGTTAATTTGTATACTTTATTACAAAAATTCAATGCTCAGACAGAAAAGGAATACAAAACTTACAAAGAAAATTTTTTAAAAAGATTTGAAATCACAAAATTACCACCTTATCTAATTTTATATATAAAGGTAAGAGTAATTTAAATAGAATAATATACTTTCTCTTTTAATCAATTTTATAAAATGATTAAATTTTATTTTTATAGAGATTTACAAAAAATACATTTTTTGTGGAAAAGAACCCCACTATAGTTAACTTTCCAGTCAAGTAAGGAATTTTCACATTAATAATTAATTTAATATTAATTATATTATCTAACAATTTTATACATATTTTTTTTGCGAAATTTTTTAGAAATGTTGATTTTGGTGATATCCTAACGCCTGAAATTCGAAAACAATATAAAAATACATCATATGATCTTTTAGCCAATGTAGTACATGACGGAGAACCCTCCAAAGGCACCTATCGAGTACATGTTTTACATAAGGTAAGATATATTTGTTTTACATTATAATGATTTTTTAAATATAAATTCATTATTGGTTTAAATAGGAACAATATTTTTATTGGATTTTAATTAATAATTTAACATTTAATATATTTAGATTATGTTTTTGATCATTGTTATGTTAAACATTAATTTATTTTTTTTAAGGGAAATGGGAAATGGTACGAAATGCAAGATCTCCATGTAAGTGATATACTCCCGCAAATGATAACTTTAACAGAAGCATATATACAGGTAATTAATATATTTTTTAACTGACTTATAATATTTTTAAACAATAACAACTTTATTATGATATTAACTAAATTATTTTCTTGCAGATTTATGAATTACGACAAGATTCATAATAATTTCATAATTTAAATATATATATATATATATTAACTGACATTTTTATAATTTTCTATTTATATATATCTTATAAGAATAAAAAAATCATAAAATTAATTAATGTATTATATTTTTTATTTACTTTATACAATTCGAATTCTTTATTTAATAGTACTCAAAAAATAATAATTTTTTAATAAGAAAAACTTATTATTTTCTATTAATTTATTTTTATTTTTTTGAATATTTTTTGTCATAATGTTTATATCATTTATTTATCTGTAATAAATTTCTTTATTAATTTATTTTTTATATTATTTTTAAGGCTCTAGATTTACACGTGAGATTCTTTAATACCATTCCATTAATAATAATTAATTTACTCTTGGAAAAATATTTAATGACTATATTTGACTTCAATTGATTTTAATTAATTATAATAAAAGCTTAAAAGGCCTCATTTTTCATTATTACCATTCTTATACTTGGATGTAAATTAAGAAAATAATCATAATTGGAATACTAATTTGATTATATAGCATTAAATTTTATATTTGATTAGAATGATAGGGAATATTAAAAATTTACTATAGAAAATATTTTTATTTATGAGAAAACTTGATGCAAACTATTTCAAATTAGCGCTATTATCCATGTGGCGTTTTGTTGAGCAGAAAGGTTAGCAGAGCAGCGCACCTTGCGGAGAGCGCGTTAAGTGCGCCAAACATTCATTGTGTGTCCCCTGCTCGTAGCAACCGTATCGCGCCTTCACTGTCTCTCAGTTTACGCGTGACTTTAACAGATATCTCCAACAATAAAATTGTTCTGTGTTCAAGTGCAATATTATTTTGGATTTTCAACAAACTAATCACCTAATTCTCGTGAGTTTTTATTTTAATTTTTTTTTTAAATGATTAAAATGTTGTCTAAATGCAAGTATATATAACGGTTCAACAACATCTCGCCAAACGAACTTGTCTGAGACCACCTTGTTACCTGTACTACCACTTTGACAAACGTTGAGTGGCAACCTCGTACAGGTTATTACAATTACTATTAGACATTTATTCTTGAATTTTCTTACAATTATATTCGATTTATTAAAGAATCCTGATAAAATTACTTTACTGAATTGGGATCAACACAATTGTCGGCAAACTCGCTCCCTTACCTGATTTCTGAAACCTTATTTTTCATTTGATTAAAATAAATTATAATTAAATGTTTTATTTTATTTATATTTCATCAGTTATAATAGATATTTCTAGTATAAAACATGAATACTCACAAACTATTTAAAAATTAATCATTTGAAAAATATAAATAATTTTTAAAAAAATTCTAAAAATTTTTTTTTAAAAGTAATTAGATATTTTAAATAAAATTGATGATTAGAAAAAAAATAAAACATTATAAAGAAATTGTTAAATGTATGTGTATTTCAAATATATCATTATTTTAATTGTTTTATTTAAGGACCATTAATGACACACACACATACACATCAACTTGTCAAATTGGATTTTGATTTGAAGTTTCAATAAAAAATTACCAAATTATTTACCATGACATTTTATAAAACTATTCTTATTTTCAATTAAAAATTAAATAAATTTATAATAAAATATTTCTGATTCCTATTCTAAAGAAAATATCATTTTATTAAGATACCAATAATAAATTGACAATTTCAATGACATTTCTTTTTAATTAAATTCTTACTATTCTATTTTTCATTTTTTTAATAAAAAATAATGTTATATTTCAAATTCAAATATAAAATTAAATTTATCATTATATATATCAATCACAAATATCAATTTTAAATTACAATATTTACGATTTTGGCTTAAATTTATTATTATTTAAACTTTTAATTTTTAATGAATGAAATAAGAGCAAATTAACATTTTTTTGGTAGGAGGAGGGGGGATTTTACCATATCTTAATAATATTTACAATATTTTTTAAGTGAAGAATCGTAGATGTATTATATATATATATGTATGGTTCAATTTAATTTAATTAATCTTTCTTCCAAAGAATACAATTGTTTTCTTAAAATTAAAATTTATTGAAAATTTATCAATAAATTTCTATTTTTATTTATTAAAAAATAATTTACTAATTATAAATAATATTCTCGATTTATGATTTATAAATCTTTAAATATAATTATTAATAAAAAAATATTACTAAATAAGTATAAATAGACTAAGAATATAAATATTTATAGAATAAATAAGATTACAATAAATTCTCCGATTTAAATTTGTTGTTATTAACAATGTTATTATTAGTTTCAATGATTACATTGACTTATATTAATCAATTTATCCTAATTCCACTTATATTCTTATCTAAATCAAAATAAAATCTCTTGATTTACTATTTACAAATTTCATTCTATTATACGATTCGTAAAGATAAAGAATTGATTAGATAGTATAATTATTTATCGCGTTAATCTTTATTTCATCAATGGATTGTAAGGATATTTGTTGTTGATGACGATTCGATTGTATGAGAGGAAAGTTGAAGTGTCGTGTCGTAGAATGTTTACTAGAAGAGAATCCTTTTGTAAGTGGAGGTGACTTCCGTTCTGGACGATGTCCGCTTCCCGTCTTGTTTCAATTTGTCAGAACAATGGCCTCAGACAATTTTATCATATTCTTTTTCATAGAACTATACAATTGATAAACAGGATACTATTATATTGATTTTGTATTTTTTCTTGCAATTTTTTTTTTGTAGTTTTTCTATTTATAATTTAATTGAATTTTTTTGAAAGAATTAAATGAGGAATAAAAAAAAAAATATAAATATATTTTTTAATTTTTTTCACTATATTCCTGAAACTATAAAATTAAAAATAAAATAATTATTAGACGAGACTATAGTAAACGGAGTCTCATTAATCAGTCGAGCACATAAGGGTTTGAAATGCGGAAGGACCATAAAATGCAGTTGATTGAGTGAGCCAAAACAAAATATAAAATACAGATTTAGCGCTTTTTTAAAGATGATAAATATACGTAATTATATGATTAAAATAGTAATGATAATAATAATAAAAAATTATTTTGTATTTAATTTAGTATATATTAGTCTATGTCATAGCAGTGCTTCTCAAACTTTTTGAATTTACGGCCCCCTTGGAACGCAAATCAATATGTCACGGCCCCCCTATTTTTTTTAGTTTAGATTGCTTAAATTTATAATTTTAAATTTCTATATGCAAACTTTTACTAGTCAATACATGCATTTACTAATGTTAACAATGACCTTATTTAATTATTATAATTTATGTGTCACATTTTTCCAAATTCCATGGCCCCCTAGGGGCCGCGGCCCACCACTTTGAGAAGCTATGGGTTATAGCTCTAACTAAAAAGTAATTAAGACATTATATGTATGTGATGACATTAAGTTTTTTAATAAATTTGATATTTTGAAATTATTTTTAAACAAATCATATTAGTTATTTATTTTAATATCACATACAGAGAGAACTCAATATTAAAATAGGATCATGTATTCTATAATTAATTAATGATTATATATAAGATATATTAGCAAATTAATTGCATTTATATAAATATTTATGATAAATAAAATATTTTTTCTTTATTAAAACCCCATTATATATCTATACTTAAGCATACATACCTTTTTAATTTAATTCATCCAGTGATATTTTCAAATTCATAATCTCAATAAAAATATAATATATATATTTTTATTGAATATATATATATATAGAAAGAGAGAGATTTAATATATAGATAACGAAATATATAAAATTAGAGGTTTTTATTTGAAATCGTGTCTTAGATTCTGATTTTTTAGACATTAATTCCAGTGACTGTGTAGAATTTATTATTCGATATCAATTTATTTATCATTTTTTTAAGCAGTGTAATGCTACATTTATCTTTCATTTTTAATGTTTTCTAATACCTATTTTATTTCATATAATAAAAAAATTATTAATTATGATAAATTGATATTTAATCAGCAATTACTTTTTCCACTTCTCAAATAATTAAAAATGAAAATAGATATTTATTCATTTACTATTACATTTTTTGATAATTTATTATAAAAAAACTCTTTAGTAAACAATTTTTTATGTTTCTCCTAAATTGATCTCTTAGCTAATTCACTGTTGTTCGTAGTTAGTATACAATTTAATTCCTTTAATGTTTTTTGTATATATATGTATATAATATATATATATATTAACATTAGAATTAATTTCCAAGACATTATCCTCATCTGTCTAATGTACTTCAGAAATTAATAGAGAAATGGTATCTTATAATACACAATAAATAATAAGCTAATTAATTTATTAAAATACTTTAGAAATTTTTTTTATAATATTCAGATAGATTTTTGAATTAGAAAACTAATTGAATTTCACTCTTCAACAATTTTAAGGACTACTAATTTATAGAACGATTTTATTCATTAAAGATTTTCTTTTTATTTATTCACTTCTTATTACTTATTTCTAATATATGCTTAAATATATTCTTTATTATATTATGAAACCAATAACACACAAAGAAATTGGATTTAAAATCATTCTGATAAATTTTTATTTAAAATAATTAAAAAATAAATGTATTCACTTAAACAATTAATTTTAAGTTTAAAAAGTAATCATTATATAAATATATCAATAAATTACAAGTAATTAAAACTTTGGAGCGTTTAGGAAATATCTCAAATTCATAATATTTATTAATCTCAATTTATTTCATATTAATTAAGACAAAATCTAAAACATTTTATCATTTTTTTAATCAAAATTTTAACTAATTTACATTTTACAGTTTTCAATTTTTACTAGTATCATTAATGTTTTTTTTTATCTATTGTTTATATATTTTTTGACTTTGACAATTCTTTTACAATTACATAATCAATCAACTTCATCATTTTCTTCATTTTTTTTTATTTGCCAATTAAATAGCAAGTGCATACATTCTAAACCCATATCCATTACCTTCCTACTCACTATTGATTGTCCAATAAGTATGAATCACTCATCCATCGACCCTAAGCAGGTCTTCAATGGACCCTACTAAAAATGAATCAATAGAAAAGTCGAAAAGAACCTTAGGGGATACTATGTTACATTCAATATTATTCCCTTCTATAATCATAATTATTATTAATATTTAATTTTTTTATAAATTTCATAAATATATAGGCATGTTATAAAAATATTCTAAGCAAATAAGGTATATAATTTAAAATTATCTTTTTTTTATGTTTAAAATAAAAATATATACCTTCATATGTATATATTAAATACTGTAATATTCATATTTTATTATCTTTAACATTTAAATTTAATAAAATTACCTATAAATAGCAATCAAAATAATTTTTATTAGCTAAACTTGACAAGATAATAAGAAATTGCAAATAGCGAATGAATATAAATTATAGTTTTTTTTTTTAAGTTATTGTCCCTTTTCAACTCCGCTAGTTGTAATTTTTTCTTTAATCTGTGCATCATTACATGCCACATTTCTTTAGAACAGACCATCGAACAAAGAAAAAACCTATGCTGTTTTTTTTAACGAATAGTTTATTAACAAATAACGGAGTCCTTATTCGAGCTATTGTCACTATTTGCTAGAATTCCTGAGCCGTTGCCAGATTTTCTCCATTCAAATTGTTTTTATTTATTTCACAATTCACATAATTATTCTAAATAGGAAAAAGTATTTTACTTTTTATATTTTATAACTCACGAAAGTATAAAAATATTCAATATTTTATACAGAATAATTATTTATCCAAAAGATATATTTTATACTTATACAAATATACAATTAAATAAATTCTTCTTTTACTCAAGAATTAATTTTTTTCAATTTGTTTTTCATCTTCTGTATTATTTTTAATTACATTTTAGAAAATTTGAAAAGTTTGTCTGAACAATGTACATTTCATTATAACATTGGAAATTATTCCTCATTCTAGACGACTACAAATATTTTTTTGGTAATATTTGAATAAATATAATATTTTTGTTTTAACTCTTTATATATGATATAAATGTCTTTTAATTTTTTTTTAATTAACATATCTAATAAATTAATCTTTAAGTTTTATGCATGTTTATATTATTATTTTAGATATTTTTTTAAATTAACTTTGTCTTTCCCACAGACCCACGAATTTTGGTAGGACGCATTTTCACTGGCCTCGAAAATTCCATTCTTGAAATTAACGCCTGGCATGGCTTCTGTTAATATTTCATCTCCTTCAAATAATAGGCAAATATCAGTCACTGTTCACTGACATTTTTCAGCTCAGAAACCATATGTGAAGATTCAATAAATATAAACTTTAAATATTTTAAAAATGTCATTCAACATTGAATATTATGAAAATAAATAATATAGCATCATACCTACACAAAAATTTATTATATTTATTATACAAAATTTTATTCTTGATTGTATTAATAATGTTTATATTTTAATTCCTATTTATTATTCGAAATATTTATTAAAAATTTTATTTAATATAGAAAGTTTCTTCTAACATCTAAATATTGACCTTTAGCTCTTTTATCATTTAAATAAATAAAAATGAATATTTTATTAAAAGATTATTAATTTTTATTCTTTATACGTAAATAAAATTCATGATCATTTTCCTTTTCTTAACCTTGAATAGCTAATTGTCTAAATTTGCATGAAATTTTAATTTTCTCTCTTCTGCCTCGTTAGAATCTTCATCTTTACTTTTTTTCATAATGGCCCTTTCTCTTGTAATTATTTGATTTAATGAGTGGTGGACGGTGTTTTTAACCATTGGCCGGGCTCTTTGGCCGACCACAGTCCAAAGCTGTTTACTAGCGTCTTCGTCATGGCTTGATGAATTCACCGTTGGTCTCGAAACACTTCTTTAAGATACGGTTTGCTAACTTCCAAAGCGATAAAATAACCCTCCTATGACCATCTGTCTTACTATAAGCTCCTTCTCAAACATTAATTTATTATTAGAGATTCTTATAAAAAAGAAATCATTTTCATATAAATTGCGGTTACCTGTAAAAGATCCGTAAAATTATTATTTTCAACAATTTTTTATAAGAAAACGAGAATAGGTAAATTAATTAATAATAATATTAATAGATAGATGATCTACGATTAGTATTTGCAGTGACACTACTTTTTTCAATTTTTTTCAAATTATAAACAGCTAAATATATTTAAATTTAAATTTTTTCCTATATTTATATACGTATGTAAGAATTGACATGACATAAAATCTTTAATTCAACTACATAATCTTCCATAGTGAGAGGGTAACAATTGTAAGAAAAAATTCACGATTCTTTGGGATTCACAGTTTATTGGGATCACTTTGCCAAGTTCTTGATTTCATTTCCGCTTCTCATTTTAATTTTCAAATAATTTTCAATCATTTTAAAGAATTTTTTGATTATGCTTACCTAAAGGTGCAGGTTATATTTATTTATTTTTTTGTGTGTCAAATAGGAAATGCTTTATTAAAGTAACCGGAAACATCCCCCTAAAATTTTTAATCATTCAAATCACTAGACCACATATCCGGATAAATGAATGAAAAATTATTATATTTTTACCCCTTGGACTTTTTCAATAAATTTATATTCTTAGTAGTAAATTATATATGCTGGTTAAAATAAAAAAGAAAACAATATTTTTTAAAATTAACAAAAGAATGAAAATGACATGAATTTAGTTTCCAAAAAAAAAAAAGAAAAAATAAATTTTCATTTGATATCTGTATTTTCCTGGAACCTTCTCCGTCAAACTCAGATTTCTTCTTTTTATCACTTTAATTTTAACACCAATCATTAAATATTCATATTTATATTTCACTTTTTCACTCTTATTTACTGAGCCACTTATTTATTCAACCTTGTAAAAATTTCAATATATCTATATTATCTTTTTTTATTCGATTTTGTTGATTGAGCAGAAAATAGAAAAATCAGAAAACGTAGATCGATTTGATGCGTAACATTGAATCTGTCAATTTTCTGATTCATTTCATATTGAAATTTCACTCAAAAAAAAAACATTTACATATTTTCAATAAATCAGGTATTTTACAATAAATGTTTTATTATTCCCAAAAATAGAAAAAAATTTCAATTAAGTTTAATGAAATTTAGTCAATATATTATTGATACGTAACCTGACAAGGCTACATTATTATTAGCAAGATTGAGAATTATAATAGAATTTGAAAAAATATAATATGAATGTAATATAATTTGTAATATTTAAAAAAGAAATATTTATTTAATTAAAAAATTTAATTGCTAAAATATTCTAAAGTATATTTTAAAGTATAAAATTTAAGATATTTTTAAGTTTAATTACTTTCAAATAAATCTATGACTGAAGAGATATTCACCTTATAAAATAGAAATATTTAACATTTTCTTTTATACAGTCTTCAATTACTTAACTTAATTTAAAATAAAATTATAAGTTTGTGCTAATTGGTATAATAAATAAATAAAATAATAACCAATACATGTTTTATTATATATATTATTTTATATAATTTAATTTAATTTAAATCTACATTATATATATATATATATATATATATATATATATATATATATATATATATATATATATATATATAGAGAGAGAGAGAGAATGAATTGTTTATCCTATATACAGGTAATAAATAAAGAATAAATAGAAAATTTAAAATAAACTTATTATTATAATAACATTTTGATTTACAATTCATAGAAAATATTACCTAAAAAATAATAAATAATATTTTTAAAAAAATGTAATATTCCTGTGATATGTTTTTCTAATTAATTGACTCTTTAAATTCCAAAGCTAATCAATTTATTATGTGAGAAGGTATTGTATTTCAATTCTCATTTAACCCTAGTTTATCTTTTAAAGTAAAGAATTTCACTGAATCGACAATCATCGTTGAGGGAGAGAGGCCTCCAGTAATCGCAAAGGAAAAGGAGAAAGGATCGGTGTCAGGGCTGAAGGCTTACTTTTAGTTTCCGCTAAGCAGGTTTTGCTTTTTATTCCTGCACATTTATTTATTTCATTTTTACTAGGTATATTTTTCATTTTTATATTCTCTATTTTTTCTGTATAAAAAATATTCCTCTATTCCCATGTATTCATTAAATATTGTGGTTATATAATAGTGAGTTCATCAACTTTTAGATTATGAATAAAATTGAAAGAGAAATATTAACTCAATAAGAAAAAGGTCAATTTTGTATTTTATAAATCAAGCATAATTAATTATAATACATTAAATTTATTAATGAGAGGAGGTTTAATATATTATCTAGACTTGAAAATTCAATTTTCTCTATTGAAATTATTATTATGAGGAAAGAATTGTTTTTTTAGAAAGAGAATATTTTTCATTCAAATTACTCTCTATCTCTCTATGATGGGTGAATTTGGTTAGGACTTTATTAGGAAGTTAATAATTATTAGCTTATGGTGATATTTGAACATTAAAATTTCGACAATTTGATAAAATTAACTTTAAATTTTATATATCCTTATTTATTAAATTTACAATAAAAAATAATATTAAACATTTTGCTATTTTAAGCCCATAATGAAAAAAATACATAATAGTACAATTAATTCATAAAAATTACAAATTGATCATAACTTTTTGATCATCATACGAAAGGACGTCTATGCGGGGTAGAGGAGTTATATGATCACTACAACCTTTATCTTAATTTTTTATGATCGGATTTTGCTACTTATTATTTCATGTAGCTTCCCAGTGTTCATCACTTAGACTGGATGAACCACGTTCCTATAAACCCCATCTAGAGAGAAATTACCTTGCTACGACCACAACATGGAGAGTCAAGCGTGTTCTCCTCCAGACTGCGTGGCGCCTTAAGTTAATTATTTCATTTAATAAATTACAACTAAAAAAAAATATTCTGATTCTTGGTTTTTTTATTTTTGTTAATAAATTAATTTTTTATATTCTCTATTTTTATTTTTTTAATATTTTCATTTAGAATTGCCAATATTGAAATATAGAACAAATTAACATTCAACTCAAAATACATCACACAGAATCGCAATTATAAATTTATTTGGCAAGAATCATTAAAATGGAAAATTAAATGTTTATTGCTAGAAAGTTCAAGTTTTGAATACCAAAATACTTGGGAACGGAGACAATTTTTTTAAAATTATTTCTATTGTCATTAAAATAATTGTTTTATTTTTTGTTTTTTCATTTGATACGTCAATTAATATAAAAAAGTAGAACACAACGGTAAGGGATAAAGAAATATAAAAACTAAATCACAATGTCGTATAAAATTATTACTCCTATTATTTTTTATATTACTAAAAATAAAAATCATATGATTTTAAAAATTACTTTTTATTAAATATTTTTTAATTATATTCTGATAATATATTCTATATAATAATTGATTCCAGATTTCTCAATATTAAATCGTTATTTCCCCCGTTAAAAACTTAATTACTTAAATCAATTAACATTGGGAAATCTATAAAATTTTCTAAAGACAAGTAAAGAATTAAATAATTTCATTTAAATTATTATATATTGAAGGAAATTCTCCCCTCCCTCTCAAAAAAAAAATGTTCAACTCATTTAAAATCTCATCAAAGAATTTAAGACATACCTCAATCTTTTGTACTTCCTAGAAGGGAAATTTTGTTTACTTATTTTACCTTCAATGGTTAAATAATTGATTTTCAAAAATAATTTTATTTATGATATCCTACTAACATG
This sequence comes from Labia minor, assembly GCA_963082975.1. Classification (NCBI taxonomy): domain Eukaryota; kingdom Metazoa; phylum Arthropoda; class Insecta; order Dermaptera; family Spongiphoridae; genus Labia; species Labia minor. The sequence goes on along the minus strand of OY720347.1, from coordinate 25,768,168 downwards.
AATTTTCCTCTTTGATTAAACACCGCCAAATTATTTTCACTATTCTGCTCTAATTAACTTTTTTTTCTAAGATTGCCATTAATTAATTATTTCCTTTATACTTAAGTATATAAATAATATTACATAATATAAATTTTTATATTTTCAATAAAACTTTTCTCTAAAAAGGTAGTTGCTTGAAGTCATAAAAAGAAATTCGATTTGTAATTTTTTCCACCATCCCTAAAACATTTTTTATTGGCTTTTATCTACAGAAACCTAAACCGATCTTTTATTCAAGCTTATTTTCTCTTGTTTGCTTGATACGTGATGGTTTGTTGGATCTGGGACCCTTTTGCAACATTTCGGTTATTTCCGCGAGGGTTGCTCAGCACCCTAAAAACTGAATCGATCGCCTAGCCTAAGGCACGCGACAAGCCGCTTTAGGGGTTGAACTTGCTCACAACCCTCAACTAACAGACCTCTCGTGACATCGACCCCGTGACTGACACCACCATCCAATGCACCCTAGAAAAGTCTTCTCAAGAAAGTCATCCAAAAGAAAACATTTTTTTTTCTAAAATATATTCTCAAAATCTAAAATATATAAATAACAATATATACACTATATATATATCCAGTTTTCTTTAAGAAGAAAAAAATAAAAATGAATTATTATCTTAAATTTGGGCATTAAGCGATTATTTTAAATTTAATTAAATTATTAATTATTATTATTATTATTATTAATAATAATTTTATATTATATTCTAATTTCTAGTCTACATATATAAAACTAATAAACTAATATTATTTTACCTATAATTTTATAATTAATAAAAATAATGGGTTATTTTTTATTTAATTTTAACTTATTTTCTTTCTAAAATTAGTGTGCTTTAATAAACCTTAATCTCCCCTCTCTTCGTTCATATGAATATGAGATAATTAATAATTATATATATATATATATATATATATATATATATATATATATATTCTTTTTAATATCATTATATAGGAGGGTTGTATTTTTATATTTTGACCCTATTAAAAAATAATTAAAATTTATTAAAAGCTATTTTCGTTAACTCTCAAATTTCAACCTTATAAACGAATTATAATTTATGACTTTTAATATCTATTAATAATTTTTAGAGAAAATAACAAAATGAAACTTATAGTGATAGTGTTTAGAAAAAATGCTGATGCTAGTACATTCCTCTTAAATTCTTTAAATTATATTACTATACAATGGGTAAATATATATATATATATATATTATTTTTTCTTTTATCTAACATTGAACAATATTTAAATTTGGAAGAGTTCTCAAATAATAAATTGTTCATCGATTCATTTGAGAAAACAATTAAAAACAATTACCTTTGAATATTTATTTTTTCCTATGCAAATCAATGAATGAGAATTTGATGGGTATCTAAGAATATCCTGTCTATTGCTGTTGTAGTCGCCTATGTGGTATCGGGAAATAAAAAGACATATTTTACAGTTAGTGAAATTAATATTAGTTAGTGATGAAGAAGAGAAAAAAAAACCTGTTGGGAATGAAATCTGTTAGGTTATTTAATATTTATAATTATACAGGTTTTTTTTTCATTTCAATTGGATTGCCGGGTCGTTTAGCTTACATCGCGATGATTTTACACATGATTGGTGAGTCGTTTAAAAAAAAAACAACAACAAACCCAAACCTGTATTTTTTTTGTTACTCTTTCAATGTTACTTATTCCTCATATAATAAGATTATTTGTTTCAAAATTTTAATTTTAGATGATTTTTTAAAAATTTAATATATTAATATTCACTTACCAAAATAAAACAAAAACAAAAAACAAAAAAGAAATAAATATATATCCTAATTGATTAATATTTTAATATTTATTTTAATAAATATATTAAATTTGTACAATCAAACTGAAACTGAATTTTTAACTATTTATTCATTTATAACTACTTACTTAAATTTTTTACTAACTATATACTAATATACTTGTTTTTTTAATGAAATTATATAATTAATAAACTACAAAATAGTGTTTTAAGGGTTTATTTCTTATCTTCTAGTCGTTTAGAGCAGAGGTTCCCAATCTTTTCTGGTTTGATGCTCCCTAAATAATCGGATTTTTTCCGAGGTTCCCTTAATACACCAGATTTTTATATAAATTTTTTACTATCTTGAAAAATTGGAAAACTTTCCTTTTTTAAAAGCGATTACCCATTTACCAGCGAAAAATTAAAAAGCTTATAAGATTGTTGGCGAAAAATTTCAAGTATTAGAAAATTTAATTGAATATTTCGCGGCGCCCCGGGGAGCCGCTGCGCACACTTTGGGAATCACTGGTATAGAGGATTATTTTAGTTTTTAAGCAATAGATTTCATTATAAATATGATATTTTAATACAAGATTTATTTATTCTTGTATATACTTATATATTGATTTATTTATCTTGATTTTTTAGATGTCTGAGATTGAATTATTATTATTAGTTTTTTGTGAAAAGATAAATATGTTATTTTTTTTAAGTTTTTTTTTATTACTTATATATAAAAGAAATGAAATCTTAAAATAATTAAATAGATTAATGGATTAATTAATGATTATTTTGTACTATATATTACTTAACCTTGGTGATCAATTGGTATATGGGAGATTTAAAATGCCAAGGCTTTAACAGATCTATTCTCATGTCTGTATCTATCTATGGATTTATATGTATGTATATAATATATATATATATAACAAAATTTCCTATTGATAAGACTTTTATTAGATCAAAACATAAAATTATTGTTTTTTCTTCCCTTTGGAAAAAAGCAAACTAACTCAAACTCCCTACGGATTTTAAGTCCTTATTGACTTTTCGAATGAAATAAGATTATATTTTCTCTCCCCTCCTTTATGCTTGAGGACATATTTCCTCCAATGAGATTAAAACAAATAGAAAAAGCTTCTAGTCATAAGTAATACTTGAACAAAAATGCTCTTTCCATTTTTGCTCTCTCACTGAATTAATTTATGAAATAACATAATCGTTAAAATAAATCGAATTTCTTGCATTTCACTTTTATCCTCTAATTGAATATGTTAAATAGCACTTCAAAGATATTTAAATCCATTCACTTATATATTTAGATAACCATTTCATAATTCATTTACTTATATTATAAATCGATCATATAATCAAATATTTTATATAGGTATGTATATTTGAGTCATATATAAACTCCCATCAAAGGCTATACTATTTTCTTAACATAAGTATATCTATTTTCTTTATTGGAAATTTATCATTGAGATTTATAACTCAGGTTGATCCATTGCCTTAAATAGACGTGGAACGAATATAGCAGCCTTGACCATCTAAGTTAACCGGAAAACTATCTGATCAAAATTATAATAATAATATATCTAAAATATTCTTCTACATTCACTTGAGACATATGTTTCATAAATTTATCTATTTTAAAACGAAATTATTAGCATAACAAAATTTCTAATAAATTATTAAATAAATTTTAATAAATAAAAAAAAAATATGAATTTTATAATAGATAATAGGAATATAAAAATTAATGTGTTAAAGTTCAATATTTTAATATTTTATATTAAAAAAAAAATAATAAATTATTAAATTATTTATTATATTTTTATTATTATTTATTATTTATTATTATTTATTATTATTTATTTATTATTAATTATTTTCTTTATTTTAAAATTAAGAACCAAAAAAAAAAGTTTAGTGTTGATTAAAATATTCCTTATTTTTACCGACCGACGATAGTAAGGGAGGAATTGTTTTCACACCAAATTTCACATGTGGAGATTTTTACCTAACCTATCTCTACGAATCATGGACTTTGTATTGGTTTTATCCTCAGGAATAATCATCTACATTAGTTTTTTCTTAATTTAAAATTATATGACGTCACAGCCAGCGCCTCCTTATATATTATAAATAAAATAAAATTAAAAATATTTATGTTATATCCATATCTATTTTTATTGGATTAATAGATATATTAAAATTATATAAAATTGTTTCTGTAACTGGAAATTAATTAATTTCAAACCGTCGGTCGGTTCTGTGCTTGGGCACAGGTCAACTTATTTTAAAATAATTAATCATAAATATATTTTCATTTTAATTAATAATATTTTTTTTCTTTTAACTCATCTTGTAATAAATAAATGACAATCGTTGTATAATCTTAACTGTGAAAGATGTTAAGTTTTTCTATCATTTATTTAATATTATTATTTTAAAATTATTATTTAACTTTTTGCTTTAAGGTAATTTTTTTCCTCTTACAATATGAAAACATATATATATATATATGTAATATAATTATTCATCAATATATATTGTTTTAAATTTCCCTGAAAACATTAACTAGATTTGCTGTGTTGTGCATTGTCCCGGCGCAACGAATTCGTGTTCGTTGAGGCTTGCAAGGTGGAATCCTGGCCACCTGCTTGAGTCACGCACCATTTTCCTCCCAAGCTTCACGGCTACCTGGCTCCCGTAAGGGGCGGGGGAATCAAACCAAAAGGGCCCACCTTTCAGACCTTATCGAGGAATTATCTCGTTCCAATATTTTCAATATATTCTCTTGAAATCATCTAACTAATGGATATATCGTATACCTAACATTGAACTTTAAAGTTATATTAAAAATATTTTATTTTTTTATTGAATAAGAAGAGATTTTGTTGGGAAATAATTTAAATGTATATATGCATATGCTAGAATCATGATTTCATCCAAGGTCACTGAATATTTTAAATGAATTTTAATTTGTTTTAAAAATTTAATTATTAATAAATACAAAATACTTTCTGTTTATGAAGCCAAGATGACATTTACTCATTCCCCCCTCCTTAACATATCTATAAAGATAACCGAGTTTTCTTCTCATCTTTGATTAAGCCTATACCTATAAAATTGTTAAAATAAATAAATAAATATTATTATTGGTTTACTGTACGCCTATGAGTGTGTTTTATAAGATTAATTAATTATTTCCTATTTATTACAAAATTAAAGTGAATTTATTTAAATAATGAGGAAAATATTGTAATTATATTATTCAATACAATAAAATAAATTTTAACAAAAACTAAATTCTCTAAAATCGATTGATAAAAAATTTTCCTAAATTTTAAATTATCATTTGAATGGCAAAAAAGTGAGGGTTTTAGAAACCCTAATTTCTTACTCCAGGCTAGCAAACACGAAGGCAGTTTAGAAATTATGGTTTGGGTCTATATTATGGGATTGATTGATTCAATTTCTTTGGTTTTTATATGAAAAAATATTTTTTGTTTTTTGTTTTTATTTTAAAAACTACCATTTTATTAAATATATTTATTCCAATGACTATAACATAATTATTTTTGTTTTATTAATTAATTAATTTTAATTCATAATCATTTTTTAAAAATTATAGAGCAAATTTGAGTTGACATTAATTAGTTATTAGGTAAATCAAATTATATTTTGTTCATATTGATTTTAAAGCTATGTATTTAGAATTTATAAAATCTCTTATATATATATATAATTATATATGTATAATGATTTAAAATTAGTTTTATATTAACATTAATTAAGTGCAAACATGAAATATTCCCTCTACTCCATTTTAGAGGGAATATTTTTTAAAAATTCTATTTAATTTGATATAATATACTTATATTTAAAAATTAATTTTGAAATTTTTTTCTTAATTCAAATTTTAATTTAATTCACTCTCATCTATTAAATTATTATCTTTTATAAATGAATGAAAGTTAGAATTCAATTTTACTTTTCGTTTCTTTTTTCCTCTACTCCATTTATCATTACATTGATATTTAAATCTCTTCTAATAAAGTTTGACTTCTCCCCCCTCCACCTCCCCCCAATTTTCCTCAACTTTTTATTCACCCTATTGAAATCTGGACACTATACAACTGATCATTTTTATTTTTAATTGGAAAGCTAAAAAAAGAATAAATTAAAATCCGTTGTGTGCGGTTTACGTTGAATTGGGGCTCCGCCCCTCACCAAGCGAAATATTGGTACTTGGATGGGTGCAGTTGCGCAACCTACGATTAGGGCGGAGCCCACCATTTACACTCCCCGCATCTTCTTGCATTTCTTCCGTACCCAGATTGTTTGCTCCAACTTACAATTCCGGTACCAGCCAATCGTCCAATAACTAATCTCTCTCCCTATTGTGATCTCTTCAGGCCCCAATGCCTTAATGTCGAAAGAATAATAATAAAAAACGAAAAACAAAAAACAACTTAATATATATATATATATATATCAAACAATATACTTTATTATTAAACAATAACAATCAACCAGTTAGTCATTTAAATGAAAAAAGAAAGTTAAAATAATAACGATAAATATTTCATTCTAAAATAATAATTCTCTTTCAGTTCACTTCAGATTCAATTGTTTTGTTTCATGAATATGATTATACCACCAGAGTGTATATGATTTAAAAGTCATTATGGAAAGTGTTTTATAATATGAAGAATATAGGTTAAGAAAAAAACAAACTACGAGTATTTTCGGACACTTCTCATCTCCTTTCACTGTTTCGGAAACTAAGAACTAAATATTCAATTTATGTGACATAAATTTCAAAAAAATTTTAAAAAGGACCCTTTAAAATAATATTTTTTTTTAAGAATAATAAATTAATTTATTTTACACAATCGCACATAATTTTAACATTTTATTAGTGATATTTTTAATGTCCAACCTTGATTTTATTCATCTTCTAGATACTAGTTTGTGAAAAGTAAAAAAATGATAGAAACATATTAGAATTAGTTAACTATGATGTCCCAAATGAGCAAAGACATTATTCTAATCATCCCACTTCATTAATTTTTGATTTTCAAGAAAATATTATTCATTTTTTTTAATTTAACTTTTGTACTTTTTTATATGTAAATTAAAAACAAAATATTTGTTTATTAGTAATAAAATTTTACTTTAGGATCAAGGCTTATAGAATTATTTATTTAAAAATGAAAACACATTGTATATTTAAATAAATTAGATAAATATAATCACTATTAGAAGCAAAGGTAATTGTAAATATTAATTAAGTTGTCATGGATTTGGATAAAACTTTACCAGTGGATTCCTTTTTTAATTCCAAAGAAACTTTCCTTATGCATTTTAGCTAGTTTCCGGGATAAAAAATTATTAAAATTTGCATATATAAATCCATTGACATTCAATTTAGCTACCATGTTTAATTCATTTGGCCAGTAGAGGGCTTCGCTAATTTTTTTCACATCAAATTTCACATGTGGAGATTTTTTTTTGTTTTTTTTTTTCATTTTGCTTTGGATATAGGAAAATTAAAAAATTAATTAATTAATAATAATTTTCCTATATCTAAACCGAATCGAAAAAAAATTATAGTTTATCTTACTATTTTATTATAAAAAATTATCTTCTCTTCAATGGATTTTATAAGACGTCATAATAAGAATATTTGTTGCAATTTTATTAATTTTCTTCTTTAAATTATATTATTTGACAAAACCGTTCATCTAAATTAATACTAATTCATTTTTTTCAAAATTTTATCATAATTATTTAATATTTTTTAATTAGGATTTTCTGTTTATAAATGATATTTATATCATTATCAAAGAAATTGAGCTCTTCACAGTTATTCCTGTGCTGATATTTGAATATTATTTTAATATTTAAATAATATATTTATACATATAGGAATATATATATATATTAATAAATAATCGATTTAAAATTACTTAGGAAAATTTTTTATTTTATTAAAAAAAAGCTTTTAAGACGTTAGTCAATAAATTAATGATGACATGAAAAAATATCTTTTTTATTAAAAAAAACAATTTTTATTGCTATTAGCAAGAAAAAACTTCAACTTTTCTACTAAAATAGTAAATTTACCTCCAATTGACATTCTACGCTCAACAAAATTTAATTTTTTACGACGATGCTTATTACTCGTTTAAAATGCCCATACATACTATAAGAATATGGCTTGCAAGATATCACTTCTATCATAAAAAAGTAATTCTCCTTTGATTAAACTCAGAAGGAATTCAGGTAAATGCTTTTAACCAGAAGGCCAAAAAGAGATGGGGTTGAAAATTATTTAATTATAAATTTTTCAGAAAGTTTGTTTTTAGGATTATTTAAAAGTCGAAGAGATAATTTCAAATCCACTTATCATATTGATTTTACTATCAATTTCGTTTGAAAGTGATATAATGAAGAAAAATATTTTTCTATTTGACTGAGAAAGTTGTGAATGATGAAGCGATGAAAGGTCACCACCTGTTCAGATCTCATCTAACCTTCCAATTTCACGTATAAATCTCATGATTTCCCCCATGAATCACTCTTTTTTTAATTGAGTGGGTCTTGTTCGTTGGTAAACAATCTTAGTAAGCGTTGTCAGCCAAATTTATTACTTTAACTATTGGAAATAAATTGATTTCTGCCCATTTTAGAAAGCTCATTAACTTCCCATTAATTATTAACAGGGATCCGGGTATAAAATTTTATGAATTTCATTTTAATAAAATAAATATACTTTAGAACTTTAGTGAATATCAATATAAGTTGGTATATATAATATATATTTCATAAATAAATATTTATAATTAAAAAAGAGGGAAAATTATAGAGGTGAAGATTGATCATTAGTTGATCTTACTAAAGATAATATTATATCGTAGATGAATTATGAAAGCAGATATTTTATTAATATCATCACAATTATCTTAAGTCTTTTGGAAATAATTATCTATTTGATAATATAAACACTGCCCTTCAAAGGGAATACTAAATACTTGTTTAGGTTATTTTTAGAAGGCCAACATTATCTAAGTTTTAAAATTATCAAATATATTTCAACCTTGTATATTATTTTATAAATAATAAATATATTTTAAGAATATATATAAATAAATTACATTCTGGCAGGCAAAATGTTGTAAATAGATGACGTAGGAATGGGCCATTTTTGATAGAAAATTAGCCCTAAATTTCAAGCAATTTCGAATTTCACCAATACACCCAAAAACGTTTTCATTTAGTCTACAATTTTGGAAATTTTCCTATAAGGTAGAACTAAACTTTTTCAACTTTAAATATTATATTCATTAAAAAATATTCAAATTTTTTTAAGGACTTATTCCCATCTAAAATAAAAGATATTATCGTTTTTTTTTAAAACGAAAAAATATGCTTTCTGTAAATTTCCACTAGGTTGAATATAATGATATAACAGAAGTTAGTCGAATAAAAAGCAGCCAAAATATCTCCATAAAAGCAATATTAATTTAAAAATAGATAAATTTTGCTTAATCTAAATTAAATTTCTTAATGGCTTGGAAATTATAAATATTACTGTATAAGTTTAATCTGATGATAAAATTGATAGGAAGGGTTGAGAGGATCTTATTTTTCTTATCAAAACAAAAATTAATCTTGGATTTAAAAGTCAGTGGTTGAATTGAGTCGAAAACAGACGGAAATTAGTTTGCAAATACTAAAAAAAAGGAAGCTGATTTCTAGCACGTGTCGTCAATTCCCCCTCCTCCCTAAGAGTCTTCCTCACTCCTCCTATTTCGCTAAACCTCTACTCTTGTTTGCAAGGTTTTATTTTAGAACAGTTAAAAATGGATGATGATGATGATGATACCCTCCGGAAAGAGATAATTTTATTTAATCAATTTTTTTTTGAAATAAAAGACACAATTCTTTCACATGACAAGTTTTTGAATTGATCTAAATAAATTGGAGAAAAAATAGAGCAAAAGAATTAATTCAAATAAACAAACAGTTAAGCATTTTACTAACAAGAGATTGACTGATTCAAATAAACATGAAGAAATCATCTAATAGTGATTCAGATCTCTTCTAATCTGAACAATTAAAAAAAAGGGAAATGAAGAAATCTAAATCACTCAATGATATTTCCATTTGATCAATAAATATCAACAGAGGAAATTGAAACAAAAGCAGTCATGTCAATCAAAGCAAAAAGAACTCAAATATTAGGATTATAATTATTTGACTTTAAAAATTTGTAAAATATCAAGAAGACAAAATTATTCATGAAGTTTATTCTATTTTATAAATTCTCTACAGTGATCATTTAAGGTCGAAATTCCAAGAGGCAGCCACTTAAATTAGAGTTGCTACCCCTGGACTATTTAAGAACAATTAAATATATATAATATTATTATAAGCAACTTTTGTCTTATTTTTTTGTCATCTTCCCAGAGTCTGTCCAACCCAAATAGAAGAAGTCCAAAAAGTGCTCGATTATATGATAATATAAAAATTTATTTTATTTCTTTATCATTTAATTATTAATTAATAATTTTCTACATTTGTATTTCTATAAAATTTGTTTTTTAAAATAAATTTTTCCTCAAATATATTCAATTTCTTTACATAAATCAGTGATTCTCAACCTTTTTTTACCGAACGACGATAGTAAGGGAGGTATTGTTTTCACACCAAATTTCGCATGTGGAGATTGTTACATATCTCCACGAATCATGCATTTTCTTAACAGAAAAAAGTATTTTTAACATGATGTCTGTCCGTCCGTACGTCCGTCTGTCCGTATAGATGTGTACAGCCTGAACGGCTCAACGGATTTTGATGAAATTTGGTATATTTACTTAATGCATTAGTGGGATGAATTGATCAACTTTTGGTGCAAATCCGGAAACCGGAAGTGGTAGTATTAGGAATCGTCGATAGGAAGGGAAGGGTTATTTTCACACCAAATTTCACATGAGGAGATTTTTTTATATATCATCACGAATCATGCACTTTGTATTAATTTTATCCTCGGGAAAATCATATTTATTAGTTTTTTCTTGATTTAAAATTATATGACGTCATCCAGCCATTCATGACGTCACAGCCTGGTCTTGCATATATATTATAAATAAAATAAAATTAAAAATATTTATTATTTATGTATCCATATCTGTTTTTTATGACATTAATAGATATATTAAAATTATTTGAAATTGTTTCTAAAGCTGGAAATTAATTTACTTCAAACCGTCGCGTCGGTCGGTTCGGACCTGGCCACAGGTCAACTTATTTTTTATCGCGGCACACTTTTAACGGTTTAAAAATTTGGCGGCACACAAAGAAAAAGATAAGAGTAAAAGTTATTTACTCATTTACCAAATTGGAAAAAATTTATAAAAAAAAGTCGGAAATGTTTAAGAGCCTCTTTACATTTGTATAATTTGGCGGCACATTTTGATAATCTCGCGGCACGCAAAAGTGCCGCGGCACATAGGTTGAGAATGACTGATATAAATCGACATGTCAATTGAGAAATAATACCATATTAAATATATAAGTATATAAATAAATAAAAACTGAACATTTTTAAATAAATATTTTGCTAATATTAAAATTAATAATCACTTATTGAAATGATCAAATACATATTTGCATAATGAACAAATAATAATTTGTGTATATAATATTAAATAATAATTTACACAGATTAATTAATTTTCATTTATTATTCACTTGATTCATTTGATTACTAATTCTGGTTACATTCAAAAAGATAAATTATATAAGTTTATAAACTTGTATTACAATAATTATTCTATAAATATTATTTATTACATAAATTACAAAATAGTGTTACTCTTTTAGGAGTGTGAAATTATATATATTATTCATATTTGTTTTTTCAATGTTTCGGATCATATTTATAGAGACAGTATCAAGAGACTATTATGCGACTAAGCAGGATAAAAAGGCTTTTGGATCAATATAAGAAAACGTCGCAGTATGTTTTCTCGTTCTATACTAATACAGAAATACATTATTCTCACCCAATTAATAATGCGAGGTAAATATAACCCAATCAAGCAAGATGTTTTCCATATATCTAAATGTTTGAATAATTTTTGTACTGTAAAATTATACATATATTTATTTTTTTAATTTACTCCTAATTTATAATATATTAAAGTTACCAGTTTAAATGATTAATTATTAACATTTGTTTTAACTTAACACTTAAATAATGAATGTAAATATCAACCAAATAAAATTTAAATAATCTTTTCCTAGTTAGAAACTTGAAACTTGTAATGCAAACTTTCTATAAATGGCATAGTAATGATTTAAGAGCAAATATTTTCACTCATCAATGATGTAATTCATAACTTTTAGTTTATTCTAAATGATGAATGAATAAAATCACGACATTATAACTCTTCGGTTTATCAAGAATGAATGATTTAATTAAAGTTCAGTTCTCATGAACTCCTATACTTACACTTTATATTTGATCTATTTATCTATTTTATATCTCTACTTCAATGTATATAGTCTTATATATCTTCTAATAAATCTATGTATTTTTAATTTAAAAAATTTTAAAAAAATTACCTACAATTTATAAATTGATAAATTATTAACATTTTTAATATTTCAATTAATTTCATCAACTTTCCAAACGTGCATTAAACATTCGAAATTTAATGATTTGCTTTATCCCTATTATCTTAAAAGATTAATTTATTTTATATTAAGAATCCAATAATCTTGCCTATAAATCTTGAATTACCCCCAAAATAACAAAGTCAGATCCCCTGTTCCTCCAATCTATAGGTTTATTGGACGATTATCCGAAAACATGACTGACTTTGATATTATCTTAAGCTTTATGTTAAAAACTATTTACTTAATTGAAGTTAATAAAATTACAAGTCGATAATTATAGTGGTATATATATATACATATACCTATATATAAACCTATATATTTATAATTATAAGTCCTACAAATTTTATGTATAGGGAAGAAATCTCTAGTCTTCCCATCTATTAAAAATTTTCAACCATCAATTATAAAGATATTTTATTTGACAACAAAATTGAGAAGATATGTGAAGATAATTGGATTACCGACGAGGTGAGGAAACCATACCAACTATGAAAATAGAAGAGTTTATTCGATTCAAAGCCAACCAAATAGGTTTAACTGCGGTGTGTGCAAATCAATTATTATTTTGAAAAATGTTTCTTATTTACAAATCATAAGAGCTTGTGGTACTAATATACCATTCCAAGGACTCTTAATCTTTCATTTTTATTTATTTTATATTGATTCAATTTTTTAATAAAATTTTAAATTCAAATCAACTTTGTGAGGTTTGATCTCAAGTTCAATGATAAGTAATATTTTAAGATACATCAAAATCAAGTTTTTCCATTAAAATTATTTATTATGTTTATTAATTTATTGAAAAATAATAGATGAGAGAGATAGAAAAAGAGTGCTTAATACGAGAAATATCACTGTTTAAAAAAAAAATGAATAAAAATAATCTTTGTTTTTACCGACCAACGATACTAAGTTTTCACACCAAATTTCACATGTGGAGATTTTTACATATACATATTACAATCATGCATTCTGTTAACAGAGCAGCATGATTCATGTCTTCCCGTCTGACCGTCCGTTGTGTGTTCGTATAGACATGTATAACTTGAATGGCTTAACGGATTTTGATAAAATTGTATATATTTATTTAATGCATCAGTAGCATGAATTCATCAACTTTTGGTGTATATCCAGAAACCGGAAGTGGTAGTATTACTGACCCACGATAGGAAGGGAAGGATTGTTTTCACACCAAATTTCACATGTGGAGATTTTTACATATACATATTACAATCATGCATTTTGTTAACAGAAAAAAGTATTTTTAGTATAATATATGTCCGTCCGTCCATCTGTCCATTGTCCGCATAGACGTGTATAGCTTGAACGGCTCGACAGATTTTGATAAAATTTGGTATATTTACTTAATGCATCAGTACCATGAATTCATCAACTTTTGGTGAATATTCGGAAACCGAAAGTGGTAGTTTACAAAGTATTAATTTTATATCCATTGTCTCAAAATATTTCACTTAAAATATTCTAGTAATAAATAATTGAGTAATTAAACTAAAAATAAAAACCAAGATAATATAATTTAGTCATTTTAATTCAAGTTTTAAAAATATTTTTTTTAGAAATTAATTTATTTCAAATCGTCGGTCGGTTCTGTGCCTGGCCACAGCACATTTTTTATGTTAAGAAAACACAGATTATTGTATGTATTATTTATGGGTTTGAGTTATTTCCTTCTAAGACTTTTTATTATATACCTATTTGCTGTACGATTTTATTTTTAATTTAAAAAAACAACAAATTACGTTTTTTAAACTAAAATAATTTTGGATTTTTTAATCATTTTTTTTTTAAATATTCTAGCCCTCCCCACGTCTTGATAATAAATTCTAAATGAATTCAATCTTACAAATTTTTCCCTTTTACTTACCAAAATGATTTATTCAATTTTGAGCCCAATTCATATAAGTTCTGTGATAATACTCCCTCTTCTCTAGTATAAATTAATATTTTAATTAATGATAAAGGAAATCTATTTTCACCTGTAAAGTTTATAGTCAAGATATAAATAATAATAATCTCTCAAGCGAAATCTGTGATCATTATATCATAGGATCTTCAATGGGCTTGTATGCATATTAGATTTCAATTTTCTAATTCACTGCATTCACCATTGTTAACTTAAAACGCAAATAGAATCAATTACCTCTAAAATTTGATTCATATCTTCATTTTAAAAAAAACTTTTCTAATTAAGTAGAGTGTTAAAAGAAATATCTTAGATGGTATAATAAAATAAAGATGTTTAAGTAATTTATAGCTATACCAATATATTCTTTTTTATCTATTATAAATTGAATAAGACAATCTTTTCAAGGATAATTTTCATAAAATGAATTGGATTTCTTGTCCTTTCCATTTATCGAATTTGATTGCACCTCTGATAGAACAAAATCATTATGTGTCTTTTTTTAGGTGGATCATTTATCAAATAACCATTGACGTGATTGTTTAGGGCGTTGGCTTTCGAATCCACCCCATTCATTCATTCAACCATTTCCTTAAAATCTGTAAGCGATTTATCTCATTTATAGATAACAAAGATTGAATGCTATTCAAATATTCCATTTTTAAGTCAATACTAAAAATTACATTTATGTATTTTTTATTTATTTGAGCTCTCCTGTTGGCTTTTGACAATTAGTATGCCTATATTCTTCGAAATTTTATGTACACATATTTTTATATAAGTAATTTACATATTTACAATTAAACATTCAGGAAGTAAGAAAATAATTAATACAAAAAAAAAAATAAACAAATAGAAAATATTACTACAAGATTAATATAAATATATATGTATATATATATTTTTACCGACCGACGATAGTAAGGGAGGTATTGTTTTCACACCAAATTTCACATGTGGAGATTTTTACATATCTCCACGAATCATGCATTTTCTAAACAGAAAAAAGTATTTTTAGCATGATGTCTGTCCGTCCGTCTGTCCGTCCGTCTGTCCGTCCGTCTGTCCGTCCGTCTGTCCGTCCGTATAGATGTGTACAGCCTGAACGGCTCAACCGATTTTGATGAAATTTGGTATATTTACTTAATGCATCAGTGGGATGAATTGATCAACTTTTGGTGCAATTCCGGAAACCGGAAGTGGTAGTATTAGCGATCGACGATAGGAAGGAAAGGGTTATTTTCACACCAAAGGAGATTTTTTTATATATCACCACGAATCATGCACTTTGTATTGGTTTTATCCTCGAGAAAAATCATATTTATTAGTTTTTTCTTGATTTAAAATTATATGACGTCATCCAGCCATTCATGACGTCACAGCCTGGTCTTGCATATATATTATAAATAAAATAAAATTAAAAATGTTTATATTTATTATTTATGTATGCCTATCTGTTTTTTATTACATTAATAGATATATGAAAATTATTTGAAATTGTTTCTGTAGCTGGAAATTAATTTATTTCAAACCGTCGGTCGGTTCGGACCTGGCCACAGGTCAACTTATTATATATATTACTAGCTGCTCCGAGCGCCTTCACCTCCGCCCCCTGTACCCCCCGAGTGATACATAGTATTTGGTTAAGAGTAGTAAAAGGTTTTCATCCATTTTGTTTCAATCAGTATATTACATAAAACATTCATTTCTTTTTGTGTTCTTATTTAAAATATATTTTAATTTAATCAGTAAATTAATTATATATATTATTATTGTATATGTTATATCTATCTATCTCTGTGACTCTAAGGAACTCGAAAGTTCTTGGCCGCAGCAACCACATTTCTCCAAGTGTCCCTATCCTGAGCCCTTGTCCCATCTCTCTTACGTCCCTTCCTACGCGTCCTTGGTCTTCCAGGCGGACGTTTTCCAATCGGTCTCCGCACCGTTTTCCAATCCAATATCTTTTTCCTCTCCATTTCTAGCCACGTCCCCTGCCTATCGCAGCTTTTTCGCTTTTATAACCCTAACTATTTCTGAAGATTATCTATTCCAAACTCTTCTAAGTACAAATGTTAAAACCAATTATTAATTCTATTAATCACTTTAATTGACTTAATATTATAATATAAATCACTATTTTTATTGAAATATCTTTCAATATCGATACTTTAATTAATAAATTATTAACATTGTAGTAATTAATTTTCATAATTAATAAAAATGATATTGAAACCTTTAACTCTATATCACTTTTTTATAAAACCTAATTAAAAACATTACTATAATTTTACTGGTCAAACCTTTTCTAATATGATCTCATTTGATTTTAACAATTATGGTAAAAATGCATTTAAGATAACATTATTACAAATATAGAAAAATACTAGTAAAATAGTTTAAAATATACAATATCCTTAAAGTTTACTTTTTTAATTAATAAATTTCCATTTTTGTTATATAAAGGAGTGGAAATGGCCTAATATTATAAAAATAAAATGTTTAATAAAAATTTTTTATATATTAAAATATTTTTACAATTGATTATAAACTTTTAATAATATTTGATCTAATATGATTTAATGGTCAAAATTATTATCAAAGGGGATAAAAAGTAAAATATATAAAACAATTATTTTGCCGATTGTATTATATGGGTGTGAGGCATGGTCTATAACCTTAGTAGACGAGAATAGATTTAGAGTATTTGAGAATAGGATTCTGCGAAGCATTTATGGGCTAAAGAAAAATGAGGTCACCGCGGAATGGCGGAGACTGCATAACGAGGAATTGCATGACCTCTATGCATCTTCAGATAAAGTTAGAATTATAAAACCAAGAAGGCTGGGATGGGCAGGGCATGTGACTAGAATGGGAGAGGAAAGAATGGCGAAAAATATATTGGTGGGGAGACCGAGTGAGGAACGCCCGCCAAGGACGTGGTGGGTGGATAATGTAGGAAGGGACGTGAGAGAGATGGGAGAGGGTAGGGATTGGAGGGTAGTGGCTCAGAATTGGGATACTTGGAGAAGAGTGGTTGCTGCGGCCAAGAACTTTCGAGTTCCGTAGAGCTACAGAGATGGATAGGTAGATAGAAAATATAATAAGTTGACCTGTGGCCAGGTCCGAACCGACCGACGGTTTGAAGTAAATTAATTTCCAGCTACAGAAACAATTTCAAATAATTTTAATATATCTATTAATGTAATAAAAAACAAATAGGCATATATAACATAAATATTTTTAATTTTATTTTATTTATAATATATATGTAAGACCAGACTGTGACGTCATGAATGGCTGGATGACGTCATATAATTTTAAATCAAGAAAAAACTAATAAATATGATTTTCCCGAGGATAAAACCAATACAAAGTGTATGATTCGTGGTGATATATAAAAAAATCTCCTCATGTGAAATTTGGTGTGAAAATAACCCTTCCTTCCTATCGTCGATCGCTAATACTACCACTTCCGGTTTCCGGATTTGCACCAAAAGTTGATCAATTCATCCCAGTGATGCATTAAGTAAATATACCAAATTTCATCAAAATCGGTTGAGCCGTTCAGGCTGTACACATCTATACGGACGGACAGACATCATGCTAAAAATACTTTTTTCTGTTTAGAAAATGCATGATTCGTGGAGATATGTAAAAATCTCCACATGTGAAATTTGGTGTGAAAACAATACCTCCCTTACTATCGTCGGTCGGTAAAAAGAAAATTAAGTATTGAGAGAAGGGATACTAATAATTATTATTGGCTATGAGATGTTTTGCCTTTTTTACCATACATTTTAATAATGAATTTATTTATTAAATTTTTCAATGTTTTTAATAATGTAGATAAGAGATTGTAAAAACGTCTATATTGTTTTTTTCTAGTTAAAAGTTGTTTGATAAGTTATAACAAAAAAATTTAATTGATCAAAAATAGTGATTTATAGAAAATCTCCTATTTTTACCGACCGATGATAGTAAGGGAGGTATTGTTTTCACACCAAATTTCACATGTGGAGATTTTTACATATCTCCACGAATCATGCATTTTCTAAACAGAAAAAAGTATTTTTAGCATGATGTCTGTCCGTCCGTCTGTCCGTCCGTCTGTCCGTCCGTCTGTCCGTCCGTCTGTCCGTCCGTATAGATGTGTACAGCCTGAACGGCTCAACCGATTTTGATGAAATTTGGTATATTTACTTAATGCATCAGTGGGATGAATTGATCAACTTTTGGTGCAATTCCGGAAACCGGAAGTGGTAGTATTAGCGATCGACGATAGGAAGAAAAGGGTTATTTTCACACCAAAAGAGATTTTTTTATATATCACCACGAATCATGCACTTTGTATTGGTTTTATCCTCGAGAAAAATCATATTTATTAGTTTTTTCTTGATTTAAAATTATATGACGTCATCCAGCCATTCATGACGTCACAGCCTGGTCTTGCATATATATTATAAATAAAATAAAATTAAAAATATTTATGTTATATCCATATCTGTTTTTTATTACATTAATAGATATATTAAAATTATTTGAAATTGTTTCTGTAGCTGGAAATTAATTTATTTCAAACCGTCGGTCGGTTCGGACCTGGCCACAGGTCAACTTATTTTAAGAGTAATGATTAAAAGTAATGAATGATTAACTAATTTCTTTTATAAAATTTTGGGTGAATAAATATATTTTAAAAACAATATCTAATCATAATAATAATAATTTAAAAAAAAATTTCATACTCATATATTATTTTTCAAAATTGCTATGTTCCTACCTTGAAAATTCAATGATTGTAATTCTTATAATAATTAATATTTATTTTTATAATAAATAATAGACAATAAAATAATTAAATAGTTGATAATTTGGATATTTATTTGGTCATGGATTTTTATTTTATTCCGTTATTTATTGACAAGAGGAATGTCGGGTTCAAATAATTTGCCAGTTAATTTGAGCCGCATGGTGCATATAATAAACATAAATGGCGGTTCTTCGGAGTCGTGATTCCCGCGGCCCCATTCGGAATCGCATGTTGCAAGAGAGGCCAATGTGTCAATCGACATTGTTCCCTTCCCGGGGGCCAAGGAACAAACGAGAAAGACACCTTGCCGCTTGGCTCCCAAACACTCTGGAAATTCTTAGGAAACCTCGCAATCGCATTGCAGCACATTCCTTCTTCCATCCAAGTTTTTCTATTAAATTAAATTAAAAAAATAAATAAATATAAACAAATACGAAACAAAGCGATATATGACAGTAAACGTGAATCATTTATCATCATATATAAATATAAATGTTAATAAATTAATAATAAATATTCTATAGATATATTAATAAATTTTATTCAGGAAAATATAATATGCATATTTCCGGATATATAATATTTAATAATATCAGAATCTCCCACAAACGTTTAGTTTGTATTGTTAATGGATTGTGAAAGAGAACTTCCTAATCTTCTTTTCTTTTTGTTTCTCGAAGAGAGAATATTTTAATTTTTATAATTATAACTTCTTTTATTGCAATTTATCCTAATATTATTTAGTAATTCTCTTAGAGTGTTTAAAAAATTCGATTTATAATTAATAATTTTTTTTTTATTATTTTACATTATTTACCATTTTCGACAAGATAAGCTTGTTTAAGGTGAAAGGGTTACCAGCTCTAATCTGATCTATATTTGTACGGCTATTAGATTAGAAACCTGCTTGAGAACAACACTATTTTATAGGACCTTTATAACCTGGTAGCTTGAAAGTTACAAACCCTAAGCCCTAGGATTTCAATAGCCTGATAGATAAAGCTGAAATGTAATTAGATAATACTGTAGTCACGTAAAAACATTTTAGTTCAAGGGCAATGTCTCCGGAACTACTATATTCTCGTTTATTATTAAAAAAAAACAATGAATTCAATATCCTTTTTATTAAATTTGATAATCAAGATTTAAATTATTATTATTTTAAATTTAAATTATCTCAACTCATAATTTGGGTTGAATTTACAAAAAAAAAAAAAAAATAAAATGGGAAAAAAAAATTATTAAACCTCAGTTTAATGGAAATTCTTGGGAAAATTAAAGATTCCATCTCTTCTTATCGCATTCTTAACGAACAACCAAATATAAAGAAAAAATAATTGTAAGTATGTACAAATGCCTATTTAAAATAAAAAAAATTTAAAAATCGTTAAAAATTATTATCTATTTTAGATATATTATTATTATACAAAACCTTACCTTAATTATATTTAATTTTAATAGTATACTTTTACTGAAACATTTATATTAAAAAAAATTTAGTGATTTTTTAAGTAATAAAAAATTTATTTAGAAATTTTATTCTCCTAAACATCTAAATAAATTAGTATCAAAATATTATATTAATATCATCAAATTTATTATATTTAATTAAAAGATTAATTAATTTGCAAAAATTTAATTTTTTTTTTATATTATTTAAAAATTTTAAAGGTAAAAAAGTTATAAAATTAAACTATTTTAAAATAATTGTAATTGTTTTTACATAAACATGATCTCAAACAAACATAACGAAATCGTTTAGAAATTCCCTTGATATATATATTTATTTATTCTTCTTTTGTTTATAAATGCAAACTAGGCTACGATTCCAATTCAAATGGATGTTTAGTCATTCTTTTACTAAACTTATGCATTTAGGTCAATTGTACGCGATTTTATTATATTTTGTTTATTTCTTTATTTTTTGTTTTTTTCCTTTTAAAAGTAAGAATTTGTTAGGAATATTAAATCTTTATTAATATATAGGTAGGTCGTGTAATTAGAGAAAGAAAGATATTCAAATATTTGAGGTTTTTTATAATGAATCAGGGTTAGTAATTATGTTAAAAATGTTAGATGGAATAAGACATCAAAGCTACAAGAAACTTGATCTTCAGTTAAATATTCTCTATGGTTAAATTAAAAAACGTAACATTTTTATACTATAAATGAAATTTTTGCAATGTAGTAGTCATCATTAAATACTTCTTTTTCAAAAAAAAAAATGCAAATTAATATTCTTAAATCGTTTTGCAAGCGAGCAAGGATATTTTACTTCCTGATCAAAGAAATCAATTATAGATTTATATATAAGAATTAGTTGCATAACTAAAAGGCGAGCAACTAGTTAGTTAGTTATTTTTATATTTTATTTATTTAAGCAAAAATCGAGGTGATTCTAAAAAAAATATAAAATAATTTTTTTTTTGTTTTTTTTTTTTTTATTTATAAATAAAATTGTATTAGTTAAGCAGTTAGTTAGCCGACCCCACACCCCGTGGGAAATAAGGCTAAGAAGAAGAAGAGTTAAGCAGTGTTTTAGTTTAGATTTTTTTTATTTAAGTTTCCTTATGAGAAAACTTTTGAGAACAATTTTTTTGAGTTTCCTTTGTAAATTTCGAATAAAAAATATTCGAGTGCTCTTTCGCTTATATTTCATCTCAAACGAATTGTCCAAACGATATAACCATAAAGAACATACATACATACATACATTCCTTCATATAATATATATATATACGAGGGTAATTCACATAGTAGGTTACGTTTTGGAATTAAGACAAAACTAGTACAGGAAAATGTTTTTTATTATATACATTTGAAAGAGCAACTAAAATACTACATAATCGCCAAAAAAGTTGAGACATTTATCGTAACGATGAACGAGCTTCGAAATTCCTTCCTCATAGAAATCCGCCGCCTGCCTGAGTGTACCATAAGCTTTGTGCCAGGTGGGTACCAAAGCTTCTGACAGACCATCAGGGTCAGGGAATGGCTGCTTTTTTGTCATTTTTAGAGGCCTACGAGTACCACGGTGATTCATTCTTTGATCGAATCGTAACGGAAGACGCGACTTGGGTGAATCACGTGACGTGACGTGCCGTGACTGACTGGCTCAACACTCAGGCGGCGGATTTCTATGAGTTTTAGATTAAATTTTAATTTTAAAAATATTTTTATCATCTTTATGAAAATGAGAGAAAACAAAAACATATTAATGTTAGTTCTTAAAATAATTGTTTTGATAATTTATAATAAAAAAATTATAATTTAAATTAGTAATTAATAAATTTCTACTTCCTTTTAAAGATAAAAAAAAGATTTATACTTTTTTTTTCTACTTTTTATCGTTTCTATGAATAATTAATAATATTCTTTCATTTTTACTAGTATAAGTATTAGTATATCTTTTTTTATTTCTCCATTGTCATTGTTGATGCAAAGTTCCTTCATTTTACTTTTTATTTAATTTTTTTTTATTCATTGCTATGCTTTTATTTACCATTTCAGTGTAGCTTGAGTGTCCAGTGACCAGAGATCCTCTATTTACAATCAAAGCCTGTTATTTATTTCAAGGCAAGTTTTCGTTTTAAGCACAATCACTCAAGAGCCTCTTGGTCAATGCATTAATTGTCTAACTGTTTCTAATTAGTTTCTGAAAAGTGAACTGTTTCTTCACTTTTTTTATTATTATTATTATTTTTTTTTGTTTTTTACTTTGGATATGGTTACCAATTTTCATTTTTTTTTTGTATATCATTTTTCATTCATCCATTTAAATAAATAAAGTATCTGGTGTTTCATTTATAAAGTTAATCATAAATAAACGAAAAAGAATTGATTAATTAATTCCTTACTCATAAAATAGGAAACAAACATGCCTATCCAAGAAGTAAATCTATTTTTTCTGTAAATCCAGAACGAATATCCATTTCAAGGTCGATCGTTTGTATATGTAAGTTGCCAAGTGGAAAAGTCTTGTTCGGTTGAGCACGTTTTTTCTCTCGAGTATATGTAAATCGTATTCGTAGGTTAAAAGCGAAAAAAAAACTCTTAACTTAGTCGAAGAATTCGTTTCAGGTTAAAAGAAGTATTTTACCCATAAATTATTATTAGACCGAGTACTAATATAATTAAAATATTTTAATAGTTTATAATATTAAGAGAGTTTATATCGATTTTAGAAAAAGGTCATTTATTGGAAAATTTCAATTTTAATTAATTCACTTTATTCATATCTCAAACTTTAAAACTATTTCAATCAAATGAATTTGTTCAAAACGAAGGCGGACATTTTTTTTAATTCATTCTATTTGGTCACACTCTTCTTATGTATATATTTATTTTTCTCTTGTAATCTTAATTCAATCTAAAAAAAAAATGCTTTTTATTCATCCGCTCAAGTGCACATAATTTTTTTAAACTTAGAATAGATGACATTTGATGGTAATATAGTTTTTTTTAAATATTAATTTAGTAATTAAATTTGATGTATTTATTTTCATTTTTATAAGTCGAAAAAATCTTTTTAATTTTCTAAAGATATTTAGCAGGATATACGAGGGTAGGGTCGATAAGTCCGTGACTTTTTGAATTTCTTTCATTTATTTAAATGAAATGGCATCACTGCTCCTGTCATCACGCAATTCTCACTTGACTCCTGTCGAAATTTGAACCAGCTGGGTCTTTTAGTTATTGTTTGACATCCAGCAGGCTACTTCGTGATTGGAGAAGAAAATGCCAATAAGTGAATTTCCATGAATTTTGGGATACGAATTGCTCCTTCATCCGCCCTATTCTCCGCATTTAGCCCCGAGTGACTATTTCTTATTTTCAAAGATGAAGAAATGACTCGGAGGAAAGAGATTTGACTTCAACAATGAAATCATCTCACAAACAAATACCTATTTTGATGACCTCGACATCGAAATCTTATTCTTTGGAAGGGATAAAAAAATTGGAGAAACGTTGGACGAAGTGTATAGTGGTCAAAGTAGACTACGTTGAAAAATAAAATAATTGTTTATCCAAAAACCTGTATTTCATTAAAAAAGTCATGGATTTATTGACTTGCCCTCGTATATTCATTCGTCTTGTAATTTCTAAGTTGGCTAGTGTTGGCTTAGAATTTTCATTCCTTCGGGTCAAGTATAAAATTGTTTTATTTGATTTTCAAATAATTTTTAATACTTGAAATAGAGTTTTAGCAATTTTAAGTAGGAATTCACTTTAAATTTTTTTATATAACTTGTTTTTCAGATGGTTTTAGATGGTTGGATTGAATTTAAAATAGATATACTCTGTCCTGTCAGGATTTGTTTAATGGAAATTTTATAATTAGACTTATTTTTATATTTAAAAAAAAATATTTTCATTTAATATATTTGATGTATTTATAGAAAATGGGATTGGATAGAGAATAACACCTGCTCTAAACTCTAGCATTATTCTACTCTATTTTACTAAAGATTTATTATCATATCATTTAATTAGATTAAACTACAATTGGACCGTTTATTTTGAAAGTGGATCATTTTGTTAAAAAATGAGATATTATATAATTTATACTTAATTTATTATAAACCTTTTATTTATAACTAATTAATATTTTAATATCTTAAAAAATGCTAATGTTTTTTTCAATTTAAAATTGATCACTAAAAGATATTGTGTGTATTATTTTAGTTATATTTAGTTAATTATAACCTAAAAGAAATTTAAATAATCAATTTATACACTGATAAATTGATAAAAACTTGGCCAAACTTGAAATGATCAATCAATATTTTTAATTGACAAAATATACTAATCTTTAATTTTCTCAAAAAATAAACGGCCCAATTTGTTTATTTGGATATTCAACCTGAAAATTTTTTTATAAACATTTTTAATCTATAAATGGAAATGAAAATTAATAATAAAATCAAAAAGATTGAAAATTATTATAAAAAAAAGTTTTCAGGTTCAATTTCTAAATACATTCAATGTTTCATCGAGAGCTGTCAGTCCAATCTTTAAATAGAATTGTTTGTCTTTACGTGTAAAAATCTTCAATTCTTATCACTTATAACGAATTCTTTTAATGTATAGTAAATGTAGTATGTATTTAATAAATTCCATAATATTTTTCATAATCTAAACTAAAATTTCTAAAATCCTTATTCATAAAAGTACATATTTTAAAATTCAGAATTACTGACTAACCATTTTTATTCGTTGTTTTTTCAAGAAATGATATAGTTTTTTATTTACTTGAATAATATCTATTTAATTATATAATATTATATCTATTCTTATTTATTTATTATTTTAATTATTTATTTACTATGATATTGTTATTTATATAATTTTTGTTAATTTATAATGTTGTATTAGTGTGGTTGTAAAATATTGCACTGTTTAAATGGATGTAACCTGAAGTCAATTTTTAAAATTAAAAAAAATTAATAATTGCTATATATATATATATATATATATATATATATATATATTCAAATATTTATTTTAAATTTTAATTGTTATAGTAAGGTTTAATTACGCTTTAAGATAAGATTTATTAGAAACATACAGAACAAGGGCCTTTGCAAGTTTGTATAAAACGGGATTTCGTGTTTGCGCATTGAGTACACTAACCGATTAAATTTATGTGTATTTACTTGTATTTATGTAAATTACATTTCGTATGGACAAGATTGTGATTTTTTTTTTTTTTTGAAGCGAAATGAAACGATAGTTGGAGTTTTGCCACCAACGCTAACAGTTTGTTTGTAACCCAAGCATAGAAAGAATGTCAGCCAGTCTTTAGGCGTAATTAGAATATGTTTAAGTTTTATAAATATATATTTTCAATTTATTGATGAAAGATAAAAATATCGATGTTCTATTATTCAAAGAATTATTTATATATGACTGAAAACTACTTAGTAGTAATTTATTTTTATTCAAATTCCTTTTTTTAAATATAATTACTGAGTTTAAACATTATTTTATACTAGAGAGCTTCAGTTTCTATTAATTGACATGATGTTTCACGATTTTTTTTTATTTTTGTTAGTATTAAAATATTATTATTTTAAAAAATAAAAATTTTCAATTTAAAAATTAGCTTTTGTTTATATATAATTTAAAATTTAAACCATTAAATTGATCAAATAAAAATTTTGAAAACTTATCTCTCTGAATATACTATTTTTACCATCTTGAATATAATGATTATTTGTTCCTCTCAGGCATATTATTAATATTTTTATTATATTTTATAATGTAAACATATTTAAAACTACAATCTAATTAAAAATTACATAATAATAAATTATCATCTAAAGTAAATGAACTAACTAATAGTTAAACGGCATTACTCTTTCACTATTAAATATTTTATTTTATTAAATTAAAAATAAAGTTAGAAAAACATTGAACTTTTAGCCATTGGTGAAATTTCAAATAGATTTATTGTTTTCTTTATGCGCATTTTGGTTATTTTTGAATTCTACAACTTTTAGGAGTAGCATTCTAAAACAAATTGTTTAGATTTAAAGGATTCATATAAAAAGTTTATTTTTAAGTTCAGTTTTAGTTGTTAAAAATAACAAAATAACATATAAATATATTACTATTAATAATAAATATTATTAATAAACAATATCTACTACTCTACTTTCATAATTATTTTTTAATTGCTAAATTTAATAAAAATTCAATTAAATTAAGCTATATGATTTTTAATATTCTTTAATATACAAAAATTAATAAACGATCTCTATAACATCTAACTTGTTTCAATTAGAAATATTTCTCTTGGCTTTTGAAGAACACTTCAAAGGGCATCAAATACTCGATGAAAACATCACAAATGATTAATATATTATTTTAAAATTTAATTAAAATTATAGAGAATAATGCTTTAAGTAATGATCATGCCAAAATAAATTTCAAAAATCAATGACAACTCTTAATCTATCGAAAACTAAATATTATTAATTGTAATGTACAAAATAATATATATATATAGGGGAAGGTTGCATTGATAAAATTTGGAATTTATTGCAGACCTATCTATCTATCTATCTTTGTGCCTCTTCGAAAGTTCTTGGTCCCAGCAACCACACTTCTCCAAGTATCCCTATTCTGAGCCGCAACCCTCCAAATCCTATCCTCTCCTATCTCTCTCACTTCCCTTCCTACATTATCCATCCAACGCGTCTTTGGTCTCCCCACCAATATATATTTGCGCCATTCTTTCCTCTCCCATTCTAGCCACGTGCCCTGCCCATCGCAACCTTCTTTTTATAATTCTAACTATATCTGAAGATGCATAGAGATCATGCAATTCCTCGTTATGCCGTCTCCGCCATTCCGCGGCGACCTCATCTTTCATTGGCCCATAAATGCTTCTCAGAATTCTATTCTTAAATCTACTCTCGTCTCCTAAGGTCATAAACCATGCCTCATACCCATATAATACAACCGACAAAATAATTGTTTTATATATTTTAATTTTTATCCCCTTTGATAATCATTTGAAAATAGAAAGATAGAATTTTTTTTAGAAATAAAAATAAAAATTACAAATAAAATTATTTATTCAAAAAAATTTCAAAATACAAGAAATTTTCTTAAAAAACATGATGCTAGATTGAATTTTATTGCATTTTATCCTTTAATATGTCAATGGTACGACTTAGGAAGTGATACAAGTAAAGCAACCTTACCATATATCCCAATCCCAAATATATAGGTATATACATATAAACACACGATTTGAAATTAATAATTATATTACTGATTTTGATTTATTGTAGGCAATTATTCGAGATTTTGTTTTGGTTGTCAAATGAAAGATACATTTAATCTGGACCCTAAACCCTTATGGTTTATAGTTTATATCTATGAATAATTCTAAATATAGTATAAATAAGTAAAATAATTAAATGAGTCACGTCAGCCAGACATGACAATAGCCTTTCTACCAGTGAATGATCTTAAGCCTTGGCATCTAAATATTTTATGAGAAGAGGTCACTTCACCTTCAACCCACTCCATTTAATGGGGCACATGAGTGGCATGACTGGAATTAGATAAGCCTAGTAACTATATTGTTTTAGGTAATATTTTGGAAGACCTATCATTGAAAAATATAGCATTTTTTTGAGAAAATATTTAATAACATTTTCTGAAATTAATTTTGAGAGTAAACATTTAAAAACAAATGTTTGTACTTGATTTATGATAAAATTAGATAATTTTATAAGTATTAAATAAATATTTCTATAACTATAGGTAAACTTAATGATATTATGTTTATCTTTTTGTATAAATGAATTTGTATTGCTTGAATAAATTAAGTTTTAGAGACATTGCTCTTATAATCAATAAATACGTAAATACATGCAAGCTATTCCTATTCTAGATGGGTAACATGGCATGGATAGATGAAGGGATGCATTTAACACCACCTATTCGAATCAATAGATTTAAAAAACTTATTGTTATTCTTAAAGTTTTGTGTATTCTACAATGAGGCTGAGACAGTCTTAATTAATAATTTCATAATTTGACAAATAATGAAAATAATGTTGGTTTTTATAAAGAAAATAAAAAAAGATCAAAAAAAAAAAAAAAAAAAAAATAGAAAATTGAGATTTTCAAAAAAGTAATTTATATTCATATCGTCATTTTTTTCATCTTTTGTTTATCTTTTTGTTCTGTGTACATATTTACTTAAAAAGGTTATATATATTTATATGATAGATAGATCTTTCTCTCATTCTCATAAAATATTCGAAATATAATTTCCTGTTTCTGGACATTTTCACGCTCATCATAGGAGAAAAGAATACAAAATTCCCACACTTTTAGTATAATATTCCCAACAGAATAATAACATTTATACTCATTTTGTTTATATAACCACAAACCACAATAATTTTTATTTTTGAAATGTTTTTAATTTAAATTGGAATTTATTAATATTTTCTTTAAAAAAAAAAAATAAAAAAATAAACGATTAATATTTGTAATCACCATTTACTTTTCATCACTTTCATCATTTCCATATTTAATTATATATAATTATTGTCGAATCATTCATTTATCCATTCTACTTTCTTTCCAACAATTATTAACTTTGACTGGTTCTTCTTCAGTCATAGACATAGACAAGGATATTAGTGAAAGTTTTTATTCGTATTTTAAAAATACCTATAAATCAATATTTGGTTGAAATTCTTAAATAAGGCGCTAATTAAAAAATTAAACTGGATAAAATAAATATTATCCTTTTTTTCTCTATAACTTTACTGTTATTTTAATTCTATATCTTTCTATTGTAACAGTATATAAATGAATTCTATGTATTTATATATTTATTAAATATTCACCTATTGCTCTTTCATAATAATACTAGAATGTTATTTTTCTAGTTGCTTAGGGCAATTTATATATTTTATAATTATATAGGAAGTTAAATTTTGACTTTTTTGGCTTAGACATCTCACATTTAAAATAATATTAATCAACTTAATGGATTCTTTTTAGTATTCATTTATACACCAAAAGATTTATCTCTTATTAAAATTGATTTAAATAGATATGGTGATTATATTGGGATATGAAGTGTTGGATTTGTGGAGGGATTGAAATTGAATAACTAAATTAAGATATGACGTCTAAAATTGGTATTCGTGAACTCTCAAACTCCAGATCGGATACTTGAATTAAATTACCAAAATTATTTCAAAAATAGATAATAATTTATTTAATAATTTCAAAAAATGATTTAAAAGCTTAGGATTGTAGTCGGATTAAAGATCCATACATTAAATTAAGTGACTCTCAGAGAGAAGGGAGGGAAGATTAATAAGCCAAAAAATACTTTGATATTGACTTTAAAAAAAATAAATTATCTAAATAATAATTTTATTTTCTAATTGCATAGAAATAAAATAGAAAGCAATGAAAACTAAATGCGCCCAACGTTTTTCGTATATTCATAATCTTCTCAGACTTATAGAAAAATTGTTTTATTCTTTTTAGACCATGAAAAAAAAACGTAATTTTTTTAAAAAAAAATATATTTATTATTATTTTTAGTACAATTTTAATTCGATAAATTTATTTAATATAATGAGAGAAATAGAAAAGATGATGTTATACGAAAATTTGCAAATTGAATATAACAAAAACTACTTTGATATTTGCTTTCTACAAAAAAAAAAAAAGAATTATCAAAATAAAAATTTTATTTTTTAATTAATAAATTTTATTTAAAAATATTTAAAGAATTCTTTTTAAAAATACATTTATATTTTATACTATATTTATTATACTTTGATTTATGTATTATATTGATGTTCAACCTCAACTTTTGGACCGAATACGCAAATGCAGTGAACTTGTGTGGGTGAATGATAATAATTTCTCTTTCAATTTTGAATGAATGAGTATATCTATACATCAAAGTAAAAAATATTATATTTATTAAAAAAAAACAACAATATAACGTCAATTCTTAATTAAAATACAACTTGTAACTTAATTATATATATTCGAACCATAAATTATAACTTTTTTATCCGGACATAAAACATTGTTCGTCTTAATTATTATAAACAGAAAATCTCCCATAAGAAAATTTAAAATAAAATTATTGTTTATGTCCGTACTGTGAATATTTATATTTTTCAATTGAATTTGTGTAAAATAATAAATATTCAATTACTTGTATTTATGTTTTTAAATGTTGTTGACTGATATTTCAATTTCATGTACTACTTAATGATTCATCTCCCCTGTCGTCGCCTACCTCTCTACACGGACACTTGCCTTGACTCATTTTCCTTTTCCGGATTTCTATATCCAACATACAAGTCATAATTATTAACCCTCCTACCTTTTTTTCACAATTTCATATTTTATTTATATCTATTATCATCTTAAATTATCTTTCTAAAATGTTTGCCGCGTAATATCATTTAAAGATCTACCTATCCATATTTTTTTTAATATCTTTTTTCTTTTTATTAATGGAATTCATGGCAGACGTTTATATATTATTTTTCTTATTTATATTATCTGTTTCCTTTTATAATCATAATAAAAATATACCTGTGTATCCTTAATAAAATTAAATTTTAATTTGGCGTAATATATTCAAAAAGGTCATCAGGTTTAACACAAAATATTTAGATTTTTTGAATTTTTTTTTTTTTCATTTTAGATTGAAATTAAAAGATAATAATTATATCTAAAATCTTAAACCTGCTCTATAAGAACTGAATGGACGTTTATGACTTTTTCTTTAAATTAAAACAAATTTGTTATATATCAACAGTCATTCCAATTGTGATAAATTAATAAATTTCATTAGACAAATTTATTTTTATCCATATGATATAATGTTATTATGATATATTAAAGTATCAATTTAAAAAAAAATAATAATTTTGATTTTTACATTCATATAATATTAAACTAAATGTTGCTCCCATGTTAAACGTGATATTCACAATTTATTAAATTATATGTTTATTATGGGGGAGGTGCCGAACCGGACTTGCATCCGGGACTACATTAATTTAAAGGACCTTGAACGGTGTAATATTATATTATAGTGATTATGAAAAATATAATATGTTAATTTTTTTTATTAATTATCCTCTTCCAAAAAGATAAGCAAAAAAAAAATACCCTTCTTAACATATTTTTTTATTAGTTTTATATTTAACTTTGTTTTTACCTCTATAAACCTACTAAATTATGTTATTATTTAAAACTAAATAACATATAATTTTCTTTTGTAATAATAAGATTTAACCTAGTTATAATTTTAATGATATGATTGTTATAATATAACAAAATCACAGCAATTTTTATTTCACAAATATTTTTTTAAATATTTATTTAATTTTTCTTCAGAATTCTTCAGTACTGTTTGTCCTTAACTTATAATGAAATCTTTACTTTCCAAAAGATTATTTCTGTCAAAATAAAATTATTTATTTATTTATAAACAAATTATTCTATTGACTTGATAAGAAAATTATTAATTAGATAATTAAATTAATTAATATGTATTTTTATTTCTAGGTGAACGATGTGCTTATTCGGGAGGGGCCACAAGCCCTGACGAAGACCATTTCGGACAGCCTCTGGGCCCTCTGCTGCTGGCGATGGTGCGGTGACCCATCTGGCCATGTTGCCTTCGTCTCCATCCCGTCCATCCGGACTTTCATGTGATAAAGTGTTCGAGTGATTCCATTCATTCATTCATTGATAATAATAATAATTAAGTGAGTGCGCGAGTGAAGGTGATCAAAATGCACCGAGGATCCCGGGACCCCATGAGTGCCGACTATGTCGACCCCCATTTTGTACGAGCCCTCTGCAGGGAGCCCGAGAGACGCACTCTGCATGTGAGTAAACCGTTCTCTCACACATTTACTGTCGAATCCAATTTTAAGCATCGCCTGATGCTATATAAAAATATCATCACCATTTTACCAACACCTTTACGTATCCATCAAATCGAATCTGTTTTCATGATGTCTCTCCTCTAAAAGCAACCACTTATAAACAAACACCCACCCCTCTCTATAAAAACACTAGGCACTTCCGAAATATTACATCTTAAAATAAAATTTTAGCAAATAAGAAACTCAAATAAAAAGTAAATGTTTAATAAAATATTAAAATAAATATGAGAAAATATAAAGATGATATTATCAAATAAAGACTCCACGCACTCTGGAGAATAATACGTTTGAGTTTAAACCTCCTGGTAAGAGTAGCAGTCTCTGATCAAGAAACAAGTTAAAGGTTGGGAAAATCCGTTGTACTGATCATACACCATTAGGCGGAAACTTTTCATAGAATGTATGTAAAAAAGTCTGAAGAATATATATATTGTTAAATAGGATAACCATAAATAAACATAATTTTGGGGTTGAACAATCCAAAGTTGCCTTAACAGTAATCTGGGAAGCTAGTTAGAAAGGAATGTATATAATTTAGGTGTGGTATATATAAGTAACTAATAGATTAATAGATTAATAAATTGGATATAATTTTATCTCAAATAAAAGCAAGTAATAGTGGTGTAGTATACATGAATATATTATATTTTCAATTATCTAATGGGAAAATATTTAAATCACTTTATTAGTGGACCAACTGAAATATAATCAATAAGATTGAATTTCCTGCTCCTAATTTAATTTTGCAATCCTTTCGGTTTCAACTGGAAAAATAAATAAAATTAGATCTTGATCTCTGATCATATTGAATATATTTTATATCCTGTCTGAAACAGTTGTTTTTTATTTGGTCTTTTCATAAACCGTATTGGAATGAAATAAATTTTAAGACTTCATATGTTTACATTTTATAATCTTTGATCGATTAATCTTGTGTAAAATGAATTAAAGCAATTTTGTTTAAAGTTTGTTATGACTATTATTTAAATAATATTGTAATTTTAAAAGGAATGAAAATAATTATAGAAATGACCTATAGAATAAATTACATCTGGTTGCAATCTATCTTTATGAAGTATTTAAATGAATTTTCTTTTTTCATCTTTTTTTTTAATGAAAAGAGGTATTAATATTTACATTTGATTACACGGAGAATTCGCAAATTTCATTGTCACGAATCGTGAATTATGGAATGTCGAATATCTCTTGGGAGATAATAGATATCTCTCTAATAATTTTAATTTAAATTATCATTTAATTATAATTCTCATTAAGTATCATTTCAAGAGAGCAATTAATTATTTGGATTAACAAAAATCTCATTTAATTCGATATGGAATAAATTACATCATTCAAAAAATAAAGGATCTTTTAAACGCGCATTCCATTGATTTACATAAGTACTTCTAACCTAAATCCAAGTTGCACATTCTATTAATGAATTTAGTACTTACTTGATATAGAATACGAATTTATAAGATTAAGCAACTATTATGATATAAGAAATATGAATTCTTCCTTTTCAGTTGAATATTGGGAAGAATTAATAATTAAATAAAAATAAACAAATTTACCATTGAAAGGTCTTATTTTTCAAAATTAAATAATCTTTGTTTGAAATTTGCTTTATCTTTAGTAAAATTAAAATTTCACATTTAAAACAAATCCTTACAAACCATAATCCCTAATTAGTTGTTTTTCTATATAATTGCGTGAGTTCATGGGTGTGGTACGTTTTTGTATTCAGATTAATTAAAATCGTTTTGAACTTGGAATGTAGTAACCTTAGAACATATTGTTTTTAAATAGAATGTAATCAGTATAATTATTTATATCTTATATTTAAATTTTATATATATATATATATATATATATATATATATATATATAATTATTGGATGCATGGTACTCCACTTCAACCTTAATGACCTGAGAAAAGAGATTAAAAGATATTTAATTAAGTCAATATAAATTAAATAAAATAAAAAACCTGAAAGTCATTGGAAATATGACATATTTAGAATATTTCAATGATTTTACAAACATAAGTACTTTTCTATTGATTTCCATTATTGTATTTGATTTATTTGATTAAATAAAATATTTCTATATACTACTAGTAAATAAATAAGTTCTACTTGAAAAGTATTTGTCCTTTCATTTCATTCCTTCCAGCAAATAATACTCTGATTTAATTATTTCAATAAAAACCTACATTATATAAATAAAAAGAAAATTACAGATAATACTCTAAGGAAAACGTTTTTTTTTTAAAAAGAGGAGATTCGGTGAAACGAAATTGGATTGAAAGTTCGAGGCGTCGAAAGTAATTTCACTGGAGGTGATGAACACCTCTAGCTTCTTCCTGTTTTACCCTAGAATCGAAAATAGGAGGAGGGTTGCAAGTCATAGTCGTTCAGATTGTAACATTTTAAAACTGAAAAAAGCTAATGAAACCAAAATTAAAAAAATACATATAATTACTGCAATGATTTATTAGTGATTACAAACTAATTTTGTTTCAACACTTTATAATCATTAATTATAATTAGTTTACCTTGTAGGAGAGAACAGCTAACTACAATAATAAAATAAAATAAAAATTGATATTTTCTTAAAAAATTACTTAGATATAAATATTTTATCGAACCATCTGTTTCACAAGACATCTATTCATCAAGATATATTTATCTCTATGGGATGGATTGAGAAGTCAAAGAATATTATTTTCCCTTATAAATTTCTATCATTTCTATCCCTTAAGAATATAAATTATTGAATGTCAAAATAAAATATTGGACAAAATAAAACCTATTTTGTATATATATATGACCTAAATTGAACAATAATTCAAGAAATATATGAAATTACATAAATTTATACCAATATCACTTTCCTAATTAATTCTTAATTCTGCAGTACCCTCCATTATTTAATTTTAAATCACTTTTCAAAATTTAAAAAATAAGAATATATATAAAAGAATTATAATTGATATTTTTAAAGGTATTGTATATACATGTAGATATATACAATCAAAATAATATAGATAATAATTATGTATTACTGAAAATCAGTTGAATCATGATTGAATTCTAAATCTAATTAATTTATTTTCAAACATAGCTTTTGTTATCCATTTAAATCTGATCAATGTACTTATGTATATAATAGATATCTATATCAATTAACATATGCCTGAATGAAGATTAAATCATCCGATTAATGTATCATTTGTATTTGTTGAAGCTGAAGGTGTTTGTAGAGACTTATCTCGACCTACACATCACTGTCAACCACCAACTATATTTAATCATTTAGAAACCATATTTTATCATTATCTATTTTCTATCTTGGTTAATATTTTATAATATATTCTAATTTTATTATTTATATTTAGATTAGGATCTCAATATTGAAATAATAAATATTATTTACATTTTAATGTTATTATTACTTTGTATTCTCTTCGGGTAAAAATTCCAGACTATGGCACATCATAATTATTTTATAATACAAATTGTAAGAATTCAGTTTCAAATATTACTTTACCATTATACAAATAGACAATAATACTTGACATAACACGTTGGGGTTTATTTAGGGTAAAACATATTCTTTGTTTAATTGTCAATACCTTGTCGTTCTTCTTATAATAATAATAATTCATAGTATTATATATATATATATATATATATATATATATGTATTTTTGTTAAATTACTTCAATTTATTTATTAATAAAATATTTAATTTATATTTTACTTGTGTTATTTGATTACTTTGGATTCTTCTTTGGCCTATTGTTCATATTTTATTTTATTGTAACAGACATTAAACTCCAACGTGTGAATCAATATTAATATATCCATTCTTTGGGAAGTATATTAATAATTAAATTAATTGAGTGGCTCTTTGTGGTTCTTTGAGCTTGTTTTGTTTTACGTCCTCTGAGCAGATTGCTAGTCACATCTCCAAAACATGACCAGAGCCCAGTCAGACAAATCTTCAGGATTCCAGTTATTCCTAATTGGCCGCCTCCTACTATATCAGTTACCTTCCTCAAGAGAGGAGGTTGGGTTAGACTTTGGGATGAATCCTGGACACATCTCTTCCACGATGACCTGATGTTGGATAGGTGAAGATGAGCAGGCGCTTGCTCTATAAAGAAAGAAGGAGAAGAAGGATAAATTAATTAAAAATTAAAAGGGAAAAATTATTCTATATTTTAACACCACCATATCATACTTTTCATTTAATTTTATTATAATTGTTATTTGTTATAACCAAAATCGATTTAATTTTTTTTTTATTAAAAAAAATGGAAGGAGAAAATATTTAGATCAAATATCAAACGGATATAAAAAAAATAAATAAATCTCTTTTACTGGAAAATTTTTGGACGCAGCAATTATTGGGGTGGCTCATGACAACAACATTAAATATTAAATGTTGGTTTTCATTATTTCGCACAAACTCATTTGTGGGCTTCATAACTAATACAGATACATAAAATAAAGATTAAAAAATAATTTTTTTTTATTAATCTAAAAATCAGAATTATGAATAATTTTATTGGTATAGAAAAACTGAAATATAATTTTTTATAAAATAACAGCAAAATGAACTTTTTTCCCTTAAATTATTGTTTTATTTATCCTTTTTCAAATATATTCTCAAAAATTAAAATTAATTGTTTAAAGTTTTAAGTATTAAACTTTGATGAAATTGATCTGCCTAATTTATTATTTTTTTTTTTCAATTAAATTGAGCCGCTTTATTTTTCTCATCGATGAGCCTATAAATTGAATTAAATAGCCAATAAATGTCTTTAAGACTATTTCTCATTGAGGCTATTCATCGAAGTCGATCCAAACCTACTGCACTCGTCTTTAATCGTGAGTTTGGTGAACTTTTGGTCTTCCTCTTCTTTCTCTCCCATCATATATCTACATATGTTCCCCGGTCGTTTGTTTCCCTTTTTCTCTCTTTTAGCCGCAACAGCTGGACCCAGGTTGCATTCGGCCGATATTTGTTCTTCTCCCTTCTCTATTGGATCTCGTTTACTCCCTAGAAAATGTATATAAAATGCCATTTGTTTTTTGTTTTTTTTGTTTTTTTTTTTTGGTTTTTATATCTTTTTACTTTTTAAAATTCTTTTTATCAAGCCAGTCGTCTTGATTGTGTTTTATTCGATTCACTCTGAAAATGTTTATTTGAAAACAGAAATTGATTTTTAAAAGAACATTTACGTTAATTTACGTTACCCATTTAACAGATGCAATCTTTACTCTCAATCTTATATGTATATTTCCTTTTCCTATTTTCTGTTTTTGTATTGAAATTTTATAATATATTAGCATGTGAGTGGTTTTAATACAATTTAGTTATATAGATAATGAAAAAACTACTCCAATAAAATAAATTAAAACAATACTTTATTTGTATTGTAATAATATATTTTCTTTATTCTAAATTAATACAAATCACAAAATTTAAGATAAATGTTAAGAGGATTTGTTGTTCGGATAACACAACACCTTAAGGCGGCAACCGACTTGATAGGTGCTGACCTTTGAAAGGATGTATATAAGTCAAGCTTTTTTTAATTCTATATTATTGTGTGTGTAATTAAAAAATAAATCCAGCAAGTTATGATTGGTAGGATACATAGTGGGAATGGGAGAAAGAAGACAGGTGAAATATTAAATTATAGGGAAACAGTGATTTACAATGAGTTAATGAAGAACTTGAAAAGAGGGAGGAGATAACAATATTGTAAAATCCGACTGAAATTCAAACTTGGTCAGATAAGATAGACATTAATAAATATGCTTTGAACTAAATAACACTACGTTTAAGTATATTCTAAATTAGAGTATTTAAAGTATAATAAATGAACTCTTAAAATAATCGAAATAGTTCTGCTCTAATTTCTATAGAGAAAATGTTTTTATCTTTCATTTTATACACATCATAATTATATTATAAAATTATTTTATCTCTCTTCTAAATTAACATTAATTATTTAATAAATTTTAATTGTGTATATACTTCTTGATAATCGGAATCATCTTCCTAATCGGATAAAATTTGTTAACTTAAACCTAATAAAATACAATTGAATTCAATATAAAATAAATAATACTTGAGATTTGCATATTCCATTCTTTCATCATATAAAATCATTATTAAAAATAATTTTTTATTCCATTGCAATTATTATATTTATTGAGCATAACTTTTTTAATTAATTTTAATGATGTAATCAAATTAATAATTTTGTTTAAAAAAATTAATTATCTCTATGAATAGGTTGCTCAAATTTATTTCAACTTTGTATATTCCATAGAAATGTTAAATTCTCTTTGAAAATTCAATGTTAGTTTAATTTTAAGTATTAAAAGATTTTTTAAGCGTTTGGCATGAGTAATGGATATTTACATTTTTCAAGATATTTCAAATAGTATATATAATAATAGAGTATTTAATGTAGAAAAAAAAATAATAAAATCACAATGTGTAATTTTTGGTTGAGTTTTGTGTGTAAAAATGAAAGAAGGGAGACCTAAGTTCCCTGAGCCCTCTTATCTATCATAAAAAACCATGTATTTTGAATAATTATATTTTTAATCTAAAACAAATCAAATTTTAATATTTAGAATATTTAGTTTTTTAAAAAATGTGGAATAGTTTATTTTTTTATTATAAAAATCCAAAAATTCTTACATTAGTTCCCCCACACCTTCCTCAAAAAACGTATACGAGGACACTTTTTGAATAAAATACAGATTTTTTGGATAAAAAATTATTTTATTTTTCAACGTAGTCTCCTTTGAGCTCTGTACACTTCGTATCTCCAATTTTTTATCTCTTCTAAAAATTAAGATTTGTCGTGTGCATCAAAATAGGTATTTGTTAGTGAGGTGATTTCATCGTTGGAGTCGAATCTCTTTCTGACGAGTCATTTCTTCATTTTTGGACACAAGATATAGACACTCGGGGCTAATTTCGGAGAATAGGGCGGATGAGGAAGCACTTCTTATCCCAATTCATGGATTTTCATGGAAATTCACTTTTTTCCATTTTCTTCTCAAATCACGAAGTAGTCTGACAAACAAAAACTAAAAGATCCAGCTGGTTCAAATTTCGACAGGATTCAGGTAATAGTTGCCTTCTGAGAGGAACAGTGTTGCCATTTCATTTAAAAGACGAGAAATTCAAAAAGTCACGGATTTATTGGCTTGCCCTCGTAAAAAACAACAAAATAATGAATTTATCAAGTTTATATTATTTTCTTTTTAATCTTCTTTAATATTATTTTAATTAAATAATATATTAATAATAATAATGCATTTAACTATAATCTTATTTAACATTTAATCATTTAGCATCAATTAAAAGGATTCGTGATTCACGAATATTTTGCAAATTTAAATGAATTTTTGGATAATTATTAGATATTATTCATATCCTTTAAAAAAAAAGTTTCTTTATTTACAAACTATAATTGATATATCATTTAGATGTTTAATAAGCATTCGGCCACATGTTGTAAATAGAAAGTTGTTTTTATAGATGCATATATAGAAAACCGTTACCAAAAGTGTTGATACATGATGAACCGTGCATCCATCAAACCAACGCATTCCATTTCGAATTATTTGGAGAAAGGTGTTTAACCAGTTCATTTTTCAACCTTGATTATTGTTTAAAGTGAACCACAAACAATAAAATTTGTTCTAGCCAAATAAACAATAAAATTTGGATCTTTAATTTAATGACCATATTCCCTATAATTCTATTCAAATCAAATTTCATCTTGATTTATTTATTGCTTCATTTCTATTGATTTAAAATCCACTTAAAAGTTTTAAATAAAATATCCTTTATATGTGTAAATTTAAAACAAAAATTAGGTTATTTTTTACTTCTTCTAATTATCAAATTTCAAGGGTAAATTACTAGAACTTGAATATAATATACCAATAATATGTAACATAAATTCTCTCTAATTATTAGAAAATTTTGGATATGATTATTTTTCCCTTCTGGAAAAAAACCCTTTCTTTTTACAAATGCTTAAAATATGCAACGGGTGTACTTTGTCGGAGTGCATTGCTCTGCAGGCTCAGGAATTGCCTTGTCAGAATTAAACGAATACACCTGTCATTCTTTCTTTTTATATTTGAAATTAATTTATAATAATTTTTCTATTTTCATTCTCCTAAGCGTTTTTTTATTTCATTCTTAATTTTTAAAATTTTTTTTTGATTTACGATTATTTTTTTATCTATTTTTATCAAGGCAATCAAAAATAAATAAAAACGCATTCGATTCCTAGTGTATATTTATCTCTCACAATAAAAGTATACAAGTCGATTATATCAATATATATATATATATATATATATATATAATTTTTATAATTAGTTCATTATTTTAATTATTAATTATATTATATATTTTATATATTTCAATTAATTTTAATTAGAATATATATATGAACAAATGTTCATGTAAAATAAAGTAAATATTAATACCAAGATTTTAGTTTAGATGTTTTCATAAACATTATTGTATTGAAATGATTAGTAAACTTGAAAGCAAGGGTAATGCCTGAGATTGCATAATACGAATTTTCATGGCATCTCCAACCATAGTCGAGCAGATTCCAATGATCTTAATTTGTGAAGATGACAAGATATTTGACTTTTTTGTACGTCCTACGCAAGAACAACGCCTATCAAGTCGGTTATATCAATTAGGTGTCCTATGTTCAGTAGTTCGGTTCCCATCAACCTTTACCTTGATTTTCTTTATCATAGACGCTATCAAGTAGCTTTTCCAATTTTGATCCCGGAGGCTGGGTTGACTCCGTTCCATAGACTCCAGCTAGAGAAATTCCCTTGCCAGGCCCGGGACTTGAACCCGGGACCACGAGAACGTGAGGCAGCTTCGCTACCTCTCACCCTATGGCGCCATATTTGTTTATAGGGAAACTAATTTAAAAACGACCAATGGTTAGATCAAGGTCACTGTGGATTGACAATATATATAATAGATATAAGAAAATTGGAAGAAGATAAGGGATGGATGGAGGTGGATGAGTAAAGGATTTTTTTGGAGGAATATTGTAGCCACTAACACCTAGAGTTCACTAACGTCACAAAATTGATAAATAACTTCTTTCTCCACTAGAAGATGAATCAATAAACAGATATCATAATAAAATTGATAGATTGATTAAACTCAAAATATAATGATTTATGTTGAATTATAAGAATTCCAAAGGGAATCAATCATTGATATTCTTAATGTAAAATTGAAAATAAATTTTATAAAGGTTTACTGATTGCTGTAGAGACTTTTAAACATGAATGCCTGGGTTGATGATCTCAAATATCGACCTTCACTATTCTAGTTGAACCTGAAAGTGATGCTATAACTTGTTAGTGAACTGAACTCGTACAATTAATATTGATGTAAAGAAACAAACATATTGCACGCAACAATTTATTTTATTTTCATATTTTCAATCCGTTCCAAGAAAACCTTGAAACTATTTTATATAATTTTTGCTCAAAACCAACCAGAAATAGACTTTGAATTAATAAAAATTCAAAATAATATTTATTTAAATGATCTTAACAAGTATTACCCAAAATTGTTTTGGAACAATATATTTATATAAGTGTGTGTTTTCATTTTCTAATTTAAAAAAGTACCTGGAACACAGACCCTTTAACAAATTTATATAATTTATTATTATAATCTTTAAAAATTTTACAATTTTTTAATTATTTATTACAATTGTTAAATTGGTTTTCTAAAAATGACCCATCAAAAATTTGTTTCCTAAAATGATAACAATTAATTAAAATAACTTGATTTTCATTTCAAGATAAAAAATATATTCAAATTTATTTGATAAAATATTTGATCCTATATTATATATATATATATATATATATATATATACTTATTTTATTACAATGATTTAATTAATTTATATACTTATATTTATTTAAATCAATTTATGAATTCACTTTGTAAATATTTGTGTACTTCTTATAGTATTTTTACACAAAATTTAATTATCTAATCCTACAATTGAATTTGTTTAACTTTACATCAAAAACTAGCAAATTATAAATGATTGACCGCTCCTGTTATGTAATATTATTTAATCATTTAAATATCAAATCAATAAAAAGTCTTTTTAAAAAAATTTCAATTTCAGAATAATTAAAATAATTTAATACAATAGATAATTCATTCGTGTAACTTATAAATATTATGTTTTGTTTATTTTTTTATTTAATAAATAAATAAAAATTTAAATAAAATTAAAGAGAATATTTATACTATTATTTATTTATCATACATGATTTCTTTATTCATGTAAACATTTGGAAATTTGTTTTTACTTTTATTTTTGATTTAAAAAAAAATTTCAATAGTTTATTGGTCAAGAAGCTTGATTTACATCACAGACATAGTACAAGGTTGAACTTAAATAATGTTTCTTATGTGAATGTTTTTTCTTTCAATATATTAAAATACTTAAATTATTTTATAATTATAATAATTACTCTGCTTAATAATATCACAATTCATATAATAGTGATAAATTCGATTTAAATCTCCTCTAAGATAATCTAAGATTTGATTTTAATGATTGATTAGATAAAAGAGTTAATCCAGTG
Organism: Labia minor; assembly: GCA_963082975.1. Lineage (NCBI taxonomy): Eukaryota > Metazoa > Arthropoda > Insecta > Dermaptera > Spongiphoridae > Labia > Labia minor. The sequence goes on along the minus strand of OY720347.1, from coordinate 25,724,737 downwards.
GATGGCGGAAGTCTTATTGATTCCTGCACTTGTTTAATAGACGATTAACAAATCGCCTCCTTCTCACCTGTTTCTGTCCCCATTTCTGGAGGCTTCTTCACCGTTAGAACACAGCCTCCGCGGGTCGAAGACCTTCGGGTGTCCTTCGCTGCACCCAGCAAGTCCTTATCGGCATCCCAATCCCCACTGATTTTTTTACGTCTCTTTCTCTCTTTTATTCCTCAGGTATTTTATTACTATCCTTGTTTTTCATACATCTACACCTTATAAAGTAAAAGTATTCCATTTGCATTTTCCCTTAACAACATTCAAACATTATTAGTAAGGCTTTTCATGTATAAATAAAATCTTAACATATCATAGATTTCATACGCAAATCTTATACAGTAAGTATATTCTTTCAGAATGAGAAAAAAATGTAAATGCAAAAAAAGAGCTTGCTTTTATTAATAAAGAATAAGTACCATCAAGAATCCTCCCTCCAGAACTCTTTTCATCTAGAAAAGGGTGAAAAGGCTTTAAAACCCATGACCAATCATTCTTTTACAAAATCAAGCACCTCAAGTATTCCATTGGACACAGAATAAAGGGCTTTTAACTTTAAATAATAAATGATTGATGCATTCATTTAAATTCAAGAATCTTTTTCACTTTTTTTGTTTTAACCCTTCTACTATTCAATTATTTTCAAAATCACAAATACTTAGTTAATTTATACCAATTAATTTAAACAAATTCGTATTTTCATTTTCAAATAAATAGAAACTTAAAGACTTATTTATAATTTTCATTTTAGTTATTAAAGATAAATGTTCCATGTAAAATCAAACTCTTTATTTATAATTTTGATACTTTTTCATAAAGAAACTTTTTATTCTTATTTAATTAACAACATAAAATATAGTTTTAAAATAAGGGCGTGAATATTTTATTATTGATTTTTTCTTAATTTTTCCCTATTCCTAAATTTAATTTTCAAGAAATATTATTTTTCTTGATTATTTATTTGGTTTCTTTAATATTATCAAATTTGGAGCAAATCCCGAGTTTTTTCAAGTTTTTAATTTAATTCTATGATAATTATATCTAATTTTAGGTTAATCAATACCCGTGAATTTCTAAAATTATAGATCATTTAATTTTAACAAATTAATGAGAGGGTAAAGAATATAGGAAACATGAACTTGTATTTGTACCTAATAAAAAATAAATTTTGAAAAAATAAAAGAAAGAATAATAATAAAATAAATTCTTTGATAGAAAGCCTTTGTCTTAGTCATTCCTCTCAAGTTTAAATTAGAGCAAGAAATAAACTCTTCCATAAAATATTTGTTAATGTGTTTTAAGCAAACTTCAATTTACAATAAACATCATTAAATGATCAATTCCATAAAGTTTGGAATAGATTCTATAATTTTGTCCAGAAAATCCAATTATAAGATAAAACCTTTTTATTGTAAGTAATTAAAAAAGCAATTTTCAAGAATAAGATCAGTAAACAACAAACATTCTATAATCATTCATATTCATGTACACAAATATTTTCTAATGGAATGATATAAATATAGCATTTATTTTAATACCTTGAATGAGATGAATGTGAAATATTTATAAATGAAAAAATTTAGGAAATGAAAGATTTATTATATTTCTATATCGTGAATAATTAATAAATATTTCCATAGATAGAGTTCTTGAAGTAATTAAACACTAATTAATGGTCGAAAGAGAAAAACGTTCTACGAATTGTATCAAGAAACACGTTAATTAACATAACGTGTAACAGATGACTATTAATCAAATGCAAATGGACCTGAAAAAATACTGTATTTTTTTTTATCTTAACCAGGAAACTCTCAAGAAAATTCTGAAAATATCGATTAGTAAAGATATCAATATATGGGAGGGATTTTTCATGATTTGAAATGATATCAGTCAGTTCTATGAGAATGTGAAAAGAGATGGTAATATTAAACTATGAAATGAAAGAATTTGAACTATGAATGAATGAAATGTAAAAAATGAATCGTGCTTTTTATCAAAAATCTTTATTAAAACATTTTCAAAGATAACATTGATTAGTGATATATATATATTATTTAATATTTCTATATAAAATATAAGTTTACTCTTTTATATAATTTGAACAGAACATTTTAAAATATGATTTTTTACCAATTCAATAAACAAAATTGTCGAAAAAGAATTATTAAAAAAATGTTCAAAAATTTTCATAAAATTATAAACACTAAATAGAAGATCAGCCTTTTTATTAAATTTTAATGTTTTATTTTGTTTCTTATGACAAGTAAATTGTAGTTCTCTAATTACATTTTTAGAAAAATACCAAATCTGAGCATATTTTATTCGCAGCTTACGATGATTATGCTCTCTTTTCAGGTGTGTTTTGTATTAAAAAGAAGAAATTCAGGCTTTAGAAGCCAACCAAAAGAGTTTGAAATAATAATATTTAAAAGGAGTTTGATACTTTTCTTAATCAAATATGATAACAACTTTTATTATATATTATTAAGTTCTTATTTATTATTTTATTTTTTATAATATATTTGAATCACCAATATAATATAGTTAGTATATATTATTTATTCCTTCGGAAATTTTATTTACTCACTCATAAATTAATACATTTGTTTGATTGATTTTAATAAATTTAAATAATTTACTTTATAATTTCTTTTTAATTAAATTATAAATTTTAACTTGTGACTTTGTCAAAAAGATATTAACATGTTTACGTCTTGGTACTCATAAACAAACGTCAATTCAAATTAAAAAAATAAACTTGTAAACAAATTTGTTTTGTATTTATTATATACTAGCTGCTCAGAGCGCCTTCGGCGCTCTTCACACCTAGACGGGGGCTCCGCCCCCTGTACCCCCGAGTTGTACATAGTATTTGGTGGTTGAAAGTATTAAAAGGTTTTCATCCATTTTGTTTCAATCAGTATATTACATAAAACATTCATTTCTTTTTGTGTTCTTATTTAAAAAATATATTTTAATTTAATCACTATATTAATTATATATATTATTATTGTATATGTTATATCTACCTACCTATGTGGCTCAAAGATACTCTAAAGTTCTTAGCCGCAACAACCACATTTCTCCAAGTGTCCCTATCCTGAGCCCTTATTCCATCTCTCTTACGTCCCTTCCTACGCGTCATTGGTTTTCCAAGCGGACGTTTTCCAATCGGTCTTCCCACCAATATCTTTTTCCTCTCCCATTCTTGCCACGTGCCCTGCCTATCGCAGCTTTTTCCCTTTTATAACCCTAACTATTTCTGAAGATGCAGAGAGGCCATGCAATTTCTTGTTATACAGTCTCCCTCATACCCGGTGACCTCATCTTTCTTTGGCCAATAAATGCAGGGAAGAATCCTATTCTCAAATACTCTGAATCTACTCTCATCTCCAAGGGTCATAGACCATGCCTCCCACCCATATAATGCAACAGGCAAAATAATCTTTTTATATATTCCCTTTGATAATAATTTTGAAGAGATAAGCCTCTTTATTGCAGATAACAGGCGTTTCCCGATTGCAACCCCGATTTAAATTCTTCTCAAATATTATTATCCTTCGTGATTACATTCAATTTTTCTACATATTCAAATTCTACATTTTGTATCTTAAGATTTTGTATGTTAATACTCTTCCTCTTTGTTACTAAATATTTTTTCTTATCACTATTAATTTCAAACCTCCATTAAATTTTCCTCGCTATCTGTAATTGCAATTGCCTATTATATTTAAGTCGTCTGAGTAACCTAATATTTTACAATTGATTTCCGCATCTTATTCTTTCTTTACTACCTTCAAGAGAAATTTGAAGATTGAAAATTTGAAAAAGTTTATCCGGATCTATTGAGTTATGCGTATGTTTTACTAAAGTCTACAAATAATTAGTGAACAGAAATATTGAATTCGCGGTTTTGTTCCTAATATCTGTCATAATGAAAATATTTTAATTAATGTTGGTCGATTTGGCCTGAACCCGCAATGATATCGTCTAATATTTCCTCCGCCTATAGTTTATAAGTATTGTATATGTTATAATAGTGAAATAGAGTATAATATTTCTTGATCATTACATTTTGGTATTTTATTTTCATTGCTAGATTATTATTGAATATTTTTAATTATAATGAAACTTGAGAAAATGCAAAAATAGAGACTTGAGACAATTTATAAAAATTAACGGTATAAAACTATAGATAAATGACCAATATATACATTCATTAATAGTATTAATTTAAATTAATTGATTTATTTGTTTTTTTTATTATTAAGTTCATTTATTAATTTTTTTTAGATCATAGTTATTTTCCTTAAAAGAAACTTAAATTCTGTGGTGCTAGGGGATTTGAAAATTATTCGTCGCAATATGAAGATTTCGCTTACAGTTTCTGTCATGTCCGACCTCCATCCAACAGTTATTTTCTGTTAAGTTTTTTGCTTCTCTTAATCATGTGATCTATATATTTAATTTTTTTTGATTCATTATAATAAAATTTAAAAAAAAATAAAAATTTTTACTTTGTTAATTTATATAAATTTCAATATAAACTGATTGTGAGTGATACGCTTAGCCAATACTCTGAATATTTTGAGTACAAAAATATTGAATGTTCTTAGCGAGATTTGATATAATGTTGTACGATTTGTCCTAAATCTGAATTAGAAGAAAATTATAAATTGCCTCCTCTTCCAGCCCAATTCATTTACCCACCCATGTTGCATATGGAATCTAAATTTCTAAAAACTCCGTTTTTTTAATTTAAAATAGAAGTAGAGAAAGAGTTTTAAATTATATTCGAATAGTCTATATATTCTATATATCAGTATTTTTTTTCTGAATTTAATAGCAAGTTGATTTTAAAAATTTTCCATTCTTAATGCATATGATTGATTACATGTGTTAAAATTTAAAAAAATTCAAATATTCTAATTTTTATATTTATATATACAATTTAATATTATTTTTTATTAATATCATATCAAAAAAAGAGAATTTATTAAAAATTAAAAATAAAAAAAGAAGCCTATTAATAAAAAATTGAATGGTGATTTAAATATTTTATGAGATTTATTAAATGAGACCTTTTAGAATAAATTATTTAATTGAAATGATATTTAAATATAAGAATTTAAAAAAATATTATATTCTTTGTTTGGCAATTGTTATTTAATTATGTGCAACATGATTCGACTTGCACAGAGCATCGTTATTTTTTATTAATATCACATAATAAAAATGAATCTTTTAAACATAATAAATAAAAAAGACATTTTAATAAATTTAAAAAATATACCCAATTTAAAAATGTCAAAAATTTAAAACAACTTTATATCATCATATTTTAATTTTATATATAATATATATATATATATTTAGTAATTAATAATAGAGTAATTAAATTAAAATAAAAAACAAAGATAATATAATTCAGTCATTTTAATTCAGGTTAAATAATATTTTTTTTTATTATTCAATGATAAAATTTATATATTATTATATATATATTATAGAAAAGAAGAAATATTCAATTAAATAAAAAATAATTTAAGATAAAAATATGATCTAATAAATATTTTAATTAAATTGAGAACTTTTAGAATAAATTATTTAATTGAATTGATATTTGTATATTAGAATTTAAAATAAAAAGGGAAATATTATAATAATTCTTCGATTGGGAATCTCTATGATAATTCATTGTTTGAAATGATTCCGCTAGGCCGACAGTGAGCCGCGAGCTGCTCTTGAATGAACAACACGGAGAATTATATAAACTTTAAAAAATTAATTTCTGCGGTTATTGATAAGTTATTAATAAAATTTATAGCCTATGTTACTCTAGAGGTATATAAGAATATTGTGATGTAATTTCAAAGAAATCGGTTCAGCCAATTCTGAGTCTATAAAATAGTAATTTTCCGGACAGACAGACAGACAGACAGACAGACAGACAGACAGACAGACAGACAGACGTGAAAAATTCTAAAGTCACTTTTGGATTCTAGAGGTCATGAAACGCGAAGATATGCAAAAATTTTTAAATTCTGAGCAATGTGCAGACAAAAACCTTTTTTTATATATATAGATATACAATATGTAGATCCAAACCTTTTTGATTTATTTCTTACCACTTTTTTATTACAACAGCAAACCCAACTTTTTCAAACAAATTCCTTCTTTTTTTCATTAACCAATCAATAAACATTACAATTTATTATTTTATATAAGTACTAGCTGCTCAGAGCGCCTTCGGCGCTCTTCACACCTAGACGGGGGCTCCGCCCCCTGTACCCCCGAGTTGTACATAGTATTTGGTGGTTGAAAGTATTAAAAGGTTTTCATCCATTTTGTTTCAATCAGTATATTACATAAAACATTCATTTCTTTTTGTGTTCTTATTTAAAAAATATATTTTAATTTAATCACTATATTAATTATATATATTATTATTGTATATGTTATATCTACCTACCTATGTGGCTCAAAGATACTCTAAAGTTCTTAGCCGCAACAACCACATTTCTCCAAGTGTCCCTATCCTGAGCCCTTATTCCATCTCTCTTACGTCCCTTCCTACGCGTCATTGGTTTTCCAAGCGGACGTTTTCCAATCGGTCTTCCCACCAATATCTTTTTCCTCTCCCATTCTTGCCACGTGCCCTGCCTATCGCAGCTTTTTCCCTTTTATAACCCTAACTATTTCTGAAGATGCAGAGAGGCCATGCAATTTCTTGTTATACAGTCTCCCTCATACCCGGTGACCTCATCTTTCTTTGGCCAATAAATGCAGGGAAGAATCCTATTCTCAAATACTCTGAATCTACTCTCATCTCCAAGGGTCATAGACCATGCCTCCCACCCATATAATGCAACAGGCAAAATAATCTTTTTATATATTCCCTTTGATAATAATTTTGAAGAGATAAGCCTCTTTATTGCAGATAACAGGCGTTTCCCGATTGCAACCCCGATTTAAATTCTTCTCAAATATTATTATCCTTCGTGATTACATTCAATTTTTCTACATATTCAAATTCTACATTTTGTATCTTAAGATTTTGTATGTTAATACTCTTCCTCTTTGTTACTAAATATTTTTTCTTATCCCTATTAATTTCAAACCTCCATTAAATTTTCCTCGCTATCTGTAATCGCAATTGCCGAATCTCCTATTATATTTAAGTCGTCTGGGTAACCTAATATTTTACAATTGATTTCCGCATCTTATTCTTTCTTTACTACCTTCAAGACAAATTTGAAGATTGATTGGATCTATTGAGTCATGCGTATGTTTTACTAAAGTCTACAAATAATTAGTGAACAGATTGAATATTGAATTCGCGGTTTTTTTCCTAATATCTGTCATAATGAAAATATCTTAATTAATGTTGGTCGATTTGGCCTGAACCCGCAATGATATCTCCTAATATTTCCTCCGCCTATGGTTCTTAAGTATTGTATATGTTATAATAGTGAAATAGAGTATAATATTTCTTGATCATTACATTTTGGTATTTTATTTTCATTGCTAGATTATTATTGAATATTTTTAATTATAATGAAACTTGAGGAAATGCAAAAATAGAGACTTGAGACAATTTATAAAAATTAACGGTATAAAACTATAGATAAATGACCAATATATACATTCATTAATAGTATTAATTTAAATTAATTGATTTATTTGTTTTTTTTATTATTAAGTTCATTTATTAATTTTTTTAGATCATAGTTATTTTCCTCCCTTAAAAGAAACTTATCTAATTCTGTAGTGCTAGGGGATTTGAAAATTATATTAGTCGCAATATGAAGATTTCGCTTACAGTTTCTGTCATGTCCGACCTCCATCCAACAGTTATTTTCTGTCAAGTTTTTTGCTTCTCTTAATCATGTGATCTATATATTTAATTTTTTTTGATTCATTATAATAAAATTTAAACAAATAAAAATTTTTACTTTGTTAATTTATATAAATTTCAATATAAACTGATTGTGAGTGATACGCTTAGCCAATACTCTGAATAATTTGTGTACAAAAATATTGAATGTTCTTAGCGAGATTTGATATAATGTTGTACGATTTGTCCTAAATCTGAATTAGAAGAAAATTATAAATTGCCTCCTCTTCCAGCCCAATTCATTTACCCACCCATGTTGCATATGGCATCTAAATTTCTTAAAACTCCGTTTTTTTTAATTTAAAATAGAAGGAGAGAAAGAGTTTTAAATTATATTCGAATAGTCTATATATTCTATATATCAGTATTTTTTTTCTGAATTTAATAGCAAGTTGATTTTAAAAATTTTCCATTCTTAATGCATATGATTGATTACATGTGTTAAAATTTAAAAAAATTCAAATATTCTAATTTTTATATTTATATACAATTTAATATTATTTTTTATTAATATCATATCAAAAAAAGAGAATTTATTAAAAATTAAAAATAAAAAAAGAAGCCTATTAATAAAAAATTGAATGGTGATTTAATTATTTTATTAAATTAATTAAAATGAGACCTTTTAGAATGAATTATTTAATTGAAATGATATTTAAATATAAGAATTTAAAAAAATATTATATTCTTTGTTTGGCAATTGTTATTTAATTATGTGCAACATGATTCGACTTGCACAGAGCATCGTTATTTTTTATTAATATCACATGATAAAAATGAATCTTTTAAACATAATAAATAAAAAAAACATTTTAATAAATTTAAAAAATATATCCAATTTAAAAATGTCAAAAATTTAAAACAACTTTATATCATCATATTTTAATTTTTATATAATATATATATATATTTAGTAATTAATAATAGAGTAATTAAATTAAAATAAAAAACAAAGATAATATAATTCAGTCATTTTAATTCAGGTTAAATAATATTTTTTTTTATTATTCAATATTAAAATTTATATATTATTATATATATATTATAGAAAAGAAGAAATATTCAATTAAATAAAAAATAATTTAAGATAAAAATATGATCTAATAAATATTTTAATTAAATTGAGAACTTTTAGAATAAATTATTTAATTGAATTGATATTTGTATATTAGAATTTAAAATAAAAAGGGAAATATTATAATAATTCTTCGATTGGGAATCTCTATGATAATTCATTGTTTGAAATGATTCCGCTAGGCCGACAGTGAGCCGCGAGCTGCTCTTGAATGAACAACACGGAGAATTATATAAACTTTAAAAAATTAATTTCTGCGGTTATTGATAAGATATTAATAAAATTTATAGCCTATGTTACTCTAGAAGTATATAAGAATATTGTGATGTAATTTCAAAGAAATCGGTTCAGCCAATTCTGAGTCTATAAAATAGTAATTTTCCGGACAGACAGACAGACAGACAGACAGACAGACAGACAGACGTGAAAAATTCTAAAGTCACTTTTGGATTCTAGAGGTCATGAAACGCGAAGATATGCAAAAATTTTTAAATTCTGAGCAATGTGCAGACAAAAACCTTTTTTTATATATATAGATTTATCGAATATTGGTTTTTTACTATTATGAATCCATATATATATATACGTAGATTCATACACCTACATTCAGTTTCCACATATATATTAATGATATATTTACATTTTATGAAAATAGTCGATTTTTTAAGAAAATATCTAACATCGTAAAATTAGATTCTAACTTTTCCAATATCTCTATATACATATTCATTTTGGGTTTTTTTTTTTACAAATGGCTGATCAAAGTTTTACATTTGCTTTAGAAGTGAAGTGGAAATAATAGAAGTGGATGATTTAGAAATTGTGAAAAAGTCAACTTGGCCTAATTTTAAAATTACAAGTAAAAAAAAACAATCAAAATTTGAATATGTTTTTATAAAATAAATGAAAAATAATTAAATAGATTTGAGATCTAATTAATTGTTTCAATCTTCAAATATATAGAAGTTATGATATAAATATAAGTTTCACTTTTAACAAAATAATTATTTTAAAAAAATATTTATTCTTGAAAAAATATATTAATTTTTTTAACCAATACAAATCTATCAAGCCACTTTTTACAATTTCTTATCAAGTTTATATTTTATATGCACTTTTTTAAGTTTTATCTTTAAAATTTGTCGTGGAATTTTACAGATTCATTTTTTTTTTAGTTTCTTTATTATAATCCAAACATTCATGTCGATTTAAATATAAATTACTTTTTTTTAAAAAAAAATAATTTATGTATCTATTTAAATACACTAATTGAATTCAACAAGAGTGGAATCCCCAATTTTACTGAGACTTTGGTGCTTAGAATGATCAAGATAAAGTTGTGTCACTCGTATGTTTTGCTTTACTCCTATGAAGTATTTTTTTATAATTATTCAAAGCTAAGTTATTTTAAGAATTTTTTTTCTTAAAATTAACTAACTATTTATTCATTTTTTATTTTTTTTTATTCAAAAAAAAAACAACATATATAAATTCTTATTAAATCAATGATATCATATTAAAAATTTGCAATTACGACAGGAAATTGAAATTGAAAAACTCCATTATAACCTTGACCACAAAGGATTCAACATGAAAATCAAATCATTTTAAGCTTTTCTAAAAGCATCATAATTATAATCTCCCCCACCTCTTCAAATTCCCTAGTTAGATAAAATGGACATATCACATTCCATTTAAATATATATATTTGGTGGATTGCTGGTATATTTGAAATTCCATTCCGCTCTCTTTCTCTCACTCTCTTCATCATTTAAATCATTCAAATTCTCTTCCCTCATAAATTCTATTCTAATTCTGGATTTATTTATAATCAATTCCGTTCGAAGATGTCCTAATTTTCCATCAAAAGAGATCCTTTCGCTTATTAAAAAAATATTCGATTTATTGAATAATAAAATAGACGATTTTTATTAGGAAAACGTCATTCATTAAATACATTTTTATTCGGTAAATGAATAGGTATATATATAGGATTGAGATGACATATATATATATATATATATATATATATATATACCTGTGTATTTTTTAATCCATGATAATCTGATCATCCATTATATTCCATATTAATCTCATAAGTAGAATATATTATTCAACTTTTTAAGATTAATAAATTTCTGTCTTTATTTATTTGTTTATTATTTACGTTGGACGTTCGTTTTCTACTAAAGTTGAAAACAAAACAACACATAGAATAATGAATAACGTTATCAAAAATATTCCATAAAAACTTAATGTTGAAATATAATGATAATAGAGAATAGTTTAACATCTAATTAAATATAAATTTAAAAATTGATTAATTGATTACATAAAAAAGTTGAAACTTAAGGAAGATAATAATAGCAAAATTTGATATAATTATCTTGTAAATTACTTAGTCAATTTAGCTACGATTTCTTTGAGAAATTTGTAAATATATATAGGATTAAGATAATATGAAATTGTATAAACTTCAATTATTTATAAAATATTAATCATATTAAATATTAAATTGTTGTTAAATTATTTAACTTAACAAAATAAAATAAGTTGACCTGTGGCCAGGCACAATACCGACCTACGAATTGAAATAAATTAATTTCCAGCTAAAGAAACAATTTCAAATAATTTAAATGTATCTATTAATGCATTTTTAATTTTATTTTATTTAAAATATATAAGTAGGAGCTGGCTGTGACGTCACGAAGGGCTGGATGACGTCATATAATTTTAAATTAAGAAAAAACTAATGAAGATGATTTTTTCCGAGGATAAAACCATTACTAAGTGCATGATTCGTTGAGATATGTAAAAATCTCCACATGTAAAATTTGGTGTGAACACAATACCTCCCTTACTATCGTCGGTCGGTAAAAATAATTACCGGGCTAATAAATCCATATATAAATAAATGTTAAATTAATATATTAGTACAATTAACTAAAATAAACGGAAAAAACAATTTGAAACATATAATTAAATAAATATAATGAAAAATTAAAATAGCATTAAGATATATTTTTAAGCGAGAGTAAAAACTGAGAATATCATAAAATTAAATTTAAAATAATTGATAAAATTAGATATTGATTAACTTTAATATAATGAAGAATAATATAAAACGTTATTCACCTGCTTAAATTTAATAAAATGAAGAACATAATAATTACTATACAAGAAAAATGTCAGAAATCATTGATTTTATAAAAGCAATTACTAACGTTTTCGATATTAAATATCACGAAATATTATAAAGCAAATTAGAATTACCAATATTCAGGTCTCTATTTATTTTGTAATTAAAAATATGAGAGCTGAATTATCAATTTCTTTTTTATTAAATAAGGAATGATAATTATGAGTTCAACGTGGTATTATGGATAATTGTTACGATTATAAGAAAAATACAAAATTCAAAGGTACCAATAAAATGGGAGAACTAACAATAGATACAGCCATATAAATAATTGAGAATAATTATTAGAAGAGCCCGAAAGAATGAAATGGATTTTATAAACAATAAAACCCCAAATTAGTGAGTCGAATCTCTTTTTTGAATGAACAAACTTATAATTTATTTCTACCTTAAAGAAATCATAAAAAAATATTGCCCGTTACTTATAATATAATTAATATAAAATTAACACTGAATATATACAGTTGTAGAAATACTGTTGCTCAGATAATGAACTTTAGAGTTCAGGAGTGCTACAGAGATAAAAACAAAAATATATCAACAAATGAAAAATAGATTCTACTGGAAAATACAAATTATAATAACTGATACAATAGAAATGAGAAAATGTACTCTAATTAAATTAAATATAATCAAATTAAATTATTTTTTAATAAATAATAATTTGCATAATTTGTATTCAATTGATATCTGTTTAATAGAACTTATTCCAATTGGTATTAAATTAATTATGAGAATAAATTGGATTGTATCATTAAATTACAATTTTTTAAAATCATTAATTGATTATTTTGTTTGATTTGTTTTGAAATATAGGATGCACGCCTATAATAATTATATAACAATAGTACATTTGTTTAAATCTAATAATTGGTTCATTTCATTTTAGACAAATGCAAACATTCAATTGACCTATTATATAGAAACTTTTACAATAGATGTTATTTTATAATAAAGTTGAATTTTATATGTATGACTTTATATACAATAGAAAGCTATCAATAAAGAACATTGAATTAGTGGATTGATTGAATTTATTTTATTTCTAAACTTCTTAAAATATAAAAATAAACATATAGAAAGTCATTTATGTTTCAATTTAAGTTTAGGAAATTATTTTTTTTAAATCATTAATAAATATTATTATTATATTTGCGGATAGCCCCTGATGATCACGCAGTACTTTAAAGAGATATTACTAATTATTGAATTTCCCTAGGCCCGAATCGAGTCTCCAGTGTGGAAGACTGTCGTGCTAACCACTGAAGAGTCTATTAATTAATTATTATTTAAATTATTCAAATTATTCAAATTACGATCTCTTGATTTCAAGTTCAGCGAACCAAGTATAAGTACTTTCATGTCGATAATTAATATCATCTAAAACAAAAGGTGAATTTAGATGAGTGAACTACTCCAGTTCATTTCTTATTTTAGAATGACTGTTATTGATTTAATCATAAAAAAATTAACATTGACATTATTCAAATTAGTTCGTTGAAGAAGATGTAATTCTAAAATAAACTTTAAAAAAAAACTATATTTTTCAAAACAAAACTTAAAAGAATTAAAAGAAGTGATGAATAAAATATTGATATCAGAGGAGAGTTAGAGCAGTTGATGACCTGCGTTTGAAAAGAAATTCCCAAGCGATTGGTAATCGCTTCTTCAAGAAATGCCATCAACAGAATAAATGTACATGTAAATAAATACTCGATGAATTTAATAAGTAAGCAAAATAATTCTTAATTTATTATTACATTATTAAGATAATATTATAGTTTTTACTGCTCTTTTTTTGAAAAAGAATATTTTTGTGCAATGCCTTTTAAAAATTGTATATTCTTAAATTTACTGTTATTTAAGAATATTAGGGTGTTATATATATTTTACTTTTTACTACTATATGAACAAAACAACAAAAATAATATCATTTAAGGCTTTAAATTAAACAAACTTCTTAATTGTTTTTCTTTTTTCTTCTTTGACACTTAAACTAAGTTCCTTCTTATTTTTTTGCTAATTGCAGGGTTCCAAAGTAATTATAAGTAAATATATTCAAATCGTATGTAAAATGTACAAGTGGTGGGGGAGAGGGGGAAACTGTGCCTGTGCTTAAACTCAAAGTTTTTTTTTTAAATAATTTAAAATGTTGCTATTTTTAGATTGAATAAAATGAAAAAAATTGCTGAGCTAGTACAGTGTGCGCAAAATTATACCGTGGGCGCTTTGTATCTATTAAAATTTGTATATAAATAATACATTTTTTTATATAAATTTAACATTTTTCTTTGTGTTTTCTTCTATTATACATATTTTTTTTAGATTTAAAGTGCTCTGTATATATCATTTAAATTTATAGCCTATAAGATTGGTCTGAATTGGATAGATAGTTTAACTCAGTGTCATTAACTCTTTTTATAAATGGTTTCCAATCGTCTTGCCTTCTACCGATGAATTAAAACACCGCCTTTCAAATACAAGAAGAATGAGTCATTTAGCCCATCTCATATTTATTTTTAGATTTAAAATAATTTTGCCAAAAAAAAAATAAAATAAAAAACTATTAAAAAGTAAAAACGAATGAAACAAATCACTAAATAAATAAAAAAAAATCAAGTGAAAGGCAAATCGAAAAAGAACGAATAAATAGCGTTGGTTCTATTTCTGAATTAAAGATAAACGAAATCAAAAGTCCAAACGTGCCGTCTGTTAGTGTACTTTCAACCCTCTTTGGTTAGTATTTTTTCAACGTTTCATCCCTTAGAGTTACAAAACATGTCCGATCATCCCTTGAGACACAAATGTCCTCATCTCTCTTTCCAATTTTTCAATCAATACTTGTTGGTACTTTATTCTTAAATAATAAAGACACAATGAGGAAAAGGATACCTTCTCTCTTTCTATATATATATATATATTCTTTTCTAATATATTTGTATTGATTTATTCTTTGTGGATGGATTTTTCAACAATTATACTTAGAAAAATCTTTATTTTAGTTATTTGTCTCTGGTATATATAATTTTTAAATATTCGAATGCTAATATTAATTACAAGATACATTAATATATTGTAATATACGAGATCTGTTAAAAAGAAAATGTGAATTTTTAATTTTCGCGGGCTGTGTACATTCGATTATCGAATTTTTTTTTTCTTTGTTATGTCGGCACACATGTTTCTCATATGTTGACATTATCATCCATTTTGGATTAGTAATTCTTTTTTGACAACTGAAAAAGTTAGTCACGTTTTTGTGTGTTTTTTTGCATTAAAAATGGAATAAAGTGCTTCAACGTTTCAAAAAAATGTTTAAGTGGTACAAGCGCTTTACAGAAGGCCGAGAAGATGTTGATGGCGATAAACGTCCTGGAGTTGCAAACACATCAACAAGCGAAGAAAACAACTAAACAGTGAAGAAAATGGTTTCGGAATTTCGTCGAATCACTATTAGGGAAGTTGCAGAGGATGTTGGCATATCAATTGTCTCATGCCATGAAATTTTCTCGGATGTTTTAGGCATGCAATTCAATGCACCAGCTTACACATCATTGCTTATTCGTGATTTTTTGGCTAAAAACAACACCGAAATCATGCCTCAACCACCGTATTCACCATATTTGACTCCCTGCGACTTTTTCCTATTCCCAAAACTGAAGAAACCAATGAAAGAAAACCGTTTTCCCACAATTGATGAGATAAAGTCAGAATCAAATAACGACCTGATGGCCATACCGAAAAACGCATTTCAGAAGTACTTCGACGATTGGAAGAAGCGCTGGCATAAGTGCATTATATCTGAGGGGAATTACGTTGAAGGGGACAAAATGGATTTTGATGAATAAATAAATACTTTACGAAATAATTCAAAATTCACCTTTTCTTTTGAACACACCTGGTACATTAATAATATTTGATGGTTGTAATTTTTCCTGTTTTAGTAAATTTATTATTTAAAAGTCCTTAAAAGAATATTTAGAAATCAAATTTGGGCTCTTCAATGTCATTTTTCAAATCAGAATCACTAAAACACACACACCGAGAATTTATTTTTTGTTCAAATCTCCCATTGATTATATATTATCTAACTATAAAAATACCAATATAAAAATTCTTATAAAAAAATCTTTCAAATAGAGAGACACCAGATCTAAGAATGTAATAATTTATAATATGAATTAAAGGGAAAAATTTTTTCTCTAAAAATCTCTATTCTTTTATTTTATATATTTAAAGAATATATTATAATTTTTTAAAAAATTAAAATAAATAAAAAAATATATAATAATAATAAATTTTATTGTTTCATTAAAATTTATTTAAATTAATATTAACTCTCTCTCTTTCTGATTGTCCTTAATATCTTTAAAATATTATAATTTGTCTAATACACAACTGATATATTATATATTGAAAATGATATAATGATATCTTGAAAATAATGTATCAACAATATTCACTTGATACATTATAATAATATATAATTATATATAATATAAAACAAAAAAAAATCCTTAACAAGCTTTTTTTTTGGATACTATCGCTCTTTTCTGTTAACCTTGATGAACGAAGTATCATAAATCCTACCTCAAATTTGATTGAATTACAATTTTAAAAGTGTAACACGAATATGGTTGAGGGTCGATTTGTGGTATCCTTTTTCTATCCCTTCAATTAAATATATCAATGTCCTATTTTAACCTTTAGATGATAAATTAATAAACATTTGTTAATTTTCAGGACCTTCAAGTGGTGTATTATGGACTCCGAGGGTTGGAGGCCCTCTCCCCTCTTCGTGATTCCGGCATACGGACCCTCTGTAAAAATGCACGCTACGAACGTCATGAAGCCAACGATGTCCTCTATTAGTGAGTATTTATTTACTTATAACCTTCAATAAATAAATCCTTATTCATTTCTTGTTATAAAAATTTTATATTTTTTTATAAAATCATTAAATGAAATGTAAAATAAAAAGTTTTACGTAATTGTAACTCATTTTCGATTCTAAGCAAACTCAAATACCCAGTTTTACCAAACCTATTTATTGTTATTTGAATTGTTTTCAACTTTTTAAATGCTTGTCTACTTAAACAAAGAATAACTAGGTATTTGGAAAAATGGAATTGGGAAGAAATTGAATTTATTAATTCTCTATATTTAATGTAATATTTATAACTTTTAATTAATCAATATTGTTTTGGCTTAGTGATGTTTGGAGGAATGTGCTTACTATAGGATACTGGTTAGATTAAATAAAGGCACTTGAACAACAAAGCAAGGTGCCATGAATCATTCAACGTACCATTCGACCTACGAAATCCCCTCAGAAAGAATCAAGCCATCTTCGTCGGGGCACAGCTAGGCAACCATTTCAAATAAACAATTTATTTATAATTAGTAACCATAAGATTTATTTATTTTGTGAAAAGTGTTACATAAATAAAATAAAAAAATATAAAACCAGGATAACAGGTTGACAGCTGTGACTAGTAGTGGTTGTTTATTTAATTTAATTTTTCATATAAATCAATCAGATTAATGATTGATCTTTTATTAACAAATCATAGGATTTATAAAGTGTATTAGTCAGTCTAATCAGTTTACTGAGCCTTGAATGCTCCCTTCTCCTCTTTTGCAGTTTCGAGATCTTATCTGGTTATTTTATAGTTGTTTCTAAATAAATTCCATTAAATGTTGTATGATAATATTCAACCTGTAATTTTTTATTTACACCTAACTCATAATAAATATATAATTAAATACTTACATATATATATATATTTGTTTGTTTATGTTTCCGTGGTTGTTTTTGTATTATTATGAGAAATTATTTCCTGGTTATTTTCATGTTTAATTGTAAGATTTGAGATTGGACGTTTCGGCGCCCATTTTGGCGCCATTATTAAGAGAGTTTGTTTAGGAAAGCCCAACATTGGTTCTTGGTCACACAGAATTCATAAAATCTTTCTTCTAAATAAACTCTTGAAAATGACGCCGAAATAGGCGCCGTAAGGTCCAAACTCAAATCTCACAATTAAACGTGAAAATAACCAGGAAATAATTTCTCATAATATATTTATATAGCTATCTATATATATGCTCATACTAGTAAATTTTCTTCTTTACATTTCTAATCCATCTGTATTTAAAAAGCACTTAAAAATTGATGAGTATCTTATTAATTAATTCTTCATTGTTATTGTATCATACTAATTAAATACTTCATTTGTATCCTTAATTTATCTTATGTAACGAACAGATGATTTCAACATTCTATGTTCATATTTACTTTGGATTTATGTCATATAATTCAATGATCCTGAAGGCGTTATTATCCAATTTTATTGGATATACGAGAAGGTCAATTTTCTCCCGTCAATTATTACCAATATTGACTTTGCGATTATGGTGATATTTACTATAAAAACTCCCTCTAAAACTTATTTTAGAACTTTCTAACTGCCCAATTCTATTTTATGGCGTTTGTGAAGAATAGCGATGGCGCATTAACCGGTGCGGCGATGGTTTTTTTCGAAGGGGGCAGGAGGATGGAGAGGGGGCAAGTTTCGGTGAACAATTCGCAAATTCTATCCATTGTATTCGGTTGTTGTTGATTCATCTCATGAATCAGGCTAATGATGACAGATTGTAAAACTCTCTTCGTTCTCCTTTCAAATCGTTAGCGAATAAAATCCGGGCATTCAAAAAGACATAAAACATTTTTGTTTTCCATACGAATCAAGTACAATCGATTATTCGATTATCCAAGCACACCTCAAAGGTTAATTACAATCACTAATGAATGTTAGCTCATTGACACTAGAAATAGAAAACTTTACCAGATTGACTTTAAACAAACACAAAGGACAAAAGTTCATTAATTTCATTATTCAATATTTTTCTCTTTAAATTAATTGATTTCTTATCAAATGTTAATACTTATTTGTAGAGCACACACACTAATTTATATGTAAGCTATCTTTATGGTTATATTTATTAATAATTCGATAAAAAAAATTTAATAAATTTTAAGGTCCCATCACTATTTTCAAACATTTACATTATTATATTTTATATTTTTTTATATATATAATATTATACATATTCTGCACATATTTTTAAAATTTTTGAATTTGTTAAGGATTGAGCCTTAGTATTTAAATTCTGTAAATAACTTCTTTCCCATTTGATCTTTGATTCATTTATTTATCAATTTTAATTTCAAGATCACTGGTAACTGAATTTAAATTTAATAAATATTAGTCCCATTTAGTCAGGAATAATTCAGTAACCAGTAACCTATATATAAATCTGTGTATAGATATTCTAAATCAATAAACTCATATTAATTTCTATACTTCTGAGTTAGTGAGTGGAAGAAGCGGAAAACAACAACACCAGTATTTTAATAAAAACAAGGCCATTCAAATCAAGTGGAATGAATGACCAATAAACCTGTATAGATGTTCCTTTAAAGTTTATATGTTATTAATTAATTTTTTTTTTTTGAAATTTAATTTTGAAATTTTCTTTTTTTATATTGAAGATTTTTATTTAATTTATTTAATTCAAAATTAACATTATGTTTTTTATTATTTTATAATTGTTTATCAAATTAATTTATATTTTATTCTGATATAATATTTTCATTTATAAATAAAATATAAAATATATATTATTATTAAATTTTGATTTTGTTATTTAATTCTTGATACCACCTTTTTTAAAAATTTTCTATTTATATATATATATTGTTTATCCATTAATTTATTTTAATTAATAATCCAAAAATATTTATCATTGAGTTTTCTTCCAATGCTAACATAATCTTATCATTTGTTGTGAATTTAGTTGAGATCTAACATAAACTAATAACGGATCATATTTGCATTAATAGAAATCCCCAAGGTCCCTCTTGGTTAATTTAAATACCCCCTCAATTGCTATGCATTAAATGTATCCCAGGTGAATCAAGCAAACTGTCGGGATCAACAACTTGAAGCTCAATCTTTGGAGACGCCTGGAAACATAAACTAGGCAACCCAACTTACAACCCATTAAATCGGTTGCCTAACAGCTGTCGCTTTTATTTCAGTAACTTTCTAAATATTTGAATATATCTTCAATGATTTTTATTTCTCTTAAAAAATATCCTAAATAATTTATTATTAAAATTTTCAAAATATGGATCTAGAAAATTTATCACTTTGTCTGAATAAAAAAACCTTCAACGAGCTGAAATAACCTTTGCTTTTTCTCTAAGATAACACAATTATTTAAAATTTTTAAAGCAGCAAATATGTAGGGTAATCTAAGTGATGAAGTTTGTAAGTTCCCAAAATCTCATTGTCTTACTCTATATATATATATACATCAATAAAAACAATTTTGTTCTTTTGAAAATTGATTTTATAATATGAAATTAAATTTTAATTTAAAGTAAAAAATACCGAGAATTATATATATTTTAAATTAAAATCGATCCCCACCTCTATCTTTACATTTTCTAATTTCTGAAGGTATTTTTACTTCATTTCGAAACAGGTTTATAAATACATATAATTTTGTAAAATTATTATTATGAAAAACTTGCTTGATATATAATATTAATTAACAAAAAATGATTTTAATTTACCTCTTATTTAGAATATTTACTTTAATATTCATGAAAACATTTGATTATGTCATATAAGTAACAAGCTATTTAATTAGTCTATATTCCAATTCATTACAATTTATTTAATCCAAAAAAATAGCCTTTTTTTGTTTAACTAACAAATAGATATCGTTTTCATTAAACGTTTCATAATTAAAACTGATTTTTATAGCCTACAACAAGATAATTGCAATTTAAAAATGATGTATTGGATCAGCATCATTAGTTTGGAATCGATATCTTCCATTAGATTTTTATTTTCTGATTATTTTGGTCAACATCATCATTCTAGATGATTAAATCCATCTCGTTACGATTTGATTTCGAAATTAAATAATCGTAAATGTTAAAAAGAATGTTAAATGATTGGATAAATTATATATTAAACCTGTCCTTCCCGTTAACCAATTTCAATCTAAAAAAGTAATAATCCTATCTAATAGGATGTTCTGGTATTATAATTCGGTTATTAGATAGCTCTCAAAGAATTTTTTAAATATTGAATTTATAAACATCGGATTAGAAAATATACTCAAAAAAAATTTTAATGTAATTGTTTTTTAAATAAATTGTATTAAGTCATCTTATCTGGAATTAATCTACATTAATCTAGATCTATATCTACACATTACTGTTTTAATGTTTTCCAAATTTAAATCATGGATATGTAATAATAATTATTATATTGATTTTATTACATATAATTTCATTT
The DNA here is from genome assembly GCA_963082975.1 of Labia minor. NCBI lineage: Eukaryota > Metazoa > Arthropoda > Insecta > Dermaptera > Spongiphoridae > Labia > Labia minor. The sequence goes on along the minus strand of OY720347.1, from coordinate 25,703,147 downwards.
CATTCATTTCACTAAGAGAGTGTTTTGGTAGTCATTTTTATTTTAATTATTATTAATATTAAAATATTCTTTTATATTTCTGGAAATCTAATTAAAAATTATTTGCTCCAACTCAAATTTTAAAATATTAAAAATTTTTTTAGATAATGATTTATCTGTACTAATCAAATATAAAGGAATATATATAATATATATGTTGGCTTGTTAGTATCTCAGTATCACCCCAACCGTAAGATCTTTACAGTAGAAACCCTAAAGCCCTTTCAATCTCTCTCCTGTGTCCCATTAAATCTGATTGGTACGTGGCGGATAGAATACAAAGTCTTTTTTATAAAATTTTCATTTCTTTAATAATTTAGTATTACAATAACCATAAAAAAAATCATAAATGTTAATAAACATAGAGTATGGAGGGGCTACATTAATTCTAATTTAGAATGTTTATATTCGTTGAATTTCCATTTCCACAACTTTAAATATATATTAAATTATTTATTTATTAACTATGGATATTATATTTTAATTGAAATGGTGCATTCAATAAATCATTCGGTCTTTCAGAGACAATTCGAGGATGGGGTCATATAATTGGAATAAACAGCATACCTAAATGGAAGTAAAACATTCTTAATTAATAAGAACTAATCATCTGCAGTGAGACATTTTGGTAATATATTTTAATAGAATACGAACTAGAATGACAGTCCTTCTAATTACATAACGAATGACAATATCCAGGTAGCGAAAGCTAATAGAACCCGACTGATTAAATTAATTCAACATGATGCTTCATGTCTCTTTAATAATAATTTATGTATAATTTCTGCTATTATTATTATTTAATTGACATTTCCCTCGATTCTCTCACATTTATCTTTTATTAAATATTATATTTTTATTCATTATATTTCAAGATATTATAATATTTTTACTATTTATAATGAATAATTTTTTAAAAAAAATTCTTAATGCAGTTTTATTATTTTTTTCATAGCTCTTCTCATTATTATTGTAATTACGGTCCACCTTAATATTTTATATATTAAATAAAATTATTATATTTTAAAATATTGAAGATTAATTTAAACTATTTTTTTTTATAAAATTTCCTTAAATATTTTTTTTTATATTTTAATATTTATTATTTTATCTAAAGATTTTACTTTAATTTCATTTTTTATTTTATTTATTTTTATTTTTTTAGCTTATTGATCATTTTGATTTTTGCCAATATGTACCTTCTCATTTATTTGATATTTATTTGAAATTAATATTAAATTAATGAACTTGGAAATTTTTTTATACAGTTTCAACATAGATATGTATTTTGTGAGGTGCAGAAATATAAATTTAAAATTTATTATTTAAAAAATTCTTACCATAAAATCCAATTTTCAATTTTTTTAAAAGAATATAAATAAATATTATTAATATGTGAACAAATAAGTCTCTTTCTAAATTGATTTTATAATATATATATATATATATATATATATAACTTAAATTAAATTCACTTCCCTTCTAAATCTGCATAAAAAATTAGAGAATGTTCTGATAATTCAAAATCATTTTTTAAAGGTATTTTCAATTTAATTTTCTATATGTTCTTTTTTATTTTTGGTAACATTAATTACATTCAATTCAACCTGATCGTATCTGCCATCTGTTGGAATTTCCGCAAACTATTCTCCATATATTAGAAACTTACGCACTCTAGCGGGAGTACACTTAACCATTTTGAATTAGAATTTTATCGAAGAAAATACTATCTTAACGCAGGAAATCCTTTTGAATCATTTAAGAATACCAATCAGTATTATTAAAATAATTTTTATTTACTTTTTTCCCCAAGATGAATATAAATTATTATCATTTTCAATAAATAAACTACCAATATACACATTTTTGAAATATTCTCATGAATTATCTTAGAATTATTTAATTATTCAGGAAACATCCTTTTTCTTAATTACAATGGATATTTAGGCACGATTTTTGAAATTATAATTATTAATTTCCTTGATTAGAGTGTTTACTATTTTTCCTGGTATATTACATAAATAATTAAATAAATAAGTGTTAAAGTGATATTCATTATTGTTAATAATGCCCATAACATATATTAGTAATCAAGATTAAAATTAGGAAATGATAATTTTTATCAAAAAATAAAGTTACCTATAAAGGACATGGAAATTTATTATAATTTTTTTTTTGAGGGGGTAGTTTAGACAGGGGATATACTTATTTAGAGTATAAAATATTCGATTTTTGCTCTTATTTTGTATATTATGATATTTTTCAAATTTAGAATTTTATACAATTTGAAGAGATTATTTTTATGTATTTATTTGCTTCCCTACTGAAATAATATTAATTTTACAATTAATTGTTTCTCTAAATATTTATTTTAATTTTTAATTTATTATATATGTTAGAATAAACTGCGAGTCAACTTTTGTTGATCAATTTTAGTTGCTCAACTAAAATTAAGAGAAAAACTTAGTGAGAACCTTTATTTCAATAAAGTTTATCAGCTATTTAGTGTATCTAGAAAAGTTTGACTGACATGTCAAATATTTATCGTTTGAGTTGAACCATAAATTGAAACGTCTGAACCTTGTTTCGTCCTACCAGTTTAATTCGCCTTCCCTCCATAGACACCTTGCTCGCTCAATTCTCCTCAAACACAACCTTTGATTGTTGAAAATGAGTTCAAACTGGTCCGAAAGCGTTTAATTTTTTAGACCTTTATTATCTGTCAAATCATCGATTGAATTTCTCTAAAAATAAGGATGCTCGAGTAAATGCCTTAAATTCAATTGTGTGAAAGATTTGAGAATCTAGGCTTTAACCATTTCGGATACCAAAATAAAATAAAAAAATCCGTACAAAGAGCACACACAGTCTTTGGTCCAAAAATCCTTAAAAAATGTAACCGGTACGGAGGGTATATCTGTCGGACCACTTCGCGCATCTCAAAGCCATTGCAAATACAACGTTTGATCTATTTCAATTGAAACATGTGAACGAAAAATAATTCTAGTTTTAGTTGTGACCAACTAAAATTGATCAACAAAAGTTGATTATTGAGAACGCAGCTATAGTTTAGCTAAAATTGATTAACAAAAGTTGACTCGCAGCTTATTCTAACATATGTAATAAATTAAAAATTCAAATAAATAGTTTAGCCAAAAAATCAAATCAACCACAAATCATTTAAACCATAAAAAATTAAAAATAATATTTCTGTATATTCAATGTTAATTAAAAAGTTGTCCCATTTGAAAATGTTATTTTTGGGTTTGCGAATCAAAGATTTTTTTCGATAGAAAACAACTTAATTTATATTCTTATATATATAATGGAAAAATAAAAATTATCTTTTATTTATTCGAGATGGGACAAATGTCCCGCATTGTATTATTGTATTTCGTATACCATTCATCATTTCGTATTTCCCTTCCGATCCATATCAACCACCAATGGATGTTGTTGATTGAGTTGTTGACCCACCCTTTTTCTCATTACTTCACTGTGGCCCTCGTCCAATATAGAATGATGGTTCTTCTGTGAGTGAGTTTGCGTGTTTTTGGAGGGGTTACCTTCAGTCCATTTTGGGTAATGTGTTTCCGGATGACCGGCAACATCCAACTTCTGTTTTACCGCCCTTGCTTTTTAATTAACTCAATTGTTCCAAGTTGATAAGAATATTAAGCAACGGACGCCTGATAGAGGATTCTTAATTGCCTCGTTGGGAAGACATAACAGAGATTAGGGGAGGTTCTACCGTCTCTGAAATGGAAATTGCCAGAGGAAAAGAAAAATGCGAATACATCTCATTTTTTTTTAATTTCTCTATCTAAAAAATATTTTTTTTAACCTTTATATAATCTTATATGTATATTTTCATTGAAATTAACACACTTTCTCTTAATTAAAAAAAAATCTACCTTATAATCTTAATATGCTCTTGCAGTTATAATTTAAACATTTTAATGTCTGCCTCTTTTTTTCAAGTTAAATACAAATGGATATGACAAAAAATTAAGTATTTATTTATAAATAAATTTTGGAATAATGGGTTATGATACAATCAAATTATTATTATCAAAATTTTATACCTTTAAATCCTTGAAAGTATAATTTAAATATAATATTATTAAACATTTTGTTTTAATTGATGTTTAATTTAATGTTTATAATGTGTGTGTGTTTTAGAATAAAAACTCTCCTAAATTTTTAATTTTTCTACTATTTATATTAATACTGAATAAATAAAGTATTAAATGTAAAATTATATATATGCATACCGACGTTAGGTGGGTTTAAAATACAAATATTGTATTTTTAAGTGATGTTGGGAGTTCCAAGATTGTTTCAGCTTACTTTTCTCGTTTTAAAATAAATACATTTAAACACATTTAATATATTTTAAAATATATATATATATCATGAAAATACCAAATAATGATAATAAATCAGGGTAAAATGTATTTACATAGAAAACGTGTGGATTCGGAATTTGAATGCAATTTATAAATAAAAATGACATAATTAGATTTACTTACTATACATTCTATATTAATTCTAATATAGAAAACTTTGATATATAAATATTAAATTAAAATAATAAATTTATTAGTTATTTTAATAAATTGTATGAAATTGTAAAAAATATGTTAAGATTTTCTGTTAATTTTTAAACTTGGTTTTTTATGGGTGGAGATACTCTTATTTATAAAATTTCAGAGGGAATGAAATTTCCCCCAGGTATAAACTATCTTCTTTAAAATATCAAATGTCAAGAGAGTGAAAAGTCTTACTTGGAAAACCACCATAAAACGAGATTAGCTTTAAATCGTTGTTGAAAATTACTTTTTAGAGAATTAACATGAGATTCCAACCTGATTATCATAAAACCCAAAATCTCTTGAGCTAATGCTATAAAGTATGAAAAACTTTAGTAAAAACTAGTATAAATAGGGAACAAATTAATTATGTTTAATGAATTGTAAAGTTATTTTAATAATATATTTTCTCTTTAGATTATTATTATATTATTTAGTTTGAGGGAATGATTTTAATTATTTATATAAATAATAAAATATCATAAGAGAAGATAGAAGTATTATTTACCTATTTAAATTAATAATATATAATTATAGTATTTGTTGTGCTAAAAGTATAATGAACTTGAACTATCTAGAAAATCATCTTCACTATTAACTTCATATAAACAAACTTCTTCTTTATCTTTTTCTTTATACTCAACAAATGGTACAATTAATCTCAATCAAATCAGATAATATTTTATATTATTTAATTCAAATGAATCTGATCCACTATCGGAAAATTTATTATTTTTATTAATTGATTGAATGTAATTAAACTTCAATTCACAATTCAATCATTTTGAAATTCTAAACTTAATCATGATTATAAAGATTTTTTAAAACTTAATCGTTATTTATTATTTCGTTTAACAGGTTTTATATTCTAAAAAGAATTCTATTACTTTTGGCATTCTTATATTTTCAAATTTGATTTATCTATCTATCTCTGTGTTCGACAAAATTCAAAAGTTCTTGATCATTTCCTCATTCGTCTTATTCTAAGCCACCTCCATCCAATTTCTATTCTCTCCTAATTCCCTTACATCTACCTTTATCTGCCCACCGTGTTGATAATTTTTTTTTAACTATTATCATGTTTTTAATTTTTTTATTACAATTTCTTATAAAGAATAACACACTTTTAGATCGTTAAAATTTTGATATTTTTAGCTAAATGAAAATTATCTGAAAGTTAAATTTGAAAAGAGCCAAATAATTTACCACTCATCGTCTATAAATAAGTATATATCTATCTCAATTAACCTAACGTAATTCTGGGGTCAAGTCAAAATTGGTAAAAATATGGTGTCGTATGGCTATTTTTGTTCTATACAGCCGGGATATCCGCAACTCTTGCTTTTCTATCTCTGACTGTAGGTATTTATACACCATCCATTGATTTTAATGGATCTATTTGTTACCCTTTCCTGGTATATTTCAAATGTCAACAGATATAGTTGGTTAATTATATTGAAATATAGTGTAAAACCTGTTAATTCCACATTTAAATTGATGATTAGCTTTGCTATTAACCCATCAAATATCATTCGAAATATTTTATTAAATTACAATTTTTTAATAATTGCCTATAGTAATATTCTATCTATCTGTCTATCTATCAATATCTTATCTATATCTATATCTATCTATCTATCAATATTAATATCTTATTATACTAGCAAAAATTGTATATAGGTATAATTATATATATATATATATATATATATATATTTATTTGTATTTTGGATATATTAAACCACTCTGATTTCTTCAAATTCACACCATAGATAATTTTAATAAAAAAAAATCGATCTGTATTGGTTCCAGCTTAGGGAAAAATCATCTTCATTATATTTTTCTTAATTTAAATTTATATTTGACGTCACCAAATAAAATAAAATTAAAAATATTTATTATATTATTATTATTATTTATTCTAAATCTGTTTTTAATTGCATTAATACATACATTTAAATTATTTGAAAATATTCAGAACGTTTATTAGTTTTTTCTTAATTTAAAATAGGAAATTTAAATGACATCATCAACTTCGTCAGACATCGCTTTCGTAAATACAAAATATATTACGTTAAATCAAATTACGAAATATATATTATTTTATATCAACAGACGATATTTTTCTGCCTTTCAGAGCATTAATACATACGTTTAAGGTGTATATGTTTTATGACTATTAAATTTTTTATTTTATATCAAAAGTTCTTTATTAGAACAAGTCTGTTATAATATTTTTGCTATTAATTAAATATATATAAATATATTTGCGTTTTTTTTCTAATATCTCTGTGAATGTAATTTAGTATCGATTTGGCCAGATTCGGCATTGATAATCTCCTAATATTTCCTCAGCATATGGTCGTAAATTTTTCATAAATGTTATGATAAATAAATTTTCTGAGATATGTTACTCTTTAAAGATCTTAAAAATTTTGATCCTTAAAATTTGAATTACCATTCTAGTTTACCTGAATATGTTCCAGTCTTGGATCATTTAAGTGTTTGATTGATGTTGTCAAAATTAATTCATGCAGAGCATTTCAACTACAAATTTCTCTGATTGAAAATTGTCAGGCCACTTCGTTATGGAAATATTCTGGTTTAATTAATCCTCACTACATCAATCATATATTTGATGATGGTTAAGAGTAGAGGGGCCGGAACGTGAAAATTCATTAGATAATTAACTTAAATAAAAATAAATAAATATGATAATTTATTAATAATTTACTTTTTAATCGGATCTGTAAATATTATTCGAAGCGGGCCATCTGTTAGATTCTTTCCTCCTTAATTGACACTAATGAAATTTAGTTTTAATTAATAATATATATATATATATAATCAAAGCAAAAAAACACGAATAAAAATAAATAAATAAAAATATTTTAAATAAATTTACAATTATACAAAAAATAAATAAATTTGAAAGTATAATTACAAAATAACAACTATTTTTATCTATAAAAAATATTATTTTTTTTTCTTTATATTAATCATCGTTTATTTGTCTGAGATCATCAGACCTTGTCTCTCAGAAGGTAATTTTTTCCTCTTTATAATATAAATATACAATTTTTTTTACTGTAGAATCCTAAGAAATACAATAAAATTCATATAAAATCAAAAATTGCTATCGTAGATTATTAAAAGAAAATCTAAAACATTTTATTTTCGATGACATACTCTTTATCATCGATTAATTATGCTAAATCATCTATATAAAATTTGACCTGTTTTTTTAAACTCTTTTTTTATTTAATTTATTTTAAACTCTTTTTATTTAATAAATATAATTTTTTTAAAATTATTGTCAGTAGTAGGTTGTATTTTAAATTTAAATTTAACGTGGCTAGAATGGAAGAAGATAGAATGGCGAAAAATATATTGGCAGGGAGACCGAGTGGGAAACGTCCACTTGGAAGACCAAGGACACTGTGGGTGGATAATGTGGGAAAGGAGTGAGAGAGATGGGAGAGGATAGGGACTGGAGGGTTGTGGATCATAATAGAAATACTTGGAGGGGTGTGGTTGCTGCGGCCAAGAACTTTCCAGTTCCGTAGAGCCACAGAGATAGATAGACAAGTATTTTAAATTTAACAGTTTTAAATGATACATAAACATTATTTTAATTATGTCACTTTGGAATACAATTTTCAATTAAGTGTTATCTTTTAACTACATTGATTGAAGTTTACAAACTTTTGTTTTTATTTTCAATCTAACATACCTTACCTATAACGGTATATTTCTCTTGTGAATTAACCGAAGTCATTACCATTACGTGTTTATCTTGACTTGATCTTAAGTATCACCCCAGAAGAATTGTGATTGTGGTGGCTATTCATCTGGACCTCCATCAGTTAACTAACCCCTATGGGGAGATTCTTTGTCAAGAAACTCACACACTTTTGCAGCTGTAATTCAAAATTTACTTCACCTTGCTACTACATAAAAACAATTTTCTAATTTTTAATAAGATATTATATAAACATAATTAATTTTTCTTTCATTCCCTTTGTGATATATTTTTATAATTTGACACCCCACAGTTTATTTATTCTTATTGTTATTAAAGAACGTATCGGCATCCCAGGTCATTAACGGTTTAATATATCAGCATGTTATACAATACAAAACAAATATAAATATATTAATATATATATATATAGCTGATTTTTAGTGCTTTATATAATGTATTAAACATTATTTATTGAATTATACTATAATAAAAGCTTGAATTTTTTAAGTAGTTTCAAATTCAAATAATCAAACCTGCGCTAATCATCTTTCCCTTAAAAATTCCTGTTTCTTTAATTAAATTTAAAATTATTCTAATTAAAATATTTGAAATACATTTATATATACATATTTTTTTTTGTTTTCTACTTGAATAAAAGAATTATAAAAAAAAAACAAATAATGAATCATTTTCTTTGATTATAGGATCTTAACATGTAATATTTGATCGGTTTCCTCAATATATCATATAAAATACCAAAAATCGTTAGATAATATTTATTCTTTCTTCATATTTCAAATAAATAATTCTCAAATAAAAATTAATTTTTATTTCAAAAGAATTAAAAAACATTTTCTTTTTTTCAAGCTTTATTTATTGGAAGATTTGAGCTTCTTAAATGATTTTTCATTCTAAAAATAAAATGAAAATCAACCAAACACTTCATGAGAAAATACATCAAATGATAACGATCTCTATTATCTCGACTATTCTTATTCTCTTTCCCCTTTTACTTTAAGTTAATCCCGGATTATTGTCAAATACATAGAATTCACCCGCATTTTGTTAAATACAAGGATTCATGCGAAATAATTGGATAAAGATTTGCGATTAAATTATTTGTTATATAAAAAGCGGTACTATTATCAGAATTTTAATTTTGATGACAATTCCCATCTGGTATTTAATTCCATTTCCATTTTGTTCTATTATAATATTTCAATGGGAAATCCTTTCTTTTTAATACTCACAATATAATTATACATTGTACCAAGTTATTTTGATTATAGAATATAAAAAAAAATGGATAAAAGTAATTTTATTTAAAGATTAAACAATTTCAAAGGGATTTTAGTAAAACGAAAGAAGATAAATTTTATTTGTAAAACTTATCTCTTAACCTATTTTTAAAGGTTTTTATTAACCATGACATAAAATATCCTTAATACTAGAGGCTTATCAATAAATCTTTGGTTTTTATGAAAGGACTTCAATATTTCTTAAATATATACAATAATTAAGAATTTAAAAAACATTTTTATATATTTTAATTTTTTTTTTATTATTTACCTAACTATAAAATGTATCCAAGTAAATACAAATTTAATACTTTTTTTATTATTACTAATTAATTAATTTAACAGTTTTATTACCTATCATTTAGTATCTGTTTTGAGTCGTCAACTTCCTGGGATTTTAAACCAAGAACTTGCAAAAAATACTAATAAATACTTCTTCAAAATATTTTTTTCTTACATCTATTATGATTTAATTGGAATGTTCTTTCATAAATTTTCTAATCATTCAATATTACCCATAAGCAAGCTCAAGATTTATTTAATTAATTTAAAATCCAAAAATATAGGTGTAATCAATAAAACATTATACATAAATTTCTTTGATTTTTTTTTTATTTCTTTTGTCAATTATTTTATTAATATCATTGATTCAATTTGAATTTGCATGCAATGAAAAGAAAAGATGATGAATGATTGTTTTCTATTGAGACAGTGTCATGAAATGTTGTTCCGTTGTACACACAAATCGATTTGTTTTTTTTTTTTGTAGTTCCTCCTCAACTGATTGAGAAGATCCCGAATGTTTTTGCGCAGTAGGCGGCCGACTTGGATAGGGAATCCAATGCCTAGGAAGATCCCACGCTCGTTAATTCAATGGTACTTGTCCCTCGTCCTGGGGCGGAGGGACAATGCCTGTAGCTTTTGTTTACATATAGGAAAAACATTCTACATTTGCAATCAAATGTTTTTTTTTTCATTAAAATAATTTAATTAGTTAAATAGATTATTCCGCCCATTGGGGAAATTGAATTATATTATAAAAAGAAGGGAGTTTATAAGAGGAGAATGGGATGAATAAATAAAAAGTTATACGGTTGATATTCTTCTTTAAACATTTAAATTCGTTAATCCCACTAAATTTCTTACTTTATTTATTACGAAGAGAATTTCCTCCTTTAATTATATTTTCTTTAACTTGAAATTGAACTTATTTAATAAAAAAATTATTTTATACTTTTAAATAACATTATTTTTAGAATTACTTTTTTACATTTATTTTTTATTAAATTATCGCTTATTTCAAATCGTTTACTAATAAAATAATAAAGTAAATAATAACTACTTTACATTAACGTAATTTTCCTGTCTTCTTTAATAAGTATATTACTTTAAACATTATTACCATAATTTAACTAATACATATATATATATATATACAGGGCCGCGACGTGGGTGCAAAGCGCCCGTGTGCAAATTTTTAAAAAGCGCCCCCTTTATCAATAGAACAATAAAAGCTTACCACTTAATTGCTATTGGCACCAATTTACACTTTTACGCACAATGCTCTAATTCACAGTTTGAATATTTCTAAATAAATTAATAAATTTAAAAATATAGTTAGAATACATAAAATAAAAAAGAATGGTCAGTTTGGCGCCCCCTACACCAGGCGCCCGTGGGCAGCGTCCACCTTGCACACGTGCACGCCGCGGCCCTGTATATATATATATATATATATAACAGGCCATTCAATATGTCTGTAGGATTAGTAAGAAAAAACAATTTTTTGGAAAATTCGATCTTATTAATCGACGATACACCGATTACAACTATCTTCAAATTTCCAATACCATTTTTATATTCTTTTACCTTAAAATAAGCCTCATTTTTAGCAATTTCTTCATCGGAGCTAAATTCATTCCAGCAAGCATTCTTTTAAGATCAACAAGGAGTAAATAGTTTCTTGGTGCCAAGATGAAGAGTTCGATGGATGGCGAACCAATTCAGAATCTAATTTATGCAATTTCATTCTTTGAAAATGACAAAAGTTATTTCACTAAAAATTCTATATATCGCAAACTATTCATGTGATCACTGTCAAATTTTGACAAATATGATTTGAAAGGTAACTGATTCGAGATACATTTTGATAGTGGTGGTATCTATTGAATGGCCTATTTATGAGTGTATATATAATATATATATGTACATATAAATAAATTTTAAAAAAAAAAATTTGATTTTGGATTTTGATCCAATATGAAGTTTAATGTATAAATAATAAAAAATATTTTATGAAAGTTTTAGATTCTTTCCTGCTTTTTTCCACTTCTTGGAAAGGCTTCACAGTTTGTAAACTACTTTTTAAGAGATCCTCTTTGAATTGATATCAATGATATCATAATTAACCCATCTAATAAGGAGTAATATAATAATAATATAACCGCAATAATATTTATTATAAAAAATCTAATATAAATTAATAAGTAAATATTAAATAGATATTTTTACTAAAAATGATTATAATAAGAACCAAGCATTTAATGATGTTGATTTAACAAGTTAATAAATTTTTTCTTTTGCTAAACAAATTAAAAATAAAAATTTAAATATTATCACTAGGATATCTAAATTTTTAGAGGCTGATATATAAAGTTGTTTTTGAAGAAAGAGATACAGAAAGAAGGGGTGATCTTTTTAAAAGATAAAAAAAAAATATATATAAAAAAATATTTGGTTTCACTCTTTGTTTAAAAACGTGTCTTTTATTATTATTTAAATTTATGGAGCTCTAAAAGATATTTTCTTTATTAATTCAATTGTTTTATTTTTAAAAAGAATAAAAAGAAACAAGAGAGACAAAGTAAAATTTAATTTACTATTTTGAGTGAGGTTGAGTTTGAATTTTGATAAGTACTTTTATTTTATGGAGAGTGATAATATGATATTCAGTTTTAAGTGAGGTCAACTGATGAGGTGAAGATCAAGAAGAAGTTGGTACTTGAATGACTAGTCGATTTTCTTCAAGATTAAGATGTTGGCCATTTGCTTATCGTTTTTTAATGATAGTTGACTAATGGGATTTTTAATCGTAAACAAGAATTGCAGAATCGTTTCGATTACGATGAATCTATTAAATTTGACAGATCCATTTTTAAATTGTATTAAATGTAAATCTATAGTTCGATTAGAGAGGTAAATTCTAAGAATAATCGGCTCTATATTCTAATGTATAGTAAGAAATATAAATTTATTTAGATAGTACAGATCAATTTAGAATATGTATCTTTTTTTTTAACAAATACTATTCTATAGCTATTTTTTGAGTAGGAGGTCAGAATAAATATATATATACAGAGTCTGGCAGGGAGGTGTTACGTTTTAGAGTCCGCCATAATTTACGTGGAAGGAGGGCTAGCGCATGCACAAAGGTTCATATACATTCGTTATTATTTGCCATTTCAGTACTCATGGAGCCTTGTTCGATTGAACAACGTGTCTTTGTTTACGATACCTTTGTTGCAACCGGTGTGAGGATTTGGAATGGCCTCCTTGATCTCCAGATCTTTCCGTATACGATTATTTCTTATAGGGTTATTTGAAATCTCGAGTTTACATTAAAAAACCACGGACTCTTGAAGCTCTTGCTGAAGTAATTACTCGAGAAATTCGAGAAATTCCCCTTGCTATGCTTGAAAGGTGTATGGACAATTTCTTCACTCGCCTGCAACCATGCCTGGACAAGAACGGCCGCTATTTGGATGATGTCATTTTTCGCACTTAAATTGCAATACATTGTTGTTATGCTTTATAGTTATTAAATGGCATTGTCTTTGTAATGTTTCAGAAAAATAATAATTGAAGTTTATTTAAAAATACATGTGTTAGTATGTTTTGAAAAGTGTAATACCTCCCTGCCTGACCCTGTATAAGAGGTTTTGCTAAGTAAAAGTCCATTTAACTCCAAAAGTAATATTTGATTTACAATAATTATATATAATTTTCCATAATAATTCAATAAAGTAAAAATTGTATCTGAAAATAGAAATCGAAATTTAAAGTCCCTTATTTTGTTCAATAAAATAGATTTAAATAGAAAACAAATCAATATTAATTTAACTTTCAAATTTTTATCTATTATTTACCTTGGTGAATATATTCCTAACTTTAGTCAGGTGCGAGATTCAAATTTACATATATAAAAAATATTTTCATATAATATAATTTATAATGTTTTAGTTTAGTTCTAATTATTCCTTGAAGAAATATTGAAAATATTTAAATAATATTTTTATTTACTTATAAACACCAAATATATTTTTTTTAATTTTACAAAAATTCTATTTCTCTATCCAATTCTTATACTTACTAGTTTTATCTCCCCAACATTTTCCAAATTGGTTATATCCATAGTTATATTCATTTTTTAATATAAATTTTAATTTAATTATTTAATATATCAAAAAAAAATATTTATTAAATCACCTTTCAAAATGAAATTTCAATTAATGTTATTTAATAATATATCATTCTTTATTTGAATCATTGAAAGTCTGTCCAGATATTACATTTAAAATAAAGTAAAATTTAACCAAAAGAACTTTAATATTATGATAATGCTTTTAACACATTTTATTATTTAATTTCAAAAAGTTTTTTAATAGAAAGTTTTTAATTTGTTCAACATTAAAGAAAAATTTGGAAATTATTTAAATTAGTAATAAAATATTAAAATGAGTTAAAAATACAAGTTTTCTTTTAAAATTAAATCGAAACTTGTTCTAGATTAATTTTGGTGACAGAAATCTTTTTCTCTCTCTCTCTCTTTATATCTTTATTTTTATTCTTAAAGAAAAATAGAATAATATCCAAAAAATATTCGACATTAATAAAATAAATTCTTTGAGGTTAAAAGATCAAAATCATGGATTTTTATTCTTTTTTTAATTCCATAATTTATTAATCATTATATATTAAAAAATTATTATTATAAAAAATCTCTTTTTTTTATCAATCTTTATATTATTATTTTTTTTTAAATACATTAAAATAAACTTTTGTTATATCAATAGACATACTTATTGTCTAATAAATTAAATATAGAATAAATATACATAAGTTGTCAATTTAAATTTAAATTTGTAAAAAAAGGATTTTTGAAATGTTCAAAAATAGATTATAGAATAATTTTTGTTTAATAAATAAAAGAGAATAATTTTTTGAAAGTATGTATTTTTCAACCCCATCCCTTTTATTTATTTAAGATTGATATACAAATAATTATGTATTTAATTTTTGATTAAAAAAATGTGTTTTATTTTTATTCCAGCACTGGCGAGCTTTCCACCTGCTGGTATATTCTGCTTAGTGGTTCTGTCTTCATCGATGGCTCCATGTTTCTTCCTCGGTCAAGGTACCATTCATTCATTACTCACTCTGTCAACTGTTTATCCACTTCCGTTATCGGTGTATTCGTCAGCTCTGTTGAGTGATTTGACCAACTAAACAATTCAATCCTCTACAAATAGACATTCCTACAAACCAAATGGATAAAATCCAACTGTCCATCGAACTCCAAGGAAAGAAATGTGAATCGTTTATGTCATAATAAAGCGACTAATTTAAGATCATAAATGAGAATACTTCGTTATTTAATCATCTAATATAAAGAATTAGAAATTTTTCTTGTAAAAAAAATAAATAATAAAAATTTATTTGTTTAATTATATAAATCAAATTAAATTATAAATTGGTTAAAAATATGACATCCTTAAAATATATTATCTATCTTTGATATAACTGTTCTTAAAATTTTAGTGTTTTAATCGAATTTGTTAAATATAATTCTTTTAGGGGTTCTTTATATGACTACATATACAAAAGGGAATGATTTTAAAATAGAAAAATGTATGACTATAGATATATATATACCATATATACAGGGTGGGGCAACTTAACTTGCTGATTCAGAAAGTCAATAAAACAAAATTGGTTATAGTTATTGATTTATTTCTTTATTACACTTTTCTTCAACTTTGGAAATTGTATTTTCAAGTTGTTTTAAGTATTGTATCAGACAGGTGAAGGCCCTCCTTTAGCAATGCACCGATTTGCTCGATTAAAACTTTGACTATTTCCAACATAGCATTAGTATGTTGGCCACGGCTTGATGAATATTATTTAATTTGCCCACCCTGTAAATAATATTATAAAATCAAATATTTATATACTAATAATATATATTGGAAAAGATATGTGAAATTTTTAATTTTAAAGAGAATTATTAGAAAGATAATTATTTCTCGATTTTTTCTAAAAATATTAAAAATATCAAATTTATTTTTTACTTTTAAATAAAAAATAATATAGTATTTAGATTTTAGATTATTTAAAAACAGAGACTATCCAAAGTTTTTGAATTGCTAATTTCTAAATTAAAGCTTAATTTGTGAGTTATATTGCTTTTATCATTAGCATTCGCATTCTCAATATTACTGTATCTTAAAATTTTATATCGTAGGCAAAATAACAAATTTACAACATATACTTCGTGTTTTGACCAATATCTATATATAATTAAAGGGATTCAAAGTAGGCTTGTCTAGTAAACTACCGTTGACCCGGAACGTAGAAGTGGGTTTGTGCTATCTCATAAACGATAAATCACTATAATAATGAAATTGAGTAATTACCTAAGGGTCGATTAAATAACTTCTCACCGGATTGAAGACTTAACTAATATATAAAAACAAA